>CM057453.1:1276582500-1277848125 GCA_016271365.2 Neoceratodus forsteri
GCCCAGTACTGTTTGGCATGTTTATTGCAGACATCTCGGAGGGCATCAGCAGCAAAATCAGCTTGTTTGCGGATGACACCAAGATGGGAGTGGTGGTGGATGACCAGGAGGGGTGGCAGGGGCTACAGGAGGATATTTACAACACCCATAAAAGCAGTACTTGTAAGGTTGTCTTATGAAAACCTTAGGAGAAAAAGGAAGATTGTTTACATTTCAGCCCTCAGCAACCAGTTACAGGCTTGGGTGGAAGTTCCTAAGCTATGGAGGAGCGCATAACGGTGTCTGCGTCTTAGGCTTGAGTGGCAGGAGGGGGTGGTGGTGTGAGAAAAGGGGTACAGAGGATGCTAAGAACAAGTGTGGCAACTGAAGGGTGAGTGGTTAATAGAGGCAGAGGGGGACTTAGGTCACTGGCTGGGACTAGTAAGGATGGAGAGAGAAATGGCAGTCAGGATGTTAGGAACCGTGGAAGCAATTACAGATTTCAGCAAATGTTTTGTCTTAGAGGGTCTTAAACAAGGCAATACTGACAGGGGAGCTACGTCTCAACGATCTTTGTATCCTATTCCAGAGCGTGGGCCAAGCATAGCTTATGGCAGCCCTTCCAAGGTGGGTGCTGGTCCTTGGGACTTTCAGAGAAACCAGTGAGTGGCTTCTTAAAGCATAGCTACTGATCGGACTCAAGGGGAGACAGTCAACAATGTAATGTGGGAGTTTGTTGGTAAGGGCTCGGAGTGTCCAAAGGGTTGCGTTTCTACACCGCCTGTATTGAAGGGAAGACCACTCTACAGCTGCATATAGAGAGCAGTGATGTGTGGAGGACGGAAGGCCAGTTGTAAATCTCAATGCTCTGTGGTACAGCACATCAAGTTTTGCAAGGTGTGAGACAGGGCAATGGCCATAAATAAAGTCAGTGTAGTCGATTAATGAGAGAAATGTAGAGCGAACAAGCTATCTTTCTGCGTCTGCAGTCAGGAGGTGTTTAATTCTAAAAAAAGACCAAGCCTCTGCCTCAGCTTTTTCAGCAATTCTTCTGTGTGCTCCACAAAAGAGAGTTTATTGTCTAACCATATACCTAAATATTTGAATTTAGGCACAAATTCAAGATTTTCACCTAATAAGGTGGTGATGGAAGGGAATGGACCACCAGCAGCAGCAGCAGAGTAAGCCCCTGTGCCTGATGGTGAGAAGAGCATGGCCTTGTTTTTTTTTTTTGCATTTAGCAGTAGCTTTTTGCTGAGGAGCTGGTGCTGCAGTGTGTTGAAGTCAGTTTGTAAGTCAGCACATGCAGCTCCAGGAGAATCACGGCTTAAGTAGAGCACTGTATCATCAGCAAACAAGTGGATACTGGCTTCCATGATGCCTACGTCCAGACTGTTAATATATATGGCAAACAGTAAAGGGCCCCATATGGAGCCCTGAGGGACTCCTCTTTTTATCGGTTTAAGTGGGAAGAGCTCTCTTTCGGCCTTGATTTGTTGCTGCCTACCAGAGAGGTAGTCTTGGAACCATCCCAATGAGACTGAGTCAATGCCTATAGTTTTTGAGGTGGAGAGAAGCAGGCAGTGGTCAACGGTGTCAAATGCCTTGCTGAGATCCAAGAACACGGCACAAACAAATTTTTTATTGTCAAGATCCCGTTGCCAGTCATTAGTGACTTTAGCCAGCACCATGATTGTACTATGCTTTGCTCTAAAGCCAGACTGCATAGGGTTAAGCAATGTAGAGTTGTCTAGGAACGATCTCAACTGTATATCCACAATTTTTTCCAGCATCTTCGAAAGTATGGGTAGGAAAGAGATTGGCGTATAGTTATTTAGATCACAGGGATCCCATGCTTTAAACAGGGAGATGACGTGAGCAGTTTTCCATTCCGTGGGTATAGAGCCTTGGGCTAGGGACAGGTTGAATAGAAGTGATATAGGTGTGGCAAGAATGTGGTATGCTATTTTCAAAAAGTATGGGTTGAAAGAGTCGGTTCCAGCGCTTTTTCTAGTATCTAGTTATAGAAGAAGGTCTTCAACTTCTTTTATGGTGGTTGAGGAAAAGGAGAAGATCACGTTACTGTTACTTGGTTCTGGAGGCTAGGCATTGATCTGTGGAACCAGTATCAGTTGAGTCACAGAAAGCTGTGGCATCGTCTGGGTCAGAAGACTTTATGGGGTAAATATAGTGCCAGGTGGGTCATGGGGAGCCACGGCAGCACCTGGGTCAAAAGACTTTGTAAAGTAGACTTTCACATGTCAAACCTATATAACACACAGTCAATCAAAGCAATCATATACAGAAATCTAACAGTGGTGTTGCTTGTAATTACCCATTAGTGCATGCTAATAAATAAATAACCTTTTAGTTTACTGGTTAATGCTAAAGAGCCATTTGAGTGCTGGGTTTGTTTAGTCACCAAAATGTATCAAGAAATATGTAACTGTTAGTTTGACCATGTCTCAAAATGCTACTAATAAGACAATGCTGCCCTCTTCAGGCATAATATAAGACTAACAGTACAACTCCATGTTTAAAAAAGACTACTAAAAAAACTATATATGAACTTCTTAGCCAAATGTATTAAGGCTATAGGAGTGAAACCTGTTATTTTATGTCCTGCCTAACAACAGCATAATCATAACAAATAACTAATCAAAAATTAACAAATGTTATATGGCTAAGTTCCTTAAATTGATTGTTCCAATCAGCATGTAACAGCTCTGTTCTAATGCAGTCAAAAATGTATAGTATATAAGCTGTGTTATTCTTGTACTCAGAGAAAACCTGATGTAATCGTAACAAGAGCAGATCGGTCCCGGCCGGCCATGCTAATAAACAGTGACTAATTCTCCGTAATACGTCCATGTATTTATTTGCTAGAACCTACTTACATATCTTATAACTAAGTAGCTAAGTAGTGTTTAGCCAAAATGTGCTAGCCATAAGTTAGTACATTACACTCAGGGTACTAGCACTGCTGCACCTCCTATGCAGCCCCCGCACCTCCCCTCCCCGCTAGTTGCCCCTCATCTCTGGCCCTGAAACTATCTCTTGGTTGCTTTTCTCTTATCTTGATATCAGCTGAGTTTATACTTGTTTAACGTATTTGTTTTGGACTCTGCATATTAGCTGATGCTTCTGGCTCTGCTGGTGTTTTTTGACCTACTTGATTGAGGATGTTGCCACCAAGATCTCTTTAGTCATTGGAGGCTGTTCTTACATAGCTCTGTATATATGTATGTAACCCCTAGGTGGCACTATCTCAAGGGCTACTATTCCTGTCTGCTTGGCTAGTAGCAGGTTAAGGGGCCTGAGTTCTGAAACTGGTGCCTCCACCCGGAGATCAGGGTTGGTAGTGGTCAAGCTAACCTGGGCACTGCCCTCCGGGACACTGTAACTCCCCCTCTTTCCCTTCTAGTGGCCTGAACACTGTACAATAATCACTTTCACAATACCCTGGTACACCACACAAGTACCCACACTGTTTGCACTTACCACCAGGGCTGTTTCCTCTGGCTCGACCCTGGGGACCCCCTGTAAAACAAGGTTATGCACAGCAAATAGCAACAGTACAGTACTTTGAGCACAAACTGGAACCACAGTCAGATTACATGCAGAAAAAGTTAGATCTGATTTATTCAGGGGACCTGGAAAAGGGAGGGGCAAAATCAGGTTAATTATGCTTAAAGGTTATAGCAATCAAGCAGTTATGCATGGGCTTTGAGTCCCCCCACACAGTCCACCTCTGGGTACCCAGGTGGAGAAGAGATGGGCTGGCCAACCGTTGCCCGGGGTTGCAGCTGGTTGGGGCCCTGTGATGGAAAACACAACATGCACAGTACACAATATTTGTAATCCGGAGCCAGAGAGCTTAGTTCGTAAAGGAAAAGAAACAACAAGACAATCAGATGACACACTCAGATTAAACTGTTGTTGCAGGGAGCTACTCTGGTATTTAATCATGATACCCAAGACTGGACACAGGCTGGATGAAAATCGAGACTGCAGGTGGTTGATCTGGAGTGCCAGGAGAAGCAGGGCCCACATGAGTCACAGAGGTGTGTTTCTGTTCAAGCATGGAGCAGGGGGCTGATCCCCAGGCAAGTCTCTCGTCGATGGCTTCTCTGTGCAGTGGGTAGTCTGGCTGGGCCAGTCTGGCAAGGCCCAGACCGAGTGGAGACAAATTCTGATGCAGTCCGTTTTGAGCTGGATACAGCTTCCAGCAAGCAGAACACAGTTCACACAGTGGGGGACTAACTCACGACCCACTAGCAGCTCATAGCACATTTACATGTAAGGGAATTCTACTGTACCAGGCAAAGTGCTCCCTGTCATAATCGCAAAATCTGTGCACACACCGGGAGCTTAGGGGTAGGTGGAACTCCTGACAGGCCAATCGCATTCAGCAAAATCTTTGGTCTTTTTCAGGTTAAGCCTGGCCCACTACAGTAGCTTACTTTAGTCACACAAACTTTGATTTAGTCCAAAATAATTACTTTCTCTCCCTCTCAGGAGCAGCACACCGACATGCAGGCCAAAAATGTAGCCTTTTCAGAGTTCTTCCATGTGAATCCACTCAGGATTGCTGCTCGGAATCACTTCAGCTCCTTCTTGTTCAGCTTCCAGCTTAGATCTAACTGAAAACTGCAAGCAGCCGGGACCTCCCCAAGATCCAAAAGATTTGGTTGGCTGATTTGGCTGTCAGTCAAAGCAAGAGCTCCCCCTTCAGTTGCAAAAAAGGCACAAAAAGTTAAAACTACAGTTCCTACAGATTTTGGATTCAGTCAGCTCCTGTAGTCCGGCTACATTTTAGGTCCCACAAGTACTGATTGGTCCAGTTTGCAGTCCAGGACCAAGATAGTGGAGACAAACAAAACAGTCCTTGCTACAAATAAAGCAGGTTAGACAAACTACATTATCATTATCACTCTAAATGATTTTCAGTAAATAGTTACATCTTTCAACAGAGCTCCTTCTCAGATTACTTAAGCTGCAATCAGGTAGCTCTTAAAGAGACAGTACACAGAGGCTATACAGGCTCTGGTAATCACATTTAAACTGCTAAAACACAGGACACCAGCCTGGCAGTGAGCATTTAGGCAAGCTCAAGGAAGACTTTTTGGGAATCCCCATTTGTAGGGGGGTTACATGTATCCTATATGTAGCTTCATTTATGACTACCTGTTTGTTGTATCTGGCACTGTGTGCCTGTATTATTATCCAGCCTGTGTATATTTTGAGTGACTTGCACATAATTCTTGATTGTATATGTAAGATTTCACTGCTGTTCATTTCACACTGTAGTTACCATTGTCTTGTTGCCAGTCTCTGGCCCAGACCGTGCCTGAAAAAGGTCCTCGGACCAGTGCACCAACCCGGTTATCGAATGAATGAATGAATAACTAAAGAAATAACCTTTTTACAACTGTCTCATGAGCATATTATTTGTTTCTCTGTTTATTTTGCTAGGTGTCAGAGTCGCAATACCATGCAGTGGCACAATCCCCCCTGCCCATGTTCTCACTCCCCACCCTACTCCTTCTTTGCTCCCTATCTCATGCTCACACCCCTCTCCACCTTGACTCAACCACATTCCCAGGGACCTCTACCTTTAGCTCTAAAGTCATAACAACTTCTCCGCTGGGGCCCCAACCTTGTTCCCTCAATTTCTGTCTCACACTCAGCATTAAACGTCTCTGGGACCCTCCCACGTCTCTACTTGTGATGCTCTTTGCAGCTTCTCACCCACATAACCTTTGAGGTTCTTTGGCCTTCTACACCTTATATCCTTCCTTTCTCCACTATATTAGTATACACGTACCCAGAATCTATTCTTCATACAGCCATGCAAATCCCAGCAAATTTAAACTGCTTTATAGGTGGATTAAATGTCTAACCTTCCTACTGCTAATCTGTACAGGTCATGTCGAACTAAATCCTGGCCAACCACAGGCACTAGCCGCATCTGTTGACCTCGCAGCCACCAAAGGCCTAAAGTGCCTGCATCTTAACGTATACAGTCTATTGAAAAAACTAGACCTTTTTCAGGCATGGATCTCCCACATAGACCCGGATATTCTAGTAATAGCAGATACTTGGCTGAAAAAATCCACTCCTGACTCTGGGTTATCCTTCATGTCCTACAACCTTTTTCGTAGTGACACAGCAGCCAGGAGAGGGGGCGTGACAATTTATATCAAAGATAAGTTTATTGTTTCTGACATTGCTTCCGCCAGCATGCCAAAGGAATTTGAATCCCTGATGCTAAACACCTCTCTGTCACCCATTGAAACCTTTTTTTTTTATTTTCTAGTTTTTCCTCACCAACCGGTGTTGTACCTAACTCCCTGCCCACCCAACTTGCCTGCCCAAAGTCTCCCCATAGAGCTCTGGCTTACCCACAGGCGAGGGTCTGTGGGAGTGGCCCCATACCCCACCCCAAGGAATCAAGCTTCATCGGGACTGGTGCATGGCTGGGAGGACCCACTATTGGGACCTTGCGTCCGTGTTGCTCCGGTTGGTGTATTTTGGATGTACATCCCCCGAGCACGATGTGCTACGCAATGACACAGCTTATGCTGGTGTCCATTGTGATCACACATTAGTGGGGCACTGGGGCTGTGATATCTCTTGGTTGATGCCAGAAGTCAGGCCACCCCCGGGTCAAGGAACCCCCCTTCCCCACAGAGGAGCTGAGCAGTTTGTTGGACGCTGAGACTACCTCCTCCGGCTGGCTCTCTGGCACCTGGGTCCACTTCTGAACCCAGGTCACCAGCGTTGCAAGCAGAAACCTAACCGCTGCACCAATGGACCACCCATTAAAACCTTAACAATAACAGGTTATTACAGGCTACCCTTGGGGGGCCTTGAACTCCTAAGTTACTTATGAGATATTGCCGACAAAAGACAAAATGAGATCAACATATTTGATGATTTAAATCTCGACTAGCTAAAAACTTGCAACAAAAGCTCACAACTCAAAGACTTCTGCGACGAAACTGGCTTCACCCAGTTTGTATCACGTATTACTTGACCAAATCCCCAAATCCTCTCAAACAGGTCACGGATAGATCTAATTATTACCAACAGACCTCATAAGAGCACGCATACGGCTGTTTTCCATAATAATGTTAGCGATCATTGTGCCATGGCCTGTGTTACAGGACAACCTACACTCAAGTCAGCAAATGGGTTTACTTGGAAAAGGAGCTTCCGCAAATTCAGTCTCTTCCTCTACCTGTCTTTCCTCAGAAATATACTTTGGACGGACTTCTACCTGGTAATCAACATCAATGATGTGGTCTCATTTTTCAACAACACCATATTAGCTATCATTAACAGACATGTCCCTATGTTAAAATGCAGAACACGGAAGATCTTCTGCCCCTGGTTCACCACTGAACTAAGGGCCACGCTAAACTTGAGGGACCGCCTCTGGGCCACAGCCAGACGGACCAATCTCCCTTCTGACTGAGCAGCTTTTAGAGCCTGATATAACATTTACACCAAAAGGATCAGGGATACAAAGGCAAATTTCCACCTATCTGCCTTTGGCACTGCTAAGGGTAATTCCAGCATGTTCTGGTGCATCATTAAGTCTGTAGAAGGCAGTAAACCAATTTCCTCGTTACTCAGTATGATCTCCTTCAAGGGTACTACCCTCTCTGACAAATCCGACATCCGACTCAGTTTTAATGAGCACTTCTCTACTGCGGGCCTTGCACTCGACTCCTCCAAAGCTCCCTTACCCCCAGTGAACCTATACATTCCCTGACACCTCCCAGCACCATCTTCGCTGTCACCCCATTATAGTAGAAAGAGGCAAAAGACCTTCTACTCTGACTAGATGTCAGCAAAGGTGCTGGTGCTGATGGAATAGAACCATACTTTCTCAAACTGGGTTTCCAATACATAACGGCCCCCATCTTACACCTCTTTAACCTTTCCATTAGCTCAACACTGTACCTGGGACATGGAAAATAGCTCAAGTGCTCCCTATATTTAAATCAGGTGACCCTATGGACCTGAATAACTATCATCCTATTTTCATTCTGCCTCTGCTCTCTAAGCTCCTTGAAAAGTTAGTAAATGCCCAAATTAGGAACTGTATCGATAAAGCAAACCTGATAAACCCAGCCCAATCTGGATTTCGTCCTTCCCATAGCACTACTTCAGCTCTAGCATCAGTTACAAATGATTGACTCCTTGCCATGGACAATAAACAAATCACAGGGGCTGTCTTCCTGGATCTCAGCAAAGCATTCAACAGAGTTGATCATGATTTACTCCTCGATATGCTAAATTGGCATGGTATCTCCGGTCTGGTGCTATCATGGTTCAACAGTTACTTTTCTGATAGACTTCAACAGGTGAAGTCAGATGGCTCCCTCTCTCCGTTTCTTCCACTCAGGAGAGGGGTACCTCAAGACTCGATCCTTGGACCTCTCCTATTTATGCTATATATCAACACCATTGGAAATAGCGTCAGTAAAGCAAAAATACACCTATTTGCGGATGACACAGTGATATACATATCCAGACCCTTGGCTGACAAATTCTACAAGGAGTTCCAGGCTGAGTTTGATCTCCTCCAGCACAACCTCACACGATCAAAACTGTTCTCAAATGCTAAAAAGACAAAAGTAATGCTCTTCTGTTCTAACAACTTGTCCACCATCTCCAACGTGCTAGCTTCTCTGCCTCTTATCAAGACCCTCCTAGGCGATGATCTCAAGTTAGTCAGCAAATTTAAATACCTAGGCTGTGAGCTAGATCAACACCCAAATTTTTCGGCTCACATCAACTCTCTTGCAAAGAAATTATGTCAAAGAATTGGCTTCTCTTATAGGAATAAATCTGTTCAACTCTGTCGTACACATCACTGTAACCTTTATATCTCCCTGGGTTGGACCTCCCTTACCACCAGATGACTCATTCACTCTATTACATGGCTCTGCAAAGCCTTGCTTTCCAAACTCCCCCCCACACACATTTCTAACCTCTTTTATCAGTCTGCCTGCCCTTACCCCTTGCACAGTAACTCTTTCATTTCACTAGATGTTCCATGCTACTGCTGCCGGTTCGGACTCATAGCTATAAGCTGTGCCCTTCCGGCTGCCTGGAACAGTGTCTAATCTAGACTCAAACGTCAAAGCCTGATTCCCCTAAAAATCTTCAAAAGACTTGCCTGTGACAACCTATGGGACTTACTAACATACTAAAATGCCAGCAGAATAGGCCTAACGATCTTTCGTGTCTGCTCGTTTGGTCAGCCTCCACCCTGGGTGCTGACCTTCCTGCCCCACTCGCCTCCTCTGGCTTCTCCCTTCCCAGTTCCGGATATTCTTGCTGCACTGGATTTTGCTTCCAGAACCCTTCCCCTGTACCTGTCCCACCCCCTCTTGAACCCCTCCACTGTCTCTGCCTCCACCAGCCCCCCTAGGCAGCGCATTCCATGGCTCCACCACCCTCTCAGTGAAGTAGCACCTCCTCCTCCTTTCTCCCCTGAATCTTCCCCTCCAGCTTCCACCCATGCCCTAGTGGCCCCTCCTTCTTCCTTCAAAGCACCCCGATTGTTCCTCCCCTATTTACCCTCTTCATGTACCTGAAGACCTCTATCATGTCCCCCGGTCCCTTCTCTCTTCCAGTGTGTACATATTTAGCTCTTCGAGCCTCTCCTCATAAGTCCTGTCCCCCAAGCCCCAAATCATTTTGGTTGCCCTCCTCTGGACCCTCTCCAGTACAGTAATGTCCCTGTTTAAGTGTGGCCTCCAAAACTGCATGCAGTACTCAAGGTGCGGCCTCACCAAGCAGTTATACAGAGGGAGTATCACTTCCCTCCTTCTAGAGGGGATCCCCCTAGCGATGCATCCCAGCATCCTGTTGGCCTTGGCTGCTACCCTCCTACAAGTTTCTGAGTTGTTCATCTTGACATCCACCACCACCCCCAGGTCTCTCTCAGCCATCGAGACTTGTAGCATTTCCCTCCCCAGGGTGTACACTTGGCCTGGGTTTCTGACCCCAGGTGGAGTACCTTACATTTCCCTGCATTGAACCTCAGCTTCCACTTTCTAGACCATCTTTCCAGAGCCTCAAGGTCCCCCTGTAGGGCCACCCTCCCCTCCTCCCCATCCACCACCGCCCCCAGTTTTGAGTCATCGAGACTCATCTCACTCCTGATTCCTGTCCTTATGTCAGAGATGTAGGTGTTGAAGAGGAGGGGCCCAAGGACTGATCTCTGTGGGACCCCACTAATGACCCTCCTTGGGGATGAGACTATCCCGCCAACTATGACCCTCTGGGTCCGGTTCTGGAGCCAATTGCCTATCCATCTCATCATCTGGTTCCCCACCCCCATTTCTCCCAGCTTATCCAACAGGCCCATGTGAGGAACAGAGTCAAATGCCTTGCTGAAGTCTAGAAAGAGGACGTCCACTGGTCTACCCAGGTCCAAGGCACTCATCACCCAGTCAGAGAACTCCACAAGGTTTGTCTGACATGATTTCCCTGAGACGAATCCATGCTGTCTATCGTCCAGGCACCCTGACTTTTCCAGGTCCCCCCTGCTCTCCTGACAATGCCTCCATCACCTTGCCCACCACCGATGTCAGGCTGACAGGCCTGTAGTTCCCTGCCACCTCCCTTGATCCCCCTTGTGGATAGGCACTATATTCGCCACCTTCCAGTCCTGGGGCACCCATCCTGTCCTCAGAGAGATGGTGAAAGCTCCACCAGGGTTTCGCCAGGACATCCTCAAGTTCCTTCAGCACTCTGGGATGTAATTTATCTGGCCCCGGTGCTTTCTTAGGTCTTAAGGGAGCTGAGGGCTTCACCCCTCTGCTGTGATTTCCACTTCTGGTACCTCTTCTCCCTGCTTAGCCTCCCTCCTGCCAGTGATGCCTCCCCTCTCTCAGACCCGCCGATCGGGTAAGGGTCCTCCTTCCTCAGTATCTCTGTCTCCTCCCATGTGTGATGCAGCACCCCATTTTTCTTGGTGAAAACTGAGGTGAAGTACTCATTTAGTACCTCAGCCTGCTCTCCCGGGTCTTGTGTCCATCTCTCCCCTGATTTAATCCTGCTAATCTGCCCCTTCACCCTTCGTTTTTCCCCAATGTATCTAAAAACCCCCTTGCTCCCTCCCTCTCCTAATTTCCCTGGCCAGGTTTTGCTCCTTCCTTGCCTTAGCTGCCCTCACCACCCTAGTGGCCCTTCTAGCCATCAGCTCATACTCCCCTCGATCCCTTTCACTCCTTGAGCACTTGAATTGCCTATAGGCTGCCTTCTTTTCCCGCACCACCTCCTGGACCTCCCTGGTCCACCAGCAGGGTTTTCGGGCCCTGCTGCATTTTCGTCTTACTCTTGCACAGGTGCTGGTAGCATCCTGTACCCCTCTCCTGATGATTTCCCACCTACTATCAGCGTCCATGTCTGACCCAATCACATCCAAATGCTTCTTAAGGATCCTTCCCATTTCCTTAAAATCTGTCCCCCTGAAGTCAGTTACCTCCATCTTTGTGCAGCCTTCTAGCCCTCCTAGGTCCAGGCAGAACAAGACTGTGGCATGGTCACTCCCCGCCAACGGGTCCCTTACCTTCAGGCCCCCAATCTGGTCACTGTCTGCCAGGACCACGTCCAGTACCCGCGCCTCACTGGTTGGTTCCCCCACCTGCTGAGTTAGGAACGCATCCTGAAAGACATCCAACAACCTCTGTTCCCTGGTCACAGAGGATGTCATAGTCTCCCAGTCTGTTCCTGGCATGTTTAAGTCCCCCAACACCACCACCGTCCCTCTGCCCAGTCTGCAGTGTCTCCCAACATCTGCCACCAAACTCTCCTCCAGCTCCTCCGCCAGGGCAGGGGGTCTATACACCACTCCTATTTTTACTCTCTTGCCACCCCTTGTTATCAAGGTGACCCAAATCGCCTCCACGGTTCCCTCCGCCTCCTCTACTCCCCCTATGCTAATGCAGTTTTTGACTATCATTGCTACCCCTCCTCCCCTCCCCTCCCCCCTGTCCTTCCTGAACATAGTGTAACCCTCCAGGTTCAGGTCCCAGTCGTGTCCTGCGGTGGCCCAGGTCTCAGTGACCGCTGCCACATCCACTGCTCCCTCAGTCAGACTTCTGTAACTGTGGCTGATTAAGGGCCTATTGTCCCACCCAGCAATCCTGGTATGTATCAACAATCACTCTTGTCACCAGTCTCCTCCCCCTCCCTCACCTTTATCTGTCTACCGTTATTTCCTCTCCCTTCTCTCCTCTCCCCCTCCTTGCTACCTTACTGTCGTTACCCCACCTACCCCTTGATTGTTTTTTATTCTATCACACCTTCTCCAGTCCCTTCCCCTATCTCCACTGCTAGCCATCTATCCCTTCTATCTACTATCTCGCTATCTTCTGTTCCTGTTCCTCTCTTAGTGTCATTGGCCTAACCATCCGACCCATTCCAATACCCCCATTTCTTTCACCTCCACCTCCCCTAATTATCTGCCCCATCTATCCTCTGTCCCCCCTTCTCGTTTGCCCCTCCTATCCTCTAACCACATCCCAAACTATATCTGCACCCCACTATGCTCAATACTTTTGCTGCTCCTAGAGTCCCCCTGCTTTTACAAGGTGCTGCCTGTTTACCCAGTGCTTACCATGTATTATCTCCAAGCTCTAGTTTACCTTTGTATATATGGTGTAAATAATCTCATTCTCCTGTTAATTAATATGTATTCTTCTGTATACTGTTCTGTGTAGTTATGAAAATTGTCTGAAAATACTGTTATTGTTGTAAATCAGGACCTCCTTGCAAATGAGCTTGCTCAACAGAGTTTCTTCCTGCCAAATAAACTTGAACTTGAATTTTTTACAAACATACGAACATACAAAGAAACTAGCAGAAGAAGGCCATTTGGTCTATCAAGTCTTTTCGTATTGCAGGGTCCACAGCTTGAGCTAATGTCCTGCCCTCCCTCCTCCCACTCCTCTCATTCTCCCTACCCACGATCCTTACCTTCCCCCTGTGCCTATAACCAGTCTCTCTTAAAGCTGCTCACTGTCTTTAACAAGATGACCTCTTATGGCAGCGCATTCCAAGTGTCCAACACCCACTCTGTGAAGAAGTGCTTTCTGACCTCCCAAACCTCCCACCCTCCAGCTTAAGACTGTGACCCTCATATTGTGGTTGCCACTCAGCTAAAAGAGACTCTCATCAAACTTATTTATCCCTTTCAAGTACTTGAAGGTCCAAATCATGTCCTCCCTCTCTCTCTCTCCCCTGTCTTCCAGGGAGTAAATGTCCAGTGCCCTCAACCTCTCCTCATATGCCTTGCCCTGCTGACCGGCTATCATCTTTGTAGCCATCCTCTGGACCTTCTCCAGCAGATTAATGTCCTTTTTGAGATGTGGGCACCAGTACTGAACTCCATACTCTAGATGCGGCCTTACCAGTGACCTGTACAAGGGCAGTATAACCTCCTCTGTCCTACTACTGATCCCCCAGCTATGCATCCCAGCATCTTGTTTGCCTTTGCTGCTGCTTTCTTGCACTGCATGGAGTGCTTCAGGTCACTAGTGATCATCACTCCCAGGTCTTTCTCCTCCTCTGATGCAGATACTCAGACTCCACCCAAGTAGTACTCTGTCCTGGGATTCTTGTCTCCAATATGCATAACTTGGCATTTCTTGGCATTGAAGCCAAGCTGCCAGATCCTGGATCTTTGTTTGTTTATTTGAGGTTATAACCATTGAGTAAAAGCTCATTATATCTCATACCCTTTATAGTACTCCACAGTCAAAACCAATGGGATATTCCCCATCCATCCTATAGGTTGATGCACAATCCAATCAAATTTGAGCTGACCATGAGCCAACCTCCTTGTTTCATCCTAATAGCTCTAGTTTACGTTGTCCATCTAGAGACATTGGTCGCAATCCAAGTCTGCTCCCAACAATCACTAAGTTACAAGTGATCTAATTCAGGTACAGCAACTTTACTATCATTATTGCTAACAGATACTTGGTACCTAGACAGAGTGTATTTACACTAACATAGGCAAGTACTGCCATTTATATATATGTATATTCTTATGATAGGATGCATCTATAAAACATCAAGAAGCTAGACTTTGATGTAAAAACAAATAAATATTAGGCAGAATTCTGACCGTGATAGGGACCCCTCTAGTAGCATTCCCTTCCCCATGGCAAACACCAGCTGAAAAAAAAAAAATATCCCAATTATATTCTGCACCTTTCAGGGACTCAGGCAAGCCCTCTAGGAGTGGCATGCCACCTTTGGTTTACTGTATCTGGGCAGTGTTTGCATGTGCGGTCCCTCCAGGAGCGTCTGCACACCGCAGCTAATAAAATGAAGCATACACGATACATAGGGTCATGGTGACTGGGTACCTCCAGTACCCCCTAAGCCACAATGACCCCAAGGAAAATATTTTTCTGCTTGTAACCCCCCACCAATTTGAGGGTTTACTGTAAAGTCTTCCTGGTCCCCTAATACCCACACTCAGACTGGTGTCTCGTCCTAGTGTGATTCTGTGTATTTATGTGTAAGTGCCCTATTGGGCCTCCACACCTGTCCCTTTAAGAAGATAGCTAATCTGTGTTTACTGAATAATTTGTGCTGAGTCCAAGTGATTTAGGGCTTGAGACCGGCCAGACACAGCTCTGTTGTGCACCAATCTGCAGTTGTTACTTGCGTAGAGGGAGACTATGTAGGGGCTGTGCTTATTTACTGTTTGTAAACTGTTATATTAGAGATAGAGAAGTTTGTTTAACCTGCTTTAATTGCAGTGCGATCATTCGGATGGAGGCCACCATGTTAGGTCTAGGACTTCCAGTAATTGGACCAATTAGACTCCAGGGGCTTAAAATGGATCTTGGCCCAGGGGTCATGCGGGAAGAAAAACTGTAGTTTTTGTAGTTTTACTGTTGGAACCTAAATGGACCTGGAGGGGGAGCCCTTACTGTGACTGACAGCTCCTTCAGCCAACCGAACCTTTAGATTTACAAGGGAAATGCCCTGTATGCCAAGAGACAGTGGATCAGTTAGAGTTGAAGGTTGAAGTGTGAACAGCTTGAGCCTTCGAGCAGCTGCTCCCAGAAGGAGCGTAGGGAAATCGGCAGGAAGAGGCCTAACTTGCCTCCTGACACTTTTCTTCTGCTTGTGAATGGCCTTTAGCAGAAGTCAGACATGTCCGACTCCAGCCTGGAACCGTGGCAGAAAGAAGAAGTGTTAGTGCAACTTGCGATTTGGACCAAAGACTTGCTCCTGAAGTGATCAGCCCAGATTGTGTGCGAGATATACTTGGATCAGAAGGTTTGTGCAGAGAAGCTGCTGACTTGCAACCAGACTAAATCCAAACTGTTCATTGAGGTAATTATAAATGTAAATGTGCTGAATGTGTTTCACTGGTCGAGACTTGTTTCCCCATGGAAAAACCTGTTACACCAGCTGGAGGCTTCACCAGCAGAAGATCATAAACTTTGCCAGACTGCTCATCCTGCCTGGGCCCTGCCACTTTGGTCTAGGCTGCTACTCCATCATCAGAGACTGCCATGGCGAGAGACCGGCTCAGGGATCCAGCCCCTGTGCAGCAACAACACGCAGGTTGCAGCCACCTGGAGCAAAGGCCATCAAGAAGAGGTGTGTCATGTCATCCCTGTTTCCCCATGGTCTTTTCGTCATCTCCACAAGGTCTCCATATCGCCTGGTCTGCAGCGGATTCCTGGTAGCGTGAATACAATCAGGGTAGCTCCCTGCAACAAAAGCTCAAATCATTTGTGGTACCATCTAATTGTCTTAATTTCTTGGGTTTACAAAAGACTGAGCCAACCGGCTCAGATTGCAAATAATTTGGGTGTTTTGCATGTTAACTGCTTTTCCTTCCGACAAGGGCCCCAGCATCAGCTGCAATACTGGCCACCTCCAGGCAATGCCTCTGGCTAGCCAGACTTATCATCCTGGGTACCCAGTGTTGTGTGACTGTCAGGTTGGGATGAACCGTGTGTGTGATCACTGAATTAAATCAGACAGTCAATCATTTGCCTAAATTCACACACCTTCCTTGATCACTGCCCCTAAATGAACCTGATTGTCTTGTTTTACTGCAACCCCCCTACAAATGGGGGTTCCTAAAATGTCTAACTGGGCTTGCCTAATGCCTACTGCCATGCTGGTGTTCTCTGTCCTAGCACTGTAAAAGTGTTGCGCATGTGAGTGCCAAGCTAGCCTCTGTGCCTGTCTCCTTAAGAGGCAACATTTTGTGATTTATAATTAATCCGGGTAAGGGCCGAATGTTTCCAGGCTGGAATCCTGCCTGAGCTGCAGTAATATTGCTCCATTCTGCCATCACTAATTGTGCAGAGGGAGCTCTGTTAGAACTTGTAATTGTTTGCTGACTAGCTGCCCTAATAATAATGATATTATAGTTTGTCTAACCAGCCTTTCTTTGCAGGATGGACATTTCTGTATTGCACCGATCAGTACCTTTTAGGGACCTTAAAAATGGAGTCTGTCCCCAGGGGTCTTGTGGGAGTGAATTTCTGTAGGAATTGTAGTTTTTACATGTTGGCTCCTAAATGGACCTGGAGGGGGAGCCCTTGTTGTGACAGACAGATGAATCAATGAATCAAACCTTTTGGATCTTTGGGAAAGTCCCATGCTGCTTGCAGCAGTCAGTCAGTCTGACATTGGAGTTGAGAGAGTGAACAGCTCGAGATATTCGAGTAGCTGCTTCTGCGTAGTTGTGCAGGAAACTCATGGGAAGGCTGTGTTTGGCCTGCCTGCCTCATTTTCCCTTGTGAGGGAATACTTCAGTTTATTGTAACCAGACTGAATCTGAACAGGTCTGTGACAAAAATTACCGAACTGTGACTGCTTTGTTGCCCAAAGAAGACTGAATATTTGCTTCACGCGATCAGCCTGTCATGAAGTCTGAAACCACCACAGAGCATCTGGTTTACGTAGAGACACTGTGATTGCAACTGGACTGTCATCCGAACAGTGGTACTGCTTTTCTTTTACTATAAGTGTGCTGAATGCTGCTAGTGGGTTGTGATTTGGTTCCCCACTGCCTGCTTGTGTCACGCTTGCTGGAAGAGGAATCCAGCACTACCGGAATGCCATCTGAAATGTTCACCTGGCCTGGGCCCTGCTACCTTGGCCCAACCAGCTACTCTCGCCGCAGAGAAGACCATCAACGAGAGACCTGCCTGTGGATCAGCCCCCTGCTCAACATCACGAACAGTAACGGCACCACGTTGACTTGTGTGGGCCCTGCTTCTCCTGGCAAACCAGCAAGTCATCCTGCAGTCTTCATTTCATCCATCCTGTGTCCTGTACTGGGTAGCGTGAGTAAACACCAGGGTAGCTCCCTGCAACAACAGCTCAATCAAAGTGTGTCATCTGATTTAATTGTTTTGTCTAATTATCACGAACTGAGCCTCCTGGCTCCAGATTACAAGTTGTGGGTTATTGTGCATGACTTGTCTTTTCATCATAGGGCCCCGACCAGCTGCAATGCCGGCCTACCCCAGGCACTGGGTACCCAGAGTGTGTGCGACTGTGCTGAGGGATTCTAAAGTGCATGGCTTGTAGCCTGATTGAATCAGTATCTAAACCAATTGACCTGATTACTCCCCTTCCTTGTTCATTTCCCCTGAATAAATCAGATCTGAATCTTTTTACACTTAACCTGTCTGTTGTGCACTTCTGTACAACTAGCACTGTGGTACTATTGTTTGCTGTGTTTAACTTTACTTTACAGGGGCTCTCCAGGGCAGAACAGTTGGAACCAGCACTGGTGGTAAGTGCACTCAGAGTGGGGATGTATCTGCTGTTTGGAGGTTATTGCATCTGTGGGTTTTGTACATTGTCTAGGCCACTAGAGGGGAACGGGGGGGCCACAGTGTCCCAGAGGGCTGTACCGAGGTAAGCTACTCTACCACTAACCCTGTTCTCTGGGTGGAGGCCCCCATTTTCAGTACCCAGGCCCCTTAACCTGTACCTAGACATGCAGGCAGGGGTAGTAGCCCTTAAAATAATATCACCTAGGAGTTACATTATGATTAACCTGGCTAGTGTGCATAATATTAGTGGGGTTACAGTGTTAAGAGAGTGTTGGGTCCCCAGGGAAACAGCTGAAGATCTAACCCTTGTGGTAAGTGTAAAGGGTTGGTGCACATTATTACTGCTTCATACTGTTTGTGAAGTTATCATTGCAAAAGGAACTGGGCCACTAGGAGGGTCGGTGGGTGGTTATTGCTTCCCAGAGGGCTATACCAGAGCAGATAAGCAACCCCAATACCATTTCTCTGGGTGGAGGCACCTTATTAGCAAACTCAGGCCCCTCAACCTGTGCATAGCCATACAGGTAGGGGTAGTAGCCCTTAGAATAGCACCACCTAGGGGTTACATACTAATTCTTGCCATTGCCTCACATCCACATGGGACCAGCCTTGATCAAACTGCTGCATTTTTCCTTCTTGTGGGACCATTTTTTTGTCTTTCTGGTGCCAAGGGAGTAACTGCTCTGCCTTCGGATTGACCTGTGGCCATGTTGGACAAGGATCTTTCAGATTAAAGACCCTGCTAGCCCTCAACTTTAAACCAAAGCCTTTGTCTCGGTGGGCACAGCAAGAGAGCAACTTCTCTACCCTCCGAGACTCTCCGCAGCCATGCTGCCCATGTCCCTTCCTCATTAGTGCTTCCAGCAGCCACGCCAGTCTTGCAAGACTCCAGACTCCAGTAGCACTAATGCTACACTTGCAAGTCTCACAGGCAAATCCTGCGAAACTATAGCAACCATCTTGCCTGGGACCCAGCCTGTACAAGAGATAGGGCAGTCCCAAATCTTGCCCTTACATGGAGAGATTTCGGTGGCCATCTTACCTGGGGGCCAGTACCATGTGCCCCATAGGAATCAATGGGAACTTTCAAATAAAAGACTCCTACCCTCAGTGAACAGAAATTGCCCAGCAGTCTAGGCTAGTTTACGACATTCACGGGAAGCACCATGGGCACACGTCCACGCTCCCCAGCTCATTTACAATGGTGACCGACAGAAATACAAATAAAACATACAACACTTATAAAAGTGTATTATACAAATTATAAATTAATAAAAATACACTATGTAAAGCATGAACAGGTCTTTTGAGAGGATATTAGACAATACTTCAAAACTGAAACTAATGGAAGTTTTGTGTTTAACTCTCTGAATTCCAGTGGGAATTTATTCCAGTAAGTAGGTACTAATTAGCTAAAAAATGCATGGGTCTTTTAGTTTCAGTACACTGTACCAATAATTCTCGTAAATGAGAGTTTCTCAAAGAAGGATCAATATTCCTAAAAGACAACCTGACACTTAAGAAGTTAGGGACTAGACTTGATACATTTTTATATGCAAAAATGCTTTCATGTAATTCCCTTCTGTTTTTTAAATATACCCAGCCCAAATTCTAATATTAGTGAGCATATTATTAGCTCAGGTCAATAATTGCAAGTACTTTGAAATATGGTTTTGGTTTATGGTACTCCATATGTGGGGTGACTACATGGGGAGGTGTGGAAGTACAGAATCCCAGGTTGTTGTACCAGACAAGCAACTGGCCTACTATATTTTAACTCTGGGTGGAGGCACACCACTATTTATTATATCTTTGGGAAAGAACCCCCTTTTTCACCTGAACAAGGACCCAGGCCCCTCAAGCTGTTTTTTGTGTCATCAGGCAGGGGTAGTAGCCTGCTGGTACACGTCACCCGGGTTACAGTTACAGTTCACTCAGATGCATCATATTTTGGACTTGGTGCAAGAGGGTCAGCCCACTGCCTGTGTATCCAGAGCCCTCACATCAGCCGAAAGAAACTACGCTCAAATAAAAAAGGAGCTACTGTCAGTTGTTTTTGCATGCATCAAGTTTCACCAATATATATATATATATATATGTACAGCAAAAAGTTGGAGGTACACATCAATCACAAGCTAGTAGTAAATAAGCCTCTGTGTGAGGCATCCCCCCGGTTGCAACGCATGCTAATGAAGCTTCGGTGTTACCACCAGCACATGAAATATGTACCAGGGAGGTACGTGTACAAAGCAGGCACATTATCCAGAGCACTGGCAGAAACATATCTGCAAGGGAACTCGGGGAATAATACAATTGAAAATGAAGAAGTGATTATATATGACATTGGGAAAAATATAGCCGTGAGTGATTAGACACTGGAAGAGATAAGAATAGCCACAGCAACCGACTTGACACTGCAAGCCCTTGCAAACGTAATTACGTCAGGCTGGCCAAGGCACAAGAAGAGTGGGAAAGATGTGTGAAACCCTTTTGGTCCACGCGAGATGAGATTCATATTGAAGAAGATTTAGCCTTTTATGGAGACAAACTGATAATTCCTGCAAAGATTAGGAATGACACACTCAGCACACTGCATGAGAGCCACCCGGGGCAAAGAAAGGCAAGGCCAGAGCTAGCACTGTAATGTACTGGCCGGGCATGGCCCAAGACATTGAGAAACTGGTTGGACAGTGTTCAACATGTGCAAAGTTTCAAAGGGACAACAAAAAGGAGCTTCTTATGCCTCATGCTGTTCCTAATTTGCCATGGTAGAAAGGGTGCAGGATTACCATATTGTGGTGGGCTATTTTTCAAAGTATCCTGAAATGGGGCTGATGAAAGACAAAACTTCCCAGATCATTATAGACAGCTGACTGTGGTGATGGAGAAAGTCTTTGATAAGCCAGGGTTGGTCAAGCTCCAGTGATGCATGTTTCCTTACTAGTTACATTTTAAGCGGTACAATTTTCCTTCCTGTTTTTTTTTTAAAAGAAGATGCAACAAATCGTAGCTAAGTACATTGGGCCCTATGCACGATGCCAATGCACCACATACACTGGGTGTGTTGGCATTGCTACAAATGAATGCCATGGAGTGGGGTCTTGTGGACACCTTGAAGCATTCACGGAGGGTGCATGTGACAGCTACACGCTGATCCCCCGGCCGTGCAGATAGCAACGAGCCAATGGCTGGTGGGGGGCTTCCCCCCACTCCATGCTATTCACAAAGGTGTGGAGTACTGGGCACGGGGGCACACCTTATGTTGGGTAACACCCAGCTGTAAGGGATACGTGCCCTGCAGGATGATGCCGCTGGCCGTAGCGCCAACATGGGGACATTGCAGACCCCCCACGTGCCACCCCAGCCCATGTGACAACAAGGAGGGCTGGGGATGGCCGACCAGGCACCCACCTGCCCCGAGCTGGTGGTGCACATTGTGCCCCCTGGTAACAGCTGTGCCCCGCGGGTGCAAGGAATCCAGCGGACCGTGTTGGGGTATCCCATTGGATGCGCGCCCATTCCGTGGAAATGTCCTCCATGCATCTGCATGCTGAGGAAGCAAAGGCGTGGACAGGTGTCCCATGGGTGCATGTGGTAGTGAATACCACACACCCTGTGCCTGTCCAGGGTCATGGAGCTACACAAGCAGGATACGTGCTTCTGGCACATAATTCCCACCTGATCGTGCATAGGGCCCAGTGTGCATATACAGTAAGTAAGCATTAAGCCACGATGAAAGCGAGCACTTCTGCTGGGGAATTAATGCATGGTTGGGGGGGGGGTTGTGGCATGAGGCCAAAGGTCGAGTGCCTACAACCACCCAACCATGCAGTAATTCCCCAGTAGAAGCCTCCTTAGGAGTAGCTTATTGCGCTTGTAACATGACAATCTGCAACTATATATTAGGTTATATGGGGAAAAAAATGACAAAGAAAATGCATTTTCTATATGAACTAGTTTACTGTTTTTTGAACACTACATCTACAACATTACGTTATGTAGTTCAGCTGCTGAACTAACATTCACTACTCTGCTTATGATGTGAAACACATCAGGCAATTATTTGAATAACTGTATGTCAGAAACACATTTCAACGTAGTTTGACAAACTTACACACGGTACATTTCCACCCAAACAATGCGACAAAACCCTCAGTGTTCGCTCTTGTGTACTCCATGTCTCTGGTCGGCTTGTATTGTGGGATTTTTCCCTTAAAGCTTTGCATAACTAAAACAGAAGTTATGCATTATAGAACAAGGAAATAAACGATGATTGGTTGCTTCATTCTTAACATTGCAGTTTGTTAGTACCAACACGAGTAATATTAACAACATGGGCACTGTTATTATCTTTGTCTTATTTGTTCACACAGCAGTACTAAATTACTTAATAACATGCCCGTTATTTTTTCTCCAACCTTTTGCTACAATCATCACAGACCATTGGGTGGGTGGGTAGGTTAGTGAAAAAGCGTTTTTTAAGACACTAATGACAGCGCTTTTAATGTGGTGACAGTTAGTACTTCAACTTGGAGCGGGCATTACTAGAGAATTAATGCCGTCTCCAAGTTCAATCATCTGGTGCCTATTATCCAATCATTATTCTTCACTAGGTAGGGTGTATTACTGTCATGTTACAAAGTATATTAATGTTGTAGTTATAGTGCCACCTTGTGGTTCTCGGTGTGTACTGCATCTCTATAGCATGTTGAAAGTGTTAACCAGCCAGAGTGGGTTTTATAATAAAGTGCATTCTTAGCTTCCCGAAGTGTTTGTGCTGACTCATGAATCCATTAGACTCCTTCAGCTATCTGGGAATCACCCTTGACCACCAGCTAGATATCTTCTTGCATGTCCAAAATGTATGTAAGGCCGTTAATAGCAAGCTGAGTCTGGTTTACAGGGCCAAGTGTATCCTCACTCCGGCGGTGCAACTCGCCCTTGCTAAAGAAGAGGTCCTTTCCACACTTAATTATGGGCTCCCTACTTTTACATATACTGCTAAGTCCACCCTATCTAAGTGGGATGTAGCTTACAGCAATGTATGTTGATTCGCCCTCTCAACTGCTTGTCTCTGAACACTGAATCTAGGACCCAGGAGGTTGTGAGGGGCAGATACCTGAAGCCCTCCCCCCAAAGCAAGGTCGCGGTCGTGAGGGACCGAATGAACTTCCCCACAAGCCCAGAACACTGAACCGAGGACCCAGGAGGTTGTTAGGGGCAGATACCTGCAGCTCTCCCCCCAAAGCAAGGTCGCGGTCGTGAGGGACCAAACGAACTTCCCCACAAGCCCACAACACTGAACCGAGGACCCAGTAGGTCATGAGGGGCAGATACCTGAAGCCCTCTCCCCAAAGCAAGGTCGCGGTCATGGGGGACCGAACAAACTTCCCCACAAGTCCAGAACACTGAGTAAGTCCCTGCAGGAGGCAGCTTACCAACCTCGGGACAGCTCCTTTACCAGCGGGATTAGAACATTTCAGTAGCAAGCTTTAACAGTAGTTGTGTCCCCACACATGTGGAGACTGTTAATTTAAACTGGACTAGCACTGATTCTGGCGCCAAAGTAGAAAAAATATCTACAGTGTTGTTTAAATCTGTGTTGGAACTACAGCTTCTGCTTGCTTCTTTCAAAAGTTTGCCTTTATTTGTAGCTACCTCTTCTGGCGCCATAATCACATTTAAATTTGTAACGCCAGAGGGTGGAAGCTGTAACAATAGTGCTGCACTCCAGGGCTGCTCTGTACCTTGCTGGCGCCACTTTTGAATCTGGCCCCCTACACAAAAGGCAGGCTAAGCGCCCGCAGCAAAAAAGAGAAAACAAAAAAAAAAATTTTTTAACTTTAAAAGGAAGGGCAGCATTTAATCCTGCCATTTTATTCCCTAAGCTATCTACTGCAAAAAAGCCCAGCCCCCTTGAGAAACGCCCTGCATGAACAGCATTTAATCCTGCTCACTAACCCTTTTCCTTGTCCACAAACCGAGGACCCAGGAGGTCGTGAGGGGCAGATACCTGAAGCCCTTCCCCCAAAGCAAGGTCGTGGTCACGAGGGACCGAACGAACTTCCCCACAAGCCCAGAACACTGAGTAAGTTTCTGCAGGAGGCAGCTTACCAACCTCGGGACAGCACCTTTGCCAGCGGGATTTAGGTCCCGCCGGCGCTGCGCACCGGCTTTCCACCACCCCCACAACCACCCTTGGTCGACACTCAGCTTTATAGGCTGCATCACGTGAGCTTTATAGGCTGCATCATGTGAGCGCAAAAACCAATCAGCTCACTTTTCCATTTGCTGGTTATACGAAGTGAACACTAGGGGGCTCACGTAGAAGAATACAGTGAAAGAAAGAAAACAAACAAACAAAAAAAAAAAACCTGAAATATAACAGACTCCCACTAACAAAATAGCATGTTAAACAGCCAAATGAAACGAATACATCTAATGCTAACAATAGCTTTTGCTACTCACTCCCCCCACCATGTCTCAGCAATAATTCCCCAGCTAATGGACAAAGGAACCAATATCCATTTTCAAACATAACCTTGAGCCTAAGCTACACCATAAGTGGGCCTGCGCAGGCAATCCATGCACCACAACCCTACACCCACCTCCTCAATAACCCCAACCCTCTCCTTTTACAAGGACAAAAAGCCCTACTTATCCAATCCATCCCCATACCATGCAAATTGCCAAAAAGCAACACAAGCCCACGCAACAATAAAAACCTTTCAAAACAGCTACAGCTAACAGCACTCAGACATGCGCTCTTACTCCTACTACACTTGGCTGGTGATATACACCCAAACCCAGGGCCGGCCCCAGCTACCACAGCAAAAAATCTGAGTAACACAGGTCTGACTCTGGCATCCTTAAACATACACAGCCTACCAAAAAAGCTAACTCTTCTTCAAGGGTGGGTTGCACAACACTCGCCAGACATCCTTGCCCTGTCCGAAACATGGTTAAATACTCTGGTTCCGGACTCCGCAGTTGCACTGAACGACTACATTATCTTCAGAGAAGATAGAGAGGGAAAGAGGGGAGGTGGATGCGCCATTTATGCCAGAGCAAAATTTAAGCCTCTACTAGTCCCCTTACCAACCCCGAAACATGGTGCCCAAGCAGTCACAATTAAGGCAACAATTGGCTCCCACGGGAAACCATTATATCTAATGTCAGTTTACATACCCAACAACCAAAAAGGAGCCTTTGACTGCATACTGGCAAATATAGCGATGCTCCTCCCCAGAAGCGATCTCATAGTAATGGGTGACTTTAATGTAAACTGGTTATCAAAAGCAGCAGACCCCTTTAAAGATGCAGCAACTGCACACAATCTGACTCAAGTTGTCCAGACCCCCACATGACAGGACCCCAGAACAGGAACGCACACTTTCCTTGACCTCATCCTGATGAACTCCCCCAAACACCTATCTAACGTCAAAGTCCTCCTGGATGTCCTCAGTGACCACTCTCCTCTCTCCTGCTCCTGGTCCAACAAGAGCTCACACAAACACCCCAAATTATCCCACCAAAGGCACCTCAAACAGGGAGCCATATCCAAGATTATCCACAGCCTCTCCACTAGTGACTGGTCCCCAGTCCATACCACCATATCCATTGATGAAGCCCTCACCTCCTTTATAAATATCTTCAATGCAGCCTGCGATAAACATGCCCCACTTACCAAACAGTTTCTAAAATCTAGGGACACACTGTGGATAACACAACCCCTCCTAGAACAGATGCTACATAGACATAATCTCTGGTATAAAGCTCTCAACTCCAAAGTCCCCCATGACAGACAGCTCTACAGGAAGGCTAGAAATAAGTGCACCAGGGCTATTCGGCTAGCAAAGACAAGCCACTACAAACAAGCCCTAACCGCGTCCTGGGGCTCAGGGAACAAGTTCTGTAGCAACATCAAAGAACTATGTGGGAAAACAGAAAATCAACCACCAACCCAGATAACCTATAATGGTACCCCCCTCATAAGACCCCACCTTAATAGCCAAGATTCTGAATAACTCCTTCACAGACCTCAGTCACATACTCCCACCAAACTTCTTTGACTCACCCACCTTGGCCCCACCCACCCTCCCTAGGCACAGCGTCCCACCTTCCAGTTCAAATCAATCTCCTGCAATAAGACCAAGCACTACCTCACAAAAGCCTTAAAAAACAAAAGATATAGCAGTGATAATTTAGACCGCAAGATCCTCTGGCTAACGCTAGACGTGACCATCCCTCACCTCACTAAAATATTCAACCAATCATTATGCCTAGGGCAATTCCCAACTCTCTGGAAAAGGGGAATCATCACACCTATACTAAAAAAGGGTGATCCAACCGATCCCGGCAACTACAGGCTGATCACGATACTTCCCCCTCTCTCAAAAGCTCTCGAAAGAATAGTGTCAGACCAACTCACTGAGTACCTGACAAAGCACTCCCTGCTCTGCCAAGAACAACATGGTTTCAGAACAGGACATAGCACCACCATGGCACTCCTTGTGCTGACATCCTATATCCACGAAGCACTTGACACGGGTGATTTAGCAGGCGCAGTCTTCATAGATCTAATCAAAGCGTTCGACACTATAAATCATGATTTACTATTACACCTACTTCCCTCCCTCAGCCTAGCCCCAGACACTATACTCTGGTTCAAGAATTACCGACCGGACATAAGAAGTAAAAATAAACACCACCCTGTCCTCCAAACTCACAGTCCAGTCGGGTGTACCCCAAGGATCAATCCTAGGCCCGCTACTATTCACCCTCTTCCTTAATACCATCCCAAGCGCATGCAATGGTAAACGTCTGCTCTACTCAGATGATGCAGTAATCTATTGGAAAGATTCCACCCCAAATGCCCTTCAACACAATCTCCAAACTCACTTCCAGGAACTTGAACACTGCTTCATGAAGCAACGGTTAGTAGTAAACTATGGCAAAACAAAATCCACAATTTTTGCGCACAGACAAAGCCCCTACAATAGCTCCCAACTAAACATCTTCAACCACCAGGGCACCAAAATTGATCAAATATCACACTTCAAATACCTTGGCTTCACGCTAGACAAATCACTCACCTATCACACACACATTAACCAACTCTCTGCCTCAGTAAACGCCAGACTAGGCATAGACAATACCTCCCACACCACGCCCTACGTCTGGCAGTGATCAGCTCGGTTCTATCATTGGTAGACTATGGAATAATAATATATGGAGCGGCTGACCTCACGGCACTAAAACAAATCAATCTGGCCCTTAACAAAGCCAGCTGTCTGGTCACAGATAGTGACAGACTTACACACACCTGCGACCTCTACAAAAAAAGCCAACTGGCTGACTTTCACAGGCAGGCTAAAATATCACACCTGCCTCTAAGCCAAGAAAATCCTACTGGGAATGGCACCCACTGGCCTTCACCCCCTAATAAAACCTAACACTCACAGGATCACCCCAAGACACCCAGCAAAAACCATACCTTAGTCCCCCTTAGAAGGACCATGCTAGGCCAAAGGTCTTTTGGTTATCGGGCACCCACTTGACTCAATGAATTCTCCCCACCCATCTCACAGGCCCCATGTCTAAGCCTGTTCAAAGCCAGCATTAAGAGGCACCTCCTAGACTCAGAGACATGTAGCTACACTTAAGCACGCTACTCCACCTAGATGCAGGGTTGACTATCCAACCTGACATGCTACCCATTGTCTGCAAATGTCACACATTTGGAAAGTACTCAAGTATTCATATAATGCTGCATGTTCTATTGACCTGGGATGCAAAAGCAACCCCAAAGAAATGACTCAATTCATGTATTTGTATTTCGTCATATTGTAATCACCTCTGTATATCACTATGTAATAATACATGTTGTTATCTTGCATAACATGTCTGTCTGCCCAGATGTGGAGCCTTTGTAAAGGAGTCTCTGACTCAAAGGTTGTAATTCCGAAACTCTAAATAAATAAATAAATAACTTTGAACGCTATGAAAAACTGACATGGTTGTCTCCAGGGAACTACTGTACCTTTGCCTTGAGTTGCTTTATTGATAAAATGATCAGAACTGCCATCCTTCCCATCTTGACAGAGCCATTAAGGGCTGTTAATTCATTCAGCCCCAGATGGCCATTTTGAATAAGGTTAAGCATAGAATATTTCGACTCATGTGAGTTCTGGGGCTGAGTGGGTTAACTCATGTCACCCTCTCAGGTCCAGTGGCCTATCTCATCTCTCTGTTCCAAAAGCCTACACAACAGTGAGAGACCAGGCCTTTGCTGTCTGTGCACCCAGGCTATGGAACTCTCTCCCAGTGTCTGTTCGCAATGCCACCTCCAATTACCTCTTTAGAAGGTCCCTGTGGGATCACCTGAAACCTAACTTGGCTTGTAATTGCATTTAATCCTGGTTATGCCCTCCCTCCAATGATTTGTGGGTTCTAGTTCTTGGCCTGGTCTCTCCAGGACCATGATTGTGTACATTTGTGTCATCTGTGCATACTGTTTTAATGTTGTAATACTTAATTTAATGTTACTCATATGCTGTTGTCTTTTCATTGTTAAAATTGTATGCCTGCATTGCTAATAATCTACTGGGATGTACCTGAAAATAGGAATTTATTTGTCTAGTGTGTTTACCTGGTCAATAAACATGAAATAAATAAAAACTCTTTGTGCTCACCAAAGCATACGCTCGAAGTTCGCAATGCCAGTATTTTCTACCCCCACAGGAAAAATAAAATGTTCTGTGAGGGCTGGTATACCCCTGAAGTAAGCCCATCAGTAGAATTCAGAAGTCCTGGGCTCATTTAAGTTGCATTTCACCCAGCTTCTATAGCCACAAAGAGCGGCAGGTATGGGAACAGTAAGAAAACATATAGCATCTATTAGATAGTTCACAAACTGAGCAGGCATGTACCCCATGAAAAATTATTTATATTCATTCTACTTTTTGGCCCTTGCCTGCCACCAGTATTTTCTGCCCTAGTCAGGGCGTCCCCATGGCTTCCACCTCCAACTAAACCCCCCATGCTCCCCTGGTTACCCCTGGCTTAACCCCCCAGGGAGCAGGGTCCTGGCACCATAGAGGGCACCGGCACCACGATACCGGTATCTGTTGGGAGAGCTTGGGGCCAGGAGGCTAATCGAAGCCCAGAGACAGGGTTTCATCTAAGCAGCGTGGAGGATTTTATGTTCCCTGTAAGCTGGGGCGGAGACATGCAATGATGCCAGTGTCTGTCCTGCCCCAGAGATACTGGACCTTGCGTCAGTCCAGGGCGATGAACCCAGCCTCTGCCAGGTGTCGCTCCTGTGCCGAGCGCATAGCCCCCCTTCCCCTGGAGAAGGAGAGCCATCCTAGGGACACTCAATCCTTCTTCTCCCGGCCGGCCCTCCGATGACCTGGATCCGTTCCTGAACCTGGGTTGCCAGCGTCACAAGTGGAAATCCAACTGCTGCGCTGGTGGGCGGGCTCTCCCATGCCAAATTATGACAATACCTACCTTCGATACAGATAACATTCCGTATATTGAAGGAGTCTGTTTGAGGTATTAGAGTCAATAAAAAAAAAAATCCCCAGTGTCCAGGCAGAATAGCCAAATACCATGAAGATGAAATATCTAATAAAGCTCTCAGCTTCAGTCTCCTTCAGCCTGATCTGACTCTTCAATTTTGGCAGGAGCTACCAGTCTATCTGTGAAAGCAGCCATGGACTCTGCGTCAGTAAAAACATGTGTCTTGTTCCTATGGCAGAGCTGGAGTTGGGCTGAGAACAAAAGTTGTGTGCTAATGCCTTGCTCCAACAGAGATGTTTTTTTTGTTTGTTTTTTACAGATTGCAGTTCCTTTTTCCTGGCTTGTGTCTGGGAGGAGATGTCAGGAAAAAATGCTATATTGCTGTCCTCCCAGATGACATCTTCTCACTGCCGGGCTGTTTGATGTCGTGGAATACATGCTTCTGTGCTAGACAGGTTGACTACTACAGTCAGGGCCTCTGTGAATTCCTACCACAGGGCTGGGCATGCATCGGAATGGTGAAGGCCTGCTTGAATGTAATCCCTGACTCAACTGGCAGCAATTCCAGGTTCTTAAAAATCAGTCTTTGAACGGAACGAATCAATTCAGTCTTGTTGGCCAGTTGTGAAGGAAAGCTCGCAATGCAAATATTAGCTTGGCACTGTGTATTTTTAAGGGCTTCCATTGTTGCCCTACAGAAAGTGATATCCTTCACCGCCGCAACATTTATGTCTCTTCCTCTCTATGCCTCGGGAGAGCTCCTGGATAGAGATGGCATTTTCTTGTATTTTGCGATCCAGTTCATCAGACCTTGCCTCCACTGCCACGTGGCACTTGTTAGTTTTCTCTCTGGTAGCTAGGATTTTCTAAAGCATCGCCATTATTTGTGAAGCTGGGAGGTCCATGCCACCCGATCCTCCAGACTGTGCAGGCGCTGAGCTCTTTAGTGCAGTCGCTTCTGAAAGAAAAGTGCCTATGTTTTGCGCTTGCTGTTTTTGATCTCTCTTCTGCACCATTTCCATTCTGGAACAGCTATTTTAGAATACTCTCAGGTACCAGGAATCCAAAATGTTTAACTTTTAACTGTAGCTGAAGTAGGAGCTTAGAAGGAACATGTCTGCCAAGTTTGCTGCTCCACAGCACTCCCCCTCTTGTAACTTTCTTTCGGAACATACACGATGATTATACCTAGAATAGAGTGAAAAAAAAACCAACAATAAATTCAGACAACAAAATACATTACTGAATTAATGGGAGGTTATAACTGTTGAAATGCATAATCTTAGGATGATATGATTGTATTTTTTATGATTGATATCAGGGATGGGCAGATCGGCTGTGACCCAATTCTGATTCCAACTTTGATTTTTTTCCAAGAGGTTCTGATTTACTCTGATGAATTGTAGACCTATTTTAATCTATTTGAGTATAAGAAATGTTTTGTGTCTGTATTTTCACGTTGACAGCAATAAAAAATAAATTGACTGTTCTTCCTCATCCTTTATATCAGCTACCAAATTACATTTCTAAGAAACAGTGGGCTGGATTCACAAAACTCTGGATAAATCTTGCAGCTGCGAGAAAAATTTGGCCCAAGTGGGTTGCCACTCTCAGAACTGCAGTTTCTCCCGTGGCTACAGTATTTTCAAAAGTTGAGCCAGTTTGCGACCGGCTTCATGATTTATGGCAGCTTGCAGGTGGTGTTGCTATGGAAATCCCTGCAGCTGCAGAAAATGTTATGGCCGGTGGGACCAGTCATAACATCTTCTGCAGCTCCTGTGGATGTGAATAGAGATCTCTGCAGCTGCGGAGATATTAGTCCACATCTGGAGTTGCGGTGTGGGACTTAGTCCCAAAAATGTGTTTGAATCCAGCCCAGTGTATGCAGCTCATTTGGGACTTTGCAGTGAAAGGAGGCAGTGTGTCAAATGTTAGTCAGAAAGAGAGAGAGAGACCAATGAATTCAACAGCAAAAATACAACAGCGGAGTACAGACCTTCGCTGAGTCTGGCATGCTTTTTGGTGGTAGACAGGTAGCATAAGCAGGATATGTGATGTCGCCCCAGTCATCCCTCCTGCCCTTTTGACTTGTTGAGATGTTATTTTTTTTTATTTGTAATTATTTTTCTTGCCCACTTGGTGTTACAGCATGCATCATGGGCCCATACAATCCCACACATTCCTGCCTGACTGACCAATTATTTTATATCACTTCTCTGTTTTGTAACTGACTTTTTATTTGGTTGACTTTTCCCCCCTCCCCCCCCAACCTGGCATTGCAGTTTTAGAATATATCATACAAGCTTCCACAACTAATAATTGGAGTGAGGTTTTTTTTATGGAGTTGTTTGACCCCGACTACCATCTACTCCCGCCATGAAACCCACCTGCCAGTCCCCTGTCATGAAGCCGGCATGGATCAACACTGTGCAGTACCCGAGGACCTCAGGGGCCTGTACTAATGGTGCCCGTGCGTGCATATCAGTATTTTATCTTTGTGTTGCCCCCTTCGTCCTACCGTCCACCCCAGATGTCTAGCAATTCACTGCCTGTTTGTATTTTTAACTTGTTGAATAAACATACACTCCACCTGGGCTCCCAAACTGAATTCGAAAAACACGTGCCAGCAATACATATGATGTCATATACACTGTGACCTCACAAGAAGGAATTTCTTTTACTTGATCTTTCTGTTATGGTTACTGACTTTTGTCCTCTGAATTGAAAGAAACAAGTAATCATTAAATAATATCATTGCCATCATCTTCAGACACCACAAAGGAAGTACCCTTATTAGGAGACACCTGTTGCAGTTGTTTGTCATCATTGCTTTTATGTTCCGGCCACTGTTCACTGAACTGGTAAGAACATTTATTGAGATTGACTTTTAGGAAGGTAAAGCACTGTACATTTTCAGGAGTAAGCCTTGTGTGGCCATCAGAGACAACATTTCCAGCTGTGCTAAATAACGCTCACAGTGAACACTAGTGGGAGGGCAACTAAGAAGCTTAATAGCAAATGCAGATTATACAGGCCAGATGTTTTTCTTTTCCAGCCAGTACTCAAAAGGGTCATCAGTAATATTAATGAGTGAGCCTCATAAATAGACATCCACAATATCAGGCCAAGACAAAGATGGCGGCTCCATGACAGACACATCTGTATTATCAGTTTTCAGTTTTCAGTTTTCATGAGTTTTGACCAAAATGTGTGAGTCATCTGTGTGCTTTTCAGAATGATATGCCTTTTTCAAGGGCCGTGAAAGAGGACTTTGTGCAGGACTACTCAATGTTGATGAAGGAATATATGGTGGCTCTAAGTGGAAATTATTGCTGTCACCACCAATAGATGTTACATCATCAGATGCAGCATCCACATCACGTGATTCACTTGTATTGTTAAATATGATTCCTTCCTTTTTCTGTGTAATTGGTGAAATCAGCGTGTTTTTGTATTCGAGATAAGAGTCACCAAGATCTGAAGGAGGCAGCTGCTGCAACTTAAACCGAGGGTCAAGAAGAGCCGAAAGAAGAAAATTGTTGTCTGTCATGATATTGTGAAGTCTTCTACAATTTTGGAATTGCTGTATCAGTTGGTCCGTAAGGGATACACCAAATCTGGCTCCATGGTATATTCATGGACTACCTTCTTTTGTGTGAGAAGTCTCTCACACATGTAAAATGCTAAGTTCCATCTTGTCAGAACATCTTGTTTTAGTTGCAGAATTGGCAAGCAATTTTTTTTCTGGAAAGCAATTTTTTTCCGGAGGTCAGCCAAGATACCACGTGATTTTACAAGTGACAAAAATGATCACAGATTTTCTTTGCAGCTACCACCAGTGTTACTGTACTGTTATCACTGAAAAGAAAAGCTCGTACTAACAGATTTAATGAGTATGCAAAGCACAGGATGCAAGTAAAACCACCACTTTTCAATGCACTAACAATATTGGCACCATTGTCTGGAACCACAAATTCAATATGGTGTCCCAGGGGCTCTAACCACTCTGAAATTTTGTCACGCATCTCTTTCAAAATATTGTCAGCGGTGTGATGCTTACCAAACATGCTAATGCAAAGAGCTGCCATTCTTTGTCTTCCTTCCTGTACACTGCTGCTTGTGGTGGTGCTTGAAGACGATCCTGACACCCAATGTACTGTGATGCACATATAAACAGTGGTTTGAGAACTCGTCCACATGTCCGTGATCAGGTGCACAAAACTGCAAACACTCTCTAGAAGAACCAGTTTTATTACGTTCGCTTACTCGCATGCGCAAGGAACGTCTTGCAACTGTATGAGTTTTGGAGGTGTGTGACCCTCCTCCCAAATGCACTGCTCAGTGTAGCAGGCGTGACCCTAGGGGACCAATACATGCCAAGCTGTGTATTACAGCAGTTTGGCTGTGTTGGGCTTCACTTCTAACAAAAGATCCACTGCAGTCAGTGGTGGTAGCGTGTATGCAGTTAGCATACGTCAGCTGAACTGCTATCATGCACAGCTCGGCAATCCCTCCCACTTCCTCTCTCTGCTAATGTCCTCCCCCTTCCTCCTTTTGTCTCCAGCCCCCACCTTGAGAGCTGAGGGGGGTGCCCAATCTCCCTCAGCTCATGAACCCCCCCCAGCACACTGTGTGGCTGACGGGGGTGTCCAATCTCATCGGCTGCGCCCCCTAAAACAACAATTGGCACACTGGGAGCCCACCCCAGTGCGCGCTTGCTCCCCTCAGCACACATGTATGGCAGGCGGGGGTGAACAATCCCCGCCGGTTCCACCCCCCCCAACAACAGGTCGGTGGCACGCTGGGAGCCCACCCTAGCATACCAAAAGTGTCCATTTCTGTTTTGGCCTGCAGGGGTGCCCAATCCCCAGCAGATCCACTCCCCCTCCCCAACAAACAGGCAGGTGGCATGCTGGGAGCCCACCCCAGTGTGCCAAAAGTGTCTTTTTTTTAAAAAATCCTGTGAAAGAAGAAAACAGTCCCTCAGTGAGTCCCTGCCCCCTCGCCAATCCGCGCCCACCCTCTGTGCACCCACCTCCCCACACCCCCCCTTACCCCATACTTACCTCTGGATGATCTTCGGTGGACTGGAAACACGTCTGCACTCTTCAAGGCTGACCGCGAACTGAGGAAATGCTGTTAAACTGTATAATGGCATAAATAGGGTTTTTCCAACTTAGGTGGATATCTCTGCCATTTTTTTTACTTTTGACACCAGATTTTCAACATGGGGCTCTTGACACCCATTCTCATGAATTCAGTCACTGTCATGGCTTTATTTCATCTCAAAAGGTGATATCGTGGTCACTGTGCGGAATCACCTTTCCCGGGACCGAGTAACAAAATGACAGTGTTGGTGTTCATGAGGTGGGTTCTCAAAAAGCCTATGTTGCAAATTTGGTGAAAAAATTCCAAAAAATGACTGTTTTATGAGCGTGCACTGAGCAGTTTCCATGCACACTTGTAAGTTTGTGAATTTGTAATATGTTCACTCCAGATTTTCAACATAGGCATATTTCCACACCTCCTTATGAACAGTGCAGCTGTCAATTTTAACATCCTGGCCAAAATGCATTTTCGAGTTTCTGGCGCAAAATAGTGCAGACGCTGCTGGAAATCAAAGTTTACTACAGAGTAAGACATTCGCAGTGACACTGTTCATGAGCAGAGGTCCTAAAACGCCTATGTTGAAAATTTGGTGGCAAAAGTCCAAAAAATGGCTGTGTTACGCTCGTGCATTGTGCAGTTCCTATGCACACTTGTAAGTTCGTGAATTTGTAATATTTACACTCCAGAGTTTCAGCATTGCCATTTTCCCACATCTCCTAATGACCAGTACAGCTTTCATTTTTCACATCCTGTCCGAAATGTGTTTTTGCACTTCCGGCATGCAATAGAGCGGCAGCTGTGGGAAATCATGTTCGGTACAGAGTAAGAAAATCACAGTGACACTGCTCATGAGCAGACATCCTAAAATGCCTATGTTGAAAATTAGGTGCAAAAAGTCCAAAAAATGACTGTTTTACTTAACGTGCGTTGCGCAGTTTCCACGAGCTCTCGTAACTTCGCAAACTTTTCATATTTTCACTCCAGATTTTCAACATTTGCATTTTCCCACATCTCCTTATGAACAGTACAGCTGTCATTTTTCACATCCTGACTGAAATGTGTTGTCACACTTCCATCGCAGAATTTATTATTTATTTAGTTTTTGTTGACTGGGTAAGTGCGCTAGCCAACAAGTGACTATTTTCAGGCACGACCCGGGAGAATAGCACAGTCGCTGTGGGAAATCAGGGTTCGGTACATAGTAAGAAAATCATAGTGGCACTGTTCATGACCAGAGGTGACAAAATGTCTATGCTGAAAATTTGGTGAAATAATTCCACTGAATGACTGTTACAAGTGCAGGTTGCACAGTTTCCACATAGGCTTGTTCCCTTGAGCACAACCAGGGCGTTAGGGTTCCTAAGACAGACAAATAAAAGAGTGAAATATTACTCAGATGCAAGAGGAGTTGCAGAGAGGTACTCTGTTGGGATATGGATGCTGAAGGGACATGGATACAACTGGGGGGGGGCCTGCATAAATGCCAAATGCCAATGCAAGTACCAGCAAGCGAATGTTCGACATTGACAAATGCTTGTTTTACTTTGCATACATTCGTACATTTTGGGAACAGCCACAGTCAGAACATATTTATGGCTTGGTATGTTGTAACATGGAGCAAAATATTTTAAAAGGGCTGTAAAATTGTCATTCTTCACCACAGAAAATGGTTGCTGGACCTTGGCAATAAATTCAACTATTAACTGATTCATTTTTAAAGTGACTTGATGGGTCTACTGCAGGCAGTTTTTTGTTCAAGCATCACAGTAATGGGCTGCTGTTTAATTCGTGCAGGGGGGCCAAAACCACGGGACTGCAGTGGCGAAGCTGCAGCTTGTTCAAATACTTTTGTCAGTGAAGTCAAATATGTTGATTTTTTTTCTTGTGCCCTGTGTCAGTCTCTTAGCCATTTATATTGTGTGTAGGGTTATTTTTATTGCAGATATTTTCCCTTGCTCAGGACTGCTGCCCAGCTGAATGGTTGGTTGTGCTCTGTGCAAATGCCTTTTTAGTGATGTTGTCCCGAACTGGCTTCTCACTTTCCCCCTGCAACTTCCCGATGACAAAAGGTGCAGATAGCAGCACATTCATTTTGGGGACTTATATGAAAATAGCTACACACAACTGAGGTGGAACGTTCTGTTGTCATGCTAGGAACTGCAGTAGTTTTGGAGGCAGTTGTTTCTGACCCGGGTTCATGCACACTGTGGCTGTCCACAGAAGAGCCACCTAGATTACTGATTGTTTTTCCACTACTGACTATGATTACTGGTGATGTTTGCTGTATGTGTTTTTTCTTTTTGAGTGGGGGAACCCAGGTGGCATCTTCTACCTCATCAGTATCACATTCTGATTCATCACCTTTAGAAGAGCATGACTGATACATTGTGATCTTGTTCTTGTACATTTACAACCTTATCTTCATCACAGGCACTGCTTTCTGATGAATGAGCCAGATATGCATGAGTAGCATATCATGGAGTGCCATGTCTAGTGGTGCTAGACAGAGCTTTTTCCTTAATCACTGCCTTTCTAGGTTTAACTGTTTTGGCTTCCTGTTTTTGTGTTTTACTTTTATCTGATTTTTCTGGGAATGAAGACAGTGCTGCACTACTTTAATCAGGGGATTCACCAACATTCTGTTCTTTTTCCAGTTGTGTTGCATCATTTTCATCAGTTGTGTTAATTATATCTTCAGCAGTGAATTTCCCTTTTTTACAGAATTTGTTTTTGGGAAATATTTATATTGTTATGTGTAGCAGTCTCAGCCATATTGCTGTTGTTGGCCACATGTCCCAGTTCCATAATTGGACAGGGCTGAGTAAGACCCTGTCCCAATGGTTATGCAGAAAGCAAAGATCTTTGCTGTCCTCTCTTTTTCTGTCTTTTGTCTGTCTGACTGCGCAATCAAATTTTCATGCGATCTAGGACTTGATCAACCCCAGGTCTCATGCCCCTGCCCAGCTATCTCCCTGCCTTTGTTTCTGGCTGTCTCTACCTTGCTTACATATGGTTATAAAATGATATGTGTGAGTCTCTATATGAAACTGAGTTCCCTGGCTTGCAATATATATATATATATATATATATATATATATTGATCATTTTTGAAAATTAATGCAGAAAGATTTGGGGTTTCTTCAAGGGAATAACAAGTTATAACCCAGTTTGATGTTTTTGACCTCAGGCTTTTGCAAACTGCCAGCAGGGGGCCAACGTGGTTCATAACATACATTTTGCAGGAAGGAAACTACTAAATTCTGTACAAGCAAGAGACACCTTGTCTCCAACAGGAGGTAGCAATTAACTTGCTTTAAAACAGACCTTATAAAAGAGGAGAGAGAGCTGGATAGTTTAGTTTTTATTTTGGTTTTGTTTTGAGCTCAGAAAGTGGACTCTGTTTAGAATGTCCGTGTTTGAAACCATTTTGTATTTTTTTTTAATTTTTATTCTATTGTTATTGTGAATACTAAAATTCTACTTGTGAATTTTACAACTTTTGCTGGTCTGCATGTTTCCTAACCTAGCATTTTATTATTTGCATAACCATTGGGACAGGGTCTTATTCAGCCCTGCCACACATCAGTAGTGCTCTGCACCATTATCCACGGACTCCCCAGTCCTTTATCTGTGGTCCAGGACTTTTCTGTTGGCGCACACCAGTGGATTGTACCTAGTGCACTAATGCTCCACTCCACAGTAACGCCTCCTGCATTGCTGCTTCCAGGAGCTTCAGCAGGTCGTCAGGGCACTGTTTCTAGCCCCCCTTCCCCCAAGGCCATTGTTGCCACGAGGTAGGAATCCTCAGACTCCTGTTGCAGTGCTGCTTCCAGGGGCTTCAGCAGGTCATCGGGGCACTGTTTCTAGCCCTCCTCCTCCCCCCAAGGCCATCGCTGCCACAAGGCAGGAATCCTCAGACTCCTCCTGCAGTGCTGCTTCCAGGGGTTTCAGTAGGTCATGGGGCACTGTTTCTAGCCCTCCCCCCAAGGCCATCACCGCCAGAAGGCAGGAATCCTCAGGCACAGGACCGCTTAGCAGTAGCACTCAGTGCCACTATCCACAGATGCATTTAACTGTGGTCCAGGACTTTTCCATCGGTGCACATCAGCTGATTGTACCTGGAGCACTAACACTCCACTCCACAGTGGTACATGCTGGCTCATGGGGGCTGCATTAGTGTGCTGTAATACTGTTTATTTTTAACATATTTTGAAGTAATGCTGTTAGTAGGAACCTAGATCTATTGTGAAACATTTGCTGCAATATTGATTCTTTTTGCCCATTAATTGAAGTGATGCATGTACTGTAGGTGGACCCTATGTTTTGTGTTAGATGTCTGTATTTTTACCCTGTTATCTGATCGATTACTGTTGAGCTTCCATTATGTTTTAGAGTGTACTTGGTGAAAGTGTACTGATGTATTATCCTGTAGTAATACTTTAGAGACCTTCTGTATACATGCTGTTTAATTCTTATTCTCAAAGGTTAATTACATGCATATGGTAGATTGGGCACCGATTAGATCTTAGGATGTACTGCATGTGGAGAGGCACAGACTTGTACTGTACACAGGGGTACAAAATGGTTGATGAGGCCGCTGAACTTGAACTCAGTCAACTTAAATAGAGTGTAGGAGGGACACCTATACCACCATTTTGCCTTCCTACCTCTTCGTCCTGCCCCACAGTAAATGTTGAATCCCCCCTCCCCCTCCCTGTCTAATTCTCATGTCTGCTCTCCCTTCCCTCATGTTCCTGTTGTTAGGTTGGGATAATATCAGGTTACATTACAGGTTACCGTGAGACAGTTTACCATCTCAGTCTCCCTCTTACCATATTTAAAGTTTTTACTCCGCAGACTCCTTCTGCAGAGCTACTTCCAGGGGCTTTAGCAGGGTGTCAGGGCACTGTTTCTAGCCCTCTCCCCAAGGCCATTGCTGCCATGAGGCAGGAATCCTCAGGTACGGGACCTGTTAGTAGTAGCGCTCAGTGCCATTATCCATGGATGCCTTTAACTGTGGTCCAGGACTTTTCTGTTTGCACACACCAGCTGATTGTACCTGGAGCGCTAACACTCCACTCCACTCCACAGTGGTATATCTCATCCACCCTCCCCCCACCACTCCTAGCCAGGTCAATGAATCACACTTTATCTCTTCCCCTAGCCACTCCCCCTTTCTATCCACCTTTCTCAATTAGCTAACTATTAACACGTGTTGCCATCCTCTTCAACTCGCTCACTATACGTAGTGCACATGCTGGCCACTCTAAGGCATCTTCCTTCAAACCAATTCTAAACTAATATGATACACCATTACCATGGGCAATTTTATCAAAACGTACAGACAAAACATATTTTGAGACCCTATTTGAAATATAATGTACATGCTATTCGTTTAAATGAAAGTTGCAAACAAGCACTACAGGTACTGTACCAACGTGTCCAATACATTAACTCATTCAAATCCTACCATTATAACCACTGCTTCTCTCTAACTAAGCAAACTAGCAAATATTACAAACCCTCCATTCCATTTAAACCCATAATTATTAAAGCAACCTAGAACTATGTATCCCTACTTAACTTAATACTGCTATCAGCTAGCCACTTCCTTGAAATATTCCCACTAAATATGTTATTCCTATGTTCTATCCCATCCTGCAATAAAATTATGAACCCATACAAAATCATAGCTCCACTTCTAACTATGCTGTTTCAGGTACTGTACCCCTTCTTGTACTCCATAAATATGATCACTGTAATAATTCCAACTTCCACATGTCCAACCAGCTTGTACGTAGTCACCACACACAGCTGAATAATTTACCCCTCATAATCCGATTACTAGCAGCTGCAGCTAACACAATCATAAAGGCAAAATGGAACATGTTACAAAGGCTAAAGTACCCCTTCCTGTACTGCTTTATTCTTGGCCATGTTACTACTATTGGCTTCAGGGGACATTGAATTAAATCCGGGCCTCACCTCATGCCAGCCTCCCAACCTATCCCCATCTCCTTGGTCCAGCATCAAATGCTTCAAGATTGCCTACCTCAGTATTCGAAGTCTGCTACCCAACCTGACTGAATTAACTACATGGGTACACCATTGCCAACCTGATCGGGATCACTGAAACCTGTCTGAAACCCTCCATTCCAGACAATGTATGTACAATCCCTGGCTATAACTGTATCCAACAATACAGACAAACATCTAAACGGGGGAGGAGGTACCTTGTTCTACATCAAAAAACACCTAAATGTCTCCATGGTAACCCCCCATTCCACCTAATACCAATGTAAAACTTGAATACTGTCATATTGAAGTTCTACTAGGCCACGCCAAAAAACTACACCAGTCATATGTTTATATTCCACCAACAGGTGGTATCACTGCCCCTGAGAATCTGGCCAATATAACACTTGCACAGGTCAGAAACAGGGAATTCATATTAATGGGTGATTTTAATATAGACTAGCGAGGTAAAAATTGGCCACTCGTAGAGCAGTACCTTAGTAAACTAAATGCTACCCAGATTATTGAGGAACCCACTAGGCTCTCAAATAATGGAAACACTGGTACTATACTGGATTGGATCACTACTTCCAAAAAAGACAGACTTCTCCACTCTGGGATCCTCCCAGACATCATCAGTGACCATACTCCTACCTGTTGTGTTTGGAAGGCTAAACTCCAGACCATCCTCCAAAATCCAGGTTAATTACATTCTGTGACTACTCTAAATTGGACCACTTGGCCTTTAAAACTGAAATTGTGCACAATAACTGGTCTTACCTCTGGGCCAATGACAATGTTTAATCCCACAGCAACATACTTCAATACAACTTTTAAGAAACTTCAAGACAAGTATGTACCTTTCACAACAATAAGAATCAGGGCAGGGGCGTCATGCAGGTGGAAATTTTGGATGGGCAAAAAATACAAAGCTCTCAAAGGGGGTCCAAGGGCATGCCCCCCCTGGAAAATTTTGAAAAATTGAAGTCAAATGGTGTATTTTGGTGACTTTTAGCAGGTCAGTAAGCTGTTCCCCAACAAGCTAAATGACATACTAATGATCCAGATAGGGGAATGGGGGGTATCTACTCAAAGTAAAAGAATAACAATCCATTCAATAACACACAACTTCCTGCAGGCTCTCCAAACAGAGCAAGCATAATAAAGACCATAATAAATAGTGAAGTAGAACTAGTACTGCCTTGGGGGAGGGATAAATCATAACCCACTACAGGTTCAGTCCGTTTAAGAGCAAACAACATGATGCAGGCTGAGCCTGTTACAGTAGAACAAGCCTAATAAAAATAAATGAGTACTTTATTGGCTCAATCCCCCTGGTATGAACACTGCTCAGAATGCATCAGGGAAAATATGGGACACACAGCTTAGTAACTGACTTGTTTAGCTGATGAGTGACTTGAGTCAGCAACAGCAACTGCCCCCTGTAGGCGGGCGGTTACCCCCCCCCCACCACACACACACACACACACTGACACTGATCTGCAGGGGCAATGTTAGATTGTATAACCACAGAAACGTGTCACAAGAGTGGACTTAGGAAGTCTCACCATCCGACTCCCCCAGAGCACCATCCCCCAGAACATCATCCCCCAGATAGAGTGCTCATGTACCCAATGAGGGATTAGGCCAGACAATGATACCTTCTAGCGTTTATCTCTGACTAATGCGGATGCATCCCCCCAGCTATAGGAGCAACTGGATGCTAGGGGGCATAGACCCACACCCGGAGGGAGAAAAAGCAGGAGGGGGGGACAGTGATCATCAACCCTCTATGGAAAAAGAGAGGTTCGGTTTACAGCAGAGTTAAAAGTGTATTGGCATGGTGGGCTGCTCAACTGGGCTCATGTGGCATCTAAATGATGCAGCAAGCAAGAGGGAGAGCTTTTCATTCCAGTATTTTCCCAGTTAAAAATAGCATAATTCAGTGACTCCCTGGTACTGCCAGTATATCAGCAGCTCTGCAAAGCATTTACCTACCAGGTTATAGAGGTCAGGGGAGGTAACCCTCCTCAGAGGAGCACAAGGAAGAACAAGCTCATTAATGATTCACTAGGCGGGCAACAGATTAAACCAAACAGCTGACCTCTTGGGCCAGAACTCCAAAGCACACAAAGAATGTCCTGCCCAAATAGGATAAAAAGGGGCAAATTAATGAACCAGGCAGTCTCAGACAGTCAGATAATCAAAATCAAATCACATCATACCTTGACTCGTCTCCTTGACTGTCTGCAGGCCCTGATGCTGATCCCTGAGCTCCTTTGCTGAAAATAATGTTGCTTTATGGTAGGACAGGTCCTGTGGTTTTTTATTTCTTTTATTTTTCCAGCGGTGAACTGAAAAGAGATGAACTCAACTTTTGGCACCACTCAGTCTGGTCTGCCCCAACCACCTCCTGGCAGCACTCTCTATCTCCCCTTAAAACTCCAACTGGCCCCCCAGCCCCCTCCTTGATGTTTTCTTCAGAGGAGAGGAGGTTGTTTTAATTTTTATTACAGAAGTGAGCAGCTGCTGCGAGCTCATAAACCATGAGATGAGGAGTTCTCGTTCTGACCTCAATCTTTCCTCCTTGAACTCACAGTGCAGGTGGCGCCGGAAAGAAAATGCAGTTTACCGCACAGCAAGTCATCTGCCCCGTGTCACTTTCTGATTGGCTAACTACAGAGTGAGCCGATGAGTTTATTAAAACAGTCATTGGCTAACAATGTAAGTCAATGACTGTTTTAATAAACTCATTGGCTCACTCTGAAGTTAGCCGATTGGAAAGTGACACAGGGCTGGTAGATGACGTGCCGCATCAGAGCAGATGCGTCTTCCAGCCAGACTGACACAAACCCGGAGAAGAAATGATTGGAGGAATCTATGCTTATTGTCAGCATGGACTAGCAATCACTTCATTTACACCACAGCCAGCAACTCAGCAGGCATGCATTTTTTTTTAAAGTCTGGTCAGTCGGATGTTGATTGTTACTCAGATCAGATCGGATTCGGACCCAACCCTCCCCCACCAACGATTGTAAAAAAAGCACTGATAGTTTTCTGCCTTGTGTTTGCCAAAAATACAATAACATTTTTTTTCCTTCAAGATACATCAACAATTTGGTGGGGGGGAGGGCACATGTCCCCTTGGGCCCTATAGGCATGATGCCACTGAATCAGTGGTTTCACAAACAAATGGATTAACCATAATCTCCTAGCTCTAATTAAAAACAGAGTCAAACAATGGAAATTATACCATGGACTCCAAAGAAAATACTAAATCCTATATTTTGATTGGCTGACTGGCACCTCTTAGCTGTGGTAAATCCCCCGATAACCAACGCTAAAGCTGCCAGCCAGCCGCATGTTTAATAAACAGTCCGACCCTGGAATCAGAAAGCGCCGCTAAGTCAGCAGTAGAGAAAATGTAAAACACCTCTGTACATTGAGAAAGTAATACAAAGAAAACTGTCCAGGCCTAAATTACTTATCAAAAACAGGGTTTTTAAGCAGTTTCTCCATAATCACTTCCAGCTGACTCACCTCGGAATCATATTTTCTATCCGATCGGCTCGACTTTCTCCCTAGTCCATTTCCACTACGGTGATAGTAACCCGGAAGCTGTATGATGGCAAGATAACTATTTTTTTCATAGCATAGTAACAAATACACTAAAACAAAATAAAAAAACAAACAAACAAAGAAACCTCTTTTGTTTTATTGTATGTAAAAAAAAACATGCTATAATTGCCTACCTAGGCCTCTCTGCACTCCTCCCAAGGAAACCCAACTCCCCAAACGACACATCCAGGCTCTCTAGCCCTTCTCCCTCAGTGCACCCAACTTGAGGGTGTGGGTTATGGGGGAATTACCATGGCTGGCGAGGATTTGACCACTCAGCTGCACCTCATGGCTAAACCACGCCAGCCATAGTAAATCCCCCCCATAACCCACACCCTCTTGTGGTTTATTGCTTAAATATGCTTGACTACTGCTAGTACTGTTGACTGGGAAAAATATAGACATCTCCGTACACAGTGCAAAAAAGCCATTAAACTTAATAAGAGCAATTATTACAGAAACCTTCTCTCTGTCACCGTAGGTTTCCCTCAACAATATTGGAATCACATAAAATATATCCTAGGACAAAATAATACCTCTGTGTCCCCTGACATGAATATCAGTGGTAGAAACTGCAACAAACCCACCATGTTCGCTAGCACCTTTAACACACATTTTAGTAATTTGTCTGTGTATACAGACATCTTTTGTCGGACAAACTCCTCCCCCAAGAATGACAAACCCCCAGACCACAAACAGATTAAACACCCACTCTTCTACATAAGGGCTGTTATAGTAGCTGAAGTGCGCAAACTGCTAAAGCGCATCTCCATGTCCAAATCTGCAGGGTCTGACACGATTGAACCAAAATTACTCCAAGTCTCTGGAGAAGAGATAGCTCCTGCTGTCACCAGAATATTCAACCAATCCATGTCCAGTGGTGTTGTACCTTCTGCCTGGAATTTGTCACACATTATCCCAGTCTTCAAAAAAGGGGACCACAAAAATTCTTCTAACTATAGGCCAGTTTCTATTCTGCCCATCCTAAATAAAATATTGGAAAACTCAGTAGCCACTCAGCTAACTGAATATTTGAATAACCATAATTTACTGTCTCCACATCAGCACGGTTTTGGAGCTAATCACAGTACCTCTACTGCCTTGCTTACATTAACCAGCCACTTAGCCACTGCTATGGATAGAGGGGAATACACAGGCACAGTATTCATAGACTCACTAAGGCTTTTGACCTTGTCAGTCATGCCAACTACTTACCAGGCTTCAAGAACTGGGACTATCTTCCCATGCGCTAGCATGATTCAACAGCTGCCTTCAAAACAAACAACAATTGGTAAAACTGGGAACAACACTATCTAAGCCATTACCATCTGAAATTGAGGTTCCCCAAGGATCTATACTAGGGCCACTCCTATTCTCCAGACATATCAACAACCTGCAAGACTGTATCAAACACAGCACACCTACAGTATATTATATGCAGACGACCTAGTACTTACTGCTAGTTCCAAAGACATTTGCAAAATCAATAACATGCTCTCCCGTGATGTACAGGCTGTACAAAGTTGGCTACAGACAAATAAACTCTTTTAAATGTAGCAAAGTCACAAGCCATGCTGCTTGGCTCCACCTCTAAACTTAAAAACTGTCCTACACCGCTACAGATCATGTGTCACAATGGTGTCCTGTTGCAACATGCTTATTCCTTCAGTTTCCTTGACATCGCACTTGATTCCTCTCTTGACTTTCTCTGGCATATGACTAAAACCTGTAAAGCAGTGAATTCTCGGCTCGGCCTAGCCTGTAGATTTAGACACAATCTCACCCACCATGCCTGTCTGTTCATCACATGAGGCATCCTACTCCCCAAGCTCATATATAATGTAGCAGTTTACACATCCTCAGCATCCAAAGCAGCACTTAGACAGTGGGATATTACATATAATAACACCTGCCGCCCTGCACTTTCCTCTAACAGGCTTACTCATCACTGTAATCTATCTTCAGATTTAGACTGGCTCCCCTCAAATGCCGTACATGATCTATCTCTAGGGGGTATTACCTACAAAGTCCTTAACTATCAACAGCCCCAACAACTCGCTGAGTGGCATAAACCACCCTCTAATCCGTATCCCCTAAGATTCTCTGATCTAGGACTACTTGCTATACCTAATATCAGGACAAATTTTGGGTTGGCAGCTTTTCAGAACTTTGCCCCTAGGCAATGGAACAACATTCCACCTGAAATTCGTGCTGTCAATACATGCAGAGGTTTCAAAAACACCTACCGTAAGTACCTCTTAGTGACCACAACATGTAAGTGCTTCCCCACAAAATAACTGACTACACTGCTACATATATACTGTGCAAACTTTTATATGTATTCTTTGAAAACCTTGCTTTTATATAATGTACCTATGTTAATCTGTATTGCTGTATTTATTACCTGTTCAAATATTGTACTCATTTATGCATGTGATATGTATATATACTTAATTTTACTCTGCAATGCTTTACCTCTGTACCTGTTGTTTCTCTGTTCCTACATTGTAATGTTATGTATTGCAATTGTTGAACTCTCCTAGGTCGTACCTGAAAACAGACAGTTTCTGTCTAGTGTACCTACCTGGCTAACAAAAGCTAAATAAATAAATAACAGACGCTGATTCTCAATCCATTTTTTTGGGTCCAACTTAATTGCATACTTAGCAGCATTAGTATGGTCGCAAAGAGAGGCAACACAAAGTCTGAGATGTGACACCCACCTCTAGAAATATATGAGCGACTATATGACCTCGTAGTAGTTCAGTCACAGAGATGGGCAACACAGAGTCTGAGACGTGACAACCCCCTTCAACACACATGAGGCACTATGACCTAGTAGTAGTTCAGGCACAAAGATGGGCAACACACAGTCCGAGACGTGACCCCCTCCCTCACAATCTGTATGGCAATATGACCTAGCAGTAGTTCAGGTACAGAGATGGACAACACAGAGTCTACGCTATGGCACTATGACCTAGTAGTAGTTCAGGCAGAGAGGGCGACACAGAGTCTGAGACATGACCTCCCCCTTCACAATCTGTATTGCACTATGGCCTAATAGTAGTCCAGGCACAGAGATGGACAACACAGAGTCTACATGATGGCAGTATGACCTAGTAGTGGTTCAGGCACAGAGATGGGCAGCACAGAGTCTATGGCAGTATGACCTCTCAAGGCAGCACAGAGATGGGCAACACAGACTCTGGGATGTAGGTGACACCCCCCTTCAAAATCTGTACGGCACTATGAGCCCCCCTCAGAATTATTGAGGCACTATGACTTTCAGACAGAGTCCTCCTGTTCTGTCTCTGCTCCCCTTAATATTTTTTAATTTTTTCTGCACTCTACTGTTGTATGCTGTTGAATTCATTGGTCTCTCTCTCTCTCTCTAATGAAAAACAGGTGTTTCGTTTTTTATGTTGGCTTGTGCACGCATGCTCAAGCAACATTTTGTGGTCACAGCCCTGTACTAGCACTCTCAGAGGTGTATCAGTGTTGTGGTGAATCCAGGGGATGCTTTAGTGGGTGCGCCCCTCAGCAGCCAACCAGTGAGCATGCTGCCAATGACAGCGTTTCAGAGAGTGCCACCACCTTGAAATGAATCCGCCACTGCAGTGAGAGACAGGCTTGTAATTGCAGTGGCAGATCTGACATGTCTCCCCTACTTGCCTTGCCTGGTGACACATTTCAGTAAACGTGGCAGCAGCTCTCACCATCTGCCTCTCACAATCCCTAGGAAGCCAAATTCAGGGGTGCCTAATCCCCCCTGTCAGCATTCCCCCTCCCTAGTTCAATTTGTTTGGCGGGGGTTGCCCAATCCCCTCGGCATCATGCCCCCAAAACAGACACACTTTCTTTGCTGATAGGTGCCTAATCCCATCGGCTCAGTCCCCCAAAAATAAGTGGCACACTGGGAGCCCACCCCAGTGTGCCTAATGCATACTACCTGAAAAAAAACCTTCCCCAAAGTGTTTTCTTTTATTTTGACCTGTAAACAAGAAAATGGTCCCTCACTGTCTGTGGCAACCCTCCGCCAACCCGCACCTAACCTCTGCGCAACCCACCTCCCCACAACCCCCTCATCCCATACTTACCTCCAGAGGTTGGCACAGTGATCTTCGGTGGACTGGGAACACGTCTGCACCCTTCAAAGCTGACCGCAAACTGAAGAAATGCTGGTAAGCTGTATAATGGCATAAACTGGGGGTTTTCAATTTAGGTGTATATCTCGGCCATTTATTTGACTTTTGGCTTCAAATTTTCCACATGGGGTTCTTGGGACCCCACCTCATGAAATCATTTACTGTAATCTTATTATTCTGTCCCAAAAGGTGATTTTGTGGTCACTGCACGGAATCGCCTTTCGGGACCGATTAGTGAAATGACAGTGCCACTGTTCATGAGGAGGGCTCCCAAATAGCCTATGTTGGAAATTTGGTATAAAAATTCCAAAACAATGACTGTGTTACATTGTCATTTTTTCACACCTCCTTTATGAACAGTACAGCTCTCATTTTTCACATCCTGCCCAAAATGTGTTTTCGCACATGTGGTGCACAATGGCACAGTTGCTGTGGGAAATCAATGTCTGGGACAGATTAAGAAAATCACAGTGACACTGTTCATGAGTGGAGGTCCCAAAATGCCTATGTTGAAAATTTGGTGAAAAAATCCAAAAAAATGACTGTGTCACGAATGTGCGCTATGCAGTTTCCACGATGCTCGTAACTTTGAGAATTTTCATATTTTCATGCCTGATTTTTAACATTGCCATTTTCACATCTCCTTATGAACAGTACAGCTGTCATTTTCACATACCTGAAACATGTTTTTTTCACATGTGGCGCACAATGGGCGCAGTCGCTGTGCAAAATCAACTTTCGGGACAGAGTAGCAAAATCACAGTGCCAGTGTTCATGAGGAGAGGTCCCAAAATATCCATGTTGAAAATATGGTTAAAAAAATCCCCAAAATGACTGCATTATGGGCGTTCATTGCACAGTATCTACACACGCTCGTAAGTTTGCAAATGTTTCATATTTTCCCTCCAGATTTTCAACATTGCCATTTTTTTACACCTCTTCATGAACAGTGCGGCTGTCATTTTTTGCATCCTGTCCAAAATTTGTTTCCCCACTTGTGGCTCCCAATGGCGCAGTTGCTGTGCGAAATCACCTTTCAAGACTGAGTAACGAAATTATAGCACCCCTGTTCATGAGGTGGGGTCCCAAAAAGCCACTGTTGAAAATTTGGAGTGAAAATATCAACAAGCACCTGGGGCATTAAGGTTTCCAACCATACACCCACCCTGCAGAGACTGACAGGCGTCGGGGGCTGTAACTTAGGTTATTCAGCCATAATGTTCACAGAATTCTACCCCCACTCCCACCCCCACCCTACAACCACTGACAGGCATTGGGTTCTGTCACCCTAACATTCACCCCATTCTCCTATATTGCACCCTTCTCGGCTTATTTCCTTATGGAATGGGGTGAGCATAAGGGCGAACCCCAATGCACACCCTTGAGCACCTGTCATCTCTGCAGAGTGGGGTGGTGGAGTAGGCAGTAAACATTATGTCCGAACCAAAGTCACACTCCCAACGCCTTTCAGTCTCTGTGGGCAGGGAGGGGTGTTACTGCAATACTTCACTGCCATTCCTATTTTGCATTTTTAACTCCTGCACTACCAATGCCAGTGCCAGCAAGCCAACATTCGGCATAGACAAATGCTTGTTTATTGTAGAGTTTGAAACGTCTGTACTCTGCTGTTGTCTGCTGTTGAATTCATTGGTCTCTCTCTCTGTCATGAAACATTTAGTTATTTTTTTTTCATTGGTCTCACTACTGTCTCTCTCCCCCTCTCTCTTTCTAACAAAATGAAATGTTTAGTTTTTGCTTTTTTTGGGGGAGGGGGATCTCTCTGCGTGTGCACACACACATCTGGCTGCTTAAAGTGTCAAATGTGCTTGATACACTGTTTCCTATGGATATCCTGTGGTGGCTGACACACAGGATTGGCTAGAACATGAGTCAATCATAGAACAGGGACCCTCACTGGTTGGCTTTCTTCAGTGCCCCAGTATCATGAATGTTTGCATTTGTTGGTTATGTGACGGTCCAGGGACTTGGGAGTATTCGTTTGATATCAGAAAAACAGTTTTTTTTTATTATTTGTGCACCCTGCCATGCCTTGTTTGGTGACTTCCATGCAGTACTGGTGGTGAGAGTGTTATTGCTGGACCAGTCCGCACTTCTGAACCAGGCAGACTCAACAACTAGCGTCAAGCCATGAAAGGCTTGGTTTTCCCAGTCAGAGCCAAGCTGGCCTGCTCCAGGAGGGTTTGGAAGTGTGGCAGAGCCAGTTTGCCCATCCCTAATTGATATAGTTGTATAGCTATAATATTATGTATTATAAAATGGGTACGAGAAATACTATACCGTGATTGGTGGAATTCAGTCACATGACTGTGCTGTTATCCCAGCAAAACAGCACAGATCAGAAATGCTTAGCCTTCTGAACCTCATTACTTGGTCCTAAAATAAAAAAAATCAGGGTAGCCATGTTATAATAGCAATAAGGCATTCCAGGGTGTGTGTAACTGAGAGAAAATGGCACTTCTTGGGTGCTCGCCTCTGGCTTCACACCCCAAAGCATGCTGTTATGCCACAATAAAGCACACCTGCCATGTCTTATTGCTTAAATAACTTGTGGATGATGTGAATATGTATGATATATATAAAGCCTTTTTATTGAATGGTCTCTTTTTATGACTGAACAAAAAAAAAACAGAACTGAACTGCATTTAGGTAGTCAGGAATATAGGTTACTGACCTGTAACCATAGTTCTTTGATCTTCAGTTTAAGTTGCCATACCTTGAACCAGCCCTCCAGTTTTCCAACATTTCTTTTCATGCCCATTCTTTCCTCCTCTGTTTCTACCCTCCTTCAGATCTTGGTGTTGTGAATACCCTCTACTAAGTCACAATATAACATGGGCAATGATGAAGCAGTGAAATGATTGGTTAAGACAAATCAGGTGATTATGTATTAATTACCAAGGGAAGGCACAGTAGCAGCACGTGGTGAACAGGTGCCCAAGGCAGAAGAGAGTGTGGCAGCCAAACTAATTAAAGAGAGTTGGAAAAATATTAAAAAGTAGCTTTATTGAAAATGTACCTTAGCGAGTCTTCCCACGCACCCACTTGAAGGGCAGTGTCACTTGCACAAAGCACTAGTTAGTAGGACAACTATACAGAGACAAGAAACAAATTGTGGCATATAGTAGAAATTAAGTATATAGACACGGTAGCAGTTGGAGAATGACGTATTGTTAGATCGCTTCACTAAAAATAGCGTAGTAGCGTAGTGACTTAGTATGTCTCAGCAGGATACTAGAAGGTGTCTTGGAACAGAATTTGGAAAATGAAAGGGAATTGTACAGAAAATAATAAGGTAATGAGTGTAGCACGTTCAGTACTGGTTGAGGGAGAGCAGTGATAGGAAAACGAAGTTGGAATGTTATGCTGTAATATTAGGGTGAAATAGAGCAGAGCATTGTAGAACGATGTCTGAGGTGTATTCACTGTAATGAAATGTAGATAGAACTGGGCAGAAAGTGACACAGCATTAGTAGTGTGCATAGCACTGTGTAGGAGAGTGTGGTCAGATTGTGTTCCTGTCAGACGGTCTGTGTTGGAGGAGAATGGACGTATGTGGCACCACAGCGTAGGAGAGAACGACAGACTGTAAGTGGACAGCAGAGCTGTGTTACAGAGGAATGCAGCCTATTTTCAGTAAGAGAATTGTCTTACTTTAATACAACATTGGTATAGATTGTAAAGTGAGAGTGCATGGGAAAAAATATCGGGGACGATGGACTCTGGTGTGTACACAATGATGTGACAAAATGTGATGTAAAAGTAGAAGGGACGGTGTCAAAATAGTAGCTATTGAGTTTAAATGGTAGGAAATGGGGTATTTGAAGTGAAATAGTGGTGATAGATGTGTTTTTTTCTTTTGTAATTGTCGTTTGGGGGGTTGGAGTTAGACGTGCTTGTGAATGAGTGCGCATGAACCGGAACTGTAGAAGGGAGAAGCACCTCTAAGAGAAAAGACTTGCCTGCTTCTGTTGGAGGCTGAGAAACTTGCTATACTGCTGAGAACAAACTAGAACGCATTTGAGGAACTGGGAACCTGCTAAGACATAATATTGTTGGGGACTTGTTAGGAAGGTAAGCTACGCTTTCTACAGAAAGTTTCATTTTTTCTTATTGGCATTAAGAAGAGAATTGCAGGATTCCATTAAAGTGTAGTAATTTTATAACCAGAGGGGGTGAAATACAACTGAAGTTGCTTGATTCCTGTGCTTGAGACCTAGGATTTGGAAGGATATTTGTGCAACATTGTATAAGTGTCCTGCTGGCTGAGCAGTGAGTTTATCCCTGGTTTCAGAAAAGGGTTTGTGTATTAGAATCAGACATAGCAAAGTGTCTACATTGAAAGGCCTGCTTACATCACAGTTGTCACTAGTCAATCAATTGATTCTGGGTGGGGCTTTTATCACTGAGCTGTGTTAGGCAAACTACACAGTGAGAAGCCAGTCAAAAAAGACTTGCCTGCTTCTGTTGGAGGCTAAGAAACTTGCTATACTGCAGAAAACAAACTAGAACGCATTTGAGGAACTGGGAGCCTGGTAAGACATAATATTGTTGGGGACTTGTTAGGAAGGTAAGCTACGCTTTCTACAGAAAGTTTTAATTTTTCTTATTGGCATTAAGAAGAGAATTGCATGATTCCATTAAAGTGTAGTCATTTTATAACCAGAGGGTTGAAATACAATTGAAGTTGCTTGATTCCTGTGCTTGAGACCTAGGATTTGGAAGGATATTTGTGCAACATTTTATAAGTGTCCTGCTGGCTGAGCAGTTAGTTTATCCCTGTTTTCAGAAAAGGGTTTGTGTATTAGGATCAGACATAGCAAAGTGTCTACATTGAAAGGCCTGCTTACATCACAGTTGTCACTAGTCAATCAATTGATTCTGGGTGGGGCTTTTATCACTGAGCTGTCTTAGGCAAACTACATAGAAACATAAGACTTTGACGGCAGATAAGGACTGCTTGGCCCATCTAGTCTGCCCATTTCCCTACCTACAGGATAGGACGCAGATCCTAGTTAACCAACAGCCTATTTCTTCCTATCCCCCACAAGAATTGCCTTATGTCTGTCCCATGCATTCTTGAATTCTCCCACAGTTTTAGACCCCACAACCTCCTCAGGAAGGCTGTTCCATGCATCCACTACCCTCTCTGTGAAATAATACTTCCTCCATTGCCCATGAACACCTCCATCTTTAAATTGTGTCCCCTTGTTCTTGCCGTCTCTTTTCTGAAAGATGCTACCCTCTTGGACTTTGTTGATTCCACTGAGGTACTTAAAAGTTTCTATCATGTTCCCCTCTCCCTTCTTTCCTCAAGGGTACACATATTAAGCTCCTTTAGTCTGTCCTCATACGGCTTCTCTTGCAGACTCTGCACCATTTTTTTTGCCCTCCTCTGGACTGCCTCTATCCTGTCTATGTCCTTGCGGAGATGGGGTCTCCAGAACTGGACGCAGTACTCCAGATGGGGTCTCACCAGCTCTCTGTACAGAGGGATAACAACTTCCTGTTTTTCTGCTGCTGATGCCTCTCCCTATGCATCCCAGTATACCCCCAGCCCTCCCTACTGCCTTCTCACATTGCTTGCTAACCTTAAGGTCCTCTGATATGATTACCCCCAGGTCCCCTTCCTTTTTTGTTGTTGTTACTACCTCCCCCCCATTGTGTATTCTTCCCCTGGGTTCTTGTTTCCCAGGTGCATTATTTTGCACTTCTTTGCATTGAATCCTAGCTGCCATACTTCTGACCATTCCTCCAACCTTGCCAAGTCCCTTCTCACCCTTTCCACGCCTCCTTGTGTATCAACCCTGTTGCAGATCTTTGTGTCACCTGCAAAGAGGCATACTTTTCCTTCCAGTCCCTCTGCAATGTCACTTATGAAGACATTGAAAAGGACTGGACCCAATACTGAACCCTGCGGTACCCCACTAGTAACCCCTCTTTCTTCAGAGTGGACTCCATTTACAATTACCTTCTGTGTCCTGTTGTCCAGCCAATGTTTTACCCAGGCTAATACCCTGGGACCCACTCCCAGGGTGGTTAATTTGACTATTAATCTTTTGTGTGGGACTGTGTCAAAAGCCTTGCTAAAGTCTAGGTAGGCCAGTCAGAAAAGACTTGCCTGCTTCTGTTGGAGGCTGAAAAACTTGCTATACTGCAGAGAACAAACTAGAACACATTTGAGGAACTGGGAACCTGGTAAGACATAATATTGTTGGGGACTTGTTAGGAAGGTAAGCTACGCTTTCTACAGAAAGTTTCATTTTTTCTTATTGGCATTAAGAAGAGAACTGCAGGAGTCCATTAAAGTGTAGTAATTTTATAACCAGAGGGGGTGAAATACAACTGAAGTTGCTTGATTCCTGTGCTTGAGACCTAGGATTTGGAAGGATATTTGTGCAACATTTTATAAGTGTTCTGCTGGCTGAGCAGTGAGTTTATCCCTGGTTTCAGAAAAGGGTTTGTGTATTAGAATCAGACATAGCAAAGTGTCTACACTGAAAGGCCTGCTTACATCACAGTTGTCACTAGTCAATCAATTGATTCTGGGTGGGGCTTTTATCACTGAGCTGTCTTAGGCAAACTACACAGTGAGAAGCCAGTCAGAAAAGACTTGCCTGCTTCTGTTGGAGGCTAAGAAACTTGCTATACTGCAGAGAACAAACTAGAATGCATTTGAGGAACTGGGAACCTGGTAAGACATAATATTGTTTTCTTATTGGCATTAAGAAGAGAATTGCATGATTCCATTAAAGTGTAGTCATTTTATAACCAGAGGGGGTGAAATACAACTGAAGTTTCTTGATTCCTGTGCTTGAGACCTAGGATTTGGAAGGGTATTTGTGCAACATTTTAGAAGTGTCCTGCTGGCTGAGCAGTGAGTTCATTTTTATCCCTGGACTAAGTAGAGTGGTTTGTGTAGGAGCAGTGGTCTAGTAAATTGTGGTGTTGGTTGACTTACTATAAAGGGCAGTACTCACCAGGGTGGTGGAGCAGTGGTGTATTTGATTGTTTCTAACAGTCACCAGTGGTTGTGGCCTTCTCACCCACCCTTCCCCTCATCCTGCCCACCTCATGCGTGCCATTTCCTTTATAACCAAGGTTCTAACATCACTTCCTCGACAGGTCTTGGGGCAGAACTGTCATATTCTTAATAACCCAGCACAGTGCATAAAGCATAAGTACACACCAAAAAAAACAAAGACAAACAAAAAATAAATTTATATATTACTCATTGTATATTATAAGGAAGAGGGACATGTGGGGAGTGGTGCAATGTACTGGCTTTGGGGAAGCAGTTTTCCAGAAGTCATTCTGGAACCTGTATTGCTGCCCTATTTACAGGCAACTGTCAGCTCTGAGGGAGGAGGTTGCCCACCTCCAGGCTGAACTGGCAAGGACTAAGGAGACCTCCCCCACCCAAAGAGCACCAGTTCCACAACCACTGCCTCAGAGGTTGCAATGTGTGAAGAGCAGCTGGACCACAGTGGGTTCTGGGAGGGTGAGGTTGGTGGAACAGAGGTGTAGTCCCCAAGTTGTACCTCTACACAAATCGTATGTCAGTCTGGCAAATCAAGGTTCCTCTATGATGACACCCTCAGTGGAGACCAAGAAGAATGCTGGGGACATTCACAAGGGAGACCCACAAAAGAGTGGCAAGGGACACCACAGGGGAAAGAAACAGCTTCTGATAGGGGACTCAATTGTTAGGGATATAGACCTGGGGAAGGGAGAGAAGAGGGAAATAAGGTGCCTACCTGGTGCCATGGCTTGGAGGGACAGGAAGCAAATTCTCAGGATTGCAGAAGCAGCATAACAGGAGAGGGACCTAGATATCATTGTCCACCTCGGGACAAATGACCTAGCTAGGCATGAGATCAGTGCAGTGCAGGATGAATTTGTGGAGTTGGGGAGGGGCCTCAGACAGTTAGCAAGCACGATAACCTTCTCAGAGGTGCTGCCAGTCTATGGCAGGGGTGAGGCTAGGGTACTGCACACCATGCAGTTTAATGAATGATTGCAAAACTGGTGCAGAGCACAGGGCTTTGGCTTCATTGGGGACTGGGGGTCCACCTGGAGAGATGAAGGTCTATACTGGCATGATGGTCTGCATCTGTCCAGGAAGGGAAACAAGCTCCTAGGTGACAGGTTTAAAGGCTTCCTTGGCAAGCTTTTAAACTAGCCAAGGGGGGAGGTGCTGATAGGAAACAGGAAAGTTCAAGTCTCTCCCCACAAAACATGGCAGGTAGGAGGGTAAACACTGAGGTACAGAGCTTGACAGAGGGCAGGACAGGGGTAAATGGAAAAATAGACAAGGGCAATAAGAGCAGGGATGGGGTAAAAAAGGATAAAGCCAACATTAAATGGAGGGCAATGAGTACCAATGCCCATAGTCTGGGAAGCAAGCTTCCAGAGCTAGTAGCCCTGATGGAAGAGGAACACTTGGATATTGTGGCAGTCACAGAAACATGGTACATGGAGAACCATGACAGGGATGTCAACATACCAGGGTACACAATCTAGAGAAGGGACAGGGAGGGTAAAAGAGGAGGTGGAGTAGCTCTCTACATAAGGGAAGGGATCAAAGCTACAGAACTAAAAAGTAAAGGGGGAGGACAAGAGGCACTCTGGGTCACCTTGGAGACAGGGAATGGCATCACAATCTGCACAGGGGTTTTATACAGACCCCCGTCTCAAGGGGATGAAATGGACAAGAAAATGATAGAGGGCATTCTCAAAATGGATGAAAAAGGGGAGATACTGTTGATGGGGGACCTGAATATGCTGAATGTTAACTGGATGGCATGGTCTGCAGCCACATCCAAGAGCAGGGTCATTCTTGATGCCCTACAGGGGGCATGCCTTAGACAGCTAGTGGTGGAACCCACTCAGTAGGGAGCAATATTAGACCTGGTACTCTCAAATGGAGAGAGGATCACAAATTTAGAAGTCAGTAGGCATCTGGGAACACCGACCACTGCACAGTGTGTCTGCTAATAAACACAACTCATGGAGACAAGCCATACAAAGACAAGGATACTGGACTTTAGAAGGGCTGACTTTGGGGTAATGGGTGAATACCTGAGGAATGCATTAGCAAATGGCCAGAAAGGAGGGGTGGAAGAGCAATGGAGAAAAATCAAAACTGCCATAATGAAGGCAACAGGCCTTTGTGTGAAACAAATAAAGAAAACAAAGCAGAATAAAAAAAAACACTATGGTTCTCAAAAGAGGTGTCAGGGAAGGTTAAGAAGAAAAAGGCTGCATTCAAAAAGTATAAGGAATCACAGAAGGAGCACAACAGGGAACTGTATCAATGAAAGCAGAAAGAAGTGGGGAAGGCAGTCAGAAAAGCAAAGGCCCAAACCGAGGAAAACATAGCCAACTCAGTTAAGAAGGGGGGATACAAACTTTTATAGGTTCATTAGGGAGCATAGAAGGGTTAATGGAGGGATAGTGAAGATTAACAAAGGAGAGAAGAGGTGGGTAGAGGGAGACAGTGAAAAGGCAGAGATACTGAATGAATACTTTTGCTCAGTATTCACAAAAGAAGAAGAGGAGGAGTTACTTAAACCAAACAATAGAAGCACTCTGGGTAGTGGAGTTGACGCCAGTCCATTTACAGAAGAAAGAGTCCTGAAAGAACTCCTAAAACTCAAGGTGGACAAAGCAATGGGGCCTGACGGGATTCACCCTAGAATCCTAAAAGAACTAAGGGAGAACCTAGCGACACCACTGACCACACTTTTTAACAAATCATGGGAGGATGGGGTGGTACCTGAGGACTGGAGGAGGGCAGATGTGATTCCCCTTCACAAAAGTGGGAGCAAGGCAGAAGCAGGAAACTACAGACCTGTTAGTTTGACCTCAGTGGTGGGGAAAATGATGGCATCACTTCTGAAAGAAAGAATTGTTCAGTACCTAGAGGTCAGTGGGGCACAGGACCCAAAGCAGCATGGATTCACAGCAGGAAGGTCATGTCAGATGAATCTAATCGATTTCTTTGGCTGGGTAACCAAAGTAATAGACCAGGGAGGGGCTGTGGATATGGCCTACCTAGACTTTAGCAAGGCATTTGACACAGTCCCGCACAAAAGATTAATAATCATGTTAGCCAGCCTGGGAGTGGGTCCCAGGGTGGTATCCTGGGTAGCAAACTGTCTGCACAACAGGACACAGAAAGTAATAGTGAATGGAACACATTCTAAAGAAAAGGGGGTTACTAGTAAGGTACCTCATGGCTCGGTACTGGGTCCAGTCCTCTTTAACGTCTTTATAGGTGACATTGCAGAGGGTCTGGAAGGAAAGGTATGCCTCTTTGCAGATGACACAAAGATCTGTAACAGAGTTAATACTCAAGGAGGGGTAGAAAGGATGAGAAGGGACTTGGCAAGGTTGGAGGAATGGTCAGACATATGGCAACTTAGATTCAATGCAAAGAAGTGCAAAGTAATGCACCTGGGAAATAAAAATCCAGGACAAGAGTACACAATAGCAGGGGAGGTACTAATAACAACAGTAATGAAAAGGGATCTGGGTGTAGTCATATCAGATGACCTAAAGGTGGGTAAGCAATGTGAGAAGTCAGTAAGAAAAGCCAGGGGGATACTGGGATACATAGGGAGGGGCATCACAAGTAGAAAAAAGAAAGTGGTTATCCCTCTGTAAAGACAGTTGGTGAGACCCCATCAGGAGTACTGCATGCAGTTTTGGAGACCTCATTTACACAAGGACATAGACAGGATGGAAGCAGTCCAGAGGAGGGCAACTAAAATGGTGCAGGGTCTACATCAGAAACCATATGAACAGAGACTGAGAGAGCTTCATATGTATACCCTTGATGAAAGGAGGGATGGGGGACATGATAGAAATTTTAAGTTCCTCAAGGGAATCAGCAAAGTCCAGGAGGGTAGCATCTTTCAGAAAAAGAGATGTGTAAGAACAAGGGGGCACACTTTAAAGTTAGTGGGGGGATGACTCAGGGGTAATGTGAGGAAATTCTTTTTCACAGAGAGAGTGGTGGATGCATGGAACTGCCTTCCTGGAAAGGTTGTGGGGTCTAAAACACTGGGGGAATTCAAACATGCATGGGACAGACATAAGGCAATTGTAGTGGGGGGTTGCAGGAAGTAGGCTGTTGGTTAACTAGAATCTGCAGCTTATCCAATAGGTAGGGAAATGGGCAGACTGGGTGGGCCAAGTGGTCCTTATCTGCTGTCAAAGTCTATGTTTCTATGTTTCTATGTTTCTATGAGTGTCAGGTCAGTGGTGTAGTGCACATAATACTGGAGTAATAGTATTAGAAATGGAGATGTCAGTAAATTTTAATATTTTTGGGGAATTATCATTGAATCAGTGGTTGCAGTCAAGGGTTCAGTTAACTCCATTTTTGAAGTATTTGACTTCCAAAAATTAGGCCAAAACTTCCAAAACAAAGGGGGAAGAAGCCATTGACTTCCAGATGTAAAGCATAAAATTAGATAACTTCCATAATTGTAGGTATGGAAGTCAGAAATGATGGATTTTTCTGGAAGAAATTGTATTTTATCACTTTTATATTATATTAACATCCATAAATTGGTCCTTCCTAGAATACTGACTTCCACAAGTGGGATTCTGGAAGTATTTTGACTTCCCAAAAATTGGAATGATTTCCAGATTTTGACTCATGGAAGTTTTAGACTTCCACTAAAAATAAATTAACTGAACCCCTGGTTGCAGTACAAATTCCCTGATGGAGTGGCAGCAAAAAGAAACACAGGCAGCCAAGGGAATGTGAGATATAATGAGAAAGAGAGAAGTAGTACAGAAAAGAAAGCAGTCAGTGGAGGAATAAATCAGTTTCGGGACATAATGGATTACACAGTAAGCAGAAATGATAGTGTAGCAGAACAAAGTGTTGAAGGAGTGGAGCAAAGTGGGGCAAAGGTGTTAAAAGGAATGTATACTGCTGCAGTAAAGGATCACATGGGACAAGAAAGGGACAGATATGGAAAAGTACAGAGTAATGCAGAGCAGAAGTGTGAAAGTAAGAAGGATGCTGTGTCTCTGTCTGGAAGTAGTAGAAGTTCACGTCATCAGTATCTGTCTGAGTCTGAGTTAGATAAACTTGAGCAAAGCAAGGATGAAGAGAACACACAAAAAAGCACAGGCTGGGCAGTAAATGTGCTGAAAGACTGGCTTGCTAGTAAGAATGAAAGCATCAACTTCAAAACTATTCCACTGCATGAGGTAAGCTCACTATTGAGGCAGTTTTATGGAAATGTGAAAGCTGGAGGTGGACAAGAATATAGCGGGAGCTCCTTTATTTGCTTACGAGCGGGAATTAACAGATTTGTGAATAATGTGGAGAATCGCAGAGAGGTCAACATTGCAGGGGATGCAATATTTCAATCTGCAAATAATGTATTTATAGCAAGATTGAAAAAAATGAGGAAGGAAGGAAGGTAAAGATCGTGCATCTCATCACCCGCCTATTACTGATGAAGATCTTGTAAAGCTGTGCTCATCACAAACACTGTCTCCAGACATGCCAATTGGACTGTTGCAATGTGTGTGGTTCGAACTGCAACTGTGTCTTGCACGTCAAGGAAGAGAAGGCGTCCGAGACCTTCAGCAAGACTCAATTCAGTGTATATAAATTTGCAGATGGCACAGAGTATCTGTCCCTAACATTCAACCCTCATACCAAAAATCATCAGGGTGTAATGGAACAGAAGAAAGACAGCCTATGTGGATTTCTATTTGCATAAAGACAAAACCCATTATGCCCCATTCAGCTGTTCAAAGATTATTTGAGTCGGTGTCCACCAGGCGCAACAGCATTATATTTGCACCCCAAAAGAGTAATTCACCCCAGTGACAAAGTATGGTATGCACACTAACCAATGGGAGTGAATTATCTTGGGAACATGATGTCCAAAATACCTGAAAGTGCACAACTATCTAGATGGTACACGAATCGCAGCATAGAAGCACAGCTGTGCAAATATTATCTAATGCAGGTCTAGCTTCTTGCGAGATAATGATTGTAACAGGGCATAAGTGTGAAGCAAGTCTGAAGAATTATTGGGCTGCATCAACTTCAGATCGGCAAAAGTGGAGTATGCTACTAACGTCTACTGGAGCACCATCAGTGACCAAAACTCCAGAATCCTGAAGTGATGTCAGAAGTACAACGGCAAGTGTGACCAGTAATGTAAATGTGCAGAAAAAAGTTCATCTGTGCAAAGAGGAACCGCATCGATGGAAATCCCATCGATGGGAGGCAGTATAGTGCAGTGGTTTAAGGCTCTGAGCTGCAGATCTGGTGACATCCAGCAGACCAGACCTGGGTTTGAATCTCACAGCTTCCACTTGCATACTGTGTGACCCTGAGCAAGTCACTTAACTTCCCTGTGCTCCCAGGTCACACCTGTAAAAAAGCTTTCAGTTTAGTGTGCTACTCCTGGTTAAAAAACTAAACTAAAAAAAAAAATAAAACAAGTGATGAAGAAATGTTAGCAGCAGCATTTCAGTTTGAGCAATTCCAGAATTATGGAATTGTAAATTTTCATTATCATAGTCACTAAAGTGTTAGAGATAGTGACAGTACCAGATTATGTGAAGACAGCCAAACAGTAAGTGTATTAATAACAAGTGTTACTGTTGTACTGTTATTGGAGAAGCATAAAATATTGAAGTCACAGACAGAAGTAACATCGTAATGTTGCATTAAGTTCAGAGAAGTTCATTATGTACGTTACATGTTAGTGATGCAATAATGTTGCAAAAGTTAATGATATGACACCACAACACAGTAGTCTGTTAATGTGTAAGTTATGAAACATAATACATCTGATTTCAGTGTTATTGATGCACAGAAAACATTTACTGTAACGTTTAGTAGATAGTTAATCTGTTCCTAAGAGTAGTCAAGGAAGCATAGCTAATATTGATGTTTGTGGTTGTAAACATGTTGAAGTTATCAATAGCATAGCAGAAGATGGAACAAAAATATATTTCTGTCAACGTTATCAATGGTACTATGTTTTATGTTGGCAGTATGCCATTGTGTTTGTGGTACTATGGCATAATGTGGTGTAAGGACACATAATAAAGTCCCTCTGTTTTTGTCATGCAGAAACATTTGTATTTATTTCTTTCACAACATATATAGCCCATGTTATAAACGCAATAACCCACTCCAGGGTGTGCATTTATTGGGGTTAATCAACACCCTGGGTGCTGTGAGGACACTTGGCCTGCGGCCTCGTGCCTCACAACACACCTGGGGTGTTGATTAATCCCCAATAAACGCACACCCTGTCGTGGGTTATTGTTTACTTGTGCTATGATGTTCACCTCAGTTGTGACAGGGTTCTATAAGGGGAAGAAGACAGTCATTGTAGAATAAAGAGAGGAGGCGAGCAGTGGTGAAAGGAGGACCTGACCTGCTGTTAGACAAGGCAACAGTTGGTCAAGTCAGCCCCATGCTTTCCCCACCTTTGCCAGTTCAGGTAGAGGCAAGACAGTCCCAGGAAGAGAGGGGAGACAGTTATGGGGAGGGAGTAACAAAAGGCCAATGATTGGAGAGGGAGGGAGGAAGGAACAGTATGGCAACTTCATGTTGGGTTCACACGGGATCCATTAGAATCACCTCCCCCATGTCTAAGAATTCCTACCAGAGCTAGCAGTAATAGGATAGCAGCAGGATTCAGGAGGGTCCCTTCCCCAATATTTAAAGATATGAGGATTTGGGAAAGGGAAGAGGGTAGTTGGGTGGTAACATTCAAGAGGTGCCCTTTCACTTATAAGGGACTACTTTTCACATCAAACCTGTGAACTTAAATTAAACATTTCAGACTTTTTCAGGTTAAGTGAAAAGTATGAATAGCGAAATGATGATGTGTTTGTACAGCACTGGTCTATAATAAATTCTGTAGGACAGAAATGTGCCTTCTCTTATCAGGATGGGATTTAGGTGAAATACTTACTTTAGTACTTCAGTACACCTGCCATTTGTTCACTTGCAGCACTGGCACTTTGTGTAGCCTGCACTGCAGTTTCTGGTTAGAAACACCAGAGGGCAACATCTTCTATAAAACATCTTGTATCTTTGCAGAGTGGGTGGGGGAGTGTTAGCAATTGCTACTGACTATTTACACACAACACCGGTTGCCAATGGACTCACAAGCTGAAAGGAACAGATTTTTCCTTCACATTTTCAGGTTAGACGTGCTTGGGGAGTACTCATATTCAGAAAAATCCATTTCATTTTGTTACTAGGAAGACTTGTTTCTATTTTTTTACATTAAACGTTGTGAAATGATTGCAAATATTAATAATAGGTCAGATTGCCTCTGGTGTTGAATGTATAAGAAAGACACTTGCAAAATGAAAGGAAGCTTCTGAATGCTGGACAGAAATGGAGTTATGTGACCTGGATTTCAAAAAAAGTGATGCTGTAGACCTTCTTGAAAGGGGTAGTAAAACAATGGATTTTCTGCGCTGCCCAAGCTGCAACATGACTTTTAAGTCTTCGCTTTTACTTGAAAAACACCGTGAAAAGTTCTGTATTGGAGGAGACATTGGAAAAGTCAGAGATACTCACACTCCTCAAGACCTGGTAGGTGACAGTGATATGTATAACGTCATTAGCACTGTGATGATTGCAAATTTTTAACCATAGCCTTAACCAGAAGAATCCATTAGCAGCTGCATGCCTGAAGCATTCAGAATAGTGCTTCTCATGTGCTGATAATCAGAGCAATGCATTGTGTATTTTTTTTATAGTGGAGAACATTCTAATACAAGTAGTGCTATCAGACTTTTTTCATAGGATAGTGGGGTGTGCATGTAACAAATAGTATTTCTCAAATACCACAAATAATAGCCTATTTATTATTTGGGAACAAAAATGAATAGTAGGGCCACTATTCATGGTATTAGGTATTCAGCCAATGATGTAGCAAAAAAGTATACAAACCTTTCCCAAGCCCTCTCTTCCTTTTTCCGGTGCCCCAGATCGGCTGCCAAAATGTTCAGGTATTTGGTATTCAGATTTGGGATTCCACTGTGCGTAGGGGAAGAAAAAAACTTAAAATGGCCCTATCCCCTTACCTGGAAGCCAGGGCTAATTTCCTGGCCACCCTTCTAGCCCATTTCAATCATTTCCCACCCACCTACCCCTTTCCCCAGTGCCCAAGAGGCTGTCATCAATAAAAGTGTAACCCACCCCCTCCTCACTGTCGAGATTGTAGCTGTGGGGGATTTCGCCATGTGGGTTTCACCATGCGGTCAGAATATCGTTCCCTAGGCCGGCCCGGTGGCGCTGAGGGTTGAGGCGCTGGACACCACACCTTGCGCTACGCCGGCGACCCGGGTTCGGGAACGAGCCTGGGCTGTCGGGGGTCAGCGTGGGTGGAGAAGGATCGAGCGTCCGTTAGACTGCTCTCCTTCTCCGGGGGTGGGAGGGGGAAAGCCTCGATGTCCTGTCGGCTCCTAGCGGTGGCTGGGGGCTATGACAGGTCAGGGGCAGAACTTGAGGGACATGCTGTGGCAGATGCTGGGAGGGGGCACGTGCGGTAGCGCGAGCGCTCCGGTCCCTTGGCATCATTGCACGCCACAGACGTATGGGAGGAAACAGAGAAAATCCTTGCAGGCTACATGATGGCTGGAGGAGCAGCCCCCCGCCAGCTTCTGCCTGGACGCTCCCCTGCACTGAGAAAACCCCCTCGGATCCTGTGGTGGTGGTTGCGTGCCCACCACGGCAAACAGATCGTTGTGCAGGTTGGAAGGTAAGGGGTTGAGCTTGGGATGGGGGGCAGACTGGGGGGATGTTGGTCAGGCGGACTGGGGAACCATTGGTAACACCCCAGCTGCATAGGAGACAAAAAATATATAACAAAAAACAAACAAACAAAAAAAAAAAGAATATCATTCCCTAGGAGGGGGGTTACTCCTGCAGAAACCTCATTCAAGACTCAGAGGCTGAATAACACAGTGAAAGCAGTAAGGACATAAAAGTTTCACCTTACCATGGCAGGAGAATCTCTGGAAGAAGTTCTCTCGCTCCCCACAAACTGCAGACGGAGCCTCCAATTTCTTTATTTTTTTTAATTTCTTTTTATCCCCCACCTTGAGCCCTGGCACTGTCCTCTGACCTGACCACTGCATCGTGAACCCCGAAGGGACCCACCGTGGAGCTTTGGCTTATCCCCCAGGCGGGGACAGAGCAGGACCTGGCAGCCAGGCCCCTCGAGCCACCTTCCTGACTCAGTACCTGCCATGTCTTATGAGGGTCCTCACTCTGTGACACTCCTGCAAGTGGCAAGGGCCTACCTAGCCCTCTTGTTGGTGTCACGCCGGGCAAAGGCATTTTAGAAGTACTCTGGAGGAGATGAGCAGTCCATGGGATGCTCAAGACTCCTACCCCGGCTGGCCCTCCGGCAACCTGAGTCTGTTCATGAACCTGGGTTGCCAGCGTCTTAACCCGTAGCACTACCGCTGTGCTGGTGGGTCAGCATAGGAGCCTCCAATTTCATTCGGGCCAGAAACTTCTCATTTTCTCTACATCTCGACTGCCTCCCAAGTCCTTGGACTAGCTGGAACTAAGGCCTGTAACTCAAATGTCCTAGGGGGAAAAGTCTGATTAAATTCACGGCAAAAGTTAATCCAAATCATAAATAAATAAAAACTAACTCTCTCTCTCGCTTAATGTATTTCAAGCAAAATCCAATTTTATTCTCCTGGACCCCCAATGATTAACGGAGGCCCAGGGGTTCCGATTGCTTTAAACTTCTCTTCAGCTCCACGGAGCTATGAAACTATTGTACAAGCTGGAGGTTATGATGGGAGACAGACTCTCAATGGCATCACAAGGCTCACAGATCTCTACTTCAATGAAACTCGGCTGATGTGCCCGATCTGTTAAAGAAGCGTGGTGCTCCTGCACCATCTAAGTCATACAGTAACCATTTCTTCCGTACTCTCCCTGGTCAGAAACCCTTATGGAAGAGAGAGCAGCTTCCCCCATCTGGACACTGGACACATAACTTTGCTCAGGGACCCAGGATTTTGTTCTCCTGACCAGACTCTCACCTTACCTCAGAGTCTTGCACCCTTTTAGATCTCCAATGAATTCTATGTGGCACCTTACCATTCCTCACTGGCCGCTCTTTGCTGTTTCCACTTGCTGTTTCCACAGCCCTCAGTTCTCACAGGCCACCTATGCTCCCAGGTGCCCCTCAGATTTATCATTTTTAGAGAGGAAGACGACCCATACCAAAAGGGTCCCCTTTTTTCCATCTTCTGGAGCTTGAGCTAAGCATCAGGCCAGGGGAGAATTCTTCCAAGGCCTGTCAACCTGACCTGTGGCCCACCCACCAAACATGCTGGCACCCCGAGACCTGCCCCTCCAAGTAGGTCCCCTACAGGTGGAAGCTTCCCTGCACTCTCTCAACATACTGGGCTGCCTTACCACACCGGCTATGGGAAGGGACCCTGGTACTGTCCTCTCCCCTGCAGGAGCTCTGCCACAACTTCTGCAGCCCTAGCAACCCAGAAGGACAAACACAGTCCCGGGGACTGAGACTTCCCTAGGATCCTACCGGCTCCCTCCTACCTAGGCCTCTCTCCACTCCTCCCAAGGAAACACAACCCCCCGAATGACACATCCAGGCTGTCTAGCCCTCCTTCCTCACAGCACCCAATTTGCCACCGGCGCTGTGTCACTGCGCCTACCGAAGCTGGCTACTCACTTAAGGGGGGACCTCCCTTTTGGGCCCAACCCTGGACCACCGAGCTGCAAGCCTCCTGCCTTGCCAGCCATCTCCCTCCAAGAGGCCCAGAACTGCCCAAACCCTACCTTATATAACAAGTCCAAGAGGGTAGCATCTTTCAGAAAAAGAGGAGTGCAAGAACAAGGGGCACAATTTGAAGCTAGAGGGGGGATGGCTCAGAGGTAATGTGAGGAAGTATTTTTTTCACGGAGAGGGTTGTGGATGCATGGAACAGCCTTCCTGAGGAGGTTGTGGAGTCAAAAACAGTGGTGGAATTCAAGAATGCATGGGACAGTCATAAGGCAATTCTAGGGGGTGGGGGTAGAAAGAAGCAGGCTGTTGGTTAGCTAGGATCTACAGCTTATCCATTAGGTAGGGACATGGGCAAACTGGGTGGGCCAAGCGGTCCTTATCTGCTGTCAAATTCTATGTTTCTATGTTTATATACAACTGCTCAATGCTACCTCCAAGTGGCAGCCAACAGTCCAAAGAAATTCCCCCAGGGCTCATAATTTAACCTAAAACCCCTGGGGAAATAGGGGAGAGGGTCTTAAGGGTGAGCCATAAGTCTCTCTCAAAATGAGAGGGGACTTACAAAAGTATTTGTCAGCTTCTGGCACTGTGCCGTGAGCTGACAGTGTCATTTGGAGGTCACCCCCACCTTAGCTTGACTTCCCCATTCATTTTAAATAATTGTTTTTGTATTTTGCAGCTCCCTTTGACCCCTTCCATTGTTTATGAGTGGCTAATGTGGCAACCACTGTATTCCAGGCTAGCCCTGTGAGCCCCACTCGCCCAGCCTGCAGCTGCTGCTGCAATTAGTACAGGTAATGTTCTCCTCCCGTCCAGTGTCCTTTTCATTTTATAAGTAATAAAGTAAATTTAAGTCCCAAGGCCATTCCATACTACAATTATTTAATATGAATTAGAATCTGTCCTTTACTGATACGGTGAGACTGCTATGAGGGAGCACACGATCATGAGAGGGGGCAGGGCAGAAGCATCATAATGATACTGTTGGCTGCTGCACCCCTCTGGGATTATGCACTCCCTGATGGCAATCTCACTGGATCAGTGACTGATGGATTCTAATTTATATTATATAATGGCAAGAACATTTCTTGCATTCTGATCTGTCAGTATGTGACTGGAGCAGTGGTGCTAGCTCAGTATAACATCACTGTATCAAGTCCAGGGACATACTTGACCTTCTCACATGTATGACTGTAAAAACATATTACTCCCCCTTCATGCAAGGTCCCTCCCAAGCTGCTGTCACATGCAATATAGTCTTGCCAACCTCCCAGAACACAAACTCTTTTTTCAAAATCAAAGCCAAGCCACAACTATTTGTGAGCCACCAAACTGCACTTTTGAAACTACCACAACCACGGCTTCAGACTGTCTTTTGTTGTATTTGGTGAAGCCCACTCATTTTGTTTCACCATGCGTGAGCTCACTCTGCACATTGCACCAAGTGATTCTCATTTTCCCGATCCCAGGGCAGACCAATAATTACTTGTTGAAAACTACCCTCGCGATTGTCTTTCTTAGTTACTGTTTCCCCTGCAAAGTATAAATGGGATGGGTGACTCACCCGATTGCTTCTCGGGAACCGGAAGTGTCTGCCCGCTCTTTTTTCCACACACCATGGTTGAAAAAAAATTAAGTGGCTTAGGGGAGGGGTTGAGGTACTTACAAAAACACAGTAGGCTTTTCTGGGGGGGGGTAGAAAGAAAGGCATGTTGGGAGGTATGGCAAGAGAAGCATGTAAAGTCAATTCCACCTGTAAACCTCCAAATCCACCTATGCCCTCACCTTTTTCTGTTGTCCTGCACAGCTCCGGAGTGTAGTTCCATCCACTCCGACTCTTGTCACACCACTGACGACTTCAGCACCGCACTGCCTACAGTCAGTAAATGGCTCAGTGACTGCAGTAGATAAAGAGCTCCACTCTTTAAACTGAAACTGGTGGACAAAAAAAGAAAACAAAAATGAACTTAAGAGCCAATGGGGGGGAGGTTGTTAGTCAAACTTCCCAGCTAAGGATTCACACAGAACAGAAAGGCTATGTACCTCAGACAGCATTATTCATGGTGCACCACCACCACCTAGTGGCACAAAGAAAAACTGTGGACTTTTTTTCCTATATGTGCACATCCACACTCAAAAATCCAATTAAAAAAAAAATTTTTTCTTTGACTTTTTTTCCATTTTTTACAAATGAGCCATTGTATAATAGCAATAATACACTCCAGAGTGTGTGTCATGCTGGGATGACATCACTTCTCAGGTGCTGAACGCACTTGGCCTGCGGCCTCATGCTTCACCCACCTGAGGCATGACGTTATCCCAGCACGACACACACACACCTTGTTGTGCATTATTGCCTAATTAAATAATCATAGTACAGAATAGCCTTGGGACTTAGATTTATTTTATTACTTACCGGTGAGAAAGGACACTGACAGGAGAATGACTCAACATGTACTCATTGCAGTGACTGCTGAGGGCTGGGAAAGGGACATAGCAGAAGAAGGGCTGACTGGGCTAACCTGGAATACAGTGGTTGCCAACTTTCAACACTAGCCCACCCAATTAAGGTAAGGGAGGTGGTGAAGTACAAAAAAAATATTTAAAAGTGAACAGGTGTAATGGGAAGGGAGGTGGTGAAGTACAAAATTTTTTTAAAGTGAACAGAGTGTAATGGGAATAGCCCTCTGCCAGTTATGTATATATATAATTTTGTTATAAATCTATGTTTTGTATGGCAGTCCTGCTTAGGAAACAGGCCAAGCAGCAGAGCCTCATGGGACATTGAATTTTAAAAGAGAAGAAAAAATGGTCTACCCTCTCGCTGACCTAGAGGATAAGCTGGCTAGAGCTTCCTTTTCTGTTTTAACACCTACCTAACAAAACCTGTGTAGCTGTTATACAACCAGGTTATAAAAAACAACTGCTTTGAACTTAGAAAGACTGCTGTAAAAGGTTACATTTTATAGGATAACAGGAAGATTGTTTTTGGAAAGCATATGTGAATTAACCTTGCAGGATATTTCTGCAACATCAAAGAGTGTCGTAAACCATACTCTGAGGAACACAGACTGTCTTGTTATAATTAACAATATTGCTGTATTTGCAGATCCCAATCAAGTAGTAATCTGACCTGTTTGCCTATGCAGCTGTATGTTACAAACTAAGTATGCAGCTCAGCTCAGAGCTGTGACATCACAAAGAGGGAGGGACATTCTGGCCTCTCTGATATTGGTGAAGCTTGGCTGAAAGGACTGACACTCTTTTCTGGACTTCTAGGAGTCATCTTTGTCTCAGGACTTCTAAGGGACACTTCTGCCAAGATAGGTAACACCCCAAATCATTTTCCAACTGAAACCTTGAGGTAGAATTAGCTAAATCAGTTACAAGGCGCTTTGTTTTGTAATTGTCTGTGACAGGGTAGAATAGGACCCTGTCCCAGTTGTTATGGAGAAAGTGTTCAACTGCAAGGATCTGTTCTTTCCTTTCCTGTCTCTTGTCTGTCTGGTTGCATAACCAAATTTTCCTGTGAGACCTAGGATTTGATCACCCCAATAGTCTCGCAATTATTTGCCTCTTGCTATCTCTCAGTCTTCCCTTGCTGTTTGTCTTTTTCTCCCTTACAAATCAACTGATATAAAAATATATGCAAATCGTTATGTGGAAATGCAACTGATATTGGGATCCCTTTGTTTAGCAATTATATAGTGTTAATTTTTGAAATGTATGTAATCATAGTTTGAGATGATTGCAAAAAGCTATTGGAAACTCAAGAGGTTACCTGAGTGCAGATTTTAAGCCTTTTGTAGAAGAGCTGTGGAAAAGAGGCCTCAGCTCAGGGACACTGTGTTCCTGCCAGCACCTGCCTGAAACATACAAGAACACATTGGAAGGTACTTGTTAAGAATGGGGGGTTGGAAGGACTTGTAAGACAGAGCTGCAATTGCTTGCAAGTTGGACACTGAGACTGAAGGAAAACGCTGATGGATCACCTCTATTTTATTTTTCCATTGTAAATAGTTATACTGAACAATTTGATTTTTTATGTTACTGCTAGTGCAAATAAATATTTTGGTGAATTCTACAGCTGCTCCTGGTTTTCCTATGCTTCCTGACCTTTGCCTCAATGACAGATGGTGTCAGCCTAAGTGGGATTTATGCCATGCATACTCTAAGCCAGGAGTTATGTGTGTGGGTACCGGACCTAGTACCAGGGAGGCATAGACAAAGGTATGGATTCTGTAGCAGCAAGTCCAGGAGTGGTTGCCTGGAAAATGGCAACCAAACTAGCAGAGACAGAAGTCCAAGCTGAGATTGTACAGCCAGCACAAGCTATGGAAAAAGAACAGGCAGTGACATAACCTGAAAGCCTGATGGACTTTTTCAAATAATGGACTGTACAACAAAAAGAGATGGAGAAGCAGAGAGAGAAAAAGAGATTCAACATTTAGAAGCACAAAGGAGAGAAGAGATGCAGTGACTTGAGCAGTGATAGCTTGATGCCTTGCAAACTATCAAAGGCAGAGGATCTGGCACAGATCCAGATGAGCAACAAAATACAAGCAACTTAAAAGCCATTAAACTTATGAAGTTGTGTCCTTCGGATGATATTGAGGCATATCTGACAACTTCTGAAAGAGCTGCCACAGCCTGCCAATGTCCAAAGGAGCAATGGACAATTAGACTGGTACCCTACTTGACAGGGAAAGCTCAACTTACCTACAGCAACATGGACACTGCACAGTCAGAAAACTATGACCTGGTGAAAAACGAAAGCCTGAAAAGGTGTGACATCTCGGGAGAGACCTACTGGCAGAGATTTTGATCTCTGGAGTACAACTCAGTCAACAATCCTCGAGAAGTCTTCACTCGACTCACAGAACTTCAGATAAAATGTCTCCAACCAGAGGGCAAAACAGTCCCACGGATCATCGACACATTTGCAATGGAGCAATTCATCAACATCCTGCCTACAGATGTGCAGCTTTGGGTAAAGGAACACTGACCAGAAAGTGGGCAAAAGGCTGTTTCTTTGGCCGAGGACTACCAAATGGCCAGACAGATGCCATAGTAGCGAGGTAACAGCCAAGGACAGGTAAGACACTCTTTTTCCCATTTAAACTCCAAGCCTGATAAAAACTCTGGTGGAGGTAACAAATCTGTGCCCAAGGATATTATTTGCTGTATCTGTAATAAGCCAGGCCATATGGCAAGAAACTGCTGTAGTAATGAGAGTGGCAATGGAGCAGATTTGTCCTTGGCAAATTGGGGCAAGTACTTAACAGATGTGAAGGTGGGCAATAAGACTGTAAAGGGACTCATTGATTCGGGAAGCAGACAGACCCTAGTGCATGTTGAAGTGCTGTTAAAACACTGCACAAAAGGACCAGGTACTGGTGTCATCTGCATCCATGGGGACACTTGATACTATCCCACCACCCGAGTGACTGTGACCATTAAGCATGTGTCGCAACAAATAAAAGTGGGGATAATACCTAAGTTACCAGTACCAGTGATTATTGGAAATGACATTTCAGGATTTTCTGAGTTAATCAAAGAAGGAGTAAATCCTGATGTTTCAGCAGCTGTGGTGACGAGCTCAGGCAAAGAAAATTTCAGATGGTAGGGACACTTTTCCTTTCAGTGATTTTGATTCAGACTTGTTTGTGCACAGCTCCAAGATCTGGAAATCCAGGAAAGAAAGGAGATGTGTGAATAAACTGTAGCAACAAATGACTGATTGACATAAGGGGTTAACATATGAAAATGCTGAAACTAATTTGATAACTGATTGTGATTTTCTTTCAGAGCAGGCTAACAATGTTTCTCTCCAAGGTTATTTTAAGCACCTGTGGGTGAAATCAAAGCAGGGTGGACCAATGTTTAAAAAATGTAATGGGTTACTGTACAGAGTTTGTGTTAAACCTCAGACACAGGAACAGACAGAACAACTGGTTATACCGCAGAAGTGTAGAACATAGTTGTTACAGATAGCACATGATAGCCCTGTGGCTGGTCACTCAGGGAGGGATCACACCCTTGCCAGATTGCTGTATAGATTTTACTGGCCTGAAATTCATGAAGATGTTGCTACCTATTGTAATTCCTGTGCTGAGTGTCAGAAAGTAGCCCCAGTCACTAGAAAAGACAAGGTGCCCCTGGTGCTCCTACCCTTGATAGATGTGCTTTTGAGAGAATTGCAATGAATCTGGTTGGTTCTTTAGACAAAAGTAAAAAGGGTAATGGATTTATCCTGGTAGTATGCGACTATGCTACTCAATACCCAGAAGCAGTTCCAATGCATACTGTCACAGGTTCAAAAGTGGCAGCAAAGTTTGCAAAAAAATTTTAAGCAGTGTGGGCTACCTAAAGAAATTATTACTGATCAGGGTAGTAATTTTGGTGCTGCATTACTTAAGGAGCTGTACAGACTACTAGGTATCACTGCCATAAGAGCCTCCCCTATCATCCTCAGAGAGATGGTCTTGTTGAGCATTTTAATCAAACCCTAAAATGCATGTTAAAAAGGTTTGTAAAAGGGGAAGGGAAAGACTGGGACCAATACTTGCCTTACCTACTTTTTGCTTACAGAGAAGTGCCACAGGCATCAACAGGGTTTTCACCATTTGTATGGTAGGTAGCAAAGAGGACCATTGCTTTTGATAAAAGAAACGTGGGAAGATAACCCCACTCAGAAACAATCTATAATGTCTTATATGTGTGCCCTAATAAAGAAGCTGGCAAAATATATTGAAATTGCCCATAGTAATCAGGAAGATGCCACAAACCAGCAGAAGGTATATTATGACCATGGGGTAAAAGAAAAAGTTTTTGAACCAGGTGAAAAGGTTTTGCTACTGTTACCCACAAGAGAAAATAAAGTGTTAATGAAGTGGCAAGGGCCTTATAAGGTTCTTAGACGTGCTAGCACTGTTAACTACGAGACTGAGACCCCTGTGAGGAAAAATCTTATTAAGATAAACCATGCTAACCTCCTCAAGAAATGGGTTGAAAAAATGCCAAAAACTACTTTGCTAGTTTTACCAGAAATCGATAAGGATGATATTGATGTAGCTTATGATAGACTGGAACAAACTGTAAATGCTGATGCTGTAAAGGTGAATGTTTCCTTAACCTCAGAACAAACTGCAGACATTCATAATGTGCTAAAGACATTTAACAGTACTTTTACCACAGTACCAGGCCGAGCAAAAGGGGTTGAGCACATAATAGTGCCAAGGAATGCTTGTCCTATTAGGCAAAAGACATACAGGTTACCAGAGAGGTTAAGAGCTGATGTGATTAAGGAAATACAAAAACTGAAAGAACTGGGTATCATAGAGGAGTCAAGGAGTGCTTGGTCATCTCCAGTGTTAATTGTAAACAAAAAAGAAGGGGTGTTAGACTCTGCCTTGATTTTAGGAAACTTGATCAAGCATCAGAATTTGACAGTTATCCTATGCCCATGATAGATGATTTGGTGGACAGACTAGGGAGTGCAAAGTATATCAGTACCCTCGATCTCACCAAGGGTTACTGGCAAATCCCTTTATCTAAAGAATCCAGGGACAAAACTGCATTTGCCACTCCTGTTGGATTCTATCAATTCACCACCATGCCATTTGGTTTACATGGTGCGCCAGCTACATTCCAGCGGTACATGGATGTAATTTTATTGCCTCACACTGGTTATTGTACTGCATACCTGGATGATGTCGTGGTGTACAGTCCAGACTGGGAAACCCACCTGGAACACCTATGAATAGTTGTCCAAGCTATCAAAAATGCAGGTCTGACTATTAATCCTACCAAATGTGCATTGGGCATGCAGGAAACCAAATATTTGGGCTGTGCTGGGATATGGAGAAGTTAAGCCAGAGGTTTCTAAAATAGTAGCTGTAGCTAACAGCCCTGTCCCTAAAACAAAGAAACATGTCAGGTCATTTTTAGGGCTGGCTGGTTATTATTGGAGATTTGTTCCCAACTTTGCTGAGTAAGCTACTCCCCTCACTGAACTCACGAAAAAACAGTACCCAAATAATGTGAAATGGACCCCAGAGTGTGATGAAGCTTTTCAAGCCATTAAAGCTGCATTATGTTCAGCCCCTGTTTAAAGAAGCCCAGACTTTAAGAAACCATTCTTGTTACAAACTAATGGATCAGAGGTAGGCCTAGGTGCAGTCCTGAGTCAAAATATAGATGGGACAGAACATCCTATTCTGTACATAAGTATGAAGTTGCATGACCAAGAGAAAAGGTACTCAACCATTGAAAAAGAAAGTTTAGCAGCAAAGTGGGCCATGAGTGGGCCCTTAAGTTTTATTTGCTAGGAATTAAATTTGTACTTATAACAGATCTCATTCCTCTCTGTTGGCTTAACCAAATGAAAGATAAAAATTCCAGAATCACTAGGTGGTACCTGGCACTACAGCCATTTAAATTCAATGTGACACACAAATCTGGTACAGAGAATAGCAATGCTGATTTTCTGTCAAGGTATGGATCAGGAACTGAGGGTTCTGAAGGTTGAAAAACAAATGTATGAGTTTAAACTTTACTGTTTGCTGTATTGTTATAGAAAAAAGGAGACTGCACATGTGCTTACTTTCTGAAAGTTAGCAGCAAATGTTAGTATAGAATTAATAGAACATTTTGGAAACCTGTTTGATAAAACATGTTCCTTCTTGTCCATTTCTTTTCTGACTGTAACCTTAATGTATATATTTTCTGTATTTATTTACTATTTTTAATTCTAGTAAACCTTGTTTTTCCTTAAACCTGCCTGGGAAATCACTCATTTTGAGTGTGAATGGTGGGACAGTGTCACCATATGCAGCCACACTAACAAGGATCCATGTGAAGATCCAGCAAGGCAAAAAATACCCGAGGTTCAATTGAGTTGGCAGGGGGTTGTGAACCAGGTTGGTTGTATGCCCGCTGGGTCAAGTATTGCGCTGCTTTCCCTAAAGAGAGTGAGATATTTAGACCTGTTACCTGGGTGTGCTAGCTAAAAAGGGTTCATAATTGACCCGAAGACTCGAGACTGGTAGTTTGCTTAGAGTCAAAACAAACAGGAGGGTGTTCCTGTTTGTCCCTTGTTCATGAATCGCACTTCAAAGTTGGGCAATGTAGGAACAGAGGGCCCGACCCCCGGAGTGGATTTGTGACACAGGGGAGTCAGACTTGGGTTGTGATGAGCTTCAAAAGATGCTGTTGGCTCATGCCTGAGTGCCAGGAATCTACAATTCAATATCTTTATTGCTGGCAGTCTCTGAGGCACTGGGTAAAGGGAGAGGTGGGTGGGAAATGATTGAAATGGGCTAGGAGGATGGCCAGGAGATTATTGCTGTCTACTGGGTACAGGTATAGTGCAATTTTGTGTTTTGCTTCACCCCCTTCACACAGCAGAATGCCAAATCTGAATACCAAATACCTGAATATTTTGGCCCCTGAATATCCTATAGGATAGTGCAACTTAATCAATGAGAGCCTGATTCACAGAGCAGCAGGTGATATGCAGTTTGCTCATATCCCAGCCACATTGCTCCACACCCAAATGCCTGACTACATTGAATGGCATCCCCAGCTCCTGCCTGCCACTGTTCATGGGTGCAGAGCTTCCCATGGGGCAGGGGGCATTCCAAGGGAGGAACGGTGCTGGATACAGGGCATCCAATTGGTTGCCAAAGTTGGAATTGGATTGAACCCCTCATTCTTAACATAGTGAGGGATCATGGGATATTGTAGTCCTACAGTGACTGCCCTGTAAAGGACACTGTTTGTAGTTTGCAACCACCGGACTATGCTGGAACAATCCCCAGCCCTCCTTAACAGCACAGAGGCATGAAGGCAGGTGGAGGAGAGGCCGTTTAGGCCCTCAGAAACTGTCCATGGCCAGGCAGGGGGAGGCATACAGTTGCTATGTTAGGGTCTTGTCCTGCATAGCCAGTGCCCCTTCTGCTAGCTCTCTGCACTGCAGAGATTATGTGAAGAGTTGGGTGCTTGCAAACCCCCTACTCTGTGCCCCTCCTTTGTGCATATAGGTTTGCCAGTGGCATGGGAATAGGTATGTCGGGGATGTGCAGTTATTGATGTGGGTGTGTGGAGGTCACTGCATGTGTGGAATGGGAACTCTGTTCATCACATCCCATGCAGGTACCCTCTGTGGGTTCACATCTCTCTGTGGATCGGCACCTAAGACACAACTGGTTGCAAGGATTTTGTGGGGTGTAATGATATCTTGGATGTGTAGAAAAGTACTGATTAATCTGACAACTAATGTGATGACATTATCACTATCGCTACACCTTGAATTATCTTATTATGGGTTTGATTAGAACATTTTGTTGTCATTTATTTTGTCTTCCTGTGTTTTTCTTCTCCCACCTGCTATTCTCCCCATCTGGCAGCTGAACCTGTCCCCAACAAAATTCACTTTCTGCCTGTTAAGGTTTTCTCCTTGGGGATGGCAACATTCCACCACCCCTTCTGATATCCTCTTATATTTGGGCTAATGTGCTGTGGTGCTCAGAAGTACTAATTAGTGTTGCTCGGATAGTATCCTGAGCAATCATGATCCACCAAATACCTGACACTTTGGCAGGATAGTGGATCCATCAGATAGCAGCAGCTATCTGACCGTGGATTTGACCTCCTGGATCCAGGTTGGATCCCGCATTATCTGATGTCAGATCCAGGGATCCGGTGCTGGGATCCAGCATTGGATCCCTGTATCTGGCATCAAATAATACAGGACCTGACCTGGGATCCAACCTCTGAATTTGGCTGGGTCCTGGGTCATATCCCACCCGGATAGTGCCGCTATCTGACTGAGCACAATCGGATCCATGGGGGCACTATCCGAGCAACGCTAATACCAATTCATCATATTGACAGCACTGGGGCATTTTGTAATTTTTATCCTTAGACCTTCCTTACACCCTGATGTCATGCATAATTGATGTGGACCTCTCCTGCATACAGTGATGGTGCCAGGTCTCTCCCCTAATGTGGTAGCTAGCTCTCTGCCTTCCATACCCCAGGCTGGGACCTTGGCTGCTCAAAGTATCTTATTTATTTATTGAAATTTGTTAACCGGGTTAGCCCACTGAGACAACAATGTCTCCTTTTCTGGGGCAATCTGGGGTTAATTACATTCATCTAGTTGACAACAGCTTACATTCAAATCAGTGGCATCAGGACATTGCATACAAACGACATGGCTGAAACAAGGTAGCATAATACCAAATGTTAGGTAATAATGCCTATAACTAGAGTAAAACAATACACATCAGGTTGGTATCAAAGACTGACCCTCAGACAGTAATAAGTTGCATGGATTTACAACTGATAAGCTAGAGGGAGACCCTAGACAGGGTAGGGTCAGGGAAGTCAGGCCTCGGGTACTTTGCTTGGAGCAACTTTGTGTGGGGCATCAAATGGCCCCAGATTTGTCAAGGTTAACATATGGGAAGGGGTATTGAAGGCGGGGGTTAAATTTCCTGGAAAGAAGCGACATGGACATAGGGGTATACTTAGTAGTCAGGCAACAATGACTGGGTACACACCGATGGCATCAATTACAACTGCACTTGCAAGCTACATACATATGGGATTTCAGTGCAGTTTTCAATGTGCTGAGGAAGGAGCAATTGGTCACATCAGAAGGCATGCTGTTCCAGAGTACCGGGGGCTGAGATGGCAAATGATCTGTCTTCTGCACAGGATGTTGATCTAGGAACTTCCAGGGCAGAGCTGGTTGAGGACCGCAGCTCATGCGTGGGAGTCTTATACTTAAGTAGACCATTAAGGCTGGGTAGTGCAGATAATGTGGAAATTTTGAAGGCAAGGCAGAGGGTGAGGTAGGCGAGCCTGGCCTTGAATGCTGGCCAGTTGAGGGAGGGGAAAACCCCACAGTAGTGGGCACGAGGGTGAGCAGCTGCAATGAATTGGGCGACATTATGGTAGAGGATTTTAAGTTTTAAGAGTTCAGTACCTCGAAGTGGTTGAAGGAGGGGAGCGCCATATATCAGAACAGGTAGAAGAGTTCCTGCCCGCAATTGCCAGCCCTGCTTCATTGGTTAAGTAATCACCTTGTCTATACAGGAACCCTATTTTTTGATGGAGGGACTTGATTAGTGCTTCAATGTGTGTTTTTAGTGTTAGCCTTTGGTCAAGTTGCATCCCTAGGTATTTGATGGAAGAGCACACCTCCATCATGGTACCACTGGTCGAGTATAGCTGTAGGAGATTATGTATTTTGATACCTAAGCATTTGGGACCAAACAGCATTGCCTTCGATTTCTTCAGATTTAGCATGAGTTTGTTGGTGACTAGCCATTGCTCCAAGAGTCAGAAATCCACATTGAGGTCCAGGTTTATTAGGTTCACATCCTTAGAACTTCTGCAGATGATAGCATCGTCAACATATAATTGAAATGCTTGCCCCTCCACAGTGATTGGGCATATCAGTGCCTGCATGATAGCATGATGTGTTACTTCTTGGTCACTGGGGAGTTCCATTATGTCATTTAAAAACATCTCATTGGCATTGTTTTTTTACTAAAAAAAAAAAGTCCCATCACATCACATACAGAGTATAAAGGAACACCAAAGATATTCTCAGTTTTTATAAGAATTACTAAAAATCTAATGTATATCAACTATTTTTTTAACTAGTTTTATTAGATTTTTGACAGTTTACAGTCATCAATGCACACATGGTTGCATACCTTTCTTCTCCAAGTGGAAGAGCTCTGTCTCCCACCACCAGTGCTGCCCTTTAGGTACTGAATGCCTCCCTTTACATAGGAGTGTAGAGCCCTCCCGCCAGTCATCAGGTACCCTGCTGGAAAAGTGATTAAACTGCACTCCTGAGAGTCAATAATACAAGTATACACAAGTCGATGCTGATTTTCATTTAATTTAGCTTCAAATGCTCAAATTCTGGACAAATACACATGCAAAAACCTACCCCAGTGCTTCGTCTTCTCAGTAAGGTTTCATGAGGGGGCAACGTTACAGAGACACTAATACATTTATACAGTCCTTTCTTGATGACATCACTTTGCTTCATCAGTATTTACCAATTTAATTATTAATTCATTACATACGCATCAATATAATGTCTACAGAGATCTAGGTTGCAAAAATTAAAAAGAAAAATCCACTTACACAATCAAGACATTGAACCAATATCTGCAGAATGAATCATAAATCCAACATTCCATTTGTTGTTACATTTTTCTTATTTTAAGAGCATATAACTGATGCTGTTTTTATCCACTATTCTATTATGGCTAAAAGACATACTCTTAAACTAAATGTCAAATAAATAATAATATATCTCAAATTCAAACATAAAATTAATCTTTCATTTTTAGCCATATTCAATGACACACTACAAAACTACAAGATAGTAAAAAATAGAAAAATAAGCAGATCAAAAATGTCCATATTTAGAGAAGCATCACCACCTGCATAAGGATAGACTCATTTTTGTCTGTCGTTATCATATTTATTTAATAAGAAAATCCTATACGCTTACTACTTATTCAGTTACATGCTAATTCAATTCAACTTTATTTTTATAGCGCCTTTCAAAACCAAGGCGCTTACCATAAAAACAGAAACAGCCAATATAAATAACATTAAAACATAAAACATAAAATTTACATTATCCATCACTAGGGAAGGCCAAATCAAATAAATAAGCTTTTAACTCAGTTTTAAATCTACTGACGGTTGAGCATTCTCTCAACCGACGAGTTAGAGAATTCCACAGGGTCAGTGCTGAAAAAGCAAAGGCACGGGAACCAGACATCTTTAATCGTACCCTGGGAATCTCTAGCAATCCCTTGTTGGTGAAATGTAGAGGGCAGAGGTAGCTGTAAGATACCAGGAGATCTTGCAGGTAGCCGTCTCCCTGATCGTGTAGGGCTTTAAAGATTAGCAAGCCAACCTTAAAAGTGATCCGCCACAGAATAGGCAGCCAGTGCAGCTCACGGAGCACAGGCATAATATGACTGGTCCTAGATGTCCTAGTCAGAAGCCTGGCTGCCACATTCTGCACCAGCTGCAAGCGGCAGATATCATCCCTGGCAGCCCTAGGTAGAGGGAATTGCAGTAGTCAAGATGGGTTGTAACAAAGGCGTGAACCAGTGTTGGAAGATCATCCAAGGGAACCAGATGTTTCACCTGGGCAATATTCCTCAGATGATAAAAAGAGGATTTGATGACAGCTGACACCTGAGATTTTAAGGTCAAGCCATCGTCAAAAATAATGCTCAGGTTATGCACCTGGTCTGAGGTAGTGAGTGGCACACCACCAAGTAATAAACCTGATGGTTGTTCAACCCCAAAACCCGCCCTCGGATGACCTGGGTCCACAACCAACACTTCAGTCTTGTCTGGATTCAGTCTTAACCAGCTGGAATTCATCCAAGATCTGATCTCGGCAAGGCAACTATTCAGCACGGAGACTGCATCATTCTGTCCAGGCAGAAAGGACATATACAGCTCAGCATCATCTGCATAGCAGTGAAAACTCAGACTATATCACCTGATGATATCTCCCAATGGCAGCATATACACTGCAAATAACATGGGGGCTAATGTAGAGCCCTGCGGCACCCCTCAAGGCAGGCGGTGAGCGCCAGAGGAATACATTCCAGTGGGCACTCTCTGAGACCTGCCTGCCTGTAGAAAAAAACCCATAGATTAGATACATGCTTTAATGCACTTGCTAAATATTTATTTAACAGAGGTTTTGCAAATTGCTGTGGTAGGAAAAAGGGAGGCATGGCACAGATGTGAAGCATACATGACACACAGAAGAAAAGGAGAAAGAAGAGTTTTACCTATTGGACAAAACTAGTAGTGTATATAGAAATAGAATGGGAGATACAGGAAAAGGGGAAGGAAGGAAGGAAGGAAGGAAGGAAGGAAGGAAGGAAGGAAGGAAGGAAGGAAGGAAGGAAGGATGGATGTATGGATGGATAGGGGAAAAAACAGCTAGCACAAAAATCCTAAACAATGCCCCAACTAATTTTTAATTGCTAGATGTGGAAGAGACAATCTTACAGACATGCTAACATACTTACACAGGGACAAAGGGGTGGGGGGGAGAGAATAAAAGAAAGGGAGCCAGCACACAAATCCTAAACATTACTTATAAATTCCGAGTTAATTTTTAATTTTTAATCACTAAATATAGATAGAAAGGATTTTACAAACGTGTTTACTTGCATACAGCATTAAAGACTATGTGTTTTAGTAGCACAGTTCTATATAGTCATGTCTATGTATTGCAACATTAATTTTCTTAAAGATACAAAATGCAAAATAACAAAAAGTTGCTTACATACTCTTGTGCACTTCCTAAATGTTTGTAGTTATTGTGCTTCATATTTCAATTAAGAGAAGGAAGGAAAACATGACAAATAGTAAAAATTTTCAATTGAGAATTAAATAAAATGTTTTTATATATAAAAATAAAGGATTGGGAGACTACTTAAAAGTTTGAAAATTAATAAAATAAAATACGAATTATTTTAAACAAAAAAGAAAGGAGAAAAGGAAAAAGAAAGGGGAAGAGGGGTGAAGGAGGGAAAAAGAAAAGAGAGAAGGCAGAGAGCACCCATGCATTCAATATAAGGGGACATGTAAAAAGCCTATTTCAAATATGGCTTTAAGTCCCACATTTCATTTAGTCCATTCAGACTCACTGTATTTAATCTAAAAATCCAGTAGCTCTCTCTCTTTTAAGAAGAAGGTCTACATGATTACCTCTTCTTATTCCACACTTTCTCTATTCCTATACATCTTAAGCATCTTGGATCAGAATTGTGTTTTTCAAAAAAAATGTCTGCCCAATAGCTTTATCCATTGTTTTGTTTGTTACATATCTCACATGTTCCTGTATTCTTTCTCTAAAGGAACATATAGTTCTACCTACATATCCAATATTGCAACTGCACCAAATTAAGTAAACAACAAACATGGTACTGCATGTTATGAAATCTCTGATGGTATACTGACTACCATTAAATGCATGCAAATCACTATCAGTAACCACATATTTACAGATATTACATTTATGACGTGTGATTTCCTTTTGTTCTGTGTGGTAACCAACTCTTTTGTTGGTCAGATGGTAAATAGCTATGCACCACCTTATCTTTAATACTTGGGTCCTTTTTAACGGTTACTCTGGGTGAGGGGCCTACCGCTTTATTAACAGTGGCATCTCCAAGCAAAATCGACCAGTTTTTCCAAATAACATTCCCTATAGATCCAGCTTTGTTGTTATATTGTATAGAGAAGGTGACTGGACTCCCATTATTATTTCCCTTTTCTATTTTTGAAACAGCTATTAGTTCCTTTTGCGTTTTCACTTTCACCTTTTCATAAGCTTCTGTAATCAATTTCTCACCGTACCCTCTAGCCAAAAAAACAATCTTTTAACTCTGTAGCGTGTGCTTCAAAATCTGCAATGTCAGTACAGTTTCTTCCAATGCATAACATTTGACTGTATGGGATCTAAGTTGTAAGTTTTACTGGATGTGCACTGTAGTATCTAACTACTGAATTAGTTGCTGTACGTTTTCTATAGCCCTTAGTGTTCACTTGTCTTTTGTTACAGTCTCCTATAAGGGTTAGATCTAGAAAATTGATCTCATTTCTGTTCTTATTGCATGTGAATTTCAAATTTAAATCATTTACATTTAGCCATTTGATGAAGTAGCTAGCCATAACTTCAGTTCCATCCCATATACATAAGCAGTCATCAATATATCTTTTCCACTTTACTATATGCTTAAAGTACAGTAGGGGTTCGTCTGGGGATTAGAGACAGTTTTAAGTTCCCAGAATCCTAGGAACAAATTAGCATAGGGCAGTGCCATTATTGCACCCATTACAGTCCCACAGGACTGTACATAAAATGAATCTATAAAGACAAATACATTATGTGTGAGTACAAATTCCAATGCTTTAATCAAACATTCAGCGGGTGTCACTGTCCTTATGTCGCCATTCTCCAGGAAAAATCTACAGACTGTTATGTCATCTTTATGCCTGATCAATGTATATAAGGCTTCTTCATCTATTGCTAACCACATGTAATTATCTCCCCATTCAGAATCAAGGAATTCTGTGATAGTGTCATCTGTGTCTTCAAGATGCGAGGAGAGTTGACTTACTGGTTGTTTCAAAAAATACTCAATAAAGTTAACAAGTTTTCTGTTAGCGATCCTACCCCTGATATAATGGGTCTACCTGGAGGGTGGACATAATTCTTATGCACTTTTGGTAACGCGTAAATGGTGGGCATAGTGGGAAATTCATTATGCATGTATTTGTACGCTTCATTAGTAATAAATCCTTCCTCAACTGCCCATTGTAATAATTTAGGTAGTTCTATTTTGTTCTTTTGGGTAGGATTGCTCGATAGTTTCACATAGTCTGTGGTTACATTCAACAAATCATATACCATGTTTTTATATTGTTCTTTATCTATCACAACAACATTGACCCCCTTGTCAGCCGGTTTTATAACTAATTGTGCATTTTCAGATAATTCTTTCAAGGCTTTTTTTTCAAGGGATGCAGTGTTCTGGCGTATGAAACTGTTATCTTTCAAAAGTGTTTTCACTTGTGATAATACCGTGTTTTTAAATGCTTGTATAGAGCTATTCTGTGCAAAAGGGCAGAAAATAGATTTTTCTTTAAACAACACTTTCCTATTCATTTTTACTTCCAACTCAAAATCATTACTTTCATTGTTGGTACAATCATCAGACTGCCCTTGTCGAAGTTCCAACAATGCATTGAAATCATTTTCATCACCGTTATCTATTTGTTCAACTCCCACCACATCCACAGAATCTGTTTCATGGCTAAGGTCTTTTATTTCAGAAAGGATCAATTCCAGATCTTCCCTAATGGGTTCTTCAGATGGTTCAATGCACCCCATGTTTTTTTTTATGATCCTGTTTAACCTGGAAAAAATATTTAAGTTTTATCTTTCAAAAGAATTGTAGAGGGAGGTCCAAGCTTCAAGATCGGGCAAAGTTTTCTTCGAGGCTCCGTATGTTATGGTGAGCAATTATAAGACCTTTGGCATTTAGACTAGGGTTGGTTATACAATTTACTGGGCCTGGGTTTAGTTGGACATCGCCTGAGAGCAGTATGGCTAGAAACAGTAGATACCGCAGTCTATTTCGCAGCAAGAAGCATAGGGTAGTAGACAAGGGGGGCAACTATTTTTGTGGACATGTGCAATCATAAGGATCCATGATCTATTTAATAATAGAGGAGAAGTAGTGACATAATTAGGTGCAGGCACAACAAGGAGGTTAGAGAAATAAAAATCATTGGGTGTGTAGTGAGGGTGAGCTGTAGCAGTTCTAGGGATAGGTAACAGTGATAGGTGAAACAGTGGCAGTGTGGAGGCAAGGAAAATTAACAAAGTGTGTAACTTCATTGTAGACATAGTCCGTGGATTATGGGCGCGGGTCAGAGAAACTGTTGAGGATCCAGGAGTGGGGAGGGACAAAGGAAGAAGCAGAGCTTACACCAACCACAGGACCCTGAAAAATTTTTCCAGGCAGAAAATAGAAAATGGTAGATTTGAGAGGAAACAGATAAGTAGTCAGGTCAGCAGGTGGGTTGAGTTGTAATTTAGAGTTTGAAATGTTAGAGAGAGAGAGAGAGAAAGAGAGAGAGAGAGAGAGGGTAGGTTAAGTAGATCAGAGAAAAATGAGGAGACTAGGGGAACCTGATGGGCAGAACAAAGTGATTAGGGAAGCATAGGCATGGGAAGGGAGGGAGGGAAATAGAGGATAAATGAGCAGAGAGATGGGTAAAACTGAGAATGGAGTATGGCAGTGAACAGAAAAACTATTTCGCACAAGCGCTAGATTGCCCTAACAGTAGGACATATGGAACGTTCGATTAGGAGAGCCAATGAGAATGGAACTGTGAATGAGAGGAGGGACAATATGTGTATTTAAAGGAGGCCTAGGTGGGGGAGGGGGTGGGAAGAAAACACAATGAGTAGGGTAGAATACTACAGTTAGGGGAGAGAAAAATAGCTATTTTGTAGTTGGGAGAAAGGCGCTCCAATCAGGTTAGCCGAGCAGGAGGAGAGGACCAGTCACAGTCCAGCAGCCAAAACACTGCACCAATGGGAGAAAGGCTGGAGTGAGGTGTCTCTAGCGGGTAGTACCTGCTTCAGGGATCCAATGTGGCGAGGTTCAGAGGTGGGCAAAGATGGTGGTCTGAGTCGGGTGGTGGCCACGGGGGTTACCATGGGGCCGTCTAGTAGTCCAGGGTGCTGCTCAGGCACAGGAGAGTCCCTGGGGGAGCAAAGAGAGGGTAGATTAAATATGAGCGCAGGGGGGGCGGGAATAGTAGCAGCAGACACTCAGCAGGGGCTGTGAGAGATTAGGGCTAAGGACAATGGAGCAAGAGCAGGTGAGAATAGGTATGGGAAGGGAGATCAGATAGACAAACAGTGAGGTTAGAGCTCTAAGGAAGGAGAGCAGAGTGGGAGACAGAGAGGGAAGGGGATGAGACAAGTTACTGGTGTGCAAAAAATGGAGATGGGGGGAGGTACAGGGGCTCTATTGGGGAAGCAGGCAGGGAGAGATAGAATTTTGGGAGAGAGAAATGAAACAGAGCGGGTAAAAACATTGCAGGTAAAAACAGTGCAGTTCTAAGATACAGACTCTATTAAACAAACAGTAAGCAGGGTTTAACATCTAAATTCACAATTATAATTACAATGTGGTAGCAACGGCGTCATAGGTAAATAAGTAAAAATTTCAGAACAGTGTGAGCCAGAATACTGTCAGAGAAATGGATAACTTTAGGAGTGGCGCCAAAACAAGCAGTAGTTCTTATATTTGAAAATACAACGAGTAGGGTAGAATACCACAGTTAGCGGAGAGAAAAACGGCTATTTTGTAGCTGGGAGAAAGGTGCTCCAATCGGGTTAGCTGAGCAGGAGGAGAGGACCAATCATAGTTCAGCAGCCAAAATGCTGCACCAATGGGAGAAAGACCAGAGCGAGGCATCTCTAGCGGTAGTACCTGCTTGAGGGATCTGATGCGGCGAGCTTCAGCAGCGGGCAATGATAGTGGTCCGAGTTGGGAGGCAGCCACGGGGGTTACCGTGGGGCTGCCTAGAAGTCCAGGGTGCCACTCAGGCACAGGAGAGTCCCTGCTTGAGGGATCCAATGCGACGAGCTTCAGAGGCGGGCAAAGATGGTGGTCCGAGTCGGGCGGTGGCCACGGGGGTTACCGTGGGGCCGCCTAGTAGTCCATGGTGTCGCTCAGGCACAGGAGAGTCCCAGAAGATTGGTTAAACACGCACTGTAAGTCCCTTCCAAACAGTTCTACAACCCTGGGTACCCAGTGTGTCATACAGGCTAACCTGAAGCGTTGCCTGGGGTGGCCGGCGTTGCAGCTGTTGTTGGGGCTCTTAGGAAAGAAAACAGTTAACATGCACTCAACCCAAATATTTGTAATCCTCAGCTGGACGGCTGAGTCCTTTGCAATAACCCAAACAATTAGATGGTACACAATGATTTGTTGCTATCATTGCAGGGAGCTCTCCTGAATTGTACTCACACTATCCAGAGCCTGGATGCAGGACAGGCAAGATGAAGACCTCGTAGTGTTGTTATGGAAGGCCAGGGGAAGCAGGGCTGACACGACTCAACTCCTGGTGGTTGCTACCTGGTTAATGGTGTTGAGCAGGGGGCCAAATCCCTAAGCTGGTCTTTCACCGAGATGGTCTCAGCAGGGGGAGTAGCGGCCTAGCCTGAGATGGCAGGGCCCAGGCAGACTGAACGGTTCTATAACAGTTTGTGATTCTATACTGGTGAAGCCTCCAGCTGTTGTACAAGATTATGCCGTGGGGAACCAAATTGCATCCCATAAAACACATTCAGCACATTTAAATCAATTTTTCTCTAAGCCACAATTCGGATGCTGTCCAGTTACTATTACAGCTTCACTGCATGAACTTTTCTCCCCGAGGCTATTTCTTTCTTCAGGCGGGCCAGTCACTTCTGGAGCAAGTCTTCAGTCCAGTCACAACAACAATTCTCTTCTTTCTTCCGCTGCAGATTTAAGCCAGCAAACAGAAAGATCTGACTTCTGCAATGGGCAGTTCAAAAGCAGGAGAACGTGACAGGCAGGCCAGCAGAGCCTTCCTGCCGATTCCCCTACTCTCCTACTGGGAGCAGCTGCTCAAGCTGTTCACTCTTCAACCTCCAATTCTAACTGAGACACTGCTTCAGGCAGTTCTGGGGATTTCCCTTGATTCAAAAGGTTCGGTAGGCTGTGGGAACTGTCAGTCACAGTAAGGGTTCCCCCTCCAGGTCCATTTGGGCTCCAACAATTAAAACTACAAAAACTACAGAATTTCCCTCTCACAAGACCCCTGAGGACAATCTCTGTTTTAGGTTCCCAGTGGTTCAATTGGTCAAAATACTGGAAGTCCAGAACCTAACATGGTGGCTCCCATTCAGATGTTCGAGCTGCAATAAAAGCAGGTCAGACAAACTTTTCTATCTTTACTATAACAGCAATTAGACAGTATATAATCCCGGTTCTTAATAGTGCTCCCTCTGCGTAAATAGTGACTGCAGAATAGAGCAGAATAACAGACTGTCGGGCTGGTCACAAGCCTTAATTACTTGGACCCAGCCCGGACTAAGTTTCTACACAGCTTAGCAAAGCTCTTAAAGAGACAGGTGTGGAGGCTCGCCAGGGTACTCACACACACAAATATAACTACTGAAGACAGGACACCAGCCTGACAGTTTGCACTTACGGAGCCCAGGAAGACATAGTAAACCCCGATTTGCAGGGGGGTTACAAAAATATCAGCACTCTCTACAGCACGTGATCAGTCATAATTTGTGTTTTTTTAACCTAGGGACAATCCAAAGCATAATGGGGTCGACAGAGTCCCTTTAATGCCTTCTACAACAGCCAGAAGTCCTGTATTTCCTTTGTACCTCAGTAAACAGCTCTTACTTTTGTAAGATCTGAGTACATCTTATTTGATCACTAAGAAGCAGAGAGGAGACACACTCAAATACAAATGCAGTGTTGGTGCTTGACTACAAGGTGACAGGTGTACCCAGTGTAAGTTCTTAGCCGGCACTACACACAGCATGCTGGTGGCAGCTACTACCCAAGAACTGACATGCTCAGTACACTGCTGAGTGCAAGGGCTGTGTGCAGTCAGGAAACAGAAACAAATGAAGGGACACGCTCAGCTGAGGCTGCACGACCTAGAGAGAAAAAAATACACACCTAGTCTTCCAGCACCACAGGACTGTCACTCAAAGTATTTTTAAGAGAATATTTACATGTTGACCAAACAGGCCCAAATGTATGGAGGAAGTGTACCACACAGGACTATTATGTGGGAGTTCTGCATTTTGAGCACACTTTGGGGCTACCCAAATGTTAGAATGTGTTGATGAGCTCAAACGTTCAGCCTCCAGAGGGCAACAAGTGAGATCGACACTCCTGTCTATCCCTGTTGACTAAACAGGATATGATGTGTGGTAGCTGGTGGGCCGGGCTTTACCAAACTGTGGGTGAATCTGTCACATGAGAAAAAAATACCAAAACGGATCCCCAAGACTCCACGCTGTAAACAAATGTAGTTTACTGGAAAGTTTAAGGAATGTGTTCAAACATGTCAGTTGGGTGATTGGGGAGGTGTAAAGCCATCCTCAGGTCTGGCCCTATGTCACCACTGACCACACGACAGGTCACTCATCCCATGCCATCAGAGGGGCACCATGGGGAGGAGTGAGTGGGTCCTAACTTCCTCAGGGAAAGGGCTAAAAACAAGGGATATTATTTCAGCAGAAAAAATGCTAACAGTAAAACTAAATAGAACAAGGCTGGTATTGTGATGGCAATGTTCTTAGACAGAGCAAGAGAATTTGATTTGATTTATTCTGTACATCCCAAGCCATCGGAAGCCTACTACCCTCCTACCTAGACATCAGCACTGTCATCAAGTTATACAGTGTGGTACAAGAACTTGTTTTACATCGCCACTGAAGCATGTCGATCACTCCCAGTGCTAATGGTCTCCCCCAAGTAGTGCTTTGTGCAAGGTGACCAGCATTTGGGTATGGCACGCAGAGGCTCTTCAGTTTGCTCTGGACATATAAAACAATTTCTTCTAGTACACTAGGTAACCTGGTGGACATCAGATGGATTTGACATGAGGGTGGTAGGGCTAAGGTGGCTGGGATGGGGGTTTAACAGTATAAAATAAAATCTGGTCAGATCCACCACGGCTGCATAATGAAGTTAGTGAAGTTGTGTGGAATTGTTAAGGAGGTATGGAGAAACAACACAATGATTTGTAAGTAGTAAGATTTGTTTTAGTTTCTGTTCTAAGGAAGGCATACACACTATTAGGAAAATATATGGAGGTGTACATTTTAATGGAAGGAATAGGAAGCTTACAAAAGAACCTGAGAGCAAATGCCACTGATGCATGTGTTATCCCGGATAATATTGGCTGTACACCAAATTTTAAAGGAAACACAATTGCACATATCCCAATAATGCAAACCATCATGGGAAATGTGAAAATCCCCATGATGGTACAGAAGGTGGAGTACATGAAAATTAATGGCTGGCATATGTTCAGCCTTGGGATTATTTACTTATTTTTTTTTAAGAGAAACAGGGTTTTTGTCCATGAGGTGATGTAAGTTATATTTAAGCAATGTGTTGATGTCAGAAGGTCAGGTGTAATGATGGACTGTTAGCAGAGAAAATGTGATATTAACTTTCAGAGGGGGTCACTTTTGATAAGGGCAAGGTAGTTATGCTTGTGATAATGGGAATATTAGGAAAGTATGAGGTCTATGCAGAAGTGGAGTACAAATATGCACAGTTTCATAAGTACTGTATGTGCTCATAGTGCAGGCAAATGTGATATGCAGGTTTGTTTTAGAAACAGGTAAAAATAGCGATACATGCAATTAATAGAAAGATAGATAATTACATAGATATATAGATAGAGAGAGACACACAGACAGACAGGCAGAATAGGAATGGCAGTTAAGTATCGAAGTGATGCCAACCCACCCCACCCACAGACATGGACAGGCATTGGGGTGTGCCTTTGGGTCACTGCCCATAACGCTTCATGCCATTTCACCCCACCCTACCCTGCAGACACAGACAAGAGTCAAGGTGTGCCTTGGGTTTTCAGACTTTCCATCACCCCATTCCATAAGGAAATACGCTGAAATGGGTACAGTATAAGAGAATGGAGTGAACTTTGGGGCTGAAGAGTCAAAGGCACACCTCGATACCGGTCACTGGCTGCAGGGTGGGGATGGGGGTGGAATGGCGTGAGCATTACTGTTGACGATCCCAAGTCACACCCCTGATGCCTGTCAGTCCCTACAGGGCAGGGAGTTAGGGTCAGAAACCCTAATACCCTGGGAATTTCTTGGTATTTTCACTCAAAGTTTTCAGCATGGGCTTTTGTGACCCCACCGTATGAACAGTGACACTATCAGTTCATTAGCCGAAATGTGATTTTGCACAGCGACTGTGCCATTTGGCACCACAGGTCAAAAACACATTTTGAACAGGATGTAAAAAAGGACAGCTGTACTGTTTATGAGGAGTTGTAAAAAATGGTAATGTTGAAAATCTAGAGTGAAACTATAAAAAAATTGGTGAAGTCATGACACTGCTCCTGCTAATGTATACTTTTTTCAAATTCCTATGCATCCCATTGTTTTCATCTATATTGCTGTTATTTGACTTCTTAACCTAGTAACAGCATTTAATGCATTACATTATAAGGACAAGTAAATGTTTTTGATACATTTACAGACAGTTACATAAACTTAATTTCATTCATAGAATAATTTACATTTAGGAACAGTGGTAGTAGAAAGCAATTACTCAAGCAACTTGAAAACTATAACTACTTTATGTTGTACAGCGACCCCCCATAAGGACCGTCTTGAAATTGAGATGCAAATTTCACACATTTATCAGGAATATTTTACTATCCTAAATACATTTCTTGCTTCAGTAACTGCTCAGCACATCTGTTGCATGACCTACTTATTGACTTTTTACAACAACTATGCAGTGTATTGCTGCTTACTATACCAACATCATGAACCATAAAATAGATGATTGCCATAACTAGGGAGGCAGTATAGCACAGTGGTTTAAGGTTCTGAGCTGCAAATCTGGAGATCAGGGTTTGAATCCCACAACCCCCACTTGTATACTGGGTGACCCTGAGCAAGTCACTTAACATCCATGTGCTCCCAGGTTGCCCCTGTAAACAAGCTTTCAGCTTAGTGTGCCACTCCTGGTTAAACAATTGAAAGGGGAAAAAAAATACAATACATTATTTTTCGTGCTTTATTTTGCTAATACAAGATTTGACTAATACATCCATCCTTAAATGTACTTTTTATAGCTCATGTGTCTGTGACCTAGGCAGAACTACACTTAAAATCTTACACATAAATAAATACATCATTAGAATAGCATTTATTTCAGTAGTATCTCCTTCCTTTTCAGGTGCCCATGACACTATGTATATATATTTATATCTTTTAACTTCAAAGCACTAAACCTATTCAAATGCACAAACCTCAAGACTTTATTCTTTTCACACATTACTGTTAAACTTCAGATCCCAGAATGGCCAAGAAACAATTTAGACTTCACTCTTGCATGCCACTGTCACGCCCAATTCTCATGCAAACAACAATCAATTACAGAAACTCTTTCGTTTCTGTACTAAGCACTCTTACATCCGAGAGACATAAATCTTATAGAACTGCTAAAAAAATTTTTTTATCAAGACTGGATTTCTGAATTAAAACTTGTTTACAGTACCTACGTAAATAATAGTTTACTGGCTACAAATGATGCTACAGACATGACATTAACAAAATTTCTGTTTTACATGGAAAGCATCCTTATAATGAACTTGTCATACAGGATTTGTGACCTTCTGTCTGCATGTGTCTAACAGAGGAAAAGGCACCTGCTTGATCCTTTTTTTTTCTGTTTTATTTTTATGCCCAACTTGCTCATACTTTTAGAGCCAGATATCGACATGCTTAGAGTTAAAAAAAAATCATGATGTCTATGTGTGCGTGTGTGTGGAGGGGGATATGCCTAGATGCAGTTTCAGGCACTCCTTAATTACTTCCCCAGGCAGCTCTGATAGTCAGTTGTTCCAACATGATAGCTCCACCTCATGCCCCTCCCACATGATCCAAAAAAAGGTGTGGTTGGATCTTTAGGAGCTTCTCAGGTGGAGGTGGGGGTGGATCTTACTCCCCCCCAAAAAAAAATGAATGCTGCCTCCTACTACTCAGGTTCCAGTTCTTGTACCTCCCATTTAAGAAAGAAAATAGTGCCCTGCAACCATTGACTAACATGAAAGCATGTTTATTTGAGGGTGGAAAACATTTCTTGGAGGAGGGTAAGGCGGAGGAGACTATTTACACCTTCAGTCAGTTCCACGGACAGAAAACATGACATCACTCCTTTTGTACATGCAAAACATCTGCAGGCTCTGCCCACTGCAGCTGTAAAAGTGGGTGATGGTTGGAAGTGTGCTGGCTGGGTGGGGGTGAGGCTTGCTTTTGTAGGATGTTACCTACAGTTGAGTTCCAAATAATAGCAGTCAATCTGGATCTGCAGTGCTGTTCTAATATGTTAATGCCCAGACCCCCCCCACACACACACACTTGGAACATATAAAAACTAAACATTTTTTTGTTGTTGGAGGGGGAGTGTTGGTTGTAAGTTTGTTTTCCACATTGCCATGTCAAGGCCCTCACATCATTGGCTCATTTCAAAGTAAAAAAAAAGGATGTTGCAAGAATATGGTTTGTTATCATTCACTTTTATCTCATGGATTGTAGAGAATTTTGAAATATACTATTTGCTCCCTCCCCACATAATTTCAGCAGTAGCATTCTCTCCCCTCTGTCTGCTGGCTTCTAGAGAATTGTGGGACACAGTATGGGTCTCCCATCTCTTCACATAATGCTAGTCTGGGGGTGTTAAAAATAAAAACATAAATGCAAGAGGAGCTGGGTAGGACTGTGTCTCTGGATTTCTTTTTGGTACAGAGGTTGTTGGTTTTAAACTGGGCTGTTATATTAAGGCCCTCCCCCATTGGCTTAGTTTAGAATAAAGAAGTGTTCTTACCTTTTGGGATCAGTCCCAGGCACAGGTTCCAGAACCTATGGGTGCAGGGGTTGCTGCAGCCCCCCCCCACACACACTTTTGCCCCTGAGCTTTCAAAGTGCCCCTTTGCTTGCAAGGTCCAGGTGGCTACCCTGGTTAGAGTTGGGGGTCTTGATTCCTTAAATAAACTATAACTCTTGAGAGAGCATCTGTTCAAATAGAATTACAAAATGGTATTGGAAAATCAACAAACATGATTGGCTGAAACATGTCACATGAATGTGCATTAAAATTCTTTATGGAACATTAGTGAGAAAAGGCAGAACATGATTGGTTGAACGACATCATGTGACTGTTAGTTTGAGTTGCCTTACTAGATGGCAAACTCTCGATCCAATTTGAAAAGTCTCTTTCAGACATTTTTTTGCCTAAACAAGCCATTCTATAAGTGCAGTAACATACTCCAGGGTGTGCAGTAAGCTAGCAATAACACAGAAGAAGGGTATGCATTATGCTAGATTGTCACACACCCCACGTGCATTGTAAGGCACAAGGCCACAGGCTGGGTGCCTTCAATCACCCAGAAAGTGCAGCAATCTAGCCTATAGTGCACACCCTGGAATGTGCTACTGCACGTAATAAAATGGCTTTTTCCTCCACTGTGTTGAGAAATTAAAATAATCATGTTACAGTATGTAAAAACGTAAAACTTTGCATGTATTGTTGGTTAAGTAGTCCTTCCACCTGCTGGCAGTACACAGGATTTTCAGTTTTGCTTTAGGACATTTGTACCAGTGTGGCTCCCATAACTGTAGTTCATGTAGCTTGTTGGTGTATTGCTGTATGGCTCAGATCTCCACTTCACCTCAGGATCATCTTTCATTTATATAATAGAGAGAGGCAGAGAAACAGGACATTATTTAGCATGTTAGTGTCTTTTTTTAATATTAAAAAAGGGTGGTACAGTACTGTAAAGACTGGGAGAAGCATGATGGAGATCGGTAGCACTGCTGAAAGTGAAAGCATGAGCGCGTTTGAGTCTTTCAAAAAAAGAAAAGATGAAATGGTTGTATTTTACTGGCTGAGTGGCATGGGGGGCTGAGGCATCCGTGCCTCACCTCCTGCCATGCTGGTAACCCCGTGTTCATGGTGTGAGCAGGCCACCAGGGGTTGGCTGGGGAGGGAGAGGATCGAGCATCTGGAGAGGGGTGGGGATGGAGTCTGCTGCTTGTCTTTCTCCTAGTGGCAGCTGAGGAGGGTGGCACAGTAGACCCACATACATAGGGGGCAGATGCAGGGCAGACGCCCAGCATATGACTCGCGGAAGTGTGTATGGCCATTGGTGTCATTGCATGCCACTGCACCACACTCGGGACCAGGAAGAAAAATGGAATGGAAAAATCCCGATCGGCAAGATGAAGCCAGCCACTCACAGGTTCATACTAAGATTCATACTAAGTTGGAAATAGGAACAAAATTGCAGAAGCCCATTTTAGTTCCGTCATCATCTGTAATACCTTAAATTAGCACCATCTAGAATATATTTATCTAACCTGTTTTTACATATACTTTTTGTTTCTGCTATTATAATACTCAATGGTAATGAGTTTCACAGATTTACCACCCTAACAGTATAGAAATATTTCCTTGCATTAGTCCTGAACCTCTTACCCTTAATTTGCAATGGGTGTCCCCTTATTTCCATATTATTATCTTTAAAACTTATGTTCAAGTCACACATTAATTTGGGATCTTGAATGACATCATACAAGAACAAGATGTCTCCACGAGCTCTACGCTCTTCCATTGACATAAGTCACAATAAATTTAATCTATCTGTGTATGTCATATTACTGTGGCCATTTTTATTTTAGTGAAATGATGCTGCACCTGTTCCATCTTTGTTCTTTCATATACTTTATAAGGATTCCAAATCTCGGATGAGTACTCAAAATGAGGACAGACGTATGCCCTATACAAGGGGACAAGAACTTTACTAAATCTAGATACAATGTTCTTCCTTATAGACCACAAAACTCTGTTCGCCCTATTGGTGGCTTCCATAACTTGCCTCTGTGCATCAAGATTATCACTTATATATATGCCCAGATCCTTTTCGCTGGCCGTTTGACTTAATAAAATATTATCCAAAAAATACTCCATTTTGTTGTTATGTTTTCCCAAATGAAGTACCTTACACTTTCCCATGTTCAATTTCATACCCCATTTTTGGGTCCAAATGTGTACAGTATTCAAATCTTGCTGCAGTATTTCCCATTCCATGTTATTTGTACAGGGGCCTCACAACTTTAAGTCATCTGCATACTTTACAACTGTACTGTTTAATTTATCAGAAATGTCAGATGTAAAAATAGTAAAAAGTGTAGGGCCCAGGACGGAACCCCGAGGCACTCCACTCATAGCAGATCCTACTCCAGACAAGTGCCCATTTACCGTGACATGCTGCGTTCTCTTAGACAGCCAATCTACTATCTACTCTGCCGTCAAAATAGGGATACCGATTTTTTTCATTTTTTCAATAATGGCCCAGTGTGGAACACGATCAAATGCTGTAGAGAAATCCAAAAACAACACATCACATGGTATATTATTATTCAGTTGTGTACTTATCTGTTCATAAAAAACTAACAAATTCTTTGTATCCCTCTACCTCTCACAAAACCATGTTGTTCATGATCTACCTCATTAATGTTGTCTAATATTTTATCTTTAATTATACTTTCCATGATCTTTCCAATAACACTTGTTAAACTAATAGGACGGTAATTTTGCACATGTTCACGTGCCCCCTTTTTAAAGATGGGTACAACATGAGCAACTTTCCAGTCAGCTGGTACCTGGGATTGCATATGTGAATTGTTATACAAAATTTTTAGAGGGGATGTGATGTAGTTTGATATCATTTTTAGAATTGCAGAAGATATTTTATCTGGTCCCAGAGAGGATTCTGCCCTTAAGGCATTCATTTTTTTTTTCAATTTCTTCTTCAGTAATTTCCTGAAATTGTATGTTTTCATCCAATTTTGTATATGTAGTTCGATGTAGGTCCTGGACCTTCTCATATTCATTACAAAAGAAGTCACTAAATACTTCAGCCATTTGTTTATTATCTGATATTATTCCTGCTTCTCCTAATATTGGACCAATCCTATTTTAAGTATGCTTTAAGGAATTAACATAGGAATAAAATTGTTTAGAATTTGATTTGTTTGCTTCGGTTGCCAGTTTTATTTCCATGTTCCTTTTACCTTGTCTAATCTTTGTTTTACACTTTTTTTGTATGTACTTAAAGGACTTATGTGTTGATATTACCATTCTTTTGATATTTTTTATATATCCTAGACTTCTTTTGAATCATTTTTCTGATATTATTGTTTAGCCAATATGTTTTTTATATTTGACAGATTTTTTAATTTGTGGAATATTGTCTGAGACTATTCTCAGGATAGTATTTTTTATAATCTTCCACATATTTTCTACTGATTTATCCTTCAACTCATTATTCCATGATATTTTCTTAAAGTCTGTCTCAATGCCCTTCTTATCCGCTTTTTTAGAAGAAATACCGATGTACAACTATTTCTAGGTATATATGTATAATCCACAGTAAAGCTGATTGAGTTATGGTCACTAGTTGCCAAGGGGGAGTCTATATGACAGTCTTTTATATTAATATTCAATGTTGCTAGCACTAGATCCAATATTTCCCTTTCTCTTGTAGGTTGCTGAACATGTTGTACCAAACTCAACTCACTGCAGGCATTAATAAGCTCTGTCCCCAACTCTGATTCTGAGACAGCATTTGTCCAATCTATTCCAGTAATATTAAAATGCCCCATTATAACTAGATCTCCCTTTGCCTCTGCTGTAGCGATCTCAGACACAATTTGTTTGGTTATTTCCACTGTGCTACTTGGAGGGCGATATATACATCCAGTGACTAGTGATTTTGTAGCATTTCCCTGAAGCCTCACCCAAACAGATTCGTAAGTAATTTCAGTCTTTATTTTAGCTATGATATCCAGTGAGCTCAAAGTTTCTTTAATAAAAATGGCCAGACCTCCACCCTTTCTATTATTTCTTATGTTTTCAAATACGAAATATCCAGGCACCCCATTTTCCCATCCATCAGGATAATTTTTCTCCATGTCTCAGTAACAGCAATTATATCTGGTGATATACCTGGCCAGCTGGCACCTCATGGAAGCCAGAGGTGAGTCTAGTACACGCTGGGCTGATTGAGAAGGGGGCCGGTCAGGAGGGAAAGAAAGAAAGCAGAAAAAAAAGTTATATTTTGCTGCATGGAGGGAAAAGAAAGTATTTTTTGAAAGATATGTTCTTTTTTTACTGCTAGGGGTGCTGCTTTTAAACAGTACTAAAACTGAGGGCAAAGGAATGAATGTTGTTGTCAAGGGGGAATGGCTTAGAGAGAAGGAAGCCAGGTGTTTGCATTTAAAAACTAACTTAGATAATTTGTGGCAGAGAACAACAAGAGGAAGGAACTGCTGTTAGAACTTTACTAGTCTGCTGGACTAAAGAACTAGAATTCTACTAATGGGAACTTTAATTTAGGGTAAAAACAAACAAAAAAGAGTGTATTTGCCTGAGTTGGGTGACAGAATTGTTATCTGTGCAGTTAACTAGGTGAAAAAGAAACTGAATTTGGGGAGTGGCTTAGAGAAATGGAAGCCAGGTGTTTGCATTTAAAAACTGACCTAGATAGCTTGTGACAGAGAACAGCAAGAGGAAGGAACTGCTGTTAGAACTTTACTGGGACTACATTGCCCTCCATGCCTCCGCTGCACTCCCACCTCCTTAGTTGGTTCTACTTTTATAGGCACAGGATTTGACTGACAACAGGAACTTCCTGTTTGGGAGCAGGAAAGGGGTGATCACAGAGGCACCATTCTAGAAGGAAAAGAGTAGATCTCCACCCTCCCAGCTACTGGAGGTCTGACTCTGAGCAAGTAAGAAGGAGACTACTGAGGAATATAGGAACTTCCTGTCCCAGAACCGGAAGATCAGGAGCTTTAAGGGAATGGAGGTGGTAGGAAAGTAGGGAGAAAAAGAAATGTTATAAAAACAAATAAAGAGAGAGAGGAAAGAGTAAGTATACAAAACAACAGTTAAGGGGCCACAAATAAGACATGATGGGAGTGGTGCAGTGCAGTGTCTGTGGAGCAGCAGTCTTCTGGGAGACGTTCTGGAGGATGCGGTGTTGTTCCATCTACAGGCACCTCTCTGGGCTGAGGGAGGAGGTTGCTCATCTCCAGGCTGAGTTGGCCAGGATTTGGGGGACCTCCTTTCCCATTCAGGGAACATCAGGGCCACCACAACTGCCTCAGAGGTTGCCAAGAAACAGGAGTGGTTGGACTACAGTGGGCTCAGGGAGGGTGAGGGTGGTGGAACAGAGGAGCATCCCTCCAGTAGTACCTCTCCACAGTTCATATGCCATTTCGGCAGAGTGTGGTTCCTCGATGGAGGCATCCGCAGTGGAGACCAAGGAGGATGCTGGGAACCTCCACAAAGGAGACTCACAGGAAGGTGGCATGGGACCCCACAGGGGAAGGAAACAACTCCTAGTGGGGGACTCCATTGTTAGGAGGGTAGAGGGAGGTAAGGTGACTGCCTGGCACCATGGCTAGGAGGGACAGGGAGCGAATCCTCAGGATCACAGGAGAAGCTGCACAGGGGAGGGAGCTGGATGTCATTGTCCACCTAGGGACAAATGACCTGGCTGGGAAAGGGATCAGAGCAGTGCAGGAGTTTGTGGAGTTGGGGAGGGGCCTTAGACAAATAGTACACACGGTAACTTTCTTGGAGGGGCTGCCTGTCTAAGACACAGACAGGGTGGAGGCTGTCCAGAGGAGGGCAACTAAAATGGTACAGGGTCTGCACCAGAAGACATATGAAGAGAGAGACTAAAGGAGCTTAATATGTATACCCTCGAGGAAAGGAGGGAGAAGGTGGGACATGATAGAAACTTTCAAGTACCTCAAGGGAATCAACAAAGTCCAAGAGGTTAGCATCTTTCAGGAAAAGAGAAGTGCAAGAACAAGGGGACACAATTTGAAGATAATGAGGGGATGGTTCAGAGGTAATGTGAGGAAGTATTTTTTCATGGAACGGTTTGTGGATGCTTGGAACAGCCTTTCTGAGGGGGTTGTGGAGGCAAAAACAGTGGGGGAATTCAAGAATGCATGGGGCAGACATAAGTCAATTCTAGTGGGGGGTAGGAGGAAGTAAGCTGTTGGTTAACTAGGATCTGCAGCTTATCTGTTAGGTAGGAAAATGGGCAGACTAGGTGGGCCAAGCGGTCCTTATCCGCCGTTAAATTCTATGTTTCTATGTTTCACACACTGGGGACTGTTGGGCTAGCATAGGAGGAAGCTGCAGCCTGTCTCAGCTCCTGGCAGTGTGCCAGGAGCCGACAGTATGACAATTAAGCAACAATGCATTATAGGGTGTGTGTTGTGCTGGGATAACATCACACCTCGGGTGCTTGGGCATGAGGCCACAGGTTGAGTGCATCCAACACATTGAAAAGTTACATCCCAGCATGACACACAGCCTAGAGTGCATTATTGCTGATATACAATAGCTCATTTATAAAGATAACAAAATTAGAAAAACAGTCATTTTAAAATGCATTTTTACTAAGTTTTCCAGTAAGTAGGTGTATGTTTTTAATAAGTAGTCCAGACTTTCTGTTTTGTCCACAACATGGTGCTGCCATTACATGCTGCCTTCTTGTCTCACAGTTCTGTGTCTGTGTCTCTCTCAGTGTATCACTGTGTTTATGTTTACATGCTGGCCCCCTCCCGTCGACCTACTGTAACAATTTCACATTGTTTTATATTTTTCAACTAATTCAGTAAACAGCATAGCCGTTTCTTATCTTGCTGCTAAGTAGCAAAGCCACTAAGTTGATCAGCAAGTGGCGTGCGCATGGCTCTATGCTGTCGGTAAAGGCTGTCTTCTCCTTCCTTTCTCACAGCTGTGTTTCTGTGTCTTTGAGGGCATGAATGTTTTATGCGTACATGTGGTCCCCTTCCCGCTGGCCCGCTATATCAATTTGGCATCTTTTATATTTTAAAAGCAAGTCACTAAGCAGCGCAGAGATTTATAGCAGCCGCTGAGCTGACTGGCATCTGGAGCGAGTGCGGAACTGTGGTGCGCATGAGTTCACATGATCGCGTTGGCAAGTGTGGAGAAAGCCGATTTCAGCTACAGTTATTTTTAACTTTATATTAAAATGTCATTGAGAATTGTGTTGGGGCAGACAGGACACTGCCAAGTGCAATGTGTGACCACAATGGCGAAGGTACAAACTGGAAGCTTAAAGTGTGAGCAACAGCATTTGGGGCAGACCGGGGTGGACAGAGCTATGTGTAATGATTTCTAACAGGGTTTCTTCCTGTGAGACAGTCATGGGTGTGCCCGGACGTCATATAGTTATGTTATGCTTGAATAACATCACTGTTCCAGGCACACACTTTCCAATTAGAGAGCCAGAAATGTTCTTGATGTAACCCCTAGGTGGCTCAATCCCAAGGGCTACTACCCCTGCTGGCTTGGCTAGTAGCAGGTTAAGGGGCTTGAGTTCTGAAAAGGGTGCCTTCACCCAGAGGTCAGGGTTCGTAGAGGCCAAACTAACCTGGGCACAGCCCTCTGGGACACTGTAACCCCCTCTTTCCTTACTAGTAGCTGGAACAATACACAATAATCACATTCACAATACCCCTGATACACCATACAAGTACCCACACACTGTTTGCACTTACCACCAGGGCTTTCCTCTGGCTCTGCCCTGGGGAACCCCTGTAAAACAAGGTTATACACAGCAAATAACAGCAGTACAGTATTCTTGCACAAACTGGAACCACAGTCAGGGTAAATGCAAAAAAGAGATCTGGTTTATTTAAAGGAACACTGTCAACTTGTTTTTCATCATATTATTTCTAGTTCAAAGCCCACATTTTATGATTGTTTATCCTCCCTAAAATTCACTGATGTTGCTGTTTGTTTTGTCTGTCTCCTTGTTTAGTAGAACTGAAATGCATGGCAATGTATAGTTATAAACCACATTGTTTTGTTTACAATCCTGGTTCTGTTCTTACTACATACTTCCTGAGCATTAGAAACACACCCAGACAGTGCAGTCACTCATAAGAAAGAAACCTCATAAACTCCCACTGCATCATGAGGGGCTAGACTGTTTTGAGGGTGTTCCCAAGTCCAGGAAAGATGTGTTTGGGGTTGCTCAATGGATATAAACAAACCTGTTTTGGTGTGATAACACCAGTATGTTGAGCAGTCTGTTTTTCACTTTTTTAAAGAAAATAAGTGTCAGAATTTAACTACCAGCTACATCAGCAATCTTTACTGAATGCTGGCAGTCAAAAAATATGTTTTTTGAACTGGGGCACTTTGAGACCTAAAGGGGCTGACAGTGTCCCTTTAAAGGCTGTATCAGTCAAACAGTTATGCATGCACTTCAGGGTACATAAACAGTCACACACCCTGGGTAACCAGATGGAGAATGGTGGGCTAGCCAGGAACATTGCAGCTGGTTGGGGTCCTGTGATGGAAGAAAGCAACATGCACCACACACACTAATTGTAATCTGGAGTTGGAGGGCTCAGTTCGTGAAAAGAAAACAACAAGACAATCAGATGACACACTTTTAGATTAGGCTCTTGTTGCAGGGAGCTACCCTGATGATTACTCACGATACTCAAGACTGGACACAGGCTGCATGAAAATTGAGACTGCAGGTGGTTAATCTGGAGTGCCAGGAGAAGCAGAGCCCACACTATTCGCCGAGGCATAATTCCTGTTCAAGTGTGGAACAGAGGGCTGCTCCCCAGGCAGGTCTCTCGTCGATGGCTTTCTCTGTGCAGCGGGTAGTCTGGCTCGGCCAGTGTGGCAAGGCCCAGGTCAAATGGAGACAAATTCGGATACAGTTCATTTTGGGCTGGATACAGCTTCCAGCAAGCAGAACACAGTACACACAGTGGGCAACCAAATCACGACCCACTAACAACTCACAGCACATTTACATGTAAGGAAATTCTACTGTACCAGGCAAACCGCATTCCGGTCACAATCGCAAAGTCTCTGCTCAAACCGGGGATTCAAAAGCAGTTGGAAATCCTGACAGGCCAATTGCATTCAGCAAAATCTTCAGTCTTCTTCAGGCATGAGCCTGGAAAAAAATCGGTGGCTTACTTCGTTCTCACAAACTTGGGTTTAGTCCAAAATAATTCTCTTCTCTCCCTCTCAGGGGTAGCAGGCAGACATGCAGGCCACAACTCAGGCCTTTCCACAGTTCTCCTGCACGGAACTACTCAGACGGCTGCTTGACTGTCTCAAGCTGTTGCTTCTTCAGCTCCCAACTTAGATCTGACTCAAGTGCCAGCAAGCCTGGGACTTTTCCCAGAATCCAAAAGGTTCGGTTGGCTGATCTGTCTGTCAGTCACAACAAAGACTCACCCTTCAGGTGCAAAAAGACACCAAAAAGCCCAAAACTACAATTCCTACAGATTTTGACTCCAGACAGCTCCTGTAGTCCGGCTCCATTTTAGGTTCCACCAGTACTGATTGGTCCAATTCGTAGTCTAGGACCAAGATAGTGGAGATAAACAAAACAGTCCTTGCTGCAAAGAAGGCAGGTTAGACAAACTACATTATCATTATCACTCTAAATGATTTTCAGCAAATAGTTACACCTTTCAACAGAGCTCCCTATCAGATTACTTATGACTGCAATCCAGGCAGTTCTTAAAGACACAATACACAAAGGCTATACAGGCACTCTCTGGCAATCACATTTAAACTGCTAAAACGCAGGACACCCACCTGGCAGTGAGCATTTAGGCAAGCTCGAGGAAGACTTTTCGTGAACCCCCATTTGTAGGGGGGTTACATTGACATTGTATAATATGACACTTTTTTATGTTGGCTCGCACATGTGAAGCCAACATATTGCGGTAGTAGCAGATTTGGAGGCACGGTCACTGTTGGGCGAATGCAGAGCATGCATCAGTAGGTGCGTCCCTCATTCCCCAATCAGCCTGCATGCCAGCACTGCACGATGCATATTTAATGTGGCAATCACATCACACGAAAGGTCCACTGCAATGTGAGAAAAGCTCATCATATGCAGCGGACCTCCCGATGTGCTTTCCCTGGTGAAAAAAAGAACATAACATGGTGGCACACTGCCTGCCATAATGCCGACTTCAGGGGTGCCCAATCACCCTGTCGGCATGCCCTGCCCCAATGTGTGTGCCGATGGGGGAGCCCACTCCCCATTGACATCATGCACCCCTCCCATTTGTTATGTGCTGAGGGGGGTGCCCAATCCCCCTCGGCTCTCCCTCCCACTTTCATTGTGTGGCAACAGGGGTGCCCAATCCCCCATCTGCTATAGCATCCCCACCAAAAAACACTTAGGTGGCATGCTGGGAGCCCACCCCAGTGTGCCAAATCGCCCTGAAAAAGAAAAACTCTCCCGCAATGTTTTTCTTAAATATTTTAACCCTGTAAAAGAAGAAAACAGTCCCTCGCAGTCTCCCTGCCCTCTCTCAAAACCCGCACCCATCCTCTGCGCACCCTGCCTCCCCACACACCCCCTCTGGAGCCCGGCACGATGATCTTTGGTGGACCGGGAACATGTCTACACTCTTCAAAGCCGACCGCGAACTGAGGAAATGCTGGTAAGCTGTATAATGGTATATATAGGGTTTTTTCAACTTTGGTGCATATCTCGGGTATTTTTTGGAATTTTTGTACCAAATTTTCAACATGGGGTTATTGGGGCACCTCCTCATGAATTCTGTCACTGTCATGGCATTATTCTGTCGAAAGGTGATTTCACAGTCACTGCACAGAATCACCTTTCGGGCCAGTAATGAAATGACAGTGCCACTATTCATGGGAGCTCTCAAAAGCCTATATTGTGAATTTGGTGAAAAATCAAAAATGGCTGTTTTACGGTAGCGCGTTGTGCTGTTTCCACGTATCAGAATCTCGTGAATTTGTAATATTTTCACTCCAGATTTTCAAAATTGGCATTTTTCCACACCTCCTTATGAATGTGTGTTTCGACGTCCAGCACAGAATATGCTGTCGGCTGTCGCGAAATCCATTTTCGGGACAGTTTGAGAAAATGGTGGTGACACTGTTCATGAGCAGAGGTCCTAAAATTCCTATGTTGAAAATTTGGTGCCAAAAAGTCCATTAAATGACTGTGTTATAAGCGTGTGTTGCGCATTTTCCACACCCTACCTTCGCAAATTTGCAAAATTTCATGCCAGATTTTCAATACCCATTTTTTCACACCTTCTTATCAACAGTACAGCTGTCTTTTTCACAGCCTGCCCAAATGTGTTTCCGCACCTGTATGCATAAATGACGTGGTCGCTGTGGGAAATCAACTTTTGGGACAGATTAACAAAATCACAGTGCCACTGTTCATGAGGGGAGGTCCCAAAATGCCTATGTTGAAAATGTGGCTAAAAAACTCCCCAAAATAATTGGGTTACGGACGTGTGTTGCGCAGTTTCTATGCATGCTCATGACTTCACCAATTTTTCATATTTTCACTCCAGATTTTCAATGTTGCCATTTTTTACGCCTCTTCATGAAGAATACAGTTGTCATTTTCCACATCCTGCCCAAAATATATTTTCATCCCTGTGTCGCCAAATGACATAGCTGCTGTGCAAAACCACCTTTCAGTTAACAAATTGATTGTGCCGCTTTTCATGAGGTGGGGTCACAAACAGCCTATGTTGAAAATTTGGAGTGAAAATATCAACAAACAGCTGCAACATTAGGGTTTCCAATTGTAACACCCCGCCCTGTAGAGACTGCCAAGCATCGGGTGTGACTTGGGATCACTGGCTGTAATGCTCATGCCATTCCACCCCCAACTCTACCCTGCAGCCAGTGACAGGCATCGAGGTCTGCCTTGGACTGTTCAGCCCTAACGTTCACCCCATTCTCCTATACTGCACCCACCTCAGCATATTTCCTTATGGAATGGGGTAAGTATAATGCCCAAAGACCCCAAAGCACACCACAACACTTGTCAGTGTCTACAAGGTAGGGTGAAGTTCAATGGCATGCGCATTATAGCTGACACCCCAAAGGCACACCCCAATGCCTGTCGGTCTCTACAGGGTGGGGGTGGGGTTGGCATCACTTCAGTACTTCACTGCCAGTCCTATTATGTGCCTCTAACTCTGGCACTACCAATGCCAATGCCAGCGAGACAACATTCGGCATTGACAAATGCTTGTTTAGTTCTGGGACATGGAATGAGGGGAGGTGGGTAAGAGACCCTGGCAAACTTTGAATGGGGAGTATGGGTGGCAAAGAGGCTAGCCCTGGCTACCTGGGGAGAGGAAAAGGGTATTTTTTCACGTGAAACTCTTTCCCAAGCATGAATACCTCACAAATAGTGACTTATTCCCACATGAATATTCCAAATGTCCACTATTCATGGTGTTTGGAAAATACTATTCATAATTTGCATACCCGTACTGCACACATACTGTAATTTCTTGTAAACTAGAAGTTGTACACTCTTTATTCTTGTACATCCCTGTCAGTATTCCATTATGTATTGTACACTGTAGCTTGGACACTTGTATATGACCATTGTTGTGCAATACTGTTGGTGATTGTACTTTTCTCCTGTTGTTATCTCCCAGGTCGTGCCTGAATATAGGCATATTTTGCCTAGTGCACCAACCTGGTAAATAAAAATTAAATAAAAAAATAAAATGAATAAATAAATAATGTGGCCAGGGTCAAGATTTCTGTTTCATAATAACATAGTAATTGAAGGTCAGAAGTGACTCTATGTCTATATTGTCCACCCCAGTGTGCCGACAACACTTCAAAACCCTTACATCAATGGCAATGTGGACACTGCAACCTGATCGTCATTTTGTCGACTATGATTTTGCAGCGCCAACCGTCTTGCCACCCCAGGGGTGTTGCACTGTTTCCCTCCTACACCTCTGACCTGGAGGTAACTAAATTATATTTTGGGGCTTGCAGGGGGCAAAGCCTCCAGCAAACAGCCGGGATGTGCCCCTGTGCTTTGCTGCAGCGGCAGTCAGGCAGCATGATTGCCGGGTGACATGGTCGCAGTCAACATTTTTGTTGTTGCTGTGGTGTTGTGACATGATGGATGTCGAACCAACATGGTGGAACCGTCCACCTCTACTTCATAAGCAGGAATATGCAATAAATATGCTTTGTACAAATATACTGATTTATAGAGATTTTTCTCCCCACTCTACTACCTAGGATACCCCGCAATTCCCTTCATGAGCAGAAATTTGTCCAGACTTACCTTGAAGACCTGTGCTGTCTTCGTATACATTGGTGACATAAACCTGGGTTAGTGGTGGGTATGGCCCAGGGAACCTCTCATGTGTAGGGGTATTTCCAGCTCTCTGGAAGTTCCTCTACATCCCTCAACTTGATGTTGCACTGCTGTCCTGGCTATGGATTAGTACAGCACCCTAGAACTGTCACCTCTAGTAAACCACAACGTGTCTTTGAGAACAGCATCCTTTTTTTAATAAGTAAAGTTTATTTATTTTTTTAACCAGCAAGTATGAAGATAGGATACATTACATTGTGAACAGGTTAAAATCTCCTGGCCAGGGAAATCCCCTTTAATGTATAGCACGAAGTTCAAGTTCCTTATAATAAGTCATATACATTTAAGCATATAAATACCAGAGAAAAACAGTAATGAAGCTATGGGCTGTGAAAGGCATATATAAGTATCTAAAAAGGTCAGCAACACAGAAACATGAAGAAAAGTTGTGGTATGAAGCCCATACATCAGACCAGAATGTACTCAGGCAGCTTTATCTTCTTCGTCCAGGCTCGATGAGATGACATCTTTATTTGTGCTCAGCGACACCCATCACAGACTTTCACTGTTGTATCATTACTTCTTTTGGTATAATATTTAAGGAGATCATGCAACATGCAGCATGCAGGAGTAGATTACGAAGGCATGCATTTAACATACAGTAGTTATGGAGTGAGATGTGTTATCATAGATGCTTGGCTTGTCATACTCTTCATATGACGAGAAAGGTGTCGTATATGTCATGCAGAAACAGTGGAAGTGCCTGCTGACTGGAATACATGTGGTGTCCTGAACTGCCATGTTGTGGTGTCATTATTTTCCCAATCCCAGGAAATGGAAGATCTGATTGCGAGTGGGAGCGGTTATTTCCCTGAAATTCCCATTTTCTGCAGCCAGGGGGTCCTGACCCTAGTGAACTTTGTGCGTGCCCCTGTGTCTGTGCGGGACGTTTAGGTTGAGGCAGTGGCAGACACCCACTGAACCCATTGCGCCAATGTAGGGCAATCCATTTGTCACCATTTCCTGATCAGCTGTTGTTTTTCTTCTAAGCAGTCATGCTTAGAAGGGACTTATAGGGTTTCCTCTGGAGTAGCAGCAACTCCAGGTCCCCTAAGATCCAGAACGCTGTGGAGTGAGGCAGTACTCCTGAGGTCATATGTTCAAGATCCCTGATTACAGTGTGCCACCAGGTTTGTATGGACAGACTGTCCCATAGAATGTGAAAGAAGGTGCCAGGGAAGGCAGCACAGTGCCAGCATGTATTTGGAATAAACAGAAACATAGAAGCTGTTGGCAGATAAGAACCTCTTGGCTCACCTAATCTGCCCATATTTTCCCTTCCTATGTTGACACCGGTGACCCTACTCAGTCCCCAGTCTCCCCTGCCCTTACTATGACTATCTCTTTGTGCTTATCCCATGCATTTCTTAATCCTGTAACCATTTTAGCCACCACCACCTCTGCTGGGAGGCTGTTCCATGGGTCCACCACTCTCTCCGTGAAGAAGTATGTTCTCCCATTACTTCTGAGCCTCCCCCTTTCTATCTTCATAGTGTGACCTCTTCTCTTCAAGCATCTTTTTCTTTGAAATATGCTTTCTTCTTATACTTTGTTTATACCTGTAAGGTATTTGCATGTTTCTATCATGTCCCCCTTTCCCTCCTTTCCTCCAAGGAGTACATATTTAATTCCTTGAGCCTATCCCCATAGGACTTTTGATGCAGGAGAAGCACCATTTTTGTTGCCCTCCTTTGTACTGCCTCCACCCTATCTAAATCCTTGCTGAGATGGTGCTTCCAGTATTGTATACAGTACTTGAGGTGTGGTCTCACCAGTGATTTATACAGGAGTATTATTACCTTCCTCTTCCTGATGGTGATTCCCCTACCTATACATCCCAGCATCTAGCCTGCCTTCCCCACTGCCTTGTCGCACTGTTTCTCTACTTTCAGGTCATCAGAAATGATCACCCCAGGTCACTTTCCTGCTTTGTGACCGTTAATACCTCTCCACATATTTGGTATGTTGTCCCTATTTCCTATGCCCCATGTGCATCATTTTGCATTTTTTTTGTGTTCAAATCCAGCTGCCACACCCTTGACCATTTTTCTAGTTTTTGTAGATCATTTCTCATTCTTTCTACTCTTCCAGGTGTGTCTACTCTGTTGCAGAGTTTTGTGTCGTCTACAGACAGAAATACTTTCCCTTCCAGCCCTTTTCCAATGCCACTAATAAAGACATTGAAGAGAACCGGCCCCTTATACTGATCCTTGTGTTACCCCACTGGTCACTTTACCTGCTCCAGAGTGAAGGTCATTTATCACTATCCTCTGACTCCTATTGTCCAGCCAATTTGCCTCCCAATTTACTATTTTGGAACCTACTTTTAGGCTCCCCAGTTTGTTTAACAATCTTCTATGTGGAATGGTGTCAAAGCCCTTGCTGAAATCCAGGTAGGCCACATCCACTGCTCCTCCCTGATCCACCTCCCTGGTTACGCAGTCAAGGAACTCGATCAGGTTTGTCTGGCAGGACCTCCCCCCCTTTGAAACCATACTGCCTCTGATCCTGCAGATTATTGGGAAGAAGGTATTCCCCGATCCTTTCCTTCAATAGTGATTCTATTATCTTGCCTACTACTGACATCAGGCTGACAGGCTTGTAATTTTCTACTTCCTCCCTATTTCCACTCTTGTGGAGTGGGACCACATCTACCCTCCTCCAATCCCCCAGAATTTCCTCCGTTCCCAATGACTGATTAAAAAGGGCTGTCAGAGGTGCGGCCATCTGCTCTTTCAGTTCCCTCAGTATCCTGGGGTGCACCCCATCTGGCTCCATTACCTTGTCTACTTTTACCTTTGATAGTTCCTCAAGCACTCTTTCCTCTGTAAATGGGCTTGTGTCGCCTTCTTGTCCCTTTATACCCTTGTCCTTAATCCTTGGGCCATTTCCTACCCCCTCCTCTATGAATAGTGAACAGAAGTATTTGTAATAGTACTATATTATGTGTGTCACCTTATCTGGTGTCCTGTGCCATCTGCTCAGCACCTTTTTTTGATTAGTTGCTACTTGGTGTTTGGGGAGGCTCTAAGACCTTCTGTCCAGCATCTATCCCAACACTTTGGATCTGTTGGTATATTCAGTTCTCTTGCCATTTCTCCCTCAGGGGGGGCCCAGCAAGGGAGGTGACGTGCCTGAATATTTTTGAAGATGAGCCCAGTTTGACGTTTCACTTTACCTAGCCACCCTCTTACTTCTTTCGCCATACTGTTTGTTAGAAGAGTTTGTCCCAGTGTGAGCCATTTCTGCAGAGCATGTCTCAACTGAACGTATTTCCAGGGGTCACGTTTGGGAAATCAGAATTCTGTTTGGAGTTGGGTGAAGGATTTAAGCAAGCCAGAGTCCAATGCTATGAGATGGACCATTGTGTTTATGACCCAATTAGTCCTTGTATTCCATTTAATAGGCCTACCCCCGATTTAGAGACATGGGTTGTTCCATAAGGGCTCCCAATGGCTCATTAGAAGGTGTTGCCAGTTCAAAAGTTTTACCGTTCTCTGCCACACCACACCTGTTTAGTAAATGCCATCATCTTTGTGGGATGACAGTTCTTTAGGAATGGTTCCCATAGGGCTAAAGCCAGAGGCATTGGGCCCAGTATTTCTTGCTCCAGCTCTACCCATAGTGGCACGTTTTGGCAGTCCAGTTCCAGCCAGTGCAGAAGCTGTTTTTTACCATGACTCATGTGGCAGGCCCATAGTCACAGCAGATTCCAGCCCCCTTTGCGCAACAGCACCCTGAACATCATTTTACTAAAACACGGGATTGGGCATCCCATATATAGGTTATTATAAGGTGTTCGATTTGCTTCTAAATTTTGAGTAGGATGTCTAGTGGCAGGGTGGTCAGACTGTAGAAAAGCCTGGGGAGAGCATCATTTTGAAGGCTTCTCTTTTCCCTTGTAGGGTGAGGGCTTACTTTCTTCTACCTGCCTATATCTAACTTAAGGGAGTTTAGCAATTTGGAAATGTTTCTTTGCATCATATTCTGGAGTCTCCAGGTGATCAACATCCCCACGTATTTGATACTGTCTACTGCCTAGGTTACTGTACGGCATCCTGGTGATGCCCATGGCATACCCCCTTTTGAGACTGGCATCAGCCCCATTTTACCCCAGTTAATCCTTAGACCAGAATGCTGACTAAATGTGTCTATAACATCCCACACCTTTGGCAGGGAAGTTTCCACCTGGGATAGCGTGAGTAAATAGTCCACTGCATATAGCAGAGAAGTATACGATCTATCCTCTACTTAGATTCCTCTAATAATCAGGTGCCATCTGAGGGCAGAATTGGGAGGTTCCATGGCTAGGTGGAATATCAAGGGACTGAGAGGGCACCCTTGTCTCATTCCTCGTGTAAGCACCTCCTCCCCAGTGTCTAGGGGTATGAGATGGTAATTTTCCATGAGGAGGGGGCACTCACAGCAGCAGAAACCAAATAGTCTGTACCTTACCAGGACAGCTGGCATTAGCAGGGTCAATAGCGGGGGGGGGGCATCTTCTAGTGCTAGGCTGCAATGTAATTCATGTTAGTAGGCAAACGCAATCCAATGAAGAAATAACTGAAGTCCACACAAGTATAACGGTAACAAAGGGGGATCCCATTTAGTGAACAACTTCACTGGTGCCACAACAACTGATACTGTACATTGGGACTGTGGTGGTCCTTATATGGGGTTAGTGGATGCATTTTGTGGTCAGAATGGCCCCACTCATCCTGGGAAGCTGTCTTCTGGGCTGCTTTAGCCACTGATACAGTTAGGCAGCAATTCCAGGGGCCAGATCAGGTTCTAAGTGACAGCAGGCTATTTCTCCCATCTTACCACATCTTGGCTCCCAAAAACATTTCCCTGACTCCAAACTGGGTCAACACTGTTCTTCCAATCTCAACCACTGGATCTCTATACAGGCTGGCCATGGGACCCTGGCACACAGGAAGATGTCCCCACAGACTGTCACCCACGGAGAGGGTATAATGAACTCTGAGCTTTAGTGTTTGAGCCCAGTTGTTCAGAGACCCCCCCCCCAGGCTGAACTACTCTTCTTGCACTGGAACTGCCTCCCATCACTGACCATGGGCACAACTGTTACCCATGTACATCTCGAGGCCCCGACAGAGCTGCCACAACCCAGCTGGCATATCTCCTCTGAGGCTACTGCTCCCTCTCTCTCTCATGGGTTCTATTTTTTCCCTTGGGTCTCTGTCTTTCTCTCTCTTCCCAAAAGTTGGAGCACAAATGCTGCAGCCCGCACATTAAGTCCTCAGGTGTGGCAGTGTAAGGGGGTAAATCTGATGGTCAAAAGCAACAGCTGCAACCATGTCCACCACCAAACTGGTTTTCAGATGCCCACAATCACAAACTGCTGACCCTGAAGTCAGGCAAACGGCCCTGCTCTCCTCTACTGTCTTCCTACACCTTTCCCTGTGGCTCACCTTTGCCTCTCTCCGCGCACCTATCTTAGAAGTGCCAAACCCCCAAATTTGTAATCTTACATACCAGCACTGACCTCTGACCCGCAGAGCTCCCGCCAGTGCACAGAGGCAAAATAAACCTTTTAATTGATGGCTAGAACTTAACTTGGAGGCAGTATAGCGCAGTGGTCTAAGGCTCTGAGCTGCAAATCTGGTGACATCCAGCAGACCAGACCTGGGTTTGAATCCCACAGCTTCCACTTGCATACTGTGTGACCCTGAGCAAGTCACTTAACCTCCTTGTGCTCTCAGGTCGCTCCTGTAAAAAAGCTTTCAGCTTAGTGTGCTATACCTGGTTAAACAACAACTAAAAAAAAAATAAAAATAAAAAACATTTCCTTAATTCTATGTATGCACCCGCAGGGGGTTGTTACACTCAGAATAGTGGGAATGGGTCAGTGAGTAGACCCTTGGTGAGTACTCTAGTGGCTGGGGAGGAATATAGCCTCTCGATCCAGGAGATGAAGGTAGGCCCAATACCCACTTTGTCCATGATGTAGTATATGTACTTTCACTTCAGTAAATTGAACATTTTCTGAGCATCAATTGATGCCAGAGCTGTGGAGCCAGGATCCTTGGAGGCTGGTTGGTTGAGGTTAATGATTAATCTAAGGTTAGCATTACCTTGTCTCTCTTTTAGGAACCCCACTTGAGCACCATTTCCATCCAGTTGGCTAGGACTTGGGCAAGAATCTTGGCATCTGTGTTAAGTAGGGATATAGGCCTATAATTGCTGCATGATGTCCTATCCCTATTTGACTTAGGAAGCACAGTTAGCAGTGCTTCCTGGAGTGTGGGGGAAGCTTACCTATTGCTAGGGCACTTTGAAACATCTTGTGGAGGTGTGCAGTGAGTATTGGTTCGAAGGCCTTGTAGAAATCTGTACTCAGGCCATCTGGTCATGGTGCCTTACCTTTGGCCAGATCTTGAATGGCTTTGGATATCTCATAAGATCAGATTTCAGTCTCTGCGGCCTTGGCCACTATAGGGGAAGATCCTAGGAAGATCGAATGTGTCATCAAAATATACTCATACTGTGAATGTCATCAAAATATACTCATACTGTGAATGTCATCAAAATATACTCATACTGTGAAGTCTGGTTAACATCAGTACTGGAGTAGAGTTTAGCATAGTAGGCCTGGAAGGCATTACTGATTGCTTTTGGGTTGGTAGAGTGCTTTCCAGTTAGAGATTTAACGTGCAGTATTTGTATTTCTGCCTGTCCCTGTTTGAGAAGATATGCTAGCAATTTATATTGGGAGACATCCGGCTGCTCATTTGTATCAAAGTAAATTTTTATTTTGTCTGTTAGTTAATCTTTGAAGGCTGAGGAATGTAATGCGGAAGGATCAAAGTGCCACTGTGGTGTTTAGATGTTGTTTGCTGGAAGACCATCCTGATAGTTACTGAAGTATGGTCTAATAAGGCAATGGGGTGGATAGTAGTATCTATAATTTCGTGGAGGCTGAGTGAGCTTCAGAGAAAGTAGTCTAGCCTATAGCAAGTGTGACACCATGGAGCACAAAAGGTGTAATCTTTAGCTGTGGGATGATATATCCTCCAACAGTCCTTGAGCTGAAGTTCTGTGTATAAGTGGCTCAGAGTCACCCTTGCATTTGCATGTGAAGGGGCACCCATCTCTATGGATTTCCTGTGCAGAAGTGGGTCCAGAACCAAGTTGAAGTCACCTTCCAAGATTATTGTGACCCCTGGTGAGCTCAAGTCTGCCAGGTGTTGAGCTAATTGTAAAAAGAAGTCAGGGCTATCTGTAATGGGGGTATATAAGTTACTGTACCTAAGGTAAAGAGACTACTTTGTAGCCTCCCTGCCAGAAACACCCAACTTCCTTCATTGTCTACTATGGATCTACCTACTAAAATAAGGCTTCCTCTCAATTAGAATGGAGCGGACCCCCCATCGCGTTTTGGAGGGATAATTACTTGAATAGGCCTGACCCAACCATCCCCTTGCTAATTTATCTGATTCCTTTCTGAGGAGATGTGTCTCCTGCATCATGGCCATGTCGCATTTGGCTGACCGAAGATAATTAAGAATCTTTTTCCATTTTATAGGGTGATTAATACCCTGTACATTCCATAAAATTATTTTTAGCTCAGCCATAATGTGCCTTGGTCAGATTGAGATACATGCAGTGATGAGAGAGAAAATTACATTCTTACCTTGTCCTGGAGTAAGAACCCTCTTCCCTTGATACCCCCACTGGTGTGGTCCCATGAAGTTCATATTTGAATAGCGGTGAGAGAGCAAAAAAAAAACATTAGCCAAAGTGGTACTTCCTGTCAAACTGTACTTATTTACAAGATAGAGGCTGCCACTTTGTGCCTTTGAGTAAAACCTGCATGAGAATTGTGTGTTGACAATGACCTTGTCTTAAACCTACTAGAAGTAACCATGATAAAAAACATTAACACCAAAAATAATGCAAGTAAAAATGAGTGAGATAGTAGCTTTGAACCTTGATCCATTGGATTGATTGTTATAGTCTGTGATGGGGTAACCAGAAACATCCGTAGATGAGATAGGAATAGGAGATGAGAGGGGGCCATTGAAGGGTGTGGTCAATGACAGCCGGTGAGCTCTCGACATCTTTTTCAGTATCGACTTATTTGTCATAGGAAACCTTTATGGCATTAAAACCTTCCCCGTGAAAAGGTATGGTGGGGAGAGTATAGATATTTAATTGTGAGAAGGTGATGGGGGAAGGCCTCAGTTAATATCTGTTTGCAGTGCTTAAGGCTGCGCTGTGTAATAAGGGTGATACATGTAGGGCATTGAAACATCTGTGAGGTTGGACAGTGCTCGGGAGGGGGGGGGTGCTATGTGAAGTGAACTGCAGGTCTGCCTGTGTCCCCAAATCACTCATGAATCCCCAGAACTGCCTCTTATCTTTGCTTTACAAGTTACGAAAACATCTATCATTAATCTCTTCTCCTGATTGTGGGTTGCCAGGCTGGAGAGGCTCCCTTACTCCCCTTACTCCGGCTTCTCATATGTACTGAGCTAATGTAGCTTGTGAGGTCCGGTGCACTGTTGGTTGTGCTAGGTTATACAGTATCAGTGGGGTTGCAGCCCACTTGAGGGCCCTTCGCTGTGTCATGGAGAGGAGGTTCATGGCTTGAGGCTGCAGTAAGAGAACTCTTGTGCTCTACAGTACCCCCATCCCATCATACCCCTGTCTTAAGGGTGTCTGGTTTTGTATCCTGGGTCTTAAGTTCGTCTTGCATACCAGGTTATGTCAAAGGTGTCCCAAATGTATCTTGCTTGTTATTTCAGAGGTTTCAGGCAGACTCAGCAGTGACTCGAGCAATGCAAAGTGACCTGGCTCTTTGCAGGATCCCAGTGCAGCATGGAGTGGGGGGTGGGAGTACCAGTGTAGTGCATAGTATTCACAGTGGAGATCATAAGTCATTTACTGACTGGGCCCAGAGATTCAGTGGTGATGCAGGAACATCCCCAGTAGCGGCTCTAGCTACAAATGGTTACCAGGGCACAGCTGGGGCACAACCGATGGCAGCCAGGGCACAGATATATTGTTACTATGGGGGAAGCTTTATACCATATGGGGCACCAACTGGGGAACAGCATTTTTTTACTGGGGCACATGCCCTGGCAGGCCCTGGTGTAGAGCTGCCACTGAACATACCCGATGATTGTCAGTAATCTACATATACGAGCTGCACTCAAATTAGAGCTAAGTCTCCCCCTGTTCCTGAGGCTATATTTAAAGATGCAGGGAGTGGAAGTAGGTAACTTTTCATAGGGGGGCTATTTTGGTATGAGGTAGTGGCTTTTTGGGGATCTAAAGGGTTGCTGATCCACTGTTGCTGCCACTTGCAGTTCGGGAGTGTTAATTAAAGGGAACTATTCTGTTGCACTTTATTAATGCAGTTTGTTGGGTTTCTTTTACTGACTATGGCCATCAAAAAAATATACCACAGTGGGTCAGAAGGACAGCAACAGTAGCCCCGGCCACACCATACATGGTGTTGGGGGTTGGAGGAGGAGCTGTGTGGCACCACAGCTGTAGTTCCTGAAGATTCCCACCTTGGCAGATGGCAAGCTAGCCATCTATGAGATGAAACTGAGATATTTTCAAATTGGTGTTTTGGTTCTTACTGCGCGCCTCCTCCCTGAACATCGCTACCCCATGTTGCAAATATCCCATCCTGTTTTTTGGCCCCTTTTTCCCGTTATACTTTCAGACACTAATGCAGACACACCAGATGAAGATGACTTTGGTATTAATCAATTTACAAATAGTCTGCTACCCATTTGTTTTTCTTGTATATTCCCCCACCATTAAAACAGCATATCGTACACTTAATACAGTTTCTTTATGTAATAAGGTTAATTGGAGATTGTAGTAAGATAGCTTCGATTTATAATTAGTGAGTGTTCAGAACATTTTCTGATTATGCATGTATATGTGTTATTTTTTATGCCCTTTGTCCTTTGTTTTCATAGTTGAAATATAAGAACCCAATAATATGTGGTTTCATTTATATCATTTCATTAAATTGTCAGAGTTCAGAGGGATGGACTCTGGAATAGTCCAAATGTTGTCCAATTGAAAATAACTATCTTTTACATACAACACGTAATAAATAATTTTTTTTTTTTACAGTGGTTGCTACTTATAAAGTAAATGGTTATACAGTACATATATAATACATACTGTAGGAGCAGTTTAGTAAATAGTCAATTTATGGTGTGTTTCACTAAGGAGTATCAACACTGTACAGTACAAGATTATTAGAAGGATATGGCTATGTTTAATTTTTCATCAAACATTACAGAAATCAGGTACTTAGGCATCAAAACGTGTGAATGCCACTGAGCAGGGTCCCGTGGACACCCCGTGGCATTCACAAATGGGGCGCAAAACAGTTACGCACTCAATCCCCTGGTTGCGTGGACAGAAACGCACTGGGGGCATATGATGGGCTTGCCAGCGTTACACGCCATTCATAAAGGTGCATAGTGCAGCTCTCAGGCAGGGCATAGAGGAGAGCAAGTTATGGCAGGGGGGAACCTGCTATAACCGCTGTGCACGCCACATGCACACAGAACACCCGCCCAGTTCAGGTAGCTATGAACAACCCCCCAAAGAACACCTGCCCCGTCCCACATACCAGCCCCTCTACACACAGATGGCATAGCAAAAACAAAGTGTGCAGAATGGCACACACTCCTGAGCCCCGACTCCATTTGCAGACAGACAGTTACCCCACCACACATCCATGCCCTGTCCCCAATGTAGCATATACACACACACCCCCACCACCAACACATGTCCACTCCCTTCCCGGTATAGCGAATGCATGCCCCCCAGATCACACTGGTGCCTTGGTCCCCAGTGTTGATCAGGAAACGCACACCCCCACACACAGGTGCCCATGTCCCCAACCCCCTGACCCCTGATCCCTGCCCCTCCGGGTGATCATTGATGTTCAGTGGTCCCCACTCCCTCCGTGGCACAGACAACACCAATCCCCCTCACCTGGGTCCACTACTCCACCCCCGGCTAGGGTTACCACCTGTCCTGATTTTCGCAGGACTGTCCTGATTTGGGCAGCTGTGTCCTGCAAAAAAACATGAAAAATACTAAATGTCCTGACGTTATAGTAGAAAAAATATTTTCTGACTTTCTTCTAAATGTTGCAAAAAACTATAATACCTTGCCTAAAAGCCCTTAAAATGATAAACATTAGAAACAACTAAAAAACTAAAACATATAGTCTTAATTCTGATTATTTAGAGAAAACAAGTCTGATGCATTGGTCGAGGTTACATATTGTCCTGCAAAAAATCATGTTTCAGTAAGAAATGTCCCACTTTGGGCTTCCTAAAAGGTGGTAACCCTACCCCCGGCCGCCCTGCTTGGTCCTGCAGACCGGGGGGGGTGGTGGACAGGTGCCCCGTGGGTACATGCGGTAGTGAATACCACACACCCTGCACCTGTCCCAGGACCATGGAGCTATATGAGTGGGATATGCGCCTCTGGCATGTATTACCTGCTTGTTCATGCTTAGTGCCCATTATCAGTATCTTGTTTTATCGTATGGCTCGGTATCGAACTTATGCTATAGAACCATATGTTTTTAATATTGGAAGAGAGTCTTTCATTTACTGTTAGGGATTACTGGTAATGCCTGTGATGGGATAATGATGGTTAGACTGTGACATTCCCCCATTTTGTTTCACGCTTAGAGCTTAAAGAAATTTAAAGACATAGTAAAATGTTGTTCTTCTGATTGTGCTCAGGAGGGTATAACATTTGACACGGGGGGATGCCTCAGTATCTCCCCCTGACAAAGAGGCAGGTTGAGCCTCAAAGTGCTGGGGTTCTTTGTTCTTGGTTCCAGCAATCACAGCATTAATGGTGATGTGATATAAAAATGAAACTATGGAGTAGTAATAAACACCACATTCAACATCACCCTGCTGTGAGAGTGCTATCAGTTTGGTTTCATTCCAGTGGTATTCCCTGCACAAGTGGTACAACAATTCCCCTTGGTGGGGAGGAAGGAGAAACCATTGATCATTGCCATCAAACTCAATAATTGTGTCCCTGGGTAAAGAGGTGTGAGTTGTCAAACCTGTTCCCTTCTGTGGAGGGGACTCTGGGAAGCTCATAGTATCAGCAAAATCACTCCCATATTGGGTCACATATAGGCTTGTTGGTGAGACTACCTAAGCATGGTCTAGTGTCAACTGTCTGCCAGAGTTTTACTGGAATAGCAAGGAATGCAATCAGTTTTCTATTTACTACCCAATATGTGTTCTGTAACTGCAGCCACAGGTTACTACTCCGAGTCGGGGTTGCAACACCGGCTGTGCAGGTTCTGTCCATCACTAACCCTTATGTTAAAATTATTTGGGAAGATTTAACCTGGTCACCATATCCCTTTGATGAGGCATGGGGCTATTGTATAGAGTCTAATTCATTCAGGGTTTCATTCATGTCAGGGACCTGGTCTTTTAGCTCACTCAGTTCAAGAGGAACAGTGAGAGCTGTCATGGAGGTTCCCTCAGAATGGTCCTTCATGAATGTGCGAGTGAGCTTTACTTCAGTAGGGTGCCCTAAGAACAGAACATTTATCACCCCAAACTTTAGCTTAAACAAGTATGGTTCTACTTCCCCATGCCCTGCTATAAAACAGAAACAATACCACTATGCAAACAGACAAAACCTTAAACCATACCATCCACATTAAAAGGCTTCATGAAGAATCTGGTTTATCAGGTGCAGAAGGAGCAGTCTTTTTTGACAATTGTCCACTCAATGAGCTGGTTTTTGTGGAGATGTTTTCTCCAGTGGAGCTAGTGTGGGTTGTGGTCGAAGAGTCCCAAGCCCTTTTCCACTACAGTGGCCCAGCTTGGTTGCAGTAGATGTCGCCTTCTGGGGATGTCAGGTGAACTGTCTCCAAGTCCATGTTCTCTGCGGGGTCATCCTGTCTAGCATACTGGTTATCTTCTCCCTGTTTCTGTGGTTCCCTTGCCAGCTTGGGGGGGGGGTCTGCTCCCCAGGATGGGGTGCCCAATTATGTGGCTAAGCCTTGGGAGTTTTGGCTCCTACTGCGGCTTCTTAAGGAGGTTGGAGTGAGGCCTCAGGATTTTGCTCTGCTGCATTGTCTTTATCGCTTGACTTTCTGGGTTTGCCAGGCCCTGATCCTTTGGCTGAGCCTGTGATATCTCGGGATTGCATCTGTGGTTATGCTTAAGGCAACTGTGGGGGACCTCCATTGGTTCTAGTTTGATATTCCTGTCCCATGTTATTCTCAATCACCTGTGGGTTCCTGTACCTTGAGGACTGCCCTGATCTCTGTCAGGTACCTTGAGGGAAGTATTGGGCATCCATCAGGTTGTCAAATCAGTGCCATTGCTCTCCCATAGCACTTTGAGGGTTGCTGGATATGGGACATTGTACTGAATGTTTCATTGAGCAAGTTCTTTTTTGACTGCTGTGTAGGCTATCTCTCTCTCTCTCTCTCTCTCTCTCTCTCCCTAGGTCCCTACAGAAGTCTTGAAAAGTGTGGATCATGTGCCCATTCCACTTCAGGGATCCTTTCTCTTGGGCTAGTTTCAGGATATGCTCTTTTGTGCTAAATCTCAGAAAATAGGCTACAATGGGATGTGGAGAGGCTCCGGGGGTTGGGGAGCTCTGGGGACAAGGGATCGGTGGTCCATTTCCATTTCCAGTGGTGAATCCTAGTAGTAGTTCAGGGCTTTAGGGATGACAATCTGGAGGAAGTTGCACATATCCTTCCCTTCTGCTTCTTGTGGCACAACTATTATCCTTAAATTATTATGACGACCTCGGTTCTTAAGGTCATGAACCTTAATTGACGGCATTTAAACTTGCCTCTCCAGATAGTGGACCTGGTCTCTGTGATCTGCAGTCTGGGACTCTACTGTCATAAAAAACAGCTCATTGCCTGTGATCCAGATCTCTGCTGCCTCCAGACTGTCTTCAACTTTTTTAACAGAACTTCAGATCTCAGTGATGTCTTTGATCAGTGTTTGAAGCATCCTCTTAATGTCAGTGAGGCCTTTCCAAGCCAACTGTGGTTTGCGATTCTGACGTTGCCGTTTTGTGCAAGGCTACTAGGAATTTCCAGTGGTCCCTTTGCTCGATGAACACTTTGCTGTGAGTCTGCCCCTGTCTACTTAGTGGGTATCTTTTGGTAAATTGAGATTTTCTTTAGTTGACTGTAGCATACTTAGATTAAGATTGGTCACTTTAGTGATGAATATAAGCAGATTTTGTAATCAGTGATTGAGGGCTCGATTATCAATCAACCATGTTCTTTAACGGTCATACAAGCACCCTGAGCACACCATCCTTTTGAATTGTAAATTGTACAGTTTCATGCTCTGGGTCCTGCCTCACCGTTTGCGACCCACCCAGCCAACTTGTCACCTACCCCCCGATCTCCCAGCTTCCTGATCAATCTCTTGTGGGGCACACAGTCAAAGGCCATACTGAAGTCCAGGTATAGGATGTCCACTGTGTGGCCCCTGTACTCTGCTTTAGTAACCCAGTCAAAGAAGTCAATCATATGTATTTGATATGATCACCTTCCCACAACCCCCTGCTATGATTCATCCCAGAGGACGTTCTCTTTTGGGTACCATACTAACCTTTCCTCAAGTATGGCCTCCATAAGCTTGCACACTATTGTGGTCAGACTGACCAGCCTGTAGTTCCCTGGGTCGTCCTTAGGACCACTGTTATGGAGGGGCACTGCATGTTGCTGTTCTCCAGTTCTGCACTGCTGCACCCGACCCCAGCGAACTGTTGAACCAGTCAGCCAGGGGGCCTGTAAGATCCTCTGCCAGCTCCCTCAGCACCTTTGGAGGTATACCATCCGGGCCTGGGGATTTAACCACTCTCAGTGCCGGCAACCCCTTCCTCGCCCTATCCATCTGTATGAGGTCATCCATGTGCACTCCCATCCTCCTCCTACTCCTCCTCCTCTGCGGCACCAGTCTATCTACTGTATCTCTCTAGTGAAGACCAAACAGAAGTACTAAGTAAGTACTTCTGCTTTGCTCCCATTCTCTTCTAAATAATCTCACCTTTTCTGAACTTAAGTATCCCATCTTTTTTGTTCCTTTTCTTATTAAAGAGCTGCTGTACTGCCTAAAACTAACATTAGTTTTAAAAGCAGTCAACCATCACCTTTTGTATCTGAGGTACTTTTTCATTTCACTTTGGTTAATTAGATGATTGTTTACCTGATGTTAGTAGGTGTGATGTGTGAGTCAGTACTCTGCCTGGTAGCTGACATATCTAGCTTTATTCCCTCCCACTACATCATCATCATTGTGATCTTAATGACTGTGACATCACTGCTGCTTAGGAACAGCCAGTCAGTAGCTGCCAGGTCAGTCACTTGTGATGTCACTGTTAGCGAGATCACAATGCTGATGATGTAGTTGGGGGGGGTTAGAGATTGATATGTTATCTGCCAGGCAGAGAGCGGTTCCACACATCCATTACAATCTTGTCACGTAGAAGACTCTCTAATGAGAAAAATGAAAAAGAAAAATACTTCAGAAATAAAAAGATACACCTTACTACTTCTGAATATTTGTATTATTTTCCTGTCTGCCTGTTTTGGTTCCAATCAATCAATCAATCAAGAATTGTTGATTTATCAGTGAGATGAACCAGCAGAGGAGATTTTAGCAGGAAGCGAGCTTGGAGAAGCATGCCCTTCAATATCCTTTATGGTCTTCCAAAATTTAGCAGAGCTTTTGGAAGAGGATTCTAATTCATTCTGGAAGTAACTGGCTTTTTCTGCCCTGACTAGTTGTGTGCAAGTGTTTCTAGCCTTTCTGAAGGTTGCCCAATGAGTAGGAGATTTAGTTTTTCAAGCTAGTTTCCAAAGTTTGTCTCTGGCAAACAAAGCAGCCTTTAGACCTGGCGTAAACCAAGGGCATGATTTTTTCCTGGTGCAGATTTTAACCATGGAAGCGTGCATGTTAATAGCCTCAAGTACAATGTTTAGAGAGAAACTTGTAAGCCTCATTAACTGTTTTGGCCAGATAAAAAGCCTGCTAAAGCAAGGAGTTCTGTATATTGGAAAGAAATGCAAGAGTGTTGAAGTTACGTTGCCTTCTCTTGAAAATATATCTGGAAGTGGATGTAGATTTGATTATGGACTTCACACACACACACACTAGGACAATGGCCACTGAAATCAGTGAAAAATACACCGGAATGAGTGATCAGATGAGGTTTGCTTACTAAAATAAGGTCAAGTAAGGAGCTGTTGTCCAGAGTTTTCTTATTGGGGTGGGTAGCTTCAGTAATAACTTGTGTAAGCCCAAATGCATCACATATGTCTTTGAGAGATTTGGAACATTCGGAGAACCAGTTAAGGTTAAAGATCTCCCATAATGATAAACTCTGCCACCAGTGTACTCATGGTGCTACTCAAGTAATTTAATACCTGTAACTCAGCTGATGGGGGTCTGTAGCATCCCAATATAAACAGAGATACAGAGGAAGAAAGCTGAAGCTTAAGATTCAGACTTTCATACTCTTTGGGATTTGAAGTGGAGTCAACAATGGAGGTAACAAATTTGTCTTGGTTGTAAATAGCCACCCCTCCCCCTCTAGTCTGTCTGTCGGTTCTGAATAGCTTATAGGACAGGATATTTATCTCGTTATCCAAGGTAGAGGATCTAAGCCAGGATTCAGTAGCCACCAAAACATCAGACTTAGTATGGCAAATCCAGGATTGTATGTAGTCAAATTTCTTTAAAGTACAGCAAGCATTTATATGTGTTGGACTCAAACCTTTAAGATGAGACATTTATGTGTAGAAATAGTCATGGGTGGTCCTGGGTTAAGCTCGACATTGCCTGAACAAAGTAGGAGAAGTTTTTTAAGAGTGCTTAACAACAGTCTAAAGGACCGAGTACGTTCCCATTTGCAGTGGTGCAAGGGCCTGGGAGGTGGGAGACTAAAACAAGTGCCAGCAGAGCACAGGGTTGCATAGAGGAGTACCCTGGCCTTAAAAGAGAAGGTGGAATTTAGTGGCCGTGATATCAAGGTTTGTGAGAGAAAACCAAGGGTACAGCATATGTGAGGTTCCAGTGCACCAAGCAGACTGTGTAGTAAGTGCCAAGGAAAAGGAGCCTAATAATAAGGAGTAGGATTCATTCACACAAGAAGAACCGTTAAGGCCCGCCTGTGTATGATTATTAGTCATATCAATTACACATAATAGGCAGCCTGCAATGTAGAGCAAAGCTAGGTTGGTCTGCATTTTAGATCTCAGGCACAGCCTGGAGCACTGACTTGGCTCAGGGTAAAATATCAGAGGGTTAAAAGGTGAGAGTGGGTATTAGCTCAGATAGAGAGAGACAGTAGCATAAAAACCAGCCACTACAATACTGGTGCCTAGTAGCAAAAGAGCTAGATCCACAATAGTAGGAAGGCAGGCAGAGAAGGTTGAAGATTTGTCCCTTTGGATCCGAGGAGGAGCAAGACCTTCCACCAGTGCGCAGACCACCTTCAGAAGTGAGCAGGAACAAAATGTATTTAAGAAGGGTGGGGTGGGGGTGGGAGAAAATTCAGCAGAATAATGTGCAGGCAGAAGCACCTAGATTAAGACTACAGCTGAGTTCAAAAATAAGAGCATCAAGCTGCACCAACCGAAAGTGCAGCCAGAGGCAGTAATGCACAAAAGGTCCCCGGCAAAGGCACAGTCCAAAGAATTGGTGGGCTGCTAACCTGGTAAAGCTACTAGTGTACCTGGAGGGATGCCACAGTGGGGCAGGCTGGCAGGGAAGATGATGCGGTCGGCTGGCATTTCCAGCCACTCCACCCCAAACAGCGAGCCCAGTCAAGGGCTAGCTGGACAGGAAGAAAGAGACACAGGCATTACAATTTAAAAAGGCAGGGAACAAAGGGAAGTAGCTAGGTGCTAAATCGTGGGGCAGGCCAGTAAAGGGAAATACAGGAGAACAGTGGGGGGGGGGGGCAATCAGACAGAAGACTGTGTGCTAGGTCATTAAGCAGGCAACAGCGGATCTGGTCCCTCACAGTTTAACAGCAGTTTCTGCAGAAGCAGGAAAGCTAAGACAGGGTAGTAGTAAAATAAGGTAGAGATGAGTGGGTCATCATTTTGCAAATGCCAGTGGTCCCGGTCCCACACAAATTAATAGTAGTTCTAACAGAGTGGTGAGCAAAGGCATGGCAGAGGCAAAAGAAGACGAATAAAAGGAAAAAAGAAAAAGATTTTAGGGCAAGTGAGGAAAGCAAAGTAATATAGATAGGTAGGAAAACAGTAGGCATGGCCACCTCGAACAGCAAGCCTGATCAAGGGCTATCTGGAAGGATGCCTCAGCAGGGCAGGCAGGCAGGGAAGATGATGCTGCTGCTGGCATTTCAAGCTGCTGCCACCTTGAACTGTGAGCCCCATCAAGGGCAATCTGGAGGGATGCCACAGCGAGGCAGACAGACAGGGAAGATAATGCAGCCGGCTGGCATTTCTAGCTGTGGCCGCCTCAAACAGCAAGCCTGGTCAAGGGTTCCACTAGCTTTTTAATATACCAAAAAGAGGCCTTTTCCCTTATTTAATTCCCTCTGCTAACTGCAATTCCTTCTGAGCTTTAGCCTGCCAGATTACTTTACCTGCTACCCTTGCCATCTCGAGGTAATCCTCCTTGTCTTCCTCTCTCTGGGCCCTCCTGACCTTCTTGAAGACTATCCTCATTTCTTGCTGCCTGGGTGACCTCAGTACTAAACCATCTGGGTGCTCTGGCCTGGAGTTTTTCCCTTTGAGCTTAATGTGCTCTCTTGTGGCTCCTATTGTTCCCTCCTTGGTGGTGGACCACTTTTGGTCCAACCTGTTTCCACCGTGATACCTTCCTGGTGTCCCCTTAGCAACTCTCTCATCCTTCTGAAGTCCACCTTTCCAAAATCCAGAATTTTAGTCCAGGATATAATTCCTAGTGGGGGCCTTTTCCCTGCACATGTCCCATCAGAATCACACTGTGCCTCCTGTTTCCCAAAACATCCCCAGGAGGATTGCCACCCCACAACCATCAGAGCAGACCACCCTCTTCCCATTATCCTGATGTCTGTACATGTTTGTACAGTAGTCCCCCAAATACATCCCTGCGACTGTAGCCTTTAGGCTGCCCCCCCACCACATTGATATGCATCCTCCCCTCACCTAGATACCAGATACAGCCCAGTCAACTCTCACTGGTCACTCTCTCCCCCATCTCCATACCCACTTTCCTCCTTTCTCCCCTCCACTCTCCCCTAAACTTGAGCTCACAGACCCTTCTTCCCATCTCCCTCGCCCCACCTCCCCACCTCTGCTTCCTTTCTTAAGGATATTTTCTCCCCTACCTTCCCACATCCTGGTGCTGTCCTCCAACTGTCCCCACCTCTCTACAAACCCTACCTCTTGTTGCTTCAGTCCTCCAACTATTCTAGTCCCTATCCCCCCACCAGCAAAACCTGCTTGGTCCTCTAACTGCCCCCCCCAACAAAGCCTACCTCTGGCTACTTCTGTCCTCCAAATGTCTTGTTTATACCCCTTGACCACTACATGGTAGTTGACTTGTATACTGTACTGCTTTTTTTATTCAGAATGTATTGACATGATTGTTTTTCACCATCTTAAGTGTATTTATTGTTAATCTTGAATGTTTGTCAGATTTGTTATTTGCCTTTGTATCAATTCATCTTGATATGGAACCTTTGTAAAAGAGTCTCTGGTTCAAAAGTATTGTAATCCGAGATTTAAATAAGTAAATAAAAAATAAAATAAATAAATCCTGAACCTTGGCCCATTTACTACATCCCCTTAGGAACTTTAATCCTGGTGTGAATGACTGTAAAAGCCCAACCCGTAGTATACCAGATCCTTGACCTTTTTATAGGGCCTACTGTAGCGGAACCTAGATGGTGATGACTGTAAAGTTGCAACCCCTATCAGCTACACTTTTCCAATCAGGTCCTTAAATGCCTTCCGACTAGCTGTGTGTGGGAATAGCTGTAATGCTGCAATTCCCCACTTTTCTATGCAGTTAATCCTGTATGTTCTACCCCCATCAATTTCTTAATGTCGTACAGAAATCTAAGCTGACCCTAGGTAGGGACCAGCTGCAGTTTCACTGATTTCTTAAGCCCTGTTTAAACTGCCGACTTTGCAGTGCATCATCCCATGCGCACCAGTTGATGTGCTGCAAAGTCAGCAGTGTAAACACTGTCAGGAGCACCTTATGTGCCCATCGGATAATTTTTTTTTTAACTGACTCAGTTGTAGGATCAGTAAAAATGACAGTGTGAACGCTTTGCTGCGCTTGCTCCACTACAAAGGCCATTTTTTTTTTATCATAAATGGTGACTTCACAACCCTCATCGGAGTGACCTGCAGTGCTGCGAGGGAAGGCTGTGTGAACGGAAATGGAGCCGGCTCATCTGGAAGGGAGCAGCGCACTTGAGACAGCGCTGCCACCGTGTAAACATGGCTTTAGTCTACAATGTAAAAATGAGCTGATCCTAAATAGGGACCAGCTGCACTCCCTTGTCTGTACTTCCCTTGTAAGCTGATCCTAGATAGGAACCAGCTGTACTTCTTAGCAGTCCCCTCATCTGTTGTCCACTTACAAGTTGGCCTTATCTCGGGATCAGCTGTAACCCCCTATCAACACCCAGCAGTATACATGCTGCACCCCCCCATGACATAGTTGAATAAGGCCCTGCCCCATTTGTTATGCAGAAAGAGTTTAAATGCAAGGGTCTGTTCTATCCTTTCCTTTTCTGTCTCTTCTATGTCTGGTTGCATAACCAAATGTTCTTGTGAGACCTAGGAACTGATCACTCTGACGGTTTCACAGTTCTACACCTCTTGCTAACTCTCTACCTTCACCTGCTATTGCTGTCTTTTCTTCCCCAATGAATAGCTGCAGTTATAAAAATATTTGTGAATTTCTGTGTAAAACTGTATGTGATACTGGGATCCTTTGTTTAAAATGTATATAGTTATACTGTTGAAATGATTGCAAAAAGCTATTAGGAAAATAAGGGGTTAACCTGAGATGCAATTTTTAAGCCTTTTGCAGTGCTGTAAACAAGAGGTTATTTCTGGGTCACCATGTTCTTTTTGCTGCATCTACATCAAAACTGACAAGAACATTCTGTAAACTGACAAGAACATTCTGTGAGAAGCAGGATGTCAACGATGTAGACTTGCTACAAAATGACCTCCTCCTGGCATACCTGGTCTGCGCCCGTATTTTTCTTGGCAACCCCCTTGGGACTCCAGCTGCTGTCTGCCATCTGCATTCCAGTCAGGGTCTACCTTAAGTCCCCTGTGGCTTACCGACCACAGCGGGGTGGTGGGAAGCTCCCAACTCTTACATCCTGTCCAGATACAGATACAGGTGCCCCCAGAGCTGATGTTCGTCGGACGGCTATCAAGCCACCCAACCAGGATGCCACTCCTCTTTTACTGGTGTTTTCTCCCTTGAGCTGGGGGCATGCAATGATGCCGGTGGAGGGAGCACCGCCCATCCGTCGCGGTCCCCCTCCAGGCGCCTGCTCCAACTCCTCCCTGTTACAGCGCATGCCTGTACCCCAGCCTCCGCCAGGAGCACATGGCGCTGACTCTTGTGGAACCCCCTCCAGAGAAGGAGAGCAGTCCTTTGGACGTTCAATCCTTCTCCTCCCCTGGCGACCCCTGGCGACTGCTCCTCCGAACACTGGTCGCTGGTGCAGTGTGAGGTAAGGCATCCAGCACCTCAGCCCTCAGTGCCATCAGGCTGGCACAGCAATGCTTTTGCTAGAAAAACAAGGAGAATGAGAGACTGAAACTTGGAATTAAGAGATACCCTCAGAGGAAGGACTAAGGTTTTCTCTGTTTGTACTGCCTTTGTAAATAGTTATACTAAATAATTTTTATATTTTATTTTGCTGTTATGGAGAAAAATAAAATGCATTTGTAAATTTTGAAACTGCTTCTGGTTTTCCTATACTTCCTGACCTGTGCTTCGATGACAGATGATGTCAGCCTAAGTGGGAATTATGCCGTGTATACTGTAAGCCAGGAGTTTTGTGCATGGGTACTAGACCTGGTACCAGGGAAGCATAGCAGAAAGGTATGAATTCTGCAGCCGCAAGCCCATGAATCATTACCAGAAGAATGGCAGCCAAACTAGAAGCAGAAACAAAGTCCAAACCAGCCAGCACCAGTCACAGAAAAAAAGAGCAGGCAGTGACAGAACCTGAAAGCCTGACTGCCTTTTTCAAATGGTGGGCTATACAACAAAAAGAGAAGGAGAAACAGAAGAGAAGAGATACAGTGACTGGAGCAGTGATGGCTGGATGCCTTGCAAGCTATCAAAGGCAGAAGATCTGGCACTGAACTGGCAGAGCAGTAAAACACAAGCAGCTTAAAAGACATTAAACTTACAAAACTGTGTCCCTTGGATGATATTGAAGCATACTTGACAACTTTTGAAAGGGTTGCCGCAACCTGCCAGTGGCCAAAGCAGCAATTGGCAGTCAGACTGGTAGCTTACTTGACAGGGAAAACCCAACTTGCCTACAGCAATATGGACACTGCACAGTCAGAAAACTATGACCCAGTGAAAAGAGAGGTCCTTAAAAGATGTGACATCTCAGGAGAGACCTACTGGCAGAGATTTCGGTCTCTGAAGTACAACTCAGTCGACATTCTTCAAGAAGCCTTCATTCGACTCAAAGAACTCCTTATGAAATGGCTCCAACCAGAGGGCACAACACTCCCACAGATAGACAGATAGATAGATATATACTGTATATAGATAGATAGATAGACAGATAGATATTTTTATTTATAAAGTGCCCGATTCCTGAGACTCTGGGCACTGAACAATACAATCACAATTTGATATTATTTAAAATCACCACATATGCATAATAGAATCAATACAAATACAGAATGTCATTCAAACAGCAGCTTACATTATAAAAGCCAATTCAAACAGATAGGTCTTCAATCCCCTTTTAAAGGCTTCTGCCAATGGGGCCCCCCTTAAATAATCAGGTAGGGAGTTCCACAGGGTTGGTGCGGCCACTGTAAACGTTCTCTCTACTGAATGTCGCAACCTAACCCTGGGAACCCCCAGGAAGCCTCCCTCAGCAGAACGGAGCATCCGGGCCAGACGGTAAGGGTCAAGGAGATCTTGCAGATAAGCAAGACCCCCCCCCCCAAGCAGGGTCTTATAGGTAAGGAGCCCTATGTTGAAGACAATCCTCCACCTGACCGGCAACCTGTGCAGTTTGAGGAGGACTGGGGTAATATGCTTACACCTCTTTACCCCAGTCAGTAATCTTGCTGCCACATTCTGCACCAGCTGCAGTCTGCGGAGGTTTCCTCCAGATAACCCAAGGTACAGGGCATTACTGTAATCCAGCCTGGAATTTACGAAAGTATTCACCAGTGTGGGCAGATCTTGAGAAGGGATCAGGGCTCGGATTTGGCCAATGTTCCTGAGATGATAGAAACCACTTTTGACCACGGCCGACACCTAGGCATCAAGTGTCAGGCCATCATCCAAGATCACACCCAAATCCTTCACCTGTCTAGAGGGGACAAGGGGAATACCCCCCAATACTAGATTAGGAGACAACCCCCCATCCTCCTCCTTCATGGTGACCCGGCTCTACCATCAGTACCTCGGTCTTGTCTGGGTTGAGTCTAAGCCAGTTTTGAATCATCCAGGACTGGATTTCCTTGAGATAGCTGTTAAATACTGAGTCCAACACCTGGACATCAGGTGCACAGGACAAGTACAGTTGGGTATCATCTGCAAAGCAGTGAAAACCCAGTCCGTCCGGCCTGATAAAATCCCCCAATGGCAGCATGTACACCGTGAACAATAAGGGTGACAAGACCGACCCCTGCGGCACTCCACAGCTCAGAGGCATCGGACTAGATGAGACAAGTCCTAATTTCACCCTCTGCACTCTGTCCACCAGGTATGACCTGAATCAGCTGATGACATTGCCGGACAGAACACACCAGAACCGCAGGCAGTCAAGCAGCAACTCATGATCTACAATGTCAAATGCTGCAGAGAGGTCCAGAAGAACCAAGATGGTACGAATTCTCCTGTCCCTCACCATCAGGAGATCATTAAGCACCCTTACTAGGGCAGTCTCCGTACCATACCCCGACCAGAACCCAGGCTGAAATAGCTCATAGGTAGATGAAGATGCGAGATGTGTCTCAAGCAGAAAGGACACCACTTTCTCTATAACCTTCCCTTAAAAGTGGAGGTTTGAGACCAGCCTGTAGTTGCTGAAGCAGTCTGGGTCAAACAGGGCTTCTTTAAAAGGGGCCTAACCAGAGTCTTTTTCAAGGGTACTGGGAAGATACCACTCCTCAATGAACTCCAGACAACCTCAGCAATCACAGGTCCTTTCAGGTCCAGGCATCCAACCATAAGGCGGGTCGGACCTGGGTCCAAATCACAATGTGTAGGCCTCAGCTTTGAGATTATCCCCATCACCTTTTCCGCCCCAACTAACTCAAACTCATCCCAGACAGGAGGAGTGTTTCCGCACAACTCAGGCTGGACACTGCATCCCTTTTGAGAGACACTCGAGGAGATCTCAGCCCTGATAGAGGATGGCGAAGAACAGAGCCAACTCCTCACACTTTGTGATAGAAACTGCTCCACCCGCACGGAGACACACCAGATGTAAACGTCTGTCTACCGTATGGAAGAGCTGAGCTGGTCTGTTCCCCGCTGCAGCAATCTCCCTAGACAGAATCTCTGCCTTCTTTCGGGAGCTTGCCCTCTAATAGTCAACTTAATGTGAACTCAGGGCCATTTTGTCCTCCATCCAGCCAGATCTCCTACAGCATCTCTCTAACCTCAGCCCCTTAGCCTTTAAACTCCGGAGTTCATCATCATACCAAGGGAATCTCCGGTGAGTAGGCAAGGGGTGGACTTGAAAGGGTGCAATTGAGTCGAAGGCCACAGTCACCACCCCATTTTAGGCCACCACTGTCTCTTCTGGCCCCTTCGCACAAGCTACCCCCACACTCAATAGGTCCAGCACCGCCAACAGTCCCATAGAGGAAACGCCTCTTAATGTGCGGTACCGGACCATCTCCACAGAGGCCGGACTATCGGGGGGGGGCAGCTAAACACGAACCCCACAGTGCCATGATCCAACCAAACCACCGGATCAATATGAAGGTCAATAATGTTAAGACCCATTGAAAAAACTAAGCCCAATGTGTGGCCGCCCGAGTGTGTTACTGATATTACGTGCTGTGTCAGTCCCAGGGCCTTCATGCTCTTCAGGAAGTTGCTTCCAAACTTCAAGAGCCCGGCGTCAACCCATATTGAAATCCCCCAGGACCAACCACTTGGGGGACTCCAACACCAGGCCAGCGACAAGCTTCTCGGCCTCCCTCAAAAAGTTCCCACCCACTCCAGGGGGACAGTAGAGCAGAAGAACACCAAGACCCTCACCCAGACCTCCCTGGGTGGCCATGCATTCAAAAGACCGTGTAGGACTTACATTTAGCACCGTAAGGTTCAGGCTAGGTTCAGGCTAGACTTAAAACAAATGGCCACCCCTCCGCCCCTGTGATCCTCTCTCAAGGTGTGTATCACAGAGTACTCGGCTGGAACTGTCGCCTCCAGAATGGGAGTAGCATTTTGATCCAGCCATGTCTCTGTGATGCAAGCCAGGTCAACCAAGGATATCAAGTCCGCCATAATGGCAGTCTTGTTCCTCATCGACCTGGCATTGCATAACACTACCCAAGCAGGATGAGATGAGGTAGCTGGACCCATCATCTGCCAACCCACAAAGGTGGAGCCCTTGGATTTGGGAACCAAACATGGCAACCCTCTTTCAAATTCCCATTTCAACCCAGGGCGTCTCCTCACCCTCACCACTCAAATTGCCGACACTCTGGCCACCTCCCAGGTGTAACTCCTTCCGGTCCTGCCTCGCCTGGCTATCCCCAAAGCCCTACATCTCCTATAGGCCTCAACTGGGAGTGCTGGAAGTTCAAAAGGTTGAAGGTCATGGAGAAAGCCATCCGAGTAGCTGCGCCTTAGGGGTTTCTGTCCCAAACACATTTCTAATATAAACAATAAACAGTATCACCCCACCCCAAATAAAACCCCAAAATTTAAACAAGCCCTCACAACTTCAACCTTTACAACCACCCACCCCCTAACAAGTACTTCCACACCCACACACACACACACCCTCCAGACACTCAATAGCCACACAACTCTACTTAAAAACTAACAGTGACTAAATAACTAAGAAATAGCAACAGTGAGTCTGTATTATAAATTAATGTCAAACAGCAAACTTTCCAGTTTAAGATAAATGAATTAAACAAATGTCCATAAAGACACTCTCATTACACCAGCATAGTTTGAAGTTGGTGGGGGGCTCTCATCACCCCTGAGCCACCAACGTTTGTCTAAGAATGTGGCCCTCTCACTGCCACATTCACCAAACCAGTTCTTAAGATATTAAGTCATGGAAAAATGATGGACCCGATAAACCCGATCTACCAGCCACCACAAATGTTATTGCAGCATATAGTCAATAGACAAAAATAAACAGTCACAAAATCTCAAAGTTATGTGATTTGGACCTGAAGAGCCCACCACTTCTGGACAATAATTTAAACAGTCTTCCAAGCACTACCTCTCACATAGCCTTATGAAGACCGTCAAAATTACTATGGGAAAAATAGACTAACAGGCACTCTCACTGCCCATAATGTGTAACATGAGCCCAAAATAGGAAAAAAGGAATGTCTGACCATGTCCCATGTCCAGGAATGTCCTCCTTTGATGTTCAAAACCGGACAATAGATTTCCAAATTTCACAATTCCTGGGGCCGAGGATAACAGCTACAGAGGTGCCCCATCAGCACCCCACAATAGGCCACCACCAGAAATTCTTGTGAAACAGTGCTTTGGCTCCTGTCTAGGCCAGCCCACCAGCTGACCCTCCAGGAAACCTAAGAGTATCAGGAGCACCCTGCCCACTCTCCAGTGGGCCTAGCCCCTGTCCTCTTGCGTGCTTCTTGAATCTGGCAGCCACCACCCCAACAGTCCAGGCAGGCCCCCTGCAACCGCAACCACCAACAATAAGCCTCCAGAATTAACTCCTGAACTCAGAGTCTTCTCATACCATCCGGTATCAGTCTGTTGGCAAACAGGGATTCTGGTATCAGTCCATCGGCAACTCCTTGGGGCTAATCCTCCACAAGATAGAGACTCACTCACTACAATCTGATGTAAACCAAGGCCTTCTCCTGAGCAAGTCCAAACTGACCCGGCAGATCTTCCAGCATCTCCAGGAGCAGATCGTGTCCATCTCGGCAGACTGAGATCAGAATTAGGGTGGGTGGAAGAGGCGAGGGACCAGGCAGAGGTGTGAGGTGTGCTTGAGTGCTGGCCTCCTGTTCACTAGGGAGGTGGCCAGGATATCTACAAAGCAAGCGGTGGGGATAGAAGCGGTAGTGAGTGGGATCAGGGGAGCAACAGAAATGGAGCAAGAGGGAGGGAGGGAGAGGTATCCCAGGGGTGTCACATCAGGATAAGGATAAAAAGGCCAGTAAGGTGGAGGGGACAGATGATGCTATCTCCAGTGAAAGGGTGTGGTTAGCCCTCAAGGCCCTCAAGAAAGATAAATCTCCTGGACCAGATGGCATTCATCCGAGAGTACTATGGGAATTGGCGGACATACTGGCTGCACCCCTGACGGAGCTCTTCAACAGGTTGCTTGAGACAGGGAAGGTACCTTGGGATTGGCGAAAGGCACATGTGGTGCCAATCCATAAAGGGGGGTCGAGGGAAGTACCAGGTAACTATAGACCCATCAGTTTGACCTAGGTGGTGGGAAAATTAAAGAAGAGTATACTAAAGGAACGATTGGGGATGTACTTGGAGGAGGTGGGAGGTCTGGATAGTCGGCAACATGGGTTTGTGCCAGGTAGATCATGTCAAACCAATCTTATGGAGTTCTACGAATGGGTAACATCAGAACTGGACAGGGGAAAGCCTGTGGATGTATTATTCTTGGACTACGAACATACGAACATACAAAATTTGCCAGCAGATAAAGGCCTAGAGGTCTATCAAGTCTGCTCGAATGTGCAGCTAGTACCCCTTATTCTGCAGCTGCCCCTCCCTCCCTTCCACCCTTCCCCTTCATTAACCTTCCCCCTTGTCCTGTCCCATCCTCGCTTGAAGCAGTCCACTATTCTACTGCATACCACCCAGCCACCACCCTCTCTGTAAAAAAGTGTCTCCTCATCTCCCTCTTGAACCTTCCTCGCTCCAGTCTCATATCATGGCCCCTGGTGTCCCTCCCCTCCCTTACTTTGAACAGCCCCTCTGTACCTGTCTTGTTTATTCCTTCCATGTATTTAAAGGTTTCAATCATGTCACCCCGTCTCTCCTCTCCTCCAGTGAGTACATGTTCAACTCCTTCAACCTCCTCTCGTATGATAAGTCCCCAGCCCCTTGATCATCTTTGTCACTCTGCGCTGCACCCTCCAGTAACTTAATGTCCCTCTTCCAGATACGGATGCCAGTACTCAGGTGTGGTCTAACTAATGACCTATACAGTGGCAGAATCACCTCCTCCCTTCTCGAGGATATACCCTTGCAATACAACCCAGCATTTTGTTGGCCTCTGCAGCTGCCTTCCTACATTGTGCCGAGTTGTTCATTGACCCTGTAATGAGCACACCAGATCCTTCTCCTCCTCTGTCTGGGCTAGCTGCACTCCCCTAGCTGGTAACTCCTCCTTGGGTTCTTCATCCCAAAATGCAGCACCTTGCACTTTTTGGCATTAAAAGCCCAATTGCCGGGTGTCCTGACCAGGTTTTCAAGCTTTCCAGATCATCCTGCAACCTCTGCCATCCCCTAGGTCATCCACCACTGCGCCTACCTTGGTATCATCAGCAAACAGACTGATCTTGCTCTTGATGTCCCATGATATGTCTGCAATGAATATCCCAAACAACACTGGTCCCAACACCGAGCCCTGTGGAACACCGCTCGTCACTGCCCTTGGGTGTGAGAGCTCCCCACCCACCACCACACTTTGTTGCTTTCCCTGCAGCCAGTTTCCTACCCATCTCACCAGTTTTTCACCCGCCCCGTGCCTACTAACTTCCTTCCCAGCCTTCCATGTGGCACTGAGTCGAATGCCTTACTGAAGTCCAGATACAGGATATCCACTGCGTGGCCCCTGTCCAGTTGCCTAGTTACCCAGTCATAGAACTTGACCAGGTTGGTTTGGCAGGATCTGCCATGTGTGAAGCCATGCTGTCTGCTGTCCTATAGTCCTTTGGCTCTAGGAGGCCACAGCCTCTCCTTCAGGATAGTCTCCATTAGCTTACCTATGATGGATGTGAGGCTCACTGGTCTGTAGTTTCCCGGTTCATCCTTGGGGCCACTCTTGTGGAGGGGCACCACATGAGCCATCCTCCAGTCCTGAGGTACACACCCTGAATGTAGTGAGGCATTAAATAGGTCTGCCAAAGGTCCTGCAAGGACCTCTGCCAGCTCCTTCAGTACCCTGGGGTGGATGCCATCTGGGCCTGGCGCCTTGTCCACCCTCAGTACCTTCAAACCCTCTCGAACTCTGCTGTCCATGACTTCCCCATCTGTCACCACTTCCCACCCTGCTTCTGCCATTTCTCCCACCTTGGGTGTCACCCCCCTCTTCTCTTTAGTAAATATTGAGCAGAAGTACTCATTAGTGCTTCATAATCGCACTCTAGCTAGCCACCAACTCCCTCCTTCCTAATCCTTACTATTGGTCCTTACAGCCCTTTCTCCTGATGTACTTAAAGAAGTCCTCTCTCCCCTTCTTAATGCCTTTGCCAGCCTCAGTTCCATAGATGCTTTGGCTCCCTTACTGCCCTTGTCACCTCCTTCGATTCTGTCAAGTACTCCTCCTGTCCTCCCCTCCCTGTTTTCTTGTACTTCCTAAAGGCAGCTCTTTTCCTCCTTACCTTTCCATGACCTCCTTGCTCAACCAGATCAGTTTCTTAGCCTAGCCTTCTTGCTCTGGGCTTTGCAGCAGGTTTGATTGCCTCCACTATCCCCAGCTTTATGAGCTCCCACTGGTTAGTGTCCATACTAAATTGAATTCTGGCCAGGTACCATTTTACCACTTCCCCATCCTCCCAAAGTTGGCCCTCCTGAAGTCCAGCACTATTGTGCCAGATTCCACCTTCCTTGCCCATATCCAATGTGAGCCATACTGAGTGGTGGTCACTCCTGACAGCGGTTCCTCCACTGTAAGTTCTCTCACAAAGTCCCCATTTGCCAGCACAAGGTCAAGGGTATTCCCTAACCTCGTTGGTTCACTGACCATTTGCAGTAGGAAGCTGTCCTGGAAGGCATCCAGCAGTACCTGCTCCCTTCTGTTCCTGGTTGTTGGGGTGCTCCAGTCCACTCCTGGCATGTTAAAGTCCCCCACAATCACCACACTACCCTTCTCACAGATCCTCCTGATCTGTCCCGCTAGTTCCCTGTCTAACTCCTCTGTCTGAGATGGTGGCCTGTACACCACTCCCATTCTAAGAATCCTATTCTTGGAATCTTGGATTTGCATCCAAAGTGACTCCGTACTACCTTCCTTCAGCAAGGCATTTGACTCTGTCCCCCACAATGGTCTGGTGGAGAAACTGACAGGGTGGGGAGTAGGCCCTTTGATGGTCAGATGGATTGAAAACTGGCTAGCTGGATGCACCCAGAGATTAGTGGTTGGTGGAGAGCTCTCAATCCCTAGAGAGGTCAGTAGTGGAGTACCGCAGGGCTCGGTCCTGAGTCCGATCCTGTTTAATGCATACCTATCGGACAACAGGGAGGGTATAGGGTGTGAAATGAGTCTCTTTACTGATGACTCCAAGATGGGAGCAGTAGTTGAGGGAGAAGAGGGGAGATTGGCCCTGCAAGGGGACCTGGACACTCTGGAAAGCTGGGCTCACACATGAAAATTAAATTTCAATATCACCAAGTGCAAGGTGTTACATCTTGGGCGGGGAAACCCTAAACACAGGTAGACCCTGGGAGGGGAGGCGCTGGAAGCCTCAACAGGGGAAAAAGACCTAGGGGTCATGGTGGATGCATGTATGAATAACTCTGAGCAGTGCAGAAGAGTGGCTAGCAAGGCAAACAGGATGTTGGGATGCATCGTAAGGGGGAATCACCTCTAGGAGCAAGGAAGTGATTCTGCCACTGTACAATTGACTGGTTAGACCACACCTTGAGTACTGTGTACAGTACTGGAGACCACACTTGAAGAGGAACATACAGCTCCTGGAGAGGGTACAGAGGAGGGCAACTAAGATGATGCGAGGACTAGGGGATTTGATGTATGAGGACAGACTTGAGGAGCTCTGCCTGTTTTCATTAGAGGAGAGGAGAGACAGGGGGGACATGATTGAGGTCTTCAAGTACTTCAAGGAAATAAATAGGGTAAACATGGAGAGGATCTTTAGACTAAAGCAGGGAGGTATCACCAGAGGGCATGGTTTGAAGTTGGAAGGTGGAAGGGTGAGGGGGGAAAAGAGGAGGAGGTTTTTCACTGAGAGGGTGGTGGACCCTTGGAATGCAATGCCTGGTGAACTGGTTCAGAGATCCACAGTGAAGGGCTTCAAGAGAGGATGGGACAGACACAGAAAGCGGATGTACCAGATGATGGCCTGGCCCGGAGGGGGTGGGGATGGATGATAGGGGTTTCTGGAACACAAGGGGGGGAGGAGGGCCTCGGCACCCAACTAGGGTTCTGAGGCTTGAGCATAGACCATAAGGCCTAATCTGCTGGCAATTAGTATGTTTGTATGTTAGGGTTGATACACAAGATGGAGTGGAAAGGATGAGAAGGGGTTGGCAAGGTTGGAGGAATGCTCAAATGTATGGCAGCTTAGATTCAGTGTAAAGAAGTGCAAGATAATGCACCTGGGAAACAAAAACCCAGGGGAAGAGTACACAGTGGGGGGTGAGATACTGACAACAGTAAAAATGGAAAGGGACCTGGGGGTAATTATATTAGATGACCTAAAGGTGGGCAAGCAATGTAAGAAGGCAGTAAGGAAGGCTGGGGGATAATGGGAGAGGCATCAATAATAGAAAACAGGAAGTTGTTATTCCTCTGTACAGACAGTTGGTGAGATCCCACCTGAAGTACTGTGTGCAGTTCTGGAGACTCCATCTCCGCAAAGACATAGTCAGAGTGGAGGCTGTCCAGAGGAGGGCAACCAAAATGGTGCAGGGTCTGCACCAGAAGACATACGAAGAAAGACTAAAGAAGCTTAATATGTATACCCTTGAGGAAAGAAGGGAGAGCGGGACATGATAGAAACTTTCAAGTACCTCAAAAGAATCAACAAAGTCCAAGAGGGTAGCATCTTTCAGAAAAAGAGATGTGCAAGAACAAGGGGCACAATTTGAAGATAGAGGGGGACGGCTCAGAGGTAATATGAGGAAGCATTTTTTCATGGAAAGGGTTGTGGATGCATGGAACAGCCTCCCTGAGGAAGTCGTGGAGTCAAGAACAGTGGGGGAATTCAAGAATGCATGGGACAGACATAAGGCAGTCCTAGTGGGGGGTAGGAGGAAGTAAGCTGTTGGTTAACTAGGATCTGCAGCTTATCTGTTAGGTAGGAAAATGGGCAGACTAGGTGGGCCAAGTGGTCCTTATCTGCTGTCAAATTCTATGTTTCTATGTCCCCCTTTTATTATGAGGGTGATTTCTGGACAGAATCCTCTTCTGTTTAAGAGGTGTTTCCCCTTTAGCTAAACCCTCATGTGACAAGCTAGAAAGGGCCATGCTCCAGGACTTCATCTCAAATGTGGGTCTATGGGTGGGGAAAGGGTAGTTCCTTTCTGCCATGCTTTATATTTTCAAAGATCATATAAAATGTCTTTCTGGGCCTATGTCCAGTGGTCCTGAAGTTGACAGGATCCTTGCTCCTGTGTCTTCTTACCTCTCAGGGTTTGAGGCTAAAATGGGCTAATGGTCTTCCAGCTAGCACAGCGGAGGTTCCCCCCTCCCTTATTTCTTCTTCTTCTCCTCTCTTTCCTTTCTCTCTCCCCCCCTTCACTCTCTCTTTCCTGTGCTGCCTCCCAAGGGCTGGGGCCCTAAGGGCAGTTAGGAAGAAACTCTATACCCTCTGCCCTCTGGTCAGCTTATTCCTTTTTCAGTTTATGTCCTTTCCTTTTTCCTATCCCTCATCTCCCTTGCCTCATCTTTGGTTTTCTCTATCCCCCTTTTTTCTTTCCTCTCTGGCAGAACAGAACTGGGGTGGAGGAGGAGCCTGCAGCACCTAACGGCCAATCCACGTCCACCACACAGTGCATGGGTCTCGTGGGCAGCACCGTTGGTGCCGGCTTCTCTTCCCCCCCAAAAAAACCCAAAAAACTTCCGTGCAGGTGTATTCCTCCGGCTTACACCCAGCATTAATGAGTGATAAAGATACAAGAGAAGATCAAGAATTATGGTAGGTACTGTACATAATTTTCATATCTGAGGTATTTCTGATCATTTAGATTTCCTACTAATAATAATAACCCATGCTAGTAGAATAAAATAAAATGTAGTTTTATTCAGAGGTTCAGGCAAACGGATACAGATATGTACTTTAATATTTCTTTCAAAGATCATTTCAGTATAAGCATATACAAACAGAGAGCATAAAATACATTTTCCATTTGTATCTAAATTGCCCTGTCATCTAGACTAACAGATGTAATTTTGAATTAAATATTCACACTCACCCCGGGTCACATGACTGGGACTTTGTGACAATTTCATAATGCTGAGTTCACTGTGACAAGGAGTGATAAAACCTCTCGCCTTATATTTACTAAAGTTTGCCTTGTCTGCGAGGTGCAGACAGGGTGCTTTCTCATGAGAACTAAGGTTGATCAGCATTCTATTAGCTATCAAATTCTTTTCCAAAACATGTTTTTGACTAGGTTGTTATGACCTCACACTAGTAAGACGTACAGGACCTAGCTCCCAACCCCATCTCCAAGCTGTACAGAGAAATACATTTTTCTCCCTAAAGCTAGACACCAGGTGGCTTATTTAAACCTATGACTGGACAAATAACAGAAGCTTCATTAAAACTTGCAACATAGCAAGAATAATATGTGAGAAGCAGATAAAAGCAGTGGTTCTTGGCCATGCCTAGGCATTGCATAAACAGATAACACATTTGCTTAGCTTTGAAAATCCACAGCTCTGGGCTCCACAACTTACCAAGGTTAGCAAAACTCTGTATTTTACAGTGTATTCTGACTAACCTTGTTTCAACCCTTTAGTGTGCTTCAACTTGCCTACAGTGTATTGGTGTTTAATACTAACATATTTAGTTATTGATATACTGCCTCTACTAATATGTTTATGCTACTAATATGCTCATGATTATAATATACTCATTCCTACAAGCATCTCTACACTTAATGTTTAAATGTGAAACCTGACTGCACAGAGTTTATGAATACAGTGTGCTTATGGCTGTAGCTAATAATATGCACATCATTTTATTTTATTAAAGTTTCGGGAATTACAATCCTTTGAGTCGAAGACTCTTTTGCAAAGGCTCCACGTCAATACAAAATGGACACATTACTTAAGACAATTTTGAACAAACCTCATTAAGCAGAACAACACATTAAGATAGAATTTTACATGACTACATCATACATTTACAATGCTTGGTTAGTATCTGGTCGTCGAGGTGGAGTGAAGCTGGATTCCGATTGTGCAGGCTTCCCATGCCTAGCTTGTGGTTAGAGTCCCATAGGGATTGTAGGCCTTGTTATGGGTCATGGGAGCTGCAGGTTTTTATTTTTTTATTTTTTTACGTACTGAATTAGTAGCAGCTGCATGTCTCCGAGTCAATGTGCTCACCAGCAGGTGTCCTCCCTCCGGCTCAGTTTTTCTATTCACCTAGGACCCAGTCCTGTGTGGCATTAATCTTCTAATATGTGTTCACATCTGGAAATGTATTGTACCTGTGCCTTACTGTATTGTATCTGCACTGATTACTCTTGCACCACTGCATAGTATGGGTGGTATTAATCTGCACCTAATCTTTTGTTTGCACCTGGTATTGTATTATATTGTACTCATACCTTTTTTTTATTTTCATAGCACATTTTTTACCCACACCCGGCTGGGGGTTCGATGGCGGCTATACTAACCATACAGGGCTCTGTTCCCTCCTTGCGGGGGATCATGCTGCATGGTAGTGGGGGCTGGGTTTTTCACTGCGTTTCTTATTCTTGGTCCCAGAAACCCCACCCAATGAGGACGCTGGCACAAGGATCAAGGTCCAGACTGTGTACATGTGACTGCACATCCCAGCCAAGCGCTTGTCGGCATCCTCTCCTCCCCACACTAGGAATCTAAAGCCTCCCGGTGAAACAGCCCACTCTGCGTGGAGGAGGAGAGTGTCCTATGTGATGCTCAAACCTCCTCCCCTTGACCGTCCCCTGATGACTCAAGCTTGTTCCCAAACCCAGGTTGCCAGTGTTGGAAGTGGAAACACTACCACCGGGTCGTCCATGCTTATACCGTGTGCATTGTCCTTACACCTTTTATGTTGGGTCATGCTGATAAACCTGCCTGAATTTCATGACTGATAACCTGAAATGTATTTTGTTTCCATTATTCTCACACCTTACTGTATAATATTTTATCTTGCACTTTTTATATTATTTATTCCCTCCCCGGACATATCTGAAAGCAACCTGTTTGTATTGAGGAGGAAAAGCACATAGTACTCCTGGTGGGGACTAGCCATGGCCTTCTAAAGTGACAGGATTATTTCCTTGGTCCTGCTGGTCACCACCCTTTCAATATGACCCAACATTCTGCTGACACTGTTAACAGTAGCCATGTACTGCTTGTCATGCTTCAGCACGTTATCCATATAACTCCCAGGTCCTTGTCCTCCACCACTGCAACAAACAGAGCCTCATGCAATGTACCTCCTTTTCCTCCCCATCTAAGTGTAGCACCTTACATTTGCTACATTCAGTCTGAGACAGCAGGAGTCTGACTAGTTGGCCAGCATGTTGAGGTCCACCTGAAGCTTATCCCCCTCCTCAAGGCAGTCAATCACCTAGGCCAGATTCGTGTCTTCAGCTTCATTCCAGTTTAAGTATCATTTACTTAGTTTCAGGATGCCACAAGTAGGTTTCCTTTTACAATACAATTACATTTACAAAAAAAAAAAAATGAAGTCCGTCTTTAATGTATGTCTTACACTGGTTTTAGGGTTCTGAAACCACCTCAAAAGTCTCAGCAGAGGACTTGGAAGGTTATTTTAAATCCTTGGAACTCAGTACCTTGCAATGTACATTAACTGCAGGAAATCTCAATGGCATCCAGTCAGCTATATACAATGCATAGTGCAGACCCTAACGTGTCAGAACATTCTGCCGCTCAGCCTTAATTTAAAATGCCACCACAAAGGAAATGAGCCAGTAGTGAAGGCTGACCAAAAAGGGGTGAGCTGGATCATTAACATGAAGTCCTTCTATCATTTGCTGGAGGAAAAAGAGGAAGAGGGGGAGGCATGATTATTATTGTTTTTGCTCCCATGGGCCCCAACCCTGCTACTCCTGCGTGTATGCATAGCTCTGTGTGCCCGCCATCTCAATTCCACTGCCTCCCCTCCATGAGTCATGATCCATTGTGCCTGCTCCCCAGGGGTCTGGCACTGGGGAGAGAGGAGAATTCAGGATAAAGTGCCCCCAGTGCAGGCACACACAGGAGACAGAGGAGGAGGTGTGCTCCGGGGACCAGCATGGTGAGAGGAGGAGCAGCCATCATCTCTTGAAGTTGGGGCCATTTTTCCCATTTTTCTTGGGGGGGAGTGTGGTGTGCCACATGACATCAATGCCAAAGCCAACGTCTGCCATGCTCTCTCCCACAAGGAAGCTCGCTGTGTTGCTGTGTCTCCAGCCTCTGCCATGGGCCAGCAAATGCCAAGCCTCTTACCCCACCTCCCTCCCTGGAGAAGGTGAGCAGTGGCTGGACGCTCAAGCCTCCTCCCCCTGGCCAACCCTCTGACTCTCAGGTCTGTTCCTGAACCCGGGTCGTCGACGTCACAAGCAGAAATCCAACCACTGCACCGGCAAGCCGACAGAGACATTATTTTGACATTCATGTACCTCTTCAGGATAAAAAAGGTGAAAATGACCCAAAAACAGCGCCACACACTGGGGTTTCAGTATATATTATTTTTTTTATTTGAGGTCCCAGCCTGCCAGGCCTGGCATTCCTTATAAGACTGGGACCATGGATAAATCAATAACAATATATCTCAAAGCCCCAGTGTGCAGTGCTGCTTTGTAGTCACTTTCTAGTATTGTATTTACAGCAGCACCTACCTGCCTGCTAAGACAAGCAAGATGGACAGCAACAAGTGGTTCACAGTGTGTGATAGCACGGGCACTAGACACAACTCCATGAAATTGGGGGGACAGGTTCAGAAAGAGATGTCTGTAAGTCCTTTTTGATGTAAAGAGCAGTGACAGAGTGGAACAAACTTCCCATAGAAGTAATCTGTGCAGAGACAGCAGGTGGGTTTAAAACTGGGTGAGGCAGGCACTTGTGAAAATTGCATATGTGAACAGTTGGGGAGGGTGGGAAAAATGTGGACTGAGAGGGGCATAGTCCCATATTGTAATGAGGTAGACTAGGACAGACTAGATGGGTCAATAGGCTTTTATCTGCCGACCATTTCTCTGTTTCCTGTCTTTCTGATTCCAGTGTTGTTTCTTGATGTGTGTTTGCTGTTAGCTTCACAGAGTAAAAGATTACAAGAGAAGGCGCCAGGAGCACCGAGAGCAGCAGCTGCTGGATGGACTCGATGTGAAGGAACAGCGATTGACACATATCATTCCAGAACCTGCCAGTATTGCAAAACCCTCCATAAGAAAAGTGAGTAAAAAATCTGTGACAGCGTTATTTCTGATGCATTTGCACTATTTCTGATTCCTTATCCTCAAACACATCACCTGTAGTCATTGGTCAGATTGTATATTTTATGTTTTCTAAACCGAAGGGCACAGTTTTATGAAATGTTTGTTTATAGGGACACTGTAAAATGTTCTTTTATCTCACAAGCAACAAAATAATGTAACACACATGTAATAGCAGTAACTCGTAAGTGACAGAGCCACAACTGAGCTATTAAATAAGCATAGGTGTGACACAGAGGATAGCGTATGAGTGCTTATACACAACAAGGATATTTGTCACCCTCAAGGATTCCATGGTAACAGGAGACCTCAAGAGTGCAGCTTGAGAGGTCTCGTTACCATGGAAACCTCGACAGTGAAAAATATCCATGTTGTGTATGAGCGCTCATACACTGCCTTTTACAGTGTATGGGCAAAGTACAGTCGGTGTCTTTACTTTTGTCTTTTCATAGTGCTGCGTGCTTCCAAGGCCTGCTCTCACCACTACGGCCGTTTCCTGATGAGCAGAGGTGATGGGAACGTCTATGCGCGAATGCGTTCCAAGTTGTTGTGATGCAGTAGCGACTTATCTAGTACGGCACAACAAACAAAGTGATGTAGCTACTGCAGCACAACAGTGTTGTTCTAGGCATACATTTCCATGCAGGACAGCATTCTACCATATACTGTAATGGCCTTTGTTGAAGCACCATTCATTTTGTCATAAAGACATTTTTTTGTAAGCAACATTATATTTTTATTTTATTTATTATTTACCGTACAAACTCACAGTCAAGTGTCTTGGCAGGGGAGAAATGGAAACCCCACACACTAACAGGATGAGAGCAGCATGCTTAGGCTCCACAGCACCCACCCAGTATTAAGTAGCTCACAATCCACTGAATTCAGATTTGACTAGAGTGTGGAAACTGGTCCATCCCCTAAAGGCCCTACCATGGGAGGGTTCCCCATGGTGCAGGTACAGGGGAATCCCTGGGGTCTAGGATGGTGACAGAGCTGGGAAGTAGCTGATCAGATAGGGCTGAAGTGGGACAGGCAGGACCAGAAAGACTAATTCCAAAATAAAAAAAGGATGGGGGGTTGGTATGTTGGAGATGACAGGGCTGGGGGTGGCCCCCAGACTAGCCATGACAACTTGGGGAGAGCTACATGGTTTTCTTTTGTATTTTGTTATTCGTACTGTCCATGGAATAACAAGTACCAAAGTACAGTATTTGGAAGTCCCAAATATGAATACCCACTGAGTATTTGGAAGCAGGTACTCACACACCCCTACAGACAACAAGCTTATTAACTATTGCATGCCCCCAACTTACTGCAGCAGGTGTCAGTTTACTGCAGGAACTGTTTAATAATGGCACTACATCACCTCATAAAAAATGCAATCTATAATTTACCACCATCAAGTGTTATGTTACCTTTTGCACGTGCAGAATATTGTTATCCTAGAACCACTGCATCCTGTTTCCAGTGCTTTTCACTGACAGTTTTCTGGCATGCTGCAGAGAGGCTGTATCTGCCGCTCCAAGATCTGCGTGTGACCTCAGTGTGGGCTGCCATGTAAATGGTTTCTTATCTTTTTTTATTTTGACTTTGAATGATTAATGCTTATGAAAGGAGAGATACATTTCTGACTGTGGAATCTGATGCCTACCGTGTGTCGCCATGCTAGGTAGAGCTCAGTCGGGTCTACATACAGCTGCTAATGTCCCTACATTGTTCTATGAATGAGCCTCAGTAGTGACAAATAGTTTCCATGCTCATTCATTTTAAGCCTCTTTTTACATCAAGTTGCAAACTGTCCTTTCTTCAGATTTTGGGCTAAGGGAGGAGGCTTGAGGCTGTTTTTTTCTGTAGTTGTATTTTGTTTTGAATGTTCCACAGATAATGAATACCTGAATAGTCCTCTATTTGGGAAAGGCTTCTGAATATTTAGGAGCCTTAACTTTCATTGTATTTGGGAAATAATATTCATCCCCTACATGTTATGCATGACAGCTGGCACTTACATGTGACTTTGCAGATGTTGATCAAGAGATTAAGTCCCAAATTGTGCAAAACTGTGTATCAAGGAAATTAAAATGAACGCCCTAAGTGATGACCCTGTAACTGTGTTGGTTACACTACATGGGAAAAACTATGGGAATAGCTGAATCACAAGCAGTGGGCATGGAACACTCTCTCATTCTGTATGCATTGAATTATCAAAAGGAAATCAAAGTGGTTTCCCAATGCAGAAAGCTAAAGCACAACACAGGTCACAGACTGATGCAGGGTCTCAAAGTGCCGGAGATGTGGAAGTATAATCCCACATGGTGGAAAAGCTGCATATCTGGTGTTTGGCAAAGAGTGTCACAAGCGTAAAAAATACATCACTGTATGGTGCATGTTCAAGCCAGTTCTGACAAGAAAACAAAAACAACTCTTCCATTTTTTTATTACTCTATTATTCTGTTCTTGATTTCAGCAAGGCCTTTGACTCTGTGCCCCACAAAAGGTTGATCAGGAAGTTGGTGGATCTCGGGGTTAGGGAAAAGAAGGCCAGATGGGTGAAAAACTGGCTGAGGGACAGAACCCAGAGGGTGGTTGTGGGGGAGAGTTATCTGGCACCAGAGAGGTAACCAGTGGGGTCCCACAGAGCTTGGTGCCAGGGCCCGTGTTGTTCAATGTCATCATCAATGACATTGGAGATGGCATTAAGGGCAAAATGTGCCTATTTACGGATGACACCAAGCTCTGTGGGAGAGTGGACACAGCTGAAAGGCTACAGGACCTACAGGAAGATCTGGAAAAGCTGAGGAGGTGGTCCAGGATCTGGCAGCTTGACTTCAATGCCAAGAAATGCAAAGATGCATATTGGAACCAAGAATCCCAGGACAGAGTACTACCTGGGTGGAGTCTGAGTATCTGCATCAGAGGAGAAGGACCTGGGAGTGATGATCACTAGTGACCTGAAGCACTCCACACAGTGCAAGAAAGCAGCAGCAAAGGCAAACAAGATGCTGGGATGCATATCCTGGGGGATTAGAAGTAGGAGAGAGGAGGTTATACTGCCTGTGTACAGGACACTGGTAAGGCCGCATCTAGAGTGTGGAATTCAGTACTGGTGCCCACATCTCAAAAAGGACATTAACCTGCTGGAGAAGGTCCAGAGGAGGGCTACAAAAATGATAGCCGGTCAGCAGGGTAAAGCACATGAGGAGAGGTTGAGGGCACTGAACATGTAAATCAAATGAAATCATCTTTATTTTTATAGTGCCTTTTGAAATCAAGGCACTGCACATACAATCAAGTATAAATATTAGATAAAAACAGGCTCAATAAATAACAAAGTTAATCATTACTGGGGAAAGCTAAATTAAATAAATATGTTTTTAACTCAATTTTAAACCTATCATCGGTCAGGCATTCTCTTAACTGATGAGGTAGAGAATTCCACTGGGTTGGAGCCGAAAAAGAAAAGGCATTGGCACCAGATGTTTTTAATCGCACCGTTGGAATCTCTAGCAATCCCTCATCGGCAGATTGGAGAGGACGGAGGGGGCAGTAGGGTACCAGGAGATCTTGCAGGTAACTGGGTCCCTGATCATGTAGGGCTTTGAAGGATAGCAAGCCAACCTTAAAGGTGATCTGCCACTGAACAGGCAACCAGTGCGGCTCACGCAGCACGGGCGTAATAAGACTGGACCTAGATGTCCCAGTCAGAAGCCTGGCTGCCACATTCTGCACCAGCTGCAAGTGGCGGATAGCAACCCCTGAAAGCCCTAGGTAGACGGAATTGCAGTAATCAAGGCGGGTAGTGACAAAGACATGGACCAATGTTGGAAGATCATCCGGAGGAACCAAATGTTTCACCTGGGCGATATTCCTCAGATGGTAAAAAGAGGATTTGACGACAGCCAACACCTGAGATTTCAGTGTCAGACCATCATCAAGAATTAAGCCCAAGTTACGCACTCTGTCTGAGGTAGTGAGCTGTATGCCATTGATTGATAGACCTGATGCCTGTCCAGTCCCCAAACCCACCCCGGACGTCCAGGGTCCACTACCAACACTTCAATCTTGTCTGGGTTCCCTGGAAGACAGGAGAGAAAGAGAGAGTGGACATGACTGGGACCTTCAAATACTCGAAAGGGATAAATAAGGTTGATAAGGAGAGTCTCTTTAAGCTGAGTGGCAGCCATCACACGAGGGGACACAGTCTTAAGCTGGGGGGTGGGAGGTTTAGGAGGGAGGTCAGGAAGCACTTCTTCACAGAGAGTGTGGTGGACACTTGGAATGCACTACCAGAAGAGGTCATCTCATTGAAGACAGTGGGCAACTTTAAGAGAGGCTGGGATAGGCATAGGGGGAAGGTAAAGATCATGGATAGGGAGAATGGGAGGAGTGAGGAGGGAAGGCATGGACATTAGCACAAGCTGTGGACTCTGCAGTACGAGCAGACTTGATAGACCAAATGGCCTTCTTTTGCTGGCTTCTTCATATATTCATTTGTTCGTATGTATTATGCGAGCTAACATTGAAGCACTTTCCCTTTCACAAGAAGGTGGCTGACCATGGAGGAGGGCGGGTTGTGTAGGTTACCATCTGAGCCAGGGGGAGTTTAATGTTATGAAATTTGGTGTTGGGGGGGAGGGACTTAGGTGTTGCTGTCGGGGTGGTGGGATGATTTTTTTAAATCACAAAATCGGAAGAGGAGGAGACGGTGGCCGTGGAGGTAGGTGGGATGTGCTGGTCACCCATCGAGGGAGTTTTTTTAAAGTTAATGCTTCACTTTTGGGTACTGGGGAGGAGGGGGGAGTGGGAAGTGGGCTTGTTAAAGAGGGTGGAGGGATGGGGGTTGTTTTTAACATGACTGGGATGGGGAGAAGGGTGGAGGGGCTGTTTTTTACTTACTCCCCCCACAGGTATCGAATCTGAATTTCTGAATATAGTAGACTCCGGTTAATAGGGACACCACAGTGGAGTCAATAGCATCCCATTTAAGTAGGTGTCCCTATTAAAAGGAGTTCACCCATGTGACACGGAAAATGAGCGTTAGTAATCTTGTAAGTGTGGTAATATGGTGTGTTAGCTTAACTGTATTAAATCTTGTATTGTACATACTGAATAGCCATGTTGAAGTTAACCCCAACTACTGACTTTCCATAAAGCTTTAAGTAGCAAGTGCTCTATCTTTTTATTTTGATACAGATTTAAAATACGAATTGTTGAAACTATTGCAGCAACTAAAAAATGAAGACTCTCAAGGGCCTCTAACAAGATACTGTTTAAGGCTTTGATGCTGCCAAAATAGTGGCCAGGCTGGGCTGCTGTCTGCAAGGACTCTGACTTGAGCATGATTCTGCTCCTTTTTATGTTTGCTTGAGCGCATGCAACCATATGACTTTTGGGAGGTGTGTGGCCCTCCTGTCCAATGCAGTGCTCCGTTTAACAGGCATGACCGTATCACACCAGTGGATGGACAAGCTGTCTACAACAGCAGTTCGGCTGCAGTAGTCTTCAGTTCAGAGAAAACCATCACTGCAATCAGTGGTGGTAACGTGTGTATTTAGCATATTGATGTCACACAATTTATCCGGCCCTCCTGCACGTCACTGCTAATGAAATCCCTTCCGCTTCCTCCCTCTGCTGCTCTCCTCCCTGCTCCCTTGTTCCCCGACTCACCCTCCAACTACAAAAGAAATCCCTTCAGCTTCCTCCCTCTGCTGCTGTCCTCCCCACTCCCTCATTCCTCGGTTTACCCTCCAGTTGCTCAAGTTTTCTTTTTTGCCGACAAGGTGCCCAGTCACCATCAGCTCCAGTCCCCCCCAAAAAATAAACACTCAGGTGGCACACTGGGAGCCCACCCCAGCGTGCCAAATGTCCCTGTAATTAAGAAAACCTTCCTGCAATGTGTCTTTTTTTTCTTTACCTGTAAAAGGAAAAATGGTCCTTTGTTGTCTGTGGTGGCCCCCTTCCCCAACCAGCACCCAATCTCTGTGCACCCCACCTCCCCACACCCCCCTCACCCCATGTCGCCCGGAGCCTGGCGCAACAATCTTCTGTGGAGCGGGAACACGTCTGCACTCTTCAAAGCTGATCACTAACTGAAGAAATGCCGGTAAGCTGTATAGTAGCATCAATTTTTTTTTTCTACTTAGGTGGAAATCTCAGCCATTTTTGTGACTTTTGGCACCAAATTTTCAACATGGAGCTCTTGGGACCCCACCTCATGAATTCAGTCACTGCCATGTCGTTATTCAGTCCCGAAAGGTGATTTCCTGGTCACTGCGTGGAATCACCTTTTGGGACCGATTAACGAAATGACAGTGTCACTCAGAACCGTAGGAAGGGTGGGGTGGATGGTGCACCCGACCCGGGCGCATGCCTCTGAGGGGCGCAGTCTTGGAAACTTTAAAAACATTTTTTTTGGTATTGTTGTAATTACAGTGGCTTCCAGCAGGGGTGCATCCATGGAAGGACCAGCAATTGTCTGGCGGGGAAGGGGGGGGGTCACATGGTAGTGCTATCTGAGCAGAAAAAAAATCATGTGGACTGGTGGAAACTGTGAATGCCAGCCACCAGCAGCGCCAGTATAAAAGGTAGGGGCAGAGTGGAGTGTGCGTTGTTGCTGTGAGAGCCTGAGGTGATTAGAGAGGGAAGGAGAGAGTACTAGAGTAGCGAGAGAGAGAATCAAGATGCAGCAGACGTCTGTACAAGTAGTGACTTGTGTCACAGTCTGTCTGTGTGGGACGGGTATCCTCTGACAACAGAGTCAGATCATGGATCGGGCTAAAGAGGGTCAGAGTGACAGTCAGACTTGCTGACGGGCTCCCAACTGAAAAAAAATTAAATGAGTAGTAGTACTACAGTAGTCAAGTGTGGTGATTAAATTTTAATCTTGTAACACTGCTGCCGGTGTTGTGTATTGAATTTGCTGAAGTCAAGTAAGTGATGGAGACAAGAGTAGTAGTCATCATTACAAAAAAATCCCAACTTCCTGGCTAGAAGGCTCTTCTGATTCATACTCTTTCTCTGTGTGAGTGTGCTGGTCCAGCATTGAGAAAGAGAGAGTACGAACCAGAAGTTTCTAGCCAGGAAGTTGAATTTAATTGCAAATAAGCATATTGTTGCTGTTTTGTGTCATTACTTGTAATTTTTTTTATAGATTTTCTTACTTTGTTGAAGTTCTGTATTTGTTTAATGTTTGTCCTATTTAAATTAACTGCTTACTAGTCTGTAGCTACTAGACATCTGCCAGCAATAGCAGTGTGTACCCTACCAGGTGTATCAGTCACTTAACTATTGCTGTAACTGGTATACTTACTTACTGTATCTGTTAGCCTAACAGATAAAGTAAGTCAGTAAACCAGTTACAGCAATGTCTGCTCTGCTTTATCAGTCTTTGCTCGCATTTATGCCAGTGTAGCAGTGTCCCATTACACAGAGAAATGTAGACTTTGACCACAGATAAGGACTACTTGGCCTACCTAGTCTGCTCATTTCCCTACCTACTGGATAAGCTGCAGATCCTAGTTAACCAACAGCCTGTTTCTTCCTACCCCCAGCAAGAATTACCTTCTTTCTGTCCCATGCATTCTTGAATTTCCCCACTGGTTTTGACCCCACAACATCCTCAGGAAGGCTGTTCCATGCATCCACCACTCTGTCTGTGAAAAACTCCTTCCTCACATTACCCCTGAGCCATCCCCCCCTCGATCTTCAAATTGTGCCTCCTTGTTCTTGCACATCTCTTTTTCTGAAAGATGCTACCCTCTTGGACTTTGTTGATTCCCTTGAGGTACTTAAAGTTTCTGTCATGTCCTCCTCTCCCTCCTTTCCTCAAGGGCATATATATTAAGCTCCTTTAGTCTCTCCTCGTATGGCTTCTGTTGCAGACCCTGCACCATTTTAGTTGCCCTCCTCTGGATTGTCTCCACCCTGTCTACGTCCTTGTGGAGATGGGGTCTCCAGAACTGGATGCAGTACTCCAGATGGGGTCTCTCCAACTTTCTGTACAGAAGGATAACAACTTCCTGTTTTCTACTGGTGATGCCTCTCCCTATACATCCCAGTATCCCCTCAGCCCTTCTTACTGCCTTCTCACATTTCATACCTACCTTATGTTGATGATCCTCTGATATGACTACCCCCAGGTCCCTTTCCATTTGTGTTGTTGTTTATACCCCCCCCCCATTGTATACTCTTCTCCTGGGTTTTTGTTTTCCAGGTGTATTACTTTGCACTTTTTTTGCACTGAATCTAAGCTGTCATATTTTTGACCATTCTTCCAATCTTGCCAAGTCCCTTCTCATCCTTTTCACCCCTTCTTGTGTATCAACCCTATTGCAGATCTTTGTGTCATCTGTAAAGAGGCATACTTTTCTTTCCTGCCCCTCTGCAATGTCACCTATAAAGACATTAAAGAGGACTGGTCCCAATATTGAACCCTGTGGTACCCCACTAGTAACCTCCCTTTCTTCAGAATGTACTCCGTTTGGTTTACTATTACCCTCTGGGACCTGTTGTTCAGCCAGCTTGTCACCCAGGCTACTACCCTGGGACCCATTCCCAGGCTGGCCAACTTGTTTGTTAATCTTTTGTGTGGGACTGTGTCAAATGCCTTGCTAAAGTCTAGGTAGGCCACGTCCACTGCCCCGCCATGGTCTACTACATTGGTTACCCAGTCAAACACTGCAGTTCCTCCTAGTTACAATTGCACAGTGTCTTGGTTATTAAAGCACTTTCTCTTCCCACTCCATTTACAGTTATGCCAGTATCAGCTTCCTGTTATACCAGTGTCTCTTCCCAGTTATACCTCTCAGTATTTCAGTTACAGCATTGTCTCCTTCCTTTTATGCCAGTGTCTCCTCTGAAACATAGAAACTTAGATTTGAGAGCAGAAAAGGACCATTTGGCCCATCCTGGGCGGTCTGTCCACCACTCCTCCTTAGTCTTATTTAATTAATTGAATGTGGCCTTGGTTGCAGCTGCTTCCCCACAAGAAAACAAACAGTACCTACAGTACTTTTGTGTTTTGTATAAATAAATAGAATGTGATGGCATTCGCCCACTGTGAGGGCAATCACCCTTACATTCTATTTATACAAAAGTACTGTATGTACTGTTTGTTTTCTTGTGGGGAAGCAGCTGCAGCCAAGAGAAGTCAAGTTTAGTTGAAGTTAGTTGGCTGTTAGTACTACGTTGGAAGTGGAACTTGACCTGCTGGCAGCCAGGCGGCCAGCCCGCCTGACTTGTCTCAGTGTTTGCTCTGCTCTCGCTCTCTGACTGTGAGAGGTTGCCTGGACTCAGTTCATTATCTTGCCTAGGTGATCAATGATTTACCTTGTGCACCCAATCCCCCTGGGTGGGATGCCAGCATTAAGTGTGCAAGCTGCGATGCACACAAGCATACAGACTGCAAGACTGTTGGTGTTCCCCTCCCCATATATCCCTTACCCCTACTTGTGCATTGCTGCCTGTGGTCTCACATGTGACATGTGGCAGTATTGCACCAGCACTGACAGCCTTACACTCCCCGGAAGAGGAGGAGGAGGAGGAGGAGGAGGAGGAGGAGGAGGGTTTCCCCATGGACACTCGATCCTCCTCCTCCTCCTCCTCCTCCCCCCACAGCAACCCAGGTTAGCTCCCAAACTCAGGTCACGAACATCACAACAGGTAGCACTACTGTTGTACAAGGGGCCAGCCATAACGTGTTTTTTTTTTGTCTATAGAGCCACTGATGCCTCAGAGAAAACTTTCAAAAATATAACATGATATTTAGATTTTAGACATAATTCAGTATGTGTATTGTGTGTATCTACAGAAATCTACAAGAACGCTAGATCTTTATCCCTTAAAGTGAATTTCCGACTTACCCTATTTTAGCTACCACTCACATGGTGTGGTAGCTGCCCTCTGAGGCAGTCATTCTAGCCAGGTTAGAAATACTGTGTGCAGCTAATAATCCAGATATTTTGCTCATAAATTAGTTTTAGCATTGGCTGCCCGATGCATTTTCAGAGCCCCATCCCCCCCCCGCCACCCCACGCTCAAGCATGTAATGACGTGTGGCCAGGGAAAGCATGGGGGTGCACCCAATTGAAATGAATGGGCTAGAGTTTTCATTCATTTTAACATCAAGAATGGCCAGTAATAGACTAATGAAAGGCACTGCTTGACTAACGTGATCCTTGTTGGTCAGCCACTTGTCCACAACAATGTGGATGCATACTCTGATGCCAGCCAGCCAGTGTTTTCCACATCTCATATTCCATGAGCAAAATATTCCCTGAAATCAGGGGTAGGGAACATGTAATAAAAGTATTTTTTTTTCTTCAAGAAAAGCCCCAAAACTCACCATAGAGCATGTAAACACCTCAGAGCTTCTGGGCGCAAAATTTGTCTGTTGCCCAGGGCACCAAAATGCCTTCCTATGGCACTGGTGTCACTGTTCATAAGGTGGGCTCCCAAAAAGCCTATGCTGCAAATTTGATGGAAAAATTACTGTTACAAGTGTGCATTGCGCAGTTTCCATGCACGCTCGTAAGTTTGAGAATTTTTTATATTTTCATTCCAGATTTTCAACATTGACATTTTTTCATACCTCCTTATGAACAGTAAAGCTGTCATTTTTCACATCTTGCCTGAAATATGTTTTGCACATGTGGCGTACAATGGACGCGGTCGCTGTTGAAAATCAATGTTTGGGACAGATTAAGAAAATTACAGTGCCATTGTTCATGAGCAGAGGTCCCAAAATGCCTATGTTGAAAATCTGGTGTAAAAAATCCCCAAAGTAATTGCATTATGGGTGTGTGTTGTGCAGTTTCTATGCATGCTTGTGACTTCACCAATTTTTTTATAATTTCACTCCAGATTTTCAACATTACCGTTTTTTCTACACCTCCTCATGAACAATACAGCTGTCATTTTTTACATCTTGTTCAAAATGTGTTTCCACACCTGTGGCGCCAAATGGCACAGTCGCTGTGCAAAATCACCTTTCAGCTAATAAACTAATAGTGTCACTGTTCATGTGGTGGGGTCACAAAAAGCCCATGTTGAAAACTTGGAGTGAAAATATCAAGAAATGCCCATGGCGCTAGGGTTTCTAACCATAACGTCCTGCCCTGTAGGTACTGACAGGCATCAGGAATGTGACTTGGGATTGTCAACAGTAATGCTTACGCCATTTCACCCCCAACCCCACCCTGCAACCAGTGACAGGCATCGAGGTGTGCCTTGGACTCTTCGGCCTCAAAGTTCACCCCATTCTCCTATACTGCACCCATCTCAGCGTATGTTCTTATGGAATGGGGTGACTGTAAAGCCAAACACCCCAAGGCACACCTCAACACGTTTCAGTGTCTGCAGGGTAGGGTGAGGTGAAATGGCGTGAGCGTTATGGGCGATGACCCAAAGGCACACCCCAATGCCTGTCCATCTCTGCAGGGTAGGGGTGTGGTTGGTGTCACTTCAATACTTTACTGCCATTCCTATTCTGCATCTGTCTAACTCCTGCACTTCCAATGTTAATACTAGCAAGCAAACATTCAGCATTGACAAATGCTTGCTGTGCTCTTTCTGCTCTTATTTTATTCAGGAGGAGTAATTTTTATCATTCGTGACTCTGAGATGCCTGCTGCACCTAGAGTCCCAACGTTTAACGTATATACTTAGTTTAGATGAGAGGTTTAGGGCAAAAGTGATAGGTAGGGATGGGGATAGTGAATTTAGTGTAGGAGCTAGTGTTTTAGTGAGGGTTTGAAAAGGTGTGCTGTGGATTTTGCTGCAGGAGAAGAGTTTGGAGGTGCTGGAGGTACTGATTAAAATCAGGCGTCAGGAGAGCTGTATCGCTAGAGGTTGCAGAAAACACCGAAAAATCAGCTGAGGAAGTGGTAGCAAGGAGAGTTCCCTTTTTTGTGGATGGAGAACTTGTGCTGTAGTTGCCACTTCGGGAGTGTAAGTGATTGCCGGGTACTGTAGTACCGAGATAGAAACTGTCATTGAGTTCCGGTATTATGTGCCTTGTTGTGCGAGGGACTTACAAACTTTCCGACCGGAGTTTGAATATCTGCTCCAAACACACTATGAGCTTTCTCAGTGTGGAGCTGTGATCCAGTCAGTTGGACAATTTGCACCCTCATTTGGGGAGCTGGTTTGTAATGTTTTGTGGCCTTGTTTCTGGGACTAAACTCTCAGGATTTGTTTCAGAACTTGTCCGTTTTCAATCTGCCTGTCCGTGTTGGTGCTCAGCTTTGGTAAGAGAAGTGCTGGGTGGCAGATTTTAGGTCAGCTGCTGGTGCATACACACCTCCATGTTTTTGTCAGACTTGTTCTGGGTGCATCCCTTGTCCCCAGTGGAAGCAAGAGTTGCATTTGGGGCTGACTTCTCCCATCGATACATTTTCCTCCAGACCTTCTCTCAATCCTGCTGTATATAAACAATATGCAACACAGTGCACAACCCCAATCATCTATCATCCATCCCAGTTTGTGGGAGCTTACGGTGAAAACTGCCATCCGGGTAGAAACTGACATTGGTTTAAAGACTTTTGCTGACTGTAAACCCTAACATTGTAGTAAACATTTTGGACATTGCTCCTAACAGGAGCTCCTGTGATATTTGTTTTGGTTTCCTCAGCACTACCTTTTTTTTTCCAAATCTCTCCTGAGGACAGAAATCTGGTTCAGGGTTGTTTTATTTTTAGTGTAAGGGCGGGAGGCTATGTGGGGGTATTAATTTTGGGTAAGGTGTGGATGTGTGTGTGTATGTGTGATTGTGTTTAGGTTGTTTTGGTATTAGGGTGGCTGTGAGTTTGAAAGTAATAAGTTTAAATAAATTTGGTAGTTGGGAAGTTATTTTTTAGTTTGTGTATTCTATTGTTGGGAAGGTTGTGGGTGGCTCTGGTGGGGTGGAATATTTCTGTTGATTTGGGTTAGAGTGAGTGTGTTGTGTGTACAGAGTATGTGAGTGGATACTTTTGGGTTTGTATTAAGGTGGATGTGTTGGATGCTTGCTGTTTAAGTTAGTTGTATTCATTTTTTTGCCAGGATAATGATAGTCGGTTGTTTTTAAAGAGTAGGGTACAGTGTTCTGGTCTGCGTCGGGATGTGCTGGAACCTTGGCCCCTCATGCTTAGTGTACGCTGCTGTACAGATGCGCAACCTGCATCCCTTTTCTGACATCCTGGTGTCAGCAACTGCAGCATGGTACTGCAGGGAGGTCAGTATTACGAGGGTACGTGCACGCCAGCATTGGCAGAGTGCAGCAGGTGCAGCGGAGGTGAATGGTATCAGGGTGATTGGGTGTAGGAGACGCCCTTGGATTAGGTGGAGTCTAGAGAGAGGCCAGATGTGTTTGGTTTCCAGGGTTCCCACCAGACTGAGTGAGCAGGTAGCCAGGGGGCCAGCAGCACCTACCAATCCCCTTCAGTCCATGCTATGCAATGCCAGGTCAATGAGAAACAAGACTACAATTATGGCAGACTTGATTTCCTCGGTTGACCTGGCTTGCATCATGGAGACATGGTTGAGTGATGACACCGGGCCAGTATTGGAGGTGGCTGTCCTCTCTGGGTTCTCCATAGTGCACTGCCTGAGGAGGGAATGCAGGGGTGGGGGTGTGGCCATCTGCTTTAGATTTGACTTGGGCTTCACCATGCACCCAGTAGGATTGGCCAGGTCCTTTGAACGTGAGGCAGTGCATGGGGGTCCAAGTGCGGGCTGCAGGATTCTCCTCATTTACCACCCTCCGGAGTTGAGGGGGGGATTTCCTGCAGGAGGTCATGGACATTATCATCAGTGAGGTGTTGGAGTCTCCCAGATGTTTAATTCTGGGGGACTTCAACACCTGGGTCAATGACAAATCATCACAATTTGGTTATGACCTCCTCCGGCTGATGTCATCACTGGGCCTGACACAAGCTGTTACTTCTGCGACCCATCACCATGGCCACATCCTCGACCTGGTCTTCTCGCTAGGGCTTGAGATTGCCAACCTCAAGACTGATCAGGTCATTTGGTCTGATCATTGTTCTGTGAAGTTCCAGTTCGGGGCCCCCCCCCCCAGAAGTCCCTCTCCTGCTTAAATGGTCAATTACTGCCCTTTAAGGGGATTGTCCCCAGAGGGACTACTGGCAGTGGCTGACATATCTTGTGTAGATGCTGCATGTGCAGTTGGCATGAGTGAGGTGGTGGCTGCCTATAATAGGATGGTTTCCGAAGCGCTTGATGCCATCATACCAGTCTGTATATGACCCAGTTCCTCTCACTTGAAATCCCCTTGGTTTGATGGGGATGTCAAGGAGATGAAGATCAAGGGTCGGAAGCTGGAGCATTGCTGGCAGAAGACCCACTTGGAGGGGGACAAACTGGCTTTGCATGCTCATTATCATGAGTACCAAGGGGCAATCAACCATAAAAAGGCTGAGTTCCTGGTCAGGTAGATTGCGAAAGAGAAGAACAGACCATCTCAGCTCTTTTGGATTGTGGCCAGATTGCTACATCCCATCTGTCTACGGTCAAAAAAAACTTTTTCAATCAAATTGTGTGAGGAGTTTGCTCTATTTTTCTTTGACAGGGTTTCCTCCATCTGGGCAGGGATTCCATCAGTGAGACAAGCTTTGTCTCGCAGTGATCAACCCAGAAGGAGCAGTGGCACTCCATCAGTCTGGGATAAGTTTAAACCAGTGGAGGGGGCTGAGGTCATTGAGGTGCTCTCGGAGCTAAAGCACACTTACTGTGAACTGGACCTGGCCTCATTCGTTTCTTGATGAGATGTGTCAGGACCATAGGCCCAATGTTTGCTGGGATTGTCCGGTGTTCGATGTTGGAGGGAATCTTTCTGGATGTATTGAAAGAGGCTCTGGTGAGACCCCTACTGAAAAAGCCATCTGTCGACCCAGACGTCCTGGCAAATTACCGTCCAATCTCCAACCTGCCATTCTTGGGCAAGGTTGTTGAACAATTAGTGGTGCAACAGCTCAAAGAACACCCCGTGTCCTTTGATATTTATGAGCCATTCCAGTCAGGTTTCAGGGCTAGGCATTGCACCAAAACAGAATTAGTCAGGGTGCATAATGACCTCCTCAGGGCTAGCGATAGAGGAAACAGGTCAATTCTTGTTCTCCTCGATCTTTCATCAGCTTTTGATACTGTGGATCACATCGTGCTTCTTGATTGGCTTCAAGAGTATTGTGGACTTGCCGATACTGTCATCAACTGGTTTGAGTTCTGTCTCTCTGGCAGGGAGCAGCGGGTGCTGATGGGAAATTTCTCCTCCTCCCTGAAGCCCCAGTTATGTGGAGTACCTCAGGGTTTGAGCTTGTCGAAGATGTTATTCGCGGTATACATGCTGACCATGGGAGAACTCATTAGACAATACAGTGTGGGGTTTCATTGCTATACAGATGATACCCAGCTGTATTTGTCTTTTCCCCCAGGAACACACAATGCCATGGAAGTGATTAACAACTGCCTGGCCAAGATCACAAGACAGAGGTACTGATGACTGAGCCAGATCACAGGCATGATGGGAGTGCCTCTGGAGTGGGTACAGGATTGTTTCTGGGATCCACACCATTGATGGCCTCCCCCAGGGTGTAGGATCATGGCGTTGTTCTGGACCACAGATTGGCACTTGAAGCTCAGCTGTCTTCTGTGATCAAAAGTGATTTCTACCACTTGAGGAACATCACCAGGATTAAGCTCCTAGTTCCGCCCAAAAATCTGCCATCACTGGTGCATGCCTTTGTGATTTTGAGGCTGGATTACTGTAATGTTCTATACTTTGGGGTCACTGGAGGGACCCTCCGTCGGCTGCAGCTGGTTCAGAATGCAGCGGCTAGGTTACTGATGGGCCTGGCAAGGTCTTGTCATGTGATCCTGGTCCTGTGGGCTCTGCACTGGCAACCTGTCAGGTGGAGGACCCTCTTCAAGGTGGGCTTGCTCACCTATAAGGCCCTATATGGGCTGGGCCCTGGTTATCTGGCTGATCTCCTAACACCTGCCTCCTCAGTCCGTTCCCTCTGTTCCTTGACACAGGGCCTTCTTGATGTTCCCAGGGTCAGGCTAAAGATATCTAGCTACCGTGCCTTCAGTGTCACTGGGCCAACCCTGTGGAAAACTTTGCCAGCTGTTATCAGGGAGGCCCCAACAGTTGAGCTGTTTAAAAAGGGGCTAAAGGCTCACTTTTTCTGTATGGCATTTCCCGATAAAGGTGACTGACCTGTATTAATTTTATGCAGTTATTTAATCATGCTGAGACATTTAATAATGCTGAGAATTATTTATGTATTTAATGTTTAAATTTTTTTACTGTGTGTTGTGTTTGTATTGACCCTACCTTTTAATGTTAAGAACAGTGTCAGTGGCTCAGCAGGTAACACACTCACCTCTGAGGCTGGGAGATCAGAAGGCTGTGGGTTCTATCCTCACACCAGGCACCTGGGTTAATATCCCAATTCTGACACTGCAGTGCAGCATGAGGGAGATGCTGCACTCCTGAGGTGCCGTCTCTCGGATGAGATGTTAAACCGAGGTCCCATCTGGTAGTTCAGGCAGATGTTAAAGATCCCATGGCACTTCTCGAAAACAGTAGGGGAATATTTTATTGAGAAAAAAACATAAAAGAATTATAAACAATTTGTATTACAGCATACACAATTGTAAATTAGAAATCAAAAATAGTACCCCACACATGAAATTCAAACATAGACAAAACACAAAGTGCAATGCCCCACATCCAGAATAATAATAAAAGTGCAAATCCAAGCAGAAGGAAAAGGAAACAAAAAAAAAATTAGAAGAAATACAAATTAGGAGAATTGAATATAATTAAAAGTCAACAAAGAGGAGAAGCATGAAAATGTGAGAAAAGCAAAAGGAAAATTCAATCAGAGCAAGTCAAACATAGCTCAAAAAACTAAAACCCATATATAATAACAAGTTCAAGTAATAGGAGCATCAGTGTTCGTAATCCAAGGAAACCCGATCCGTAGCTCAAGCAATCAACTATTGGACAAAAAAGATTTTTCCTTTGTATAGATACATTTCATTTGATGTATTATTTTCAGAAGTAATTCCCACAATGTCCCTTCCCTTTGCTGTAGTGTGTATGCACATCTAGCAGACCAAATCTGCCATTTAAAATAGTCATTAACACTTGTAATGTACTATAATGCCATGTCCATGAGATGTCAAAGGTTCCAAACATCAAATTTTTAAAGGATATTTTTGAGAAAACAGCCTCACCCCATTCATGCACTACAAAGGCCCAAAAGTTAGGAATAAAAGTACATGAGAACAGAAGATGCTCTATTGTTTCTTCCTAGTGAATGCAGTCTGGCCGGGCACAAATTCTGTCCTGCAGGACCTTATGTTTTTGGTTAGACTTGACATTTATTTTGCCATGACAGGCCAACCAATGAAAATCCCAATTAGTTTCAGGAATACGTTCATTACCAAGGAACCCCAGTAACATCTTTCTATAATGTAATGAACATTTATCAAAAACAATTTCTACCTGACAGATAGCATCCAACAGAAAAAAATATAATTGCTTTCTAGAAAAATTTAGGACATGGATCGTCAATAGATTCCACTGTTTAATCCGCAAAAAGGTACATCTGATATACTCAGGAATCACTGCAGATCTGTTAAAGCATTTTAAGGATTGGGCTTCCCATAGCTGAAGCCAATGTAAACAGCTTGGCTTTAAAAACATTTCCCATCCTTGAGTATCATCAATTAATAAAGGTCGAATATTGCTAAAGAGAAAAAAACTTGAAGAAAAGAATGGGATTAGGCAAATTAAGTCCACCTTGATTAATGGGGAGATATAGAATATTTCACTTTATTGGATTCAGGCGACTACCTCAACAGGCCTGAAAGAAAATTCCTAAAAGCCCAACTTCTAAAGATTTAGGGGGAAGGAAAACATAACTAAGATACAAAAAAACAGGTATCAGGCATGATTTAATGAGAAACACCATTTTTTTCTTTCCAAATTTCCATTTGTTCCACATTAAAACTTTACGTTTGCCCAAAATAAGTTTCTTTTCCCAGTTAAAAATATCCAGTTCCATATTTCCCCAATATAAGCCTAAAATTTTGAGAGGGTCTGTGGTGATAGAGATTCCTGCAATAAATCCTGAAGCATGTAATGCATACGGCAATCGCTGTCCAACACATTTATTAATGTTGAGAGCAACTCCTGTAATTTCACCAAATTCGATACAAAGAGCCAAACTGGAGTGCACCGAGGGCTCATCACGTACCATAAGTGTCATATCATCAGCATAAGCCATAATTTTATATAGAAGAGCTTGACTATAAAACAATACATGTTGTATCTCCCTAGCGTTGTTAATTTTTCTGTAAAAGGGGGTCAATAAAGAAGGCATACAGAACTGGGCTAAGATGACAGCCCTGTCAGACATCCCTCTTTAAAGGAATAAGAGGACCCTTCCAACCTTGGACAACTGGACAAATAGTAGCTGTGCAATACAGGCAACGAAACCATTGGCTCATAGTCCCAGGAATATTATAATGGGCAAGAATAATCCATAGAGAATCATGATGGACTCTATCAAAAGCTTTTGATTGATCAAGGGAAAACAGGTAACCATCTAGGGCCCCCAGTTTCCTCTGCTCAACCAACTCTCATAAAAGAAAAAGTTGTGTCTGAATTCTCCTACCAGGGATAGCATAGGCTTGTACCGATGGAATCAATTTAATTGCTACTAATGAGAGTCTATTTGCCAAAATTTTCACACGTAGTTTGGAATCAGAATTCAGAAGCATAATAGGGCACCAATTATGTAAATCAAGTTTGTCATTGCGTTTATAAATGTAAGTTAAACTCCCCGTGGTCATAGACAAGGGAACAACTTCAGTAGTTAAAACATTATTATAAACCAGAGCCAATTCTTCTTATAGATTACCCATAGATTAAGTTTCATAAGTTCTGTAGAGATACCATCAGGACCAGGAGACTTCTTTCCAGCCATGGAGGAGAGCGCCAGGTTAAGTTCCATAACGGAAATTGGAGAGATTAAAGTTTTCAATTCAGCATCCTCCAACAATGGGATAGTCAAATGTTGTAAAAAACACTGCAATCCTGTAACAGAGACTGGCAAAGAGCTATACATATAGGTAGTATAATCAGATACAATCCTGATGATATCCCTAATATCATGACACTCGTTCCCAGCAAGATCCCAAACAGCAGAAATGGTTTTCCTATGCAGTTGGGATTGCTAGTGTTCATGCGGACAAGTGGTCGCCAGATCACCCTGAGTGCAAAATTGTTGCTGAAATAATAAAGTCTTTGCTTTATCAGCATGAAAATGAACCATTTCTTCAGAGATTTGGGAGATTTGAGAAGTTAAATTATGACCTGTCTCAAAGGAGACCAAATAAAGCTGTTATGACAATCTTCTATTCTGTAGGTAATTAAGATAATCATTTCTTGCCACCCTTCTACTAAGCTGTTTACATAATTTAGTCAGTTCATGCTTAGTATCTTCCCACCACAGCGAGGAAGTGTCGAAAAAAAACCAAAAACAATTTTCGTGCTAAAATAAAGTTCGGAAGGAGCAAGGAGATATGGGGGTTCGATAGCAAGGAGGTATTAAATTTCCAAAAGTCAAAGCCTCTGTGAAGTCTGGTAGTTACCCCAGTAGTCACCGAGACAATATGATGGTCGGTAAATTCAAGAGCAGAGACCGTGGTAGTCTGTATAGGGACAGTAGGAGAAACAAAGATGTAATCAATTCTAGAGTTTAAAGGACCTTTATGAAAAGTGGGAAGGGCCAAATTAGTAAGGTGATAAGCTACGTCTCATAAATTTGCTTTCCGAATCATGTGAGATAGCAAAGTAGAGTCACAGTCTTGTTTACCTTGTTTTGCAGTAATGGGACAATTAAAGTCTCCAGCAAAAGCCACCTTAAAAGGAGTATGTAAGTAAGGTTCAAGTAACCAAAATAAATCACATCTTTGAGCTTTTTGTTGAGGGGCACATAAGTTAATCAAGCGATAAGGCACTTCTTGGATAAGAACATCCAAAATCAGGGCCCTACCAGAGAGTAGGTCAAAAAGTTTGAGAACTTTGGTATCAGGATATTTAAAAAGAATACCCAATCCAGCACAGGGCTCCGTACTTAAAGACCAAAAGGATGGACCCAAGTACCAGGCCTTAGAAGCCAGCTGAATTTCATGCAGAGTAAGCAAGCGAGTATCCTACAGGAAGAAAAAGCCTAGATGTAAATGAGTTAAGACAGAAAAAATCATTTGTCTTCTGGCTACTCATTTAATACTGCTCACATTAATAGTGTGAAAAGAGAAGGGTTCAGTCATTAGGTCTGTTTAAAAGGGCTTTTCCTGCTAGGCTTGTCCGTGTTTTTAAGTTTAACTCTCGCTTTCCGTTTTCTTTGACCCCAGGGACGAACCATCCCCTCTGTATCAGTAGTAACTTCAGGTACCAAGGAGTCTACAGAGGAAACATCAGAGTCTATGTCTGAGTGCTGAGACTGCAAGACATCGAATCTAGTTGAAGTCGGGATAGCTGAAGACTGTGGAAGAATAATTTTGTCTACAGAATCCCGAAGAGATTGTCTAGTGACTCTGGTACCTAGTTTCTTTCCTGGAGTGGGGGGGAAGGGGCATAACAGATTCCTGCAGCAAGGGAGATGGGGAGGATAGAGCCTGTATAGGAGGCTGCTGCAGACTCTCAGAAACAGAAGATGGGCCAGCAACCATAGTCAGACCTGTCGGGGAGGGGGTTCAGGAGCAGGATGGGGCACAAGTGGATGGGGAACTGAAGGAGGAATAACAGAACCAGCCAAGAGTGCAGGAGTAGAAACCCCTGACAACTCACTTTCTTTTGTGCCAAAGCAATTAACAGACGCTGTTCTGCTCCATCAGCCTGATTTGGAGAATTGTGTGCAGCAGCAGTACAATTTTGAAAAGTATGGACCAGTTCCCCACAGAGATTGCATTTACTTTCATTGAGACAAGACAAACTTAAATGACCTAAATCACCACAAATAACACACCTAGTCAAATCATCATAAAGAGGATTTCTTTCATTGATTGTATTTGACACAGAAGCATTCCAAACCTTGTACAGTTTTAAAGCTAACATCAAATGTCGTCTCTCCAGAGACATGAATCAAGACATAAAGTTCCTTTACAAGAAATTTCATGGAATCCTTCAGCAGAGTTTTAGCAACAAAAATCCTGTCCAGAGGGGAAGCCATGCCTCCAGTATATGTTAAACGAACAGCGTTATGCCTTTTTGCTGGGAATATGGGGGTTTAAAATAAAGAGGCAAAGGATTTTGGTTTTATTAATCAGGTTCAGAGGCCATTGAGGCACAGAGGATGCATTGGTAGGCTTGGCCCCAGTAGTTTGAGGAGGAACTGCAAAGTTTTTCAAAAAAGGCAACTCAGGATTTTGTGTTTATGCTAAATCTGTAGGCACTTCCAAGGCTGAGATGTCAGCATGAGCTGTAGATGTCGATGAAATAGGAGCAGTCAAAGTGGGCATAACAATAGGTGTAACGCCAGAAACCCACTGGCCTGTAAGTTTATCGAACTGCCAGCCAGCTGCTTGAAGCGCTGTGGGAACCGACCAAGTGGACGTTCCTTCTGCAGGATCTGCCGACTCCACAGAGTGTCTTAGGCCAGGCCCAACTGGACTTGCATTCGCCATTCCCGATGCAATAACAGTGGAGAGCAATAAAGGAGCAGAAGTAGTGAAAGTTCCAGCCACTTCAGCGACTTCCACACGCGCTGCCCAGCTCTTTGACTCTATTACAGGAGTGTGCACGTCAGCAGCATTCAGCTGGATGGGATTGACGTTTGAGCCACCGCTGTCATAGAGCAGCTTCTGAAGTGAAATTTCAAGTTGTGCTCGTTTTTGGAAAAATAAGTGTTCTTCAACAGCAAAATTTCATCTTAACAGGTGCTCTTGTTCTGACATAAGGCCCAAAGAAAGCAGGTTTTGTTCTGTAGGGCAGCCAGTCGTCATCTCAGAATCAGTCACTAGGCAAATCAGGTGCAGTCTCAGGAAAGTTAAATTGATAGAGTCACTTACAGGAACAGAAGCCTTACAGTGCACAGCAGCAGAATCCACACTAGGAGGCAAATCAGGGTCAGAAAGCATTTCCACAACATCAGCTAATTCCACAGCAGGTTCTTCTGTAGCAGCCTGTGCAGCAGTCGACTGACTAGCATCCGCCATCTTGGCTAACAACCAAATGGCCAAAGGGTCCCCTACAGCAGAGTAGGGGAATTTCCTCGGTGTCCTTGCCAAATTTCCCCCATTCAGTAAAAATACCACCAACAGCTTAATCTGGTTCAGTTTCAGTTGGTTACCATCTGTATCCTCCCTCCCCCTGGTCGCCCCTGAAAAAGGGACTTCTAGTCTCAGTGGGCCTACCAGGTCAACAAAATTAAATAAATAAATAATATAAGGTGCCCAGAGCCTTAGGGATTGGCACCAGATAAATAACATTTGCCTTGCCTAATTTTCTTTCTGATCATCTCAATTAACCAGCTGCTTTAGTCCTCATTGAAAGGTTGTGGATAACATAGGAGCTAATGAGGAAAAACGGTTTCAGCTCAGACATCCCTATTAAACTAGTCGTCCCTATTAACTGCATCCCTATTAAGCAGTGTGTACTGTATTTGGGGCCTCGAATACTAATATTCAGCCGAATATACAAAATAAAGTATGCATCCACCCCTAGCTGACAAAGAAACTGACATACAGTAATGGTGGATGCAAGTCCAGGGGAACTTGCAGAGATACTAGAGCAGAAGAATAAACACAGTTCAGAGAGACATGCAGTTGCTTTGCTAGTAGAGTACTGGCACCAGTAGTACATTTTTCTCAAACTAAAAGAGAAGCTTTAGCACTCATATCTGTAATGCCACCCCCCCCCCCATGGTGGGGGTTGCCTTTGGCCCACTGGACGCTCAGAGTAGGTTAAGCATTGCTGCCTATATTTTCAAACTGGAACTGGTGTTGGGGACCAGGTAGTGAAGAGGAAAGAGGAGCAGATATTTCTTCAGAACCCCATGCTGCCAACAAAAGCAGTGCCCTTGCGGTCAAAGAGATCTTCTCAAATGTCTGACCGAACCCTGACAACCATTACTGATGCACCACTTGTCAGATTCTAGAAGGCTAACACTAACAAACTGATTGGCAGCATTTTGGGCAAGCACCTTTTTGAAATAAATACATTTGCAATTAAGTGTCTTTGCAACAGTATGGACGTTGCCATCTTGACTACCCTTGACCTCAGAGATGACCAACCAGAAGTCTGAGGGTCACAGCAGAAAGTGCATGAAGCATTCTGGGAGCCAGAGGAGCAGGGTGCTTGATGCACTTTTCTGCACCAATGATGTGTCGCGTAGTGCCACTGTGAGTGACTGATAGCTCGTACATCCAACCCAGAGACAGAAAACATGGGACTTGTACTGGAACCTTCGCTCAAGCAAGGAGGGGTTTCAGACAGTCCTGCTTGGGCATCTGGAGGAGACAGATATGCTGAAAGGAGAGGGTTGAAATCCTAAGCAGATTCAGAGTTGGAAGTTGCTGCTGTGCTGTTATGTCTTGATGAAGTCCAATATGATATGGACCACTATAGACTGCTGGTGTTTTATTGCTGAAGGGGTGGGTGCTGTTGCAGAGAATTTCCAGAACCTGCTGCTGGAACAGAAGTAAGACAACAACAACCTTTCCCCCTGTTGGTGCGACTGAGGAAGGGGTGACGTCAGTGAGCTTAGACTTCGGGTAGGTACCTTGATCATGTGTGCACCCCATTTAGAGGTGAAGGAGCACCCAATTCTAGGCCTTACCTTTATCTTCACCACTGCCACACTGTTGTGACTGCTGAACCACAAGGGAAAAGGGAAATTGTTTAACCAGGAAAGGCACACTAAGCTGAAGCCTGTTTCCAGGTGCAACGTGGGAACACAAGGAAGTTAAGTGACTTGCTCATGGTCACAGAGTATGCAAGTGGGGGCTGTGGGATTCAAACCCGGGTCTCCAGGTTTGCAGCTCAGAGCCTTAAACCACTATGCTATACTGCCTCCTGAACCACACGGGGACCACTGAAGACAGAGAGAGTGACTAAACTCTAAACCAAGGAGTCTGCCTGCTTCTAAACCACCAGTGGTAGCCTGCACCTAAAGTTTCCAGACCCTCAGAGACCTGATCCTGCATTCATGTGCCAGCTGGTGAGATCATGGTCATAAGATGCATGAGTACTGGCCAAGCCAGTCAGATATCAAAAAAGGCACTTCAAGATTAAAGTTCAGCATGTGTTTTTTGGATACAATTTCCTATTTTGGTTTACAACATTATGGTTTCATAAATTGCTTGAAAGTCATTCAGGTAGGGTTTTTGTTGTTGCAAGCTCACAGTAAATATTTTAAGTGCAGCAACACAAGATCCCCGGGCATTATGCATTAGACCTGCAACTGCTTCTTTAGCCCATGGACCCAGTACCTGTTTAGAACTGCTGCAAATGAGCATTTAAATTGTTTTGGAAGCAAAGTCCTATTGCAGGGATTAATCATGTGGGACAGCTGTTGCTATGGGCAGTGGGGCTAACAGTACGGTTAAGAGGGGGATCCCATGTGTGGTTCAGGGAAGGGCCTGTTTCCCATCAGAGGGGGTGGAGCTATTAAATAATCAAGATAACTACTTGTTGCTTTACTGCTCTTTTGTTTTGCAGGAGATTACTACCATTAAATTCCTGTTTTTATTTTTTGTAATTTTGAGTGTGAGGATATTAATAGTTAGTATATTATGTGTAGCATACCAAATTGTGTTTTGACAAATGTAAGCATTGCTACTGGTTGGTCTTAGGGTGGTGTCCTTAACCAGTAGAGAGCTGAGTTAGTACTGCATCCCAAGGAGCGGTGCTGCATACTTGACCTAGGCCACTTGTCTTTCTCTGGGTGCAGGCACCGTGTTTTTTCTTCTGTCTATTGGAAGAAACCACCCAATCTGAGGAGTCTAATGAGCCCAGGACCCTTAACCTTGTTTTTAGCCCCCATGGGCACAAGGTAGGGTAGTAACAGTAACATCTTAATGTCTGAAGGGTGACTCACTTACATATTGGCTTGTGAATATTCTCACATCTATGTCTTTGGAAGACCATTTAGAATGTACACGGACCATAAACCAGTGGTCAGTATTTTTGGCAATCCAGGATTCAGAACTTCAGCACACACTAAGGAATGGTCATTGTGGCTGCAACCCTATGACGTGTCTGTGGTGTACAGAATGGCAAAGATAATTCAGTGGATTACTTACAAAGACATCTGTCACAACCTGTCCATGCTCAGGACACGATCTGTAACAGGCTGCCAAGATTCTCAACCCTCAACATCTGTAAGGGTACTTCGGTAGGTGTCACCACTCGGAAGTGATTCTCTTATGTGGAGACTTTCTTAGTTTAATCCCACCAGAGCCACTGCTCACACAGTACTGTGCTCCTTTGGCTACGCGCAAACGGCCTTCCCCTGTTACTCACTTCTGAGAAAATACTTCATTTCTTAGAATATGGTAACTGTAGTCATCTTCTCCCTCTTCAGAAATGGATTGTGGATTCATCAATACCAACAGTAAACTGTTCAACATAGAAACATAGACTTTGATGGCAGATAAGGACCGCTTGGCCCACCTAGTCTGCCCATTTCCCTACCTACTGGATAAGCTGCAGATCCTAGTTAACCAACAGCCTATTTCTTCTTACCCCCCACAAGAATTGCCTTATGTCTGTCCCATGCATTATTGAATTCCCCCACTGTTTTTGACCCCACAACCTCCTCAGGAAAGCCATTCCATGCGTCCACCACCTCTCTATTAAAAAAAATACTTCCTCACATTGCCCCTGAGCTGTCCCCCCCATCTTCAAATTGTGTCCCCTTGTTCTTGCACATCTCTTTTTCTGAAAGATGCTACCCTCTTGGACTTTGTTGATTCCCTTGAGGTACTAAAAAGTTTCTATCATGTCCCCCCCTCCCTCCTTTCCTCAAGGATATACATATTAAGCTCCTTTAGTCTCTTATCTTATGGCTTCTGTTGCAGACCCTGCACCATTTTAGTTGCCCTCTTCTGGACTGCCTCCATCCTGTCTATGTCCTTGCGGAGATGGGGTCTCCAGAATTGGATGCAGTATTACAGATGGGGTATCACCAACTGTCTGTACAGAGGGATAACAACTTCCTGATTTCTACTGGTGATGCCTCTCCCTATACATCCCAGTATCCTCCCAGCCATCCCTACTGCCTTCTCACATTGCTTGCTAACCTTCAGGTCATCTGATATGATTACCCCCAGGTCCATCTCCATTTTTGCTGCTGTTACTAGCCCCTACCGCACTGTGTACTCTTCACCTGTGTTTTTGTTTCCCAGGTGCGTTACTTTGCACTTCTTTGCATTGAATCCAAGCTGCCATACTTCTGACCATTCCTCCAACCTTGCCAAGTCCCTTCTCATCCTTTCTATCCCCCCCTTGTGTATCAACTCTGTTGCAAATCTTTGTGTCATCTGCAAAGAGGCATACTTTTCCTTCCAGTCCCTCTGCAATGTCACTCATAAAGACATTAAAGAGCAGCTTGCTAGGTTTGGGTCCCCTAGACATAAATTATACCTCACCCTTGGCAGAACTGATGGGTATTATTAAATCCACGTATCTCAACCCTGTAAAAAAGTTAATTGAAATCAATGGCGCGCGCACACGCAGCCTTTGTTTTCTTACATCTCAAAACAGGGCTGCGTGTGCCTGCGTAGGGGCGTGTCAGCGAGTTCAGGAAATGGCTCCTTTTTTATCGGGGAGCTATTTACGAGTGAAATAACTTTTTAACAGGGCTGAGATACGTGGATTTAATAATACCCATCAGTTCTGCCAAGGGTGAAGTATCCTTTATGTTTGGGGGACTGGAAAATAGGAAGGGCGAGAGCTGCTCTTTAAAAAGGACCGGACCCAGTACTGAACCCTGTGGTACCCCACTAGTAACCCCCCTTTCTTCAGAGTGGACTCCATTTACTATTACCTTCTGCGTCCTGTTGTCCAGCCAATGTTTTACCCAGGCTATCACCCTGGGACCCACTCCCAGGCTGGCTAATTTGTTTATTAATATTTTGTGCGGGATTGTGTCAAATGCCTTGCTAAAGTCTAGGTAGACCATGTCCACAGCCCCTCCCTGGTCTACTACTTTGGTCACCCAGTCAAAGAAATTGATTAGATTCATCTGAAACAACCTTCCTGCTGTGAATCCATGCTGCCTTGGGTTCTGTGCCCCACTGGCCTCTAGGTACTCAACAATTCTTTCCTTCAGAAGTGATTCCATCATTTTCCCTACCACTGAGGTCAAACTGACAGGTCTGTAGTTTCCTGCTTCTGTCTTGCTCCCACTTTTGTGAAGGGGAATCACATCTGCCCTCCTCCAATCCTCAGGTACCATACCACCCTCCCATGATTTATTAAAAATGGTAGTCAGTGGTGTCACTAGTTCTCCCCTTAGTTCTTTTAGAATTCTGGGGTGAATCCCATCAGGCCCCATTGCTTTGTCCACCTTCAGTTTTAGGAGTTCTTTCAGAACCCTTTCTTCTGTGAAAGGACTGGGATCAACCCCCCTATCCAGAGTGTTTCTATTAATTGGATTAGGTACCTTCCTCTCCTCTTCTTTTGTGAATACTGAGCAGAAATATTCATTCAGTATCCCTGCTTTTCACTGTCCCTCTCTGCCCACCCATTCTCCCCTTTATTCAGCCTCACTATCCCTCCCTTTGTCTTTCTTCGTTCCCTACTGTACCTATAAAAGGTTTTATCTCCCTTCTTAACCGAGTTGGCTATCTTTTCCTCGGTTTGGGCGTTTGCTATTCTGACTGCCTTCCTCGCTTCCTTCTGCTTTAACTGCTATAGTTCTCTGTCCTGCTCCTTCTGTGTTTCCTTATACTTCCTAAATGCTGTCTTTTTCTCCCTAACCTTCCCCGCCACCTCTTTTGAGAACCATAGTGTTTTTTTCTTTTGTTTTGATTTATTTGCTTCACACAAATACTTGTTGCCTCTGTGATGGCAGTTTTGATGTTTCCCCATTGTTGCTCCACCCCTCTTTCTTGCCTGTTTGCTAGTGCTTTTCTGAGGCACTCTCCCATTTTGACAAAGTCAGCCCTCCTGAAGTCCAGCACCCTCACTTTTGTATGGCTTGACTCTGCAGCTGAGTTTTTCATGAACCACACTGTTTGGTGGTCACTTGTCCCCAGATGGCTACCCACTTCTAGATCTGAGATCCTCTCTCCATCCCCATTTGAGAGCACCAGGTCCAAGACTGCTCCCTCCCGAGTGGGTTCCAACACTAGCTGACAGAGGCATTGCCCCTCTAGAGCATTGAGAATGGCTCTGCTCTTGGATGTGGCTGCTGCAAAGGTGCTCCAGTTAACATCTGGCATATTCAAGTCCCTCATCAACAATATTTCCCCTTTCTCTGCCACCCTCAGGATGCCTTCTGTCAGTTCCTTGTCCATTTCCTCCCCCTGAGACGGGAGTCTATATACAACCACTGTATGGATTGTGGTGCCGTTTCCAGTCTCCAGGGTGACCCACAGTGCCTCCTCTCCTCACTGTTTACCCTTTAGTTCCGTTGCTTTGATCCCTTCCCTTACATACAGAGCTACTCCTCTTCCTCTGCTACCCTTCCTGTCCCTCCTGCAGATTGTGTACCCTGGTATGTTGACATCCCAGTCATGGTTCTCTGTGTACCATGTTTCTGTGACCGCCACGATATCCAGGCATCCCTCTTCCATCAAGGCCACCAGTTTAGGGAGCTTGTTACCTAGACTAAGGGCATTGGTACTCATTACACTCCATTTTTTGATGGTCTTACCCCTTTTTGTCCCACCCCTGTCCTTACTGCCTTTGCTTTTTTCTCCATTTACCCCTGCCCTTCTCCCTATCGATGTCTCTATCTTGGTGTTTACCTCACTAACTACCCTGGATTTTTTTTAGGGGGGCTAGGATCTCCCTGCTCCTTTTCAGTGCCTCCCCCCTTGGGCAGTTTAATGCTTGCCAATGAAGCATTTAAACCTATCACCTATGATCCTGGTTCCCCTCCTGGACAGATGCAGACCATTGCACCAGTATAGGCCTGCATCCCTCCAGGTGGACCCCCAGTCTCCAATGAAGCCAAAACCCTGAGCTTTGCACCAGTTTTTCAACCACTGATTGAATCCCATGGTGTGGAGCACCCTAGCCTCACCCATGCCATAGACAGGCAGCACCTCCGAGAAGGTTACTGTGCATGCTACTTGTCTAAGACCCCATCCCAACTCCACAAACTCCTTCTCTACTGTTGTGATCCCTTTCCCAGCCAGGTCATTTGTCCCTAGGTTGACAGTGACATCCAGCTCCTTGCCCCGGCCAGCTGCTCCCACGATCCTGAGGATTCACTCCCTGTCCTTCCAAGCCATGGTGCCAGGCAGACACCTTACCTCCCTCTCCCTTCCCTCCCCCAGTGCTACCCTCCTAACAATGGAACCTCCATCAGGAGTTGTTTCCTTCCCCTGTGGGTCCCATGCTACCTTCCTGTGGATCTCCTTTGTGGTGGTTCCCAGCATCCTCCTTGGTCTCCACTGTGGGTGCTTCCATAGAGGAACCACACTCTGCAAGAATGGCATATGAATTGTGGAAAGGTACAGCTGGAGGGTTGCACCTCTGTTCCACCACCCTCACCCTCCCTGAGCCCAATGTGGTCCATCCGCTCCTTTTTCTTGACAACTTCTGAGGCAGAGGGGGTGGTCCCTAGGTGGGAGAGGAGGTCCCCCGAATCCTGGCCAACTCAGTCTGGAGATGAGCAACCTCCTCCCTTAGCCCAGAGGGGTGCCTGCAGATGGGACAACACCGCATCCTCCAGAACGTCTCCTGGAAGACTGCTGCTCCACAGCCACTGCACTGCACCACTCCCATCATGTCTTATTTGTGGCCCCTTAACTGTTGTTTTGTATACTTACTCTTTCCTCTCTCTGTTTATTTATTTATTTTTTTATTTTTATGTAATTTGTTTCTCTCCCTACTTTCCTACTGCCTCCGTGCCCTTAAAGCTCCTGATCTTCCTGTTCTGGGACAGGAAGTTCCTTTATTCCTCAGTAGTCTCCTTCTTACTTGCTCAGAGTCAGACCTCCTGCAGCTGGGGGGATGGAGAGCTACTCTTGTCCTTCTAGGATGGTGAGTCTTTGGTGGCTCTGTGATCACTCACTTCCTGCTCCCAAACAGGAAGTTCCTGTTGTCAGTCAAATCCTGCGCTTAGAAAGGTAAAACTGGCTAAGGGTGGCAGGGAGGGATATCTAGTCCCAGTAGAGTAGTACAGTTCTAACAACACCTCCTTCATCTTGCTGTTCTTTGCCAAAAGCTATCTAAGGCAGTTTTTAAATCCAGAATACCTGGCTTCCTTCTGCCTAAGCCACTCCCCCTAATTCACAGTTTCCTTCTACACCTAGCTAACTGCATAGATAACAATTCACTTCACCCAACTCAGACAAACACACTAACTCTTTTTTATTTGTTTGTTTTTACCCTAAATTGAAGGTCCCAGTAGTAGAGTTCTAGTTCTTTAGTCCCAGTAGAGTAGCACAGTTCTAACAGCACCTCCTTCCTCTTGCTGTTCTCTGCCAAAAGCTATCTAGGGCAGTTTTTAAATCCAAAACACCTGGCTTCCTTCTGCCTAAGCCACTCCCCCTAATTCACAGTTTCCTTCTACACCTAGTTAACTGCACAGATAGCAATTTACCTACTATTCACCCAAAATATTCAGTCACCGAGGCATGAAGTATATAAAAATATTAACTACTTCACAATATTTACACAGTCTACAGACAGTGATGTAGGGAGAGAGGGGACATGATAGAAACTCAAGTACCTCAAGCAAATCAACAAAGTCCAGGAGGGTAGCATCTTTCAGAAAAAGAGATGTGCAAGAACAAGGGGGCATGATTTGAAGATAGAGGGGGGACAGCTCAAGGGCAATGTGAGGAAGTATTTTTCATTTAGAGGGTGGTGGATGCATGGAATGGCCTTCCTGAAGAGGTTGTGGGGTCAAAAACAGTGGGGGGAATTAAAGAATAAATGGGACAGACATAAGGCAATTCTGGTGGGGGGGTAGGAAGAATTAGATTGTTGCTTAACTAGGATCTGCAGCTTATACAATAGGTAAGGAAATGGGCAGACTGGGTGGGCCAAGCAGTCTTTATCTACCATCAAAGTCTATGTTTCTATGATATCACAATTTCTCAAAGACTATGGGATTTACAGGGTTACTATAGAAGTTAAGAAGAAATGGTTTGCACACAGCAGAAGAAGCAAGCAGAAAAACCTTCCTACAGCTTCTTAAATCTAACAGAGTAGAAAGACTTACCTGCAGCAGGGGCTTGTTATCACATATCTCTATGTACATGATGCCTCCACCCAGAGATACCTGCTAATGGTTCAGTTAGAAAACTGGTACAGCCTTCTGAGACGCTGCACCTACCCATCTCCCTTTGGCATGACTGCCTCCCAACAGTACTCCATAGACAATAAAGATACCAGAATAGCATAACACATGTGGTTACTACAGCACTGAGCCCTGCCAAGGAAACGGGTTAACACGTGTACTGTTAGAAATGGTTCACTCCCAGTTAGGAGCCCTTGTTGATGGAGTGTGAATTCAATGTTGAGACTATTATTTAGTCATATCTATTCTGGGCAAGTGGTAAGAAATATGACTTTTACTTCAGCTGCAGATAACAAGGCCCAATTAAGAACAGTTCTCTTTATTGCCAGCAATGCAACAGACAGTCCATATAACCTGTACTGGTGGCCACTATGCTTTTCCACCTGATACCAGAGTTCTCCGTCAAATGCTATGGGAGCTCCCTTATGGATGTCCCTGGGTGCCCAGTGTTAAAATGTAAGAGACCTGTTAATGTTCCCATGGGTTGGTTAGCACTGGCACACTTATCTTGGAAACACATGGTTCAAAAGGGGGGGGGTTTGACTGCAAACTCTGGTGCAGGGCTGGTGCAGTTACAAACAGGTAGCCAACCTGAGAGTAAAAACCAAGAAGTAAAAATGTTGGCATTAGCCTGGCCGCTAGCAGAGGCTGGGGGTTGGCACACCAAGACCGCACACTAGGGAGGGGCAGAGGCAGGGCAGACACCTGGCATGCTGTATATGGGAGAGTACGCAGCATGGCCAATGGCGTCATTGCATGCCACTTCCTCCACATGGGGAGGAGAGAAAATGCCAGCTGGAAGGATGATACTGGTCTCCCGCAGACCACGCACCCAGCTGTCTGGCTGATGTCCAAGTGAACTGGATCCTGTTCCCGGTGGGGTTTGAGGGGGCCCCACCAACCCCACTGGGGGGGGGGCAAGCCCTTGGGGAAGAGCTGGACAAGGTAAGTCCCAAAGGATGCTGGGGTGATGGGGCTGGTTAGACCAATGGATGGGGGCTGGATGTCATGGGGAGAAAATGGATTAACAAAAAAATAAATAAATAAACTGAGATATTTGTAATCCGGCCCTATGGCCAACTTGTAAATCCAACTGGAAACTCACACAGAATGTTGAAGGCAAAACACTTCCCACTTTTATTAACAGATACCAGGGATGACTCTCAAAGTCTGCTGTCTTTTTGGATTCTCCTAATCCAGGCCAAAGATCACACAGTTCAGTTCATGCCAAGCTGGGCTGCCATCTCCTTCAGTCGTTACTCAGTTGTCTGGAAACATTTGATTCTGTACTCCTACCACGAGGGCTACGAATTGATCTTCAGTTGTCATTTCTCGCGCAGGTCGGAATGCATACATCACTCGAACCACCATTACTCCAGCTACAGGGCCTGGGAATCCTGCACATAGATAATGAACCCTCCACAGCATCTGCTTTTTTCAGGATCCTGCACAGATCTTCCTGCCCCAGAGCTGTCCCCCATTTATACAAGTTCTGGCCTAGGGCTCCAACTGGTCATGTCACTTGTCACTTAACCTCATCGACACCTGATAGGGATAGAGCTGGCGCCAATACAATGTCTCACCTGATTCAGAGTCATGCCAACAGTTCTTGGTCTGGGAGGGTTATGGATTGGCTGTCCTTGAGGTTAAAAGGTCACAAGATAGTGCATGCAGTTCAAGCAGTCTGTCCCTATAACCATTTTGTTCAGCTAATTTCTTTCACCACTGTTCCCTCACTTCACCAGGAGTCCTGGGCTGTCAGATTCCATTTGTACAAGATTACCAAGTTCTGAAAGTGTGTGTGTGTGTGTGTGTGTGTGTGTGTGTGTGTGGTACACAAGCTTTTAGGCTTACACAAAGTCCATCTTCAGGTGATGGCAATTTCTGCAAATGCATTACTTATACACAATGACTACTGCAACCTACATCTATATGTCTATGTACATATTAGTTACAGTGTCTCTTATGGTTATAAAAGTGCATTATCAAGTTCTTTGGGTGAGAGAACTGCGAAACGAAGCTGAGCAGGTATGACACATGAAAGACTTGAGAAGAAACTGTTATAACCATAACAGATACAGGATCTGTACATATAAACATATCAGAAAACATGTTAAACACCTTTGTTTTAAAAAAAAAAAAGATTTTTATTACAAATCAAGATGTTTTATTTTACAGAATATTAGAGAACCCCTCTGTGGGTAATGGACTGTGTCAACTAAACTAAGAACGTCAGAATTTTAGAACTATGTACATGAAACACCCTCTTAAGGTTATGAGAGTTCCTGGAATGTTTAGAAATAAACAGTCCTGATTGGCTAAGAATGATGTCATGATTTATAATAGCAATTAAATACATAAGAAGGAGCTGTATGACTGAATAACAGAAAGGCTGAAGGAGCATGAAAAGGGACTATTTGGTTCCAGATGCCTAGTGTCAAGAAAGAGTGCGCTTGTGGTTGTGGTAATCAGAGCCCAGCTGAGTGAATGGGAGTAAGTGTTGAAAGTTCCCTTCCTCTCTGAAGGGATCAAGTGTTTGCCTTCTTTTGGGGCATTTTGTTGGCAAGGGAAGGACGTCAGGACAGGATGACTGAGTTGCTTGTGCTATACCCTGATCTTCCCAATGAAGACCACAGTGGACATTTCCCCTGAACTGGTTCAGGCAGTTAAGGAGGAGCTATATGAATAGCTAGTGGCCAAAACACTTGCATGAGAGACTCGGTTGGAGTGGAGGAGGTCCAGGACAGAAAGGTTGGGTGGGCATTGGTACCTAGTGCCCATACCTACCACACCTAAATCTGCTATCCTAGGTGAAGCCACAGCAAGTGGCCAGACTACTGAGGAGTCAGAGTAGAAAAGGACACTTTTGCTGGTGATGATGCTGAGCCTGTCATGGAAAGGACTGACACTGTTTTGACTTCAGTTGGGGAAGAGCCTGCCACTTACAAATTTGCCTAGACTTACCCCTACCATTGAGGAATGAAGTGCTCCAATCTGGCCAGTTTTCTTCCTGTTCGGGCCTTGTTTGATAGCTTACCCACAGTTTGGGTCCTAAGAAAGTCCCTTATCTCCCTCTGCCATGGGAGGATGCCTAAGCACCCCACACCAAGGTGGTCACTAGAACTGCAGCTTTGTCTCTCTGTCTTTGGAATGCCAAGGACAGGAACTGGGTCTCAAAACAGAAACTATGTACCTGAGACAACAAAAACAAATTCGGGGCCAGGGCTGTCACCAAAGCAGGAGGGGTATTGCCCATGATATCAGTGACCCAATTTCAGGGATGAACCTGGGGTGCTGGGGGCTAGAAGGGGTATGATGGCAGAGCATCCCAAAAAATGCTGTCCTCCTTGGGGGAAGGACAGTTGATCCCTGCTGGAGGAGCACCTTCTGTGGTGCCCAGGAGGCACAAGCCAGTTGAGAATGGCAAGTGGAGATGCTTTGTGGCATGCACGTGTGTTGCTTGAGCAGGCTGCACATTCAAAAGGCATCTCAGGGGGATGAGAGTAAACAGGGAAAAAAACCCTGGCAGGATGATGTCACTCACTCATGTTTCATGCTACCCACTCAGAATGAATGAGCTCCCTGACCACCACCATCAAATCTGGAGATCAAAGCTGAAAACTGGCCATGCGGTAGGGCTCCCCATGGGGCAAGTAATGTAGAGCAGAGCTCCCTGGGGTCTGAGTCAGTGATGCGGTTGGGCATTTGACATGCTGAGGGGGGCTGAAGTGGGGAATTAGGAGGAGAAGCACTAATTCAAAAAACAAAAAAAAAGCAGGGAGGTTTGCTGGGTACCTCCCCAGTGTCTACATAGAAACGCAGAATTAGTTTGCAGAAAAGGACCGGTAGGCCCATCTAGTCCACCCCATTTGCCTTGCCTATTACTACACCCTGGACCCTATCATGTCACAGGTGTCACTCCCTCCTCCATTTCCTCTACCTATTATGCCCACGAGCCTATCTCAGGCATGCTTGAAGCTCCCCACTGTCTTCTCTCCCACTATCTCTTCTGAGGGCACTTTGTTCACCCCATAAACTCCACCCTTACATACGGTGTTGGGAAACTAACAGACAAGTCTCTCACAGGGAGTAAAACAGGAACAGCAGTGGAACACTTCTTTCTTAACTGGTAGCAGTAGGCCCAAACAAGTTTGATAGCTGGCAGTCCCTCTCATTCATGACGTTCTCACTGATTGCAGGTTGCAGTAGTGAACCTGCTCTGGCATATTTATTTATTTGAAATTGTTTCACCAGGGAAGCATACAGATACAAGGATAATCTCATTTACAGATACAACCCAGGGGCAGTTGGGAGGAGTGAGTACATGTTGAGTTCTCACAGCCTGTCCTTATATGCCCTGCCCTGCTGTCCCTGAATCATCTTTGTTGCCCTTCTTTGAACTGCCTTGATCCATAAAAAAAATAATTTTTCTAGTAGGGGCTCTAGTATTGCACACTGTGCTCCAGGTGCAGTCACAGCAAGGACCTGTATAGTGGCTGTACTGTATAACCTCCTCCCTTCTGCTCGTGAACCCCCTAGCAGTGCTGTACATCCCAACATTCTGTTTGCCTCGGCTGCTGCTTTTCTACACTGCGTAGCCTATATAAGGTCACTGTTGATGGTTGTCCCCAAGTCCTTTTCCTCTTTGATTCAGTGACCTTGACCCCCTGAGACTGTACTCGGTCTTTGCATTATTTCCTTGTACGTGCATGACCTTGCACTTCTTTGTCCTGAAACAGAGCCGCCATATGCCAGACAACTTCTCCAGTTTTGCTAGGTCTTTCTTTAGGTGCTACACCCCTTTATCTGTGCCCAGCATCCCACAGAGCTTGGTGTTTGTCGCAAAGAGTCAGATTTTGCCTTTAATGACTTCCCTAATGTCATTAATAAACAACACAGGGCTGAGAACTGACCCCTGTCATATATGTATTCAAATATTGAGTTGTGACAAACTGTGTTTATATGTAATTGCTTATCTAATTATTTTCCTTTATTCATACTTATTATAGATGGGCATTGGTGCCTTATAGTTTATGTACTGTAAATTATGAATTTAAAGCGATCATGTGATAAATGATGTCACTATGAACAGGGGCATATAAGTGTTCCCTTTACGAATCAGAAACTGACCCTTAGGAAGACCTAATGGTCGAAGCGCAGGGGTTTCTGTTGGTTACCAAATATGTTTGGAAATTTGTTCCACTTGGTACAAATAAATCTTTTTTTTACTTACAACTTTCTGCCTTTTCATGTTCATTTGGGAGTGCAACCTTCATCAACATTTTGACTGTTTCAGAGGGCTGGCTGCCCTGGTTTGCACCCCACCTATCTCCGGTAGGATGCGCAAGCTTTACTGAATTTACTTCACCCTTGTGGAACCTCACTGGTGACTACCTTTGTACCTGAGAGTTCAACCCCACCACTACCCTTTCTGTCTCACCACTGAGCAAATTAGCCCCACATCTTGTTAATTTACTTCCCACCCCTAGGTTCCCCAGTTTTCTGATCAACCTCTGGTTTGGTACCAAGTCGAGGGCCTTGCTGAAATCCAAGTACAGACTATCACCCACCTGGCCTTTGTCTGCTACCTTCGTAACCCAGCCAAAGCAGCTGATCAGATTGATTTGACAGGATCTCCCTGACATGAATCCATGCTGTCTCTTGTCCTGAAGCCCATTTGCTTCAAGGAAACCGACTAGCCTTTCCTTCAAAATGGCCTCCATCAGCTTACTGACAGTGGAGGTTAGACTGACCAGCCTGTAGTTACCAGGGTCATCACTAGCCCCACTCTTGTGCAGTGGTACCACATGTGTGGTTCTTCACTCTTGTGGTAGCACTTCTGTATCTAATTAGCTGTTAAACAGATCTGCCAGCAGACCTGCCAGTTCTGTCACCAGATCCCTCAACACCCTTGGGTGCATGCCATCTAGTCCCAATGACTTTACCTTCAGAGACAGGAGTCTTTTCCTAACTCTGTCTTCTGTTATCCTGTCTTCATCCATGCCACTTTTCTCTTCCTTTCCTTCCCCCATCCTCTCTTACGGCGCTGGACCATCTTTTTCTTTAGTAAAGACAGAAGTAGACATATTCTTCAACACCTCTGCCTTCTATTTACTGCCTTCCACCCACCCTCCCCCTTTTTAACTTTACTGTACCCACCTTCTTGTCTCTCTTTTCACTGATATACCAGAAGAAGGCTTTCTTTCCCTCGTTGAATCTCCTCTTCTTGCAATTTGCAGTGCTTTTCTAGCCTTGGTTTGCATGGTAAGTAATTAAAAACATTTTCTAGAGTGCTGTATACATGTATTCCTACAGGCCCCAGGCCCTTTAACACATCTGACTTACCAGAGCCCCACTTTTATCTAAACACCCTGAATTCCTCCAGGAACCTCCTGATACTCAATGTTCTCCTCAGTCAGATGCTTCACTTTTATCCTGGTACAGGATGTCTCTTGCTAACACCGTGGGATACATTGACAATTGGGAGGGGGGTATCCCAGAGTGCTTGATACCTGGTGATGTAGAAGGGCACTGTAGGGGGTGTCTATCGGGCAGCATCCCATGCTGGCTTTTTTCTTGTTATCCGCAGTATCACCACCATCCACCCCTGCAACTGGAAATACTCTGTATCCTTTTTATCAGCAGGACACCTGCTTCCTGATTGGGCAATGTAACTAGTAAAGGGACTGAGGGCGGGCAGTCGAGTGAAGGGGAAGGGTGAGCCCCCCTGGCCCACCCTTCCCCTTCAGATGTGTTTAGATACAGACAGGTGTGGTAGAACTGCTATAGCCTGGCATTAGGCTAGGAGTGGATGCAGGCAGGTAATAGGCAGACTCAGTATGCCACTGGGTCTTTTTCTGCCCATTTCTACTTTTATATGTTTAGTACTCTTGTCTCCTGACAGGAGCATAAAGGTGCTCACTGCCCATATGGGGATAGGCTTGGTACTCCTAACTCTTGAGGGGATCTTTAAAGCTGCCCTCTAAATTGGGCCATTATTGGTGCTCATGGTCACCGATGGACTCGCTAAAGGTCCTTGTCCCTTTATGGGGCCATGGTTTGCATACCTGACTACTGATAAACTTATGATTTGTCGAGGCAGCAGAAGGCAACTGCCCATATATACTGTCCCTTTTTATGACTTATTATTTCTCGAGGCAGCAGAAGGCAATTGTACTGTAGCTAAAAAGGTCTTCCTGTCCCTTCTGGTGCCTTTGGAAGCACTTCTTGTCCATACTGTAGCCATCTATTGTAATTCAGTACAAGCCACTTAATCAGGATGCGGATAATTGGGACATCTGCTTAGCTGGGATATGCCACTGGAAACCAATTAACTGGCTGTGTTATTCTAAGAAGGCTTTCATTGCTTAATGGAAATGTCCCTGCCATTTATTAAGGATGATTTTCTCTGACCTGCTCAGACTTTTCTCACTAATCCACTGACTGGGCAGCTGCAGTATAAGGGCTGCTAGCTGCACAATTGAGCAGACTTGATAAACCATAAGGCCTTTAGCTGCTGGCAATTTTGTATGACTCATTAATCTTTTGTCACATCTCTAGGTGTGAATTGTAGTGTTTTGCTGGGTTTTGCTCCCTTCACCCGTTCTCCTTCCTGACATCTTTTTTCTCTTTATGTGTACCTGACAGCAGCTGACATATTCGTCCTCTCCTCCCCTGCACCAGTCATGACCATCTGCACTCTGCTTTACCAATCAGTACTGATTGGTAAACATAGCTACGGTTTACGACTGAAGCCTCTGCTTACCAACCCATTCCTTGTTTTTGCACTGGGAACCAACTGTAAATGCAACCTCATTTGAGCCTCCAGAATGCTGCAGTCATGTTATGGGGTTGTGAATAACTCTGCAAGCACTTTCTGAGTACACAATTTCTTTTACAGATACTGTACAGTGTAGCTACACTAGGGCCTTATGATTTAAAACAATTAGTTAACAAACCAACCAGATAAAATGTAAAGATGGGTAACCACACAGTTTTAGCTTGGTTATTATCAAACAAAGAATTAAATATCCAGCTCTGTCAAGTACTTGATGATACTATGTATCTCTGATCGTTGTCCTATCAGCTGGATTTATAAGTATCATCAGTTAAGAAGAGTTAAACCAAAAGTAATAAAATCTTGTAGTGTTAGAAATCTAAACGGTGATGATTTTATAACAAGGTTATTGAATGTAGACTGGAACTACTATATTAATCTTGTAGATGTGAATAAATTGGCTAATTTTTTTTTACTAAACATTTGCTTGATGCCTTTGCGTAGTGCATGTTGCTGACCGGCCAGAGGGTAAAGGGTAAATTAGCTCCCGGCTGACCAGAAAGCTGTGAGCCAAGATGAGGGTTGGGGATAATCTCTGGAAGTCTGTTAAAAAGATGGGGGATGTTGTGAACTTACAAAAGTATAGGCAGTTAAGATATCAGGCTAAGCATGATATATCACAGTCAAAATCTTAATTTTTCAAATCGCAGCAGTTAAAACATTTGAAAAATCCTAAATTATTCTGGTCTCCATATGATTTGTTTTGCAAAGCAAAAGATACAGTCCCTAGCAAGGTTTTAAATAATGGCTGTAGTCAGCTAATGGATATATATATATATATATATATGTGTATGATCAATCCTTAAAATACGTTTTTGACTCATTTTACAAACAGAAGTGACACTAATATTTTAGTGGAGTCTAGTAAGTCTGAAGAATATGTGGGAAATCTTGGCAGAGGAAATGGTTTTCCTAAATTTGAATTCTTGGAAATAACTGGAAGAAGGTGAGAATAATCCATTGCAACTGGATGAGAATAAGGGTCTTGATCCAGATTTTATTTATCCTAAACTACTGAAACTGGTGGCTAAAATAATTTCCAAATGTTTCTTTGAAAACAGGGTTTATACCCCAAAGTTGGAAGGAATCAATGGTCATACCTATATTTAAGATGTAGACAGGGTCTCAGTATTCAATTAGTGCCCAGTTGCAATTCTTTAATAGCAAAACTGTCTGATAGTTGTGTATATGGTCAAATTGTGGCATTCCTTGATAGGTTTGGGCTGTTGACCAACTGTCAATGTGGCTTTAGAAAATATTATAGTACAGAGTCAGCCTTGGTCAGGTTAACAAATACTGCCTGCTGGAGGCACTGGAGGAGGGTCAACAGATGGGAGTGGTGTTAATTGACTTGACCAAAGACTTCAGTTTGCTAAGCAGTCATATACTCACTGCTAAAATGCAGGCAGTTGCCATAGGGCAAGCAGCTACAGAGTAGTTCAAACTGGAGAGAAGACGTGAGAATCATGGACATCTTTTCAGGTTTTCAGCATGTAAATGTGAAGGTCCTGCAAAGGTCAGTGCTGGGACCCCTGTTGTTTTCTATCTTTGTGAACAATTTGTCAGATGTGGTAACTAGAGCTTAAGTTATATTATACATGGATGACACGGTCATCCTCAATTTGGGCTTTAATATAAATATGATTTAACAAGATTTGAAGATTGAATATAATAATTGGATTGGGTGGTTAGATAGGAATAAACTGAATCTAAATGAAGGTAAAACCAAAGTAATGTTGTCTGGAACTAATCAAAGGCATGCGTGAGCTGAGGATGACCTTGATATCCATGGCAAAATGGGAAATGTTCTAGAAACGGTAGATGTATTTAAATACCTTGGAGCCAAACTTGACTATACAATGAGTTTAATACCTCATTTGGAAATGGTAACCAACAATTAAATCAAAAATTGTGATTTCTATATAGGCAAATTAATTGGGTCTAGTACAATCTCCCGACATTGATCTTCCCATCTAAAAAGAGTCCGTTTTTTATTTCCCATTTGTAACCTTCCCGCTGTAGATTTTATACCGATGGTGATTCTCCTGACACATATATAATTGCAATTGCTAGCATGAGTAGTCCCCCTGATGTCGTTAGCACCTAGACAGAGAAACCAACAGCTATTAAAGCACACCTGCAATTGCTGTGTTTTAACAACGAGTATTATGAGCATCCGATTCATGCCAGGAGAGGCAGCTGGAGGCTTCGGTTGGATGGGAGAGCCGTGCCAAGAGTCTGACAAGGTAGTGCACAAATAGAGTTGACACAGTATATGCAGTTAACATCAAATAAGAAACATAAACAAAGTAAACAATCAAAACTAATCTCTGTTACCATACAAATTAATACGCTAAAATAGCTTTAAATACAGGGATCGTTATGTGCAGAAATATTCCTAATTCAATCCGGGACACACTTTCACCTCATGGATCCCTACAGTATACCAGGCACTGACTGCTAAGATATGCACCGATAAAATATTGTCAGAAAACATTGATCTTAAGAGAGGGACTATAATATTTTAATATTTGTTCTTGCAATGGTACTCCTTCTTTAGTTAATAAGACAAAAAACATTATTACAGGTATTAAAATCACTAACAATTGCTGTGTTTTCACAATGAGAAATACGAGCATCCTATTCATGCCGCTATTAAAGCATGTCTGGCTAATTTTTGTCAGCTTATTTTTCAGCGGGATCTTAAGAATGTCGGCAAGTTGGTGTCAGTGAAATATATGTCATCAAGTTGAATCTCGGGAAATGGTACTGTTTCCAGTTAATTCACTTGTAATGGAAGCAAAAATGATAATAGAAAAACAAATACCATTACCTATACTGGACTTTGGTCTCGTACTTTATTGTAATCAGTCTGATGCATTGGCCACCTGCCAGTGCAGCGGTAGCACTACTATTTGTGTCATTGATGACCCAGGTTCAGGAAAGAGCCTGGTCCTGCTGAGGCATCCCATCAGACTCTTTCCTCCTCCTCCTCTAGGGAGGGGGTGCTCACATCCCTCTGCTCACTGGTACCTGGGTGAACACAGATGGTAATGCAGGGGATTAGTGATCAAGTGTGGCCATTGAAGAAAGAATGTTGGTTGGATGCATCAGACTTGCTGGCATCCAGTCACGCTCTGAGTTCCTGGGGGAGCAGGACAGAAAAGGGAAAATAGTGCACAGGATCGAGGAGATGAAGCTCCGCCAATTACCCACACTGGGCTAGAGTTGCTGCAATCTGGAGGGAACCCTCCATTTTCACCTCTGCTTCAGGTGGCCAGACAACTGCAGGGAAGACATTCCAGGGAACTATGGGCATATCTGGCCCTAGGGAGTAAGCTGGGTGTGTATTATATATTAATTTGCAAAACAAGTGATCCCAGTTTCACATAAAGATTTACAAGTATTTTTTTTTAAGCATAGAGAAGCAAGGGGAGAAAGAAATAATAGAATCAACTAGAAACAGCAAGTGAAGAAAGGGAGATAACAGTGGGAAACTGTGGGATCACCAGAGTGGCCAATTCCTAGGAACAACAAGAAAATTCGATTGCATAATCAGACAGGCAAGAGATAAACAAGTTGCAGAAATATGAGAGGAGAAAATAGATCCTTCCTTTTAAATCTCTCTGCATAACAAATGGGATAGGGTCTTACCCAATGCTGTTACACACAGCCCTACTTAAGAGGAAACCTGTTTTTTTTTAATTTTCCAAAACCTTCCTTTATTTCTTTTTTACATTACCTTATAATATTTACAGTTCTTTGCGTATGCAGTATTCCTTTCTCATAACGCCTTTCACCGAAGACATTTCAATTAAGCAAACACATTTTTTTCAACCTTCTGAATTCTGAATTCCTGAACAGAAAATCAGCATTAACATTCTCTTTTTCAGATTTGTGCATCACTTGGAATTTAAATGGCTAAAGTGCTAAATACCACCTTGTGATTCTGGGATTTTTATCCTTTATCTGATTAAGTCAACAGAAAGGATTGTGATCTGTTACAATTACAAAGTTAACTCCTAGCAGATAAAACTTAAGGGACTCCATTGCCCATTTCGCAGCAAGGCATTCTATTTCACCAATGGAGTGCTTTTGTTTTCTCTTTCATGCAGTTTCCTACCGATATATAGAATGGGATGTTCCTTCCCATCTATATTCTGACTCAGGACTACACCTACACCTACCTCCGATACATCTCTCTGTAACAGAAATTGTTTCTCAAAGTCTGGACATTTTGAAAGAGGGGCTGAACATAATGCAGCCTTGATGGCCCAAAAAGCCTCATCACACTCTGGGAACCTTTTCACTTTATTCAGTTAATGTTTTTTTCATGAGTTCGGTGAGGGGGATAGCTAACTGGGCAAAGTTGGGATCAACTCTCCGGTGGTGACTAGCCAGACATAAAAATGATCTGGCATATTTCTTTGTTTTTAGGGACAGCACTGTTAGCTACATCTTATCTTGGAAATCTCTGGCTTTACTTCTCCATTTCCCAAAATATAACCCAAATATCCGGTCTCCTGCATGTGTAATGCACACTTGGTGGGATTAATGGTCAGCCTTGCATTTTTGATAGATTGAATAACTGCTTGTAGGTGTTCCAGGTGACATTTCCAGTCTGGACTGTACACCACAACATCATCCAGGTATGCAGCACAATAACCAGTGTGAGGGTCTAGAATTCAATCCATGTACTGCTGGAATGTAGCAGGTGCACCATGTATACCAAACAGCATGGTGGTGAACTGATAGAATCCAACTGGAGTGGAAAATGCAGTTTTGTCTCTGGATTCTTTAGCTAAGGAAATTTGCCAGTAACCCTTGGTGAGATTGATGGTACTAATGCACTTGGCGTTTACCAATCTTTCCACCAAATTATCTATCCTGGGCACAGGATAGCTGTCAAATACAGACACTTGGTTACATTTCCTAAAATCAGGACAGATTCTAAAACCCCTTTCTTTCTTATTTACAACCACCATTGGTAATGACCAAGCACATCTTGATTCTTTAGTGATATCCAACTCTTTATTTTTTTTTAATATTCTCTTAACCATATCTGCTCTTAGCTTCTCTGGTAATCTGTACTTTTTTAGAATGTGGACAGGCTACTGTGTCCGGCCTGTCTACAGCCAAAGAAGGTTTTTTCTAATGCTGAATGTGAAGAGTTTGCTTAGTTCTTCTCGGACAGGGTGTCCAGTATCCGGCAAGGAATTCCTCCAGTCAGCCAGTCCAGAGCTGGCAGTGGTCACCTGAAGTGTCCAGAGTGCACTTCACCTGGTTGGGGGGAGTTTAGACCAGTGGAGGTAATTGAGGTCATTGAGGTGGCGACCAATCTGAAGCACACCTTTTGTGAACTGGACCCGGTGCTGATATGTTTCTTGATGAGATGCATCAATGCCATCAGCCCAGTGTTTGCCCTGATTGTCCGGTGTTCCTTGCCAGAAGGGGTCTTCCCCTGATGCCTTGAAGAAGGCATTGGTGAGACCACTCCTTAAGAAACCATCTTTGGACCTGGAGGTCAGGGCAAATTACCATCCTATCTCCAGTCTTCCATTTCTGGCAAAGATTGTCAAGAAGGTAGTGGCGCTTCAGTTGGAGGAGCACCTTGTTATCCACGAGTTATATGAACCTTTCCAGTTAGGGTTTCAGGCGAGGCATAGCACAGAAACCGCGCTTGTTCGGGTGTAAAATGATGTCCTCAGGACTAGAGATCGAGGAGAAAGGACAATTCTTGTTCTCCTTTGACCTCTCCTCAGCATTTGACACTGTGGACTATTGTGTGTTGCTTGACCACCTCAGGGAGTTCTGCAGACTTACTTGCACTGTCATCTGCTGGTTTGAGTCATTCTTAACCAACAGGAGGCAACGGGTTGTGATGGTGAATTTCTCCTCCACTTCTAGTCTCCTATCTTGTGGAGTTCCCAAGGATCGGTCTTGGCCCCAGTGTTGTTCGTAGTGTACATGCTGCCCCTGGGAGGGATCATTAGGAGGTATGGTTTGGGATTTCATTGCTATGCTGATGACACCCAGCTATACTTGTCTTTTGCCCCAGGAACATCCAACGTGTCAGACATGCTAAACAGCTGCCTTGCTGAAATCAACAACTGGATGGCCTCTAGCTGGTTGTGACTGAACCCTGATAAGACGGAGGTATTGCTAGTGGAGTCAAACATAGCGTGGGCTAGGATAGCCTCTGGTGCAGAGACTGGTCTTGTCCTGGGATCTGTCCCATTGAAGGCCTCCTTCGAGGTGTGGAATCTTGGTGTCATTCTGGACAGGGGTTTGATGATGGAGGTGCAGGTGTCTTCCACTGTCCACTCCTGTCTTTTCCATCTTAGGAATGTTGCCAGAATAAAGCCCCTTGTGCCACCTCTGGACCTCCTCACTTTGATACATGCCTTAGTGACATCAAGACTTGACTACTGTAATGTGCTCTACCTCGGGGTCATGGGAGGATCTGTACACAAGCTGCAGCTGGTACAGAATGCAGCTGCCCGGTTACTTACCGGGCAGCCTAAATATTGCCATATTACACCGGTACTGTGTGATCTGCACTGGCTGCCAGTCAGGTGGATGATCCTCTTTAAGGTGGGTCTTCTCACCTATAAGGCCCTACATGGCCAGGGCCCTGGTTACATGTTTGACCTTCTTGTGCTGGCTCTCTCAGTCCGCCCCCTCCGCTCCTCCTGTGGGAGCCTCCTGGTAATTCCCAGGATGATGTTAAAAATTGCTGGTGACACGGCTTTTAGTCTCGCTGCCCCCGTCCTGTGGAATTCGCTACCCCTCGGGGTTAGGGGGGCCCTAACTTTGGAGGTATTGAAGGCCCACTTTAAGGCCCTCCTGTTTGCCCAGGCTTTTCCTGACTCAATTTTTTAGTGCTTTAGTTTAGATATAGTTTCCATCACCGATCTTTTCAGTGTTTCAGCTTATTTCTGTGATTTTTTAATTTATTATGTATGGATTTTATTCTGAAAATGTTTTATTAGTGAATTTATTAATATCTGTTTACTATCTTTGTACAGCGCCCAGAGCCTCTGGGATTGGGCATCTTTTAAATAAAAATTGCCTTGCCTTGCCATGTATGTCTTTTGCCTGATAGGGCAAGCATTCTCTGTCACTATTACATGCTCAAACCCTTTCGCTCAGCGTGGCTTTGTGTTAAAAGTACTTTTAAAATCTATCATAAGCTATAGCAATATCTTCTTTATCAGTTTCTGGTAATATTAACAAAGCAACCTTTGGTATCTTTTCAATCCATTTCTTCAGGAGGTTAGCATGGTATACTGTATCTTGGTAGAATGTTTCCTGTCAGGGGTCTCAGTCTCATGATTAACTTTACTAGTATTCCTAACCACTTTATAAGGCCCTTCCCACTTCAGTAACAATTTATTTTCTGTAGTGGCTAACAGTCACAAGACTGTTTCACCTGGCTCAAAACCTTTTTCTTTTACCCCATGGTCATATTATACCTTCTGCTGTTTTGTGGTTTTTACTGGCAACTGTGGATAATTTGAACATGCTTTGCCAGTTTCTTTCTCAGTGCATACATATTAATTTCAGACAATGCTGCCTAGTCTTCTTTCATCACAGTTTCAATTTGGACTTTTGTTTCTGCTTCTAGTTTGGCTGTCATTCTTCTGGTAATCACTCCTTGACTTGCTGTTGCAGGATCTATACCTTTCTTCTCTGTGCTTCCCTGGTACCAGGTCTAGTGCCCCCACACAAAACTCCTGGCATAGTGTATGCAAGCCATAAATCCTACTTTGTCTGACACCAACTGTTGTCGAGGCATAGGTCAGGAAGCATATGCATACTGTTAGAATTTATAAAATTCATAAGTAGCATTTTATTATGATCAATAACAATAAAATAAAAAATAAAGTGGTACAGGGTAGCTCTTCATACAGGCAGTACAAACAAAAATCCTTCCTCTGAGTCTCTCTCAAAAATCTCAGTGTTTTTGTGTCCCTCTAAAACAAAACATTGCTCTCTTTTATAAGATATGTTTTCATGTAGTTTAGTCTTTGCATCCTGAGACTGCTTGATTGTCATCATTGTCAGGATGCTGCTTTTGAGACCTCAGGCCTCCAGTCTCTGTTTGCCAATTAAGGGTGTGCGTCTTTTTCCCCTCCTCCCGGCCGACTGCTAGAAGTCTGCCAGACTGTGGATAGTGAACTGAATCCATGTTATTACAAATATAGGTTACTCACCTGTAACCATAGTTCTGTTAGTGGTATTCAGTTCACACCCACAAAACCCACTTGACCTCCCCAGGCAAGTGGCATTTAGATCCCTGTTCCCATTATGCAAAGATCTAATGTTACGGGACAGGGCTAGATGATATAAAACCCGGGTGGTGGGAGGATCATTGCTTGAAGACGTTTGGTGACTCAGCTGTATTCAGCAGAATTGTGAGTTTATGGATGTGAACTGAATACCAATAACAGAACTATGGTTACAGGTGAGTAACCTGCTGTGTATATTCTCATCCCAGTTTATGAAGCAGGAAGGGGATGGACATGACAAACCTAGTGCCCCTATCATCCTTAAATCACTGTGTTACTATGCACCTTATAGTTTTGTTTGCATGTTTTAAAACCAGTCAAACTGTTAAGTCAATAGTTACTATCAGACAACTGCTGTTGAGTAAGTAATGGGAATTTATCACCTTGTCTCTGCAGATTGAAGAGATGCATGCCTGTGATAAATGAAAACTAAAATGGGGTTATGTTTATGTCAGATATACTGATGTACCTGATGAAAAGATCTTAAGGATCTTAAAAGATTGTATCCCTAAGCTATTTGTTAGCCTAATGATGGTATGATCTCTGCAGAACAATTCATTATTTTGTTGGGTCTACATTTTGCTGGCTGATAGCACCCTGCAAACAGGTTCTATATATGGAGGTAGCTATTAAATCACTTCTCTTAAAATTGTTTTTCTAGCAGTACTGTGCATATTTGTTTCTTCTGATTTCTTATTTTTTTCAATTGTTTTTCCCCCCTAGTATTACTACTCGTGATGCCGAGAACTCGGGTTCAGGGATGAGCAAGGGAAGCTGGAGAGCTAGCAGAGAGGTGAGGTTTGAGTATCCCAGTGTATGCTGACCTTCTCCTGGGTGGCAGGGTGTCTGTTCTTTGCACTAACACCACATGAGGGCTAACAGGCGAAGCAACAATATGGGACTGCTCTCAAAGTTTGAGACTGGCTGACCAAGCACGCCTATTGTATGCATGTGGATGCACATTCTTGTCACCATTTCAGGGAGGGAGAGAAACAAGGAAGACAAAATCCTGCCAGAAGGCAGGACGATGTCCCGCCTCACAAGCCAAACACCACCCACTGGGCTTCTTCTTCCTGTGTGCTGGATTTGTTATCTTAAGGGATTTTCTGCTAACCCCAATGGCATCACTAGAGGAATGGGGAAAACCTCGATGGCTGTAGGAGGACCAATGTTGGTCCCAGAGGTGACGGATGATGGGGGCTGAGAGTTGGAAGGCGGAAGGGGCCTCAGTTGGAGTGAAAACAAATAGTAATTGTAAAAAAAAAGGAAAATGGTTTCTCCTCAATTTTTTCCTTGGTCCCTGAATCCCCATTGATGGGGTCAGCCTAGCCATATCCTTTCTCATGGCAGGTGAGTGACTACCTTCACTGCCAAAACTAATGCCACTCAGTGATCAGTGGGTGAATGGGCACAAATGCCAGGTGGACCACCCCTCCCTGCACACTCCTTAAATTTCCATGTCTAAACAACAGTCATAAGAAAAGGATCAATCTTTTGTTCCTGAAGTTTCAGGACCCAGGATCAATATTTATGAGGCTAGGTTTTAATGTGCTTTAGTACTCCATATCCTCAGCATCCACAGTCTGCCAGTAGAAAGGAGCACAGCACAGCACACCACCAAAACCACTACTGTAAGGCAGTGTTCAGCACAGGTCAGTAATGCTATAATGTAAAGAGTTAATGTTCTGTTGAGTTCTTGATACAGCATTCAAAAGCTGCTTGTTTTCTATCACCATCGCAGCGAGGAAGTCCTTGTTAAGCATCCGTAACCAAATCCATTCCATAGCTGCCTTAAAAGGTACCTTTGCCACTACTGCACTGGCAGTGTAAGAAAAGTAGTGTAGTACTGTAGTTTTTCTTGATGTGCAGATTCTGTCACACAGGCCTGACATTATGATTTCACATTTGCAATAGACAATCTGTATTATTCTTGAACTTTGCAGTCACACAGAGCTGCAGATTGCTTTCTTTACAGATGAACTTGTTGGCACAAACTGCAGGTAACTCCTGCTGACATAAAAACAAGCTATTTTGGGTGCAAAAAATGGCCACATAGTGTCTGTGTAATTTGCATTAGCGTTGCTGTATGATTTGCAAAACTCTGACTTTACAGCAGCAGCAATGCTGACGTTTGTTGTGAGAAACAGTTGCTAAGCAGTGGGTAACAAACAAGACTTTGTTCCTTCTATTCATGAGTGGCGAGCAAGGGAAATGCAGGATTTACAGGCATCCTGGATTCAATGTATACAGAGGAGGGTTGTCAGTTCAGTATATTAGAAAGCAGGAAAACACACATTTGGGAATTCTTCAGAATGTTTCCATTCTTGTTTTAATTGACAACATGTAAATGTCTGATTTCAGAGTACATGCTTTGCAGTCGGTATATGGTATCAGTCCTGTGCTCAGGTTTTTAAAATTTGACATACAGTACTCAGAATGGCACACTAAGTGGTGGTGGTGGTGGGTGGGGAGGGTTGTGGGGGGCTTGGGAAACGCAGTTCAAGGAACAAAATGTAGAAGGACTGCTCACTGCTCCTAAGTAAAATGTAACCCCTGAAGGCACACAGCTAACTAAATGAAGTGTAAAAAAGTACAACATATAATGAAGAAACATATCACCAGATTATTATCAGGTATGTTTGATCTTACTTCTAAGGTGGTGGGTTACCCCAATGAATTCTTTTAATTTTCAGTATTGGGTGCACTGTAGGTCCCCTGTACCAGGGCCACACTTGATGTGCTTCAGCCTCCCCCACCTATACAGTATGTCATGTGTGCGCAGTGTAGTTCACCCCCCTACAAGGCTGCAGTTCTAGAGCACTTCTGTAACGGCCGAGCACCCCCATTTTCTAGGGGTATATGGTGACATTTATCAAAAGGGCACCCACCTTACTCCATGAAACACTGTACCTCTCTTCTTACCAAGCTCCCACAGGTCAGCACAGATAGGGACAAGGGGCACCTTAATACATACACAGCGGCACCAATGAACATGAAATCATACACAGCAAATATCCATACCTGGAGCTGAGGTCAAGCAAGCTCCATGTTTATTACTGTACAGGTCTTACACAGCATAGAAGGGCATTGCTCTCATTAATTTATCACGATTGTCATAACGTCATTGTTCAGGAGTGTTAAATACCATTGCTGTTCCAATAATCACTGCTGCTATGTGTATTATGCTACACTGCCCCTCGCTCTTACTCAGCATACTATTGTTAATTTCACTTTAATTAACCTATCTCCATTTTTGGGGTCCCTTGAGCATTTGCACCACAAAACATTTGCATGGTGACACCCTCCCAAGTAGGGTGAGCAGTAAAATGTGGTAGCTGTGTCTGTGCTCATCTGCTATGCCAGGTAGTGGCAATGTACCATTTAGCAATCAGCTTTGTGGTTTACTTCTAAATCTAAACAGTGGCTAGTTAGTCTGACTGTGTGTGTCTCCCTTCTCATATCATGCTGATAACCCTTGTTGCCCAAAGCAGGGGGCTCACATGCCCAGTTCTTACCAGGACCCTTATCGTGGAAAACATTTTGAACTATAATTCACTACCTGACCTAGGGGATAGAATACTAAACTGGTTCCCTTTCCTCCTCTGGAGCATTACCATGCATGGTGTACTTATAACTTGCTTTCTCCCCTGATGTTCTCCTGGTGGAAGTGGACCCCATCTCTTCTCCCTGATGCCATTCAGGTTTACTTGTCTTTCTTCTTCAGGCTGGGCTCCCCGCCCCCCCCCGAGTCTCATTGCTGTTCTCCAGAGGTGCCCCTCCCAACTCTAGGCGCAACCCTTCAAGAGCTCTCTAGTAACCTGCTATGTGCTTGGAAGATGAGAGAGGCTGGTTACACTTAAACAGAATTGGAACTCAATAAAAACAGGCAATATAGTGGGACCAGCTGATCCTAAACTACAAAGTTGCTTGGTTATACATATTTTCCAGATACTAATTTTTCAAGAAAAAATGGGTTTTATCTGGTTATCCTATGACCCATGTAGAGGCAGGCAAAACTGGGGAGATTCTGGTTTTGTTTTTGGCAAATCATCCCCAGTTTTGTGTCATCAAGGCACAGGTCAGGAAGCATAGGAAAAACCAGGAGCAGTTGCAAAATTCGCAACAAGAGTATTTATTTCTACTAGCAATAACAAAAATAAACTTGTTCTGTATAACTATTTACAAAGGCAGAATAAAATAGGGAAGATCCATCAGAGTTTTCCTTCAATCTCTGTGTGTCCCTCTTTTTTACAAGCAATTCCAGCTCTGTCTTATAAGTCCATCCAACCCCCCTTCTTAACAAGCATCCTATTCTTTCTAAAGTGTTCTACTATATTTCAGGGAGGTGCTGGCAGGAACACCATGTACCAGAACTGAGGCCCCTTTTCACAGCTCTTCTGCAAAAGGCTTAAAACTTTTACTCAGGTAACCTCTTGAGTTTCCAATAGCTTTTTGCAATCATCTCAAACTATAATTATATACATTTCAAAAATTAACACTATATACTTTCTAAACAAAAGGGATCCCAATATCAGTTACATTTCCACATAACAATTTGCATATATTTTTATATCCTTTCCCAAGATCTCTACCATTATGAGTAGGGATGTAAGTTTGTCATGGCAGTCATACACGTCATTGATTCCATGACGTTTGATCTTTATTCAGGACTTCCATGACTTTCACTAGTGTCATCAGAATGTAGCAATGATGACAGTGCCACAACATTTACTACTGTTTACTAATGATTTCATGAACAATGAGTCATTAAAACCTCATCCATGACAAACTTACATCCCTAATTATGAGACATATGTAATGTATAAAATCTGCTCCCCCCATAACATATTGTCTAATATTTGATGGCTACTGGCCAGCCCAACTCCCCCTCCCCCACACAGATATTCCTTTAAAACAATACCCCCCCCATGTAGGATGACTTTCCTAAAGCAAACTACTGCAAATTCAGGATAAAGTCTGTGATGTGTCTCGGCAACACAACAGGACTCAGTACATACTGGGCTTGTAAAATACATATACTGATACTTTTGTGACCAGGTAATAATTCAGTACAAGACAGGGGATTTCAGACTTGTCCTGGAAATTAAGATCAATTGGTCTACTTGCCCCTAGCTTCCGACAGTAGATTTATGGAACAAAAGCCCCATTTCTAACATCTTCCCTCCAGAGTGTAACAGTAACATCTAGCCTCCTGCCAGGTCTCCCTCACAGCTGACAGTGTGTACAGATTGCATTGATAATGACAGCAACAAAAGGCCCATAAACTCATCTGGTCAGCCCAGGAGCCACCCTACCTAACAACTGTGCACTGGTCCTAGTGGCCATCCCCTTTTGTTTCTGCCACCCCTTTTCCAACTAATCCCACATGCCTATCCCATCCTTGTTTGAAGCTGCTCACTAATTTGGCCTGTACCACATCTTCCGTCAGCTACCACTTCCTCCAGCAGCTCTTCCACTTGCCCACCACTCTTTTAGACATATGTGCCTTTTTTGTCTCCCCCCTGCATGTTTCTGTGAGTCTCTGCTTATACCTGTAATTTGAGCTCAAGGAGAAAAGCACCTTGCCATCCATTCTATTTATCCTATGCAGGTTCTTGTATGTTTTTTATTATATCACCCATTTCCCTCCTTTTTTCAAGATTGTACATGTTCAAGTCTTGCACCCATCCTAACACTCCCAGTAACCCCTTACCTTTAGCATGAAGAGCATCTTCTTGACTGCTGCTTCAGGATTCTTCTCCTGCACCAGTGCTGCAGCACCCCCACACACTCCATGTGCACGACCATAGCTCTGATACTGCTGTGTGCCTCTTCCCTCAGTAGACTCTGTTAGTTCACCAGACCATAGTTCTCAGACTTACAGCTCATATACCACTGCTGAAACCTCTCCAGTTGTGGTGCCATTATTACCTGGTGTGTTCCCATCCCTTCTTGGCCCCTACACTGCTTTACATACTTGCACTGCTGGATGTCCTGCATCACTGCCATCCTGAATGGCTGGGCTTGGGATGTAAAAGATGTCAATCATTTCCCCAACTAGTCTTAAAGGGGTATGGCTATTAATCTCAGAACACCCTGACATGTCATTTCTTCTCTGTTTATGGCAAATGGAGACATTTCCAAACTGAGCTGGGAAGTTTGTTTTAGTCTCTGTCCCTTCAGTGTAGCCTAAGTTCAGGGTTGCACTTTTCTCCCCAAGATGGTTCTGCACACCTCTGTACTCCATTCTGTTCTTCAGTCCTCATCCTTTTACACTGGCTAATTTAGCAACAACATGAAGAATTTAGCACGTAGAGCAGGTGTGGTAATGGCAGTGTCAGCAGTGTTGACAGCTGCAGGATCCCTTAGCCACTTCAGAGTCTCAGTGAAGTCCTTATGGCTCCTTTAGAAATCAAACGGTGGAGTTTGAGAATTATGTGTTGGATTGCTGAGCGGTGATCACAGGATTCCCAAATAAAACTATTTTCTTCAAAAGTAAGTACCATATCTATGATAGGGGTTATGAGGGACTCTAAAATATTTAGAAATGTATGTGCTAAGATTAATTGCATTACCAGAGTAATAATAGCTCAGTAACTACAAAAAGGTGCCTTATAATTACTTGCACTTAAAGGACTAAGTTAACTCTCTATTTCTAAAGGTCTTAACTTGACAGGTTAATAAGGTGTTTCCTTTTTTCATAATGTGTGTTCTACTTGGTGACTAAATGTCTCTGCCACCGCACAGCAACTGCCCATTGACTGGGAGGCTTTCTGGGTATTTTGTTTGCCCTTTAAGGGAATGTAAAATAAGGGTTGCACCCAGGAGAGTCGGTAAATCATCAAATGTGTTTCTTGAAGGTCAGCCATGACTGATCCTTATTAATCATCAAAGTTTACCATATGATCATCAGGGGAGATCATGATGTAAAATCATCATCCAGATCATGATTTAATCATCAAAGAGTCATATACCCTTCATATCACCGACTGATGATTATTGATTATTTTTGTAAGCATAAATCAGCATGGTGGTTTTGATGATCTGTGGATGATCAAGTGATGATCATTTATGATCTTTGTTGTTTATATTAGTTCTGTGCTGTAAGACTGTAAAGTCACACAAGTAATATTTAAAGTTTTATGTCTTTCCTAACACCAGTGCAACAGATGTGTCTGAGTATGGATCAAAGTAGTCACTACTGGAGGCACTGCAGAGAAATGACAGCTGAGCAATACCATATCTTTTGGGCTTGCTCCACGTTAAAAACCTTTTCTGGACTCGATAGAAACTGCACTTCAAGACATTTTCTCTCCGCAGGTTCTGTTGACAGAACACTTGTTCCTTTTCATGCTGTTTCCTCATAACATGAAAGACCCAGTGACACGATACCTGTTGGGAATTCCTTTACTAATGGCTAAGAAGTGTATAACTAAACAGTGGCTCAAAGGGGCAGTCCCGACCTTAGAGGAGTGGCTTGCATTAGTGAATAAAACTTATGCGACAGAGATGTTAACATATACCATACACCAACAGGAGGATAGGGGAGGAATAGGTGGAATAGATGGCCGCTGTTTGCTATGGCCAGAGATCCCAGCTTTGTTACTTGATGGGGCTGTTGAAGGTCTGTTTACAGGATAGGTGGGAGAAGTCTGTGTTGGAAAAATATTCATACTAGAAAACTGGGCCTTGCACTCTATCCCCTCAAACTGCAATACTATATATCGGAACTCCATTTGACAGTACATTATTAAGTGTATGATCATCAGGGGAGATCATGATGTAAGATCATCATCAAGTTTGTGATTTAATCATCAAAGAGTCATGTAACCTTTATATCACCAACTGATGATTATTGATTATTTTTGAATGCATAAATCAGCATGATGGTTTTGATGATCTGTGGATGATCAATGCTGGATTTGACTGGACCCTGTCTATGCCACGCTTGACATCAACAAGGCCCTGTACTGCTTCATAACTATCCTCAACAGGATTTGGGACACACATGCCTCTGTCAAAAAACTGAGAGTCAAGCGCCTCCACCACCCTTGGATCGCCCCCCCCACCTCATCGAGATGTTCAAGTCTCATGACCTTGAATGGCTAACTTCAAGTCCACTCATGCTGCAGCTGACTTTCAGTTCTATAGGTCACTCAGGAACACCTGTACCAAGGCAGTTCACGCAGCCAAGGCTCTTTACTACAAGATCGACCTTCAGGCCAACCTAAGCTCCCCAGCCAACTTAAGGAAAGTGCTGCACTCCTTATTCGACCCTCCTGCCCAGTTCTCCCCACCACCCTTCTAGTTTATGGCTCACTGATCTCCAGCACACTAACCATTGCCTCTCTCTTCAATAATTTTTTCACCACCTAGGCGCCACCCAGCCAGCCCTCTCCTGACCTCCCCCCAGTTGCTTCACCATCTCCCTCAGACACATTTAGCTTCCCCACAGTCACCCTCCAGGAAGTCCTCCAGGCACTCAGTGTCCCTAAACCATTCCAAACACAGCCCCAATGGGCTGGATCCTAATCTCCTTCAACTATTCACCCTAGCCATAACCCTCCCACCCTCTCCCTCATGCACATCCTGAACTGATCCTTTTCTCTCAGCGTCATTCCCTCCTCCCCTGGAAACAACAGGCCAATCTCACTACTCCTTGCCACAGCAAAGCTCCAGGAATCCCTTGTGCTCTCCTGGATTATGACCATCCTCGACTCCTCATGCTTCCTCTCTCCCTACCAGTCTGGTTTTAGAAAGAAAAACACTTCATCATCTCCTCTCTCCTCCGAGTGACAGACTCCATCCTCACAGGGATGGACAAAGGACACATTACAGCAGCCATTTTCATTGATCTGGCCACCACCTACTCCTAAACAAGCTGATCTCTGCAGGTCTCTCCAGTACCACCATAAACTGCTTCCACTGCTACCTAACAGGGCACCTGCAGTCTGTTCAGATAAGTGACATGCCACCCCCCCATCCAGGCTGGTGTTCCACAAGGTTCCATTCTGGGCCCAGTACTATTCTCCATTTTTCTCAATGACCTACCCTCAGCCTCTATCTCATCACACGTACATATGCATGCTGACAATACGGTAATATACACATCTGGTCCCTCAACCACTACAGTTGAAATTCTACTCCAGCACGACTTCGTAAAGGTGCTGCATGGGTTCCAGGCAAACCAAATTTAAATTAACACAAAAAAAAGTATCCATGATCTTCAACATTGGCCAGAAACTAGAAAACTGGGCTTTTCTTCACACATTGACACCACGCACACCAAGCTCTGACCCAAGCTTGGCACTTTGTACTGCAACAAGGACTGCCTCGCCCCACCAACATGCCAGGAGCAAGTCACCTAAATGATCCTCCCCATCTTTGATTATGCTGATGTGGTATACAGCTCTGTCCCCCCCTTTCCTCACTCACCATTCTGGACACCCTCTGCAACACTGTCATTTTACTACCAACATTGCTTCCCACACTCATCACTGTTTGCTGTACTCAACACTTTCCTTACTTCCCCTACCTCAGCCCTGCCATACACACTGTTTTATCTTCATTGCCAAATACTGGTTTGGTTCACTTACCCCTTACACACCCTTCCTCCTCTCTCCTATTCCTACTTCTGCTTATGAACTGTGTTTCAGAGACCCATGCACCCTTTCCATCCTCCGCCTGCCTCATGTGCTGGGCTAGAGACTTTCTTGCACAGGCTACCATCACTTTGGAACCAACTTCCTTCTTCTCTCCGTCTCTCCCCTCCCTACTTTTATTCAAGCACCAACTAAGGCTCTGTACCCTGCCTTCATGCACTTGCACTTGCAACCCTTCCCCTGAACTTCTGTGAAAACATACTTGATTTGTACTGTTATTTGACCTGTTTTTCTGTGTAAATGATGTGCCTTACTATGTTTGTACAAACCCATTGTTTACCCTGTTCCCCAGATCACATCTGGAAATGAGCCTCGGCTCAGTGTGCCTTTCCAAGTTACCAGATTTTTAACTAATAAATAAAATATGTACAAGACCTTGACTTGGTGTCTGGTGCCCGTCCTGGGGATTGTCATCTTGTTTCTCATATCTGGTTGTATTTTTTTTTTTGTGGTTGACTGTTTTATGTCATATTGACTAGCAATAAAATGCAATTATTAAAAAAACGTTTTTGTGTTATTGATATAAAAATATGAATGTCAAATATCAGCACAAGAAAATTAATTATAATGTAAATCATGTGAAAACAAGTATGTGCAGTATACATTTTTGCGTAACTAATTTGCATATTTCAGAAACCCAGTTGGACCAAAACAATGGTAATTTCTATTTTTAAAATAATTTTGCCTTAAAAGTATTTGTGTGCAGACTGTTAGGAAAAGTATTGAGCACAAACCAGGTACTTTTATAAATTCACCCTGACCATCAACTTAATCATTGAATGGAACTACATTAACCAATTTGAGACTTTATACTACTAGTAAGAAGTGCGGTGTCAGAGTAAAGTATAATTAAAAGCAGTGTTTGTATAGAAGATGTATCATAAGTGATTAAGCCAGTAAATATGTTTAAATAGAAGAAAATGCCAACTCTGTAAGTATAGGAAAAATTAAAATTATTGCAGTGATTTAACCATGGGCAATCATGAGATCGTCATTAATCACAATCACCATTTCCTTAATACCATAGTTTTTGACTGGCGGCTCACTATCATTCATTTTTTTTCAAGTTAATATACTTTATTGAATTTATTGTGATTTTAACAACAACACGACAACTAACATTCATGTTTAATTATTGTTAGTTATTATCACAATAGTTTTTGAAGCTGGAACATGACCGTTGAACATAATTGACAATATTTATTCATAATGCGTCATTATTAAAATATCCTCTTTTAAGAGGGGCAGCCTGCCAAAAGCTGTTCCTAGTGTGATTTCCCAGTCCAGATGGAAGTGTTCAGTTTCCAGATTCATCACCTCTACGTGAGCTTCTTCGTCTGCGATCAGTCAGCAGGGTCCTGCAGGCTCATGAATAGCAGCAGAGTTCCTAGGTTCAGGTGGCACTGACTCACTCCAATGCGTGTCTCTGGTGGCTCTGGCCTTGTCCAGGGTCTTAGATTGGAGATAGAAGTGGCCTGTTAGAGGCTAACCCTCAAGGATGGCATCCTGATGGCTTCTGCACCATCTGCCCTGTATTCTGTTATCACTGGAGAAGTAGTGGAAAATATCCTGTTCTGATGAGGACCTGTGGCCTAAAAGTAGCTGCAAAGCTAAGGCAGTTGTGTTACAGAAGATCAGAGCAGTTAGTATGGTGAAGAACAGACCCAATGAACTTCTAAGCCACTGTTTCTGTTACTGTATTGATGCTGACTTTGAACCCCAAGGAGGTACGGGGCTTGGGGAAAGCTAGTGAATGGCAATCTACCTCACTTGTAGTGTAATGTCCAGTATTTTTTCTGGGAGGATACTTCTCCATACTGACCTCAGTCAAAGGCACAAATTAATGTGTCTGTGCCAAACAGGGCCGGATACACCCCAAGTTCCCTTTCCTACTCGCAGCTGTGAAGGGAATGTATTGGTAACTGGTATCCAAATTGTGTCATGTGTAAATATGGGTATAGTGTCACTGAAGCTAACTATTAATATGGTGAATGTAACTGTGATGTTGCGAGATTCAAATCCACAACTGGCTGGTTGGAGACGTGTACAGTAAAGTGACTATGTTGAATATATGCCTTATAAATGTCAATTTAAACAGGGCCCAAAATGAGAGATGTGGTCAGGGCTCTGTCTGCATGCTCTCTGGCTCTCTGCTATTCCACTGCCTTGTACACCCACTTGTAAATAAATTACTAGAATTTTGCAAGTAATGCGAAAGCCTAAAAGTCATGTCCTGTGTCTCGGTATTTACTGAAGAGTACTGTGTGTTTACAAATGCAACCAAAACAAGTAAACATGATCAAAATTAAATCCGATTGTCTGGCCTGGTGGTGCTGAGGGCTGAGGCGCTGGACACCTTACCTCGCACCACGCTGGCGACCAGTGTTTGGGAATGACCATGAGCTGCTGGGGGTTGGCTGGGGAGGAGAAGGATTGAGTGCCCAACAGCTGTTCTCCTTCTCTGGGGGGGGTTACCTGCATTCTCCCGCCGCAATACCGCCACCTAGGAGAGCCTGGATGGAAGGTGCAGTAGGAGGGAGTAGCAGCATCGATAGGGCAGATGTCGGCAGCGGGGCGGGAGCAGGAGGCACATCTCAGCATGCCTTCATGCTCCTTAACCCTCATTGCACGCCAACGTCAGGGAACGAACAAGGGAAAAACACCCTCGTCCCTCCTAGGTGACGACTCCTTGCTGTGTGTTGGTCCTCAGGCTCATCGGGCAGACTCCGTTGTACCAGTCCACATCGCAGCATGTACGGTTCGGAGGAGGTAAGAGCAGGAGAGTGCCCTCCCCACCCTACCCGAGGGTTATCCGGGCACCTAGGTTAGTGCACTGTGTACTCTAGGGGCAGACTCTGATGAGGAGAAGGATCGCACACACAGGTTGAAGTAGTCTGAAAGAGTGAAGAGAAGGGGGCAGTCAGGAGGAGCATAAATACAATAGTAAAAAAAAAAATATTTAATCCGGTTAAAGTGTAGATAAATTATGTCAGCCCCTAGTTGTTATTTGGGGAAAGTTGGTGTATAGTGTGATGTAAGCCAGATCTATTTTTTGGACCAAACACAGTGACTTTGTTTGTCTCTGGAGCCAAGGGAAGAAGAACACAATAATAGTGGGACCTGTATCGTGAGCAAGACAACACATTAAAGTAGGCACTAAGGAGCAAGGTGCCCCACAGCTTCCGGAGGAGATGAGGTTTTCTTTCCTAAAGGGGCACAGGTAACATGCTCAAAGCAGTTCTCACTGGTGCATGCAAAAACTTTATATACAGTGCCTTGGTGGGTAACCCCTTCAGAGTGTGGGAAAAGTCAAGCCTAGGATTGTACATTTTCATGGGGGTGGCTCGTGTTGAGATGAACCATCTAAAATATCCCTAGACATGGGAGTCTCCTCTGTGGTTATTTACTGCCCTCCTTCTCTGCACTGGACATAGGTGGTAGGGATGGCATGATAAAGGTTGTGTTATAACTATATGTGGAATATTTCTATAACCAGTTTGTAGTTTGGAACCAGCATTTGCCACTACAAGGCATGATTTATAGAATTCTATTTTCCTTTAAGGCCCAGTACTATGAGCCCCCCCCCCACCCATGGTCTACCTTTGGGCTGTCTGTGTGGCTCCCAGGCAAAAATGTTCTGAATATAATTACATTTTTTTTAAAGAAACTATCCATTAAGAAAGTCATCTACTTATTTATTTGTTGAAATGTTTCACCAGGAAGGCACACTGAGCAACAGGTTGCTCGTCTCCGGCCCACAGTCACAGTCTCTTCACCCTCTTTTCCCCACTATGTAATGTAAAGCTCTTCTTTGAGGTTATCTCCATAGATCCATAATACATTATTTACTTATTTATTAATTGAATATTGATAACTGAGAAAGGCACACTGAGACATGCCTTGTTTCCAGGACCAGTTCAGCTGTAGGGGTACAGGGGAACAAATATTGTACATGTAGTGGTAAAGTTCAGTAAATATGAAGAAAACAGTGTACAGGCAATAATAACAACCAAAAAGGCAACATAAACAGTAAGAAGGCAGAGACAAAAGGTGTCATAAAAATAAGAGCAGGCAATATGTGGTCGAACCATCGGTGCAGAGGTAGCACTGCTGCTCATGGCACCAGTGATCTGGCTTTGAAAGTGAACCTGAGTTGTTGAGGGCTGGCCGGGGGGAAGAGGATCAAGCACAAGCTTCCCAAAGGATGTTGTGCTCCTCTGGGGAGGAATGACAGCCTGGTCTGGGGAGGGAGGGTAGCCTGCTCTAGGGGGAGAGAGGACAGCCAGCTCTGGGGAGGGAGGATGGCCTGCTTAGGGTGGGAGAGTAGCCTGTTCTGGGGAGGGAGGGCAGCCTGATCTAGGGAGGGAGGACAGCCTGCTCTGGGAAGGGAGGACAGCCTGTTCTGGGAAGGGAGGACATCCTGCTCTGGGGAGGGAAGGCAGCCTTCTTTGGGGAAGGAGGACAGCCTGCTCTGGGCAAGGAGGACAGCCTGCTCTGGGGAGGGAGGGCAGCCTGCTCTGGCACTAGACTGCCACCTGGGTGACCTCAGGTGGCAGTGCACCCTAGAGTGGCTCAGTGGGTGGGGAGACACCGGCACAAGACACGTATCATGCTTGTGTGCATGCTTGCATCACTCCCCAGGCCAATGTCTCAGGGTAGGGACAAAATGGAGGAAGAAAAGTGGCAGACCCAGGGCAGTATGATGGATTGACTCCTCACAGGCCCCACACTGGTGACATGGCAGCTTTCCCAGGAATCAGATCCCTGCAGTGGCAATTGGGCTGCTCCCTGGCATAATCTAAAAGCCATGGAGGAACACAGGGAAAGAGCTAAGTCCACGAGATGTCAGTGGATGGGCTGGGGGGGAGTCAGTCCAGATGGGGTGGCACAGGCCTACCAGGAGGCCAAAAAATAAAAAGAGCAGGCAATATGTGGCAATATATACCATAGGAAATTTTCAGACAGTGTGTGCAGTGAAGCTGGATTGGTGAGATGTACAATAATTTGCAAAAAAGCTGTATTAATGCACCGGTTACTGTAACTTAACAACACAAAAGTAGGGAAGTGTGGTGTTAGGGTTTTTCACCCTAACTCCCCATCCCCCCAGTAGCAAAAGAAAAAAAAACATTAGGATTGTGGGTCTCTAGAGTCTTGGTGAATCAGTAGTGTGGTCTTCCTTGGGGCTTGTCAACCCTAATGTTCGCCCCATTTTGTGAACAAACAACATCATGCATAATCTCCTTTCTTCATGCAGGGCCCACAGGGAAGGGGTTAGCATTATGGTTGACAACCCCAATGAAGATCCCACCACTGATTCACCAAGACTCTGGAGACCCACAACCCTATTTTTTCTTTTTGCTGCTGGGGGGTTGGGGGTTAGGGTGAGAAACCCTAATGCCACATTTCCCTACTTTTGTGTCATTAAGTTACCCTAACTGGTGCATTAATGCAGTTGTTTGCAAATTATTGTACATATTACCAATCCAGCCTGACTGCACACACTGTTTGAAAATTTCCCATGGTATATATTGCCACATATTGTACAAATTACTTCCTTACTTTTTTGGATAGTATACTAGAATCCTCATTTGCCTGTGGGAGGGCCCTGCACTCCCATCCCTCCATAGATGCACACATGTATGTTTCTGCTTGCATTTCAGCCAAAACAGCAACCAACTGTCAGCATGCACCCCCATCTCTCCATTTATTTATTTAAAAGTTGATAACCAGGAAAGGCACACTGAGCCAAGGCTCATTTCCAGGTGCAACTCGGGGCAAGGGTACAATTTACAAATTGATATGAGAAATTACAATTAAGACTGGTACAGAATACAGTTGATACAAGGATAGTGCGTGACGGTAAAACTGGTACAGGCTGCTAAAGGAAAGGACAACAGTTGAAATTGGCACAGTTGCTGATCTCAGGGCAAATCCATACAGTAAAGCAATGATACATGAATAAGTACAGTAGTCAGAGGACGAATGTTGTACAATGGTTTGAAATTGGTACTGGTACAGATTGAAGATCAATAACAAATCAGTAAAACAGTGGTCTATGAGTATGAACAGTAATTACAAGGACATGAAAGCAATTACATGAGATTGATATGAAACAGTGGTCTATGGGTATGAACAGTAATTACAAGGACATGAAAACAATTACATGAGACTGATATGAAACAGTGGTCTATGGGTATGAACAGTAATTCAAAGGACATGGAGCAACTACATGAGATTGCTACCCAGTTATAACACATATACACAATAAGAGCTTATGCTGGCGTGGGGGTGATAGAGGGTGGGGTGGTGGGAGGGGACAGGGGAAAGTGGAGGGGCAGGGGAATTAAGTGGGGGGTGGCAGAAACAGGGAGGAAGGGGGAGACCCTGAAGTAGTTTTAAATGGACACCACAGTTGGCAGACTGCGGACAGCTGGGGTAGTGAATTCCATAGGGCAGGGAGCCAGTAGGTGAAGGCTTGCTACCCAGTGAGGGAATGTGGAGTTGATAGTGTGACAGAGCATTGGTCATGGGTACGCAGTACGTAGTTGGAGCAGGGGGCTAAGAGGGAGGAGAGGTAGGAGGGGAAGGTGTTGAACTAGACCTTGGTGATGAAGGATACACAGTGTGCAAGCCGGTGATTCACTGGGGGGGGGGGGAGACAGAATGGTAAAGGAGGCAGTGGTATGTATGATAAGGGAGACTGGTGGTGAAGCAGCAGAAGGCAAGGAGCAGAGGGTCGAGCTTGGTGAGGGAGGATAGATGGGCTGAGCTGTAGACCACACTGACATATTCGAAGGAGGGGAGGATTAACTTAGATAATATTTCTTTCCTGAATGGTAGGGACAGACAGTTCTTGTGCCTGTGGATCATGCTTAGATTTGGTCGGAGTTTGTTGTGAATGGAGTCAGGGTGTGTGGAGAAGTCCAACTTGGGGTTAAGTCATAATTTGAGGTACTTGTAGCTATTGACTGCTAGGATTTTAGACCTGTCAAGAGCATGGAAGGAGGGGCGGTGAGTTTAGCCAGCTTCTGGGTGATACCAAAAGCCATGGTGACTGTTTTTTAAGTGTTACATTTGAGGAATTTGGTGTCGAGTCAAAGCAGCAGGTTCTCGGAATCAGCCTGGAGGGCAGGTTCGAGTTGAGCTATGGAGAGGCCAGAGGTGAAGATTACTGAGTTATCAACATACATTTGGACCTGGGAGGTAGGGCAGGCAGATGGGAGGCTGTTTATGATGACTGAGAAAAGGGTGGGGCCAAGGATGGACCCCTGCAGGACTCCTGCTAGGATGGGGAGGGGAGGGTATTTGACTTCGCCCAACTGCACGTATTGAAACCTGTCAGAGAGGTAGGCCTTGAACCAGTCAACGGTGGGGGCGAGAGGCCTATGGATGCTAGGTCATCTATAAAAATTTTGTGGGCAAATGAGTCGAATGCTTTGGCTAGGTCTATGAAGATAGCTAGTGTCAGGTGACCCTTGTCCGTGGCCAAGTGAATATGATTAGTTAGGCGGAGGAGGGAAGAGGAAGTGGAGTGGTTTCGTTGAAAGCTGGATTGATATGGGGTCAAAATATCATGTGAGGACGGGAAGGAGTTCAGCCTTTTGGAGATGAGGGATTCCAGTATCTTAGAGAGGGAGCGGAGGAGGGAGATAGGTCTGTAGTTGCCAGGGTTTGAGGGATCACCCCCTTTGTGTAGGGGATGACCTTAGCCAATTTCCAGGCCTTAGGTAAGGAGCCAGAGGAGAGAGAGAGAGATTGAAAAGATGGGTGATAGGAAGGACAATAACTGGGGCTGATATTTTCAGAAGGTTGGGACTGATACCATCTGGGCTCTGTTTGGAAACGTTTAGAGATTTGAGGGCATGGAGTACCTCGAATGGGGTAATGGGGGGAAGTATAGTTGAATGGGGGAAGGAAGGGTGTGAGTGTATGTGGTGGGGCGAGGAGAGTGGGTCAGTGTGGCTGGGTGCTGTGGGGGGGACGGACGGACCGATGAGAGCAGGCAGGCAAAATTGGAGGAGGGGATTCCCCATGGGAAGGACACAGGTGGTGAAGTAGTGATATATGGAAGAGACAGTATTTCTGGTGCCGTCTGGTGATTGGGAGCTGGGAGGGGTGGGTTGAGAGGGAGAGTCTAATAGGGAGTGAAGAGTCTTCCAGAAAGTGGCTGGAGTGGAGCGGCATTCATCAAGCTGGGCTTTAAAGAAATTGGCTTTAGCTGTTTACACTGCCTTGGTACAGGCATTCCGCTGATTTCTGTATTTTTGGAGGTCAGCATCATCTGAGGAAGCCTTGTAGTCTTTCCATGCATGATCTCTATTTTTGAAGAGCATTATCAGGTGGGGAGAGATCCGGGGAAGGTGCCTGCGCCTCAGCCTCAACCTTTTGAGGGCGGCATGGGATTTCCAGATATTTTGGAAAGTGGAACTGAAGGCAGCCAATGCAGAGTCCATGTCGGGGCAGTGAAGACACCAGACCAGTCAGCGAGGTATAGGTCAGCTAGCAGGGACTGTTGGTTCAGGGACCTTAGAGGCCTGAACCACATGTACTATGAGGGGGCCGGCCCAGTACTTCCTGAAGCAGTGGGTGATAGAGTGATTGCTAAAAGCATCTGGGAGATTGCCAGCCGAGGAATATTTGTGGGGGTGAGTCATTAAAATCCAATTGATTCATGAGTGGTTGTTGGAGAGGGGGATAAGCCTAGTGGGGTTGGATATTAGTTGCGTTAGGTTGAGGGCCTTTATCTCCTTTGTGGTGGGTCGAGCTGATGGGGCAGACCAGTTCAGGTTAAAATCACCCAATGCAGGGAGCTCGCCGGAGGCAGAAAGAGAAGTGAGGGAGTCGAGTTTAGATACTATAGATGTGGGGGATGGGTTGGGGGAAAAGTAGCAAGTTGTGACAAAGAGGGGCGAGGAAGAGGGGAATGTCAGCTTCGAGAGAAGCAGTTTTTGTGATTTTGGGATGGCTTCCTGGAGGACCGTGGTGGCCCTGAGGGGCTCATGGCTGTATGTGGTGACACCATCGATGTGTTTGCCCCTGTCCCGTAGAAAACAGAGTAGCCTAGGATAGCTACCAAGGAGTCTGGGACTTAAGCGATAGCCAAGTCTCTGTGATGCAGAGGATGTCTGGAGAGCAATGTGATGTCCAGGTCTTGATTTGATCTAGTTTGGGCAGTAGGCTCCTTGCATTTATGCGGTAGATACCCAGCCCATTTGAAAGGGGGGGCAGGGATCGGTGGGGTCGAGTCCAGAGTTCATGATGCCTTAGGATGAAACCAGTTGGAGTTAGTCTGAAGGGATTGCTGTCTGGCATTCCCCGTTTGTGTGGAGGTAGGATATGTTTCTGATCTTTCTGTGTCTTTTTGGCAAATAAATTGGCTACTATGAGCACTACTTGAATTACTGTGTGCTGGATTGCATTATTTCTGGTAAGCAGGATGGTGCTTGAACTTTTTTGCTGTCGTTTAGTTCAATATTGCTGGTGAGTAGGAGAAGTAGGAGGCATGGGAATAGGAATTTGGGGAGTTTTTTTCTATGGGGCCTGGGGGTGGGGCCTGGGTTTGAGGGCCCAGAGTGGCAGGGAGTGGCTGAGATGGAGGGGGAGAGGGTACAGAAGGTAAGGGGGAAGGGATAGAGATTTCTGCAAGGGGTTGGGGGAAGGGGCTGAGGTGAAGGAAGGTGGGATCATAGGTGGTAGTGGTGGGGGCATGGAGGGAGATTAAGATTAAGAGGATGATGAGAAGGGCTAAGGTGAGCAACCTAACTGGAGGGAGCATTTTAACTAGTGATATGTTAAGGGCAGCAGAGTTGGAGTATAGTGCTGTTACCATAACAGGGAGTTGTACAACATGGGTTAAGGGTGGCTGAGATCTGAATGAGGGTAAGTGGCTTTGGTGGTGTAGTGGTTAGTGGTGTCGCTTATGGGGGTAAAGGTCGGGGGTTTGAAATCCCAGGAAGATCTAGTGGAGAGATGAGAGGAGGAATGTAGGGTACAGGGTAGGGAGAGGGTGAAAGGGGAGAGAGTTGTAGGGAGGGGAGGAGCAGAAAGTGTAGGCTAAAAGTGGAATACAGGGAGCACCACAGTGACACCTAGTGGGCAGCCAGTATAAGATCATAGAGGGAAAATGGGCTGATAGGTTCTGCATGTGGAGTCATGTGACTTAGCTATGTGACCATCTTCATGAATAAATTAGGGGGCAGACCTGGCAGGGCAGTCATCACGTAGTGATGACAGGCTAACACTGGTGCACAACAGCACCTTAGGAGGACAGCAGATGTGGAATTTTTGGTCACCTTGTAAGTGGCTCCTTCCGTCGATGGTCTGGTTTGTGGGAAGTAGCTTCTTGTGAGGGGCTGCTGTAACTAAGCCTGTGAGGAGAGAAAAGAGCAGATTAAATGGCTAGCAAACAAAGAGTTCAAATTGTGCGGGGATCTACATGTCTGCATGGAGCTGAAGCAGGTAAGATGGAGGATCCTGACTTCAATCCAAATTAGTCTGCAGGACACGAAAGGTAAGCACCACTACACAAATAACACAGCCAAAGCCCAACTGCAAGAGTAACAGTAGCAGCTAGGGAGAGCAATTAAGGTACACTGGAATATGTAGGCGGTCAGCAGAGCTTAGAATAAAAAGTAGCACAGCAAATTTCCATAGATGCATACATGTATGTTTCTGCTTCCATTTCAGACAAAACAGCAACCAAATTGTCAGCATAGCCTTGTTATTACCCCACCTCATGAGCGCCGTGCTGAAAATTTTCAAATTCCCATCAAGACTTAATTCTGTGGCACCACAACATCATTCCCACACATCATTCCCCGCCAGAGGTGCAAAAACACATTTTGGTCGGGATTTGAAAAATGACACCTGTCACATTCATGAGGTGGTATAAAAAATGGCCATGTTGAGAATTTAGGGTCAAAATATTTAAAATTAGCAAAGTTACGTGCAGGTGTAGTAAAAGTTCAATGTATATGCATAACTTTACCATTTTTACATATTTGGACCCCAAATTTGCAACATAGCCTTCTTCTGATCTTACCTCATGAACAAGGGTGATTACTTTTCAAATCCCACCCAAAAGGTGATTTTGTTAAGCAACCACAAAATCACCTTTCGGGCAGGATTTGCATAATTTCAATGATATTTTTCATGAGGTAGTGTCCCCGAAAGACCATGTTGAAAATTTGATGTTAAAATATATAAAAATGGCTGAGTTATGCTTCAGAGTTGAAAACCCCATTGAAATACCGCATTTACCTTAGTTTTTCAGTCAATGGTTCCAGCAGCAAAACATGTCTTCGATTGGAGAGTAGATCTTCATTCTGTAACCTGTTCAGGTGACTGAGGGTGTACTGGGGGGTGTAGGGTGGTGGGTGCTGAATGGGAAAGTGGGGGCAGAGGGGTTCAATCGGAGAGGGACCATTTTGTTTTTTCCAAGTTTGAAAAAAAAAAACATAGAGGGACCGTTTTCTTTTTTTCAGATTGGGCCAGAAATGAGAGGGTGGGGGTGCCACTAGACTTCAGGGAAATATAAATAAACTACAGGGATCACGATTAGAGGGTTGAGGTGCCACTAGATACCAGGGAACTATAAATGAATTACGGGGATCACGATAGGAGGGTGGGGGTGCCACTAGACACCAGGGAAATATGAAGTATGGGGATCCTGATCGGAGGGTGTGGGGTGCCACTAGACACCAGAGAAATATAAATGTAACCCCCTCTTGGGTGGGAGCTTACCTGCTGCCTCCCGCTGTGTACCACCACCAATCCTGGTCTGTTTTGGTGCCCAGGTGATCTCTGTCTGGCCCCTGCAATATTCCTTCAGTAGAAAGGGGCCGGAGGAGCAAAGCCGCATAACCACGATGCAGCTTGCTGCTTGAATGTGCAGTGGCGGTCTGCGCATGAACAGTAGTGCATTCTCATTTTCAAGCCACTCGTGTGGCAAAGCAAAGCTCCCCCTGTGCTCCCGGACTCCCGAACCAGCTAATCAGGGTCTGGACATGAGGGAGGCAGATAGGAAGCCACAAAAAATATTTAATAAAAGAGCTCCAAAAAGCACTATTGATCATGCTTTATAAATATTAATGTGGCACTTATGAATATTAATGAGCTCTGCCTGCCATCTATAGGACAGTGCATGCTCAAAGGTGCAACAGGCAGGGTACTGTGTTTAAATATGTATTTTTACAGTCAGACAGTAGGGCAGAGGGAAAACTTCAAAGCCCTATAATAAGTGTTTGTTAAAAGTATTTACTTTGGCTGCACAGAGACTGAAATGTTGGGACAGGAAATAAACTGCAGAGTCTGTGTACACCAGCAGCCATGTTTGATACTTTCACCCCCAGAACCAGCCAAGTAGAATTCAAGGTGCCCAAAGACCTGCAGAAATGGCTCCTGGGAGAAGGTTTGAACAATGTTCTTGGCTCCCAAATTGTTAGACAATTAAGCATCAAAATAACTTAAATGTTTATTAATTTTCTTGATGGACAGCTTTATTTATTTAAAGTTGGTAACCGGTAGAGGCACACTGAGCTGACGCTTGTTTCCAGGTACGACCTTGGGGGGAGGGAGGCAAAAATACAAGTACATCATGTCGGTCAGGTTACAAAAGTACAGAAGCAAATACATTAGTACATAGTGGACCAATGAAAATCTACCATTTTCCACGGAAACCCTGGGGAGAGTTGCAGCTTGAGTGAGTCTGGCTTGGGCTCTCAGTGAAACACAGAAACATAGCAGTTGACGGCAGATAAGGACCGCAAGGCCCATCCAGTCTGCCCATTTTTTCTACCTTATGAATGTGCCATAGGCGTTTACTCTGTCAATGGCCTAGCTATTCTTACTCATCTGTATTGCTCCCTAATGCCTATCCCATGCCTGTTTGAAGCTCTGCACTGTATTCATATCTACCACTTCCTGAGGTAGGCCGTTCCATGCATCCACTACCCTTTTTTGTGAAAAAGAACTTTCTCATATTACCCCTTAATCGGCCTCCCTCTAATCTCATGCTGTGTCCTCTTGTCCTGCTATTTTTCTTATATTGAAAAATGTTAGACTCTTTCACCTTGTTTATGCCCTTAAGATGACTGAATGTTTCAATCATATCATCTCTCTCTCTCTCTCTCTCTCTCTCCCACCTGTGTTCTAGGGTATACATATTGAGCTCCGTTAATCTGTCCTCAGGTTTTCTGATGCAGTCTCTGCACCATTTTGGTTGCCCTTCTCTGGACTACCTCCATTTTGTTAATGTCCTTGTGCAGGTGCGGCCTTCAGTACTGCACGCTGTACTCCAGATGGGACCTAACCAGTGTCTTGTAAAGAGGGATTACTACCTCCCTCTTATGACTTGTGATACCCCTACTAATACATCCCAACATCCCTCTAGCCTTACCTACTGCTTTAGTGGTCTGCTTGGATGATTTCAGGTCATCTGTGATGATGATACCCAAGTCTCTTTCTCCCCTTGTGATTGTCCTCAACTCCCCTCCAAATCTATAGGTGGTTTCAGGGTTTCTCTTCCCTATGTGTATGATCTTGCACTTCTTTACATTAAACCCCAGTTACCACTCTTCCGACCATTTTGCCAGTTTATCCAGTTCTCTTCTCATTCTGCCCACCCCATCTGGATCATCTACTCTATTGCAGATCTTGGTGTCATCTGCAAACAGACAAACCTTACCCTCCAGTCCATCTGCAATGTCACTGATGAAGCTATTGAAGAGGACTAGCCCCAGGACTGATCCCTGAGATACCCCACTTGTGACTTGCATCTCTTCTGACTGTATACTGTTTACCACCACTCTCTGTTTTCTGCCCTCCAACCAGTTTGCCACCCAGTTGACCAACTTCTGACCCACCTCGAGCCTACCCAGCTTATTAATCAGTCTTCTATGTGGAACAGTATCGAAAGCTTTGCTGAAGTCAAGGTAGGCAACATCAACTGCACCCCTTTGGTCCACCACTCTGGTTACCCAGTCAAAGAAATCTATGAGATTAGTTTGACAGGACCTTCCTGTCGTAAACCTATGCTGTCTTGGATGCTATGCTCCTTTGGATTCCAGGTGTTGCACTATCCTTTCTTTAAGGAGTGCCACCATAATCTTGCCCACTACTGAGGTAAGACTGACTGGTCTGTAGTTCCCTGCCTCCTCTCTGCTACCACTCTTGTGGAGCGGGATCACATGAGCCCTTCTCCAGTCTTCTGGGACCTCTCCTGTGGTCAGAGACTCACTAAGCAGTTCTGATAATGGGTCTGCTAGTTCCACCCTTAGCTCCTTTAGTACCCCAGGATGCATGCCATCAGGGCCTATTGCTTTGTCCACCCTGAGCTTAGTGAGCTCTTGTAGGACCCTTTCTTTTGTGAAGGGACTTGTGCATGCCTCCCTCCCCCTGTGTCCATGATGCTGAGCTCTGGGCCCTGCCCTACCTTCTCCTCAGTAAATACTGAGCAGAAGAATCTATTTAGGATAGATGCTTTTCCTTGGTCCTCCTCCACACACTCCCCTCTTCTCCCCTTTGATCTTAGCAATACCCCCTCTGGACTTTCTCCTTTCACTAATGTATCTATAAGGTCTTGTCCCCTTCTTTTACTGTTCGTGCTAATGTTTCCTCGGTTTGGGCCTTTGCCTGCCTTACTGCCTTCCCTGCTTCCCTTAGGAAAGTTTGATATGCCTCCCTATCTTCGTCCCGCTTCGTTCTCTTATATTTCCTGATGGCCAGCCTTTTGGCTCTGATTTTTTCTGCTACCGTTTTTGAGAACCAAAATGGTTTCCTCCTTCTTTTGCTCTTGTTTTTCTCTCCAACACAATGGGATGTTGCTTCAAGTATTGCATCCTTAATGCTTGCCCACTTTGCCTGTAACCCCTTACCTGTATTTCTTCTTTCCAGGGCTAGCTTAACTCTGTTGGCCATCTTATCAAAGTGAGCTCCTCTGAAGTCCCATATTTTTGCCTTGGAATGGGATGATTTAATTCTAGTGGCCAAATTGAACCATACCATGTGATGGTCACTGGCCCTCAGGTGACCTTCTACCTGGAGATCTGTGATCCTTTCCCTGTTAGTCAGTACTAGAGCTAGGATAGCCCTGTCTCTTGTGGGTTGTTGTACCAGCTGTCTGAGGCCCTCCCCCCGCAAGGAATCCAGTATGTGTCTAGTTCTGGTGGATGTTCCTGCTGGTATTGACCAATCTGTATCTGGCATGTTGAAGTCTCCCATTATCAGACCCTCCCCTTTAGCTGTCATGTTTTGTATAACTTCTAACAGTAATGTGTCTATGTCCTCCCCCTGGTCTGGAGGCCTGTAGACAATTTCAGTTCGCATGGCTGTCCCATTTCCTGTTTCCAGGGTGACCCACAGTTCTTCTGGCTCCTTAAGTGTATTCTGAATTTCTGTAGCGTTGATATTTTCATTGATATAAAGTGCCACTCCCCCCCCTTTGCACCTCGGTCTCTTCTGAACGGTACATAGCCAGGTACTGAAGTCTCCCAAGTGTGGTTACTGGTGAACCATGTCTTGCTAACGGCTACTATGTCCAGTTTAGCCTCTGTCATTGTTGCCTGCAGGTCTGGGATCTTGTTTCCCAGACTGCAGGCATTTGTGTACAAGATTTTCCATTGGCCAGATTTTGGTGCGTTAGTTGTTGGGTGAGGTCTGGCGTTTCCCCTGCACGTTGTATGGGGAGCCAGACTTTTTTCCTTACCTGGTGATGCAAATGAACTACAAACATGCTGAACTCTTGTTTGATCACTAGCTGGGGGGGGGGGTGTTCGCCCTATTCAATGTATTGGGTGCTGCACCCCACTCCTCATTTGCTAGTTTAAATATTCTGCAAAGACGTCAAACTTCTGCCCCAAAGCACTGGCTCTCTTCTTAGTCAGATGCAGTCCATCGAATTTAAAGAACTTTTGCTCCCAAAACTGTTGCCAGTTATTTACAAATTTGTGTCCTTTTTCCTGGCACCAGCTCTTGAGCTATGTGTTTAGCTCCCCTATCGCCTCTTCTCTGATCTTCCGTTCATCTGCACCCCTCTCCCAGACCGGCAAGATCTCAGAGAAGGAGATGCTGGATGAAATGGATGACAGTTTGTCTCCTAGCCTGGTCAGGTGTTCCTTGGTTTCCACAACTGACTGACTTGTGAGTTCATTAGTCCCTATGTGTATCAGGACTTCAATGTTTTCTCCTGCTTCCTGCATGATTTGCAATGCGGTCAGTATCTCTCCACACTGATGTACAGTACCTGGGAGACATCTGACCAGTACCCCTGGCTGGAGGTAGGCATCAACTCCCTGAATCGTGGAGTCTCCTATGATCAGAAGTGTTTTGGATTTCCTTTTTGCTTTTTTTTTTTTGTTTTGGTCCCTGTTTTGGGCAAGTTTTTTAGCACTAGCTCCTGTGCTGCAGTGTCCTGCTCTGCAGTGTCCTCTGCCCCCCTTTGTTTGATTTTGGAGATTGAGGCAGATACCTGTTTGTAGTTTTTATATGGTTTGTGGAGGTGATACGTCGGTGAGAGCTGAGTGATGGGGCACCCAATTTGCCCCTTCTAACCACCTGCCAACCTCCAGGACCAACTACCCTCTGAGGTCGAGGTGCTTCAGTTGGATGTTGGGGAAATGGCAGGTGGTTCTCGTAATATATTTCCTCCTGAATATGTGATTTGAGACACATAATCTCTGCTCTTGCTGACTGCAGCTGAGCCCTTAGATCTCCGAAGGTCCAGCATGTAGGACGGCATCCTAAATCCTGTATAACTGCCCTTTTGAAAAGTGCCCCTCCGTGCTTGCAGTTAATAATATCCATTCCAGCTGAGATGCCAAGTTTATAACCTGGTCCGAGTAATTCGAGGAAAAATAAAAGCAAAAGTATAATTTTTATATATATATATATATATATATGTTTTTTTGCTTGTTTTTGTATAACTTTTCATAACAAGTTAAATTACTTGTGCTCCTGTAAGTGAGGTCACTGTGTGGATACCCCTCTAATCCTCCCCTTCCTGTTTTGCCACAGGAAATGACACGACTGTGCTGTTCTATAAAAGGAGTGTAGCATTGGGTGTTTGGGGGTGGTGGTGGATGGCTGGGCCCCTTCCTCTGCCAAAAAAGAACTACAGATGAAAGATACAAGGAGGCAAGAGCAGAAACAATCAACCAACAACAAATGCAGTATCCCTCAAAGCTTAGCCAAATGATAGATAAAACTGTAAAACCTGTAAGCACCATCTGCAACAATTTCATAGAAGGTATACACTGTAAAAAACACTTTGCTACAGAGAAAAATAAAGCAGTAACAGAAGATATACCTTGCAAAAAACAATTTGAATCAGAGAAGATTGCAGCAGTAATCTATAAGCACAAAACAGTAACAAACCTGCAGGCACACCCTGTAATAATGCAACAGAAAGTATACCCTGCAACAGCAATTTGAATCAAAGAACAATAAAGCAGTAAAATGTAAGCAAAAAACAGTAACAAAACCTGTGAGCACAAAAGAAAATAATAACACAGAGTAAATTTTTTTTAGGTTTTTTTTTAGACTCTGTTTATACTCTCTACCTTCGAGGCATCTCTCAGGATCCTGTCTGAGGTTCGTTGACTAACCACCCGCCTGAACCTATCCCCTCGAAAGTACTGGCCAGTGGGGGTGGAGATTCGGGCTCTCCTGGCCCCACAGAGAGGCCCCAGACCACAGGGAGAACCGGAGACTCGGCTGGCATTGGGCATGTGGTTGGACCTGCAGATGTTCACCGTCACCACACCTGACAGCAGGGGGGATTTTTCTTGGTTTTTCACCCCGGAGCTTCGGACGTGCAATGACATCCAGCCCTGTGTGTACATGTGCATGCTTCCACACACACACACCAGGAGAATGTCCACCAAAGCTCCAATCCCCTGCAATGTTGCGGCCATGCTCTGCAGTGATGCCAGCCTCTGCCAGGGGTTGCCAGAGCTATGGCTGAGTGATCACCCCCTTCCCGGGGAAGGAGAGCAGTCCTAGGGTGCTCAATCAGTCCCCAACCCCACCGATCCCCAACGACCCAAGCCTGCTCCCGAACCCGGGTTACCAGTGTGGAGTGGTGTGTGGCGTCCAGTGCCTCAATCCTCAGTGCCACCGGGCCGGCTAACACACAGTAAATCTGCCTAGCCAAAAGAAGCCTTAATCTTTTTCCTTGCTCTGATAATGTTGTTCCTTGCTCTGTCCTTACAAGCAAACCTAGAAGAAAAGAGCTCAGGTGAAGCTAGGTGCCTTTGCCAGCAAACCTAGTGAGACAGGAGGGCTCAGACTGTGTTGGGAGAAAAGTTTGGAAGTCTGCCTAGGCTTCCACAGCTTAGCATCAGAGAACTTGCTAAAAGGTTTCTACTGCCTGGAGAGTCAGCATGTTTGCTGTTGAAATTTGCAGCATTCCTGGGTAAGCACTCTGTCTGTTAAAAGGGTTTGAGCTGTTTGCCAGAGACTGAAGTTGCCTAGTTTGGCCTGGAGCTTGAAGCCAGTAGTGGAAAGAAGCCTGTGAATTTCCTGTGTCTGGGAGCCAGTGAACGTTGTGAACTCCTGCTGTTTGAAATCTGGTGCTCTTATTAAAAGACTTTGCTGTTCAGCTTGGAGCCGCCCCAAGTTGTCTGTGTGTTTATGCTCAGGCCACACTGGAGCCAGGTAAGGGATCAGCTAGCTCCTATCAAGTGGGGTGGATCAGGATGTGGGAAGCCACAGGCGTGTGCCTAAGTGCTAGGGCACTCTTGACTCATTTGGGGGAGTCAGACTGTGGGGTTACCCCTGGGGTCTGGACTCTTTGTGAATCAGGAAGCCACCGCGCTGTGCTCCGAAACTTTGGGTCAGTCCAGAAGGTGACAAGCTGCCTGATCCTGCAAGCACATCCGAAGGTGACAAGCTGCCTGATCCTGCAAGCACGTCCGAAGGTGACAAGCTGCCTGATCCTGCAAGCATGTCCGAAGGTGACAAGCTGCCTGATCCTGCAAGCACGTCCGAAGGTGACAAGCTGCCTGATCCTGCAAGCACATCTGAAGGTGACAAGCTGCCTGATCCTGCAAGTACGTCCGAAGGTGACAAGCTGCCTGATCCTGCAAGCACGTCCGAAGGTGACAAGCTGCCTGATCCTGCAAGCACGTCCGAAGATGACAAGCTGCCAGATCATCCTACCTCATCCAACGAGCCTGCTGCCAACCTGTTCTGCTGCTGGGGGCCCCAGCCCTCCGGCCTGCCTGTGGTTGCTTCAGACCCTGTGAACTGGGACTCCAGAACCATGAGTAACATAGGGCCTGCCCTGACCTGGGGGGTTAGTTCAAAGTTTGCAACAAGTTTCAATTTGTTTTAAGTTCATTCCAAGGGCTCCAACTCCAGCCAGTCCAGAGCAACGATCAGGCCTGCACTTTAATCTGGGTACCCAGTTAGGACTATTTAAGGGCACTGATACCAGTGGGGAAGTGGGCGAGTTAACTGCATTATTGCTGGTGGGGGTGGGCACCATTATTGTTATGGTTTATGGGTTTGCTAGTTTAGCCGGTGTTGCCATTGCCTTTTTCTCTGCTTTCCCATTCCCCTTTCCCAGTAATGAAGGTGTTAGTGCTGTTACTGTTAAAACTGTCCGTAAACATATTATTAGCTACAGTACTAATTGTATGTGTTACACAACATTACAGTTTAAAGTGTTATTCTGTGTGGTGGCTGACTGGAAGGAGAGGTGGGTAGGTACAGCATCTCAGGGGGTTGTACTATGCAAACAACCAGCCCAGTAGCCCATGTATTCAGCGACCATGACTGAGCGCTTTCAAAATAGTGACTCAATCACGGCGCTTTCACACAGAGATACTGGGCAGGGAGGGCAACATGACAGGGGGTTGGCGATTATAACGACAGGATGTTGTTATGTATACACGCACACGGGGGTATGCTGTGCGATGGGTGGAAGGGGAGGGAGGGTTTGTGGGGCATAGCATGGTGGTAGACTGCTGAGCTGGTCGTGTGGCATGGTGGGTTAGTGGCAGGCTGGGGCTGGAAGGGTGCTGGGTTCAGGTCTGGGTGCCCTCGTGTTTTGCGCTGGGTAGCAGGTTTTTATTTTTTTATAGTTTTGTACCCTGCCCGACATGCACCCCCCTGGAGTTGAGAATCCTTTAGTAGGAGGGGTGCGGGAGGAAAAGTCCCCCCATGGGGAGGGTTGCTGGGGACACAGCCCCACACATAAAACAAAAAAATGTAAGTGTCCTGCACTGTCTTGCTGTGTGCCATGAATCTACATCGCCAAAATTATTTTTTGGTGAAAACGGCGATCTCTATTACACAGTCACCGTTATCACATGGAACCTCTGGCCCACTATACAGTAGTTTTACTCTTGGTGGTGGCACCACACTATTTATTTATATTTTTGGGAAAGAACCCCTGATTGTCATCAGAACAGAGCCCAGACCCCTCAAACTGTATTGTGGTCATCAGAAAGGGCTAGTAGTCCACTGGTACTTGGCTCCCAGTTTACACAAATTAACTATGGGGACCATGAACACCAGTGCAACATTACACATTGCCAGTGATGGCAGTGGAGTCATGGATGGCACCACTAGACTCCATGGAACTGGTATCTCTCAGCTCATGCTGCAGCGTACAGCATGAGTTCCAGCTGCAGATGTAGAAGTCAAGAAATTCCTGCTGTTCTCATACAGAGAATGCGGGGAACGGCTCCTCTTGCTAAGCTGGGCATCCACGATTTTGGGTGGCCACAAAAGGTATTTCTGGGCTGTATTTTAACAAACAAATGTCAGAATGTAGCTGAACAGGACCCATTTATCTAGGTTCTGTTGGTTTTATTTTTTCAGTGACAACATTTTATATATTTTCCACGCTTATTAGTCTGTGGAAAAAAATCAACAAGATGGCGGTTGTCACGGCACAAAAGAAATGTTTGGTGCCATGCCAAGCAAGTGGTGTGAAGCCAAAAAAGGGTCCCACGACATTAAATTTTTCATTTTGCACCAATACATTATCTCAAAAACCCTACCATGCATACACAGAACAGAAAAATCGAAATTTTAAACTTTACAAATTTTACAGTCTTCTAACTCCAACAATTGATTATTTTTTCACTAGACCATTCAAAGGCACCACCTTAGGATATCCCATGTGTGCCCTGCAAGTTTGAGGAAAAGTTCCATTTCATTTAGACAGTAGATGAGAGCAAAAAAAAACATGGAAAAAAGTTAGAATTGATTAGAAATTTACATATGCGGATCTCAGAAACCGCATAAGCTGCCTTCACAAAACTTTCCACAGATCAAGACTTTGCCTACTACACTACACATGCAGAATTTCAGCTAATTATGTCAAATGGTGCCAAAGATGTTAATTTACAACGTTTTGGGTTTAATACTGAACAGGTTACTCAACCTTAACTGTAGTGGCACAATATATAAGAACAAGCATTTGTCAATGCTGAAAGTTCACCATTGGTATTGCTGTTGTACTAGGTGGTGCAGGATTACAGTGGCATCGGGGCGTGGCATTGAGGTCATCAGCCCTAATGCTCACCCCATTCTACTATGCTGTGCCCACCCAGCTTACTTTGTAATGGAATGTGGTGAGCACTAGCACTAATAGACCCTGATGCCTCTTCGTCTGTGCAGGGTTGGGGTGGGGTGTTAGGGTTGGAAACCCTAATGCCACATTTAATTTGTCAGTGTAACCATGGTATTACCCCACCTGATGTACCCTCTACACAAGATTTTCAAACCCCTGCCGAAATGTAATTCTGTGCACCTGCAACACCATTTCCGCGCCGGAGGTGTGAAAACACATTTCTGCCAAGATGTGAAAACTTGACAATTGTGATACATTTGGTGGGGTAATAACAACTCTATATACAAGATTTAGGGTAAAAATATTTTAAACAGACAATGTCATAAGTGTGAGTAGCGCAATTGCAACGAGCCATCATAACTCAGCTATTGTTTGACATTTTGACCCCAAAGTTTTAATGTGGCCTTTTGGAGACCCCACCTCATGAATAATATGACTGTTGTTACACAAATCTCACTAGAAAGCTGATTTCTCCAACTGACTGCAAAATCACCTTTCTGGCAGGAGTTGCCTATCGACAGTCATATTGTTCATCAGGTGGGGTTCCCAAAAACACCATGTTGAAAATTTGGTGTTAAACTAACTAAAAATGGCTGAGTTATGACCAAAAGTTGACCCCCCCCATTGAAATACATTGAAGTATATTTACCTTAGTTCATATTTATGTTGCAAGTTCCAGCAACAAGACGTGTCTTCGATTGGTGGAGCAGCTTTCAAACCTGGGAAGTCCATAAGGGAGTGGCAGTCTGTGGGGACATCAGGGGGGTGTGGGGAGGTGGGTGCACAGTGGGTGGTCGGGAAGGGGGTGCGAGCGTGATCGGCGATGGACTTTTTTTTTCAGCTGAAATTATGGCAAAAGACATTGCGAGGCATTTTTTTCTTTTCAGGGAAAAATAATAAAAATGAAAGGGACCCTGGGGGGATACCACAGCCACCAATGATTTCAGGACATTGGAAGGTGGGAGATACCACTATACACCAGGGATAAGTGGCAAAAAAGGCCACAATAAAAAATCTTTCCCCCTCTATTCTCCCCCATCTGTGGGGTCCCAGCTCAAGCCAGGCACCACCCCCACAGCTCAGAGAGGGGCTGCTGGAGATAGCATGAGCCAGAGCCGAATGGGGTGGTGAGATGAAAGTGACGGCAGCGTGAGACACATGCAGCTCCGATTCCCAGGAGAGCAGACAGGCAGCTGCTAAATGAGAGATGGAGATGAGGGGGAAGGACATGGAGAAGAAGCCTGGCATCACCAAGGATGACTGCATTGACTCGGTGGCTGAAACGGGAAGGTAAGTCCAGCGGTGGCAGCTGCTGCTGCATGGAGGGCACAGGCTCTCTGACAGTGACAGTTAGTGGAAGATTGCAGATCATGAGAGGCATGTACCAGGGTTGCTTTACGTGAGGGAGGGGGGTTGCTGGGTATGTAAAGGGCTGCACCGTTATTTATTCCTGACCTGGAAAGTGCTGCCTGTGAAAGTTAAAGGAAAGCTGTCATCATTCAGAAAGACAATGCCAAACCACCTTGTTAGAATTACTGTATACCTCATACAAGTAAATGGCTACTTGTTTATTAGGCTTTGTTTCTCAGTTCTGTTTATAGAAACTCCCCAACTGTGATATCATGGCTCCTCCTTGCAACTTGCAGGCCAGACTCTGCAGTGTGACCAGAGTGAGCCCTCCCTTAGATGTTTATGCTTCCTGTTCCTAGGAAGTGACTTTCTGATGTCCCGATGTCAGCATGGTGATGTCAACACATCCATGACATCACTCAGCATGGATGGTATAAAAGGATGCCCAGTCGCTAAGATACAGCAAACTTGCTGTTTTGGCAGTAGTTCTGGTAGAGTTCAAACAGTGTAGTGCGATATCACTGTTGGAGAAATAGAGACCCATGATAAATTGTGAGTTGCCCACATGCTTACTAGTACAGTGTATGTCAATTCAAGACTTCTAACAGTAGAAATCTAATATTGTATTTTATTTGTATGTTTAGCCACCACAGACCCACACAGTCTTATAGTGGGAAGATGGTGGCTAGTCATACCTACACCACTGAGAGAGCAGTAGACACTGCTTACCCCTACTAGCAGCTTGGCAAGAGTAGGGAGAAGGGAAGTAGGCCAGAAAGTTACCTGGAGAGGTGGGGTCACAACCTTTCTGGAGAGGGAGAACCTTGGCAAACTTCCAGGAGTGAGGAACAGAGCTCAGACAAAAAAAAAGGACTAAATAGGGTGCTGAGTGGGTAGCAGGAGCAGAAATGTGGAGTACTATAGTTTAAGGTCAAACCCATCTAGGCTAAGACCTTTGTAGAGGCTGAGGGAAGGTTGAGCGCATTAGATTGTAATCCATCAGTGTCTGAACACTGTGGAAAGCATTTGCTGTGACTGGCTACCTACATCAACATGCCTACAAGCGCATTGGGGGCATACAGTGTCACCTACATAACATCAATCAATCAATCAATCAATCACTTTATTTAACCAGGCATAAACACCATTGAGCAAGCTCATTTTCAAGGTGGTCCTGGGCATTAATACAATACAGTACACTTCATAAGATTACAATTGTGGTGGACAGTGGTGCAAAAAAAAAAAAACATTGTGAAGGTGCTGGTCAATATGGGCCTATACATACCGGTCAACATAATTAACATGCAAAGGTACATAATGATAAGCTTTACTAGAATGAGAAGAGACAACAATCCCATATAGTCTCCGCTAAGTAAGAGCTCATACCTAAAGGAAAAAAAATAAGGAGATATTAAGGAATAGGGTAGAAATTGGGGTAAAAAAGTAGGCAGCCAAGAGGGAGGCCAGAATAGGTAAAAGGTAGAGAATAGGCAGGGCCATCTCGGATTAAGGAACTAGGCTTGTAGGTCCTAGGTTTCTGTTGTTAGGAATGTGGGGTGGATGAGATACTTAGGCGTAGGATTTGAGAGTGGCACCCGGGGCTTAGGGGTCATCGGCGTCTGAAACAGTTGCATGATTCCTTCAGATAATCCATTAAAAGAGCTTTGAATGTGAAAATGCTTGGAAGTGAGGATAATTTTAATGAGTCTTGCATAGTGTTCCAAAATGATGGAAGTGAGACATTGATTGCTGCTATAACCTGGCTGCGATAACATGGGTGGGCCCCAACCACTTCAGTTCTTTTTCTCCCACAGTCAAGACAGTGAACATCTAACCAGTGGAAGCTACTTTTCTGTGATCATATTTTTGTGGTCGAATTTATTTTTCTGTGATAGCTACGCTTTCGGGAATTGTCGAAGATTCATTTGGTTCAACTATGTTCTCAGGAATTGAAGACACTGCCCTGTACAGGCCTTGTTCTTCTCCGAAGGACCCTACCTTACACACATTAATGATGCAGATCCAGGAGACTCTGAACTTTTCCTTGGAGGAGAAGGAATCTTCAAAGAAGAACCTGTGTGATTTTTTTAAGTGGTCAAAAGTGCTTCCTCAGTTGTCATGCCTCCTAGTCATGCAGCACTGAAGGATACTACCTTGACTGCCTGCCACAAGCCCAGTACCCTGCTAGTCATCCCTAGGAAGGAAAATACTCTGTTTCTAGCCACTAAGGGTCAAAAGTACTATTCCACTCAGCCTAATTCTGACTCTTGTAATCATGGCTGCACATGACCGGTATTGTGCGCCTTAAAAGATGAGTAGCAGTTCTAATAAGGAGGAGTTCAGTAAACTGGACCTTATAGGTAAGAGCATGTGGTCGCAGATTCTCTTTACTGTATATACTTTACCTTAAATTCTATGTACTCAATAACCACACCCAATGGTTATTCCAATAAACTCAGTTTATTGTCTGCACACATATATGTGGGAGCCTCTGCTAAAAGAGAGAGAGCTCCTCGATCATTGTTCACAGAAGCTTATATACCTTTTTTAGTTTCACAGTCTAACAGTGATCTCATGCTTAACAACAGCTTTTCCTTATCTTTAGCAAAAACCTTAGATTCAGCACTTTCCGTATAAGAGTTGTTTTTTTATACTTACTATGTGTCTCCCTTTATCTTAGTTACAACCAGCTGTTATTTCACTTCATTTAATTTTCAAGGTTTTCTTATCTCTGTCAAACAACCTCCTTTGTTTTAGTTAGCACAGAACTGCACATTCATTATGGCTGTTTTACAAAGCAGATAGTTTTAAAGCATATGAAAGGCAACATGGCTATATGGCTATAACAAAGCAGATAGTTTTAGAGCATATGAGAAGCAACATATCTATATGGCTATAATCACATATAACAGTTATAAGCTCTGGTACAATAAGCTTTAGAACATAAAGGTATTATACTTTAGGATATATAAAAATTCCACCACAAGCACCTTCGCCTCACCCTCCTATTGCATACGTATTGCCAATTATCTAGCATGTAACCAGGTCACTGTAAATGTTAATGGTTACTACCACTGCCTTTTGGGCAAGGATGGTGGGCCTGGATTGTTAAACACCTGATGAGCTAATTTTTTGCCTAAACCCCTTCCTTTATTGTTGCACCTTGCCATAACCACTAGAGCAGGTCAAATCTGGCCACATTTTATGGGGTTACTTTATAACAGTCTTCAGGAATTGTCTAGAGAATCCACTAGGGGTATATTGGAGGCTTGGAACAGAGAGCTCCCCCCGCCAGTCCAAATAGATGACTGGGACAAATACACTAAGCAATCTTTCGGCCTTTTAAATGCGCCCTATTGGCGGGAGTTTGCATGGAAGACCAGAAACAGATTTTTTTACCCTCCTGCAAAACTTTCTAAATTTATGGCTACAATTATCTGGGATTGTTGGAGGAAATGTGGGGAATAATATGCTGGCCACACATGTTTTTTTGTCCTGCCCAGGCCTGAGAGGTTTTTGGTATATGGTATCACATGCCTTGGCAGAACTGGTTGGAGAGGAAGCTGTCCAGACCCCAGAGTTGGTACTTTTATCTATCCCAACAGAAAGCCTCCGTATTCAAAAAGGCTCTTTGTTGATTACCTGTATTCTGGCAGCAAAGAACGTTATTACTAAGCGATGCGGCAGAGAACCCCCCCACCTTCCAAGATTGGCATGGGGTGCTCAGAGAGATTTATACCTTGGAAAGGTTGATTGCTAGGTCAGTAGACAGAATGGATTTATTTCAACTGAAATGGAGAAAATGGGTCTTTTATGTTTCACCACTAGATCCTTTTTTGTCCCATGAAATTATATTTTACTATGTTTCAGAAGGAGATTAATAAATGTTTATTCCCTGTTTGGATTCAAACCTGCAGACAAACGACCAGCTTTTGCTTTTACAGGAAATATAGACATTTTACTGGACTCTCAACCTGTATTACTGTACTATTTATGATATTGGCTACCACTGAATTCTGCCCTTATTTATATTTATTTAACTTATTGCTTAAGGAAGTGATCAGAAAAGATGATTTATTTTAGTTATGTATACACTTTATGTACCACCTGAAAAATACTATAAATAAACAATTAAAAAAAGAAACACATGATGAGGGAGGTTCATATTCCAAGGTGTAAGTTAAATGGCACCATGCCGCCACCCAGACAAAGGTTAAATTGGGCCTGGTGTAACTATCATACAACCCCCTGGGATGCAGTACCTCCCCATTCCCCACAAGATCACCCCACCCACAAACCACTGCAGTCACCAAGCAAGAAAGAGACTTAGGAGTCATCATATCTTTTTTTTTTTACTTCCTCGACTGGGGGGGTTGTACCTTTGGTTCCCCCCCTTCCAGCCAACCTTCATGGCTGCTGCCCAGGTTGTGGACAGAGCTCAGACCTCCCCATCACAACCCCCTCTGGCCGCATCGCAGTGGGTACTTACCCACCACTGCGGAGACAAGGAGGGTGGACCCACAAGGGAGCTGACTTGTGTGCGATTTTGGCGGTGCCATCGGGGCAGCCTTCATGCTGCTGAGAATTTTTTTCTTGCGGTGGTTCTTCCCTGTGGGAAGGGGCATGCAATGGCTCCAGAGGGAGGAGCGTGCAAGCGTCTGCATGTGCTCCAGCCAGCGTCTGCCCCCTCCCGCCCCTCTTGCTGCAGTATTGGTGCACTGCCCCCCAGTCTCCACTAGGGCCCAGCCACACGGAGACCACTGATGTCCCCCCTCCCCAGACTAGAGCAGTCCTCCGGATGCTCAACCCTTCTCCAACTCTGCCAATCCCTGGCAGTCCATGCTCATTCACGAACACAGGTCGCCAACATAGTGTGAGGTAAGGCATCCAGTGCCTCAGCCCTCAGCACCACTGGGCTGGCTGGGAGTCATCATATCTGATGACCACAAGGTAGCTGGACTGTGTGACAAAGCAGCTGGAAAGGCTAACAAGATGCTGGGGTGCATTGGGAGAGGAATTTCTAGCAGGAGGAGAGAGGTGGTGCTGCCGTTGTATCACTCACTGGTGTGGCCCTATCTGGAGTACTGTGTCCAGTTCTGGAGGCCTTACCTCTGCAGCTCCATACAACACACTTGAAGGTCCTTGCATGCCAGTGTCCTGAAGGAGTGGGACAAACAGAACATGATAAGCCCTGGAACAAGTGGGATGATCCGAGGTGCGCTTGGGCCTCCCTTCTGTCACTAGCCACCTTCTCCAACTGAGGATTTTCTGTCTCCACTCCCCTACCTTCAAATGTTGGAGGTGTGTGTCTGTGTGTGTGTCTGGCATAGTTGGGCCCTGCCACAAAGGGCAAGCTCATGGGGTTGAAAGGCAGAGGGGTAAGTGCAAGGGACGTAGGGGGACTGGGCTGGGCCTGACCCAGGGCATAGGGGCCTCACCAGTGGGAGCAAAACTATACTTAAAAAAAAATAAGCAATGAGTGGTCAGAGCAGCAGAAGGGGATGCATTACAGGGGAACCTGCACAAACTAGGGCAGAGAAATAGTGGCTTGTATTTACAGCAATGCAGAGAAGTGCAAGGTATTTATTTTATGTATTTATTTAAACGTTTGTGACCGAGAAAGGCACACTGAGCTGAGGCTCATTTCCAGTTGAGACCCCGGGGAACAGACAGGTAGGAGATACATGATTAAATAAACAATCAGAAATAAAATCAAGACATTACATTACATTTCATCTGAGTGAGAATACAGTGCCTTGGTAGCATTAACAATACATATGTTTTGTATACAATCAGAAGTAACAACAGGACATAGCAGCAAATTATGAGGACAACTATGTGAACATACTGAGTGCCAAAAAGAGGGGATATGTAGAAATGAAGACAAAGTAGCAGCAGAATGGTGGCATGGGGAATAGTGACGACATCTAGCTAGGTGGGAGGTGGTGGGGAGGAGGAAGGGCAGCAGCAGTTGGAGCAAGGAAGGAGATGAAGGTTGGTCTTTAAGGAGGCCAGCGGGGGGGGGGGAGGTGGCGAGTAGCCTGGGGGAGTTGGTTCCAGAGAAGAGGGAGATAATAGGAGAAGGCAGACAGCCCTGCTGTAGAGTGAAGGTGTGGAGAAAGGAACCACGAGAATCCCTGGAGCTGAGGGAATAGGTAGAAGGGTGAGCAGGAGATAGCTAGTGGTACCTGGTAGCAAGAATCAGGATTGCATAAGCATCCCATGTGGTATAACAACGGACATCACAAGTGAAGAAAAGGATCAAGGGGTAGTTGTCAGCCTTAAGCTGAAACCAGGCAGTCGGTGTGCTGTAGTAGTCAGAAATCAAATGCAGTTCTTTGCTGGGATATATCTGGAGGGGGTAACTTAAAGCAGCAGGTCAAGAGAAGTGATCCTCCCCTTAGTCATTTGCTTTTGGTTTGATCACACCTGGAGTACTATGTCCATTTCTTGTCAGCATAATACAGAAAGGACAGTGAAGACATTGAGAGGTTTTAGCACTAGTACGTAAAAATGATTAGTGGCTTAGGAGGCAATGGCTACAAGGAGAGATAGAACATACTCAGATTATTTAACGTAAGAAGAAGGCTGAGAGGAGACATGATGACTGTTTTCCGGATACTGAAGGGGATAGACAGAGTGGAGTATACACAGATGTTTGCACTGGCGAGTGCAAGCAGAGCTAGAAGGCATTCCCTGAAACTAATTGGAGGGGGCAGAATAATTTTATTTATTTTTATTTATTTAGTTTTTGTTTACCGGGTAGGTGGACTAGCCAACAGCATGAATATTTTCAGGCACCACCCGGGAGAGTACAGAACATGATGAAAACAATTACAGAACATAACAAATGAGGGAGGAAACAAACATTACATATTTCGGTGGCAGAAAATAGTACATAGATTGCAACAAGTTAAATGGTAAGACATAATCCTTACAGGAAAACACAGGTAGCATTATATGTTCCATGGTAATAATAGCTTACCATAGGTAAGAAAAGGAGAAACTGGAGATATAACGGTAGAACAATAATACAGCCAGCATAATAAATAATATAAGCAGGTTATACATTAATACAAGAAAATACAATGAATGGAGAATACAGGTATCAACTTTAGAGCTGAAGTTGGAGTTTATACGAGATAGATGGAGTAAGGTAGGTAGTAAAGCAAAAGGAGCCGCTGTACAGCGGGGTGGGGTGGGGCAGGTTAGAACTGTTTAGGATGTCCTGTGTAGGGGAGGGAGTAGACAGTGGGAATGGTATAGAGATCGGAAGAACCATACCATCTTGGTCCTTTTGGATCTCTCTTCAGCTTTTGACACCGTGGACTATGTGGTGTTGATAGGGCGCCTGAGGCATATCTGTGGACTGTCGGGAACAGTCCTTGGATGGTTTACATCTTTTCTCATGGGTAGAACACAGAGAGTTGTGTCTGGGGTTCATTCTTCAGGCCCAATTCCTCTGTCATGTGGGGTGTCTCAGGGTTCAGTGCTGTCACCCATGTTGTTCGTGGTGTATATGCTTCCCTTCAGAGACATTCTAAGAAGGTATGGGCTGAGGTTTCACTGCTATGCAGATGATACCCAGCTGTACCTTTCTTTTGCACCCGACCAGGATGGAGCTCTCTTGGTCTTTAATAACTGTCTGAAAGAAATCCAGGAGTGGATGGATAACAGCTGGCTGAAGTTAAACTCGGAAAAAACTGAGGTATTGGTTGTGGACCCAGGTCATCAGATAGGGGAGTCGGGTGTTGGTGCACCTTGTGGAATTTTTCTTGGTGGCGTCTCACTCCCGACCTCCGAATGGGTGCATAACCTGGGGGTAGTTTTCGATGATGGACTGACCCTGCATTCTCAGGTGTCGGCTGTTGTCAAAACATCCTTTTATCATCTTAGGAATATTGCCAGGATTAGGCATCTGGTTCTGTCTAACAACCTGCCTACCCTGGTCCACGCCTTTGTGTCCTCACGCTTGGATTATTGCAACTCACTTTACCTAGGGCCTTCTGGGGTTGAAATCCGTTGTTTGCAGCTGGTGAAGACCGTGGCGGCCAGGCTTTTGACAGGATCTCCTCGATCCAGTCATATTACTCCGGTGCTGCGCGAACTGCACTGGCTGCCAGTACAGTGGTGGATCACTTTTAAAGTCGGTTTACTGACTTTCAAAGCCCTACATGGACAGGGCCTGGACCATCTAAAAGAGGTCCTGGTCCCCTATTGCCCTGGTCGATCACTCCGCTTGGCCGACGAGGGGTTGTTAGAGATCCCAAGGGTGAATCTGAAATCATCTGGTACAAAAGCTTTTGAGTATGCAGCCCCCACACATTAGAATTCTCTACCCCTTCGGTTACGGAGTGCGCAACTGTGCAGGGATTTAAGCAGGGCTTAAAAACCTTGCTGTGATAACAAGCCTTCTCAGCCAGTTGAGTGTTTTGTTTTTTCTGATTTATTGTTATAGTTATGTATTTTAACTGAATTGATGTCTGATGTTTGTATGATTTTGATCTGTTTTTATATTGTTAGGCGCCTTGGCAATTGCTAAGGTGCTTTATAAATAAATGTATTATTATTATTATTAATGGAAAGGCAAAGAGGGGAATTGCATAGGAGAGAGAGTGGCTGAAGATCACGTATATATGGTGATATAGGAAATAGGAAGAAAGGGAGAAGCTGGCTGCGCTCACTGAGGTCAATGCTATCAAGCAAAATCCATTTAGCAAGGTCAAAACAAGTGCCAGAATCAGTGAAGCAGGGTTAAGTGAGGTAGACGAGCCTCCAAGTGAGCTATGGTGGGTCAAAACAGGTACAAAGTTCAGCCTGCAGGAGATATCACCTGAGTACAGTCTTAAAGTGTAGGTGGGACCCAATCTGCCTAAGTTCGGAAGGAAGCATATTAATAAAGGGAAACATTAGAAAGCATTACTTCTGTTCTATTACTACTAATATAAAACAGATGTTATTACCAAGTATTCTTGTGTTGCAGCAAAACTAATGATTCAGTGGTATATGGATACATACATTCTTGTGATCAAGTTGTGAGACTTGCTCAAGGACCTACTCTTATTTGATTTTTTGAGTTTTGTTAATAAATGTTACAGAATGTATGATGTATGATGGATGAATGTTAAGAGATAAACATTTAAAAAAAAAAGTAAAATTAATGACTTAAGCAGACATATCCTGTACTACTGTATGGTGACTATTATGTTAATTTCCTTTTGTTAATATTGAACTCTTCCTTTTTTCCCCCATAGTATGCTTTATATCCCAGGTGGCTCCCCATCAGCTCACGTCCCTAACCACCTCCCTATCACCAAAGCAGGATCATGTTCCATCCTAGTGTTCTTCCCTGGCTTACCCCCCAAGGCAGGGCCTCCAAGGGCACCCACACTTCCCCCATCGGATGCCGCACTCAGTGTCTGGGAGAGTGGGGCCCCAGATTAGCTATGCAGGGTCAACAGCTGAGCGGGGTGGCATGCTACATGTCTGAGGGGGATTTTTCAGGTACAAGTGTGTTCTGGGAGGTGCGGCATGCAATGATGCTGCAGTGTAGGGGTGCCAAGCATCTGGCATGACTCCCAACCTCAACCTCTAGTCCGCCCCCCCAGTAAGTCACCCTGTTGTCACCCAGGAGTGCTATACTGGGAGGCATGATCCCCCTACCCTTCCCCAAGAGATGGAGAGCATGCAGGCCACATGCCACCCATCTCCCCCGACCAACCCTTCAGCCAGCCGAGTCCGCTCACAAGCCCAGGTCACTGGTGCCACAAGTGGTAGCTCTACTGCTGTGCCGGCAGGCCAGCTGAATCTTGAACTCTTCCTGCATAAAATGGACCAGATGATCCTACATGCATGCAGGGTAGTTTCACTAGCTTATTTTTGTACATGGTAATTCAAAAATTTAAATAAATATTATTATAAAACAGAAAGCATTACTTCATACAAAGGGTGGTTAACATCTGGAATAGCCTTCCAGGAAAGATTGTTGAAACTAGCACTGTTTAGGCCTTCAAAGCCAGACTAAAAAGATTCCTAAGGGAGAATGATATTGAGGGTTACATAGCAAGAGAATTGCTGTTAAGGTTAGATGTGTGTTCCTACTCAAACTGGAAATAGTCACTTCCGTGCTGGGGGATGGTCAGACAGGTGAACACGAAGTACCTTCCCACAACACAATACTATGCTACTATGTATAGCACAAACTCTCTCTTTAGTCAGCAAGAATAATTTAGAGATTTACAATAGGATAAAACAGGAGACTATGTTTTATTTTTTGTTTTGTTTTTGAATATAACCTTAACAACGGCCATGAAGAACATTTATTTATACATCAGGGGTACTGATGAATAGCAGGAATAATACGGGATATGTGCTAGTTCAAAAAGCAGTAATGACAGGTCGCACTATTAGTTTTGGTTCTAGTCATGAAAGGGAGAGAATACAGTTGCAACTCTCATTGGAGAGACAGATATTCAACCCTAAGGCAGAGCACAAGATTGTTTTAAACAAACAAGTTGAGCAGCAGCTAGAGAGGTGTTGAGCTGAACTTAGCTGCTTGCTGGAGGCTAAAATCGAAGGGAATATTCACTACTCCTGCAAGCGGTTCTATGAACGGGGAGGTAGAGTGGGGAAGCTGTTAACCTGGCAGCTCTGCAGGGAGGTGGTCAGTAGGATGGTTCTTTGTCTCTAAAAGCAAGGGTCTCAGAACAGTTTCAAGCCTGACCCTGTGAAAACTGCACAGCAATTTGCAGTTTCTATGAGGAGTTGTACATGCAGAACCCAGCAGATGAATACCAGAAAAAGCTAGACTCCTTTAACAGGGTTCAGGTTTAACATCTCACAATTGCAGCTAAGGAGGAACTTGAAGCTTCAGTCACCCCTACAGTAGTTCAGGGGGCGATCACTAGCCTGAAGGTGGGGAAGGCCCTGGGGCCAAATTGGATAGCCTCAGCATTTTACAAAGTTTTCTCTGAGGGTTTGATCCCCAAGCTGTGCAGGATTTATGGTGCAATGCAGGAGAGAGAGGGGCCCCCCTCAAGGCAATTGCCCAAATATCTGTTATCCCTAAACCAAACAAAGACCTGACATCCTGTGGGTCCTATCACCCCATCTCCCTCCTGAACATTGACTAGAAGCTGTCCACTGGTGTTCTGGCACCCAGATTGCAGAAGTGGGTGGGGTCTCTGGTTTACCCAAACCAGACTCTATTGATAAATGGCTCCCTAGTTCATGATAATATTCGAAGTCCCCTCAGCATTCTCTCCTGTTAATAGGGCCACCCAGATCTTGCCTTGACAGTATTCATGAATGTGAAGAAGGCTTTGACAGGGTGACCGGAGGATTCCAACACCATGCTTTGGAGGAGATGGAGGTCAGTGAGACATTTTGTAGTATGGGTCAAAGCCGTATGTGCTTCTCCTCAAACAAGAGTCAAGATTAACTGTGTACAGTCAGAGCGCATTGCCCTGACAGGTAACGCGGCAGGGGTGCCTCCTCTCCCTGCTCCTGTTTGCACTTTGTGTCAAGCTGCTTGTGGTGGTGGTGTGCCAGGCTGCAGAAATCAAAGGGATCAGGACAGGCAACAGGAAACGAAAAATGTCACCATATGCGGGTGATTCCTTGTTCTTTCTCACTTCCCTGGATACTTTGGTCCCGGCACCTTTGCAGGAGCGAGACATCTTCGGAGAGGTGGCAGGATACAAAATTAATTTCAACAAGTCAAAGGCCATTAGACTGAGTGGTTCATGCTCACAAGCACTCTGAGCTGCCATCCCCTTCAAGTTGGCCCCACAGAGTGTAGTTAGGTACCTGGGGATCCACATCTCACCCAGCACCTCGGAACTCTTCCAACTGAACTATCAAAAACTCTGAGGAGGAGTCAAAGCCAACTAAGCTTAAAGAGGCTTGCTTCCTCTTAGTCTGGGGAGCAGAATTGCTACAACAAAGATGAACATATTGCCAAGGTTCCTTTTTTTTTTCCAAGCACTGCCTTAATTCTGGAGGAATTCTGGAATTACCTCCAAAAAAGCCTTTTGCACTTTATCTAGGCCTCAAGAAGATACAGGATTAGCAGAAGCTGCTGGTTCTGCCAAGGGAAAGGAGGACTGGCAATGCCAGACTTTCACAAGTAATATTTAGCTGTCCAACTGGCCCCCATTGTTAGCAGGACAAAGCAACTCAACCCCTTCTAGTCCTGTTGTACGCTCTCCAACGCGTGCAGATTTCACCAAGAATCTGGGCACAAATCCCCAACCTCTTGGCACACCACACCCTCTGGATGCTCCAGAAGCCAGAACCTAAAGTAACACTCTCAATGAGATAGGACCCCTTTCAGTCATAATAGGGGACGCTGTCTTTGTCCCACCTAAAACTGATGCAGGGTTCCAGCGGTGGATTAGGCTGGGGTTCACTAGATTCTGCCATTTTGTTAGTGGGGCTCATGCATCTCCTTCTGGGAGCTGCAGCAGAAGTTTGGACTTCCCCCAGCAAAATCAGTTGCATTACCTCCCGCTGTGTCACTATGTGATATCCCGACCCCTGCTGCCACATGTTGTTAGGGAGGTGAGTGCTCTCAAGGAATTTTTATACTGGGCCACAGTGCTCACAGGTGGGGTGGGGGGGGGCACAATATCACAGGTATGCAAAACATTGTTGAGAGATATTTATTTATTTAGTTTTGGTGCCCAGATGAGCCCACTGGAACCTGAGGCCCCTTTTTCAGGGGCGACCCAGAATTAATTGTAAACAATATATTCGTACAAATGCCAGATAGAATGATAGCAGTAGTGACAGACAGAATATACAGTACACCCAGAATTTGACCACCTCCTGACCCAGTGGAAGCAGGACTCCCAAGTGACAAGCGAGGAGGCAGTTTGGAACAAGATGTAGGATAGGGGCTGGAGGACCACAGCCTCGCCTGGGTGGCCGGAGTTTAGGTGGAAGTGCCTTACCAGATTCTTCCACAAACCAACAATTACTAGTCACTTTGGAGAAGGAGGTTCTAATCTGTGTTGTAGGAAGTGTGGAGAGGGTGGCACCCACTATCATGTTTTGTGGAGATGTCCACATCTGAGAACATTTGGTACCAGGTGCACGCTACCCTAGAGGCCTTTTGGGGTGGAGAATTTCCCAACACTTTTGAACATCTGGCCTTGGGACAGTGGCTTCCCAGAATAGGGAATCAGGTGCAAAAAGGCTTCTGCAAAGCCCTCTGCTCAGCCATTCCCAAAGGAGTGACAACAGTGTGGCTGCAGGATGTCCCACTTATCAAGGAGTCTTGGATAGACTGAGTAACAGAGATGAGTAAACTGGAAAAAATTATGGCTGCACTTCAGCCGACACTGGAAAAAAATATCATTAACTTTGGCGGAAGTGGGAGTCCTGAGATGTTGTTCTGTAAAAACACAGAAGGAGGAACCCGAGACTCATTTAAAAGCAACAAAAAGGAATGGAGGTGGATTCTGTTTGGGGGGGGGAGTGTTGAGGGCCTGGGGCTGAAAACTCACATCTTTCTTTCTATAAATTAAAAACGTGAATTGTTAGCTTAGGAAAGAACACCCACAGCACCTGCAAAAGGTTGATGACCCTGTTGTCTAATCTGTTCTTCAATATTTTATCTTCGTGGGAAATTCTTAGTATGTGATCCTGTGAAACATGGGGTGGGGTGGGGGCCAGATCTCTTTATTCTACTGCTGAACGTTTGTTATGACACACCATCACAAACAATAGGCTAGAAGATCTATGGCATCAAGCCGACATGTGATAGGGTGTATGCCTGTTGTAACAGGCGGTATCTATGTTGCTGATCACATCTGTACTGACACTGTACATACATCAAAGAGTTCTCCTGAATATAAATGAGTTTTAAAAAAAGATGTTAGAAATATCTTCATGAGTTGTACATGAGGGGCCCAGCAAACATTATTATCCTGCAAAGTTGGGTATGTCACAGTGCATACTGAACCAATCCATGAAGCTTTCAAAATGCTGACAACATCACAATAGCCATGTGCTGCCCTGGAGCTGGCTGTTGAAATTAAAGAAAAACAGTACCATTTGTATGCAAACAGCAGATTTAAAAGCTGTAACTACTATAGTAAACTGATCATGTATAAATCCAGCGTGCAGTGGTCGAACTCAAAATGTGCAGTTTTGTTATCTGCCTCTGGCTATGCTACTTGCGAGTTAAGGTCCTGCCCCCTTCCATGTGAAGGTAAATTTAGATAAAGCCCCTATTTTTGTAAAAACAGCATCATGGCTTTCTGCATTTATGTTATGTTTTTATCCCCTTTCCTTTAGCTGTCTGTAGGTGCTGCAGATGAGATGAGAGAACATCAGCGGCAGCTTCAAAACCTGGCAGAGACTCATGGTAGACTGATGGCTGATATTATGGCACAAAATAAGGAGTTAGAAAAACAGAGGGATGGTAAGGATGAGATCTCTTATTTTGTACACATCCCCCACACCCTATTTTATCAATGCAGGCTTTCAACATGATGCCAGCAGTTTTAGGGATAGGGGACCTGTCACGTGAACAATCAATGGTACTGTCCTTGTGAGCCCCGCCCTTAACCGCTGGCCCAACAGTAAGACTAACCCATACCCAAGAAGAGTTCTGCTAGCCCAACTCCTTCCAGAATGGTCAGTTTCTCACACTGCCCCTCATTAGGGAATGTGACCATGGGGACCTCCTTTTGAAATCCATGTTCTCAATTCCATAGGTAGCAACATATACAGCTGTAGCATGTCTATTCCCAGTCAGTTTTCCAGAATGGCAGTACTGTGTAACCAGGACTACCCAGAAATGATATTGTCAGATATAAACTCTGTCCGACCACTGCTGAAGGATGTATTTTGGTCTCTCTGTACCACCTGGGTTACCAGTTGAAATATGCAAAAAAAATCAGAAGCTTGAACAGTTTTGTTCTGATAGGTTCATAGTCTTAGCTAATAAGCTAGATTATGTAAGCAATAATCCATGACAGGGTGCACATTATAGGATTTTAATGCAAGCCCCAGGTTGTAACAAGGCATGAGGCTAAAGGCCGAATGTCCATACGCCTCTGGGAAGTACATTAATATCCTATGATGTACACCCTGAAAGGGCTTATTACATTTATAAATTGGCTCTAAGTAGGCTTCTTGGGGGAGGAAAATGAGGTTCTGCACCAGACTGTGCATTTATAGGGATTTAATGCATGGTCTGGTGATGTTGCTCAGCTAATGAACTTTCTAGATTTTTTCTAGCCGTTGTGTAAGTAGAAATAAAAGTTCAGGAGCTGGCCTATCGTCACAGTGGTAGGACTAGAACTTGCAATGACAGCTACTTGGGTTCAGAAACAAGCCTGTGTCATCAAGGGTTAACTGGGGGAGCAGAATTGGTTGCCCCAGAGGATGCTCTCCTTCTTTAGGGAGGCAGAGCAATGCCCCTCTTATCAGGGCCACCTGGGAGACCACAGGTGCAGCTGCATGGATGGTGAACTATTGGAGGTAGGGAGATGCTGGCATATGCCCTGTGGCAGCACTCTCTGAGTACATATCTGCACATGGCATTACAGTCACCGGCCTCTTGCAGGAAAGACAAAGGAGAAACACAATGAAAACTGGCCCTTATGTTTGTGGTGTTGGACCACATTATATCCAGGCCCTGCACCTCTACCTCACTGCCTCCTGAAGCACTGATGAGGTACATCTCCCAGCTGGGGGGGAGGCAAATCAAGACTATGCAGAGGCAGGCAAGTGCTGGGCTTGGTACTGAGGGCGAGGGTATACCCTGGGAGCTCTTAAGGAGTCGAGCATTGGGGGGATAAAGTATAAATAAAAAATGAAAGAAAACCTCAGAAGCCAGTCAGAATTCATAGCCACTTTTCCTCCTCACCCATTTCAAATAGTTGGAAAGCACTGCAGCCAGAGTCTTCACACATACAGTGGTTCTGTGAAATGCAGTTGTATGTACCGCAAGGTTGGTGGTTGTAAAACACTCCCAAATCTTAAACCTCAAGCTGGAGCTTTGCGACTTTCCATGAGCCATTCGGAATCCAGTTGGCAAATATTTTCTTTTGGCTATTTCGTCTCAAAAGAACAACATGTTTAGTGAACAAAACAGAGACAGGACATTTGATCCTGAGACAGATCTGTAGACGCAAGGACACAGGATGGTTTTTACTACTACTCTGGTATTTTTATAAATACTATAATTTACATGCTGAAAATTCCTCCTTGATTAATTCCATAAGACTTGTGAACCTGAGGTGCAAAATTAACATGCACTATAAAACATAATTAGAGTCCATTATGAAACAGGGCTAACTTAAAAATCAGCCAATGCCTCTAGGATTAGAGAATGTAATACTTAGACACAATTAAACTAACATTTCATATGTCTTATATAGATGCCTCCTACACTTATATATTATAAAGAACATTTGCACAAAACCAAATATGTTTCCCTAAGAGTTCACCTGCCCCCACAGCTTATTCCCCATTTGATGTTATGATCCTGTGTTGTGACATCAGTCTGTTGCCATGGAAATAAATGGAATGACCCAAGCAGTGTGTTACGACATCAAGTGGGGAATAAGCAACAGGAGATCCTGTTTGCATGCATAGGACCTTAGTAATAAATAACAGCAGGAGTATTGTGAAATATAAGCAGAACAGTGTCCAGATGTTTTTTAAAGCTCTCCTGGAGGTGCTGACTGCTCTTTGTTTTTTATCATTTAACATTTTACCCTCCTTCCGTTGCAGGCGGGCCTATATCTCGGTCATGCTTACACCCCCAGACCAGGTCTGGCATACGCTTCTGAGTGCCTGACACACAGGTCCTGATGAGGTGTGGACACCCCCACTGGGGGCCCGTGACCAGGAACCAGGTAGCCCACGCCTCTCGCGTCCGGGGGCTCAGGGCACAGCCATAGCTGCCTTGGTCACCCCACAAGTTTCTGCCGTTACTTGCCCCTAGGGAGCCGGATGTGCAATGACGTCTGCTGCACCTTACGTGCAGACGTCTGCCGTGCTCCCTCCCCTTGGAATGCACACTACTGACAGTGCGCCCAGCCTCTGCTAGGCACCACTGCAGCATGCCACATATCCCGTACCCACCCTAGAGGAAGAGAGTGGTCTTGGGATGCTCAATCCTTTCTCTCCCCTGCCAGCCCCCCGAGTCCATTTCCAAACCCGGGTCGCTGGCGTGACGTGAGATGTGGCGTCCAGCGCCTCAACCCTCAACACCACCGGGCCGGCCTGTGCTGGCTGCTCTTTAACACAATGTGACCCCATATGCACTCACTAAAATGTCTTATGCAAAAAGGCATATCTTTCCTTGGACCCCCCCTCCCAGTGTGACATTTAAATATGTTAGAGTATCAGTTCCAAAACTGATCCATGGGGCACTCTGCTTCTGATTTCCCTCACTTCAGAATGTTCCCCATTCCGAACTACCCTCTGGATCCTCCTACTCAGTTAATTTTCCCACCCATGCAATTATTTCATCCTCTACCTTTAGGTCACCCAGTTCTTGATCAACCATCCATGTGGGACAGTCAATGGCCTTACTGAAGTCCAGATACAAGAGATCCACAGCCTGACCTTTAGTTGTGGCCCTTGTTCTCCAGTCAAAAGTATTTGATCAGGTTTGTTTTACAAGACCACCACTGGTAAACCCATGCTGCCTTGTGTCCTGTAGACCATTTGCCTCCAGAAACTCTACTAGCCTCTCCTTTTTATTGATTCCAAATGTTTTCCACCCATAACAGACTTCGTTCACTCCACACAAATGACTTGAGAAGACACAACCACAAGATATACCATGAGTGTACATATAAACATAGTATCGCCCATGTTAAAGATTTTGGTTTTGAAAAAAATGGAACTTAAACTTAAATCCAAATGTTTTCCTTTGTCAAAAATTAGAGAATAACCTGTGTGAATATTGACTATGCCAATAGATGTTGGAAATTCAGAATTTTGGAACTGCATGACAGATCCTCCTCTCTCTCTGTCTCTCTCTCTCTCTCTCTCTCCCTCTCTCTCTCTCTCTCTCTCTCTCTCTCTCCCCTCCTCCCTCTCTCTCTCCCTCCTCCTCCTCCCGGGATATTGTGAAGGACATCCATGAATACACTTTTTATTCACTTCGGAATGTTGCCAATAATGCTGCCTAACAATTAGGGGTGCAACCCAGAATGCTAGGCTGGCATCATACCAGAGTGAATAAAACGTGTGTCTGTGGACATCATATGGGTTGTCTTATTCATACCATGGGATTGCCAGAAGTTTAAATCCCAGTCTGGTTTAAAGGAGTAGTAAAGTCAAAATTTGCAAAAACATATGTTGTGCAGAGTGTTTTGATTTATGTGTGTAGTCCTAGTGTGCCCTTCCCTTTGTTTGCTATTAAGAGTTTTTTCTAGATTAGCTCACTAGTTATATGGTAGTTTTATGGCCCCTGGAGAGCTCCATCTTAGCATGGTTTATTGCTCTTTTTTTCCCTACAATAACTCCTGTCCCACGTGACAGTGATGTGTGTGGGACTATTGATTCAGCAAGTACTAGAGATAGGAGCTTGATGTTCTAGACATCACTAAATAGCTCTAATTCAATATTTTGGTTTTCTGTGTGTGTGCCAGGTCTAGCCAGCAGAAGTGAGTGTTTTGCTTTTAAAACTTTATTTCATCACCAGACTGGTGGCACAGAGGGCTGAGGTGCTTTGGGCGCCTTATCTCTCCCTCACCGGCGTCCCAGGTTAGGAAACTAGCTCAGACCACCGGGGGGGGGGGGCTGGGAGAATTGAGTGACCGCTGGGCAGCTCTTTTCTCTTGGATTGGGGAGGTGAGATCTTCCTGGCTCTAGACTGCGACCAAGTGGAGACTGTATGGTAGCATCAGGCAAATGGGGGAGGCAGGTGCTAGGCTGGGTGGGTGGATGGGGCCACTGATTCTGGAGTGCATGCACGCCTCCACGCGCATGTATGACTATGTTGCTGAGGCCCCTGAATGTAAGATGAGAACAGGGAAAGACACCATGGGCTTAATTTTTAAAGGAGGATGCAGGGCTTGTGTCAAGAACTGCATCAACCTCATTCTTTGGCGCAGCTGTGCCAAACTCCTTTGATGCAACTGCACCCGATTTTAGTACATTGGGTACAGTTGTGACACTTTCCACAATTTACTGCAGTTTGCACCAAATATTTGGCACAAGTCCTGTAAAATGGTCCCCCACATGGCACAAGTTAGGCCAGGGAAAAATCGCTCTAACATACGGCATTTGGCCCTTGGGATTGAAAATTCCAATCACCAGCCAGGGGAATGCTGAAAACCCCATGCACCAAATGAGGAGTACACCAGGGGCTTGCTGCGTTCTTGAGGATCTGAAAATTGAGCCCCATGTCTCCCCATCATCCTATATGACATCCCTTGGGACTGTTGGGTCCCACACCATGTGAATCACTGTCAGTCTGATGGCAGGGTGAGTGGCAGATGGAACTGGGGGTCCTCAGGATCAAGGCCCAAAGAAAGGAATAAGGTAGTGATGGGGGGCCAAAAGCTTGATGAAACCCCTCCCCCCCAAAAAAATTCATTTAATCAAACTTCACACAGCCATAAAAAGCACGCAAATCATCCCAGATCATCAGTGCTATAATTAATAAAGGCATAGCTGTTTTCTTACTGAATGACTCACTCAATTAGCACTCAAGTATTTGCTAAACTGTAAATGTAGCCATTAGTGTTCATTGGCTAAGTTACCTAATATCACAGTTCTGCTGTTGTAAAATTGACCCTAAGCCAGTGCTTGCTGAATCGATGGTCCATGATACATCACTGTCACCTGGGACAGAAGGCATTGTAGGAACAAGAAGAGCAATAAACCATGCTGAAATGGAAATCCCCAGGGACCATAAAACTACCGTAAAACTAGCAGTATAATTTAAAAAATTAACTCTTAGGGGTAGGGCTCACTAGGACTACACACACAAATCAAAACACTCTGCATAATATATGTTTTTGCAAATTCTGTGTGTTCTGCTCCTTTAACTCCTGTTCTTTTTGTTTCCAATGCACAGTTTTTCAAATATTGTACAACAGGGCTGCTGTGGTTGCATTCTCTTCATGATGTGTCATTCATGTTCAGTGGAGCCAGCCATGATGCAATGCAGTAACTTGTAGTAAATGACATGTCACAAAATACTGCATGACAAAAGGGCTTAATTGTCATTGAGTTGAACTGTCTCTGCAGAATACTGCAGCATTTTGTGAAATGCTGCTGCATTTCTGCATTTTGTCCTGGCAGGTGCTTCTGTAATTAACATTTTCTGGCTGTGAGCAAGTTTGCTAGAGGTGTGTAACTGCTGTGGTTTGAAAAGGTGCAGCAGCACAAGTTAAGGCACAGGGGATGTAAAGAATAGCATGTTATTCCCCTGGAGGGGAAAAGTATGGTAGAATGACCTCATTTATGCAGCTTATCCTAGTATGTCCACTCGGATGTCCTATTTATGCCATGAGACAGTGATTGGCTGATGTCCAAATCCCCGTCTGGTTTTATCTTTACTCCTGTTTCTGACAGTGGCTCCTTGAAATTACACATCATCTCTGAGCCAACCTACATGACTGGATCCTTGTAAACAGATTTGATAGGATTCTTTCCCCAGGCCTATTTAGGGATTCCCTAAGTGACTGCTCTCCCATCTTCTGCATCTGGTTGACCAGCATCACAGGATGCTGTCTAAAATCATTCACTCCAGAACTTCAAAATTTCAAGTTCCGCACTCTTTAGGATCTCTCCTCCATTAACTAATAATCTCCCATCAAACATGTGTTGATGTTAATCATGCACTAGAATCCATCCGCAACCACTTCCTATAGGTGGTAAACAAGCATGCACCCTCTGTCTCCAGCAGAATAAATGGCAACTCCTCTAAATGGATCACAAAGAAACTAATAAAGCTAAGGATAAGTTGTGATGCATCTTTAAACTTTTGGGAACTGAATCAGTACTGGCTAACTCATAGGCACCTGAGAAACAGGTGCGAGTCTGAGATAACAAAATCCAAAGTGCATTTCCTCAAGAACATGCTCCAAAACAACCTCGCTTACCCCCAAAAGATTCTGGTCTGAAATAAATACTCTTCTCAATGGACCAAAAGGATTCAACATCCCAGACATTACAGTTGGTGACTGGTGCATCTTTGTCTTAAGCCAAATAGCAAATGTACAAACATACGAAGAAGCCAGTAGAAGAAGGCCATTTGTTCTATCTAGTCTGCTCATATTGCAGGGTACACAGCTTGAGCTAATGTCGCTGCCCTCCCTCCCTCCCTACTCCTCCCATCCTCTCTACCGTGATCCTTACCTTCCCCATGCCTATCCCAGCCTCTCTTGAAGCTGCCCACTGTCTTCAACGAGATCACCTCTTCTGACAGCACATTCCAAGTGTCCACCACCCTCTCTGTGAAGAAATGCTTCTTGACCTCCCTCCAAACCTCCCACCCTCCAGCTTAAAACTGTGCCCCCCTCGTGGTATGGTTGCCACTCAGCTTAAAGAGACTTTCCTTATCCACCTTATTTATCCCTTTCAAGTACTTGAAGGTCCCAATCATGTCCTGTCACTCTCTCCTGTCTTCCAGGGAGTACATGTTCAGTGCCCTCAACCTCTCCTCATATGCCATGTCCTGCTGATCTGCTACGAACTTTGTAGCCCTCCTCTGGACTTTCTCCAGCAGTTTAATGTCCTTTTTGAGGTGTGGACACCAGTACTGAACCCCATACTCTAGATGAGGCCTTATTAGGGTGAAGTTCAAATATCTGCATCGCAGGAGGAGAAGGACCTGGGAGTGATAATCACTGGAGATCTGAAGCACTCCACACAGTGCAAGAAAGCAGCAGCAAAGGCAAACAAGATGCTGGGATGTACATCTAGGGGGATCAGTTGTAGGAGCGAGGAGGTTATACTGCCCTTGTACAGGACCCTAGCAAGGACTCATCTAGAGTATGGGGTTCAGTACTGGTGTCCACACCTCAAAAAGGACATTAACCTGCTGGAGAAAGTCCAGAGGAGGGCTACAAAGTTATGCATATTGGAGCCTGTCCTCGGATTCTTGGCTCCAATATGCATAACTTTGCAGTTCTTGGCATTAAAGCCAAGCTGCCAGATCCTGGAGCACCTCCCCAGCTTTTCCAGATTATCCTGTAGGTTCTGTATCCCTTCAACTGTGTCCACTCTCCCGAAAAGCTTGGTGTCATCCATGAATAGGCACATTTTGCCCTTAATGCCATCCCTAATGTCATTGATGAAGACACTGACTAACACCGGCCCCAGCACCGAGCCCTGCGGGACCCCACTGGTTATCTCTCTGGTATCAGATCACTCTCCCCCCACAACCACCCTCTGAGTTCTGTCTCTCAGCTAGTGTTCCACCCATCTGGCCATCTTTTGCCCAACCCCAAGATCCAACAACTTCCTGATCAACCTTTTATGGGGCACAGAGTCAAAGGCCTTGCTGAAATCAAGATAGAGGATGTCTACCACATGGCCCCCTGTCTACTGTCTCAGTGACCAAGTCAAAGAAGTCAATCAGATTCATTTGACATGCTCTCCCCCATGAATCCACACCTCACATCCTGGAGACCATGCTCCTCTAGATATTCCACCAACCTTTCCTTTAGTATGGTCTCCATGAGCTCAGACTGACTGGTCTGTAATTTCCTGGGTCATCCTTGGGACTGCTTTTGTGGAGGGGCACTTCACTTGCTGTTCTCCAGTCCTGCAATGCCATGTCTGACTCTAGTGAACTATTAAATAGGTCTGCCAGTGGCCCTGCCAGTTCCTCAGCCAGTTCCTTTTGTACCCTTGGATGTACTCTGTCCAGGCCTGGTAATTTGTCCACCTTCAATGCCAGCAGCCCCTCCCTCACTCTATCCTCCTCTATCACAACATCTGTGTTCCCCTCCCCCCACTCCTCTTTTCCCTCCTGAAGGCACTGGTCCATCCTTCTCCCTGGTGAAGACAGAACAGAAGTATTCTTTTAGTATCTCTGCTTTTCCCCCTCATTATCCTCCACCCACTCCTCCCCGTTCTAAAGCCTAACAATCCCTTCCTTCGTGTCCCTTTTCTCACTTATATAGTGAAAGAATGCCTTCTTTCCCTTCTTAATTCCTTCAGCTATCTGCAGCTCCTTCTGTGCCTTTGCTCGCCAGACTTCCTTACTTACCTCACTAGCCAACCTTAGGTCTTTTTCCCAATCCACCTCTCTCTTGGTTTTCCTGAATTTTCTATAGGCCAACCTCTTTTCCCTTACTGCTTGGGCAACCCCAGAACTGAACCAGCTGGGCGCTTTGGCCCTTGTATTCTTCTTTCTGAGCCCAACGCACACATCTGTGGCACCAGTATTCCTTCCTTAATGATGGACCACCTTTGGTCTTCAACCTGGCCTTCACTGACTAGCAAAAATTCAAGCTGCAGGAGCAAAGTCTGCATCATCCACCTCCTGCTACTGATGCCCAAATATGAGACTCCCCAAAATTCTACCTGGAACCTGACCTCAGCAGGGTATGACAGAAAAAAAACTAAATTGCTCAAGACTGCTCCCCCATTATTGCATCTCCACTACAGGCTCTATACAACTTGTTCATCAAGGAAGGCACAGTGCTAGAGAAACAGAAAATGTCCCTCATAATGCCAGTTCACAAAAGTGGTCTGAAAAACCTGATAAACAACTATAGGCTCATCTCTATAGTCAAAGTGCAGGTAACTGTAATAGTTGGGTACATTTTCTTACAGGTAAAAGTGAAGAGTATTATTCTGGGGCTGGTGAGCAAAAGTCTTCAAGCAAACATATCAGGAAAACCAGCCACACAACATTTTTCCAAAGTTCAATATTTTTATTAATCCAATTTTGTCAGCTTAAGATTCTCACTGTAACCCAACATTTCACCCTAAAGGGCTTTCTCAGGGAGGAGGATCTACACATAAACACATGAAAAATCATCAGAAAATTGTCTTACACTGCAATTAACTTCTCAAACTGTCATAATTCTCACTTATTATCTGCCATATTCGGGATAAACATACTCCAGTGCTATATTCCCTTTATATATTTAAGGCATCCTTGTCAAATAATGAGTTTGTTGGTCCATTATTCCAAAAACTCCAATGATTGCATCAAAATGTGTAAACGCCATTCTACATATCTCATACTGCTTGTGTAATATTGACATGACAACACTCCTGTAATAATATTTAATAAGCACATTTTAGTGGTCATTCATATTAGTAATTCATAGTTTCACTTCTTGCAATGCTTATTCAATTTTCAATAAAACCAACCTCAATATTAGAAATAATAAGAAATGATAAATCAAGATAAAAAAGGCAGTGTTATGGTTTTCAAATTATAACATGTTTCAATGTATCAATTCATAAACATAACATTTTAAATATTTTTTTAAAGAATAACAATGGATACTAAGTTTTAAAAGACATACCTAGGCTTTTCTGGATGTAGTGCTCAATTGTCAGGGTGTTTCACACTCACTATACATTTCCTAAAGTAAGAAAAAGTTTCAGAAAATAGGTTCCAACTAAATCATCTATTATACTAACTGTATAATTTGTCTTTATGTCTGAAACATTAACGTATCTATATTATTATAAATATTTGTGCCAGTGGTCAAAAATCCCATACCTTACACTTATAGGGTTGATTGTAATGTCATGATAAAGAGCACCTTTCATGAAGGTTCAGAAAGTTACAGCTTGTAGTCATTATATACCATACTAGACCTGGAAGGGTTTGTGCATTTGTGTTTTTTTGGCCAAGGTTTACTCTGCCTTCCATATTTTGCATTTGTTTTTGAGCCGTGCTGCACTTGCCTTTGCTGTTTAGCTGCTAGGCTGCTTGCTCCTGCTGACATCACTATATGGCAGAGGAGCGACTCACACTGTGCAGTACAGTGCAGTTGCAGCAGTTTTGCAAGGGAAAACTATCAGCACCAGGTGTACATACTGTGTTCCCCTTCCCCAAGGCATTCTTTTAGCAATGCATTATGCCAAAATTCAAATACCTTGTCAGTATGTTTTTCTATAAAACTGACTTACTTCTGCCTCTGTAACAAAGCATGGAGATTGAGAGAAGATTGAGTTGCCATCAGCACCTTTCCTAGTCCTTTTGACTTTCATGCATAAATTACCCCTTCTTGCACTGATTCTGGAATTGTATTTCATTACTGTCCTCTGCAGTTAGTTTTTGCATTCTGAGCTGCTAAAAACTGCAGGGTGTACCAGAGCTTCTGTAGCAAGCTTGGTGTTGCTGTGGACGCAGGGCTGTACTGCTGACATAACTACATGGCAGAGGAGTGACTCACACTGCAGTACAGTGAAGTTGCAACAGTTTTGCAAGGGAAGTCTAAATTACTAGGTGTACATATTGTGGTCCCTCTTCACCAAGACACTCTGTTAGCAATTCATTATGCCAAAATCCAAATGCCTTGTCAGTATGTTTCTTTCCTTTTTTTTTTTTTGTAAAACGTACTTACTTCAGCCTCTATAACAAAGCATGGGGAGTGAGAGATTGAGTTGCTGTCAGCTGAGGCAGCTGTCAGTTTCTGCATCGGTGTGATTAGTGTCTATACCTTGAACAGTTGAAAGCAGTAATGCCTTCTTACCCATGCCATACTGGTGCCTTCCATGCCTTTGTGTAGTAAAGGGCCTGGCAGTCACTCCAACTGAAAATCCCTTACTGCTCCTCTGTCCTGTGCCTCCTTGACATCAGCATGGCACCCCAGAATGCCGAAGACTAATTTGGGTAGCTCAGAAACTGCTGCAACTTCACTGTTCTGCAGTGTGAGTCACTCCTCTGCCATATAATAATGTTAACAGTACAGCGCTGGGTCCACAGTAACACCAGGCTTGCTACAGAAACTCTGATACACCCAGCAGTTTTTAGCAATTTAGATGCAAAAACTAGCTGCAGAGGACAGTAATGAAATACAATTACAGAATCAATGCAAGAAGGGGTTATTTATGCAGGAAAGTCAAAAGAACTAGGAAAGGTGCTCTTTAAATGGACTTTAATCTTGCCCTGCAATCACTTAGAAAATATGGAACAATGTAAGGACCTTTTTACAATGTTTCAATGTATAAAAGATAAGTGATGCAACTCGAGGGGAAGGAAAAACTCAGCAGTATCTTTTGCATGTTGTCATGGCAGTTACCAGAGCAAACTGCGCTGTCTGTTTGTAATAGCTGACCTTTTATGCTCCAGTTCAGAGGAGCTTGGAGGCTTCATCCAACCATTGATCACTGAGAGCTGATGTCCATGTGACGTCATTGCTTCCAGGTCAGGTTGGCTTGTGAAGTCCAAGGTTGCTAGTCAACCAAAATTCGCAGTATTGGACCCCTTTCCTACATGTCAGTTTTCATTTTCGAGTCTCACAGAAAAGTATTTTATGTATTTCACTTTCCTCTTCTACATTCTCATGCTGCACTCACTCAGAAATTGTGTTGCCAGGTTAACAAGCTCCCATAAATGGGTAAATGTGATCGCTGTACTATGTAAATCGCTCACAGTTCTATCACTGCTTTGCTCAACATGCTGTATATTAGTTATTCTAGTTCATTAAAATCTGACATATACATAACTATGGGATACTTCCGAGATCCTGCTAATGCCGAAGTGTCTTTGTGTTACCCTGTATGTCTCATACTCCATTTCACACACACAAACTTGTATAGCAATTTAATTTTAAAAAAGGGAACATTTTTGTATGCACTATCACATACTCCTGTAGCCATTTTTGCAATATTCATTTCTTGTACCCTAGACTTGGCACCTACAAAATATTGTGCTGCATCATCTTCACAGGATTTCCACATTCAGCAGAAGTGTACAATCATTCTGTGTACCAGAGTAACCCCATCGCCTCATTTCTAATAATCAGCACTCAAACAGCATCTCACATTGCCACTAGCATATTACACAGTGCCTATTAAGCTCATGTCTCAATTCTTGCCCATTTTTTTCACAGAGTAACCTCTGTACCTAATTAAGGATGATCTACGCTACTGCAGCATCTCAAGCAGTCACTAACGTGTTCCTTTCTACAAGGTTGTTTCAGTGTTAATTATTGTCACTAACTATTTTCATTATTACTAAATTCTGCTACATTGTCATATTTTATTGTAATTAGGTGTCTCACCCGTGGCTTCCCACTCCCCTGAACTGGTCCATCTGGGCAGCATAGTGCTTCACAGTGGCCACATGGAGAGCCAGGAGACTGGTCAATGGGAAGCATATCACAACTTAATAGTAAACTGTTTTACCACATGAAAGATGGAGGGGGAGGAGGTATATGGGGGGTTGGGGAAAAAAAGGCTAGGGGGTAGGAGGTTATTGGTATTTGATGTCTAAAGTAAATCTTAATCACATTAGTCCCAACACTATTGATTGGCTGATGTCCAAATCCCTGTCTGGTTTATCTTTACTCCTGTTTCTGACAGTGGCTTCTTCTTGAAATGACATCATGTCATCTCTAAGCCAACCCACCTGAACAGCAAAACTAGTAACCATACCCAACATAACTGGATCCTTGTAAGCAGAGTCGACAGGATCCTCATCCCTGACCTATCTGGAGATGCTTTTTTGCAAATTCCTTTTATCCCCCCTTACTCATTGCCCCTGAGCTTCCTCAAGAGCCCAAAAGACAGACTGAAGTTACTGTCCTTACCTTGATCTTAGGTGCCATCCTCCACGGAGTCATGGCATGCCCCTGGACGAGGACCAGTGGAGGGGATATACCCCTGAATTTCAAGTTTTGTCAGGAGGCATCCACTGTAGGGTAAGGTGGACTCAGCAGTGCCAGGGGCCCTTCATCATCAAGCACAGGGCTTGGACAGTTTCAGGTTTCTTCCCTTGCCCTCAAGAGGTCTGCATGCAAGGACTGCAGGGACATATGCACGCAAAGAGTAGCTTTATCCACAGTCAGCATGGCTCCTCCTACCCTAGTCTAGCTAGGGCATTATGAAAAATCCTTTTCTTTTTTTTTTAGTATGTTTGTTTCTCCTTTGAGTCCCCAGCAGTCAGCATCTATCTTTCAGCCACTCATCCAGACCCACACCCTGACATCAGGCAGTTAACCCCTTTTCCCCCATGGTTTTACCCTCTGTGGCAGGGCAGTGAGGAGCCCCCCTTGCTCAAAATCACCTCGACTAGGATCCAGATTCCGGGGAGTGCCATTCAGTTGGGGCCTGCGGCGGGTGGCTGTTATCATCCTGCTCAACCTGGAACCTAATTTTTCCTTATTCTGTGTTTCCCCCCATGTACGGCATGCAATGTTGACAATGTCTGCCATGGCAGGCCGGTCAACTGCTCCACGCCCGTCACTGGTGACAGGCTCATGGTGCATTGGCACCTAGCCTCCGCTAGGTGTCAAGGAAGTGCCAAGCCTGTACTCCCCCCCAAGGAGAGGAGAGCTGTCCTGTGGACGCTCAATCCTCTCCCTCCCTGGCCGACCCCTGGTAACCTGCTCACACCGCAAACATGGGTCGCCGGCATGGCAGGAGATAAGGTACAGATGCCTCAGCCCTCCACACCACTGGGCCAGCTAATCCTTTTCTTTTTTAATTAGAATGCTGATGGTGCAAGCAGTCAATGAGAAGTCTGTTATTGTGCCTCAGGACATGAGACACTCTGATAGGAATAATTGTACCTCACACGCAACTGATAGAAGTGTCGTGATTAGTTGTGGGCACTCCCATGATCTATAATGGTAACGACTACCTAGAATGTTTAAAAATAAATACTTCTGATTAGCTAATAATGATGTTATGATTAGGGTTGTCAGAACCCTCTGAAGTTCTGGGCTCTCGTTCTAGTCTAGAACTTTTGAAAAAGTTCTAGGGTTCATATCTTTCTTAGAACTTTTTAGAACTCGAACCCTATTTTTTAATTGTGCTGCTAGTAATAAAGATAGTAATGAAATGCATGTAAAGGAAAAACTGTTTAATATAAGTGGGAGAGAAATGATCATGTGTGACATTGATAGGAATACAACTAGGTTTATCTATGGTTTCTTCTGTTAGCTAAAGCCAGCAACTTAATACGTAACAGGCCCACCCACCCACCCATATGTTAAAAGTTTTCCTGCTGCAGCTGCATCATAGTTCCTTAGTGAAAGGAAGAGGCACATTAGCCATTTATGTACTCAGTTATATATACTCATCGTCATGAATTATGAGAAAAAATAATTGATATTACCTAATCTCAGCTATTTGCTGCTTTGTGTTTTAAATGAGTAAATCAAAAGTTGCTATGTTTAAAAGAAAGCTTTTATAACAAAGTCAAGCCAAGGTACTGCAGCCACAGCACACGGAACTGTTGCAAAACATATTGGGCCACATATTCAAAAGAGTTGAGCCATGCGAAATAGGGTTGCACCTGTGCAAGTCCAAAATGCACCATTCTGTGATATTCAGCAGGAGGCAGTTGAGCCCCCCAAATCATGCTGAGCAACAGCGCAATGATAATGAAGGCATGCGCAACCGAAGAGGGAGGAACCATGCATAAACTGCACAGCCCGATATTCAGCCCAGGCCGTGCAGAGTTATACAGGCGCAACCCCTACCTGCGCCTGCACAAAGTTACGCCAAAAAAAAAGGAACAAATCAAGGGCCACCCACAGGTGAGCTGCCGCAGTGCAGGGCGCAACACAGCAGCAGCCACCTGTGGGTGGCCCTCGACTTGTTCCTGCCACACCTGGCAGCGCCCTCCCATGCCCCGATCATGAGCATAACTGTATCCCCCCAGTAGCCCGATCGCAGGCAGAAGTGTTTCCCCACGAAGTAGCAATCGCGGGCAAAACAGTATCCCCACCCCAGTAGCCGAGATCACGGGCAAAAACAGCATCCCCACCCCGAGTGAGCCCGATCGTCGGGCAAAACAGTATCTCTTCATCTCGATAGCCCAACGTGGGCATAATATAACCCGCTTCATTAGCCTGATCAATGGCATCAGAATCCCCAAAGTCCAATATCCCTGGTGGTCCAGTGGACTGAATGGAGCCCGATCGCTGGGTGGCATTCCTCACCCTCAAGCATGATATCTGGTGATCTAGTGGACTCCCACCCCACCTGCCCACGGAGCCTCACCACCCCCGCTTCCCCGCGCGGGCGGTGGCAGGCCTCACCGCCTGTCGCTCGCGGCCAGTTGACGATACAGAGCATGGGTATGCAGCTCATATGCCATAAGTGTGTCCAGGTGTGAATGAATGAATTAACTCTTCGGTTGTTCAGATTGACTTATAGTATGGCTGCACACTCACTGCCTGCTGCGTCTCCGAACCATGGGCATGCAGCCCTACCGAGCTGTCCTGTTGGCGGCAGCGGGTGGCAGGCAGTTAGTGCTGCCGCCCGCTGGCTGACGGGAGGGGAGCGGTGATGGGGCCCGTGGGCGGTGGGGGATCCACTAGATCAGCAGGGATATCATACTTGGGGAAGGTAGGAATGCCGCCCGTGATCGGGCTCTGTTAGGTCCACTGGACCACCAGGGATATTGGACCTTGGGTTCTGATGCCCGCGATCGGGCTAATGGGCGGTGGGTTAGGTTATGCCCATGATCGGGCTTCGGGGGTGGGGATACTGTTTTGCCCACGATCGGCTACTCGGAGGGTGGGGGATACTGTTTTACCCACGATTAGGCTACTCCGGGTCCACTGGACCACCAGGGATTGGAGTCATGCATTGTCCCTTATGGGACATAACCGATCGGGCTACAGGGCACGCCGATCCCGATTGCTGCTGCCTGGCAGTCGCCAGGTGCAAGTCATCGGAATCGGCACACCTGCATGCTAATGGCATGCAAATGGGGCCGTAATCAGATGCAAATGGCCCCCATGCCTTTGCATAAATTATGGCCCATTTGCATGTCACCCTTTGAATATCACAGGTGCTGTGCATGGCGCAATGGAACTTGCGCCACCGCATCTCAATGCTCACTTGACCACTTGTGCTGGAGTAGTTCAACTGCGCTATGCAGGTGGTGTACCAGGGGCGTTAGTAGTTAGCGCCCATAGCTAACTCCATTGAATATCGCCTGGCCACACCCCTGCACAACTATTTTGAGCGGCGCAGGAGCTTGCACCACAAAATGGCGCAGTTTGAATATCTGGGCCATTATGTCATAACATAGTCAGTCAAGACATTTGAATAAAAAAAATATGCCAGTCATTGTTTTTGGCAAAAAATGCATGCAATTTTCTAAGATAATGCATACATATACCAACATTCTTGTTGGCAAATTGAAGTAATACATACAACTTTCTAAGATGATGCATTTTTCCAGCTGCTACATCAGTAAAATCTGTATTTCAGTCACATAAATAAAAAAAGTGGTTTCCTCACCACATACTGACTTAAGGAATGTTTAATGTAGCTGCAGCAGTTGGCATGTGATGTTTAAGGGACAGTGTCTGTCAACCCCATTAAGTATCAAATTATCACTACTTGTAAAGCAAAAACACTTTATGATAGGTCACATTCTGATAAAACTGCTGATGCAGATTTTCTTTTATTTCTGATTCCTTTATTCTTTTTTAAAGGGGACAGGACACTTGTGCTAGGTGGCAGCAGTCTGCAATTATTTAATATGAAAAAAAAAGATGTGTGTGTGTGTGTGTATACATATATATATATATATATATATATATATATATAAAATATCTATAGTAGGTTGTAGGTTTCACAGAGGGCAATCGGTACAGCCCTCCCATACCATCAGTCTGTCATCATCTTTTTCCTCACCATCCCCAGCCGATCACGAATCTGTAAATGAAAGGACTAAAACAACACCCACCTTTCACCCCAGCACCCATTCCACTTTTCTTCCACCACCCTCATCTATGCAGTAGCACCCATACCACCTTTACACCCATGTTAAAACCAGCCCACAACCCTCACCCCCTCAAGCACGTATCCCACCCTCCTCCCTCACCCAAATGTTTAAACTACCCCCACACTTAGTCATGAACTACCATTCATGTCACCCTTCTCCATCCCTCACCCATGTTAAAACCCACTCCCCCAACCATCACCCATGTACTAACAACTATGCCATGTTTCTCCCTCCTGCATCCATGTTAAAACCAACCACCAACCCTCACCCATGCACTAGCACCCATGCCATCTTTCTCCCTCTGTCCAAATTTACTTTTTTGATCTCCAGTATTCAAAAGGGCATGTATCAATAGGAATAAGCAGTTCTTGCAGGTAACTGTCTACCATGATAGACAGAGACCGCTCAGAAGAGGACTCAGCATAAGCTGGTATGGTAGCAATTTGGGAAAGGTTTTGCCACAGATTTAGCTTGCTACTATGGGTTGAAGAAGTGGCAGTTGTGGAACAACTACTGTTAATGTTTGGTGACTTTTCAAGTTCTGTATCCCTTTGTGAAGATGAACCTGCATGTTGTGGTGATGACAACCTGAGGGTACTGTGCGTGTCTGTTTTTGACTTCTGTGAGTGCTGTAGCTCATCTAGCAACAGACATTTATACTGCTCTATATCATCTGTTTTTGGAAGATGTATAGCCTCGAACCTGGGATCTAAAAGAGTTGCAAGGATGTAGTGTTTTGATTTCATCATTACAACTAATTTGTCATTGGTTTTGAAGCGCTCGCTCATTCTCTTTATGAGAGTCCCATGATACAGGTGACATGTTGTCTGAGTTTCAGATCTGTCTTTTTCTATTTGTAGATTTAGAATGCTAAGATGATGTAAAATCAGCATTATGAGTGGGATAACCTGACTCACATATGCGCCTTCAGAAGACTTGTCCCTTGTAGCTGTCTCAAAAGAAGCTAGGAGGCAGCACACTGTCTCCATTAATTTCCACTGCAGCACAGACAGCATAATGCCATTTCCAATAATGTAACTGGAACAATACTCATGTACAGCTTGCTTTTGCTCCAAGAGGCACTGCAGCATATAAAACGTCGAGTTCCAATGAGTGGAAACATTTTGAATCAGCTTTTGCTGGGGCAGCTTGTGTTTTTTTGCAGTTCGTACAATGTCCATATAGTCTAGGTTGAATGTGAAAAGTGAGTCACTATTTTTTTGCAAACAGCAATCATACCATCCACTTGTGTTTCATTGCTGAGAAATTCCGTGACAATTACATGTAAGCAATGTGCAAAGCAAGAAGCATGCACAAATCCTCCATCCTGTACTGCTTTCAAGATGTTGGCTCCATTGTCACTTACTATGAAGCTATATTTTAGACCGTGAGAATAAACCCATTTGTCAAGGAGGTCATTTAGTTCCTGCAAGATGTTTGCAGCTGTATGACTTTTCCCAAACTTCTTTATATGCAGCAGCGTCATCTTTTGGGGTGTCTTTGTTTTTGAAGAAGTACAAGAAAACGTGACCCAATGAGCAGTAAGGGACATGTAATCTATGTTTTGAGTGCTGGTCCACATACCTGTTGTGACATGAAGAACCCCACCCTCTGCAGTTTTAAGTGCAAGCATCACTGTCGCTTTTAAAGCCTGATAAACGTTTGGTATTTCAACATAGGAAAAGTACCTTCGATGAGGAACATTGTAATGAGGCTCTGCTAATTTTATGAGCTCCCTAAAATCCTCATGATCTACCAAAGAGTATGGGAGAAGGGCTCTGGCTAACAGTTCACCAATTCTGTGATTAAGATGAAGGGTCTTGGATGATTTTTAGTAAAGGTATTCTTCTTTACAAATGCCTGAGACAGTGTTAGCTGTTTACAACTTGTTCCTGCTGGTTTATTGTACACCGTGCTTCGATGGGCAGATGGACACTGAGATGGTGGACTAGGACTTATACATTCAGTGCCATCACTGGATGTGCAACTGGTACTATTGGTGGTAACAGTGATCCTAGGGCTGGCAGTGGTTCTGTCCGCATCAAGTTCAGACAATTCAGTATCCATTTCAGATTCCTGACCCTTCTCACGTGTGGTCTGGAAGATGGAGGACATGGGTTTTGGATGATCAAGCAAAACTGAATGCTTTTTCAGATGGCGTTTACGAGCTGTAGCGCCAAGGCATGACACAACTTTACCACGGCTTACACTCTGTTTACACATGGAACAAATTGCTCTGCATGGATCAGTTTTACTGACAGAGAAATAATTCCACACCTCAGATGTGACAGATTTTGTTTGAGTGCTAGGAAAATAGCTAAAGACTGTTTGTGTCTTTTCACCTGTCCTAAAAGAACCTGGGACATGCTCCTTGGTGCTAGAAGAGTGGGCAGAGGACCTTGATGGATTTTCATTGCTGGCCAACACAGAAGTGGTGGATTCAATGGATATGACCTTTTCATTGCCAACAGTGCTGGATATATTTGCAAGTGCACTACCTGATTCATTGTCAGCAGACTTGCTCATTTCACTTTGTTGAGGAAGTAATGATACGTCACAAGACACAACAGTGTCAGACTGAGACAAAGAGCTACTGTCTGAGTCAGAGAAGGACTCACTGTCACTTGCATTATTACTGCTAGTCACAGGGATTGTAACAGCATGAATGACATACCTTATGGTGCCTCTCCGTGTCACCCCAGCAGCTGCACAGGTTTTCTTAAAAGGTCCCCCTTTACCCCCACTTCGCTGTTGCTCTTTTGCTGCTTGTTGAATTTTTATCACGTGAAACATTTTGGTTATTTCTGCTAGCACCAGGAATACCACTACCACCACCAACAGCTGCTCCAACACCAGCGCTAGATGCTTTCTCTATGTTGGTGTCAGCCATAACAGTACCAGTATACTGCAGTGAATACACCCACACAATTCCTGTGTAAGAAAGCAATGTGATCTATGATCGCTGGCTACAACTCCAAAATTTTATTTTGGTTGTGTGACACTGTGATGCAGTGGACTGCAAGTAATTGAAGAATATGATGGTTTGCAACTAAAGGATCCCAGGTTCAAGGCTTACAGAATGATTGGGCTGCTGGGCATAGGCATACGCATAGCAGTCAAGGGGTACACAGCAGCAGGGTGATGGACTGACCACAAGAGATGGAGTTACACACAGAAACCGAGGAAAGAGATTTTTCTGTCTCTCCTCCCAACAGGAAAATATATTTTTAGGCTTCTGTCATGTATTTAAGGATAATGCCATCACACACCTGGCCACTGGGCTTCACATGGTAACACACACTGGGTAAGGTACAGTGCAGTCAAGAGGCGCACAGCAGCAGGGTGATGGGCTGACCCCAAGAGACGGAGTTGCACACACAAACCAAGGAAAGAGATTTTTCTGTCTCTCCTCCTAACAGGGAAATACATTTTTTTGCTTCTGTTGTGTATTTAAGGATAATGCCACCACACAACTGCCCACTGGGCTTCACACGGTAACACATACTGGGTAATATACAGTGCAGTCAAAGGGCACACAGCAAAAGGAGATGGGCTAACCACAGGAGACAGAGTCACACACATATACAACCCAAGGAAAGAGATTTTTCTGTCTCTCCTCCCAACAGGGAAGTATATTTCTAGGCTTCTGTCATGTATTTAAGGATAATACCATCACACGACAACCGGCCACTGGGCCTCTCTCAGTAACACACACTGGGTAGGGTACAGTGCAGTCAAAAGGCACACAGCAGAAGGAGATGGGCTGACCACAGGAGATGAAATCACACACACATACAACCCAAGGAAAGAGATTTTTCTGTCTCTCCTCCCAACACTAAAATTTATTTATATGCTTCTGTCATGTATGTAAGTAATAATACCCGACAGGGTGGGCATTATTGGGATATAACAGACCTCCCAGGGGCATAATGAGGCCCGATGCTGCTGGCGGAGGGCCTTATAGCCCCTGGAAGGTCCATTATATCCCATAATGCCCACTCTGGAGGGTATTATTACACTTAGAAAATGGGCTATAGGTGACTTTTTAAAAAATATATACAAAAATATATATTTAAAAAATAAATAAAAAAACTATTATAAGTAATTGCTTGTAAAGTAGTTCCTGTATCTGTGTAATTACCACTGGAGGGTGCAGCTGTTTTTTAGTTTTCTTTTTAAAGTTTACATGAGCATGCTGTTTAGGCTAAGCGTCATTATACAATGGCAAGAAAGATTCCTATTCTGTGATTGGTCAATCTCACACTATGCCTGTGGCAATATCCTGGCATATCACCACGGGCATAGTGCCAGGTAACACAAAACCGTATAAAATGTTAAAATTATCAGTACGCTAGCCATGTCCGAGTTGCCCACACTGCATGGCTGAAGTGAACTTTGCCAGTACTTCGTGATTTTTTTCTCTGTCAAACCCTTCCCTCCCACAGCTCACAAATTCAACAACACAACCAAAAAAATGCCTAAAGATAAAGCCACCACCAGAATCTTGCAACATTATTCCTCTGATCTGTAAAATAAAAAAAAAAAAATTAACGTCAAACGAAGTCGTCACTGCGAGCAGCTTCACTGCTTACAGTCATCACTCTAAGCATGCACGCTCTACCCGCTGAATCAGTTAAGAAATCATCTCCCATTTCAAAGTTGAAGAAGCAGCACAAGGATCGCAAACCCCATTCTGTCTCACACACCATTCTCCAAACCCACCAAGCGAGTGGGCGGGAAACCAAAGTCGTAGAAGCACCACAATGATCGCAAACCCCATTCTGCCTCACACACCATTCTCCAAACCGACCAGCGGTGAGCGGAAACGCATCTGCCAACAGTCACCAGCGGCTGCTCTCCTTCTCGCTTTCAACATGCATCCATTTTAAAAATATAGCCAGCATTCTGTTCTTCCGTAGAAAAGCAGTTCCTTACCTCTGTAGAAAAGCACTAGCAGCTGGGGGGTGATCAATAAATTCATCTATTGTACAGACAGCGCCACCTGTTGGATACACATAAAAAGGAACTTTTTTTTCTCTACATACACTTCCATTCACAAAAAAAAAAGTAAAAAAGTTTACAGAAATACTTTTTTTATTTAATTTTCTTGTAGTTAAACATTAGCCATTGTATAATAGGAATAATGCACTCCAGGGTGTGTGTCATTTGGGATAACGCCACGCCTGGGGCATTGGATGCACTCGGCCTGTGGCCTCGTGCCCAACCTCCCCAGGCATGGCGTTATCCCAGCACGACACACACCCTGTCGTGCATTATTCCTTTATTGTTGCTGTGTCTCCTCATGCCCCCCCCGACTCACTACAGAGGAGAGCGCTTTATTTTGATTTGTTTAATGAGCATCAGTGGGAAAAGAGAAATGTATAGCCTGCTGATCTGGAGACTGGCTGTGAAGAGAGGTATATGGTTTTTTTATCTTGTTGATTGCGTTTCAAATGTGCAATTTTTCAGCGCTAGTTTGATAGCATGCTGTTAGCTGACACGGAGGAGAAACGGGAGTGTTCAGCATGGTAAAAGACAGTGAGATTTTACAAAAGAACGGTTTTGTGCTGCAGTTGTTGGTTCTTACTTTTTGTTTCGTTTCCAGGCAAACAATGTGGTTGAATGGGGGAATAGTATTAGCGTAGCGTCACTGTGCAAGTAACTGCCATTTTTTTTTATAAAGAAAAGAGGAATTAGTCTGGATTTGGAGGACGGGCATACATTTTCTTTAGTATATAAATGTCTTTGCTCTTTCTTTGTAGTGGTTCAGTTTTGCTGCTGTTATTTTGTCTAGCGAGGTAAATCTCAGTAAACGAGTGAGGGAAACATGGCGGCTTGCGAGTTATGCAATTTGGATGGCCCCGGGATTTACTTAGTAATGGGGCATGATAAAGTGGCACTCATTATTTTGTGGGCATTGTTGAGAAATAACAGCCCGGGTGCCAGGCTGTTTAAGCCAATCAGGATACGCCTTTCTCTTTACCCATTTTCTAACTAAATATAATAACTGGTAACCCCGTAATCAACCCGTTTTCGAGAGCTGTTAAAAGTCGTATCAACCTGCAGGTTGACATGAAAAAACTCGTATCAAGACCTTTACAGTCTTGCGCTAAGAAGCCTGATTTGAGGTACCTTTCAAATGAGCAGTGTTCGCTAAATACACAAAAAGAGAAGTGGTTTCTATGAAAAAAATCTAACCTGTTGGTGCAGAGCTCATTTGTTTTCAGTTTTAAAAGACAAAATCCGTTGAGTATAGACCGACAAGAGCAAGTTACTCGGCGGCTTCAGTAGACTAGATTCAAGCATGAACGAGTGTTGCTATACACTCGTTCACACTTGATTCTCACCTTCTGAAGCCACTGAGTAACATGCACCAGTTATTATAAAAAAAACATTTGTGGGAGATTGATAAGCAGTATTTTATACACACCCTCGGTGTGTGATACTAGTGAAACCTCTTGAGCTTCACTCTCGAGTTTTCTCTAATATCACACACCTTGGGTGTGTAAAAAAACTGCTTATCAACCCACTACATATGCATTATTCTCTATATAATGCCACCACACAACTGCCCAACAATGGGCTTCTCGCAGTAACACACAATGGGTAGGGTACACAGCAGCCGCAGCAGGGTGATGAGATAACACCACAGGAGAATAGAGAGAAACAGTGTAGTGGAGTCACACACACAACACACAAGTAGGGAGTACTCTGTAAAAAAACCTAAAAACAGCCTGGTGTTGTTCTATCAGGAATTTTCTAGGGTGGAATAGAAGAACGCTCAGCACAGTACTACAGTCCTTAGACAGAATCCTGTCCTCCTGACTATTATTTTACTTTGTTTTGTGGAGTAGGGTATAAAGTAGTAAGTAAAATGCCATAAAATTCAAATGTTTCAACTTCTCACACATTAAACTTAATTTTCCTCACAATTAGTAAATCTGTTTGCTTTAATTTCTTCACCCCTTCCCCAGCCAGGGTGATGATGATGAGGATCGCTCCTTCCCAGTGTGAAACAAGTAACGCCAGGCAGAAATGAAGTTTGAACTGTTGATTTGATTGAATTGAGATTGAAAATGAAAGATAAATTCTCAGTTTCTCTCAAATATTCAGCAACTTTTTAACTTCCCTCTGTCTCACCCTGAGGCTGAGCCTGTCACCAACTGTTCCTTCGGGCCCTTTCTTTTCCTCGGTTCCCACTCCCCGAGTCCCCCCTACCTTTTCACCCCCATCCACCCCTTAGTTTTTTTATATATTTTTTTACTTTTCTTTGCAATGTATCAACTCAATCTGACATGATGATTTCACAATTAGCAATTATTAGCAGAGCCAGAGACTAAAGAGCAGAACTAGCCCAACAGAGCGTAGTAGCACAAGCTGCTGCAACTCCTTTATGGTGGGACTAAATGAATGGAACTGCTGCCATGAGGTTTACGTATTCGACCACCACCTGACCGCAGAGCAGATGGGCAGGTGGTAACACGGACTGGGATGAAGTAAATATGCAGGCACGCAGTCTGACTCCACACCATTTAACCCCCAACAACACTAATGGCATGGCATGATGGGATCGATCATACTGGAGCTGAAGCGGGACTGGAGGGAGCTGACAGTATGCAAGTGAGATTTTTTCACTCTGGAGCTGCTACTTTGAAATCAGGCAGGTTGCTTCATGTTGCTTGCGTTGTGGCTTATTCCTTAATGCATAAAAAAAAATGATTTGTTTCAGATTGATTTGAATCCTTTTGCGAACTCTCTAATGTTCGAGTTCTGAATTAGAACTCAAACACCAGGGTTCGTGATGGGTTTGAATCTTTCCTGAACTAGTTCTGACAACCCTAGTTATGATATATGATTTATAATAGCTAGTTTAAAAATGACCACAAAATGCATCCTCCTAATTGGTTCCTCACACTTGAAGAGCTTTACATTAATCTTTTGTTAATATACCTGCAGATCATGGTACCCGGTTATAATAGTGCTACAAGAATAGCGCCGCACATAACACAGCGCTAGTCTGTACAGCACTATCATGGACAGCGAGCAGGGATTGTGAGTGCAAGGCAGTAAGTGCTCCCCTGGTCGCTGTCCGTGGTGCTGACACAGAACAAGGGCAGCAGAATTCCAGAAGCTAGCAGAGCTGCTCATGTTGTGTGGAGGGCTGAGGTATGGAGCAACTTGGCCAAGTGGCAGTGGAGACCAGGGTTCTAAAACTGGTCTTCTTAGATTTTAGCACTATCAGGAGTTTCCTTTGTTTTGTGATCGCTCTGTAGCTCTAAAAATGGCTGATCATGGAACATTTCATTGGACTTTTGGAAGTATCCTTCCAAAAGCCCAATGGAGCTTGAACCCCTCCATCACGATCGGCTGCTACAGAATAACAGCTGCACTATTTCAGCTGTTACTTCCACATTCCAATGTGTGAACTGCACATGTGCATGACTCATGTGCATGTGCAGTTCTGATGGCACTGCCATGTTGCGAATGGCAAAATGCCATTCACTGTTAAGTTCCCAACATCGGCCACCAGCTCTGCGGCATTCTGTGCCCCCCCACCAACTCAACTGGCACACTGAGAGCCTACCCCAGTGTGCCCAAAGATGTTTCTGACATCAGGGTGCCCAAACCCCATGTCAGCATCCTGTACAATCCCTTCCCCATTCATGTGGCACACTGGGATCCCACCCCAGTGTACCAAAATGTTTTTTTCTGTAAAATAGAAAATGGTCCCTTGTCATCACTGTAGTCACCCTCCCCCCTCCTACTGAGCACCCACCTCCCCACACCCACCCCTTACCCCATACTTAACTCCAGAGGTTGGCACTGTCATCTTCTCTGGACTAGGACATGTCTGCACTATTCAAAGCCCAACCACGAACTGAAGAATCAAAGTAAGCATGACATACAGTCATTCAATGGGGTTTTCAACTTATGCTGATATCTCAGCCATTTTTTTTTAATTTTGCCCCAGATTTTCAACATGTGGTTCTTGGGACCCCAGCACATGAAAACTGTCACTGTCATTGTGTTACTTGGTCCTGAAAGGTGATTCCGCAGTCACAGTATGGAATCACCTTTTGGGACCAGTTCATGAAATGACAGTGCCACTGTTCATGAGGTGGGGTCCCAAAAAGCCCATCTTGCAAATCTGGTAAAAAAATTTCCCAAAATGACTGTGTTATGAATGTGCATTGCGCAGTTTCTAGACACGCTCCTAATGTCTCCAAGTTTTAATATTTTCACTCCACTTTTTTAACATTGCCATTTTTGTACATCTCATTCAAAACAGTACAGATGTCATTTTCCACAACCTGCCCAAAATGTGTTTTCACACTTGAGGTGCAGAATAGCTCGTTTGCTCTGTGAAATCACCTTTCAGGACAAGAGAACAAAATGGCACTGGCACTGTTCATGAGGAAGGTTCCAAAAAAGGCCATGTTGAAAATTTGGTGTAACATCTCCAAAAAATGGCCAAGTTACACCCCAGCGTTGAATAATTTCTATGCACATATATAACTTTGGTCACTTGGTAGCTCTTCACAGCCCTATCAGCTCTGGCTAGATTTTGTTTTACAAGGGGCCATGGAAACAGTATTCCATGGCCCCATAATTTTTGTCTTTCCCCGTGATCCATTCCCCCCAGAGTTAGGATATATTAGTACGGGGAGTGTGAGGAGCAGAGCCCCCCCCCACAAAAAAGAAAGTGATGGCATTTTTACTGCGTGTTCTTGACTGCGCTATTCTGACTGATGCTGTTATGACCCAGTGCCACAAATCATTATGACAAAATGACCAAACACCTGTCTGAATTTATAGGTTCATAGGTTCATAACTGAATACGAGCCCTATAGACAAATTGTACTTTTTGAACTCACCACCATTAATTTCTGTTGGTGGAACAAATATTTTTTTCACCCATATACTGATCCAGTCTGTGTATGAACAGATCAATGTTTTTACTTTCTACACTGTGTTTAGGTAATGAATTCCAGCTACTTATAATCCTTTGTGTAAAGAAGTCAGATATTTTTTTAGTGCTAAATTATTTTTTACTCAACTTGATTTTCATAATAGTAATGAGGCATTACCTGAGGTTTCATTAACAGTCAGTTAATAACCCTCTAGGGCATGTAGCAAAAGGCATCTAGGAAGTGATTAACAGACTGTTAATATAAACCCTGGTCATGCCTTATATAGAGCATTACTGTTACTCAGTCACAGTGCAAGGGGTGGCAATCTTCCGAGTTCTTTGTGTGATGTCCCTAATCTCAGAAAGCGAAGCTAGAGAGAATTATGGGATCAAACTACTAATGAGGAAGATCACTGGTACCCTCTCATTATAACTGGGCAGCGGTTGTTATTAGGGCTGCAAGTCCGGTTCGCTAATTTATTTAAAACAGTCGAACCCCCCTTGTCCGTGTTCGTTAGTGCATTTCGAACATTTTCAACAAAAATGCAAACTTTGGTTCATGTCATTTCGCCCCATTTATTTATTTCTTTTTTTACCTCCGTGTTGAATTTGCCTAAGACTTCACAAAGTTCACATTCCCTAGCCCTACCATTTGTTTTTCTTGCACCCCCCCCCCGAGTTCTGATTCAGTTGGTAATATGACGCAAGTTAGAAAATTTCAAATTTATTGCAGTTGTTTGTTTTTTTTAGTTATTGCAGCTCCTGGTTGGTTGGTTGTGTTTCTTTAGACCACCTGCTTGGCTTGTCTGCCCCGACCCCATTTAATTTCCCTACCTTCCTAGGACTCTGTCCTGATCCCTTTCCGCTAAGTGTCACACTCACACCACTGCTGCTCCTGCTGCCCTCCGTAGGCACTGGCAGAAGCCTAGGCACTCTAGTCTCCTGGGAACAGACTCAGAGGAGGTGGTGGAGTCCAATCCCCCAAGTGGTCTGTACCTGTTCTAAGTTAAATATCTTCTTCCTTAGATGTGACTGAGATGGGGCATGGGAGGGAGTAGGGAGGGAGTCAGGGACCCACCTGTGTGGCAGTGACACCATTCTGATGGAGCAAGCAGCTGGACAGTACAATCAGGAAGGATTCAGGTCTAATAAGCAGTCAGTCCTCCTGAGACAGGAGTTGCAAGCCACTAGCCCTAGCAGCCTCTCGCCCCCCGGTGAGATTACTGTTCAAGTCACTTGAACGGTAACTTTACGGTGAGCTGCTAAAACTACCATCTATCCTAGACTGGACCTGGTGCTGTCAAGCCTGTCAGTTGATTGAATGAACACTTGAATCAAGTGTTCATTCAATCGAAAGTTTCCAATCCATCAGAGACAACTGACTGTGTGCACTGTGCAGTGTCTGCAGTGCAGGATTTTAAGCCAAGGTGCCGTGCTCTGTCACTTGGAGGTTAGGGCCATCATTTCTGGATAAAAGGCAGAAAGTAGAGAGAGACACCACCAGCTGAGAAAAGCCAGGACAGCAGACCTTTCAAACTAAGGAAATGCCTCAGTAAGACGGCACATTTAGTTTTCCTTCACCGTTGCAGAAGTAGGATTATAATTTAAACTTTTACAACCACTACTAACCCAGGTATTTTTTTGTTAATGCATTTTAACGTTTTTATTAAATGTACGTCAAGGTCAATTCATTATGCAGGCTCAGCACTTGAAATGGCTGAGCAATGGTTTGAGCCCTGCGCTCGGTGAGGACCGAGAAATTCTCGGTCACCGAGCACAGTGCTCAAACCATCACTCAGCCATCAAGTGCTGAGCCTGCATAATGAATGAGGATGCTTGTTGGGGGTTTAAGTTCAGCGCTTGTTTTCTATTCGACTGCTGCCCCACCCCCAATCCCTTCTTGCTACCCCGATGACAGTGTAGTTGCGGTGAGCGCATGCGTCCATTTCTCCTCTCCCTCTCAGTCAGGTGGTGCACAAATTGAAGAGTCAGGAGACCAGCTACCAGCACGTCAATCAGCGAATAAGGATTGGCATGATTGGATGATGGTGGGATGTTTCCACCTCTCCTGTTGAACTGGTAGCAACAATAGCGACCATTGGTGAAACAGGTTGCAAAACACATGGGGAAGGGGTTATTCTTGCTCCACCACGAGCTCTGTTTCATTCAGTGTGTTGTATGAGAGAGAAAGAAACAAGGTACCATGCAGCCTGAGAAAGCTAGTCTGTCTTCTTCAGATTTGATTCATTTATCATGCTGGAAGGAACTTTAGATTTTGGATCGTTCATTCAATTCAATTGATTAGACGACATTTCTTTATTTTACATATATTCTTCTTGTGGAAAAGTGCATAAGTTCAGTTTACTTACACATGATCTATCTGTGTGTTGTTCAATGAGAAAAATAATATCCATTTAATAATTTCCTACTACCTACCTATACCTGCACAATTCAGGGCAAAAAGAAAACAATATTACTGTAGTAGCACTACTCTTGTAATTTGTGTCTTTTGTCACTGTGGCTTGGGGTGGCTAGCTAGCCTATTACAAGGGATATATTCTTATTCTCATCCATTTCAGTAGTGCATTCTACATTTCCTCATGGTCCTCCTCCTGACTCCTAGACTAGTTCTCCTAACTCTAATCCTAAGTTAATATATAATTAAAAATAAAATGAGAATTTAAAAATTAAAATTACCTGGTCCTACCACCAGTGCCACAAAGGATAACAGAGAGGAGGGTCAGTCAGAGTGACTCACTCAACTCATTTTGCTGTGCTGCTCTGAGAGTCTGTGGTTGTCTTTTTTACCTGTGTGGGAAATAAAAAATAACCTCCCTGTGTTTTACTACTTAAAGTACCTATATTTACCTGTTAGGGAGAAAATAATCAAAATATCCCTGTGCCTTACTACTTAAAGTACTTGACTCGACGCAGCAAGCAGTGCTGTATTTACCTGTTAGGGAGAAAATATCCCTGTGCCTTACTACTTAAAGTACTTGACTCGACGCAGCAAGCAGTGCTGTATTTACCTGTTAGGGAGAAAATATCCCTGTGCCTTACTACTTAAAGTACTTGACTCGACGCAGCAAGCAGTGCTGTATTTACCTGTTAGGGAGAAAATATCCCTGTGCCTTACTACTTAAAGTACTTGACTCGACGCAGCAAGCAGTGCTGTATTTACCTGTTAGGGAGAAAATATCCTGTGCCTTACCACTTAAAGTACTTGACTCGACGCAGCAAGCAGTGCTGTATTTACCTGTTAGGGAGAAAATATCCCTGTGCCTTACTACTTAAAGTACTTGACTCGACGCAGCAAGCAGTGCTGTATTTACCTGTTGGGGAGAAAATATCCCTGTGCCTTACTACTTAAAGTACTTGACTCGACGCAGCAAGCAGTGCTGTATTTACCTGTTGGGGAGAAAATATCCCTGTGCCTTACTACTTAAAGTACTTGACTCGACGCAGCCAGCAGTGCTGTATTTTCCTGTTAGGGAGTAAATTTCCCCGTGTCTTACTAAAAGTACTTGACTCAACGCAGTCATGAGTGGTAGCAAAAATAGCAGCACTTCTCAGGCAATCCAGGCAACAGTAACAACAGTACAGAAAATTCAGGACGTTACGGGAGTTAGCCGTCGTGGTACTCAGAGGATGAGCACAAGGGCCATAATAGTGCAGCAGCCTGTTTTAGTAAGCAGAGTGATGGATGATGATGAGGAGGAGGAGAAGACTGATGAGAGTGAGGGGGAAATTATTGGAACAGATCCTGAGTTTGTAGTAGGTAAGGCAGCAGTCAGTATGCCAAGTAGTAGTAGCTCTGGGGAGTGGGATGAAGAGGAGGAAAACAGAGGCAGAAAAAGAACAAAAACAAGTTCTCGGAAGGATGGCTGTGGTGCTAAAAAAACATTAATGATAGTGGGGCATAACTTGGAGAGTCAGACACCCACACATGCAGAGGAACAACACAGGACAGAAAATGGACAGGCTTCATGAGGGGAAGAAAGAGATGCAGTTCAACCAGTCAGAGAGGTTGTGCATCTTCAAAATTATGTGCAGATGGGCATGGAAAGACCTCAAAGAGGTAGTGGAAATAGTAGTGGCTGTAGTGGTGGTGGCAGTGGTAGTAATGAACATATCCTCCCTATAAGCAGCAGTGCAACAAAATCTGTGAAATCCATTGTGTGGGATTTTTTCACACAAGATAAATCATCTGGCAGCCATGTGGTTTGCAAATTATGCAAAACAAAATTAAGTCATGGTAAAGTGGGTACTCAACTGGGAACATCAACAATGATAAGACATATGAACAAGTCTCACATTTATCAGTATCAAAAAGCACAAAAGGAGCACACAAATGTTGTTGCACTTCTGCACTCAGCTGAGGAGGATGAGGTAATGGATGTTTACCAAGGCGATGAAGTAACTGATGCGGAGGTGGAGGATGATGAAAGTCTTCCTTCCAGTCAAGCCACAGCATCCTCTATTTCTCATTTCTTTACCCCTCTGACTCCATCACCACAGCCCAACCGGAGTCATATACCATCCATGGCCACAACATCCACCCCTCATGGTGGTAAAGGTCAAGGGAAGCAGCCCAGAAAATCAAGTGATAGCAGCAAGCATAGCAGGCATCAAATTTCTTTGAAAGACTGCTTTGAGAAGTCACAGAAATATAAGCCCAACAGGCCTGAGGCAAGGCGATTGACAAAGGCAATTGGGGAGTTGATAGCCACTGACTTGCTCCCATTCTCATTTGTGGCTAACCCAGGTTTTAAAGCACTCATGGAAATCGCTGTGCCAAAGTATCAGGTCCCCAGCCGGACCTATTTCTCCAGTGTTGCCATTCCAGATTTGTATGACGCTGTTTGGAAAAGCGTGTCTGATGCTCTGAAAGGTTCAGTGGGCAAAAAGGTTCATGTCACGACAGATATGTGGACCAGTGGTCAGACGACTGACTATATGGCTGTGACTGGCCACTGGGTAAGCTTTCCTCCCTTTGCCTCCTCCTCCTCCTCCTCCTCCTCCTCATCATCATCATCATCATGTGATGGCACTAGTGACAGCAGCAGCAGCAAGAAGCAAGGGACTTTCACAGTTCAAAGGCAGGCAGCTTTATGTATTTATGGTTTTGAAAAAGATCAGAAAGTGGAACATCTTCTGGAGGGCCTCGAAGAAAAGTTTTCTGAGTGGCTGACTCCAAAGTCCTTGCAACCAGGGTTTATAGTGTCTGACAATGCTTCAAATATTGTGAAAGCAGTAAGACTTGGTAAGTTTACATACGTACCATGCTTTGCACACACTATTAACTTGGTGGTAAAAGACTTCATCAGTGAGGACCGAAATGTGCAGAACTTGATTGCAGCTACCCGCACTATGTGCACTCACTTTAGCCATTCTGTGAAAGCCCGAAAGTTGTTGTGGCAGATTCAGATTGAAAACAGCCTCCCTCTCCACCAGATGATACAGGAAGTTCCAACCCAGTGGAATTCCACTTACTATATGATGCAGAGAATTCCTGAACAACAGAAAGCCATCCATCAATATGCAGTCCAACATGGCATTGGGAAAGGAGATGTGAATATCAGCCCCAACCAGTGGCGTCTGATGGAGAATCTTTGTTGTGTCCTTAAACTCTTTGAGGAGGCTACCCGAGTGGTGAGCTCTGATGGTGGTCAGATCCTACCCTTAATTTCACTCATCAGGATGAGACTGCAGCGTCTCGAGTCACAGTTCTTTGACAATGATGACATCAATGCTGCATCACTTGTTGGAAAAATGATACAAATCTTCCTGGCTGATGAGTGCATTGTAAATATGTGCAAAGCAGAACATTACATTTTGGCCACACTTCTGGACCCTTGGTTTAAGGATACAATTGAGACATTCTTCAAACCACATGACTTTAATGACCTGGAACACTATCGTGAACTGTTAATTGAGAAAGTGTCAGCATGTATAGTTCAGAAAAATAGTACATCATCAGTGCCCTTTTGGCAACATTCAAATTCTGACCAAAATTTGGGGGAGAGGGAAGGAGCACAATCTGCTGTTGCTGCTGCTGCTGCCACCACTACTGATGTTTTGGCTCATCAAACACAAACCAGAACTGCTGCTACACCACAAGAGGACAAACCACTGTGGGACATGCTGTCAGACTTTGGTCTAATAAAGACAGCTGGGAAGGCTCAGGCGGCAGTAGTGGTACCAGAAGTCCCTGCTGCAAAAATTATTAAGGATTATATGGAGGAGACTGTACATCTCACTGCAGGTGATGAACCATTGCTTTATTGGCAACAGAAAAAATTGATCTGGCCTTCTTTATCTGAGATTGCAATTGAATACCTCAGTTGCTTACCTGCCAGCACATATTCAGAGAGAACTTTTAGTGCTGCTGGGGCAATAGTGAATGACAAAAGAACATGTCTTTCCACGAAGAATGTAGAGAGGCTCACTTTTTTATAAATGAACCTGCCTCAATTCAAAAACATATACTGTCCCAAATTTATGCAGGGTGACAGCACACAGATGGCATCATGCCACGCTGATGATGACGACGATGATGGTGAAGGATTCTGTTGCCACTAGTAGCCACTAGCCTTTTCAGCTGTCTTTCCTCCACTGGTGGGTCCCCCGTCTCCTCCTCATCCTGGAGTTCCATTGATTTCAGAAACAAACATCCACTGCTGGTTCTCATGTGCCACTAAGGCCCAATCTGTCTAGCACCAGAAACTGAAGGACCACTGCATATGGCAGTTCAACTAAAATAACCAGAAATGACTACACATTGTCACACAGCTCTGTCTTCATCCATTTGTTTTTTTGGATTTTTATAACAAAATATACACTCAATGAATACTTATTACTGGCTGTTAAACAAAAACATTAATAAAATAAATAAATAATAAATAACCGTTCTTCTGGTTCAATTCCAGATGGGAATGTAATGGGAATTTAATTTAAAAAAAATGTTTTTTTTTTGCTGTAAAATGTCAACTTTACAATACATTCCAAGTTTCAATGTTGCACCCAATGACATCCAATGTTTTGATCTGAAGGAACCATTCACCAGATATAAACTGTTTTCATTATAACCTGTAAAATGAAAATAAAAAAATAGATTTTACAAAATGCTGTTCCCACATACTGCACTAACTGACTATTATGACAATAAAAAAAAATCACTGATCTAACCCTAGCCCCCATCTAAAACTCCAAGCCCTCCAAACCCCCTGGGACACTTCCTCTTACAAATACTATTCACCCTCCATTGTTAGACACCAAACCAAGTACATGACCTGGCATCATAAATAAACACAATTTGCAGATGGTATACTGTTATGGGTTTTTCAATTATTCTGAGTAAAGATGAGGAAGGGGCAGATGTTTGGGAGGGTGGGACAAATGAAGTAATACAGTATTGACATAGTTACCTATGGGAGGTATAGGGATCAGGGCAGGAGAGTGTGGTGGGTAATGTATTACTAACATCGACACTAGTTACTCAGAATAACAGAAAGCCCCAAACTAATAACTACACAGACAAAATTTAAAGTACAAACATAATTTAATCCACACAATGTGGTAAAGCAAAACAGCCACACTGCCCCAGCGCGTCAGCACCATGCCTTTCTCGGGCACTGAGGAAGGTAAGGTACAGAAGTGCTGGGGCAGTGTGGCATTTTGCTTTACCACATTGTGTGGATTAAATACATTTTGTACTGTAAACTTCTGTCCATGTACTTATTTGGCACTAAAGCAGCTGAAGCTATAGGTACCACAGGCACCAGTTATTTTGAACTGGGCTCTATTAGTACCTGAGTCTAACAGTGGGGGAAGATTTAAAATTGTTGTAACAAGGTGTAGCTCAGGGAGTTAACCCTTTGGGCTGACTCTAACTAGATTTAAAAAGCTAAAGCTGTCAGGGATAATATACGAGTCATATATCATCCCTGACCTTTACTGCCTGTTAAATATGTTTCCACACTAGTACTTTTAAGCATCTGCTGGGTAACCAGGTGGTTCTATAATATATAAACAGTAAGCCCATTCCACCTGGTTCTACTTAACTGTGAAAAAAATCCACATATTTTATTTTGCATGTTTGGGAATATACATGTACTGTAATACTAAGATTCTAACTTTAAGAATGGTAATTTTTTCATTCACATTCAGTCACTTCACTACCAGTCTAGCATTGCTTGTAAAGCACTTTGGATGTATGAAAAATGCTATATAAATGCTAATTCTTCTTCTTCTTCTTCTAAGTTTTGCAAAGCTTTCGAGCACCGAGACAGAATCCTATGCACCAAAGCTTTGCAATACTTAATTGTATTTATACCATTCTTGTACTACATGTACTTTCCCAAACAAAAAACAATACTTCTGTGGATTTCTTAATTAAGTAGAACCATGTAAACTTTTTTTTTGCGTTATATATTATAGAAATTTGTTATACCATGTAGAACCTGGTTTTACTTAGTAGAACTTGTTTGTTTACATAGTAGAACTAGTTTTATTTGGTAGAACCTGGTTCTACTTGGTAGAACCTGGTTTTACCTGGTAGAACTTGATTCTAAATGGTAGAACACAGTTCTACCTGGTAGAACCCGATTCTACTGGGTTCTACCTGGTAGAACCAGGTAGAACATTTTTGGGTTCTACTCAGAAAGTTTGCAAGGTAGAACTTTTAGAGGTTCGTGCAGCCCTAGTTGTTATGTATAATTTATTTATTTAAAAAAAGGGGGTTGGGCTGTGCTGCCAACACTGCCATCACCTGAAAGGGGAGCAACAAATTCATTGGTGTTCTGCCCTCGATTTATTATTTCATCCATGACAGTGTGTGGGGGGGGAGGGATAGAACAACTCCATGACATGTCCAGGTAAGCAGAAAAATCTGGTGACAATGTTCAGGAGTATACTGTAAATACAGGATTAGAATCCTAGTGATTCTAATCTGCATTTGTGTGCTTAGTGCATTTTTGCATTACTATAGAGTATGAGAGTGTCATGTGATGCTCCCAACAAATCACAGTGCTTCCCTTAGTTGTGCTAAAGATACTCTTATTTCCATAACAGCATATCACACGCTGTGCTGTAGTAACAGGATTTTCTCTAGCACTGCTCGTTCTGCACAGAAATGGATAATTGCATAGATAAAAAAAGGTAATTGAAAAAAATTATTGTTGCATGATCTCTAATACTGTTATAGAGCTGCTAGGAGGGCTATTATACAGAATTTACTATGAAACACTGACAGGCTGTTGTCCTATACCCAGAATCTCGATGCCCGATTGCCCGACAGTTACATTTCGACCTTGGCAGAGTTTATTTCATGTTTTGGGTGGCTTCACCCCCTGCACCCCTTTAATTAATATAACAAACTCTGCCATGGGCAAAATGTAACTGTCAGACAACTGAGTGTCGGGATTCTGGCGTCGGGATTTTTGGTGTCGAGCAACAACGTTTCAGTGAAATAAAAATATACCATTATGGATATAAGGGTGAGGCCTATAGTGTTTTTAGATCACCAGAATTCACCATTTGTTCATAGTTCCGTGGCCCTATAAACATGTGAGGCAGCACAGATATCCATAAGACAGAAGGTTAATGTATGGGCAGCCATACACAACAAGACAGTGTCTGCACAAGAGGTTTCTATGATAACCAGGAATAGTTCACTGGTTGTTATAGAAAATTCAGGATACAGACACAAGTTTGTCTGTGTATGTATGCCCATACATTATCTTTTATAGTACATAGGCATCCATGCCCATTTCAGACATTCCACTTCCTTTCAGTGAACTGTGGGTCGGGGAGAGCACTTGAGGGTTTGTGGCAGGCTTAAATTATTGATTTAATCAATCAATCAATCTTTATTTTTTAAAAGGCGCTTTTCTCAAAACCAAAGCACCTGTACAATTTCATAAAACAATAAATAAACCAAGTTTTAAACTAACATAAATCATTAAAAGCTATACTAAAAAGGTGTGTCTTCAAAGCTCCTTTAAAGCTTAGGACAGTCGTGGTAGAGAATTCCACAGGGTCGGAGCATAAAACTAAATGATCTAGCCCCTGAAGTTTTCAAACAAACCCTGGGAATCTCTAGCAATCCCTCATCAGTGGATTGGAGAGGGCGGGAAGGACAGTAGGGGCACAGGAGCTTTTTCAGGTAAGTAGGTCCCTGATCGTGTAGGGCTTTATAGGTCAGCAAACCGACCTTGAAGGTGATTCGCCAAAACACTGGCAGCCAGTGCAGTCCGTGGAGCACAGGCATTATATGGCTGGATCTGGAAGATCCAGTCAACAGCCTAGCTGCCGCATTCTGCACTAGCTGCAGACGGCGAAATTCAACCCCCGATAGCCCTAGGTACATGGAGTTGCAATAGTCAAGGTGGGAGGTAACGAAAGCGTGGATCAACGTTGGAAGATCCTCTGGAGGAACCAGGTGCTTCACCCTGGCGATGTTCCTCAGATGGAAAAAGGACATTTTGATGACCGGTGACACCTGAGATATAAGCGTCAAGCGGTCGTCAAATATTACGCCAAGATTCCGCACCTGATCTGAGGTCGTCAGCTGAACGCCCCCAAGCCATAAGCCTGAGGGTGATCCATCCAGCAGTCCCGCCTCACAGTGACCCTTGTCCATGACCAACATCTCAGTTTTCTCCGGGTTTAACCTCAGCCAACTCCCATTCATCCAGTCTTGGATCTCGGCAAGGCAGTTATTAAATATCGACAAGGCAGCATCCTGGCCGGGCACAAAAGACATACACAGCTGGGTATCATCTGCATAGCAATGAAAACCCAAACCGTATCATCTAATAGTCGCTCCCAATGGCAGCATATACACCGTGAACAACATAGGCGCTAGAATAGAACCCTGCGGTACCCCACAGGATAGGGAGACTGATGCCGAGGAAAAAATTCCCGACACCACCCTCTGAGTCCTACCCTCGAGGTAAGATCGAAACCACCTGAGGACCATATCAAATAATCCACAGATGGACCGTAAATGCTCTAACAGCACACCATGGTCAACAGTGTCAAATGCTATTAGGAGGTCATTTAGTACCCGAACAAGTGCTGTCTCGGTACTATGCCTTTTCCTAAATCCAGACTGGAGAGAGTCGTAGATATTGTTGTTGGTCAGATGACCATTCAACTGCACTGCAACCACCTTCTCAATAACTTTACCCACGAAGGGTAAGTTAGAGACTGGTCTGTAATTTGCTAGACAATCTGGGTCTAAGGAGGACTTCTTTAATAGAGGCTTAACTATAGCCTCTTTAAGGGGATCTGGAAAGATCCCCCTCTCCAAAGACTTCCAGACTATCAAAGCCAGGACTAGGCCAATTTTATCCACACAATCCACTAAAAGGCGTGTGGGGCCAGGGTCCAAATCACATTTGGTCGGTTGCAACGCTCGGATGATTATCACAATATCATCGATTGTGGGGGGGCTGAAGTCAGACCATACAAACTGAGTGTTCGACATCTCCTGCCAACCATCACCGCTTCCATTGGAGAGGGAAGATTGGACGTCCAATCTGATTTTGGCAACCTTATCTGCAAAGAAGAGAGCAAACTCCTCACACCGTTCTGGAGAAAAAGCTCTTCTGGGCTGAAGACAGACTGGATTGCACAGTCTGTCCACAGTCCGAAAGAGCTGAGCTGGCTATTCTGTGCAGCCGCTATCTCTCTGGACAGGAATTCTGCCTTCTTATGAGAGATTGCGGATTGATAAACCATATAATGGTCCATCAAACTAAGTTTTCATCATCAGACCGGACTTCCATCGCGCCTCTCCAGCCTTAGTCCAATCCTCCTCACACTCCTCACGGTCTCCATCCAACCAAGGAGACCTGGGCGAAGAGTGAGAGGACGAACACGAACAGGTGCAATAGAATCCAGGGCCCCTATCACCGCCTTATTATAAGCATGTACCAGGTTGTCTGGATCCGAGCAATCCATCGGTAGGCCTGATAGGTCCAGTACCGCCATCAGATCATCCGGGGACACACCCCTTAAAGGGCGGTATCGGACCATCTCCGAAGGGGCTGACCTAATAGGGGTGGCCTCGAAACTGAACCTAATGGAGTGATGGTCGGAACATCCGACCGGTTCCACCACCAAGTCAGATATCCCCATCCCCAGAAGGAACACCAGGTCCAATGAGTGTCCACCAATATGGGTCGAGGAGGAAACAACCTGTGTGAAGCCCAGTGATATCATTAACTGGAGGAAGTCTTGACCAAAACGTGAGAGTTCATCGTTGACCCAAGCATTGAAGTCCCTCAGAACCAACCATCTGGGGGACCCCAATGTCAGGTTGACAATGAAGTCTGCGATTTCCTGAGGAAACATTCTTGTCACCTGGTGGCCAGTATACGAGAAGTATCCTGCACCCCACACCCTCGCCCAGAATACACTCAAAGGATCTGGTGACTCCCACCGGTACCTCCACCAGGCCCAGTTCTGACTTAAAACATATGGCAACACCCTTGCCCCTACGATCCTGCCTTTGGCGGTGTATCACCAAGTACCCGGCTGGAACTGCTGCTGCTAAAACTGGCCCGGCATTTTCATCCAGCCAAGTCTCGGTGATGCACGCCAGGTCAGATGACCCAACAAGATCGGCTATAATGGCTGTCTTGTTTTTAATAGACCTGGCATTGCACAACACCGCCCGAGTAGGATGAACCTCCGAAGATGACCACCTTACCTGCTGATCATAATCAGAACCTTTGGGTATGGGCACAGAACAAGGAGATCCCCTTTCCTGTGCCCATTTCGCCCCAGGGCGTCTCCTTGACACCACTATCCCTATCCCTATCCGCCCGCTCCTTTCCATTCCTCCCCCAGGCCCAGCACCAGCCCTCCTCCTCTACCTCACAATCCCCAGAGCCCTACATCTTCTATAGACTCCTGGTGATGATGGGACAGGAGAAAGGATGAAGGTCCCTGAGCCTAGAGGGGGAATAATACCCGACCGTCCTATTATCATTCCAGCACATAATTAACACCACAAAAATCAACAATAATAAACCCCACTCAAACTTATATAAATAACTTCTCTACAAAATTTATCAAAAATTCTAAATAAAACTAAAAGACACAACACTCAAATATCAAAATATAAATACAACATCTATTAACAAAATTATACCCCATCGATGTGTCAAAATTGTGCTTTAAATTTATCAAAACGCTTTATCTTTCTACCCCCACCCACAGTACTCTCACCACTGTGGGGGAAGGAGCTTTCCACACTATTAGAACCCCTTAACATAAAAAATGGCCAGTAACTTTAAAAACCCCTTAGTCCAAAGCCAACACCCTCATTTGCCCAAAAACACAAACAAAACAAGAGTTCAAGGTCTTTTTATGTCCACACCTATGTGCTCTCACCACTTCAGTATGGTCCAAACTTTAATCAATCTCCTCTCACGAGACTGAATCAGTCATAAATGAACTCAGTTTTAGATTTCCCAGTAGTTAACACACGCTGGCTAAAAACAGAAAAAGTTCAAGGATATTTCACCAATTCGAGCAATCCACGCAGTTCCAACTTGCTTCCAAATGTTTAAGTTTCCCAGTGACCAAAAATCCTGCAGGCAACGAGCAGACAGACACCACATATGCCTCCACTGCAAATTCCAGCTCCACCCGACCCTCGCTGTGGTGAGGCAGGCAGGACCACCCTCCAGTGGTGCCCCTGCCTCCCTAGGGAGCAGAATAAACCCCACCACCCTCCGGAGGCAGAGAGACCCGTCACCCCATCTGAACCGGGGAACCAGGACCTTCAAATTGTGGGAAAAGTTTGTCACCAGTCTTCACTGTCCGCTGTCCACTTCCTCTTTTCCGACAGGTCCACTCACACTAGGAACCAGCAACCTCTTCTCCTGCGGTCCGGCTACGTTGTACCCTTGAGTTGAAACTGCTACTCCACCGGTAGTCGCTCCTTCTACTTCTTTCACTGCCCAGAAGCGGCCGCTGAACCTCCAAGCTGCCAGCCACTGAAACCCCCACAGAGTCCAATCGGAAGTCAGCACCCGGTACGTGGCTCACAACAAACAGCCCACGGCACACCACAAGCCAGCAAGCCAGTCGACTCCACACAGGCCAGTCTCTCTAGTCTTCCTTAGACTATCAGAAGCATCTCAGTTTTTAGATAGCAGAGCAGTAGTGATAACCAGCTTTCTATTATAACTGCAGCAAAAATAAGCGGTAATATAGCTTGAAACTAAAAAATAAAATAAATAACTAACAATAAACGATAAAACAATGAAACAATAAAATTATAATAAAATCAGCAAACAGTCCGAGCCAAAGTCTGGAGCTCACAGACGGCAGCCCAGCATGGCCGCCATCTTTCCATCTTAATGTGCTGCTAGTGACTGCAGTTGTTTGTATAAGTTCAAGTTTTAAAAAAAACAGTTTCCAACTTGATTGGCTAGTGGAAAGCAGCTGTGTGCCAGCATTCTAAATAACTGTGCTGCAGTAGTGACATCACTACTGCAGCACAACAACATAGTGATGTCACTGCTGCAGCACATAACTTGGAATGCTGCCACACAGCTGTTTTCCTCTTGCCAATCCAGTTGGAAGCTTTTTTTAATCTGAACTTGCACAAACAGCTGCAGTCACTAGCTACATGTTTAGTCAGTAATTTGAGTCTGTCACAAACCCTCAAGTGCCTCCCCCCACCCACCCCCTTGTCACAGAAAGGAAGTGCAGTGCCTGAAATGGGCATGGATGCCAGTACACTATAAAAGATAATGTATGGGCATCCATAACAGAAAAGCCTGTGTCTTCATCTTGAGGTTGCTATGGCAACTAGGGAAGATATATCAAAGTGCCTGGAATGTTAAGAAACAGTCCTGATTTGTTAAAAATAATGCCATTCTTTATAGTGTTCCTTAGAATGACACTGTTTGCAATTTGTTTGCAGAGATCATGCGAAGATTGAATGAGCTGGCTGCACACAGCAAAAACTCTTCCCAGTTAGAAACTCTCCTACTGGAGCTGAAAAATCAGGAAAATAAAAACGAGCTTCTGCTGGAGTCCATGAGGCAACAGATACAGATCTTACAGATGGAATCAATGTAGGAATCAACAGCTATTACTAACCAGCCAGAGCTGTAGAATGTCGGGTTACTTGAGTTAAGGTTTGCCTTCTCTGTATAAACAGATATGAATTATGAGTCGAGTTTGTTTCATGTTTAGTACTGTAAGAAATAACTCAGCAGGACCTCACTGTTCTGAATTAAATTACAAATTCAGAGTTTTAGAGCATTCAGCAGCTTTAATGGTCCAACATTTTCATGGGTCGGTATCACAAGAGCTCTTTTACAGGCCTTGTCAAACTGAAACTCTAAAGTATTGTAGTGTCTCTATGGTGACTCTAAATATTAAAGGGACACTGTCAGCTTTTAAACACATTTTCAGTACCCCTAGGCCATCGCCGAGTCTGCCTGTGATAAGAGCTCCACCCAAGTATTAACTTACATTCTACTCAAAATCCACATTTGTTACATAGAGTCAGTATTTTTTGCAAAAATGCATTTAAGTCATCCCAACCTTATGTGCCACAGCCCGCTTCTTTTTGCACGTCTGCAGCAGTGGTATGCCACTGAATTGTGCCGAACTCATGCATGAGCAAGTTTGGTGATTTTTGAGTCATATAAAGTAAATATATGGCAGTATTCTGTGAACTGAGCTGATTTCAGCAATACCATACCAGTCTTTTTTGGAAAATGAAGGTTATTACATATTATAATCAGCATTTGAAAAGTGAAATTGGGACCCAGCACATGCGCATCAGCACCAACGGCAAATATATATTTACTTTGTATGACTCAAAAAACTGCTGAAATCATTCTTGCACAAGTTTGGTGTGATTCAATGCCACACCACTGTCAGGCATGTGCTGGAAGGAGCAGGCCATGGCACATAAGGTCTAGATGACCTAAATGCATTTTTGTAACACATATTGACTATATGTAACAAATGTACATTTTGAGTAGAATGTAAACTGATACTTGGAAGAAATCTTTAAACAGGCACTCTCAGTGAAGGGACAAGCTGACATTCTCCCTTTAAGGGAAAAATGGGTACTATATCAGTGTACGAACTGCTGATGTGAAATGGGGAAGGAAAATGTTGCAACCTGACTGATTGGGATCTGTGCATTGTGCAAGCACAGCACACAGGTAAAATAAGTCCCACCAGCCAGGGTGCAGTACCTAAAACAAATCCTTGTGCAGAGTTTAGGATTTTCAAAATGAAGCAGCAGCGGCTATTGTTTTAATATACAGCACAACAGCTGTGTTTTTTTCTCGCCACAAATCTGCACAAATCAGACCTCCTCCCTACAATTACTGGGTACTTTGTTTCAGTGCCCAGTTTTACATGCTAGCATATGTTTCCCTATTTTTAGGGCTGCAGCTAGGCAGAGCTTGTAGCCCTCTTGCATTAGCTCTAAAAACGAGCTACTGGATTCAGACCTCTGAACACTTCCTTTGGAGTTTTCCAATGATCCTTCCATGGATGTACAGCCCTTCAATTTAACCTTTGCAGTGCTACAGACTAAACATCTGTCCAGAGCTCAGTCAAATAGATTCATTCTAGTTCTTTTGGCAGCCTTCAGTGAGTACAAGCAACAATCCAAGAATCCAACTTGGTAAGCAGCATTTGTAGAGCTACTGCAAGACAGATAACGGCCTCTAACTGCAGAGCAATCTCAAATGACATGCTTGGTCATCTCTCCCAAGGTGTGTGTGTGCGCGCGCGTAGCAATGATTTACAGTGCTTCCTCTGAAGACTTGATTTATGTTACCCTTTTCAGGACCTACAGTATGTAATTAGTGGCATTGGAATGTTTGTGGTTATATATTTGTAGGAATGGTAAATAAATGCTAGGCAGCTAATGCTTTAGGGAGTTTTAGAGGTTGCAAGGGGCATCATATGGGATTGCAAAGAAATCATAGGGGTGTCAACTGTAGTGTTCCCAGATTGAACAAAGCATTTCCTTGTAAGGCACCCTCCTTTTCTCTGTATTTTCCATGTAAAACTGTGACAAAACTCCTGTACATTTTCCTGCATACTTAAATCAATACATGTACACAACTGACTTCATTATGTTTGTCAGTAAAATCACTACAAGACATGTTAAGGCTGTTTTATGTGCTCTTTAGCCGTGTTACAATGTACTAACACAGGACAGCCTGGCTGAGATGCAGTATGTCATATTCAGTGGTCTCATACCTTTATCCATTTTGGCATTGTACTGACACAGAACAGGTTTGCTGAGGTGCTGTCTCTCATTTTCAGGGGGTCCTAATGTTACCCATTTTTACAATGTACTGATACAGCTTAGCCTGGCTGAGATGCAGTATCTCATTTTCAGTAGGGTCTTACATTTACCCATGTTTACATCTGCGTGCAATGTACTGACACAGGATAGATTTGCTGAGCTACTAATGGCCACCATGTGCAACATGGCGGTGCTGACTTAAACTATGCATATGTGAGTATCGCGCATATGTAGTCATGTCAGTGCTGCCATGTTACGGCTGATTCTGGAGCAAACTGCACATGTGCGAGTATCAATCATGTGCAGTTCTGTAATCACAGCAGTATTAATTACATCTGACTTTGGTGTGGCAAGAGCATGGCATATTCTTTTCAACACTTTTGCCACTCCTAAAAGCTCTTCACAGCCGTATCGGCTCAGTGCTGGCAAAAGCTAAGAGATGGGTAACACTGGGGACCATTCAACTATCTTCATGTCCACAGGCTCAATCGCAGGTCATTTTAGAAGACCACCACTTTCTGGGACAAAATATGCTTCTTAATATTACCCCTAAACTTGCCATCTGTGACCTTCAGAGCATGTCCCTGTGTCCTGCTGGAGAACATATCCATATGTTCAATCCTGTCAATACCCCTGAGAATGGCAAGACTGAGCTCATGTCTCATCTCAGCTTGCTGTTCCATAGGGACAAGCAAAAGGATGAGGAGCACCACATATGAAGAAAGCACCAGGACCACAAAAACATTATTCAAAGTCCTTTATTTAATTAAAATGCTTAGTGCACCCACACATAGTGAGCATAAAAAGTGGTGTCTGAGCCTTTCTGCAACTATCATTTCTCCTGACTCCTGCTAGGTGTCATCAGAGTGATACACTCTGATGGTGGCCGGGAGAAGCATTTCTTTCAGAGAGGCTCAGGCATCATTTTTTTATGCTCACTGTGTGCGGGTGCACTATGCACTTTACTTAAATAAAAAAAACCTCTGAATAATATTTTTGTGATCCTAGTGTATTCTGCATATGTGGATACGCCTCATCCTTTTTGCTTGTTTCAGTTTTTTCATTGCTGAGCACCATATAACTTGTTCCGCCACTCCAAATCCATTTTTGCTTTGTTCCACATGGGGAGGACAGTAACAGCTACTAGTAAACATAAATGTGGATATTATCTGTTAGACCCTTCCAGGTATTCCTATTTTGAAAATGTAGCTTCCCCTTAACAAAGATATCTTAACAGAAAGCCCACCATCAAATTTCTTTTTATTTTAAGTACTGAACACATTCTCTTTACTGGTGTAGTAAATGTAAACACTGGAGAAAATATGAAGAAACTGAGAGGGAAGCTTACAAAAGGTGTCAGCTGACATTTTATGTGACTGCATAAATATGCAGAACTAAAAAATGCTACATAAATTCACTGACACTAAATAAGTGGAAGACAGTGGGGCTGGGGGGATTTGTCAACAGAAAAAGGGGGCTTGGTTTGCACTCAGAGAGGAGTGAGAAAATCAGTTTCCCTATGTGAGACAGTTACCCACAGAGTGTAAAAGGTTGAGGTTATTGAAAATATGATGAATCATAATGATCTACTTAGCCCATTTTCTTAATGCAGCAATTCTGTCATCAAACGAGAAAAAAGGCGGGTCAGAATTGACAACCATCTGACATTTTTCACAATCCCCCACTCAAAAATGAATACCGACACCATTTAACTTGCTACGCTATAAGACCGCACCAAAGAATTTAGCATCTATGCCAAGCTCCATGCTGCATTCTTTCAGCAGGGTCTTCATAGAGTACAGTACCACAATACATTTTCTTAACTTATTCTCACTTTCATCTGAATGCACCCTGACCCACTTTCTGCCCTGATATCATGATATTTAAGGCTCAATTAAGTAAAGCTGTATCCAAATTTCCTCCCCGTGGACCAAGTTAAACTTTTTCAATGCCAAAAAAAGACTAGCAATGTATTCCATGGCTTTGAATAAATGTAATATGGGGTGGTATTATACTTTGTGCATTCTTGTATTTTATGATTCTAGTATGTTCACCTATTAGGTAATGAGGCTATGTTGAATTTTGCAAATGCGGGCTCATAACTTTTGTAACATTCAATAACTGTACCACAACATTTCAACATAGCCATTTTGGTACAGTGACTCATGAATGTGAGAGAAGCCATTTTTCAACTCCTGCCCAATATGTGTGTTTGCAGCCCAAAAGTTGGTTTTGTAGTCTCTGCATGACAGCACCTTTAGGCCAGGAGCTGAACATTTTCTCTGCCCTTCTTTATGAGGCAGGTTTATCACAAGGCTGTGTTGAAAATGTGGAGCAAAAATATATATATATAAAAAAATAATTTTCAATATTTTAAACCCAGATTCCTCTCCTGCAGCCCTATTGGCTCTGGCCAGAGTTTGTTTATATTGTGTGTCTTGTTTTCATCTTTGAGCTCTGTGTACCTGACTGCCTTCTCCAGCTCACTCACTTAGTCTGCTACCCATGTACTGTACACTCTCCCTGGTTCACGTCCTATGCTGATCTACGCATATCATCTGAACAAATTTTTCCCCAAAACATCTTGCTCTGCTTTTTGGTATTTAAAACTGTTTCTGAAACCCATGCTTCCAGTTGCCCTCTCCCCATAGTCCTCAAACAAAAACCTTTGCCTTTCGCTCAAACAGACACTGTTAGCACCCTCTGTTTTTTACTTTTGCATGTAAGCTCACAATCCTGGTTCATGCTGGTTCCACAATCTTCGAACGCTGTCCTCCATGCTCAAGTTTTAAAAACTTAACAAATCCCACTTTAGCTACTCACCAGCAGCCAGCAAACTCTCTCTGCTCCTCCTCTGCCAAACAGGCTCCAGGAAGAAAGGGACATTACTCAATCACAACTACAAAAACCAAAAAGCAAGTACAGAAACTACATTAGGACAAAAGTCCTAAAACAAACAAAAAAGTTCCATCAACTTCCAGCATGCAGAGGAGCTACTTTAGGTAAAATTAATCAAAATATTGAACTTTTTTCAAGTCTGAAATCTCTTTATTAAATGTTTCTTTGCATTTGAAATACAGAGTTTCATTTCATAAATGCAATAAGACACGTTGAGGTAAGCATGATTGTGGCTCAAACACTTCAGGGGTGGAAGGCACTCTTCCTGTGCTATATGCCTCACTATCCCCTGGCTGCGCATTTTGGCAGCACAAAGCATACTCCGTCATTATTGCTTACACATTTAGAAGCAAGTAGCATTAGAGACTGATGCTGTGCACTGCTATAAGTGCTTGTCAATCAACATGGGTTGGAAATTTCCTGTTTTTGGATTGGCTAAATAAGTTTTGAGATGCATGTGTAAATCACCAATGAATTCACAGTGACAAAGAGTTCAGGAAGTGGGATTAGGAAAATGGGCAAATCACATCATGAATTCATGAGCCACTCATCCCTGAATTGCATCACAAACATGGCTGCCACCTTTACTCAATGAAAACCATCAACTTGGTGAAATGAAGTTCATTAACTCACGAACTTTGACGAATATTTATGAATGGGTCATTAACATCCATCAAAGTTCCCCGACTGTGCTTTAATTCTCACCAACATAAAGTTCATGACAGTGCTGAACCTTTAAAGGATCATGATAAACCGAGACAAAAATCAATTTGCATAATACATTTGCATATCAGAATACACAGTTTCCCCACTGTTAAAGTTATAAATCATCAGAAAATCAGAACATTTTCACCCTAGGAGTGGGAAATATGTGTTATACAGGGCAATTAATTATTTGAGCACATATACTGGCAGTAGCCTACAGGTTAGAGCAACAAACTGTGAATGAGCTTGATACATCCAGCAGATTTGGGGTTGATTCCCACAATCTCAATTTGTGTACTGTGTGACTCTAAGCCAGTCACTTAACTTCCCCAGTGCTCCTGAGTTGCCCCTAAAAACAGGCACTTGTGCCTAGTGGTCCTTAGCTGGTTACCAAACAGCTTAAAAATAAGTTTACAGTACCATGCAAAGTTACCACATTTTAAAAGAGTTGCAGATCCTGCTCATTTAAATAGTGATTGGGCCTTTTCAATTATAAAGGAAAGGTGAGCAGTTATTCCATTTGATTGGAGAAAAAAGGTAAATGTAGTATATGATAAGATATTAATTCTAAAATGCCTTGTAAGAAAAGACCTTCATTAGAAATGAAAACGTTAAGTTTGTTAAAAAAACAGTTGTCATGGTAAATTGCTTAGCTTATTTGATAAACCAGTTAAAGGTTGAATGGGTCCCCCTGTGATTTGTACAGACTGCAAAAATCTTTGAGAGTCAAACAAAAACAGGGTTCCCTGATGAGTTAGCTAATATTAGAAAGGCAGGGTATTTCTGGTCACCAAAAATATTGATGGAATTTATTCATAAAAGTTCAGTCGAGGAATTTCATAAGCATTCATGGGTCTTTGTGAACCTTTATGTACAGGAATGTTCATGTGCACAGTTTGCCCCTGTGATGTTCTTGCACAGTTCATGAACAGTCACAAACATGATTGCTGAACTCTGATGCACATTCATGGACTCAGTTAATGAACTGTTCATGAATCATTCATGGATGTTCAAGGACAGTTTGTAATCATTTCACCTGAAGCCCTAAAATGTAAAACTCACATATCTAAAAAAAAAAAAGTTACCTCCTCTCATGATTCCCTTCTTACACACACACACACACACACACACACACACACACACACACACACACGCACACAAAATTAACCAAATGAAACACTGTTTACAGTTTTAGTTCCTAGTGTTTCTTTAGCAACCATTAAAAAATCCCTCTCCTATCCTTACTAGCTTGCTAGGAAAATATCAGCTGCTTATACTGACACAGATACAGCTGAGGTCCTGACTCTGAAGCCTTCTGTTATGTGCCTGTATTTGTGAGGGTGAACATCCCACCAATGGAACTGAGCAGAATTTAGTATTTTTGTATTCTATGGCATTCATATATCCAAGTAAATTGTACTGTAATAGAATATTAGAGGGGCTATTTTCTCTGGGATGCAAGAATACAATCTAAAGTAACCACAACTTGTATTTTCTTTTGACTTAAAACCTTTTATTTACTTATTGTTATATTGTGACCCCATTTATAATTACAGTAAGAAACTCCAGGATGTGCTGTGTTGTGGTACTGTATAAACACACTTTTTGGGTGGTTGAAGGCACTCAGATGGATCATGCCTCACTATAAACCCAAGGGGTGCCATTACACCACAACAATGCATGCTGTGTCATGACTTATTGTTTAATTTTAAGGTTGCCTTCATAACATCGAGTCCGCTGTGGATCAGTTAAAGAAGGATAGAGTGCTCTGCTGGAAGATCATGACATGTGAGGGGAATACATATACGAACAGTATGCAGAGCCTGTGAACTTCTTGTGGACATTCAGACTGTGAACTGAATGTCTATATGCATCTGGCAGGTCAAGCAGTAGCTTTATTCCTTTAAGTCTGACACACACATTTCCATTACACCACAGTTGATAGGCATACTTCATTAGCTAGATACGGTAGGTGGATGGATGGATGGAGAGATAGATAGATAGATAGATAGATAGATAGATAGATAGATAGATAGATAGATAACACACTTTACTTTTATACAAGATAAAGACTTTTGGGGCAAAAGTCATATTTACAAAGTTTTATTTATTTATTTGAAAGCTTGTGACCAGTAGAGGCACACTGAGCCACAACTCATTTCCAGGTGCGACCTAAGGAGAGGGAAGAGAAATATGTGTACAGATAGAAACTGACTTAAAGAACCAGATTAAGCGGTTTGTGGTATTTAGTGAATGGGAGAAATCTGGCCAGGACACTGGGGAAATTCCAATAGTCTTGGAAGGGGGCACTGTTAGCCCCGAATCCAAGATGGAGTCGATGGTTTTGGAGGAGAAGGAGGCTGTGGAGCAGGCTGGGTAGTTGTTCTCCCTACCAGCCATACAGCTCACACAGAATACCAGAGCAATGCTATGATTCAAAGGAATATATCCCACCTTATGGATGCTTCAGAGGATGTGGAAAGAATGGAGGCAGAAAATGCCATTGACAGCCAGGTTGATAGCCTGGCATAGACAGATTCAGACATGGAAATGGCACCTGAAGAGAATCATCCAGCACAGGAGCAGGTCACAACTGACAAGTGAGTGGACTGCACAGAGCAGCATCAATCTGAGGTATGGGAGTGATGGACAATACAGCAACAAGTGAAAGTGGTACGAAAATTAAAATCAGATAAACGTTTTAGGCAAACGGATGTTCTGCTGGCATGCAGTGGATGGAAAGGAAGGAGTGGCGATTTTCACAACAAACAGTGAAAGACCACCTGAAAGAGGCATTTGAAGTTGGTTTCCAACATGTACCTGAGCCAGAATGGTCACCGAAGCGTGCTCTCTGACAGGCAGGCTGGAAGACAGATGCTGCTAATAAGTGGATCGCTGATCCAGATTTTGATATATTTTCAGAAAGATCACAGGCAGCAGCTAGCAGGGAGAGTATGCTGGACTATAATGGTGGTAGTACTGCCTTAGAGTCACCCACTGGTGATGTGAGTCATGCTACAATAAGGGATGCAGGGTTTACAGAAGGTGGGGAAATGCAGCATTTAATGGACATGGATAAAACTGCTGAACAAGGACAGAATGATACTGAAGGAAGTAATGGGGACAAAATGGAGGTGCCAGCAGACAAAAGTAATACTACACAGATCATGGCAACTGAATTGACTAACGGATGAGGGTGATGGCTCACATCACAGTAAGGCCCACAACAGAAATGGAGGACAGATGGACAGTCAGTCAAGAGAATCCAGAGAGAGAACAGAAAGAGCATGACACACAAGGAACATCTGTGGGGCTCTCAGCACCCTTGGGACAGAGTGCAGAAACACATACAGAACTGGAGAGGGGAACATCAGGACAGGAACTATCAACAAAAGGACAGCAAAAGAACACATTCACAAGCACCAGGGTTCTTGGATCTGTTTGACCGATCTACCCCAGTACCTCAATGGCGTGCAGTTCAGATTAGGTATAAAGGTAGACTTGAGCTACATCCTGATAGGGAATATGTGGGCAGAAAGTTGATAAAAGAGTCATTAAACTTTGTCCCTGCAGATGTGCATACATTACTACATGTATCGGGAGAAGATCATTTTGATAATAATTTTAACACTGCACAAGGGTTGGACCACTTCTGGGTGAAATATAATCAAAAGAAATTTTCTCCACTATGGATCCCCTTTTTCATGATTCCATTGACAAAATCTGTGATTAAAAGAATAACGATTATGTTTCGGACGGAAGGTATCAATGTAGGGAACATCCATCAGTGGTTGAAGAAACGTTGTGAAGTTCTGAGTGCTCCGGACCCTGTTATTGATTCAGAGTCTTTTTGGGGGGGGGGGAGTGCTTCCAAATTGAGCTTTGGCAATCAGATGCGGGGATCATACACTTACCGAATAGCTTCTTTATTGGAAAGGACAGAGTGGTATGCAGTCGAAAGCATGCCGCAAAATGTGTGGAAAGGTCCCACTTAGCTAGCTCCTGTGACAAACTTAAATGTATTCTATGTGGAGAATATGACCATGTCAGTATGGCATGCAGGAATGTCACCAGGTGTAACTTATGTGATGGAAGAAGTCATGTATTCCACACCTGCCCATAGGCTGCTCATAATCACAAAGACAGAGTTAACCAAGATGACCAAATTCACCAGGTTTAGAGGCACACAAAACAGGGCCCAAGACCATACCAGGACTTTGCTCCATCAGCAGAGAGGATGGGAAGAACAGGAGCCCACACAAAGGCAGGGAAGATGTCAACCCAGTCACAAGCAACCGACCATTCCCCAGGTCAGCAACCGGACTAGGACCCAGAACAAATAGAAGTAGTGATCAACCTAGAAGAAGAAATTGAGTTGGTGGCTGTGGTTGTTCCACAGCCTCCCCCTCCCCAAACAGCACATATTGAGAAACCCAAGGAAAACAAACAGGATGAGCAGGACATGCCTTCCCTCTCCTCCCTACTGCTCAGGAATGGAAAACACCACCACCAAGAAGAAGTGTACAATTGAAAACATCTCAGGTGGAGGATATTGCTGTGGACAACAGATTTGCTGCATTGACCAGCAAACCAGGATGGGGTGGCACTGATACAGATGGTACTGATTCAGATGTATCATCGAAATCTTTACCAGTCTTAGAGAAGAAGGATGGGAGAAAGAAGAACAAGAAGAAAAAGTATTGGGAGGATGTGATGGGATGAACCTGAGATCTGGTTACAACTTTTAACACCTTTTCTCCATGGAATGCTTAAAATTTGCTACACTCAATGTCTGCAGCATACAGACTGATGCAAAGAGAAAGGCAGTCTTCTCATTGTTGGAACATTTACCACTGGATATTGTTTTCTTGCAGGAAACCTGGATGTCTACTTCAACCACTCTCACTCAGTGTAAAAGCTCTTGGGTTTGGGGCCCGTCCTTCTGGTCCTTTGGGCTGGACAAAGCAGACGGGGTTGAGATTTTATTTAATTGGGTAAAGTTCCAGCTACAGAAGTTAGTAGATGCTGTACTGAGTAGATTGTTGATTTTAGATGGATTAATAACAGGCTAACGATGTAGACTGATTACTGTGTATGCATCACAAATCAAGGCAGAAAGAGTGGAGCTATTTAGAACAATCCAACCCTTTTTAGTTATCTCCAAGGAAAGTCCTGTTAGGGGGGATATTTTAATTGTTTCTTGGATACAGACAACAGATACACTGTAGGAAAGAAGGTATACTGTGAGACCCATTCTTTACAACACTGTTTAAATATGGCAGGTATGAAAGATGCTTATGAGATGACTGACACTAAACCAGAAACTATATATACTAGAGTTAGATTGGCAACCATAATTGATTTCTGGTTTCTTTCTGCAAAAATTATACCTACAGAAATTGGGACACTACTGATTGACTATTCGGACCATTCTCTCTTGAAAGTAGTGGTTGACTTTTCCTCCTCCCCTATCGGTGCTAACAGTAGAAGGTGGCAAAATACTGCAGTCTTGAAAGAAGGAGAGTACAAAATTATATTAAGGCATTTTTAGCAGCTAGGAAATCAGTTTTATGTATTTTTGATTTGGCAGGGGATTGGTGGGAGGATACAAAGCAAGGGTTACAATTTTGGTGTAAGAAATTTATGGCCCGTGCACAAAATAAAACATTTTTGAAATACCTCTTCTTAAGACAACAGTTACAGTACATTTATTCTTTAGTAACACTTGAAAGCACAAATGAAACTGTATCAGTGTGATAGGACAAAACACTGATGGCAGAATTAACATATAGTACTGTAAAAATACCAGCAGGGGATCCTTGTGCGACTTGTAAAACAAGGATGAATAACACACAAACATCAGAATTACTGGATATAGATGGAACCCTTAAAAAGGAACCTGAAGATCTCAGCCGTATAATACAGACTTATATGGAATCTTTACATACCCAGATAGAGGAAGACAACCAGGAGATTATGGATTACTTACAGCCAATTAAGATACAGATCTTAGAACCAGATAAAAAGAGGTTAGAAATCCACATTACTAAGGAAGAAATTGCTGAATCCATTAAAGGTCTTCGAAAAAATGTGTCCCCAGGTTGGGATGGTTTACCAGTGGAATTTTACCAGGTGTTTCAAGACAAATTGTTAGATATGTTAATTGTGATCTATCTGGAAATAACAGATCAACATGTAATTCCTGACAGTTTTTCTAAGGGGTTATTGTGGTTTATTTATAAAACAGGCAATAAAACTTTATTGTGAAACTGGCGACCAATTTGTATATTAAATTCAGATTGGAAAATCTTAGGGAAACTCCTCCATAAACGGCTACAAAGGAATTTAGATACCCTATTACACCCTTCACAGACTTGTGGGGTGCTGGGGGAAAAGATTCAGGCTATTTTAATAATACTACAAGATAGCTATGAATATTGTAAATTACGAAAAGTTGAAGGTTTGCTCATATCCTTAGATCAAAGTAAAACCTTTCATTGTGTATTCCATAAATATTTATTTATGCTACTTTGTCATTATAATATTCCACAGCTAATCATTACTTGGATTCAGACCTTATATAGCTGGGCAGCTGTAGTCCCATTAGTGGGTGGGAATCAGAGTTTGGCTATTACAATAAAGGTAGGGGTTAGGCAGGGCTGTCCCCTGAGCCCGCTTCTATATACTCTTTCCTTGGACCCTTCTCTTCAGCATCTCATGAGGAATAGAGAGATTCAAGGTTTGGAAATCCCTGGTGGGAGGGGAATACTGAAAGCTATGACATATGTTAACAATATCATTTTTAACTCCTTAGAGCAGTGGAGAGCGTGATGGCAGCTATGGTTGAATTAATGACATTTTTTCACATCTTGGGACCAAAGCTAAATGCGGTGAAAAGGATGGGGATGGTGCTAGGTGCACAGCCTTGAGATATGATTATTGAGGGTATTAAAATACAAAAAGAACCCATTAAGGTTTTAGGTTTGTATTTTGGGGATAGAGATATGGAGGAAAAACATTGGACACTGGCTGTACAACAATGTGAATGGAGGATTGAAAAATGGAAACAATGGGTGTTATCTAAACATAAAAGAGTATTTTTAGTTTAACAATTCCTTATCCCACTATTTTTATATGTGGGGTTGGTGTTTCCATTACCTGAAATTTTAGAGACAAAGATTTTTAGTTTATTCTTTTAACTCCTCTGGGGGAGTAGATTAAACCCAATAAAATGGGAATTACATATTTACTTAGGAGGCAGTATAGCGCAATGGGTTAAGGTTCTGAGCTGCAGATCTGGAGACCTGGGTTTGAATCCCACAGCTGCCTAGGTGCATACTGTGTGATACTGAGCAAGTCACTTCCTTGTGCTCCCAGGTCACATCTGGAAACAAGCTTCAGCTTAGTATGCTACTTCGGGTTAAACAATGTTCCCTTTCCTTTCCCTTACGCAAAAAGGGGGAGTGGAAATTACCAATCCAATTGGTTTTTCCACACTATGTTTTGGGTAGGAAATATTAAGAAAGCTTTACAGCAGGAGGACGATAATGTCCTGGCATGGACACTAGACCTGCTGAGTGTATTTGAACAGTTGGCAAGAAATTCCTCTTAAAATAACTCCTAGATTACAAGTTCCAGACAGTTTAAAACCCAGTTTGAGAAAGACATATATGTGGAAGATTCTGAAATCTCAACTGTTGTCTAATATAGGCAGCAGTTGCATGATCTTATTTTGCAACAAATAGGACCAGTGGAGCCCGAGTTTAAATTCTGTGACCCAGGTAAACAGAAATGGGCAATTGCACAATTAAGAAATCAAAGAATTCCGGTACACATGTGGGGCAATTTATAGATCTGTATGTATGGTAGACTGAATGTTAAAGGAAATTTAAAACATAAAGCATTAGCCGAAAGGAACTGTTCATATCTTGAATGTCAGGCTGCAGAGGAAACATTTACACACTTTCTGTTTGAGTGTGTTTATTCAACAAATCTATGGCATTTCTTAACACTTTGTGGGGTCTCCCCTGGTTAGAGAGGATGACTTATGAACAAGTGGTGTTAGGACAATATAGAGGAAGGTGCGGTATGTAATCCACCACATGCTGGGGGTGTTGTTCACATGTTTAAAACTCTACTTATGGCAAGTTAGAAGTACATATGTGTTGAATCAGCAATGCATGACATATATAGCAGTGGGGAACCTGAGTGATGCTGCATGCTAGGAAGTATGCAGATGACACCAAGATGGGAGCAGTAGTGGATAACCTAGGAGGGTGGCATGGGTTGCAGGGTGATCTGTTAAAATTGGAGACCTGGTCCAACATCTGGCAGTTGGGATTCAATGAAAAAAAGTGCAAGGTGCTACATTTTGGAGCAAAAAACTCAAGAAAGAGCTAGAGGATCAGCTAGCCGTGACAGAGGAGGAGAAGGATCTGGGGGTGATTATAATGGGCTCAATGAACAACTCAGCACAATGCAGGAAGGCAGCTGCAAAGGCCAGCAAAATGCTGGGTTGTATTACCAGGGGTATATCTTCAAGGAGCGGGGAAGTGATCCTGCCATTGTATAGGTCAATGGTTAGGCCACACCTGGAGTACTGTGTGCAGTACTGCTGCCCATACCTGAAGAGGGACATTATGTTACTGGAGGGTGTGCAGCGCAGGGCAACAAAGATGATTCAGGGACTAGGGGATATACCCTACATGAGCAGGCTGAGGAAGTTGAACATGTACTCACTGGAGGAGAGGAGAGACAGGGGGGATATGACTGAAACCTTCAAGTACATGAAGGGAATAAACTAGACAGGCACGGAGGGACTATTCAAGTTAAGGAGGGTAGGGACACTTGAGATCATGATCTCAGATTGGAGGGGGGACAGTTCAGGAGAGAAATGAAAATACACTTTTTTACACAGAGAGAGTGGTGTCTGGGTGAATCGCGTTGCCTGTGGAAGTGGTATCCTGTAGAACAGTGGACTGCTTCAGAAGGGGATGGGATAGGATAAGGGTCAGGGTCAGGGAGGAGGGAGGGAGGGAGGGGCAGCTGCAGTATAAGGGTTGCTAGCTGCACACTCGATAGACCATAAGGCCTTTATTTGCTGGCAAATTCATATGTTTGTATGTCTTAAAGATGTATCTCAAGCTCCTAGCTCGTAAGCATATTTCTTATGGAAAGGTCTTAAACGTATACTGCAATGCTAAATGTTTGTATAGAGCAGAACTGTATTCCATAGAATTGTGATGCATGGTCAGATACCTGTCAACAGGGATAGCAGGTATATAGATAAAAAAAGAACAGTAGTATGGATGATTTGAACATGTTTAAAAAAGTGAGAGAGAAATAAGTCAGAAGGTGAACTAAGACCTAATAAGATATTGGGAATGTGTGGGGAGGGGAAATGTGGGAGGGGATATGATAATGGGGAGTCTGCAGTAATATGTATATAGATTTGAGGGTGTGCTTGTAAAAGAATAGTATTGGTGATTCAGATGGGTAGACTAACATGTTGGGGGTGGAGGGAATTGATGTAAGGTGGGACTTATGTGATGATGCTTGTTTTCTTTATGTTCAGAATTCTTTGTTTGATTCTGTTATTTTTTTTAAGTTCTGTATTGAATTTCTTTTAATAAAAATGCCCCTACTTTTATCGAGAAGTGCCATGGGATCTTTAACTTCCACCTGAATAACCATCACAGCAGGTAGATGGGACCTTGGTTTAATGACTCATCCAAAAGACAGCACCTCGGGAGTGCAGGACTTCCCTGACCCTCCCACCAGAATGATGCACTACAGTGTCAGTGTTGGGATGTAGCCCACATTCCCATTGTGGGACTAGAACCCGTCACCTTCTGATCCTCTGGACTCAGAGGCAAGTGTGCTACCTGCTGAGCCACTGACAAAGTTGTCCTGTTATTGGTGCATTGTTACAGAATAACAATTTGTTACAAAATAAAGTAAACATGATACAAGTCCAATTAACCCAAATAAATACGAACACAATTAACCAACATATCCAACTTTCTGAACTATACAAATAACATTACAATATATATTTATCTAATGTAAATGATGGAGCTGTGAGTAGAACAGGTACAGGTGATCAGTATTTCACATATATTACTGTATATATCCAGTCATGTTTACACTTCACTCTAAAGAAATAGACAGGAGGAAGATTCCCTGTATCCTAAATATTTCTGACACACCAGAACCTCTTCAACTAGCAGCAACTTGGGCTCATATAATGTTTAAGGCTGCATTACATCCTTGTAGATGAGTACCCCCTTCACAAGCTGTACTTTTAGAGGTTCCTTGGTCTCACATGTCAAAATGAATAAGTTTAGAAGTTCATTGACAGTAATGCTCATGTCTCAGGGATCCCAGGCTACTTTATGAAGGGCAAAAGATAGGGTACCATGAGTTCTTCAATGACCCAACAGATCTTCCCCCATAGAAAGCACCAAAATGGCTGCCACCATTTTGATGTTCACACAAGAAAATCTATGTAACAGTAAGCGGTACTGATGACATCAGGGGATGATACCATTCACCCAAAGCACACTCCCAAAGTCCATTTTTTAGCAACAGTCTACCGCACTGAATAACTCCCACTCTGACCCCAGATCTTATTTCCTCCCGCACTCATGGGCATGCTCCTTTTAAGAGTTTGGTAACCCTTCCCTCTCAACACTCATCCCCCTATTAGCACACAGAGCATCTGGGCTGTTATGATTTAAAAAGGAAAGAAGGAACCTGAGGCTTTGGGATCTGGCAGGGGAGAGGCAGACTGAATGTCCCAGTGGATGCTCTTCTGCTCTGGGGAGGAAGGGAGGGATGCATCTTCACTGTAATACTGCCACCTTGGGGATCATATGTGGCAGTGCAGCAAGGCACCATGGGGGGTTGGGGGAGACACCAGCTGGGGATCTGCACTTTGCATGCATTTGCCTTGGTCTCCCTTATGTGCAGGCATCCCCCAGGGGATCAGAGAGAACACAGGAAAAAGTGGCCCCCTTGCTGTCTGGAATAAACTCAAGTTTATCTGGGACCAGCTCCCACCTCCTCATAGCATCTGCTGATGACTGGCACATTCACAGGTATATTCCATCCACCCTGTACCCTGCTCTGGTGCAATCTGAGGCTCCATGCAGGAAGGCACACATGGGTAGGTGGGGGCAAATAGGATGGTGACAGAGGGTTCCAGAGGAGCCAGACACTGGAGACAGGAAGCGGGCATAAAAAATAAATTGACAAAAAATAAAAAGGGTGAACCTAGGTAACCACAAGGGTTATGGAGACACCAACTGGCACCAAGCAGCACCCAGGGATTACAGCTGAGCATCCAGCTGATGGATTAGGAAATATGAGAACACTGTGTAAATGTAAGTCAGTGCGCCTTGATGCTAGAAATAGGGTTCGAAAACTGATACCTAATGGCAGAGAAATTACAGTTATGGATCAAGAGAAAGAATTAGTTTTGAGGAATAGGAGTGGAATCTCTGAACAGTCAGATTAGATGCAGAAGCAATCGGAACGGTGAATAGATGAGATGAGTTTCAGAGGGTCTCTTGACACAAGCAAAAATAAAACAATCCCTGCAGAAGTAAAACTTGGTCACACAACATTCCAAAAACATGATAAATTCCAAGCAATTTGTTCCTTATAATTAAATATGTCGACATGAAATGCAGATCTTGGTCCCTTCCCAGGCGAAGTGATCAGGAACAATTCTTGAACAACCTGAATTATTCATGAACAGTTTATGCACTGAGGCCATAAACATGCATCAAGGCTCAGGCAATCATGTTCATGAATGTTTAGGAATTGCACAATAACAACAAATGACCCAACTGTGTTCATAAACATTCTTGAACATAGCATTTTATAAAAGTACATGAATGTTCATGAAATTCCTCCACTGAACCGCTATGGATATAGTCCATCAATATTTTTGAAGTCCAGAAATACCCGTCTTTTATAATATTGGTTAACTCACCAGGCATCCCTGTTTTTGCCTGATTCTCAAAAAATGTTTGTACTCTGTATAAATCGGAGGAGGACCCATTCAACCTATAAATGCAAAGAAGACAAAATTAATTATTTGTTGGCTCACATGTTAAGTTAAATAATTGCCCTTATTTGAGTTGTATGATAATCAAGGTAATTTAATTGAGCAAGTATCCCAGTTCAAATACCTCTGTGTTATCTTGGATGCTTTGCTTTCCCTTTCTGATCACATTAAATCTGTCTGTTGTAATATTAATGACAAAAATTGTAATTTTATTTAAACTGACTTTTTTTCTTTTAAATCCCACAGAGCCATAGCTATTGGTTCACTTTTGCCTCATTTTGATTATGTATCTAATTTTGTTTTTTGTTTGGGTTCTACTGAGGTACAAAATCTTTCTATTGTTTGCAATGATATTTGCTGCTTTGTTTTATTGGCTTCTGTACATATTTACCATCATCAGTTAAACTCTCAGCTTGGTTACTTATCCCCATTGCAAAGTACAGTATTTCCTTGGTTGTTTGGTTTTTAAAACTGTTTTTATTGTTCTGTTTCTTCTCCTCTTTCTGATTTTCTGTTCATTAGGGGCTTGCTACCTACCTAGTTTGAGGTCAGCTAATGCGATTATTCTTAAAGGGCAGGTTTTTCATTATGTATTGTCTCTCTCCCCTTAACGGGTTCAATAGCTTACCCCTCGGTTTAAAGATCATGTGCAAAGGTTTTTGTATATTGTTAATACAACTTGAATTCAAGTCCCTATGTCATGATTAGTGCTTCCTGAAAATATCATACTGTTCAGGTGTGTAGTTTTCTTTAAATCAGTGTTTGTTAACTTGCTCTACAGTGGCTGAAAACAATGGAGTTATTTTTGTCTCTCTCAGTCAGGATTGGAGAGTGATGACATCATCTTGGAGTACTGTCACTTGCTGCTTAAGATTCCCAATCACAGCAGACTGTAGAGTTAATGGCTTGCTCTCCAGGTTTCTTATAAACTCAGTCTGTGGTTTGTATTTAGATAGATTAGCTTAAAATCTATCATTCTCTTCTCATAAAAGTTGATCATCAGAATTTCTGTGCTGAATTGAAGTAGTGGAAATCTTTATCTGTGAGAGATCAGCTTGTATGTATCACATCTCTCAGTTAAATACTGATTTAAAGAAAACCACAAAACCAAACAGCATGAAATTGTCAGGAAACTCTAATCTTGACACAGGGACTTGAATTCAAGTTTTATTAGCAACATACATAAAACTTTGCACATGATCGTTAAGCATCCTTCTGTAAGGCACACTTTTTTTAATTAGTAAAATTCTTAAGAAAGCAGTTGTGAAAACAGATCCCAGGGCCTGCGGCCAAAACACCTGCACTTCCTATGTTGGAGGTATGCCCCAATGCTGGCATGCTTTGTGATGTCAGTCCAGGAATAGTGTGGGGGTGCACTCCATAGGCTATAATGGGTCCAGTTTTGATGTGCTTTTTTTGAAGTATAGTAGATTATATCAGACTAACTTTCTTTACTTCTAGGCTGACATCTTCTGTTACAACACATTCTAAAATCCCCTGCAGTTGGCATCAGAGCAGTAGGCAGCAGTGGGAGATTTCATAGCCTGCAATGCATGTTAGAGCTTATGTAAGTGCTAATATTTTGTTTTCTGGTCCCACTGTCCTCTTAGGGCTAAGTAGAAACATAGAAACATATACCTGACTGCAGATAAGGGTTGCTTGGCCCACCCAGTCTGCCTATTTTCCCCTATATACATTCTCGCTACAGACCCAACTTGATCTACAGCTCTTTCTCCTCCCCCCCTCTTCCTTTCCACTGATTCCCTTGTGCCTATTCCATGCATTCTTGAGTACAGTTACTACTCTCTGTTAGTACCTGGAGACCAACTGAAAAGGAAAACATCTGATCATACATTATAAAAGCTCTAACATGCACTGTAGACTGTTGAATCTCCCAGTGCTGCCTACTGCTCTGATGTCAGCTGCAAGAGATTTTGGGATTTGTAGGTAAAGAAGTTGTCTACCTGGAAGTCAACAAAATTAGTCTGACACAATCTACTATACCACAGTAAACAGTAAGTAAACCAAAATGTTTTTGCACACAAAGTGCACATTGGGGCCAGCCTCACACTTGAATGTGGGCCCTTTTTGCTGATTGTTCCCCTTTAAAGCAGAAGTGTAGTACGTTGCAGTGGAAAGTGTGTATTTATATCTTTTTAGTTTATTTTACATTGCCCTTTTTCCAGTCTTGTAAGATACACAGATGGTTAATTAGATAAGGATTTTTTTATTGATCTAGTCTGTCCTTTACTAAGTTCTTCCTAGTCTAACAAAGCACACTGATTGAATTTCAGCACACTTGGGATTGCCTGTGCTCCTGATGTGCCCTTTTCCCCTTTCCCTGTTTTGAGTCTGTTTAAGTAAAATGAATAAGTAATGAAGTACAGTAATGTGAGACATAAATAGCACAATTATGAATACAGGTACAAGAATATTCAAAGTACCAGTGCTACTAAAGGCACCAAAGAAGGCCTGTATGAAATAATTATGTGGCCAGAAAGAAGGATGTCAAGCTTTCCCTGGCAATGAAAAGGAAAGTGGCTAAAATCAGAAATGACATCTAACAATTTCTTTCATACTACATGTACTGTACTGAGAAAGAAGAAAGTCAATCCACTCTGGGGTCAAAACCAGGCCCTCTACCCTCTTCTGCTTGGTGGTCTCTAGCACTACAACTGTACTAAGCTTTCTAGACAGAAGATGCATACTGTGGCAAAGGACATCCAGCACTAAGTGCTGAACTCCACCTTACCACAGTTGCAGGGAATTTTTATAATGAACAGTCAGTCTAGTTGAAGTAATGTTTTGTAATCTGCAGCTAAATGTCAAAGTCTGAGTTGGAATTTTCCAAGTTATCAGCAATACAGAATGCCAAACTTTGCTAAAAGTCTATCGCTATCATTAGCTATGACATCTATAAATTTCTCTCATACCACTTAAATTACATTGAGAAAGAAAAAAATGTTCCACTCTGGGTCTTGAACCCAGGCCCCCTACCTTCTACTGTTTGATAGCCTGTAACTTTACCACTGTACAAAGCTTCCTATACAGGAGATGCATAATGTAGCAAAGAAAATCAAGCAGTCAGTGCAGACACCTCTACTCAGCTGCAGTGGATGTTTGTAAATAACAATCTGTCTATTTGAAACAGCGTTTCTCAAGTTGCATTTAAACCTCAAAGTTTGAGCTGGAAGTGTTAAGTTATCAGCAATATTAAACATCAAACCTTGCTGAAAGAATACCACTATCATTAGCAATGGCATCTAATAGTTTCTCTCGTACTATATAAATTGCAGAGAGAAAGAAAAAATGTGGTCCATACATGCTCTAAAACCATGTTCTAACCTGTTAGAATGCATTTTTTATTTATTTATATGTTTGTGTCTGGTGAGGTTGAGCAAAACTGCCCATTGTCATAGACGACCAGATAAGTGCATACACATGGAGAAAACAGGATTGCAATTATGCAGTAGATGTGACAAAACAATGAAGTAAGGTGGCTCGAGGTAGGTAAATACAAGGCAAGCAATGTGCATGCTAATGGCAGTCTGGAACATGATTTTTAACATGATTGCTTTAATCCAAGTTAACAACAGTGTGTAGGGGAACCATGCTGTAAACTGAGTGAAGGCTGGCACGTGCAATTTCCAGCTTTAAATTCAAACTAACACAGACCAGAAATTGATGTTTTTAAAAGCATTCAAGCTTCTCATGTGCTAATACTAGTAGTGTTCCCCTTTTCCATAACTTTAAAGAGCACTTTTCATTGTCCTTTTGACTTTCATGCATAAATTACCCCTTCTTTCATTGATTCTGGAACTGTATTTCATTATTGTCCGCTGCAGTTAGTTTTTGCATTTTGAGCTGCTAAAAACTGCAGGGTGTACCAGAGTGTCTATAACAAGCTTGGTGTTGCTGTGGGACCAGGGTTGTACTGCTGACATCACTATAGAGCAGAGTCAATTTAACAAAACAAAACAAAAAAAAAAAACATACTGACAAGGCATTTGGATTTTGGCATAATGCATTGCTACCAGGGTGTCTCGGGGAAGGGGAAACAGTATGTACACCGAGTACTGGTAGTTTTCCCTTGCAACAATGTTGCAACTGCACAATGTGAGCCACTTATCTGCCCTATAGTGATGTAATCAGGAGCCAGCAGCCCAGAAGCCGAACAGCAAAGGCAAGTGCAGCAGGGCTCCAAAACAAATCCAAATTATGGAATGCAGAGTAAACCTTGGCCAAAAATAACAATTGCACACACCGTTTCAGGTTAAGTACTGCATATAATGACTACAAACTGTAACTTTTTGGACCATCATGAAAGATGCTCTTTAAAATAAGAACATTTTCAAAAAAGCAATTGTGAACAAACAAAAAAATCAGACTGAAGATCTTTAACCAATCTGGAGTGTTCTTTAGCTGAAGAAAAATGAATAAGATTGTCAGCATAATGCAAAGATTGACAATTTTTAATAACAGATGGGAAGGAATTAATAAACAAAGTAAACGAAAGTGGCCCCAAAATTGACCCCTGAGGTATGCCCCTGTCCATTTTGTTTACACTAGGCAGCACTGAAGAAATTCCCACAAACTGAGATCTGTCTATGAAATAATCTTCAAACCAAGAAACAACATCGAGTGAATAACCCAATGATTTTAACCTGAGACAGAGCATTTTATGATCAATAAGATCAAAGGCCTTGGTCAGATCCATGGACACGGCCCTAGAGAGGAGACCATTCTCCATATCACTGAGAACCGAGTCTATGAACCTGATGAAGGCAGTCACAGTCCCATACCCTTTTTGAAAACCATGTTGCTGGGCAGAAAACCTTTTATTTTTCCAAGTAATCATTCACTTGTTCATCCAAAATTTGTCCAAATTTACTAATTAGGTTCAATATTCCTATGCCCCACTATACCCTGGGTACATGGGTACCCTCCCCCACCCCATCATGTCTTGTCGCTTACTTGGGAAGGAGCTCAATTAGAAGTGAGGCACAAAAGGAGGAGGGAGCAAACAAACAGAACTTCTGAATGAGGCTGAAGGATGCTGGTTTAAATAGCCCATGAAAAGGGGATGTGGCTTCCCCATCGAATCACAGGCATAACCTTTTATTTATTTTTATTTAGTTGTTTAACCAGGAGTAGCACACTAAGCTGAAAGCTTTTTTTACAAGAACAACCTGGGAGCACAGGGAAGTTAAGTGAATTGCTCAGTGTCACACAGTATGCAAGTGGAAGCTGTGGGATTCAAACCCAGGTCTGGTCTGCTGGATGTCACCAGATTTGCAGCTCAGAGCCTTAAACCAGTGCACTATACTGCCTCCTAAATTACATGGATGTATGCAACCAAAGTGTGGAGTAACGCCTGTGCAGAATTGTAGATTGCCTATTGGCTAGTTGTATGACTGAACTGTTTGACTATTACATGTGGATGCTTTGGCCATTCACACTCTCTATTCTCTGAGGGACTACCACTCTACTGGGGTACTGTGAGGGCAAATGAACCCTTCTGAGGAGGTTCCAATCCTAGAGATATAATGGAAACATAATTCCTTTAAGCTAAAAGTAGCTTTGGAAGAAGCCCAAAAGAACTGCAGAGCAGGAGTTGCAAACACAGACTCATTGGGTAATGACAGACAGCTGATAGTTGGTTATGATGGACAGCATACAGAGGTATAACTTCCAGGAGAGAGTGCATGGCAGGGTTGTAGAATGAAAAAGCAATCCACCGTCTAACCCAAACTTACAGCAGAAATCTTCCTACTAAGGTAAATGCTATAAGTAAATATATAAACTACATTATGATGTTTGGCACTCTGGACAGGAAAAAACCCAGTGGAGGAAATCTCTGGGGATCCATGGCCTCGGCCGCCATTTCTCCAAGCGTGGATATTTATCATTATTATGACAGCTCAGCTTGCTAATGTGGAATTCAACTGAGGGGACATTTTGGTGAGATAACTATTGCTATATCCCTATAACAGGATAACACTGTGACTCCAGCCTAAGTTCTTTCTCAGGTGAGGGCTCCAAAACTAGGCACAGTATTCCAAGTGAAGCCTCACCAGAGATCTGTATAGGGTAGTATCACTTCACTTCTCCTGCTATCAGAACTCCTCCTGATACACCCCAGTAACCTCAGTGCCTTACTGACCTTACTGCGCCGGCTGGTTTGCTTGAGGGACTCATTGATGATGAGACCTAGATCTCACACCTCTGTTGCAGTGGTCAGCCTGATCCTTCCCATCCAATACTTTGTGCATGGATTCCTTTTCACTCAGTGCATCACCTTCCACTTCTTGGTTCTGAATCTCAACTATGGGATATTTGAACACCTTTCCAGCTTCTCTGGGTCCTTCTGAAAGTCCCCCACCCATTCCTCACTGTCTACCCTTCTGCATAGCTTTGTGTTATCAGCAGAGATATATCTCCCCCCGTATTCCCTCCACATATCACTAATGACCATATTGAATAGGTCAATTCCTAGGACTGATCCCTGTGGCACCCTGCTTGTGAACCCACTTTTTCAGATTTAGCCCTGTATACTACGACCCTCTATTTCCTGCCCCCTTTCCAGGTCCCCACCCCTCCTCTCCTTTGTCATCCCATTGCCACTCCCACCCTCACTCTCCCCTGTTCCCTGTCCCATGTCCTTTTAAAGCTGTTCACAGATTTACATGATACCACCCATTCTGGTAGTGCATTCCGTTTTGCTACCACCCTCTTCGTGAAATAGTGTCTCCTCCTTTTCTTCCTAAATCTTCCTCCTCTATTCTTAGCCCATGCCCCCGGTGTCCCTCACCCTCCTCACCTTAAAGCCCCCTTCTGCCCCATCCTTATTGATTCTCCTCAGATACTTGAATGTCTCTATCATGTCCCCCCCTGTCCCTTCTATTCTCCAGGGTGTACATATTCAGGTCCCCAAGCCTGCTCTCATAGTCTCTCCCCTCCATTCCACATATCATCTTTGTTGCCCTCCTCTGCACCCTCTCCAGTAGTCTGATATCATGCTTCAGGTATGGCCTCCAAAACTGCACACAGTACTCCAAGTGCGGCCTTACTAGTGACCTATAGAGGGGCAAGATCACCTCTCTTTGCCCGGACAACAACCCCCTCGCTATGCACCCCAGCATTTTGTTCACTTTTGCAGCCACTCTCCTACACTGGGCAGTATTGTTCATGGTCCCTGTTACCATTACCCCTAGTTCCTTCTCCTCCTCAGTGATCCCCAGCTCAACCCCCCTCAACAATGAATACTGAGTAGAAGAAAGTATTAAGGACATTGACCTTCTGCTCATCATCTTTTACTACCCATCCCCTTGTCAGCTAGCCTGTCAATCCCATGCTTACTTTTCCCATTTCCCCTAATATAGCTAAATAATTTATTTTCCTTCCTTACACACCCTTGTCAATCTGCAGTTATGCCTGCCTTTGCCATCTGGACCACCACCCTCACCTCTTTTATCCTAGTCTGGTACTCCTCCAATTTTTTTCTGCACCTTATTCCCCTTGTTCCTTGTGAAGGCCCTTTCTTTGCCCTCACAGCCTCCCTTACTTTCTATGAGAACTATCAGCCTTTAATGCTTGTTTCTTTTGGTGACCTTTCTTGCACAAGACTTGTTTGTATCCAGAATGTTCCCTTTGATCTTTTCCCACTATTACTCTACTCCCTCAATCTGGTCTTCTGTACCCAACAAGTTTTACTTAGCCTGCTTCCTGTATCCAACTAAAATCTACCCATTTGAGGTCCAGGATTATTGCCCTCGATGGTGAACCAGTGTTCCCCATGACCAGTTCAAACCATAGGGAACTGTGATCACTGATCCCCGTAGTTCCCTGACAACAACCACCCACCCACCCACCCACAACTTCAGAGTTGGTAAGCACCAAGTCCAGATGGTATCCTGCCATGTAGGATCCTTGAACAACTGCACAGGTAAGCAGTCATGCATTGTTTCTAGCAGTGCTTGACTCCTGGTGCTCTTATCTGCATGGGTATCCCTGATTATATCTAGCAGGGCCAGCTCCACTACTAGCACTACATTTCTTATTGTTACCTCCTTCCTGATTTCCTCCCTCAGTTCCTTATGTCAGTCTTTCTTTTGCCCAGCAGTCCATACACCATCACCTGTTAAATCTTTCTTTAAATGGCCTTAGTTCACTGTATCTGAATCAACTTCACTCCACCCCTTACATCTTGAAGGTCCCATCTTCTGGGCCTTTATTCCCTTTCTGATATAGAGGTGTAGTCCCTTTACCCTTGCGTCTATCCCTCCTATATTACTGTAACCAGCCTCTCGCTTCACCACCCAGCTTGAGGCCGGTTACTAGAGAGCACTCACAGGGTTAAACCTGACCCTGGGAGTTGTTCTCTAATGGGCTTCAGCTTGTAGATGGGGGCTAGATTCACAAAGCCTCTCGTAGACCAACACATGCTACAGCAAACAGCAGTTTGCATTGATCCCCAATGCGTCAGGGATCTTGCATCCAATTCACTATTGGTAGGGGTCCTAGCACAAATCTCCCACAGCTTGCGGCAACTGCTGCCATACGTCAAAGTCAAGGCACAGGGGAGAGGTTTGCCACAAGCTGCAGGACAGTCAGGTGGCATCAGAGCCCAGTGATGGAGACACGCCTGGAGGTTGGCAGGGTTGTGAGGGACAGGACAGGAGATGAGGCGGGCAGGTAGGGTACAGGTGGGTGGGGGGGCAACAGCTCCGCTATGGTGATATTGCACAGCCACTACTGTACCTGTGCTGTCCATGGGGGGCAGCTGCATGCCTGGCACCTTGGGGGGGACCCTGCAGGCACCATACCACAGATATCGCGGGTGCTGTGGGGATGCAGGATTCCACTAGCAGGTGGCAGTAACAGGGGTCTCAGGTTCCCTCCCACCCAGCGATGGCTCTGGGGGTGCCACACAGGCTGTTAGACCAGCCCCGGACTGGTCTAACTGTCACAGACCATGTGCCCTGTGGTAAGGATTCCTGAATCCCAAAGTAGGTGATACTGCAGCTTGCCTCTGCCGCAAACCCCCTAGTGCCTTGGCACACCCCTCAATTGGGTGCAAGGTAGGCGCAGGACCTGTTCACCACAGGTGGTCCCAAGGTCACCGCAGCCTGCATACCTGAATCTCAGTCAATGCAATTTTTGATGCAAGGTGCCCCTTGCATCAATTCCAATTGCCAAGACACCTTGTGTCACTGATTCAACTTTGTGAATCAGGCCCAGGGTGTCCGGATGTTGGTTTTTGAGCATCCTGGCTTAGCCAGCAGCAGGAAGCTCATGCATGACTATTCATGACCCTGTCATTCCTCCTTTCCACTATAAGAGGGGAGGGCAAACTGTGACTAGAGGGAGAAAAGGACAGGAAGCCCAGGGGAATATAGATTAAAATCCGAGTCCACCTGCCCTGCCCTTTATTTGCAGTGACATTGAGGACAGCATAATAAATGCATCCTGCTTGATCCTAGCTCCCAGCTGGTATCTCAGTTTGTGTATGAAGCTTGTAAGTAAATGGCTTCCCAAAGGTATATACTGGTTATCTCTGGTTCCCATTTGCCTTGGCCCAAAGTGGCAAGGTAATGGAAAGGTACTGGTTTTCATGGCATAAGGCAAGACACCATATACCCCTAGATGTAGGGGGTGCCTGGACCTTACATGAGGAGCTTGACATCTGGGACTTGGGGTAATGGTGAAACTAGATGCACCATACACATGGTACCATAAGACCTCACATACACTGTTTCAAAAGTTGTTTGATGCAAATTGGTTCAGAAACTGCTGAGAAATGGGCCTCAAATGTTTGCAGTCAAGAAAAAAAGTAACACTGCTGATTGGATTACATGTGGATCATCTGGGAGAGAAGCAACTGTGCATGTAACAGGGAATTTGCATGGCATTGTGTGATTGGTGCTCACATTCTGGAAGCCCACCCCTGTATGTAAATGGACAGGGAGTAAGGAGGCCCTGCACACTGGTCATGTGCAAAAGAGCAGTGCTGCATGGAAGAGAGCAAGGGCAATGTTCACTGAGTGGTGATGGAAACAGACAGCAGAGGCCCCAGCAGGATCAACACAAAGACCAGACTGACCAACAGTCCAACAGCACAACAGTTTACCCCCTGTCCCTTCCGACTGACCATCATTGAGACTGGAGGACTATAATTGGTTGCCACCACAACACCAGAGCCCAAAGAATCAGTAGACCAAAGACACTGGGGCTACAACACTTCTCCGCTATTACCAAACTCACCAAGTAAGTACTCTAGGGCACTCTGCCTATGGAGCGGTTTGGAAACCCTGTAAACCTGGATCTTACTTGCCTCATTATACTTAAAGATGCCGATTCTCAGTAACCCTAGTGGGGGAGGAGGGGGTCCCAGCAAGGACCAGTCCACACCTCCAACCTCCGATGCCGAAATGCTGAAGTCACGGTGCGGGCTGAAGCCCTGTAATTTAAACTGCTCCAGCAGTTTATTTTTTGGCGCCTTTTCTTCCCTGACTCTCCCTCCCTCCCTCCCCTCGCGGTCTGACTCCACAAGCAAGGAGCCCCATGGAGGAGCCCCAAAAATAGTGCAGGTCCCAAATGGGGAGGAGGGGTCTCAGCAAGGACCAGTCCACACCTCAAACCCCCAATGCCAAAATGCTGAAGTCATGGTGTGGGCTGAAGCCCTGCAATTTAAACTGCTCCAGCAGTTTAATTTTTGGCGCCTTTTCTTCCCCGACTCACTCTCTCTCTCTCTCTTTCCCTCCCCTCGCGGTCCGACTCCACAAGCAAGGAGCCCTGCAGGAGAGTCCAAAAAAATAGTACAAGTCCCAAGTGGGAGAGGAGAGTGTCCCAGCAAGGACCAGTTTACACCTCCAACCCCCGATGCCGAAATGCTGAAGCTGCAAACTTTCTGGTTGGTGCCTAAAATTAACCAGTGAGAGCCCTCAGACTGTGACTGACAACACATGCAGCCAACCAGAATACAGAAATCCCGGGTCTCAGTGAAGACTGTCATTGAACAGAGTAGTCAGTCCAGGTCAAATTCTCAAGCTGAGAGGAGCAAGTACATAGCTGCAGTTCATAGCTGTGTTCAGCTTGAGCCACCGAAAGGGAGCTCCTGTGGGGTGAGCTGTGGAAAGTGCAGAGGAAGGTCCTGACTTGCCTTCCATGCCAGACTTTACAGTATTTCAGACTGCCCAAAAGCAGAAAGAGAAAGAAGTACCTTTTGCAGCAGTTGGAAAGGCAGAACTGCTTGAGACGCCAAGAAGTAAGGAGCTTGTTGAGTGAAGTGTGCAAAGAAAGGCCTGACTTGCCTCCGTGGGGCAGACTGCAATTCCTGAGGGACGATCGGACCAGTGACTGCCTAAAAGCAGAAAGTGGGTTCCTCAGCTGTGAATGCTGATCTGGAAAGGTTGTTTTCTACCAGAGGGGAAAATATCTGTTGCTGAACCGTCCCAAAGCGGGACTGACTGCTGTAAGAAACTACTACTGGGACTCATGATTGAAGTGGAGCCTGCTTCTGTGAGAATTATCCCTTGCCAAGTGCCCAGAGACCTCTGTGGGTTTTCTTCAGCAACTACAATAAATACTGCAAGTACCCAAAAGAGCAAGTTAAGACTGTTCACTACTTTAAGTTTTCAGCATTGGGCCTGTGCCATCCTCGGCCCAAAACACAGGTTACTCACCTGTAACAGTAGTTCTAGGAGTGGTATATGTTGTTCAACCACACTTGTTGGCTATCACGTTTCCCTTTAACTGGTGCTGGAACGTCTTCAAGCTGGCTCCTCCCACCCATCCAGGTGGTATAGCCCTCGGCTCCACCCCATGATGCCAGATCTTGCCTGCTGGAAACTTAGGCTGTGCATCAAAGCTGGGGAGGTTGGGTGGGTCAGGGCGGGTTAACAACATATACAACTCCTAGAACTATTGTTACAGGTGAGTACCCTGTGTTTCTAGGGATGTGGATATGTTGTTCTAGCCACACTTGTTGGCAGACTCCTAGCAGTTCTCTGGGAGGAGGGAGGCAAGGCGCACACCCCCTACTTAAGGAACAGAGATTGGAGAACTGAGGCCCCAAAACCAGCATCCCGGCATGACTCTAGTTCAATGTGGTAATGGGTAATGAAGGTGCTTGATGACTTCCAGGTAGCAGCCCTGCAGATTTCCTGGATAGGGACATCCCTAGAAGCAGCCACCGATGCAGCAGTATGGCAAGTGGAATGAGCCCTGAGCCCTATGGGATGCTCCCTATCTGCCAACCTATAGCAGAGATCAAAGCAGGAAGTGATCAACCTGCCAATCATCTGCTTGGCTGCAGGTCTGCCAGGTGCGGCTTCAGCGTGGGTGTCAAACAGCTGGCGAACCTCTCCCCGAACTTCCATCGTATGCTCTTTGTAGTAGGTGAGTGTTCATTTCAGGTCCAAAGTATGGAGCCTGTACTCAGGCTCTGAGGTGTAACTGGGGTAGTACACTGGCAGAGTCAACACCTGGTTAAGGTGAAACTCCAATGCCACCTTTAGAAGGAATTTCGGGTGGGGGCACAGGACAATCTTATCCCAGTGGAAGATCAGGTAAGAAGACTCCAACGAGAGCGCCTGGAGCTCCCCAATTCTTCTGGCTGACGTGATGGCCACCAAGAAGGTGGTCTTCCACAACAGGTGGGAGATATCACACCTGTGCATCGGTTCAAATGGCTTGCCCATGAGCTTTGCCAAAACCAGAAGTAAATCCCATGGAGGTGGTGGTTCACGCACTGGAGGGGATATGTGATCTAAGCTCTTAAAAAAAAGTGTCAGACCACCTTCTCCTGTGCCACCGACTGCTGACCAGGCCAGTAAGCAGAGATGGCTGCTAGGTGCACCTTTAGGGTCATCGACTGAAGTCCCTGCTGGGAGAGGGACCACAGGTAGTCCTAAATGCTAGCCACTGGATGAGATGAGGGGTCCAACTCCTTGCCTTGACACCAAATGGAAAATCTTTTCCATTTGAAGGCATAGCATTTTCTGGTCGATTCCTTATGGGTTGCCTCCACAACTGTGAGGACCTCCTTGGAGAGACCCAAAGCCTGGAACTTTAGCCACTCAGGAACCAGGCTGTCAGGTGCAGGGATTGAAGGTCCAGATGCAGTACCTTCCCCTGATTGATGGAAAGCAGGTCCGGGTATGCTGGAAGATGTCTTTGGAGCCTGTTACCGAGGCTGAGGAGATCTGGATACGAGAACTGACATGGCCAGTCTAGGGCTACCAGGATCACCTGTGCCTTGTCCCTCCTGATCTTGAGGAGCACCTTGTGGATCAAGGGAAATGGAGAGAAGGTATAGAAGAGGCCTGGGGTCCATGGCCTCGAGAAGGCATCCCCCTGCAGCGAGTCCTGCTGATGGGGACTGGCATGGAAGAGTCTCAACTTTGCGTTCTCCCTGGAGGTGAACAGGTCCACCAGAGGGGTACCCCACCGGGAGAACAGATTGTGTGCTACCTCTGGATGGAGGGACCACTCATGAGATGCCTTGCCCAATTGGCTGAGGGCATCGACCAGCTGATTCGAGGCTCCTGCCACATGAATGGCTAAAAGATCTGCTTCCAAGCTAAGCATGAGGGACCAAATGCAGAGAGCTTCCTTGTACAGGGGCAAGTAGTACATCCTACCCTGCTTGCTGAGATAGTACATGGTCATGGTGTTGTCCATCTGGACCTGGACCACTGGAGCCCGAATGAACGAAGCGAATGCGGTTAGGGCTAGCTGAACCACTCGGCACACCAGCAGGTTGATGTGACATCGGGATTCCTGAGGGGACCAGAGACCGTGGGCTCTGTACTCCCCCAGATGGGCACCGCGGCCCATCAGAGAGGCATCAGTCATCAGGATGACCGTCGGCTCAGGTGAAAAAATGGGATCCCTTCTTGCAGATGTGCTGGGATGAGCCACCACTGGAGGGCATCCCACATCTTCTGGGTCACAGTGACCAATGTAGCCCAGAAGGCACGGAAAGTCCCAGGCAGGGTGCGATTGCCCAACCAGAAATGATTGGGCAAAAGAGGAGAGAACCTCCACCCTGCCTGCTGGGAGGCGGGCTCTGGCTCGGCAAGAGTCGAGCTGCCCCAATGAATCGAATTACCTGTGGGGGCACAAGTTCTGACTTGGCCTCATTGATCAGGAGGCCAAGCTCAAAGCAAGTCTGGAGGGCCAGATCCCTGGACATCTCCACCTCCTGCTTGGAGGGATCTGCTATGAGCCAGTCATCCAGGTAAGGGTAAGCCCAGACCCCTTGGCACCTCAGGAAAGCTGCCACCACTGCAACACATTTGATGAAGACCCTCGGGGCCAACAAAAGGCCAAAGGGCATGGCCTGGAACTCAAAAGAGGGTTCCTTCAGTTCGAAAGTGTAGGAACCTTCAATGGGACAGATGGATTGGGATGTGAAAGAGCGCATCCTGAAGAACCAGGGAGCAAAACCACATGCCTTACTCCAGGGATGGTACAATGTGAGCCAGAGTTACCATCCTAAAGGTGCGAAACCTGAGAAACCTGTTTATGTCATGCAGATCTAGAATGGTGCGCCAACCCCCCATCTGTTTTGACACTAGGAAGTACCTGTAAACAAACCCTGGGTGTTCCAGAGGTTCTGCAACTCTTCGAATGACCTCCTTGCAGAGGAGCTGGGCAATGTTGTCTCAGAGAGCCGACTGAGTGACAGTGGACAACAAATCCTCCTGTGGGGCATGGGTTCGGCTTGGGGTGTGCTGCTCGAATTCCAGAGGCAGACCCTGGCCAACCACTTCAGCACCCACCTGTCTGTGGTGATAATGCACCAGGCAGAAAGGAAGTGATGGAGCTGGCCCCCCATGGGAGGACCCGGAGATGTGATGGGATTGAGGGTGCCAGCCCCCAACCCGTAACTGAGCAGGCTTGGAGGAGGAGAAGCCAGCCGAGAGGCCACCGGGTCCCTTTCCTCCAGGCTTTCTGACCGATGAGGTCACTGACTTGGCCCAAGGTCACCAGAATTGAGCCTGCTGGCCCTGCTGTTGCTGGGATGGTTTTGCTGTGGGGTAAAGGACCAAAAGGGCTTGCGTTTTTGGTGTTTGGGGCCCTTGTCCTTCTGAATGGATGTCACAGAATCCAGGGTGGCATTGGACTTTTCAGTGTGCTGGAGGTGACCCTCCACACCAGAGCTGAACAAGTCAGTGCCCAAAAAGGGGACAGCTTCCAGCTTGTGTTGGGTATCTGTCATGAAGGTTGAGATCCTCAACAAAGCCCTACAGTGCATGGCTACTGTGGCTGCCACTGAGCGAGCACAGGAGTCTCCAAAATCCAGAGCCATCTGTAGTTGCTGTTTTGGCACTGCCTTCCCCTGGTCTTGAACCTGCTTGACTGTGATCTAGCGGTCAGCCGGAAGGTGAGGAATCACCTCATCCAGGGAGCCCAACAGGGCATGAGAGAAGTGTGCCATCAGTACGGCTGAGCTAGCATGACAAATGCCGAGCAAAGAAGCTGCATAGACCTTTTTAGCTGAATGGTCCAGTTTCTTGGACTCTTTGTCCAGCATTCTATCGACGTCCCCTGTATTGCCTGACCACTGAAAATGGAGTCAGCCACCAAACCCTCAACTGAGAGATGCTCTGAAAACCCTGAAAGGGAGCCATTTAGTACAGCGTACTTGCAGGCCATCTAGGCCAAGGGAGCAGGGCAAGAGGCGGGATGCTGCCAAAGGTCCAGGGCTGGGATGACAATGGCCTAGGCCACAGAGAAGGCCTCCATGGGAGAATCCCCTTTGTCCAGAATCTCTGTGAAGGGATACCAAGCCTGTTTCTGGACAGGCTCAAGCTGCATCCCTGTGGACTCGGAGATGAGCCAAAGAATGCCCATGAACGAGGTGGGACCCTCATTCATGGAGATGCCCCTCAAAGACTCAATGTCAATTGGACAAGAGTGCAGAAAGAAGGCTTCAGACTCTGAAGAGTCTGCGTAAAGCAGGCATCCACTCGAGTCACCCTCGACCCACCTGGGATGGTCGGGAGTGAGGGTGACCAACAGCCAATGGGGAAGCCCCTTGGTGGGCTGAGACTCCTTGGTCAAACCCCTGGACTTTGACTGTTCAGGTGGCGGTTCCACCGGGATTGGTAGAGAAGCCTGCTTTTGCTGTGTCAACGTAGGCTGCTCTTGCACCTCTGAGGGGGTGATGGTGGCAGAGGCTGACGTTGGTCACTCGGGCAACAGCCACTTGATAGCCAGGGTAGAGACCGGCATCGGCCTTGGACCAGACAAGACTAGCTATTGCCACATTAGATCTTCGTAGGGCCAAAGCTACTTGTGCCAGAGCCTCTCTTCAGCCGAGGAGGATGAACTGGAAGAGTGGCGGTTCCGCTTTCCATGGTGTTGGAAGCAAAATCGCTAGTGATGGCGAGACCTGCCTGACTCCAATGAGGAAGACCGAAACCTCGATCTCAACCACCAGCAAGGCCGATGGTGACCTACAGAGGGAACCAGGGAACCCGGCAGCTCCTCCTGGCCAGTGTCTTGGACCGGTGGGTTTGACTCAGGGGGCTGAGCCGACCCATTGGAGGACATCGGGAAGACTGGGGTCTGAAAGAGAGAGAGAGAATTATCGGTCTCTTCAGATGACAACCTGTCGATCGGATCAAGAAAAATCTCGGCCGCAACAACCGGTGTCTCAGCCAGTTGGTCTGATGGGGGCTCTGTGAAACCAGCGGCCTCGGCCACAGTTTTGACTGAAGTCAGAATTGGAGTGTCCAGAGAATGGGGCCACTACCGATCCCAAGATGTTGAGTCTTCTCTTTCTTCAGCTCCTTCTTGCGAGAGCATGAAAGGTGCGAACCCGAAGGGCCCTCTCCCTTTGTGGAGAGGGATTGGCACAGCTCTTTAAAGGAAGCTGAGTATGTGGAGCCCAACTGGAGTGGAACAAAGGCCGAAGCTGAAGAGGAATGAGCCGTGGCCTGAGCCGCCTCCTCCTCGAAGGCCTTAAGCTATTCAAGTTGCTTGGCGGACCCTGCAGCTGCAGAGAACACCCAATGGGCATCCTTGGATTTGACCAGTGGGTAATGCTTCTCTGGTTGCCCCAGCTGAAGTCAAGCAGCGTGATCATCAAGAACTGTAGGGTGAAAGGACTGACAGATATTGCAGGCCTGTGGATTGTGATTGTGGCCTAGGCAATACATGCACGTGGCATGACAGTCAGTGTGCAACATTTTCTGCCCACAGGAGCACCGGCCAAACCCGGGAACAGTCTTTTTTTCCATCGCGATAGCAAGAGAAGAGGGCGAAGACGGTACTCTGACAAGTTTTAGAGTAAGTTTAGGAAGCAAATCCGAAGATTTGAGAGACAGGGTCTACTATACATGGAAGCGCTAAGGATGGAACCTGAACTTTCCATCGAAAAGGAAGATCTGGTGTCATGGGCAGGAGCCGAGTGTTATACCACCTGGGTGGGTGGGAGGAGCCAGCTTGAAAACGTTCCAGCACCAGTTAAAGGGAAAGGCGATCTGCCAACAAGTGTGGATGAACAACATGTTCACACCCCCAGAATGACTGTTCCTGCATCCGCCTAATCATCCTAGTGAGAGACCTGCCTTGGGGAGTCATCCCCTGTGGAGAATCAAGTCGCAGGTTGTGGCCACCTGTAGGGAAAGGCCATGAAGCAGAGGTGAAGTGTGTCAGCCCCAGTCCCCACCAGAATCCTGGAAAGCCAGAAGGTCCATGGTGTAGCCAGCCAACCAGCCATCTGTCTGGGTGCAGTGAGTACAACCAGGGTAGCCCCCTATGACCATTAAATGAATGCTGTGGTCAACTGATTTGCTCAATAAGTTTTGTTTAGTTCTAACTCTGATTACAGGCCATCTGGCCAGGACTTACAAATGTTCTATGATCTGCAAGTGTTTCACCTGTTTAATAACCACCTTCCTTCCTTCCTTCAAGGGCCCCAACCAGCTGCAACACTGGCCTCCCCGTGGCAATGCTACAGGCCTGCAACCTATTCCACTTTGTGTACCCAGCAGCTGATTAAGCTGATTAATTGAAAGACTAAGGTGACTAATGGTACTTGTAATCTGTTTAAATACAGTATCACAATAATTGTTTACCTAAATTGTCACCCCATCCAGTGTTCAGGTCCCCTTAATAAATCTGATTTGCTGTTTAAGGTTAACCTGACCCATGAGCATATTATTATCTAGTCTGCCTTTACCGAACTACTTAAAAGTAACTGTAAAAGTATATGGGTATTGCTCAAACTGTTTCATTACAGGGGGAACAAGGTATATGCCAGGAGACCTGACCCAATTGGTAAGTGTGGTACTCGTGAGCATATCATAAATGCTCTTTGGCAGTTTTGCACTGAAGGTCATATACTGTGATTGTACATCTTTGTATGAAGAGCCACTAGTAAGGGGTGTGGGTAGGTATAGCTTCCCAGAGGGCTGTACTAGTTTTACAAATTAAGCAGTACTCTGGGAGGAGGCACCATAATTGTAGTTTTTCTGTTGGAAGGGAATCCACAGTAGCCTTTAATCACAAACCCAGGCCCTTCAACCTGCAGTTAGGGAAGCAGGCAAGGGTAGTAGCCCTTGGTTTAATGATACCAGGGCAAGTATACACAGTGAAGTATGACGTGGGGTTGGTGCAGGCAGGACTGAAACTGAAAAGAAAATGTAAGAGAGGCAGAAAAGAACAGGTCATTAGAAACAGTAGTCAGGAACACAGAAGAAGAGAAAAAAAATACTTTGAGTAGCCAGTAACAAAAGAATTACAGTTTACCATAGTGTGTCATAAATCCAATGTCCTGATTCAGTCCAGAAATATTAGATTTAAATTGTTTAATATATTTAAGTTCCCATGTCCTTTTGTAAAAAAAAAATCCAATCTACAGCGAGGCAATTCAACACCATCGAATCTGCTCTGACGAGAGAACGAAACAGCTCTCTTCACTTCAGAATTCCCTAATCCAGCAGGGCCACTCTCCAAGAAAAATTGACAGAGAATTTGAATGGGGCATACAAATATAATGAGAAAAACCTGCTGGAATACAGGCAGAAAGATCAAATTGATCACACAACCCTAGTTGTTATTTGCAGCCCCATGCTAAAACCTCTCCAGTAAATTATTAAAGAACTGCAACCCTTGCTGAGTGAAGATGAAATACTTAAGGGCATCTTCCCCCAACCACCTGTAATTGCCTATAAGCAGCCCCCAACCTCTTGAACATAATAATTCATAACAAACTCACAGCAGATCAAAGTAACTGGAGAACAAGAGGGGACAACACCATGCAACTTGACAAGATGTAAGACTTGCACCCACATAGGCACATAGACCACCATCAAGACAAGCCAGAACAGCACAGTAAAAATCAATGGATCCTACACGTCAACCCAGCAATGCAGTTTACCAAAATCATTGCAAGGAGTGCACAGATGGATGCTATATTGGGGAAACTAGACAACCACCATAAACCAGGATGAACTACCACCGACACATAATAGTAAATAAGATTAGCAGAACACCAGTAGGACACCATTTTTCACAAACAGATCATTCTCTCTCTCTGATTTATCTGTCATGATATTAAGAGGCAACTTCAAAAACACATAGGACAGAAGGACATGGGAACTTAAATATGTTAAACATATAATTTAACTGTATGTTGTTGAATCTAATGTAAAAGTTATATCCTGTTGTACTATTGTGTAATTAACCTTGGGTCGCCCCTGAAAAAGAGACTATTGCTGGTCTCAGTGGGCCTACCCAGTTACCAAAATTTAAATAAATTAATAAAAATAAATAAACAATTTAAATCTAATATGTGTGGACTGAATCAGGACATTGGTTTTATGACACACTATGGTAAACTGTAATTCTTTTGTTACTACCTCCTAACCTGCCTGCTAACATTTTGTAGCTCAAATCTTTCTTATCTGTGTTCCTGTCTTGTCACCTTCTACCTGCTGATATTTTCAAAAAAATTTTTTGTCAGTATTCTCTAAAATAGATGGGAAGCTTAATACCAAACAAAAACCCATTAGTACAACAGAAAAAAATAACTACACAATTACTACTTCCAACACAATTACTGTACTAAAAACCTTAAAACGCAATACTAGTAGTGGTCCTGATTTAATAAATCCTAGATTCTTAATTGGAACAGCAGATGAAATAGCAATTCCACTAACTATTATATTTAACAAATCACTACTTGAAAATTCAGTCCCCACTGACTGGTTAACTGCAACAGTCATGCCAATTCAAAAAAAGGGAAACCGTACAATAATAAAAAACTACTGTCCCATCAGTCTCACATCTATTCCATGTAAATTAATGGAAAGCATTATTAAGAGTATACTTGAGGCTGAAATGCAAAAATGTAACATTATAGATTCCTCCCAACATGGCTTTAAACAAGGACATTCTTGCACCTCCAACCTGATTGCCTTTTATAATGTCATAAATCAAGTCTTAGACACCAATATACCTATAGACGTCGTCCTCCTGGACTACAATAAAGCCTTTGACAGGGTGACTCATAGCATCCTTATAACTAAGCTAATTTAGCTAGGGATTTCTATAAACATAGTCAGGTGGATAGATAGCTGGCTGACAGATAGAACCCAATGTGTAAAAAGCAATGGACTACTATCAGATGAGGTGAGTGTGATTAGTGGGGTGCCACAGAGATCAGTTCTGGGCCCAATATTGTTTAACATATTCATCTCTGACATGCAAATTAGCTCCAATAATTCATTTTCAAAATTTTCAGATGACACCAAACTCGGAGTAAAGTGGACTCTGACATAAATAGATCTACAGTTACAAATAACTTTGCATTATTAGAACACTGGGCACGCGTAAATGGGATGTTGTTTAACACGGACAAGTGTGCTGTTCTTCATTTTGGTATTAACAATCCCAAACAAGTATATGCATTAAATAACATTACATTAAAATATTCTACCTGTGAAAAAGACCTGAGAATATTGGTTAATAATAAACTTTCTTCCACTAATCATTGTAATCATATAGCTAAAATCTCTAATTCGCTTCTTAGAAGAATTGATCGCACTTTCATATCTAAAACAGACGAATGTATATTTCCCTTGTTTAGGACCCACATTAGACCTTATTCAGATTATGAGTCGCCTTCCTGGAGCCCATATTTAGTAAAGGATATTCACCAAATTGAGCAAATGCAGTGAAAGGCAACCAAAATGGTTCCATACCTAGCACACTTATCTTATCCTGAAAGACTTCAGAAAACAGGTCTTCACACCCTTGAATTAAGGCATTGCAGAGGTGACCTTTTGTTTATGTGCAAAATACTAAAATCACCAACATTAATGAAGCAATGTGGCATTACTATGACACAAACAAAAACAGTACCAAGACTCCATAATAAACAACTATTAGTCAGTAGGGCCAAAACAAACAAAAGACTCCACTTTTATTCTGTAAGAACCCCCAGACTCTGGAATAAACCCCCACAGGAACTAATCAATAGCAACACATTTGATTCTTTTAAAAAGTATAGATAGATGGTTCTCTGCTAATTTTCACCAGGTCTAATGTCCCACTTTTGTGGGGGACAATCTCGATGGGCCTTGGTCTACTTTTGTCCTTTTTTACCCAGTAAACCTAGTAAACTTGTTGCCCAATGGTTTTTTTTCTCTTCTTCTGTGTTCCTGCCTACTATTTCTAATTACCTGTTCATTCCTGCCTCTCTTACATATTCTTATCAGCTTCAGTCCTGCCCACCTCACACTTCACTGTGTATACTAACCTTACACTTTGTCTATCCAGGCCTTTGTTGTTTTGTGTTACTTCATTCCTTCATAGTATGCTTTCATTTCTTAACATTTCCTACCCCCTAACCTGCCTGCTAACATCTTGTATCTCAAATATTTCTTATCTGTGTTCCTGTCTTGTCACCTTCTTAGCATCCTTTCATCTTCACATGACCTGTTCATATTATTTCCACCCCCTTAATTCTTCTCACACATCCTATTGTTTAACACTTTGCAACTTTTACAGACTCTTGTCTCAGGGCTTAATTACTCTGTGTTCCTTTCTTCACTTCTGAGCTTCACACTGCCTACCATTCTACCCTTCCTGTAATTTTCTTCTACTGTTTTTTTACATTGCTCCACAGCATATATAAATACTGCTTATCTTGCTCAATTTTGTCATTCACCTGAAGAAGGGACCTGGGAGGCCCCGAAATCTTGTGTAGAATTATGTGTTTGTACAAGACTCTTGTTGATCCAATAAAATGTATCAAACCTTCCAGCATCATATGTACCTGAAGAAAGTCTTATCCCCATTTACTAACCCTTTAACAATCCTGTCCTCTGTCTACACCTCTGTTCCCTTCACTGCCTTACTTGCTTCCCTCTGTTTTATCTAGTACACCTTCCTGTCTTCCTTCCTCTGCATTTCCTTATACCTCCTAAATACCACCCTTTTTTCCTTCACCACCATAGCAACTTCCCTAGAGTACCACTATGGTCACTTTTTCCTTTTGCTTTTACTCACTTTCTTCACACAGAGGCTGGTTGCCTTAATTATGCATAGATACATAGATACATAGACAGTGTCGGCAGATAAGGACCTATGGCCCACCCAGTCTGTCCATTTGAGCTTGTAAGTTCACTTTATGTTTTCCTAGAAGTCTGTTGCCCCTTAAACCTGACCTCCAGAATTCATTTATGTCTATCCCATGCATTCTTAAATTCCGTGATTGTTTCCTCTGGCAGGGTGTTCCACTTGTCCACCACCCGTTCTGTGAAGAAATTCTTCCTCACATTTCCTCTGAATCGTCCTCCCTCCAACTTCATCCCATGCCCTCTAGTCCTGGAACATCTTTTTCACTTAAAAATAGAGTATTCCTGCATCCTGTTCCTCCCTGTAAGATACTTGTATGTCTCTATTATATCACCTCTCTCCCTCCTCTCCTCCAGGGAGTACATATTCAATTCCTTCAACCTGTCCTCATAGGACTTGTGATGCAATCCATGTACCATCTTTGTTGCCCTCCTCTGAACCTTCTCTACTCTGTCTATGTCCTTACGTAAGTAAGGTCTCCGGAACTGTACACTGTACTCCAGGTGAGGCCCCACTAGTGTCTTGTATAGTGGAATTATGCCCCAGCCTATACATCCCAGCATCCTATTTGCTTTACCTGCTGCCTTGTCACACTGTTTCCCTACCTTGAGGTCATCAGAGATGATAACCCCAAGATCCCTTGCCTGCTTGGTGCATGCTATATCCTCACCCCCAACTGATATATTGTGCCAGGGTTTTTGTGCCCCATATGCATTATCTTGCACTCCTTTGCATTGAATGTCAACTTCCAAACCCATGACCATTTTTCAAGTTTCTGCAGGTCCCTTCTCATTCTGTCTACACCCTCTGGTGTGACTACTGTGTTACAGAGCTTTGTGTCATCAGTGAACAGGGAAATTCTGCCTTCTAGGTCCTGTACAATGTCACTGATGAAGATGTTGAATAGGACCGGTCCCAGCACTGATCCCTGTGGTTCCCCACTGGTCACTCTTCCCTCTGTGGAGTGACAGCCATTTACCACCAGCCTCTGTCTCCTGCCACCCAGCCAGTTACCTACCCACCACACTACTGTCCTGCCCACACCCATATTCCCCAGTTTATGTAATAGTCTTCTATGTGGCACCATATTAAAGGCCTTGCTGAAGTCCAGATAGGCCACGTCCACTGCCCTCCCTGATCCACCTCCCTAGTCACCCATTCAAAAAATTCAGTGAGGTTGATCTGACATGACCTCCCCCTGGTGAAACCATGCTGCCTTGGGTCCTGTAGTCCATTGACAACCAGATGTTCCACCAATCTCTTCTTCAGTAGTGCTTCCATGATCTTCCCCACTATCGAGGTGAGGCTGACTGGTCTGTAGTTCCCTGCTTCCTCTTTGTTCTCACTTTTGTATAAGGGGACTACATCTGCTGTCCTCCAGTCTTTGGGTACCTTCCCTGTTTCCACTGATCGGCTAAACAGGATTGCCAGAGGTTCAGCCACCACCTCTCTTTTTTCTTTAAGGACCCTGGGGTGCATCCCATCTGGCCCCATTGCTTTATCAACTCTTATTACTTCCAGTTCCTTAAGGACCCTTTCTCGTGTAAAGGAACTTGTGTCCATTTCTGCACCATTCCCACCCCTTGTACTCTCTTCAGACCCATTACCCTCCTCTTCCTCAGTAAAGACTGAGCAGAAATACCTGTTCAATATGTCAGCTTTACTGTTGTCATCCTCCACGGGGTCCCCATCCTCCCCCTTCAGTCTCACTATCCCTCCCTTTGCCTTTCTTTTTTTCACTTATGTACCTGTAAAAGGTTTTGTCCCCTCTACCCACTGATTTTGCAATGTGCTCTTCTGTCTGAGCTTTGGCTTCCCTTACTGACCTCGCTGCCTCCCTTCACTTCTCCTGGTACTTCTTCCTATCCCCTTCTGCCTGTGTCTTTTTGTATTGCCTGAATGCAATCTTTTTGGCTTTCACTTTCTCTGCTACCTCCTTGGAAAACCACAATGGCCTCCTCTTCCTTTTCCCCTTGCTAAACTGCTTAATGCATAATTCTGTTGCTCTTGTAATCCCCGTTTTAAATACTGCCCACTGTTCCTCAACCCCTGATTCCTGCTCCATTCCCCTTAATGCCTCTTTCAAGCATCTCCCCAGTTTCCCAAAGTCTGACCTCCTAAAATCCAGGATACGTGTTTTTGTGAGGTTTGGTTCTGCTGCTCCTGTGATTTCAAACCACAATACCCACCCTAATTTTTACCCATTACTCCTCTACTGCTACCTGGCACTCTCACCACCTATGCAATTTCTGAGGCAATCTCAAGTTTCCTTAAAATCTACCCTCTAAAAGTCCAGGACCCTCAAACTCATATGGTTTGCTATGCTCCCATCTTAATGTTAAGCAACACTGCACAGTAATCACTGACAGCTAGCAGACTGCCCACTGTGACATCTGCAGTGGTGCTGTCCCTAATTATAAGCACCAGGTCCAGTACTGCCTCATTCCTAATGGGTTAATTGACTAGCTGCTTGTGAAAGGCTCCCTACAGGAAGTCAAGAATGGTCCTGCTTCTACTCAAAGCTGCAGCTAGAAGGCTTCAATCCACATCCAGCAGACTGAAGTGAACAACTAGCAGCACCTCTCCCTTGTCTGCCATCCTGATGATGTCCTCCCAAGTACCTTATCCAACTCCTCTCCCTGTACTGAAGGTCTGTATACCACCCCCGTAAGGATAGTAGCACCAGCATCTGTCTCCAGAATGACCCACAGAACCTCCAGTTCTTCAATTTCCTTTGGGTGCCCCTGCACTTCCATAGCCCTGGTTCCTTCCCTCACATACAATACAGCCCCATCTCCCCTTCTCCCTTCTTGTCTTTCCTTAAATGAGAGTAGCCTGGTATGGCCACATCCCAGTCATGGCTATCAGTGCACCATAACTCTGTTATGGCCAGGAAATCCAGGCTAGCTTCCTCCATAATGGCATCCAGGTCTGGAATTTTACTTCCCAGACTCCTTGTATTGGCATATATGTCTTTCCATCCCTTACTCCACCCCTGCCTCCCTCCCTCCTTTCTCCAGTCATCCTGCTTGTACTATTTCCTGGTGCTCCCCCGACACCCTTCTTCCCTTGTTACCTACTCTGTTAGCTGTCTACTTTACTCCTCCCCTATTGCTATCCTGATTTATACCCCCTTACCCTCTACCTTGCCTCACCCCTGTTTTCCTTCACCGTTGCCCTGGGGAAGCTTCCTCTCCTTGGACCCTCTCTCTTTGTTGCTTCATTGTCTGTGGGAGGCAATCTTTGCACTGACAAAAACCTGGTTAAATAGAAAGTGGCAAATTCAAATATATCAATAACTAATTATAATATTTTTAGACAAGACAGGATGAAAAGGGGTGAGGGTGTGCAGTTTATCTTAAAGACTTTTACGAGGGCCAGATGAAAGTAGCAAAATCAATTCCAGGGAAGCTGGATCTGCAAGTTTTATGAATACAAGGGTTTTCTAGATTTAATTTTTATGTGGCAGTGTGTTAAAGGCCTCCTTCTGCTAGTACTAAGACACTGCAAACTCTTAGTTTATTAATAGCACCTTACCTTGATTATGAGCTTGTTTTAATGGGGGGACTTAAATTGGGACATGATGAAACCCCAGCAGGATGTACTTAATTAATTTACAGCATTAAATCTTACACAATTGGTTACCTTATCAACTAGACCAAATAAAACAAATCCAGATAAAGATTAGCTTCTGGATTTGATCTTAACCACTATGCCATATAGATATACTGTATAACAGCAGAGCATTAGATGGGCATCAATGATCACTGTTATGTCTCATGCATCAGGGATAAATTAAAAACATGTGTACCAATTACAGCAGTTATTACATGTAGCTTTCACTCTTTCTGTGACCTGGCATATTTAAGAGATGTGGCAAATATTAATTGGAAACTAATGGGTATATACCCTACTATACAGAATGCATGGGCATATTTTAAAACATCTTTGCCAGAAGTTATTGATAAGTATGCACCATTAATAAGTAAAAGGACTAAAAGTATAAAGACACTGTGGATCACAAAAGGAGTGAAAAAGTTAATAAAAGAAAAAGGGAAGTTATGGAATAAAGAAAGGAAAACCAAGGACCCAATAGATAAATTAACATACAGAACTGTAAGAAATACTTGTACTAAGAAAATAAGAAGAGCTAAACAGAACTACTATATAAATCAATTTTCAGATCCAAATCAAAATCCAAAGAAAATATGGGGAAGTATTAATTCACTAAAAGGGGGGTGTACTACATCTACATTACCAAAAACTTTATATTATAATAATAAAACTACATGTTGTGTAGTGGACTAGGAAGGTCTTTAATAACTTATTCCTGGAGGTGGGACAAACATTTAAAAAAGAGCATCCAGGACTTACTTCACCACTACTGGACACAGATTTTTCAAAAACACTATCTAGATCAATTTTTTCCTTCAGAGAAATTAGGGATGACAAAGTATTTAAACAGTTAATTGTGCTGGGTACAAATAAATGGTCCGGGTGTGATTATATCCTTCTAGTCATTTATAAAATTGCCTCAAAAATGCTCTCTCAGTATATAGCTTATTTGTTTAACTTTTCTTTTCAGACTTCAACTTCACCTAGTGACTGGAAAACAACATATATCACCCCCATCTTCAAAGGGGGTAATCCTAGTGGTCCAATTTCATATAGACCTATTTCCATATTGACACTATTGTACCAAGGTTTTTGAGAGGCTATTGCATGCCCAATTAACTCATTATTTTTCAAAACACAGTATAATTTCATAGTTACAATCAGGGTTTAAAAAAGGTCATGACAGTACTAAAGTAATTGCTAAAGTAACTGATGATGTATTTTCATCTTTTGACAAAGGACATCGTGTATCATCTTTATTTATAGACTTGTCAAAAGCATTGGACACAATCAATCATACTATATTACTTAATGAATTAAAGTCAGTTGGTTTGGGTTTTACAGCCCTAACTTGTTTCTATGCATATCTGACATCCTGATTGCAATCTGTGAAGGTGAGAGAAGCTCATTCAAGTATGGTAACTATCAAAACAGGGGTGCCACAGAGTTCTGTGTTAGGCCTCTTACTGTTTTTGCTTTATGTCAATGTACTGCCTAAACATTGCTCTTCTGAAACCAGTATATGTCTATATGCTAATGATATGATCATGTATACACAAAAGAATCATTTACATTCAGCTCTAGATACATTACAAAAGGATTTCATTGGTGTTCAGAAAGTTCTGTTAGACCCAAGACTACTGTTGAATGAAAAGGAAACACAGTGGATGTTACTTGCAAGAAAAACTGAGCCTGAGTCTAGCTGGACTATTAAATCCATCTCAGGCGTAAATATCTCTGGAGTATATTTCTACAAGTATTTAGGCTCGATGCTTGATAGTCAATTAACTTTTAACTTGCATGTAAAAAATTTATCTTCAAAATTTAAACAATTGTTTTTTTACAGAAATAGAGATATTTGAATTTTTCATTAAGGAAATTATTGGTAACTTCATTATTTTTGCCCATTTTAGACCATGGGGACTATATTTACAAAAATTCAACAAGCGTAGTATTGCGTTCCCTAGATCCATTATACAATAGTGCTCTGAGATTTATCACAGGTTTACCTTATAGGACACATCGATGTATACTGTATGTTAGCTTATGGTGGACTTCTTTAAGTGAATGAAGGGAACTTCATTGGAATCTATTTGTTTACAAGTTTATCTTAAAAATTTTACCTTTATATCAATTAAATGTACTTCAGCTTAAGAAACCTACGAAGTACAGCCTTAGATCTACCCTTTCCCAACCTTTTCTAATACCAAGCTATAGATCAAAATATGATAAAATGATATTAGCAGTTTCAGTACCTCAAAAATGGAATTCTATTCAACAGAAGTTAAATGTATACACACTGTTACCTATTGCACATTTCAGGGCTTCTCTTTTTAGTCTAATTCATAAACACTGTAATTGTTTTGGATGATTATTTAATATTCAATCAATGTGATGATGCTGGTTTATCTGCCTGCTTATTTTATACTATGACCCAGAACTACCAGTATATGTAATTCTGTCTTTGTATTATGTATTTGGGTATACTTCTTTTAATGTTGGACACAACTGTAAATGACAGAATTCTCTCTCAACTTGCCATCCAATAAAATGAATGACTAAGAAAAATCTTTGTCTCCTTTGATATTACAAACCCCTCCCCTCTGGCTAGCTTAAATATTAACCAGCTAGTATTTAAACTTCCCACTAAGGACTGTGGTCCTCCTGGAAGAATGCAGGCTGTATCCCCTACAGAAGTCCATATTCTCCCAGGCTGGTTCCCAGTCCCCAGTGTAGCAGAAGTCTTCCTCCATGCCCTACGCCTTTAACCAATTATTAAAAGCCACAGTGCAAAGTGCTCTTTCCTCTTCTTGGCCATGCACAAGAAATCCCTTAGCAAATGCCACTGTACGTGCTTCAGCCCCTCCCCAGCTCTCTCAAATTACCCTGCACTACCACTATCCTATCCCTTTCCAGGTCATTTGTCTCTAGGAGGACAATGACATCTAACTCCCTCCCATCTCCTGCCACCCAAGTGATCCTTTAAATTTGTTCTCCATTCCTCCAAGCTGAATCACCGGGGAGACACTTCATGCCCCTTTCCTTCTTCCCCAAGTCTGTCCCCCAATGGTAGAGTCCCCAATCAGCAGGTGTTTCATCCTCGGGTTGGAGCCTCTTCCTCCTCCCTCCTTGTGCCCTCCCCTTCTGAAGACCCCCATTTCCTACTTTTCCACTGCTGTGGGTGCCTCTTCTTGATTACCCCCGTCTTGCCAGTACAGCAAAGAAATCATGCAGTAGTGCAGTCTGAGGAATGTGTGCCCTTCCCAGGACTCCCACACACCGACCCACCCAGAGCCCACCAAGTTCCAACCTCTCTACCTCTGCTTATGCATCCTCTGAGGAGTGGTGGCAGACTTAGTGGCCCCTGAGTGGGGCAGAATGTTCTCTGCATTCTTTCCAGTTCCGTCCAGAGTCCAGCAACCCATGCCCTCAACCCAGAGAGGTGAGTGCCAGTGGGGCAGCACCTCACTTTTCAGAATGTATCCCAATAGACTGCGACTCCACACCCATTGCACTGCACCATTCCTGTGCTCTTTCCTTTCATAACCTTTGTGTCTGTTGTCTGTTCTGTGTGCTGAACCTTTTCTGTACCTTCCTGCTTTCTTCCTATATCCTTTAGCTTTCTATCTCTTCCTTTATCTGTTCCAAATGTATTTGTTACCCTACCTTAGAAAGGGTGTCTCCTACTTTCTCTTTTCAACCTTTCTAGCAGTTTCTACCTTTCTGATGTTTACTACTTCCTATCCCCCAGTTGTTACTCCACTACTTGTACCATCTTAACCTTAGGCTGTCTGTTCCAGTATATCTGCACACAGAGCAGTGTTATCTCCTACCTTGGTTAGGTGTTCTTCCTGCAGAATTTCCTATGAACTGCAGACTGTCTGCAGAACCCTGCAGATGAAATATCGAAACATAAAAGATAATGGCAGATAAAGACCAATGGTCCATCCAGTCTGCCCATGGGTCTCTATATAACCTAGTGACCTGGCATCAATCAGGGTCTTACCCCTCCCCAACAGTTATCCTATTCCTTCCCCATCCTTGTCTTATGCTTTAGGATGGGTGTTCCACCCCTGTGCTGCCCCACCCAGGTGCTGCAACATGAGTGTGATGGGGCATGCTGGGCAAGGGAGTCTTTTATAGTACTCTTGTTAAAAGGCACTAAGTCTCTGGTCCCTGTATCCCCTAATCACACACCTGACTCACAGGAATTTCTTATCTACTCACCCTCAAGATTAATTTCCTGACCTAGGTTCCCCACATTACCTGTTACAAATTTAAAGACACATCTCAAAGTGCTCCAAACACTGACTACAATTCATTTTCCTACCCACTAACATTTTTACTATAAGTGTGGAGAGAATATATATAGATACAGCTCTCTATATCTCTCTCTCTCTATATATATATATCTGTAGCTATATCTATATCTGTATCTATCTATCTATCTAGCTCTCCCTCTCTTGCGTGCTCTCTCTCTCTCTCTATATATATATATATATATATATATCTGCATATATGCAGTATGATTGCAAAAAACTATGCTAATGCAGACATTAGGGTTGAAGAATGCACAGTGCACAAAGTAGAAAAATGAAAAGAAATATTAGGCTTTTGGCCTCCGCAGTCTTGACAAATCAGTGGTGGGGTGTTCCTTGGGGTTGTCAACCTTAATGCCCAACCCCTCCCCCAGTCCATAGCCACCTGTCCAAAGAGCAAGGTAGAGCACCTAACCAGTGCCTCATAGCGATACAGTCCTCGGAGGTAGAGAAGTATGACTCACTACATGCTGCCAACAGAATCACTCATAGCTTTCTTCACACAGGGCCCTGCAGGTGCTGCATGAAGAAATTAGATAATGTCTGACCTTGTTTGCTCAGGGGATGGAGTGGGCATTGGGGCTGACAGCCCCAAGGAACACCCCACCACTGATTTGTCAGGACTCCAGAGACCCAAGACCCTAGTATTTTTTCATTCCCCTCCTTTGTGAGCTTTGTGTTCTTCAACCCTAATGTCTGCATTAATGTTGTTTGTCTGTAATGAATTTCCCTTCTCTTTCTTGTAGTGGAATAATATCCTCATTCCCTGCGGGACCTGTGTGAAATGCAAAAAACTAGATTAGCGGAGATAGTTCCCACTGCAGGGTATGGGACTGTCAATCCTCAACATGCAAATCAACCCCTTTTGAGGGAAGGCTCCCCCGATCCACCACAAGGTATAATCTAGTGCCAGAACACTGCTCTGTCCTTCTCCAGACTGGGGCCGCTGGCACACACTGCAATGCCTCCCCCACCCAGCCTCAGCCCATTCAGCTGTCTCACTGAGCTCGCACCCAAACTCAGGTCACTGGCACGGGAAGGCAACATAGTCCCCACTGGGTCAACAGTTGTCCCTGCAAACAATGTAACTTCATAAATTTTTTTTGTGACATTTTGACCCCCAGATTTCAACATAGTCTTTGCTGACCCCCCTCTTCTGAACATGGCAGGTGTCATTTCTAAAATACTGTCCACTATTTCATTTTGTGCCACGAGTGTGAAAACACATTTTGACCAGGATTTGAAAAACAACACCTGACACGATCATGAGGTGGTGTGAATAAAATGGCTATGTTGAAAATCTGCTGTCAAAATATTGAAAATTAACACACTTATAAGGGAACATTGAAAAATTACAACATACTGTACCTTCATAACTTCATATTTTTCTTATTTTTTAATATTTTGATCCCATATTGGTAACATAGTCCTTTTGGGACAGATTTGAAAAAATTTACTTACATTGTTCATGAGGTGGGGTCCCCAAAAGACTGTATTGAAACTTTGAGAGAAAAATATTTTAAAATGTCCAGGTTATGAATAAAGGTTAAAAACACTTAGAAATACATTTGCTGCACTTACCTGATTTCCTCAGTTCCTAGTCTGTTTTTGAAGAGTGATGACTATCTCCAATCCAGAGTGGATTATGCATTGGACCACGGTAGGTAAGTAAAGGGTTTGGGGGTGGTGGTGCTGGGTGCCGAGTGGGGGCTTGGTGGGGTGGGTTGGGGGAAGGGAAGGCCAGCAGTGCTACATACATTGATGGACAGTTTTCTGTGTTACAGGGTTTAATCCCCCCCAAAAAAAGATGAAGAGGGACTGCTTTTGTTTTACTGGTACCGACATAGTGATGTTCTGTGGCACTGGGTGTGGGCACCACTGTCACACAGCATTGGGTTGAGGGAGGGGGGTGTTTCAGCCAGCACCAGGTATTGAGCACCCTGGTGTCCTGCGGGATGTCACTGTGATGGGTGGGGTATCGTTACAGGGGCAGGGGACTGAACCGGTATTTCTATAACTGGCAAACTCTATAAAACCTGCAAGTTTCAGGTTTTAAATTATCCTAGTTTTTTAGTTGTACTGTATGTGAGCGGAAAAGGTTTTAATTTATGTAATTTTGTAGCTTTTTGCCCCTCTGTAATTTTGCCCCCAGTATACTGACTGCTACAAACATTTTAGGATCCAGAGCTCCTGGCACCATGTCTATGCTTTCCAAAGCTCAAGTGAATCAGTTGAACAGGGGCAAAGCTATTAAGGTGCAAATATTGAAGTTTAACATTAAAATGCTTTCTCAACCCTAATATATAAGTGCAACTGCACCTGTATAATACACACACATAAATACACTCTCCTCGCCATCAGCAACACCTGTACTTCCAGCACAGGACCCCAACTAGCTGACCTTTAAGTTTGTTATCTCTTGTTAAAAGGCTCCACCCCCAGTCACTCACCTGATTCAGAGGGCATTCTTAATCTACTCACCCCAATATTTATTTTCTGAGCTAGGTTCTGCACACTACATGTTACAAATTTAAAGGCTGGTCTATCTTAACTACAGGTTAACCCTGTCTCAATAAGGTCTTTCACACTTAGCTGAAAATAAACTGCGCTACTTTGCTTGTCTCATCCCTCTTAACTTGTATGCCTGCTCCAGATGTCTAGTACATATCCCATCCAGCCATCCTCTACACTCTTCAGACCCTTTTTCTTTATTGCTATATTAAATGATCCTAGACAGGGTGTTTCAACCCCCTACAGAGAATTGGGTCCCTTATTTTCTCCCTTGTCCCTCACTTCAGTTACAAGTGCCCCCCCCTCCCATGTTCCTCTCTCCTGTTGGATGCAATGCACATCATTCAGGTAGGGTGTTATCTGGGTGAGCTACTAGCAGCCCCTAGTATAGGCTACCTACCTCTCTTCTGAACAGAGTTCACTGGGGAACTGCAGACTTTCTCCAGAGTTCTACACATTGCCCTCGTCAGACACCACACTCCTGCTCTGTAACACTCATGTGCTCACACATCACGAGGCTTGTTTGAGATATGATTGAGATTGACTAAATTATGATTGCTGAAAGGAATGACTGATACTGATTGACAGTGAAATGAACAACAAGGTACTGAAAATATAAACACATATTAAAGCTCAAAATCATAAGTAAAACTTGGCCACAAGCAGAAAACTTGAATCTGTACTAAAATATGACTGAGATAAAAATGCTGAAACAGGCTGACTGAGTAAACTGCTTGAAATAATAGCTTAAGTACAAGAGGGAGCAGTTGGCTGGCAAGAAGCTAGGCAAATGTAATAAGGGATGTTATGGAATGAAGTGTAAAAGTTTTTAATGTGGCTTGGTATGGACAACAGGTAGAACAGACTGAGAAAACAAGTAAAATACAGCAGAATGATATGAGTAGGACATAGAAATGGGTAAACACACCGAAAACCAAACAAAATAAATAGACACAGGAGATGAAGGAGGACATGAATGCAAGTGACTGATCTAGAGAGAAGAAGGAAGCACAATGCTACAGCCAGAGAACGCAGAAAAACAAAATAGTAACCTAGAAAGCCACTTAAGGTACAAACCAAAAATCTGAAGGCACAAATCAAACAGAAAGACTTCAAAAAGCAATCAAAGAAAAGCAGCAAAGATAGGGAGGGAAAAGGGGGGGGAGAGCCCCAACAAAGCCTTAGGCTACAACAAAGAAATGGGAGCTGTTTGCTCCTGCCTATCTAACCACAGGCATAGCCTTTAAATTTTTTGCTGATTGTAATGTGCTTTAAGATGCTTGCAGGTAGATTCTATGCAAAGTGTAATATAATGTAATTGCAATAATCAATGTACAGTAGTTAATAAATGAAAAAAGACTGAACTAGTCTAGTAGTCCTAAAAACTTGAAAGGGAATGGGAAGTGTTACTGCATATCCTGTTTAGATTTGCTTACACCCAGTTGCGTTTCTTAACGTGTCTCATTTGTTTTGTTTCCTGGCTCCCTGCTCCTAAAATCCAGCTCTGTATCTACTGTAGATCCCCTGTTGTGATATTCCAGGTGCCCTGACCAGTGAGACCATGACACTACCACTACCCGCCTAAGCTGTGACTTGGATGAAAACTGATCACACTGAAATGGAGCCACTTTCATAGAGAAATAGGCACAGCTAGCCTGTGGCCCACTGAGTCTGTCAATTCCTACCTATCGACTATTTTTGTGAGGTCCCTAGTGGCCCTTCACTCCCCTTCTCCTCCTCTCCCTCCCCCTCCCTCCCTCCCTCTCCTGTTGACACTGTCCTTACTAGCTCCTTATTCCTGTCCTTCCCATGTTTTAATCCCCCCACTGATTTTACACAGAATACATCCCTTTGTAGCTTATTCCACCCAGTACCATCCTTTCCATGAAGACATGTTTTCAGACGTCCCTCTTCAGTCTCCCCTTTACTGAGTTCCTACTGGTGCTTATGTTCCCACTGAATGTGAACAAGTCTCCACACTTTACTTTGTTACTCCCATGGAGCGATGTATACATCTCTATCAGATACTCCTCTCCCTGCTTGGATCCAGAGAATACATGTTGAGATCTGACAACCTCTCCACTGTCATCTGAGTAGCAGCTGCCCATACAAGTACAGGTATTGGTGCCCAGTGCCACTGGTGGATTGTGCAGAATAAATGAATGATACACTGAAGCAGTGTAGTCTAGTGGCTGAAACACAGATTTTGAAACTGGGTGACCCAGGTTCATATCCTGCTATGTCTATTAACAAAGAAACACAAACATACATAGAATGTGATGGCAGAAAAGGACTGCCAGGCCCACTCAGTGTGCCCAGTATGCCTAGCTAGCTGCTAGGACTTTGCTATTTCCTACTGCCCCCCCCGATCAAAAAAGACCCTTGTGTCTATCCCATGCTCTCTTGAATTCCCTCACAGTTCTTGCCCTCACCACTTCCTCTGGAATTCTGTTCCAGTTATCCACTACTCTCTCCGTGAAGTAGAATTTTCTAATGTTTCCTCTGAACCGCCCCCTGCTATCTGGTATGATATCTGCATATCATGCTCCCTTGTTTTTTTTTTTTTTTTTACTTTACGTTTATCCTTTTGATAGGCCAAACACACAGTTTGTACATCTTCATTTGAGCATTCAGACAGGTAACATAATGAGGGTGCCACTCCTCTTAATACATACAAAAGGTTAGACAAATGAAATAAGATACTTCATGTAGGAGGATTACAGTATAATTATAAAACATCTGTTTATCCACTTTCTGTAATAGAGTCCAAGAGCTGCATGGTTCATTATAGAGGAAAATCAAGTCCACAGTTGTAGTATAGTCCATACCTTTCCCCACTTCAGGGAGGTGAACACCATGCTATCTCATAGTCAAACACTATATACTGTATAGTGTTAGTAAAATAAAATCTCCAGAGCTCATTTCAAAACAGCACTATTTTAAAATCTACATGGAGAGTATTTAGCTCACAAACCTACAGGCGCTTAAACAGACTAACTTATTACAGGTACAAGAGGAAGTAACATCAAATTCCTTAGGTAATGGGCCTTTCTAAGCCATAACAAGTACTATAAAAGGAAAGTGTTTTTCAGGACCCTTTCGCATTATTAATGTCCAGACCTGCTGCAACCCGGTAGAACTAACAATAAAATGTCACATAATCGGGGCCTGAATGTTACCAGATTTTTAAATTTTAATTCTAGACAAAATACCCCCTCTTACTAACATTAGCTGGGAAAAAGGAAAGTATAAGAACTTATCTCCAGTTAAACAGAACTTTCAAGGAATTTCTTCTTCGGATGAAACTTCGTCTTCTAGATCTCTTTTTCGAGAAGAGGCATACTTTTGGCACCATTTGAGCACTTCGGATGGCTCAGAAAAGAGGAAAATCTAACTAGTATATACGATCCTCAGACGGGCTGGGAATATTAAGCCATGTGGTATGCCTGCTTCTTGTAACATGGCGCGTACACCATCAAAATGTTTTCTTCTTTGTCAGGTCACGTAGGATAGATCGGGAAAAAGTTTAACTTGATTTCCTACGTGTAAGAGGATCTTCTTTCTTCTTGCAAGAGCCATCAGGGAGTCCCATGATCCCGCTCCATCTAAGACCATTACAATAGTGCCTGGGGCTTCAGGATTATCCTGCCTTCCTCTAAAGGCAACTCTGTATGCTGTTTGGATCCTCTGCATTATTGGAGCAGCTTCGGTTCTCAATTGTTGCACAATCCACTCTGTAAGGAACAAAGATAAATGGTCTCCTTCGCTCCACTCCACTAACCCCACTATGCGTATGTTGGAGGCTCTCTATTGATTTTCCAGTATCTCCAATCGAGAACGCAAGTGGCAGTTTTCTTTAATGACTGTGGCTACGGCTCCCATAGCTGTGTCGGCCATTTTAGCAGCTGAGACTGATGCCTCGGTCACAGAGCTCAAGGTAGTTTCTACCGTTGAGACCCTATGAGTTAGGGAATTGAATTTATTAGATAGACCTGAGACTGATGCTATTAGGTGATTTATCTTTTCACCCAGCCATTGAAGGGTTTCTTCCTTAACTTCCATTGCCTGGCTGAGAACATGGTCTTGTTCACCTCGTGCAGTGGAGGGTCCCAAAGTTGTTTTTGACCTAGCTCCATCAGTTGAATGTTTTTCTTTACGGGGGTTGCCCATTTTGTACCCCAAGGTATTCTCTGTCCATCGATGTGAAGCCTGACCAGTACGTAAAATTTAAAGTACTTATAAAACTGACTTAGTTTTGCGATATTTGCAGAGCTCTAGAGATTGGCAGCCATATTGCTCAGGCTCAACAGCCCCCCCCCCATGCTCCCTTGTTTTTGATTACTTCTTTAGCTGGAAGCTGTCTCCTACTGGCACCCTGTTAATACCCTTGATACAGTATATTTGAAGGTCTCAATCATGTCCCCCCTTTCCCTTCTTTGTTCTAGGGAGTACATGTTTAAGTCCCTCAGCAATTCCTCGTATGACAATTTGACTATGGTCTTTCACCATTTTTGTCACCCTTCTCTCGACATGCACCACTCTGTCCACATCCTTCTTGAGGTGTGGCCTCCAGAACTGGACCCCATACTCAAGGTGCTGCCTGACAAGCTGTCTGTGCAAGGGCATTATGACCTCCCTCTTCCTGCTAGTTATTCCCCTACCGATGCAACCCAGCATCCTACAGACCATTGCCACCGCCTTCTCACATAGGTGCCGGAAGATGGTAAAAACTGAGGGGGCAGAGGATCAGAAGGGCACTTGTGAGTGGAAAAGGGCACTTTCGACACTAGTTTTTGCCATACAAAAATACAATAAATCATGTACGCACATCATAACGTTAAGAATGCAGTCCTATTTAGGAATAATTATGCGACATACAAAGGTGTCAGCAAAAAGAGACCACCCAGTCCAAGTCTGCTCAAGTGTACAGCTATATTAAGAAAGCTGCTGTTGACCCATTCCCTCCAATAGCTCCACATGACGCTTGAACCACACATTCTTAATCTGTTACAGTGGTTGTCCAGGTGAAACAGAGATGTCATAGTAATGTGCATGACCAGTCCCAAGCATGCAGTCTTCACACTAATGAGTTAGGAGTTTTTGTTCCACTAACTTCAGGATAGAAGTTAGTAGTTAAGCCCAACCACCAGCGACAAGGTAAACTCCTGAGGCTGGGAAATAAAGACACAGAGCCATTATGTTTGTTTACACAGCTTATTTATTAATGAATCACAGTGTACATCGTAAAGTGTATTTATTAATGAATCATAGTATACAATGACAGTAAACAATATTGTACAACGACAGGGGTATAAACAGATTTTTACAGCAAAGTCTGGATGGTTGGATGGAGGAGTGGGGTACATTTGGAAATGGGCCAATTTACCATCACATCTGTACTCCTGCCATGCTCTGGTCACCACTTCCAGATGGTAAGCCTGTGCAAGCCTCCACCAAGCCCTGGTGGCCACCAAATCATCCCATGAATGCTCTGGTCACCACTTCAGGCTGGTAAGCCTTGCAAGCCTCCACCAAGCCTGGTGGCCACTCAATCATCCCATGAATGCTCTGGTCACCACTTCAGGCTGGTAAGCCTTGCAAGCCTCCACCAAGCCCTGGTGGCCACCAAATCATCCCATGAATGCTCTGGTCACCACTTCCGGCTGGTAAGCCTTGCAAGCCTCCACCAAGCCCTGGTGGCCACCAAATCATCCCATGAATGCTCTGGTAACCACTTCAGGCTGGTAAGCCTTGCAAGCCTCCACCAGATGTTGGTGGTATTTCCTAGTGAATGAGGGAGATTTGACCAGGACACTGGAAATTCCCCTACTCTTTTTGATAAGTGCCATGGGATCTTAAACATCCACCTGAACCACCACCAATTCAGGCAGATGGGACCTCGGTTTAATGTCTCATCTGAAAGCCGGCACCTCAGAAGTGTCAGCACCCTCTCATGCTGCACTACAGTGTTAGTACTGGGATATTAACCCAAGTACCAGATGTGGGAACTGAACCCACAGCCTTCCGATCTCCTGGCTTCAGAGGCGAATGCACTACCTACTGAGCCACTACACCACCCCATAGCCTAGCCTCTTCTCCAGCCATCAATCTCTCCCGACTCCCTGCATCTGGACCTGCATCTAACCTCATGTCATGCAACCTCTGTGTAGCAGGATTACCCCAAGTTCCCAGACTGTTCTCCCTCCAGCAGACAACTGTCTCCAGCCGACATCCCAACCACACAAACTAGCACCCCTCTCTCTCACCCCTGTATCAATAGCTGGACCCATCCTAAGCCCTGTACCAGCTCCCTAGCGGACCACCCACCCTGCATCTGGACCTCCTTCCATCCCCTGGACTTCTCTCCCCAGCAGCTGGAGTACCTTCCATGCTCCTCCCCAACAACCTCCAGCAGACATCCCACCTTGACCTTCCCCGACCATGGACCAGCCCCAAACCCCGAGCACCTCCAGGAGCATGACCATCCCTTCCACCTCCAGACCAGTCTCTCACCCTAGATGACCAACCTCCCTGGAGTTGAATACACCAAACCACCATTTCCAATTTTAATTATGAACTAGCCACACTTCCTGCAGTTGGACAATGTTACCAGTCCTTAGAGCAGCCTTCAATAAATCTCCCTGCAGCTGGAACAGTCCCCCCCCCACTCGTTGTTGGACCATCTTTCCAGAGCCAGTACCAGCCCTACCCAAACTGAGCACCCTTCCTGGCTGGAGCACCACCCCCATCTCCCACATACACCATCCCTGGCTAAAGCTTACCACCTCCTACTATTATGCCCATCTCCATCAATGGAACAGCCTCCCTACCCTACTGCTCACCATGCTGACTTTGCCTGGCGCTTGTCATTGGGTCCAGACAGATCCGCCCCCATGCTTTTAAGTGAACAACCCACCCATTTCAGCTGAATACCCCATACCCCCCACAGCTGGAGCACAACTGGAAAAAAGACTACCCGTGTCACTGTGCTCCCCAGCCCCTATCTGTAGTTCAGGATGGGGAATGGAATATACCTGATGTTTTCACTGTTCCCGATTCATAGTTCAAGGGGGCCAGTGGAGCTTAACAATGGACTGAATACAGTTTTGAGGAGTTAAAGCAGCGTTAGAAACACCAAGCCAAAACTGCATACAAACTGCTGGCAGCAGCACATTTTTGCCCTCCAAAAGATGGTGGTGTGCTTTATGTGCCTCAGAAGGGGGTGTTGCCATTTTACTCTTTTGAGTTCTGTGCCAATAATGGACACTGGTGCAGCACAAGGTGTGGGGTTTGTTACTGCACTACTGAGGAACTGTCATTTTGATGAGACATTAAACTGAGATCAAGTCTGCCTATCTCTGGTCACTCGCAGTCTAGGTGGAAGTTAAATATCCCATTGTACTTATTGAAAAAGTAAGGGATTTTATTGAAAAGAAATTCAAAACACACATTGTTTACAGATGCATAACAGTGGGAGATTTATATTAGGGGATACATAGTGCCCCTGGATCTGGAATTCTGCGATTATGGTACTTGTTCCTCAAATGTCAGTTAATACGCACCTTTTCCAAAGTCAGTTCTTCCCCTGCCCCAACACACCCTCTTGCAGGCAGCCAACTCTGATATCTCCACGCCATGTTACTGAACTGCACTGGCCCCCCAAACAGGTATCATTACAACATCACAGCATGAGACTCACTTATTCTTACACTTATACTGGACTTCTGAACATGAAGAATTGCTGGAAATACTGGTTTAACCGAACAAAACGTGACACTCAGACAACATTAGCAGCACTAACAAGATTATCTTCTAATATAAAGTGGGACAGTGATCGAGTGCTAATAAGAATATAACTAACACTCCCCCCACCCGTGTCCTCAAAGGTGAACAGAAATATAAGTGAATTTCAGAACAGTCAAAATGCAAAGTAATAACATCAATCTTTGTACTGTGGTGGCACTCGGCCCTCCCACACCACTGGTGTCCTCAACATTAAACAGAAATGTAAGTGAACGTCTGAATATTATTATCTGTGGTGGGGGCAAATGATGCTTTAGTACTTTGCAATAGCCTTAAGTATGTTTGTTCTGTGGGGGCGCTCCGCCACCCACGCCTCCCCGGTCCAGAAATATGTTGAACACATTCTGTAGTTTCGGCTTTACTACTTTGCAATAGCCTTAAGTAGGGTTTGCTAAGGCTATCGCAAAGTACTATAGCTGAAACTACAGAATATGTAATAATTACAGTAGTTATTACAACAACATATTCCTGGACCCGGGGGGTGTGGAGGGCGGAGCGCCCTCACAGAACAAACAAACAAAGCTATCGCAAAGTACTAAAGCCCAAACTACTATTTCATAAAGCCGGTGCCTCCCTTGTTCCTGCTAGCAAATAATGTTCAGAAGTCCAGTATAAGTATAAGAAATAAGCGAGTTTCATTTTGTGGGCATTGCAATATTTTTAACCGTGTGATTTCGACGGAGAGATTATCATAGTGATATTACCTAGGAGCAGTGCAATTCAGTAACACTTATAACCATGTAAATTAAATAAATACAGGTAATGGGCGTGGAGATATCCGATGCGGCTGCTTGCAAGAGGTGTTTGGGGGCCGGGAGAACTGACGCTGGAAAGAGAGCATGGCTAACTGTCGCCATTTGGATGAACAAGTACCGTAATCCGCTAAATTACAGAACCAGGACACTATGTGTCCCCTAATATAAATAATCGCCCTACTTCCTTACATAAGAAAAAAGGTCATTTTACACCAATAGTTTCTGGCTGCTGAAGATGGAGCTGGTGAAAGAGATGGAATGACAAAGGAGAATGTGCTGGGGGCAGAAATCAATGATGGTACCTTTTAAGACTGGCTTCTAGAGAGAGGGAGGGGGAGAGCCTGGAGAGGGAGGGGGAAGAGCCTCAGCCTGGAGAGGGAAGAACCTGGAGAGGGAGGGGGAGAACCTCAGCCTGGAGAGGGAAGATCCTGGAGAGGGAAGAGCCTGGAGAGGGAGGGGGAGAACCTCAGCCTGGAGAGGGAAGAGCCTGGAGGGAGGGGGAAGAGCCTCAGCCTGGAGAGGGAAGAGCCTGGAGAGGAAGGGAAGAGCCTCAGCCTGGAGAGGGAAGAGCCTGGAGAGGGAGGGGAGAACCTCAGCCTGGAGAGGGAAGAGCCTGGAGAGGGAGGGGAGAACCTCAGCCTGGAGAGGGAAGAGCCTGGAGAGGGAGGGAGGGGGGAGAACCTCAGCCTGGAGAGGGAAGAGCCTGGAAAGGGAGGGGGAGAACCTCAGCCTGGAGAGGGAAGAGCCTGGAGAGGAAAAAGTCTGGAGAAGGGGAAAACAGTACTGCTCTGCTTTGCAGGCTACCTAGCTTCCAAATAAACAGCAGGCTGCAAATATACACGCTTAGTCCAGCAAAACTTTGATTAGCAAGCCAAGATGAAAGAAACAGCTAAAGAGAACAGCAGTGCAGCTTACCCGAAAGTCTCAGAGTCACATCGCGACCAGGAAGTTCTTCAGGCTGGCTCCTCAGGCTCCAAGTCGAAGTTCAAATCCAGACTAGTACTCTTAAGTTAAAGCTGCTGCCGCTCTTCGCTCCGACCGACTACTCCATCCAGAAGAAGTTAGAGGCGCTTCTAATAGTTGATCTGCTAGCGTCGCTACCCCACGTAGCGCTCTCAACCCGACGTCGACTTGAAAGAAGACCGCCGCACACACACCACTGCTGGGCTGGTTGCTGTTGTACTCACCGACTCATCATCCACACCAGAGTCTCTCTCGCGACTCACTCGCTCCACGTCTCGCTCTCGCTCCCTAGAAGCCCCTTAGCCAGCAGCTGCAGCACTCACTCTCACTCAGTCAGGATGGGATGATTGCAAGGGAAATGGAATGGAAAGAAGGCCAGAAAAATCTTGGGCATTTAAAGAGCCCGCGCAACACGCCCCCAACTCTAGGCACGCCTCTAACTCTAGGCACGCCTCTTAATTTGTTAAAGTGGACCTGATTGAGAGATGCGTTTGCCTTCTCAATCAGGTCCGCTGGCTGGGTGGGTGCGCGAAAACGGAAAAAAAAAAAATCAGACGCTATGACGCACGTCACACCTGTCGACTCAGGGGCACAATCTCCACTGCAGAGAAAGTGGTGGGCGCCGCCTCCCGCCCGTTCCAGCACCTATGCCTTCTCATATTGCCTTGTCACCTTCAGATTCATTGAAATGATTATACTAAGGTCCCTTCCCAGCTTGGTATCTTCTAGGGCATGCCCCTCCATCTGGTATTCTGATCCCTGTTTTTTCCTGCCTAAGTTCTTGATCTTGCACTTTTTGTATTGACGGACAATTGCCACTCCCTGGACCATTCCTCCAGTTTCTCCAGATCCCTGCACATACTCTCAACCCCCCAACTGTATCCACTCTATTGCAGACCTTCGTGTCGTACACAAATAGACCTACTCTTCCCTCTAGCCCCTCCACCATGTCCCCTATAAATACATTAAAAAGGAGTGGCCCCAGCACTGACCCCTGAGGTACCCCACTGGTGACAATGCCCTCCTTTGAAGGTACCCTGTTAACAATTACCCTCTACCTTCTTCCCCCCAGCCAGTTCTGTACCCACCTAACCACTACCAGCCCCAGCCCAAGACATCTCATTTTGTGCAGTAGTCTCCTGCGTGGCACAGAATCAAATGCCTTCTTGAAGTTAAGGTATGCAACACCCACAGATCCCCTCCTCGATCCAGTACCCTGGTGACCAAGTCAAAGAACTCTATCAAGTTCATTTGACATGACCTTTCCTCAGTGAACCCATGCTGCCGCCGGTCCTGTAGGCCATTGACTTCTAGGTAGCTAGTGATTCTCTTCTTTAGCAATTTCTCCATGAGATTGCCCACCACCGATGTTAAGCTCACCGGTCTAAAATTGCCTGCCTCCTACTTGTCCCCCCCCCATAAAGGGGGACCATGTTCGCCCTTCTCCATTCATCAGGGCCTCCCCTGATTCCAAGGATTTATTGAAGAGGCTGGTCAGAGGTACTGCTAGTACTTTACTAAGCTCCTTTAGTACCCTGGGGTGCACTCCATCTGGCCCCATCACCTTATCTACCTTCAGCCTGTCTCTGTCAAGACTGTGGCCACACTGGGCCAGTCGTCATTCTTAGCTTAGCAGCAGTATTATTTTTGATTGATTTTGTTTTTGTTTTGTGTGAGTGGTGAAGCAGTGGATTGAAGCCGGTGGTTTTGTATTTGTTCTACCGCCATTAGGAACGCCTTTTGCCCATTCTGTCTATTCTGTTCAGGCTTGTTTGCACCGGTGCTGGTTGCACTTGTTGCTCACTTATGGACTGCAAGTAACAAGCTGCGAGTTGCGTTGCACTCGTTTATGCACTGCGAGTTTGTTACAAGAACTGCGAGCTGCAGTGCATGAAATGGTGGAATTAACGTCCAGTCACCAACTTTGGGAACTAGGAGAGAGCCAAGAGAAAGAGAGTAGGTAATGGCAGACGTTGACTACAGGAGCGATTGTGGATTCAAGCCAGGATTGCATCAAAGGGGGAGAAGGCTGTAGATGGAGTGCTTGGTGGTGTCTGCCTGGTGTTCTGAATCCAAAATTTTGGCCTGTTGTGGAGCAGGAGGCAGCCGTAAGAACTGGGTTGTTGGGCCACCTCTGAAGTAATTTCTATCAGGAGTGGAGCCAAGCTGTGAAGGGTTCCTGTGGAGTTTATGGATGAGGACTTGCCAGTTGGGCTTGCCCTGTGGTGGGTATGGACTACGTCTATTTTCCCCTGGGAGGGTCAGGAGTGCCTACTGAAGGGTGGGCATTTACCTGAGCTCCTGGAGCTGGGAAGGATCTGCCTGACAGGGGTTCTGTAGCTCTGGTAGCTCTGTGGGGGAATTGGATGTGCTCTGGTGCCTTCCTGGGGGTGAGTTTTTGGTCTGGCATTGAGACCTTTAAAGAAGCACAATTGGACCTGATTTTTCGGGACTGGCTTAATCGTTCACTGTGACCTACTCTGTGAGGAGTTGATGGTGTTTGCCCTGACGTTTGGATTGACTGCCTCTTATATATATTTTCTTGCCCTTCGGAGGCAGTGAGAGGGCCTCTTTCTCCTTTCGACCTGACATTTTGGTGTGGCAGTGAGAGGGCTACATCTATCTGTATAGACTTTATGGTTAGAGGGTGGTGAGAGTCCCCCTTCCCAGCTCCAGAGTTTTACTAGGAAGCTGTGGTATGGCTTGTTAGATTCTGTTAAGTATTTTATTAGCTATTTTGGATATTAGTATTATTGGATAACAAATCTGTGTACTACCACTGCTTTGACTGCTTCTGGCTGCTGTTTATTTATTTTATTTTACTGTATTTTATTTTGTTTTCTTTTGGGGTTTGTGTTTTGATTGGGGGTTTATTCGTATTTGTGAAATATTTGCTGTGTGCTGAGAATATGTGCCGGGAAGGTGCAGGGATGGTCAGGCATTACTCCCCCTCCAGGCACAGGAACCTCCATCCTTTTATTTGTCCTCCAGTGTCCCCAGAAGTGTATAGATGGTGTCAGGCTCTGGGGATAGTTAGGCGGAGGAGGGCGGGGTCTAGGTCTGGAGGGGGAATGGAAAGGAGTGGGCGGACTGGGGTAGTGGGAACAAGGAGATGCCCTGGGGTGAAATTGGTCCAGAAAAGGGGTCCTTCCTGCTTGGTTCCCATTCCCAAGGGCTCTGCCATTGACAGGCAAGAAACATGGTCTTCCTTGGTCACTCATCCTACTTAGGCGGTGTTATGCAATGCCAGGTCTATTAAGAACAAGACTGCTTTAATAGCAGATCTTGTTGGATCATCAGACCTGGCTTGCATTACCGAGACCTGGCTAAATGAAAATGCTGGTCCAGTGTTGGCTTCAGCAATTCCAGCTGGGTACTTGGTGATACACCTCCCTAGGATGGATCATAGGGGCAGTGGTGTAGCCATCTGTTTTAGATTGGAACTGAACCTGGTGGAGGTTCCAGTGGGGATCACCAACTCCTTTGAATGTGTCTCGGGCGAGGGTATAGGGTGCAGGATTCTTCTCATCTACTGTCCACCAGGAGATGAGAAAGTTTTGCTGCAGGAAGTCATGAACTTCATTGTCAACCAGGCATTGGTATCCCTGAGATGGCTGATCCTGGGGGATTTCAATGCCTGGGTCGACAATGAATTTTCAGAATTTGGTCAAGACTTCCTCCAGCTAATGAGTTCACTGGGCCTTACACAGGTTATTACCTCCTCTATCCATATTGGAGGTCATTCATTGGACTTGGTGTTCCTCCTGGGGATAGAGATATCTGATTTGGTGGTGGAGCCAGTCAGGTGGTTGGACCATCACACCATTGGGTTCAGCTTTGTGGCTCTCCCCGGTAGGCATACCCCTATGGAGATGGTCTGGTACCACCCTTTGAGGGGTGTTAACCCAGATGGCCTAATGGCGGTGCTGGATCTATCGGGTGTACTGAGTGAATGCATGGATCCAGAGGATGTAGTACTTGCCTATAATGAGGCAGTGGTGGCAGCCCTGGATTCCATAGCACCTGTTTGTGTTCACCCCCTCACCCTCTGTTCAAGGTCTCCTTGGTTTGATGAGACCTTGAAGGTGCTGAGGAGAGTGGAGCGAAGGCTAGAGTGGAGCTGGCAGAAATCGGGCCTGAAATGTGACAGACTTAGATTCATGGACCATTATGTGGTCACCCATAAGAAGGCAGAATTCCTGTCCAGGGAGATTGCTGCTGCACAGAATCGACCAGCTCAGCTCTTCCTGACTGTGGACAGATTGTGCAATCCAGTCTGTCTCCAGCCTGGGGGAGCTTGGTCACAAGAACAGTGTGACGAGTTTACTTGGTTCTTCGAAGATACGGTTGCCACAAATCAGGTCCAGCATCTGTCTGGCTCCCTCCAATGGGAGTTGTGGTGGTCGGCATGAGATGTTAGTCACCCAGTTTACCTGGTCTGACTTTAGCCATCCAGCAATCACTGACATTGTGATGACCATCCAGACGTTGTGACCAACCAGCTGTAGTTTGGATCCAGACCTTACACACCTCCTGGTAGGATGCGTAGATGAGATTGGCCCAGTCCTAGCTGAGATAGTCTGGAGGTCATTGGAGAGGGGGATCTTTCTGGATCTCCTGAAGGAGTCAGTTGTTCAGCCCTTCCTTAAAAATCTCTCCCTTGACCCGGACTGCTTGGTGAACTACAGACCTGTCTCTAACCTACCCTTTGTGGGTAAGGTTATTGAGAAGGTGGTTGCGTCGCAATTGGATGATCATTTGACCAGCTGCAATGTCTATGATTCTCTCCACTAAGGATTTAGGAAGAGACATAGTACTGAGAGGGTCCTTGTCTGGGTACTAAATGACCCCCTAATAGCAGCATTTGGCACTATAGACTATGGTGTGCTGTTGGACCACCTGCGATTCATCTGTGAACTGTCTGGTACAGTCGTCATATGGTTTCGATCTTTCCTTGTGGGCAGGACTCAGAGGGTGGTGTCTTGGATTTATTCCTCGGTCCTTCTCCCCCTATCCTGTGGGGTGCCGCAGGGCTCCATCTTGTCACCCATGCTGTTTGCAGTGTATATGCTGCCGTTGGGAGAGATTATTAGGTGGTACGGTCTGAGTTTTTACTGCTACGCAGATGATACTCAGCTGTATGATGTGTTCTGCTCGGTATTTAACAACTGTCTAGCCAAGATCCAGGACTGGATGTGTGCGAGTTGGCAGTGGTTGAACCCGGTTAAAACTGAGGTGCTGGTTGTGGACCCAGATCATCGGGAGATGGGTTTGTCGGCAGGACTTCCCTCCCGACTATGGCTCGGGGGTGTTCAGCTGACTACCTCAGACTGGGTGCGGAACCTGGGCGTTATTGTTGATGATGGCTTGACCCTGAAATCGCAGGTGTCGGCAATTGTCAAGACCTCTTTTTGCCATCTGAGGGATATTGCCAGGGTGAAACACCTGGTTTCTCCGGAAGATCTTCCAACGTTGGTCCACGTCTTCGTTACCTCTCGCCTTGACTACTGCAACGCCCTTTACATAGGGCTACCGGGGGTTGATATCTGCTGCCTCCAGCTAGTGCAGAATGTGGCAGCCAGGCTATTGACTGGTACCTCTAGGACCAGTCATATAATGTCGGTGCTCCGCGGACTGCACTGGCTGCTAGTTCAGTGGCGGATCACCTTCAAGTTAGGCTTGCTGACCTATAAAGCCCTATGTGATCAGGGACCTAGTTACTTGCAAGATCTCCTTCGCCCTTACTGCCCCCTCCGCCCTCTCCGATCCACTGACGAGGGATTACTAGAGATTCCCAAGCTTCGCTTAAAGACATCTGGGGCCCGGTCTTTTGGTTTTGTGGCCCTGACCCTGTGGAATTCTCTACCTCATCGGGTGCGAGATTGCCTGACTGTCCAGGGTTTTAAAACTGCTCTTAAAGCCTATTTATTTGATCTGGCATATCCAGACTTTTAGGCGTAATTTAGAGAGTTTTATATTGAGGAATTTATTGATGTGTTGTTTGTTGTGACTGTTTACTGCATTTGCTTTTAGTATGTACAAGCACCTTGGTTGCAAGAAAGGTGCTTTTTATGAATAAAATTTGATTTGATTTGAACCCCTCTAGCTCCCTCAGGACCTCCTCCACTTCGAACAGATTGGAGTAAACCCCCCCACCACCACTACCTCATTTTCCCTGATTTTCCTAACCTCCCTCTCCCTCTCTTCTGTGAACACTGAACAGAAATAGCTGTTGAGTATTTCCGCTTTCCCACAGTCATCATCCACCAACCCACTTCTTCATTTTTCTGCCTGACTATCCCCTCCTCTCGCTCACATACCTCACATTTTATGCCCCTCCTTGACTGTGTTGGCTATTCTCTCTTCAGTTCTTGCCTTCACTCTCCTGACTTCTAAACCTGCTTCCTTCTGCTTCTCCTAGTATATAGCCCTATCCTCCTCCCTCTGTGTAATTTTATACCTCCTAAACGCCTTTCTCTTTTCCCTATGACCTTCTCTGCCTCTTGTCCATTAAACCAAAGTGGCTTCCTCTTCTTCCTATTTTTATGTACCTTCCTGATGCAGGGGCTAGTGGCCTCCACGATTGCCCCTTTTATTGTACTCCACATTTACTCCACCCCCCTAAGTCCACCTAAGTAAACATGATGTGTGAATGTTGTTCACATCACTTCACACACCCAGTGCTTCAATCCACTCAGCTGTATAAACGTGAGACCTGGGAGCCATTGAATATAAAATATTACAACTCAGTTGGGCTCAACTGAGTAAATAAATGATTAAAAAAATACTTCATTGGTGCCATTTAATATCTTTGATACTTTTGATTATTTTCTCCCACATAACTGATTGTTTTCCTGCGCATTTCAGTCGTCTAGCTCTCTAGTCTGTTGGCTTCACACAGCTCTACTCAGATCTGTCTGATGAGGCACATCCAATAGGGAAAGCCTCCCACATGTCAAGGCCCTGGGCATCCTTGGGTTGCACTCTAATTGAGGGGGGAGGAGCACAGGCTGGACACAGGGTTGGATGACATTAAACCATGAAATGGTATCACAAGCCAATCAGTGGCATTTTTCCCCTTGTAAACCCAACTACCTCCCAAGCTCTGTGGTCACTCTGATGCCATGCCAGTCCTAGTGGGGGGGATGTTGCATGGCCACATGTGATTTCCAGTGCCCCCTTGCCCTCCACAAAAGTCACTCAGGTAGTGCAAACACTCCCAGCCACCCCCCCGAGTCTGAGAGTTATACCTCTGCAGTGCTCCCTAGACTGCAGCAATCCAAAGCAGGGGGCTGGCTCAGAATGCAAACCCAGGTCTCCCACATGGGAGTGGAATGTTCTTCACTGATGCCATCAGGCTAGGTGTGGGGACCATATTTATGAATAAGATGTATGCGTAAGGTTAAGTAGAATATTTCACTTCAAGCTGTGGGAGTATGGGAGGTACTGGAAAAGAGCATTTTCAAATGAAAAAAAAAAAACAAACCTCAAATATAGATAATGATGCACACTCACCCTTAACTTTGCTAATTATTTATTTATTTGCAGTATTTATATACAGCATTTCAAAAGTTTTACAAGGAAATACATATTGAGCTGGTAGTAGCTTGTTTCCAGATACATCCTGGGAGGTGGGGGAAGCAGAAGTAACAGTGCATAATAGCAACACAATAATAAGGTGCATACAAAACACAATAATAAAATAATAATGAAAATGAAATTAAAACATAGCACAATGATCATACAAGAGGTATGTAGGCACAGAGTGAAGATTTTGGATGAATTTCAGACTAAGATGAAGTTGCAGACAGTACAATCAACATTTGCTGCACAAATCAACATACTATACCTAGGATGCAGTCTAGGGAGCGGTGACCCCAAGGGGTAGCTGACCACAAGAGCTCCACTTAGAGCAGCATGAAGGGAGGGCAAGGGGGGCTGAGTGGCATTTGCAGGAGTGAGTCGAGAAGTCTTGAAGGAGGGGTTTAAGGGATGAGTGAGGGAAGGCAGATCAATTATCAGGAGGAAGAGTGGATGCGAGCTTAGGGAATCTGAAGTAGAAAGGTGCTTGACCTGCAGACGATTTCACAGGAAGAAGGGTCAAGTCAAGGAGCAAAAGCCAGTGTTACGAAGGGAGAACACTGGGGAAGAGGGACATGAGAGGAGGGAAGTAAGGTAAGGTAAGAGGGGAGGGAGTCAAACAAGAATTCGGAGATAATGGAGGCATAATGTGAAAGGTGTCTGGCTCTGAGAGAGGGTAGACAAAGCAAGGGGTGGAGGCAGCAATGATGGAAGTGACAAACAGCCTGTAATGCCAAAATATGTAGGGCAGAAGAATTATACTGGCACAGTAGTGCTAGTATAGTTAGGGTTGGCAGGGCAGTTTAATGCTAACCTCAAACTTTGCATTTTAATAACTTTGCATCCATTCAAGGGATTTGCACAACATGTGGCATGCTTTGGGCTAAGGGCAGGTCTCTTGAAGTGCCAAATTTCATGTCAATCCCTTTCGCAGTTTTTGAGATACAGAGTGGTGAAAAAAAGAGGGTTTTGCCATTTTTGGCTGTTTATTTGCTCACCTGTATCTCAAAAACAGTGTAACATTATTGACTGAAATTTTCAGGGTAGAAAGTCTCACCATCACAGATGTGTCTTTTGAAGATTTGGTGGAAAAATATTAATCTGTTCTAAAGTTATGACATGTTGAATGTTCCACTATTTCCTATGGGAAAAAAAAGATGTGGGGCACAAAGTAGGATTTCTGAATTGGGGTAGGATTGTGTGTCAATTCTGCATCGGAGTAAGATGGCAATCCTGCATCGAAGTAGGTCTGAGTTCAATTTAGGATATTGGCAGAAATGCAATAGGAGGTGGGTTAAAGATGTTGGCAGAGGAAAAGCAGTAGCACTTAGTGTTCCACCTAATCCTAGGGGCACCTACCTTCACAGCACTTCATTGTCCCACCCCCATATACCCCCTCCCTCCCCACTGGACACCCATTCCCCTCTCTGTCCCCACCCTCATGCTCCCCCGTCTACTGCTTTTCTAGCCCCATTGTCTCCAACCTTCCGTAAGTCTGTTCTTAACCCCTTACACAGGCATACACTTCACTATGCCACAGCTGTGCCTGTTCTCCATTTTGTTTCTCCCCCCACAAGTATGCTTAACTCTCCAATGCAGGTACCTTCTCACCAATGCTGTAGCAGTCTCTAAATGTTATACCTTAAGCTAAATGCTATCCCCATCTTGTAATTCACACCAATTTATAGTCTACCTAGCTTTTAATGTATTGTTTTGTACCAGTGCAATTTTTGTACTTGCTTGTAATGTAATGCCTTGTAATGTAATGCTGTGTACCTGTTCAATTTTTTCTTGTAACTGATGTGGAACCTACAAATGAGCATCCGCTCACAGGTATTCTCCAAGACGTCATAAAAAAAAAAAGAGGCACTCCAGGTTTTTTCCTCCACCATTTCCATCTTGCCACATTACTTTTCAGTGTTACAGTTACAATAAAGGTAGATTGTGATGCCCTAACCAAATGCTGGAAAATGGTCACATTTCACTTACCACATTCACCTGAGTAGTATATCAAATGTGATCATGGTACTTTGGAAAGATTAAGTGTGATATATGTGCTTGTACTTCCTGACATAATACCTCTCTTTGAACTTAGGTTTGCCGGCTTGCATCCACATTTCTTCAAGCACCGGATACCATGGCCTGTGTCTCTTGGGAACTAAACCTTGTGCTTGGAATTTATAGAAGTACTGCCACATTGTTTTCTGCTTCCTTTTGCAGTCACTTGCATCTTTCTTCAGTTTACACTTCTCTGTTAAGTAGTTGCTGACACAGTCCCAGGTTTCAGTGAGCTACAGATTGGTGGCTCACATTGTTGCTTTAGGGTTACTATGCAACTTCATGAAATCTAGATTTAGTACTTGCCGTATTGGTCCTTGCAAGAATAGATCTAGAAGCAAATGATTTGATACCTTTTAATGGACCAACATAGATGTAACAACAAGAACAAAGTGCTCTAGCTTTCGGACCAACCAGTCCTTCAGAAGCTCATGGCAGTTGTTTAGAAAATACAATACTTATAATAGCTAGATAATGCAGAAAAAAACAGAAAAAATCACCATTGGTTTAAAATACTCATTAAAAAAACAGAAAATGATGTCAGAGAAGTTTAACAGTACCATACTGCCTTCAGCCAGGAGGAACCCTGGGTCAAAGGTGCTTGGTGGAACACACATACAAAGAATCCTACTGCATATAAATTTAATTGACATAAGATAACACTGCTGAAGCAGATAACTCCTAAATCAAGCTATGAGTGTCACAGTTAGTATAAGGATGTGATTACTGAAAGGCAACCCCCATCCAGATTAAAGACAAACTAAGATTGTTATAGGGTTCATGAAGTTTCAATGTCTGCATTATGGACAAGAATTTACCAGTAAAGTTGTCTTAAAAACATCAGTGCACACTGTGTGATGTGTAAAACCTAGCTGGACCTGTCACCCAGCTGTACTCTCAAGCTAGATATAAGGCCCAAGAAATTTCAAAAACCTCAGAACTATATAAATGATAATTTTAATATAAATTGACAATATTAGTGTCAAACAAAAAACTCTAGTTGAGGAACCTCAAGGAATTAAGGCCATGTAGCCTGATATGTACTGATGTCAAGATACACTGAGAATGTAACAACTTGATGTACCACAACTGTCTAAGGAATCTGAAAAAATATAAAAATGTAATTTCTCTCCTCCTCTTCATACAAACAATACACCCTAACCCACCCCACATCACCATAATGTGGGTGGGGGAGATACATAGCTTTAAGGAGATGTAGTCTCTCTCTCTCTCTCTCCCCCTTTTTTCTCTCTCTCTCTCTCTCTCTCTCCCCCCTCTCTCTCCCACAGACACACACACACACACACACACACTCCTAGTGAACCTTTATTCACTTCAGTCACTGCAATTGTTCCCCAAAGGAATTCAACTTGTCATGAAATCCTGAGTAAAAGGGCTTATGTCTCCTAATACCTAGAGAGCAAAAATGTAACACTATTTAACCGTACTACTATCTGCATAGTAACATTTCCAAGGATTCTGGATAGAACTACCATGAAATAAACCTGCCACCCTCCCCAGGATAAGGTAACTAGAAGTAAATATAAAGTATGTGTGTAAGACCAGAGGTCTAACATACCTACAGATCCACAAATTACTACAATATTAGCCTAATGTAAAAAGATCTGTGCAGGACCCCCATGCAAATGAGATCATGCACCCCAATATGTACAGAGTTACAAAAATTATATGTGACAGTATATGATAACACTTCTGTATGTACAGTAGCAGGCTAGGTAATCTGAATATGGTGCAATGGAATCAATCCCACCCCCAGGCAAAGATAAAAAGTAAGGAGAAATTAATATTCATTATGTGTGTGAAGTAAGAATAGTAACACATTATAACTCCATATATCTAAATAGAGACTTACCTCAATATGACAGCAAGCTCCACATCTGTTATATCACATACCTCACAACACATACCCACACACATACAGACACACACGCACCCACATCCCACACATGCTGAAGTCCTATAATATGTCAGTCTGAAGAAGAAGAGGAGGTCTGTGGATGTTAGTTTTTGTAGTGTCCCATAAAACCAAGATCAACGTTCATCCCATCTGCTACCATATTGAGATGTAAAATAAGTTTAATCTCAAAAGCTAGTCTCTGTTGTGTGCTGTTGAGATTTCCTTTTAAGACCATTACTGACATATCTGAGACTGAGCGGTCAGGCTGGGAGAAGTGGTGCCCCACTGGTTTTTCAGTCTTCTTTGCTGTAACAGTGTGTCTGTGCAAGTTCATCCTAGTGTGGAGCTGTTGGCGTGTCTCTCCAACATAACCTGTTTGTGGATATCTCTTGCGCTGAATGAAATAAACAACATGTCGTGACATGCATGTATAACTCCCATGCACCTGGAATTGTCTGTTTTGTGATGTAACCACACAGTCCGAGGTAGAAATGAGCCCAAAAGTCTTACAGGGGCATTGATTGCAGGGTCGTGTGCCACTGTGTCACATGGTATTCTGTTCTGGTGAAAGTTGGCTCCTAATAATTAGGGGGTTGCCTTTCAGTAATCATATCCTTATACAAACTGTGACACTCGTAGCTTGATTTAGGAGTTATCTGCTTCAGCAGTGTTATCTTATGTCAATTAAATTTATATGCAGTAGGATTCTTTGTATGTGTGTTCCACCAAGCACCTTTGACCCAGGGTTCCTCCTGGCTGAAGGCAGTATGGTACTGTTAAACTTCTCTGACATCATCTTCTGTTTTTTTAAATGAGTATTTTAAACCAATGGGGATTTTTTTCTATTTTTTTCTGCATAATCTAGCCGTTATAAGTATTGTATTTTCTAAACAACTGCCATGAGCTTCTGAAGAAGGACTGGTTGGTCCAAAAGCTAGAGCACTTTGTTCTTGTTGTTACATCTATGTTGGTCCATTAAAAGGTATCAAATCATTTGCTTCTGGATCTATGAAACTTCATGGCGCTTGCCAAGTGAGGCAGCTCATTATCCTTCCAATACTTTGGCATGGTGTGTCTCGGATGCAAAGGAGAACATAAAAGTATAGTACAAAAAGTTCACCTTCACAGTGCCGCTGTGTACTGTAACCTATGCTTATGTTGTCATTAATATTCTAATGATATTTGTAATGATGCAATGTTGCATTTTGCAAAGAATTTCTGTGATTCATATGTACTGTAGGGTGCTATTTACTGTAATATATTTTTTATGTGTGTTGTATGTCTTTAAAGATGTGGTTTGAAAGTATTGTTTTGTCTGCTGTAACGGCATTGTTTGGGTTCCTCAGGTTTTTATTACTTACTTTGAGGCACTTTTGGAAGGTTTCATTAGAGGGGAAAATGTGTGTTTATCAAAACTGTGATATGCATTGGTTCCTATATCATATAGAAACATAATCTTGTACATTGGTCTTTCTTTTGGCTGTGTGGTATAATAGAGACAAGTGGAAAATATTTTCTGTGATGTTTCAAATTCAAAAGTATTTCTTGAAACTTGACTTCAATTTAATGCTTCTGCCACTTGTACTACCTATGTCACAATACCTATATGCAGCTCTACCCGATTCAACTGCATTATGTTTCTCCATCTGATTGATGCAAGGGTTATATAGTCAGAGGTTTAGCTTACCAGGAATCCTACTTTGATATACGATTCTGCATCATACATACCGTGAATGTCATACCGTTATAAAATGGGAGTGGAGTACAGTGTGCAGTAAACTGTTCTACTTTAACTAGTTGCAAAAAAATATTGTCAACATTGTTTTCTAACTGTTGGTTCTGGTGTGTTTGTCATCATTACTGTTGTTCTGCGTCACAGAGTAGAAGGTTTTCTTTTAAAGGGAGCAATCGTAGTTTGATGTAGGATTACAGTTCTGAGCATATACGAACAGCTGCTGCAACTTGTGGAACTAAAACTACTTGGAATAAACTTCTTCGATGCCCTTGTTTTCCAAGTGGTGTTTTTAGCATGTTTCTCTGAGGACCGTCACCCACAGTAAAAAAACAAACTTCCGTTCTGGCTGGGGCTCCTGCTGACTATGTCTCACACCTTCTACTGTGGCAGAACTGCACTCTGAATGGCAATCCTGCAACAAAGTAGGAGCAGTCATGGAACCAAAGCAGGCCATCACAGTCTACCTTTGTTGTAACTGTAACAATGAAAACTAATGTGGAAAGATGGAAATGGTGGTAGAAACAAAACCTGGAGTACCTCTGCCAACATCTTTAACCCACCTCCTATTGCGATTTTGCCAATATCCTAAGCCAAACTCAGGTCTACTTTGATGCAGGATTGCCATTCGGAGTACAATTCTGCATCAGAGTGCAGGATTGCCAATTGGAGTAGAATTCTGTATCAGAGTGCAGGATTGCCAATCAGAGTAGAATTCTGCATCAGAGTAGGATTGCAGTCCTGCATCAAAGTAGGTCTGCATTTGATTTAGAATATTGGCAGAATCACAATAGGAGGTGGGTTGAAGATGTTGGCAGAGGTACTCCAGGTTTTTTTTCCTCCACCATTTCCATCTTGCTACATTAGTTTTCAGTGTTACAGTTACAATGAAGGTAGACTGTGATGCCTCGCTTTGGTTCCGTACCTGTTCATACTTCGATGCAAGATTGCCATTCGGTGTACAATTCTGCATTGCAGTAAGAGGTGTGAGACATAGCCAGCAGGAGCCTCAATCAGAATGGAAGGTTTTTTTTTTACTGTGGGTGATGGTCCTCAGGTCAGTCTGTCTGTCTCCTGTCCTCTCTTGGCCAGTGAAGGAATGACAATGGCATAGCATTCCTGGCTTAGGCTGCCGCTGCTTCTCAGAGCGAGACAGTCACATCACCACACTTCTGCCCAGTGCCGCCCACTGGTACTGCCTGTCTAGCTGGGTGGGGGTGGCAGGGGAATGACTGCTGGTGTTTGATAGTCAACGATTTTATCTCCATACAGTGTGACTCAGACACTCCCTCAGTGCGCCATGCCGGTACTTCAAAATCCATGGACAGAGACCTGGGAGTAGACTCTGAGGGTCCTATGTCTTTTTACTTACGTGCTGAGTAAAGCAATAAACAAACAGTATTACTTCCTTGCTGTACTTTATTGTCCTGCAGTATACATGTAGAAAACGTAAACTAAACACTCTTGGGAGCACAGCCTCCCCCTTCCCACACAGTTACCTATACAATTACATTATCTGAAAAAGTAAGGAAATTAACTGAAAAAACTTCATTAAGCACTAGTCAGGGTTCATATTACGCCTTTCAAAGTATGGACATTTGATGTTAGAAATTTTACACCCTACCTGTAAATATCTAAAACTGCTGAACAAAGTGTAGGAATTTTTTTTATTTTTTTTATTTTTTGATATTTATCAGAAATGTATTTTCCTACTTTGCCCCCCCCCTTCTTTCCTCCCCCTTCCTTCCCTTTATTTCCCTGTGTGTTAGTTCCTTTATTATGAATGTCCTGAAAAGTATGAACAATAGCAATGTGGATCATTCTGACCACACAGCATAGTCTTGGTCCCTTACTATATTGGACCCATAGGGATGTTTAACCTCTCTTAAGAATAATCTTTTTGAACTATTTTATTAGCTTTAGAAGTTATACGTTTAAGAGTTTGTATAGGTTTCCAGTATTTTGTTTTGTTCCTCTTTCTCTATGTTCTAAAGAATCCCTCTCTAAACTATTTCTTATACTAGTTAAAAGGTGTATGATTACATTACATAGCAAATGCCATGTACCCCCTGTGGAGAGGGTAAAAGAAGTTTTCTGAGTAAAATATTATTTGGAATTAAAGGAGAAAGATAACCTTTAAGTCTTGCAATAAATTTATGTCCCTTGGTTCCCCTTCCCCCCCCCCTTCCCCTTTTTTAGTCCTAGAATATTTCATTTAACGAAACTTGACCTTTAGCAACTAAGGGTGACCTCATATAACTAAGGAGAAAATTAGAGTAATTTTGATGCCTTAAAAGGTAAAGTGAGTGTGTGTAATATGTTCCAATACTTTTTCTGGGGATTTTTTCCATTGTTGATAATACAGAATTTGTCCTAATAAAATGAAAATAATATATAATGGAAAAGAAAGATCTGAATGAATAGAATTCAGCATAATTCTGAGTGTACTTTTGGAAATTAGCTATGACTTCATTAATTTATTTATTTAGAGTATGAGTTAAATAGCTCATTAACTTAAGCATTATGCTGAATAAGTTTTACTTAAATGATTGTGAAGTATCATTAGCTTGATAGTAAGTTAACTTGTTATTTAAGATATTTTCATGAGGTATGTTCTGTTTTTATCACCTCATAACATGTCACTGAATTGATTAATTGTTTCACTATTGTATAAATGTGGTTTTGTTTGTGGGTTCCTTAGATCCACCCCTAAGGAAGACCCACTTGAGGTCTGAAGCGCAGGGCTTGGTCTCTATAGGCACCTTGCTGAATTTAATAAAATAGCACTTGTTTTTCAATTTGAAGTTTGTTGCGCTGAGCCTTTTCTTTTTCCACACACGCAGTTACCTATATGATTACATTATCTAAAAAAGTAAGGAAAGTAACTGCAAAAAACGTCATTAAGTACTAGTTAGGGTTCACATTATGCCTTTCAAAGTATGGAAATGTGGTGTTAGGGTTCCAAACCCTACCATAATACCCCATCCAACTGTACCACACCACCCCACCTCTGCACCCTCCACACACTAGGACATGTTGGGGTGTGCCTGGCAGTAATCAGCCATAACACTCACCCTGTTCCATGACTATATAACCTGAGATGGACCCTAACGCTCATCCCATTCCTTTACTAAATAAGCTGAGATGGACACATTATAGGACAAAAGGATGAGCGTTAGGGTTTATCTCAGCTTATGTAGTCATGGAATGGGATGAGTGTTATAGCCAAGACACAATGCACACCCGATGCCTGATTGGTGTGTGGAGGGTCTAAGGGTAGAGATGGTGTCTACAGTTGGGTGGGGGAGGGTGGGTGTTGTGGTAGGGTTGGGAACCCTAGCACCACTTTTCCATATTTTGAAAGGCATGATATGAACCCTAACTAGTACATTAATGAAGTTTTTTGCAGTTAATATCTATACAATGAAAACACATACCAAGAACTGATAGAGATAATGATGCACTGGAGACATTAAAGCATGTTGAGATCAGAAACAGAAAACAGAAAAAAAGATGTCAGAAAAAGGCCTAGCAGCCCATTGAGTTGGCCCAGCCTACCTACCCTATGTCGGCCCTATTGACCATCTCTCTCCTTATCCCTCCCCTCAGCCTTCTAACTATAACGACGTGCCTGCCTGTCCCTCCCCTTGAAGCTAGCCACTGTCTTGGCATTCACAACTTTTTCAGGTAGATTATTCCATTTGTTGACCACTCTTTTGGTGAAAAAGTACTTTTGGACATCCCTTTTGAAACAACCCTGCTCCAATTTTTAGCTGGTGACCCTTGGTACATGTATTTTTACTGAAGGTAACTAAGCTCTTGGTAGCTACCCTGTCAAAGCCATGCAGATACAGATATGTGTACATTTCAGTCATGTCCCCCTGCTCCCTTCTAATCTCTAGGATGTACATGTCAAGGTCTTGCAGCCTCTCCTCGTATGTCATTCCCCCTATTCCCTGAATCATCTTAGTTGCCCTGCATCATACCTCTAACACACTTTCTCTCTCTCTCTCTCTCTCTCTCTCTCTCTGCAAAGGTGTGGATTTCAGAACCTTGTACAGTACTCTAGGTGCTGTCACACTAATGATTCTGTGTACAGGAACTATCACTTCCCTATTTCTACTACAGTAAAGGACATGGGGCTTTTTTTGAAAGTTACATGGGGCTGTTAAAAGCATTTAAAGCACTTCTCCCTCATCTTTTTCATTTGTATGTTCCTTTTTGTTTTTTTCTTCCATACTTTTTTAAAATGTATTTATTCTTCCGTGGTTTGTTGGATCACAAATATTTCATCTGAAGTGATCACTCCAGCTGTTAGTCACTATGAAGACATAATCACCACCACTAGATGGATCATACGCATGATATCAGTGAAAACCAGCTATTGCCTCATACAACTGCGCTATCATTACCCCTTTCAAATCAGCTGCCACATGCTTAGGGTGGCAGAAAGGCTATAGTTTACCAATCTGCATGAGAAGGTGTATGAGAAGGTGTTGATACCCACAGTAGATCTCCTGGGTACACTGTTAAATTTATTTTGCATTGTCCTAGCCTGTTAATGCATGTGAATTTTTTCATTGAAACAATGTTTGCCATATATGTTCTTTAAAAAAAAAACAACAAAAAAACTTTTTGTCTTTTTAGGAGAACCAAAAATCAGAGCAGACATACTGATTCTCGGTTGCATTCTACTAGAAAAGGGGACCTTTTTCGGCAACAGACATTTGTCCCATTCTATGGAGGAGGAAGTCTGTCTTCTGAAATCAGGTAAAAAGGAAAAAAAAGAAGTGCTGGCAGAAAACTCGTAATGTAGGTCAAATACAGTAACACAATTTGTCAGCAGAAAAGAATGATTTGGCCCATTCAGTATGACTAGATGTTCCCTGCCTAGTCTGTCTTTGCAGACCCAAACTGGCTCCAGCTACCCTCCCTCCTCTCTGCTTATTTACTAATATTCCTCTGTGTCTATCCCATGCATGCTTGAAGCCACCTACTATTTTTTCTTCCACCACTTCTACTGTCAGTCTGTTCCACAACTCTTTCAGTGAAGTAGTACTTACTCCCATCCCTTTTAAACTCCCCCCAGCTTCATTGCATGCCCTGTGTTTCTGGTGCTGTTTGTCATTTTAAAGTGATTCCCTTCCTGCATCCTGTTTACCCCGCTGAGGTACTTGTAGGTCTCTATTAAGTCCTCTTTTCTCTTTACTCTCTTCCAGGGTGTACATGTTCACATTCCTCAATCTCTCCTTGTAGGGCTTTCGGTGCAACCCATGCACCATTTTAGCTGTCTTCCTCTGCACTTCCTCTACCCTGTCTATGTCCTTTCTGAGGTATTACCTCCAGAACTGGACAAAATACTCCAGGAGGAGTCTCATCAGTGAGTGATATAGCGGCAACACCACCTCCATCTTCCTGCTGGAGATACCTCTCCCTGTGCATCCCAGTATCCCACTGGCCCTACCCACTGCATTGTCACTCTGTCCTGCCACTTCAAGGTCATCGGATATGGATACCACAGGGTCCCTTTCCTGCATAGTGACTGTCAGTACCTCCCAGCATCCTGTGCTCAGCTCCTGATTCCTATCCCATGACGCATGATTTTGCACTTTTTGGCATTGAGCCCCAAGTGCCATGCCTTTAATCACTCCTTGAGTTTCCCAAGATCCCTGTGCATTTTCCTCACATCATCCTGAGTGTCCACCCTATTAAAGAATTTGGTGTCATCTACAAAAAGGCATGCATTCCCTTCCAGTCCTTCTACAGTGTCACTTAGGAAAACATTGAAGAGGACAGGTCCCTGTACTGAGCCCTGCGGCACCCCACTGAGCACTTTCCCATCATTAGAGTGAGTGCCATTAACCACCACCCTCTGTTGCTTACCCCTTAACCAGTCCCTTACCCAATTCCTCACTTTGGATCCCACCCCTAGACTGCCCAGTCTTTTTATCAGTCTCCTGTGAGCCACAAGTCAAACAAACTGTCAGTAATGATGGGAGAAATACAAAAGGTTCTGAGGTCCTAAAAGTTTTTGACAGTTATACAAATCATATCAGAACTTTCAGAGCCTTTTAATTTAAAGTACAAAAACTGTGTTAACCATAAGTATCCATCCTTAAAGAGCTGCTGATGCCTAAAAAACAACTTTGAAAGACATAATATTTAGGTACAATTCAGTTTGCACTCCATATGTAGTCCATAGGTTTCTCCTCCCCATTATCTATTACTGATTAAATTTGCATGAAGACATGCTCTTTCTATCTTAGAGTTCATCTGCCTCCATAGCTTACTCCCTGCTTCAAGTCATAATCCTCTGTTGTGAGATCACAGTCTCATGCCATGGGAGTGGCTGTGATGTCACAAACAGTGCATTATGATCTCAGGTAGGGAGACAACAACATGAATAAATGAACTTTTCAGGAGCAGATGTCCTGTTTCCATGCAGATAACCTCAGTAATAAACAAGCATTTGTCAATGCCAAATGTTGTCTCGCTGGCATTGGTAGTGCAGGAGTTAGAGATGCATAATAGGAATGGCAATGAAGTACTCCTTGTCTAGCTGTGATCCTATATATTGTAACCTGTTATTGAAAATGTTTTGTTTTGTACCCTCCTGGGTCGTGCCTGAAAATAGTCATTGTCATGGCTAGTGCACTTACCCGGTTAGCAAAAACTAAAAAAAAAAAAGAAAGAAAGTATTGAACTGACACCAACCCTACCCCCACCCTGCAGAGACTGACAGGTGTTGGGTTGTGCCTTTGGGTCATTAGTTGTAACGCTCATGCCATTTTACCTCACCCTACCCTGTAGACACTGACAAGTGTCATCTTGTGCTTTGGGGTCTTTGGGCCTTATACTCACCCCATTCCATAAGGAAATATGCTGAGACGGGTGCAGTATAGGAGAATGGGGTGAACTTTAAGGCCGAACACTCCAAGGCACACTTTGATGCCTGTCACTGGCTGCAGGGTGGTGTTGGGGGTGGAATGGCGTCAGCATTACAGCCAATGATCCCAAGTCACACCCCTGATGCCTGTCCTTCTCTACAGGGTGGGGTGTAATAGTTGGAAACCCAAATGTCATAGATGTTTGTTGGTATTTTCACTCCAAATTTTCAACATAGGCTTTTTGTGACCCCACCTCATGAAAAGTGGCACAATCAGTTTGTTAACTGAAAGGTGGTTTTGAACAGCGGCTATGCCATTTGGTGACACAGGGATGAAAACACATTTTGGGCAGGATGTGAAAAATGCCAACTGTATTGTTCATGAAGAGGTGTAAAAAAATGCAACATTGAAAATCTGGGGTGAAAATATGAAAAATTGGTGAAGTCATGAGCATGCATAGGAACTGCGCAACACACATCCGTAACCCAATTATTTTTGGGATTTTTTTAGCCACATTTTCAACATAGGCATTTTGGGACTTCCCCTCATGAACAGTGGTGCTGTGATTTTGTTAATCTGTCCCAAAAGTTGATTTCCCACAGCGACCACGCCATTGTGCATCACAAGTGCAGAAACACATTTTGGGCAGGCTGTGAAAAATGACAGCTGTACTGTTCATAAGGAAGTGTGTAAAAATGCCAGTGTTGAAAATCTGGCATGAAAATATTGCAAATTTGTGAAGTTACAAGGGTGTGTGGAAACTGCACAATGCACGCTTGTAACACAGTCATTTTATGGACTTTCATCACCAAATTTTCAACATAGGCATTTTAGGACCTCTGCTCATGAACTGTGTCACCGTCATTTTCTCAAACTGTCCCTAAAACTGATTTTGCACAGCGATCACGCTATTCTGCGCTGGATGTGCGAAAACACATTTCGGCCATGATATGTGAAATGACAGCTGTGCTGTTCATAAGGAGGTGTGGAAAAATGCAAATGTTGAAAATCTGGAGTGAAAATATTACAGATTCATGAAATTACGAGCGTGCATGGAAACTGAGCAACGCACGCTCATAAAACAGTAATTTTTTGGATTTTTTCACCAAATTTGCAACATAGGCTTTTTGAGAACCTACCTCATGAACAGTGGCACTGTCCTTCTGTTAATCAATCCCGCAATGTGATTCCTTGCAGTGACCTCAAAATCACCTTTTGGGACCAAATAACACCATGACAGTGATTGAATTCATGAGAAGGGGTCCCAAGAACCCCATGTTGAATATTTGGTGCCAAAATTCCCCAAAATGCCTGAGATATGTACCAAAGTTGAAAACACCCTACTTATGCCATTATACAGCTTACTGGCATTTCTTCAGTTTGCGGTCAGCTTTGAAGAGTGCAGATGTGTTCCCAGTCCACCGAAGATCATTGCACTGGACTCCAGAGGTAATTATGGGGTGAGTGGGGTGTGGGGAGGCAGGGTGCACAGAGGGTGGGCACGGGTTAGGGAGGGAGCAGGACAGACCGTAATGGCCCATTTTCTTCTTTTTACAGGGAAACAAACAAAAAAACATTGTGGGACTTTTTTTTTTTACAGGGGTATTTGGCAAGCTGGGGTGGGCTCTCAGTATGCCACCTGAGTGTTGGGGGGCTAGCCGACTGGGGATTGGGCACCCCCCATCGGCACATAGCGAGGGGGGCAAGAGCCAAAGGGGATTTGGTACCCCCCTTGGCACAAGACAAATGGGGGGGGTCATTATGCCAGTGGGGAGTGAGCTTCCCCATTGGCACATGAACTGAGTGACAGCATGCTGACAGGGGGATTGGGCACCCCTGAAGTTGGCTCTCCACGCTGTGGCAGTCAGCGCCACCATGTTTCTTCACCAGGAAAGGCACGTAGGGAGGGCGTGTTTTGGTGCTGCTGCATGACGAGCTTGGCTGTCATTGCAGCGGACCTTTTATTTGATGTGCTCGCCACATTATGTATTCCTGGTATGGCGCCTGCAGCCTGGCTTATTGGGGAATGAGGGACGCACTTACTGATGCATGCCCTGCATTCTTCCAACAGTGACCTGCCTCCAGATCTGCCACTAATGCAATATGTTGGCTGGCACGCAAGAGGGAGCCAACATAAAAATGGGGAGAAGCAATACAGAACTAATGTGAAATACAAGCTGAACTGTGTCTAAATATTATGTTTTGTTAAAGTTCTGAAGGTGTCAGCTGCTCTTTAAGCTATTGTCAATGAAGGGAAGATGGGAAAGAAATCTAAAAACAACTTGGGAGTGTTACTACTCTACCTTCATCCTCCTTTTTGTCCTTTCAACCAACATTTGCAGCCTTCTTACTAGCTACTACTGCATGTGTTGGAGGAGTACATTAAGGACTAAAATCTTGAAAAGGTTATCAGAACCTGAAAAAAAGGTTCTGATGAGGTTCCTTTATAAAAAACGGCAAAGGTTCTCGGTGGTTGTGAAGATATCCCAGCTGGTTCACCCATCCCTAGTTCTTAACTCTGATTCCATGTTGCTGTGTGTACCAGCAATAACTGAATGCAGCAGTGCATGGAAAGTACAGTAATAACACTATTTGTCATCTGGTGGATGACTTTGGTATATTTTCTCTGAAGGGGTAACCAGGAAAAAAAATGGTATATTTTCCAGAGTGGATTCACAGGATATCTGAAAATGTATCTTCCTCTTTGGTCATATGTTGTGGATAAAAAACCTGCAGTATAGTACTGGATAACAAACCATTTCCCTCTCTGTACCCCAAGCAATAAAATTGACATCCACCTCACTCCCTTGCCTCACCCCAGATGTCCTAAAAAACAAATGGTTAGCCCAACATGACACCCCCCATCAGTGAAAGCTCTAGACCTAGAGAGCAGGACAGAGCAGGAGTGGCTTAACAAATATAAATATTATTATTGGTTCAGAATAACTGGATGATTCAAGGATAAAATAAATTGGAAGGATAAAATATAATGGGGGTTACAGCTCCCCTCATGGTCCCTTAAGAGACATGTCTTCCCCTTCCATTCAGGCACTCTTCCACAGGCACTTATACAGTGCATTTGCTCAACCACATATAAACCCAGCCCCCAGCCTGCATCCCCCACTGTCTGAAGTTCTCAGACCTTTCTGAAGGAATAATTGAAGACCAATGTTCAGATATCCCTACCATAACCCATCAGAATCCTCAGTTCTTTAACAGCACACTGCTGCTATTGCAGAATTCTTCCCAGCAGAGGTGTTGAGAATGACGAACTGCTGCAGCACAAAGCACTGCAACTGGATGCTGTTGCACAAAGCCCACCTCACTCTAAGACTACTCATTTACATTAACCACACTCATTATGTTTGGTTGTTATGGTGGGTGCTGCTACAGTTTGCTGTGCCTGCTGCTGCTTCAGAATATATTCATGGCATTCAGGATTATAATTTGTGCATAGCCCCAATGAACAGAACTAAACAAAGGTCTGTGGTTTGGTGTTGTCAGCCCTTGCAGATTGCTATTAAGGTATTTTCAATCTTGACAGTCCTAAGTCAGCCAATTGTAGAGCAGGAAACACAGTACATATGTGGGCAGCAAACAAGGCCATGTGTACAAAATGGTGTACAGACTTTGTTTACATAGCTACATCCCTGCATCACACAGCCATGCTGATGGCCCGGGCTCAGAGTGGACCCTGATGCTGGCACTCCGGTAGCTAGGCTTGACAAGAGTTGCTCAAGGCAATGCATCCCAGCAAGGGAGGGTAGACAGAGCATCCTACAGCTGCAGCACCCCCCCCCCATGGTGGGGTAGGGAGCTTTCTCCTGCATTGATGGGACCCAGCACAAAGGCAGGCTTTCTAGGCAAACCTGATCACTGCCAAAGGGTATAGAAGGGTTAGAAAGGCATTAAAACCAAAACTAGATGGTGGTGCCTGCAATTTCAGACTTTGCACCACATGGACTGCACTGGGCATGCATGATCCCACTAAACTAGCGGAAGTTGAGGAGTGGAGAACGCTGGGCAACCAGTCTGAGAACTGGCTGGACAGGTGAAGGAAACAAAAAAAAAAAAGGCATGCGGAAACAAAGAAAGGCAGTCCCAGTTCCTTCTTGATGAGTTGCATAAATTGCCATCGTGCACTGCATTTATAATATGTGTGTTAATTTTCTTCTTCTTTAGAATTTGACTGTACTGCCACTATGCCTTTTGTGGGAGTCTTGCCCCACTGGATTTGCACCAAGCATCTTCCCTTTTTTAATAAATGTTCTGCTTTAGGTTCGGTGTCGGCTGGCAAACCTGCTGTAGTGGCTTGAGACAACAGATATATCTTTTCTGAACAATAGGGATATGTGCCAGTCCTTATATTTGGATTCAATTCATATTTATTGTTCAGCTTAAAATCAAGCCATTACACAATCACAATTGTAAAAACAATATAAATACAAACATGCATTATAAATGTAAAAATCATACCAAAAAAACATATTTGTCATATTACTATTCCCAATTCATATTCCTGCTCATACATATCCTTCTATGCCTGTATATTACTGATCCAAAAAAAGTTACAAAACAGGTAAAACGGGGCATAAACAAAGGCAAAAGAGAAAGACGCTGTAACCTTAAAGGTAGTTATTGAAGTCAGTTGCCACCATTATCTTAAGTACAGTCAGTGCCTTCTTTTTCTAAATGTAGTTTCCTATCCTCTATAATTTTGAGGAAAGATGCCAAAGGGATCAATATTTTTCTGCTTTTAGATTTCAAGAGATGTGTTACCACACGTTTAAGCTCGTACTCTAGTGCTCGTAGTATTTGTCCTAAAAGTTGTTTCCTATATCTGTCATGCAGGGGGCATAAAATTACTAGATTTTATTAAATTGTCTGGTCCTATCCTGTATCTGCACAAAACATTCTTCATTTTTACTTGTTTGTTATGTAGGTTTAATTTCCATTGGCTGGAAATACACTCGAATCTGCATCTAGTCACCAATTTTCTATACTCCGGTTTATCTATCAAAGGTCAAATATTTTCCATGCCATGATTTCTTTTATTTTTAGACATCCATTTGCATAATTTATACTGTTTGCACAGTGCTAGATCTTTTTGAATGTATATGTCCCTTACTCTTTGTTTAATGTTCTCTCTCACCTGATCTAACGGTAGTCTATGATGATCCATAATACTTGTTAATAGGCCAAATGGCTTGAGGACTTTCTCCACTGTTTGCATACATGGGAATAACACATTTTGCCCCATATAGGAAAAAGTTTCCTCCAGACATAGTCTAGGTAGTTTGTTTTCTGCCATCCCATATACTTTTAACCAATATATGGCTTGTCTTTATTTAATCTGGCATTCTACAGGGGGTTGCCCAATTTCAGCTCTCACCATAGCTGATGGCACACTATTCGGGAGGCCCAAAATTCTTTTATAAAATGTATTTAGGATTGTTTGTAGATTTATATTGTTTGTTAATCCCCACACTTCTGCCCCATATAATAATTGGCTCCTTGGAGGTCACGTGATGCAGTGCACCTAGTGGCAGCATAGTCGAGAGCTCTCTCCTACCGACCAACTAAATCCCTAGTTTTTACTGTTTTTGTGGCCGTTTTACCAAGCAAACTTGCCTACCAGCTTAAAACCGACTGCCAGCAATGCTACGGTGCCAGATTTGTAACCGGATTCTAATTTGGGTCACTCTGGTTTGTCGGAGTCCATGGAGGCCAAGATGAAGCCAGCGGGAGCCAAGCATACGCCACCGACTACTCCAGAAAAGGCTCCCAAGAAATCCAAAACACAAAATGTTGGGCACGTCGCTAAAGCTAGTACCTCTGGTTCCCTTTCCAACCCTCTCATGGAGGATCACTTTTTACAGGATTTAATCCCATTCCGGGAAACTCTACAAGATATTTCAATGGAGATAAAATCATTACGGAGCGATCTGGCCTCACTCACTGTTAGAGTTGGCGACTCCGAAGCAAGGACCTGCTCCCTAGAAACCTGGAAAGCGAAAGCCAACCCTGAAATTACCTACCTCAGACAACAAGTAGCTAAGCTCCAACTAAAAATGGAAGATCTCAAGGGCCGAAGCAGGAGGAACAACATCTTAATACTGGGCCTACCAGAATCCGAGGAGGGTATGGACATCATGGCCTTCACCCAAAAGCTGCTGAACAAAATAGTGGGTCCCTCACCCTTCAATTCTCAGTACCATGTGGAAAGGGCGCATCACTCCCTAAAGCCAAGGCCCCCACCAGGCGCTCCTCCGAGGCCCATAATCATCAAGCTGCTCAGCTTCCTCAAAAAGCAACACATCCTAGCCAAAATCAAGGAGCTGCAAACTATACATTGGGATGGCAACAAGTTAAGAATTACTCAAGACTTGCCTTACGAAACCAGACAGAAGAGGAAAGCCTTCCACCTGACAGTGACCAAGTTGATGGCTGCGGGTATTCGATTCCGGATGAGCTACCCAGTGAGGTTGCAGGTGGCATTGGATGGTATGTCGCACTCGTAAGCCGGATCAAGCTGTAGCTGATTTGACCCTGAAGCTGCCCAACCTTTTCAAGAGTGGCTGAACTGTGCTCCTAGGACGTTGCCCACATAAGTTCTCTTCTCTCAAATGTTGAAATTGAGTGGCTTTCTTACCTGATGTCTATATGTTATTCCTTTTCTCTCGGTTCATTGGTTTGCCGGGGATTGATTGGGGGTTGGGTGTGGTCTAAAGGCCTAATGTATCATTTTCAGGCCTGTAGCATGGTCCCGGTGAGGGAGGGAGGGAGGAGGGTAGGAACAAAGTTCCGAAAATGATTCTTGCCGGTCTGCAATTTCGGGCGGACCAATTGGTCTTTGGCTTAATACGCCCCCTCCCTCTTCCTGTGATGCAGAACTAGGTGTGTATTACAGCAGGTGCTACCCTTATTGCCTGCATAAATTGATTTTGTGATGCCCCGTCAGCTTTTTGGTGTTATTCCAGGCGGTGTGCTCACATGCTTTGCCCATGATAATCGGTGTCCTGATACAGCAAGGTCTCTCTGTGCTGGGAGAATGGTGGTAGGACCCTTCTTGTTCTCATCCCCTCCAGTTTACTGGTAAGGCTTTTCCTTTTCTAGAGGCCATGTAAATAAAATCCCTGAAGTTACGGTAGGTCGGGGGGGGGGCACAAGGATTGAGCTAGCCTTGGGTAACCTGCTCCGCAGCCTGTGGTGCAGAGGGGGGACGGCAGTACCCAGGATATCAAGGTTCTCTGGGTTGTTTTGAGTGGCTGCTCTTGTGTTACCAAGTTTGTTTCAATCTACTTACAGTTATGCAGTCGTTTCAATAATGCCTGGGTCTGCTAGACGTGGGGGACGGTCCTGGCCTATCAGACCTGTTCGGTTAGGGTATGCTTTACTGGACCCAAGGGGACCGCTTGTATATAGTTTATGGGGGGGGTATAAATGATTGTAAAAGTGAATTTACTAGGGGGGTGGGGTGAAGGCAGATTATCTCATTGTCCGGGTTCAATATACACAGGACGCTGTCTTTCGTGTTCATGGTCTACTACCTACAACTCATTGCTTTAGTTGTTATGGTTTGTTTGGATGTTAACGGTTCCTGTGGGGAGGGGGACGAGTGGGGGGGTGGTTCAGAGAGTGCCTAATATTTCGGAATATACTAGAGGGGTTACTGTTCTCTGGTTTTCTCACTCATGTTACCAATTCATACGGCCATGAGGCCGATTAAATTTGCCAGTTGGAATGTCAGAGGCATTAGCGATCCTACCAAAAGATACCAGATTTTCCATAACTGTTTATTGTTAAATGTGGATATACTTTTCATGCAAGAGACTCATCTGTCTACCTCAGAAGCTAAAGGGCTACGCAGGCAGGGATTTCCCCAGGCCTTTACAGCCAGCGGTCTAAATGCTAGTAGGGGGGTGGCTGTACTAATTAAACAACATATTTTGTTTGTAGTAGAGGATAGTATAGATCCGGAGGGCAGATTCATTATGGTCAAAGGCCAGCTCAATAATAGAAATGTGGTACTGGGTGCAATATACGGTCCAGTAGGGGGCGATCCCCCATACCTTATGTCCCTGGCGGATAAACTGAGCAGATTCCTGCCCTCCCTTTTCATTCTAGGGGGTGACTGGAATATAGCTCCATCTCAGGAGATGGATAAAACTTATAGACCATTAAAACCTTTGTCCCCCCCCACAACTAGCTCTCAAAGATTTTGTGCACCTACTAGGGTTATGCGACCCTTGGCACCTGTTGAACCCTAAAAGCCGCAACTTCTCCTTTTATTCCCAGGTCCATCAAATGTGGTCAAGAATTGACTACATCCTAATCAGCTCTTCCCTTCTGAGTAATGTACATCAAGTAGGCATTGAGCCAATTGTTATCTCAGACCACTCTCTGGTGTGGCTCGCGGCCTCCCCTAGACTACAAGGGCAGAGGGACACCTCTTGGAAATTAAATACACAGTTCCTAAAGGAAGATCGAACAGTTTCCCATATTAAATATCAGATTCTATCCTTTTTAGAATTTAATCAGGGTTCCGTTTCTAGGGACGATATGCTTTGGTCCTCTCTCAAATGTTTTATTAGAGGAGAGTTTATAAAGCTATCCTCCCGTAGGAAAAGGGCAAGAGAAGCTAAATTTATGTTACTGTCCAATCAAATCAGAATAGCTGAAAATGACCTCCTTCTATCTAATTCTCAGAAAGACTTGGCAACTTTAATTAAACTCAGGAGCGAATACAACGATTTTCTAAGAGATAAAGCTGAGTATGCTATGCTTAAAACTAAGTCTTGGTATCTGGACCAAGGGGAGAAGCCAGGAAGACTGCCTGCCCTTAAACTGAGGGAGACAGAGAGTTCAAGACTAATCCCGGCACTAAACTCCCATGATAGCTCTGTTAAAACTACGCCACGAGATATAGCCCAAATTTTTGAATCCTTTTACAGAGAGATTTATGGTATAGGTGCATCCCAACCACCTTTCCGCATGATAGAGCAGTTTCTGGATGGTGTCACACTCCTCTCCCTTCAGATGCACCACTGTGAGGTATTATCCTCTCCTATCACCTTAACTGAGGTTGTAGAGGCAATTAATGGTCTGCCTTTGGATAAGGCTCCAGGTCCCGATGGATTCCCCCCAAACTTCTATAAATCATTTTGCAAAGAGTTAGCCCCTCTACTTTTGAAATTGTACAACTACATGTTCTCCTCAGACTGCCTTGATCCCTCTTTGTCAGAGGCCATAATAATTTTGATCCCAAAACCAGATAAGTCCTTGCTAGATCCAGCCAGCTACAGACCAATCTCACTACTAAATTACGATATCAAAATCCTGTCCAAGATTCTTTCTCTTTAAATTAAAAAGATTTGGAAGTGCCTGTTGAGCCCGGAACAAGTTGGCTTTGTTCAAGGTAGATCGGCATCAGACCATCTGCGTACCCTCTCTCATATCTTTCAAGCCGCTCAAAATTCTCAGTCCCCCATGGCATTGGTTGCGTTAGACGCAGAAAAAGCCTTCGACAGGGTGAACTGGGACTTCTTATGGGCCGTTCTGAGGAGAATGGGCTTTCCTGATACCTTTATCCAGTGGATCATAACGATCTATAAGTCACCTTCAGCCAAAGTTTATTGCAACGGGGTTTTCTCTTCTCGATTCCCCCTGGGTTCTGGCACCAGGCAAGGTGCCCTTTATCCCCCTACCTTTTTAACCTATATCTCGAACCCCTGTTAATTAGCATTAAGGCCTCAACACGGGTTACAGGTTGAGTGATCTCTCAAATCCCACTGACTCTGTTGGTCTTTGCAGATGATATCTTACTGCATTTTACTAATCCAGAATCATCTTTAGCACAAGCCTTACAAATTATTGAGCGATTCAGCCAGGTGTCCAACTACAGACTTAATCTTTCTAAATCAGTCATTTTCCTGTTAACTCTCTCACCTTCTGAGTTAAGTCCTCCCAGTTTGGTATGAAGTGGTCCCCTGTCTCGCTCAAATATCTGGGCATTCACCTGGCCCGGGAGGCTGAGGTGGTTAGGAATCTGAACTTGGACGACTTGTTGATAAAGGTCCAGAGAGACCTTAATAGGTGGCAAAACTTACCACTATCCCTATGGGGACGCATCAATATTGTTAAAATGAATGTACTACCCTGGATTTTTTACACCCTAAATTTGTTAAATATATGGCTCCCCAGATCGTATTTCAAACTGATACATTCTGAGTTATCCAACTTCATCTGGAAAGGCAAGCATCCTAGAAGGGCCTTTCTAAAACTTAATGTTTCAAGGGACAAAGGGGGGCCTTCATCTCCCTAACTTCTTACTATACTATTGGGCTAGTCAACTCCATAAAATAGGGAAATGGTCAGCCCCCCAACCCAACTCATCCCAACCAATCTGGCTTCAATTGGAGCTTAAACTTCTGGGCCAAGTTAACCTGTGACCTCCCCAAATTTTCTGCTACTCCTTCTCCGCATTACCCATAACCATCAAAGAGTCAGTTATAGGTACTTCTATAAAAATCTTATCTCAGTGTTGGAATTTCTTCAACATACCATACACCAAAGATCTGGCACAGCCCCTCATACTAAATCCTAACATTAAAATAGGGGGCAGTCGACTAACCTCGGAGTGGCTCCCACAAATCCAGGATTCCCTAATCGAGTCCCTCTATTCTCAAGGCTCACTCTTATCCTCTCCAGATATTCTAATCTCCCTTAACATTCCCCAGAGGCACATTTTCAAGGTTTTTCAATTGAGACACCTAATAGCTAAGCTATTTGGGCCTGTATTTACTCCCTCCAAAACAAGGCCCTTTTTGGAGAGGATTCAAGAATCTGCAGTTAAACCCCATGGTATTGCCAGAATTTATGCTTACCTGCTGGATGTTTTATTTCCCAATACCTTAGAGGGTTCTAAAATCTGGGCACCCCTTACCCCGGAATCTCCCCTTCCCTGGAGTTTGATATGGAAGGATACATACAAATACCTTTCCCAGGACAACCACAGATTGACCCAGTACCACATTTGGAATAATCTCTATTACACACCAATTAAATTGGCTAAATTTGGTAAACTCCAATCATCCATCTGAACTCGGTGCGGAGCGGCTGAAGGGAACCTGTTACATGGCCTTTGGTACTGCGATAGAGTGTCACCTTTATGGAACACAATATGAAGTAATCTAGATCTGCTTCTGGGGTTAAAGGATCTCTTCACCAAAGAAATATGTATATTAGGGCTATACTCTAATATTGAGGTGAAGGAACGCAGGTACCACATGGCTTTAATCTCCATAGTTGTCAAAAAGCTAGTCCTTAGGCATTGGATGGATCCTCGGAATGGCTCAAAGAAATGTCTCTTGGTTTTAATACAGAGAAGCTAATAGCCAGCTCCCGAAACCACTTGGCCTCTTTTAATCAGAAGTGGGGTAGATTATATGCATTGTGTCTGAAGTAAGCCTAATACAATGGGGCCTCTGACAACCGCTGTCTAATTTCTCTCTCCTGGATGGATTTTGTTACTTAGGGTTGTTTCTCCGACACCCTTCTCTCTCTTTTGCGTTTCCTTCTTTTAAGGCACTCTCCGGGGTGGGGTAAGTGGGCAAAGGGTGTTAATTTTAGTTTGATATGGTTTTACTTAATTAAGGAGCTCATTGTTACTCTTCATCTCCTTGGGGACTGTTATTTTATTACCTGTTTTCTATTTGTCCCTAGCATAGTATGATGTATAGTCTCTATTTCATGTGTTGTTGGTTGTTTTATATAAGTCAATAAAGATACTAAATTAAAAAAAAAAAAATAATTGGCTCCTTACTTTGGCATTCCGTACTTTAACATTTCACATTATAGATTTCCCCCATATTTGTAGGAAAAGGAGTTCAATATTGGGAGGAATCTTTTTGCCCCATTTTCTGCTTCTTGAATGTGTCTCTTCCACGTTCTCTCTTGTGTTAGTGTTATCCCTAAATAACAAAATTCTTTGACCACCTCAAGTGTTTGAGTATTAATTATGTATTTATGTGCTTTATTATTTCCGCTGAATACTATTATTTTAGTTTTTTTCATAATTAAGTTTTAAATCTGCTATATCACATTCTGCAACAAACTTATTTAACATTCTCTTTATTCCTTAAAAACTCATAGAAAGTAACGCCACATCGTTGGCATAAGCCAAATATGGACATGCTGTTGCACCTATTTTCTGCGTGTGAAATTCCATCGCATACATAGTCTGTAGTACAGTCTGGAAATAAAGATTAAATAACAAAGGAGAAGGGGTGCATCCTTGTTTGACCCCCACATTTGTTTTAAACCATTCGCTTATTTCACCTTTCTCATTGTATCTGAAACTAGTACAGTTATTTTGATAGAGTAACTTAATTACTTCTAGTATAGTTCTTTCTACCTCTCATTTCTCTAGTCTTTCCCATAACATATTTTTGTTTACCCTATCAAATGCTGTTTTCTGATCAATGCAGATACAGTACAATTTTTGTTTTATCACTGTTTTATATTTGTAAATGAGATGAGACATTACAAAACATTGATCGCTGTCCCACTTTGAAGCCCATTTGTGCTTCATCAATAACTCCATATTTATCCACCCATCTTGCTAGCCTGTTATTTATTATCAAGTAAACAATTTTGTGGTGCAGTCAATCAGACTTACTAGTCTGTAGCACTCTGGTTTATTCTTATCTATTTGCTTGAATATTGGCACTACGATATTCAATTTCCAACTTTCTGGCATGACCCCATACTTTAACATCATATTAAATGGTGCTTCTAAAAATGGGATCCATTGGGTCCCCATTCGATAAATGACATCCAGTGGTACCCTATCAGGTCCTGGTGCTTTATGTTTTTTAAAGGAAGCCAATGCTTCATTTATCTCATTTTGACTTATGTTGTTATTCGGTGGGATCCAACTCTCTTGGACCCTTGTTTCCATCATTTTTTCTTGATAGTCAGAGTAAAAAAAAAAAGTTTTAGAATGTTTTACCCATACATTTGGTTCTATGTGTGTTTCTGTTCCATTTCTGTATTCTTTAGTGCCCTTGTTTACTATGCTCAAAAAATTTTTTGTGTCTTTTGCCTGTATTGCATCTTCTAGAGCAATCCATAATGATTGTTTGTATTTTTCTCTACTGTTCTTCAAAACTGTTCTGTATTCTTTCCTCAATTTGTTCATTTTCCTATTATTTTCTTTGCCCTGACCCTGTTTTAACTTTATTAACTGTCTATTTAACTGTTTTTTTGCCTCTTTGCACTCTTTATTGTACTTAGCCTTCTCTTTTTTGATGTTAATTTCTTTTGTTATTACACTACTAATGCTACCCATAATTCCATTACATTCTGCTGTCATGGTCTGTATCTCTGGGCAGTTTATAAGGTATTCCAGGGTCATCAAGACCCCCTTTGCGTTCAATGACTGTATTAAGTCTGCGCTCTCTATTATTTGCCACCCTATACAGTTTTTTTGTCTTTATTTCTAGAGGGGCCATTACCATTTTGTTATGATAATGACATCCTGTATCTTTAATCTGTATTTCCATAGCCGAATATTGGCTTTCTGGTTTAATTGTTACCTTCATATGGAAGCATTTAAGAAGCATATTAATACTGATCCAGACATTACCAATTGTCGATGAACCATTTCCTCCCAAGTAGGTGAATTTGTCTGACTAATCCCCTATTATTCTGCCATTTAGTAATAAAAAATTCCTGTCCTTCTTGGCCTTATGTATGCCTATGCCTCTTGTGTTTATTATTGGATCACTTGTATTTCTGTCCACCAATATTTTCTTATTAAACATTTGTGTCAGACTATTTTTAATGTCCCTTAATATCCCTTGCAGATACCAGTCTTGCATTTAGGTCCCCCAAAACTATATTTCCCATGGGGTTATTTGACTGTAATTCATCCAATATGTTTTCTAAATGTGCTAACCACTCTTTCTCCTCATGTTTGCTAGTGTCGGGTTGTGCATAAATATTTATGAGAAATATATCCTCATATTGGGAACTTGACATTTGCACTGTTAAAATGTTTCTGCTATTATTGGTAATTTCTTTAGAGATTATCCTGCTATCTAATCTACAGAAAGTAATTAAACCCCTGCATTTCTGCCAGATTTCTTTGTTCTTGCTGCTTTTTTTTAATAAGACTTATAACCATCTAGGGACACATCTCCTTTAACCCAAGACTCTTGTATACATATAAAGTCAAAAGTACATAAATATGTCTCCACCTCTGGATCTCCTAGTTTATCAGATACCTGATATATTCCAGGATAGTATAGCGGCCTCACAGCTTTTTGGACACATGATATTTTTTTTTTATTTTGACTCATTTTGCTCAGTTTGGTTGATTTGCTGTCTGGATCCCTATGACCTCATTCCCTTCCTCTCATTAGTCAAATGTCATTGTTTCATATTAAACAAAGATCATATTTGTTTGAAGTTTCTACCATTATTTCCCATGCTCTGCCCTTACCCAGGGTTATGCAGTCACATATTTGGATTCAGATATCCTCCCCCCAATGGTGCAAAGAGTTTTTCCCACATGTACCAAACCAGCCTAACACCTCATTTTGCTCAGTTTGTGTTTACCATTGGTAATTATCTTTGGGTGCACAACAGTGTATGTGTGTCTCCATCTCCCAGACCCTTTCAATCCATGGGAGGGTAGCAGCTTCACATGGATGTGTGGGGGAGGATGTTATGTACACCCCGAGTCTGAAACCATGTTGCAGTTACCCACCACCCCTTCACTTCAGATGCATAAAGATGAGCAGGGAATGGGGTACTTATTTAACTACCCCTAAAGGTAATAACTTAAGGGACTAAGGAGGCAGAGGAAAAAGATGGTAAGGGTTGGGGTGGTTGGTACAGTAAGAAGTGAAGGGGATTTGTATTCTAATGTGTGAGAGGGAAGATGATTCCAAACATTGAACACCCTGATACTCAAAACACTGGGGATTCAGGTTCATGTACAGTACTATTAAAAAGCTCAACCACTTCTCTGTGGTTAGCTGTTTTCAGCAATTGCTGAATGTTTGTGAGGCCTTTGTCATCTTACAATCCTGCTTAAAGCTAAGCTAATCCAAATTCCTTCATGGAAATTTACATACACTGCCCATAATGCACTACACTAGGGAATTATGTATAATGTTATGCTTTACTGTCAGTAAGCTTTATGCATTAGCCTTGTCCCTGTGCTTTGTATTAAGGGTCTTGTCTGGGAACTCTCAGATTGACTAAACAGTGGTGTACATTGGTTGGATGATGGGCTGTGCTCATCTGAGAAAACAACTATATCAACTGTAGTGGTGAAATTATTATGGGATACACTATATTGGCTCTTTCCTTCCAGTGCAAGGGTTGTTGGATGGTAGGGATGTATCAGGGCTGTTTGAGTGCCTCATAACTGATTTTTGCCTCTGCTTGGTAGAAGGTGGATTGTGATAATTCTACTCTTTGTACAACCAATTGCTAGAAACAAACCAGGGCTACACATTTCTTTAATTCTAACAATTTTATACTAACCTCTTAGCTTTTTTCTCAACAGTGATGCTGAGTCAGCCCCTTATGTCTATGTTGCCTAAGTTTTTAAGTTGTCACCACAATTCCTCAATTGAAACACAACCTTTTAGTGTACCATTCTTCATACTTTATTCAGTATTGTACAGTTGCGACATAGAATGCAATGGCACTGCCGCACTATGGAGACAAGAAATACAATTCAAACAAGGAAAGGCTTTACTAAGGGAGGACAGGAATGAAGACACAGAATTCTGAAAGAAAATGGGGGTAAGGAAGGTAATGCAAATTTAAGAACAGCACAATGTTTTAATCCCACCACACTCCAAGCCGTCACAATCCCATGCAGTCCCAGACAACTCCCTATCACTGGTGCACTAGTACCCAAAATACATAAGCAATTCCACAGTCTGTTATGTGTACGCAGTGTAGTTAAAAGCTCCAGGCTTGTTGGTGAAATGGTGCAGCTTCAATAGAGGAAATTACTAGATGATGTGGATCCCATTACAAAATGCGTGAAGTTAAGCAGTTAAAGTAAACTGTCCCAGTCTCTTATGGAGATAAGATTTGCTGGTAACCTGGGCACTTGTATTTTTTCAGTCCTAGCCCAGAACTACTTATCCAAAAAGTTAGTGCTCCAAAAGACCACAGAGACTATAAACCAACAGTTGTTGATTTTATTTTCCACCAACGTGAACTATCTGTCAAACCCTTGTCTATACAGTACTATGGGCAGTGCCCTGATTTGTACTGACAACCTCATCAATACAGCTGCAACAGCAATCAATAGCAGATCTCCTCCAGCCAGGTTCTATGTTTGAGCCTAGTTAAAGCAGATAACACACTTCCAGGTAATGAAAGGTGCTGGATGTGGTGGAACTCTGAAGATCAAAGTTGGTCCTGTTATGGACAGGACCCTTCTATTGCCCCATTTGAAGCAGAGCTTTAAAACTGCTCTAAAACATATTTATTCAATGTGGCCTATCCTGATTGATTTAGTTGATCGTTTGGAAATGTATAAGCTGATATTTTAATAATTAGCTATGGACTTTTAGAGATCTGATATTGTTTTAATTTGATTGATTGTTTTAAATGTTTGTATTTATTGTTATTGTACAAGTGCAACGAACAGACTCTGGAAATTGACTTTTTAAAAATAAAGATGATTTGATTTGATTTGAAACAGTCACACAAGGCTTAAGAGTGCTGGGCCTTCTACATGGACGAATCCCTACTGTAGAAACTCTGAACCTGCTGGTTTCTCTCAAACAATTGGAGCTCCAGTATGTAAAGTAACACCCACTCAGAACTGAATGCTGGATTAGTGATGTAGGCAAGGAACTCTGGTTGTAATCAACCCAAAGGCTGATCACTCACACGCATATGGACACACTGATGTCTCAGGCTTATTTGAGGTGGTTCTGGCACTATGCAGCAGTCACACTCACTGGCTTCCATGCTGATTGACTGAATCTTCCAAAAGGGGGGATTCTCCTCAAAAGGAACTCTTTGAATGACTGGTTGACTTACACTTTTTGATCCTTTGACCAACACTTTCCATCAGGTTCCATAGTGGCTTTTATGCTGCCCACACTTCCCTGATTTGTGACTGTCACATGAGGCTTCCTGGGCCTCTTACTGCTATTTAGGTTCACCCTTTTGGCATGTTTGTTTATAGTGGAGAAGTAGTAGTAATAATAGTAACAGTATTAGTACTGTACAAGCAAATAACTGCAACTTATCTAAATTAATAATAACAGAATCACAGCAAATAAGTAATACAAAGTGGAATACACCAGGCCAGGCAAGGCATTATTAAAAAAATCCACCACATCGCCTTCGCTTTGAAGCACCTTAGATCAGCACATCCTTGGATGGAGGCCTGGAAGGAATTCCAGGGAACTTGGGCTGCCGTTACAAATGTCCTATCCTGCACCGATTTAAGACACATGCGGGAAACACTCAGATATATGAAGGTCCCTTATTACAACTTCTGTATGGTCTCTTGTGTGTCTCTGGGCATAGAAACAAAATGTGCCACTGTTCTGCTAGGTCTCAACTCCAACCATAGGACTGGATGTAAGTTGGTCCGTCAATGAGTGCTTCTTCAGGCTTCTCTCCAACGGTGACTTCTAGGAAGGATCCAACTGTTAATGCAACTCCTATTTACAATGTAAACTTGCTGTGGGGGTTACTGTGATTCTAACCCTGTCTGCAACTCCGTGATGTGGGGATGAAGAAGCCTCTAGTACATCTGGCAGCCACTACAAGGCTGCAGGTGGTAGCCAGACACATTCCCCAAATAGGAACGAAGATAAGCAGTCCATTTGGGATAGGGGGTTACAAAGAATGGGTCTCAGACTGCAGAGCACAAGGCCCTGATGTCTGCCTACCTTTGCTATGCTTTAGCAACTGACAGGGTCACATGGACTCACTTCAGGGAGTCCCCAAAATGTCCTCTGATTGACCAAAATGCTCCACAAGATCTTGAAATCTTGCCGAATGGTAGATTGCCAGGTATCATTCCAACTTTCTTTATTTGGCCTCGATTAATAAGTAATACACTATTTGTGGTATTCTGGAAATATTTTTTGTAACACACACACCCCTGAACCCATTTAGTATCAAATGTAAAAAAGGCAGCAATGGTTTGTAATTTGAGTCAAGAGTTAATGCGATTTTCTTCCCCTCAGGCCTCCTGCAGACCCACTCCTTTGGGCTCTCTCACGCTTGCCCCTTCTGCCCACAGAACTCAACCCCTGCTGCTGTACCTACCTCCAGGCTCCCCTGAGATCTCTGACACCCCACATGATCTGGCTTATCCCTGCCATGGTCCTCCCAGTGACAACTGGGGAGGAAGCACCTCCAACACTGTGCTTGTCGGTCGGAGGGAGCAGGCACAATGTGCTGGATGGTCATGGGGCTTGCTGGAGGCCATCATCTGGTGCAGGGGGTGTCCATTTCCCTTTTACTCCCTTCCCTTCTTTCTCCCTCCCACATCAGGCCTTCAGCATCCTGGATAGGATGCACAGCAGTGTGTCATCACCAACACTGCCAAGTATACCTCCGTCGGCCCACCACCAGGGGTCACTCGAGGGCAGTGCAAGCTGTACCCTTAGGAGAGCATCTGCACAGATGCTCTTCACTGTCCCCAATGGTCTTCACTCCAATCCCCCTGGGTGTGGGTCATGAACCCAGGTTGCTAGTGTGTTAAGTGGGCCCCCCACTGTTCGGTGCCACAGAGCTGGCTGTGAATGCGATTTTGAATTCAGAAAGCTACTTGAGGACCTCTGTTCTCCAACCGGGACATCATTTACATTTCTTATTGATCAGCAAGTATGGACAAGCTGTTATGAAATGAGCTGGCTGAAAAATGGACAGATAAGAAATAAGACACGACGGGGTGTGCATTAAACACTTCTAACTCATGGCCAGTTGTGTAGTAAGTGCCTTCAGCTCCTGGCCATGCATTAGAACTGTCTAATGCACATCCCCAGAGTGTCTTATTGCACTTATAAAATGGATCTTCAAATTTTATATTCATGAAAAAATTAAAATAGGTTAAAATAAGGAAAAAGAAAAATCTTTGCCTAAATTTTACACAAAATAATTCTTCCACCTGCATGAGCTGGAGGTTTTTTTAGTGTAGGTTTTATGTTCCTTTTAGGCTACTGTAGTTGTAGTTTTTTTTTTAGTTCTGTTCCTGTCTGAGATTACAGAGTGTGCTTGTTGTCCTAGAACTTAAGACAGAGGGGAACTGCATTAGCAGGTTCTCCTGTAGTTGCCTGAAGTGAGCAGGAGCCGCCACAGGTTGAGTGATGTCTGGACCGTTTGCTGTCAGTGATAGTAAGAGAGAATGGCAACACTGAGGCCCAAGCGCTGATTATGTAGTGTGTGTGTGTGTGGGGGTAGAGATACTGTAGATATGTCATCTGCCAGGCGAAGAACTGTTCCACACATCCAGCACAGTGTTATCACATCGAAGAACTTCTAATGAGCAAAAGGAAAAAGAAAATGCTTCAGAAATAAAAATGTTATCATTAAATTCCTCTTCAAATTTGTGTTAATTCCCTATCTGCCCATTTTGGCTACACTAGCTCTTTAACTTTCATTAGCTGTTCTATTACAGTGGAAGGGCGGCATGTGGGAACAGTGAGGCAGAGCGAGTAAGCAAGTGATTCTCAGCCTGACCAGCCACAGAGGGGTTTCAAGTGCAGAGGGAGGGAGGGAGTGGGCAAGTGAGTGTGTGTGTGTGTGGGGGTGTAGGCAGGTGAACACAGGTCTGAGAAAACAAATATTAAAAGTAGAAGAAAAATATAATTAATTAGAGGTTAGAAACTTCCGAGAGTTTTTAGGAAGATTACTGGAAAGGAACTGGTATTTCTGATCCTTTTTCTCTCAGTTTGAAAAAAAAAACAAGATGGCAGATTACAGAAAACTGAACATTCTGCAGCTTAGCACAAGGATTTTAAATATGTACTGCATCTTGGTAGGCAGACCTTGTTTTTAACTGTGCATTAGACAGCTCTAATGCACGGCTAATGACCAGCCAGAATGCAGGATTTCCCCTACCCATTTTATAAACAGTTATCAGTGGGACCTTTGTAAATGAGCAGTTTCTGCTCAAAGGTATTTGTAATCCTAGATCTCAATAAAATAAAAATAAAATAAATCAGTGACTGCCTCAATGATTAAGTGGTCCAGGCCATTCACAAGTCAGTTTCTAAATGACATATTGCTTTTCCGAGATTCTTGCCCCCACCTTGTTATTTGGTTCATATCTGACCACGAGTAATTTCACCAGACTGAAGCGTGTTGCTGAATGTTTGAAATGTGTAACTCATAGTAAAGCACAACTTGCACAAAACAATGTGTAGTTTTCACCTTAGGGTGCACAGCTGCTTTCTGAACTAAGCCTTGCAATCAAGAGAGTTATCAAAACAAACTAATAATGTTCTCTGCATTATATGCAGCTGCTCTTGTGCTGTAACTTGAGCCTCTCTCCTAGTATTTTCTCTTCCCTATGGCACTTACTGATTTCCTGCTGGTCTCCAAAACCTGAAAGTTTCCCACATCCAGCAGAAATCCTATTGTTATAATGCTACTTCATTTAAGTTTTGTTTGCTGTTTGTCGTTTCAATTTAGTCATTGATGTATCATCAGACGAAAATAATTAATGTAATGTTATCTGTTTCTCTTTGCCATCACTGATAATGACTGTACCTGGCTGTATAATGTTCAAATGTTTGTTCTCACATCATACTGCATCATGAAATACTCTTTAATGTTGTCTCTTGTCTTCCCCTGTCTGTACTGTCCCGTGTCGTGCCTGAATATAGGCAACATTGTTGTCTAGTGTATTTACCTGGTAAACAAAACACAAATAAATAAATAATGTGGGTTTTGAGAAGTATATATTACTGTAGGGCCATGTAAATACCTCTTCCTGTATAGTCTGCCTAGCATAATGACACAATTGATCCACTCCCTACCTCTAAATAGTGCACTTTCTTGCTTCATTGATATTTGCAATATACTATGGCATAGGCCTGCTGCAGAACTGGGGACTGATTTGCTAGTTTGATTTACCTACAACTATTGTCCCCATCCTAAAATCATGGATCAGGGTCATGGGGAGGGGAGTAAAGGATAATTAGCCTATTTTGTGGATGGAGAGGGGGGATGGGCAATTGGAGGGTGGTATGATTCAAACATTAGTCTCAAAGGGTTACGCCTGGCGTAAACTGACGTGTGCCCCCCAAAATGGTGCAAGTAGCAGTTTACGCAAGGAGCTGTGAAATGTGGTATTCTGCAAAGCAGCCTGCAAAATGTCACAGGCAGCTTGTGCCAAAGTGGACATATACCACCAGTTACACCATGAACCCCCTGAGACATGGCGCTAGGGGGTTTATGGCAGTAGTTGTGCCCTATTCTGGAAGGGCAGCCTGCAAGTCCCTGAATTTGCTATTCTAAAACAACCCCTGGATGACATCTGTCAAAGTACAGTTGCACCAGCAAAGTACTGGTTTAAGTGTACTTTGCACCCACAGAGGGTTGCGCCAATGTGCCGTCATCCCTGATCCCCTGTATATGCAACCCCACTCATCCCCATCCCCAAACCAGTAGAAAAAGCCCCGAAGGGCTATCAATCCCCCCCGCCCCTGATCTTCCAATAATGATTGATTGAAATAAGCCTTGCAGGGCTATGGGACCCCCTTGTCTCCCATCCCGCAATACTGTGCACATAAAAGCTCCACAGGGTATGGGACCTCCCTGCCCCATCCCCCAAAAATGTGCACATAACAGCCCCACAGGACTAGCGCCTCCACTCACCGATCCCCGGAATTGCGATTTGCCAAAAAAATTATTTACAAAGCCCCGGATCTTCCTGGTAGTATAGTGGCCCCCCCACTGGGCAGTGCTAGTACACCCCACACACCCACAGCCATTCCAGCCGGTGACTGGTACAGCCCACCTCTCACCACCATGGCCAGCTGCTGACTGAGCTCCATATGAGTGTGCACTACTGTAAATAGTACGCGCTCAATGAATGAGCTGTCATTCTGCTTCAGTGTGATTTGTTTCCATAATGCTGTTCTCGGGGCAGCGCTGCCCCTGGGGCAGCACCCATTAGCTCCTCCTTCAGCTTACTCCTATTGGTCGATTTCGCCCACTGGCAGCACTGCCTGGGGCAGCACCCTCGTGCTCTGCCTCCCACCTATCCCTATTGGTGGATTTCGTCCCTGCCCCAGGGCAGCAATCTGTAGCGGTTACTTCCCACAAATCTGATTGTTGCAAGTCTGAGGAATTGAGGATTTTAAATGTAGATGAGAATGTTATGGAAATGATCCCCCCAGCAATGTTCGCTGCTTGTCTTTGAATTTTGGTGGCTCAAGGTGTATGTCTGTCTGCATCCAAAACAGCCAGACTTCAAGGGTTCAAACCTTAACCAGGGACATTTTTTTGTGCTTTGTGTCAAACTCAGTTGTGAGCATTTAATCATATAAGTGTCACAAATCATTACCTTTTTTTTTAATATTGCTAAATTAAGGCAGACTTAAGTGAGAGAATATATTTCATTTATAAATTGTAATAAATGGCACAGTGCCATGATGATTGGTTACTGGTGCTGCCCTGGGGCAGTGCCATGAAGGTTGGTTTCTCTTGGCTGCCCCTGGGGCAGCGCCTCTGTAATTGGTTCCCATGGGCTGCCCCTGGTCAGTGTCCTCACTGCCCCTGAGGCAACACCAGTGTAATTGGTTCCCGTGAGCTATCCTTGGGGCAGTGTTCTAGCTACCTCTGGGGCAGCGCCTGTGTAGTTGGTTCTTGTGAGCTGCCCCTGGGGCAGTGCATGTGTAACTAGTTCCCATGGGGTGACCCTGGGGCAGTGCCTGTGTAGTTGGTGCCTGCTGCCTGCCCCTGGGGTAGTACACAGGAAGAAATACCTAAACACTGGCCCAGGGACAGCCAACATGAACCAACTACATAGGCACTGCCCCAGGGACAGCTCATGGGAACCAGTTACACAGGCGCTGCCCCAGGGGCAGCGAGGACACTGCCCCAGGGGCTGCAAGGACAGAACTAGTTACACAGACACTGCCCCAGGGGCAGCAAGGACACTATCACAGGGGCAGCTAGTAGAAACCAACTACCCAGGCATTGCCCCGGGGCAGTCAACGGGAACCAATTACACAGGCACTGCCCCAGGGGTAGTGAGGACACTGCCCCAGGAGCAGCCCATGGGAATCAATTACACAGGCACTGCCCCAGGGGCAGTGAGGACAATGCCCCAGGGGCAGCTCATGGGAACCAATTACACAGGCACTGCCCCAGGGGTAGTGAGGACACTGTCCCAGGGGCAGCCCATGGGAATGAATTACACAGGCACTGCCCCAGTGGCAGCTCACAGGAACCAATTATACAGGCACTGCCCCAGGGGCAGCCCATGGGAACCAATTACACAGGCACTTGCCCAGGGGCAGCAAGAACACTGCCCCATTGGCAGCCCACAGGAACCAGTTACACAGGCACTGCCTCGGGGCAGTGAGGACACTGCCCCAGGGGCAGTGAGGACACTGCACAGGGGCAGCCCACAGGAACAAATTACACAGGCACTTCCCCAGAGGCAGACCATGGAAACCAGTTACACAGGCACTGCCCCAGGGGCAGCAAGGACACTGCCCCAGGGACAGCCCACAGGAACCAATTACACAGGCACTGCCCCAGGGTAGCCAACAGAAACCAACCATCATGGCACTGCCCCAGGGCAGCACCAGTAACCAATCTTCATGGCACTGCCCCATTTATTACAATTTATAAATGAAATATATTCTCTCGCTTAAGTCTGTCTTAATTTAGCAATATTAAAAAAAGGTAATGATTTGTGACACTTATATGATTAAATGCTTACAACTGAGTTTGACACAAAACACAAAAAAATGTCACTGGTTAAGGTTTGGACCCTTGAAGTCTGGCTCTTTTGGATGCAGACAAACATATACCTTGAGTCACCAAAATTCAAAGACAAGCAGTGCACATTGCTGGGGGGAGCATTTCTATAACTTTCTCATCTACACTTAAAACCCTCAATTCCTTAGACTTGCAACAGTCCAATTTGTGGGAAGTAGCAGCTACAAGTTACTGCCCTGGGGGCAGGGGATAAAATCCACCAATAGGGATAGGTGGGAGGCAGAGCGCAAGGGTGCTGCCCCAGGGCAAAATCCATCAATAAGAGTAAGCTGGAGGAAGAGCTAAAGGGTGCTGCCCCAGGGGCAGCGCTGCCCCGAGAACAGCATTATGGGAACAAATCACACTTGAGCTGTCATTCATTGAGTGCATACTATTTACAATAGTACGCACTCATACAGAGCTCAGTCAGCGGCTGGCTGTGGTGGTGAGAGGCGGGCTGTGTCAGTCACTGGCTGGGGATGGGTGGGGGGTGCAGGGTGGACTGGCACTGCCAGGTGGGGTGGGTGAGGGGCCACTAGACTACCAGGGAGATTGGGGGGTTTGTACATTTTTTGTTTGGCATATCGCAATTCCAGGGATTGGCAAGTGGAGGCGCTAGTCCTGAGGGGCTTTTACTATTAATGCAGGGAACAGGCATGGTGGGGGGGTGCTAGCCTTGCAGGGTGTTTTGCTTGGGGGTTCGGGACATTGGTGGGGGTTGGGGTCCACTAGCCATGAGGGCTGTACAGTCTATGTGTTGGGGGGGAAGGACTTGCGCCCTGCACTTGGGCAAGCCACAGGCTTGTGGCAAACCGTTCTGGTACACCCTCCATAAGGCATACCAGTATGGTTGGCGCAAGTCACAGGACTTAGCCTCAGGAACCCTGCCTGTTAGAGAATTGTGCGTAGGATCCCTGGTGCAACCGTGTTTGGCATAAGTCATGGGAGCGACTTGCACCATCATTCTAGAATTGGGCTCAAAACTCCTGGTGCAGTGCAAGAAGCTAGCATTTTGGAGAGCTTTTTATTTGAAAGTCTGAGATCATGGAGAAGGAGGAGGTGGGTGGCAAAATGAGTGGACTGGCTTGGAGTATAGCCTAGAGACTAGCCCTGGCAACCAGGGAAGGGTTATTTTTTTTCTTAATTTGTAATTCCCAAATAATGTGGCATGATTAGCGACTACTCAGGATCCTACTATTTGTGCTTAAGAAATAATATTTGGACTGTGCATCACACTGGCATGCATGTGTAAAAAATATTAGCTTGTGCTGATAACTATTATTCCCCAGTCTGCATCTTTCAAGCTTTTACATTTGTACTGAAATAGTTACAAGAAGTTTATAAGTTTATTCTGATTAACGTAAATCTGCATGGCTAGTGTCTGCTACTCATATTTCAGAATTGGAACATTACTGAAGCCTGTTGTTGGCAGCAACCAGTTAGATTCATTCTAATTAAATGTACTGTAGCTGCTGATATGGAAACATAGCATTTGTCAGCAGAAAATAACCTCTTGGCCCACCCATTCTGCTCAGATGTTCCCTGCCTAGTCTGTCTCTGCACACCCTAACTGGTGTCTGGGGACCCTTTCCCCTCCCTGCCTATTTACTAATACTCCCCTATGTCTATCCCATGTGTGCTTGAAGCCCTTCACTGTTTTCACCTCCACCACTTCTGCTGCCAGTGTGTTCTAGGCATATACCACCCTTTCAGTGAAGTAGTACATCCAGAGATTTCTGTTAACCCCCCCCCCAGCTTCATTGCATGCCCCCTATTCCTGGTGCTCTTTCTCATTTGAAATAGACTCCCTTCCTGCACCCTGGTCTCTATCATGTGCCCCCTCACTCTCCTATAAAAGCGTCACCTAGTCGAGTTTGGCTGGCCCTTGGTTTACAAATAAAAGATGTAACTTTAGAATCATAGAATATCAATGACAGCCTGAGCACTAGAGGACCATGGAGCTGTAATGCCAATGTGAAAAAAACAAATTCTAGCCAGAGCTGATAGGGCTCTGAAGGACTACCAAGTGACCAAAGTTACACATGTGCAAAAGAATTATTTAACGCCCTGGTGTAACTTGGCCATTTTTTGGAGGTGGTGCACCAAATTTTCAACTTGGCCTTTTTGAGACCCCTCCTCATGAAGAGTGCCAGTGTCATTTTGTTCACTTGTCCCAAAAAAGTGATTTTGCAGCGTGAACGCACCATCCTGTGCCACAGGTGTGAAAACAGATTTTGGGCAGGTTGTGGAAAATGACAGCTGTACTGTTTTGAAGGAGGTGTGCAAAAACGGCAATGTTGAAAATGTGGAGTGAAAATATTAAAAACTGGCAAAGTTAGGAGCGTGCATAGATACTGCACAATTCACACTCATAACAGTCATTTTTTTGGAACTTTTTCACCAAATTTGCAACCTGGGCTTTTTGGGACCCTACCTCATGAACAGTAGCACTGTCATTTCATGAATCAGTCCCAAAAGGTGATTCAGCACAGCAACCGCAAAATCACCTTTCGTGACTGAGTAACAAAATGACAGTGACAGTTTTCATGAGGTGGTGTCCCAAGAACCCCATGTTGAAAATTTGGGTCAAAAATTCCAAAAAATGGCTGATTTATCAGCATAAGTTGAAAACCCCATTGAATGGCGTTATAGCACGCTCACCTTAGATTCTTTAGTTCGTGATTCGGCTTTGAAGAGTGCAGATGTGTCCCGGTCCAGAGAAGAAGATGGTGCCAACCTCCAGAGGTAAGTATGGTGTAAGGGGGTGGTGTGGGGAGGTGGGTGCTCAGTGGGAGGGTCGGGATGGGGAGGGGACTGCAGCATCGACAAGGGACCATTTTCTTTTTTAAAGGAAAAAAAAACGAGTGCAGCGACAACGAGCGACAGTTTTCTTTTTTACAGAAAACAGAAAAAGAATACATTTGGGCACACAGGGGTGGGCTCCCAGTGTGCCACATAACTGGGAGGGTTGTACAGGATGCCAATATGGGGATTGGGTACCCCGATGTCAGTGGGGGTGGGGGTAAGAAAAAAAACAATAGGCACACTGGGGTGGGCTCCCAATGTGCTGCATGAGTGGGGGAGGTGCACATAATGCTGACATAGGGATTTGGAACCCTGATGTTGGTGTCTAAAAATAAACATCTTTGGGCACACTGGGATGGGCTCCCAGTGTGCCACATGAGTTGGGGGGGTCACAGAAAAATCTTTTGGCACACTGGGGTGGGCTCCCAGTGTGTCACTTGAGATGGTGGGGGCACAGAATGCTGCAGAGCTGGCGATGCAACTGCACATGTGTGGCACCCGCGCATGTGCAGTTGCGATGAATGGCATCTTGCCATTCACATGACCGCCAGCAGAACTGTGCATGCGCATGAGTTGTGCATGTGCATTTCATGCACCGAAATGCAGAAGTAACAGCCGAAATAGTGTGGCTGTTATTCCATAGTGGCCGATCATGGCGGAGGGGTTCAAGCTCCGTTGGGCTTTCAGAAGGATACTTCCAAAAGTCCAATGGAAGGTTCAACAACTGGCTGTTATGAGAGCTACTGAGCAATTGCAATAGTACTGTAGGCTCCGCCCACAGCCCTAAAAAAAGAATCATAACATGGAAGAGAGACATTTCTGACTATGACAAATTTGCACAGAACTTGCCTACAGATTAATATTAGACTGATAATCTCTGGCTTGTTTGTTTATTCCCACAGTGCTTTGCGTCTGACCTACCTGCAGAATGGCGGAAGTGACCAGATGATTTTGACACAGCTCAATGAGCTCCTGGCTGAAGCCCAGCAGGTTGAAGAAGGAAGTAAACACAGAAGGTTTCGACACAAAGAAAAGAACAGAAGTAAGTTGCAAATGAGTTCTTTGAATTTGTCACTACATATCCAGGGGATCATTTTAAAACTGGGAAATGGGGCAACTTTATAGGTTCAAAGGCCAAAATGTTTCTAGTTTTCCATTACAATCCTGACTAGCATGCATAATAGTTTTCTTCCAAAGTTTTGCAATTTCTGTTCCCAAAAAGGATGTTAACGCACACAGGTGACTGACACAATTATTTGTGTTTGACTGCATCTCTCCAAACCATACACATTCTTTAAAACCTCAGTTGCAGTGCAAGGCATTATGGGTATAGAAACACATTTGCATGTTCAGCTGAAAAGGCTTTGCCAGAACAGACATTACCTTTCTAACAGGCTTGCAGATCTGATGCAGTACAGACTGTGAATAACAAGTGAAGACACACATTCCATCCTGTTAGGACTCATCAATATACTGCAGTCATTCTCTTAGCTTGTGTCCAAGTTAGAGCCCCAAAGCAAAGGACATCGGGAGACTCAGAGTCAGCATACTGAAGAGGCAGTTTATAGGAAGAATAGTATATGCAATCCATAAAGGGATGTTAGGAGAGTAGAAATAGCCCCAGTTTTTGTTTTTTGTGCATCTCTTCAAACCATAAACATGCTCCAAAGCCTTACTCCCAGTGCAAGGCATCATGTGTATGCAAATCCTTGTGTAACTCAGGCTGACATGGCTTCAACAGAACAGATATCACTTTCTAATTTCCCTGCACATCTGAACAAGTATGGGTTGAGAATAACAAAGTACGGACATATAATGTATGGGAGAGGGTTGTTATGGATGGAATTCGATGAATTCCCATTCTTGTTATAGTATTGCTGTAATGTCAAGAGGTTGTAATAACCTCTTTAGTATGTCAAAACGATACCATAATAACGTGACTGACTCTGCGCATGTGTGTCTAGTGAACTACTGGCTTACCATGAATGGCCACAGCGGTGAGAGCTGGCTCTGAAGGACAGTGGTGCAATGGAAAAAAAAGTAAAGTAAGGACAAATTGTGCTTAACTGTTGCCCATACACTATAAAAGGCAATGGATGGACACCAATTAAAAAACAACTCCGAGTTCCCATCTCAAGGTCATCATACCAACTGTAAACCTCTCGAGCTTCACCCTTGAGGTTTACTATGGTGTCATGACAACCTCTCGAGGGGAACCCAGTTTTGATATTAACTGGTTCCCATCCATTATCCTCTATGTGTTTCATCCTCTTGGAACTCCTCAATGTACTGCAGTCATTGCATCAACTAGCTTTACTTTTTTTCTCTTTTAGATATTTCCTGAAGAAGACCTAAGGTTGAAACGTTGAATTTTAACTCTGTTTTCAGCGTGCATTTAATATTGCCATTTTGTGTTGTCTCAAGTAGTTTGCAAGTCAGAACCCTAAGGCCTGAAGTGCCTACAAAGGAGTAATAAGACAAAGTTAGATTGTGTGATCCAATGTGAATGATTACTGTCAGCCTAGCAGAAATACCATAAATGCCTTTCCACTCCAGGTATCTTTTCGGTCTTGTATTGAATCCTCGTATGCTGTCTACTCTTACAATTTCCTCCAGTAATCATTTTCACAGCCCTTTCATACTCTTCATAAAAGAAATGTTTCCTCAGGTCCCTTCTAACTGTTTCCCTGTCTTAGCTAGTATTCACGCCTCCTAGTTTTGCTATCCTGGATTCTGCTAAATGGGTTGTGTGAGTCTGTAGTCATAGAACCCGTTCTGATTTTTAATACTTGAGTCGCAGTGCTGCCCAGTCCTTTTTTCCAGTGGGAATAAACCCTCGTGTCATTGTCTCTCTTCATAGGCGAGGGCACTTGTTTATGTTTTTTGAAGAAAAAAATCCATTTTCTTTTAATACATGAGTAATAACAGTAGCATTTTCTTAGTAATAGTTTTTATTTTTATATGGTGCCCTTCCCGGATGCTCAAGGTGCCATTACAACAAGGTACATAAAAGGTATGAAGGTAAAACAGCATTACATTTTGAAAACAATAAAAACAACCCATCTTAAAATATTTAAATATTACTAAGCATAGTAGTCTCAAATCAATAAATGAGAAAAATTAAAATATAAATAGCTATTAAATAAATAACTGGGGGTGGAGTCTGAACAAGATGGCTGTGTGAGTTTGCTGCTCCTTCAGAGTCTCTCGCAAAACTGTTGTTTAATCTGTTTTTGGTGTTTTATGGAGCTGCGTTCTAAAGCTAAAGCTTCCTTTGCTGAAATGGCAGAGTCACTGCTGATGAAAGCACAGGCGTAATTACTAAAGAAACAGCACAAACGATGGTTAATAATAAAGAAGTTGCCAATGGTCAGAAACAGATGTTGGGTTCTGGGTCCACAGACTCAGAAGACCAGCCTGAGCCTGAAAATATGACCCTGGTGAAGGCGCACTTAAAAGGTTCAGGGGAAAGGGGATAAAATGGCTTCAGATTCTGGTGATACCCTGGCTTCAGTATTAACGGTGTTACAGGGCCTACGAGCTACACGGGAGCCAGACAAAACAGAACTGAATAAACATTTGGATATTGTGCAAATGGTCATAGCTACAAACAGCAACATTATGACAGGAACTACAAGCTTGAAAGTAGAGATCGACACCCAACAACTAAAAATGGACTTGGCAACTGTAAGTGCAATGTCCAGAGTTAATATACTGGACAATACAGTGAGAAATGCTAAGGCTGAATGCCTGAAAAATTCACTTCATGAACAAAACTTACATTTTGCTGGTGTTTCCCAATATGAGACTCTTGGGGGGGGGGTGTATGCTCTGAATTTTACTTGTGCGATGATGGCTTTGTTTGATGATCTCCCTCTTAACCTGATCATTGAAAAAGCATTTGTGGTACGTAATGAGTCTGATTCTGCTGCACCTGTCCCCACAGTGTTGTTTGCCCAAGACAACTCTAATTGGGACCTTCTCTACCCTTCAGGATTGAAATGTTGTTTGAAACTTGGCCAGAAAGTTGAAAGGTCTTCCATATCACACTGACAAAATCATGGGTCCGATTCTCAAAGCCCTGAGAGAGGCGCAAGGTGCTTGCGCCACACATGAATGGCGCAAGTGGCACCTTGCATCCAAAAATACATCCAGAGCTATTCTCAAAGGCAGCCTGTGTCAACAACAGGCTGCCCACCCTGAACAGGGCTTCTGCTGCTGGTGCACCCACAAAAAGGCTGCAACATGGCACAAGGGGGTATGTGACAGACACAAGCTTCCACAGCCTCCCACTTGGGGTTCTTATAATTCTCCCAGTGGGAGAACTTCTAAGTACCCTTAGACCAGCCAGAGCTGGCCTAAGGGTACTTAGATGAATCCCTTCTGGGAGAGTTAACTGGTGTGCTGTACATCAGCGAAGTCCCTGGCAGTACTGTACAAGTGCCCCCCATTGTCCCCATAGATCAGTTCATTACACAACCCCCTCCCCGATCCCCGATGTCCCTGTTTTCTCTTAGTATCAGCATCCTCTTCCCTGATTCCCACTGAACCCACTGTACAGCCATGGTCCATGTTCCCTGGTGATCTAGTGACCTCCCACCCCACTCCTGTAGGCTAGTGCCTACCCCCGACCCCATCCCAAACAGAACCGGGTATCAGCACAGCGCTACTTTCACCTCTGCTGTCAGCCACTATATGAACTGCAAGTGAGCTCCCACTGTACCAGTAGCAGCTCACCAACCGTGCATTTAGCAGTCAGCAGCTGTAGTGAGGGAAGCACTGTGCCGGTCGCCGGTTCTGTATGGGATGTTGGGTGGGGGTGAGTACTACCTGCTGTGGTGGTCACGGGGGTCCACTAGATCACCAAGGAACATGGACTGTGGCTGTACAGTGGGTGCAGTGAGGATCAGGGAAGGGGTGCTGTTTCTACAGGTTTAACAGGTCATCAGGGTTTGGGGAGGGGGTCGGGGGCTGTGGTTCTGGTGACATCTGGCACCGGTGGGGGTCTGCTAGCCAACAGGGCCTGGCTAGAGTGATGCATAGCCACTCCCCAGCTTGTGACACACCTTCAGGATGCACCTTCTGTTTGGCACATAGCTTGGGTCGCTGCAAGCCATGGGACTTTGCCACTGAGACCTTGCCCAATAGAGAATTGGGTGCAGTGTCCCTGGCATACCAGGCAGTGACGCAAGCTGCCTTTGGGGGCAGCTTGCATCAGTCTAGGGGCTCTTTGAGAATAGACCCCCATATCTTTGCAGACCTTGCAAGAGATGCAGAAAAATGCAAGAAAAGACTGATTTCTTTAAAGCCTGGTTTTACTGAAATAGGTTCTACTTCTCCATTATTGCTTCCAGCTTGTTTAAGGATCACTCGGCTCTGTTTTGGCCTGAAGAATGACTGATGAAGTGTCTTTAAGCAGGGATTCAGATACTAAACCTACTATTGATCCAAGGAACTCCAGTGTGATTAAAGACCCGTGTGTGGACTTGACTGATACAATGTATGATATTGTGACACCCAGGCAATAACAATCTGTCTTAGTAAAATATTTAGGCATACTTGTCATTTGAAAATAGGATAACTTGAATACTTAAGGTTTTCATGCTTTTTTTCTTTGTGTGGATATTTGCTACGTTTTAAGTAGCCAATAATACTTATCACTTTTTTCCTGAATTTTCATTGTGTTTTCCTACAATCTGTGTGATCTAAAACAAATTGATAGGTAGGCAAATTAATAATGAGCTCTCATCTGTTTTGGAGTGTTATCAAACTCTAGGTTAAATAAATTATGTTTATTCTTTAAAATGTTTGTATAACAAGGATTAATGTAGTAAAGGTACGATTTTGACATATCCTCTCTCCCATGTGTGGACACAGATGGTTAATTGTGCTGAATAATCTCAACTGGAGATTGTTAGCGGTTTAATGGCTATATAATTCCATTTTCTTTTGTTTTATTTCTAAATTTGTAAGTAAGGCTAGATGCATAAAAATGTGTTTTATTGTGTATGTTATGTCATGACATAATTGATAAAAACTATACTGTAAAATAAATAAAGAGACAACTGGGATGTCATAACAGAGATGGGGGAGTTAATCTCCAAGTGCCTTTAGGAACAGAAAAGTCACAAAACCCTTCTTAAAGGCTTCCACTGTAGGGTCTTCCCTCAGGGTATCCAGAAGATCAGGCCCACCACCTCAAAAGCCCGGTCTCCTGAGGTTTTCAGCCTGGCCCTGGGTATCACAAGGAGGCTCTCCTCAGTGGAGTGGAGAAGGCAGGATGACACATAAGAGTGCAAGAAGTCTGTCAGATAGCCCAATCCCAACCCATGTAGGATCTTGTAAGTTAGTAAACTGACTTTGAAGGAGATATGCCACTTTAGTGACAGCCAGACTTGGCCTTGAAAGGTTAGTCAGCAACCTAGCAACTGTGTTCTGCACCAACTGCAGATGCCTTAGCATTACCTCACTAAGATTGTGGTATTTTCTGCTGGTGTTATCTGCATTCCCCGTTATAATAAACAAAGAGGTTTTTGTGATTCTAGTGATTTGGGATGATTTTTCCCACAGAATCCTGTCCATTTCATCAATAAAATCAGTAAACACTCATAAACCTTTGTCCCTGTTCACATGCTATGTTCTCTAATCCCCTTGTTATCTTTGCATCTTTGTATTGTACTTTACCAGCTCCTTGATATCCATTTTGTAAAGCAGCATCCAAAATTTCCTGCAGTATTCCAGGGGAGTTCTTACCAGTGTGTGATCTCTGGTGTTCTCACCTCCTTTTTCCTTTTTATCTCATTTTTACGGCTGCACAGCAAGAGATGTGCTGATGCACAGTGAAAGGAGAAGAGAGAGAGAGAAAAGAGGGTCTGAGGGCGTGATCGAATACCAACCACATAGCAGTTTTTAAGCTCCATGCTTTGCTCAGTGAGTGGAGTTGAAGCACATCAGTGTGACTCAGTGCGTCTGTACCCAACCTCCTCTGCAGCTCTCCAACTGGGCACTTTCTCTGTCTCTCTCTGTCTCTGTCTCTCTTGCTCTGCGTCTGTTCCACCACTTCTGTCCTCTTCCTACCTCACCCCTCCCCAACAGCAGTGTTCAGGGCCTCTCTCTTACTGAGTGCTTCCTATCTCTCTTTCAGTCTGTTCCCTGCTCTCTGCACATCTCTTCTGTTTGTTTCTCCCTCATCCCTCCCTGACAGCAGTGTTCTGCACCTCCCTCTTATTGGGCTCTTCATCTCTTGCTTTCAGTCTGTCCCCACCCCCACACTTCTTCTCTTCGTCATGCATTTTCCCTTCCCATACCCACCCCAGCAGTCTCAGCCACACCTGGTTGGGATGTGAGTCAAGGGAAAGAGGGAAATTGATTCACACTGAGGGGGAGACTCAACCTAGCTGAAGGAGACCTGGCAGCTCCACTTACACACACACACACACACACACACACACACACCCTTCATGCACTCCTAGTCAGGCTGCTGCTCTCCTAACTCTTCCTGTGTGTGTAGTCATGCATGTTTCCTATTAATCACCCCGCAGCATGAGACAGCATTTCTTCAGTGACACTGCCATCCGCATAAGTAGTTTGGGCTCGGGCTGTGCCTACCCACCTGCGCTTCTCCAAGGGTGCCCAGGGATCATCCTATTCTCGGGGTACCTATGTGTCCAAGGGGATGGCAGGTGCTGCAGTGATGCCCTGGTAACATAAGAGTGCACATGACTTTGGTGGTGTGCAAGGCTTACTGCATACCAGTACAGTGGTGGTGGTGCTGAGTGACTCTCTCTCTCTCTCTCTGTCTCGCTCATTAACTGACTGACTTCCAGATGAATGGCTGTGCAGCTGAGAGACTGACACCGAGCAGTGGCAGCAGTTTTTCCCCAGCAGGGACCAACATCCCCAACACCTGGCCAGCAGCAGCAGTTATGGCGGAGCTATGCCTACTGCAGCTGCCCAGCAAAAAGCAGCAGCAGCTGGAGCTGTCAGAAGGTGAGTGGGAGGTGGCTGGTGGGTGGAGCACCTTCTGTGGAAGAGAACTGAAGGCTGGTGCTTGGCCAGTCAGGGGGAGGGGTGGGCTAGTGTCCCATCCTGACAGTCAGGAATAAGCATTAGCAGATGGGCAGTGGGACACCAAGAGAAGAAAGGTACAGTGAATGGAGATGCTGTGTGTGTAACAGTCTCAAAATAAGGAGTCCAATGTGAAATCCATGGAGAACTGAAGCTCTGAATGAGGGGGGTGAAATTGGAGATGGGATGGGGATAGGGTGAATAGGGGTGGGGGTACAAGGAGAAATGAGGATACAGGTGAAGGGGTGCTGTGTCTGTAACTGGATCTCAAAATAAGGAGTCTACTGGCAAATCCAGGGAGAACTGGAGTTCTGCATGGGGCAGGAGGAGGAGGAGGAGAAAGACGTGGGGGTGGGATGTGGAGATGGTGAATGGGGTGGGGGTACAAGTAAGAAATGGGGATGCTGTGTCTGTAAGTGTGTCTTCAAAAGGGCAAAATAGAGGAGGGGTGGTGAGGGTCAGGGGCCGAGGACGCTGTAGAACCACAGAGCAAGGGGGGGCTCAGCTTATAACAAAATGCTATTTGTGGTCCAAAACAACAGAATAATTAAATGAATAAAATATAATTTTATATGGTCTTCAGCCCCTGCTCCATCCTGCCCCTTGAAACTGCCGCTGGTTGGGGGGAAGGGGATTCAGATGATGGGAGTGCAAAGAATGTGTGACATTTGAGGAGGGCTGTGCAGGGAAAGAAGGCAGAGAATGAATAGGTGGTTGGTTTGAGGGTCTCAGGAAGGAAACTGGTTAGTAGAGAGAGGAGTGTGGCAAAAGGAAGGGGATACCTGGATGTGTGGGTGTGTGAACAGAAATGAAATTCTGATCATTGGGGTGTTGGGGAAGAAAATTGTGTGGTGAGGAGAGGATGAAAAGGACTGAAACTGGGTACTAGGCTGTGGTAGCAGACAGTGGATATGGGGAGGATACTGGTGTAGAATTTAAAGCAGAGATGTTATCATGGAAAAAGCCTGCAGGAAACAATGTGGAATAGTGTGGAGATGTTGGCTGTGGGGGTACTGAGGTAGGATTTAAGGTGACGGGGTTTTGATGGGAAAAGTCTGCAGGAAGGAATGGGGGATACTGCAGGGGTGTAAGAAGGTGTGGATACTAAGGTAGAAGTGGAGGTGTTGTCAAGGGGGAGAGCCTGCAGAGCTGTATGGTACAGGGGGTTGGGGTTGGAGCAGGGATGGTAGGGATGTAGAGATGCATGGCTTACAAGTTGATTGGAGTGCGGGCTGCATTCTGGCTCCTGACCATTGCTTTTTGTTACTCAGACTGTCTGATATCCATCCGAACTTGTGCTATAATATGAATGTTGAGACATAAATCTAAGAAACATAGAAACATAGAATTTAATGGCAGATAAGGACTGCTTGGCCCACCTAGTCTGCTCATTTCCCTACCTAACGGATAAGATGCAAATCCTAGTTAACCAACAGCCTACTTCCTCCTACCTCCCACTAGAATTGCCTTATGTCTGTCCCATGCATTATTGAATTCCCCCCACTGTTTTTGACTCTACAACCTCCTCAGGAAGGCCATTTCATGCATCTACAACCCTCTCAGTGAAGAAATACTTCCTCACATTACCTCTGAGCTATCCCCCCTCTATCTTCAAATTGTGCCCTCTTTTTCTTGCACATCTCTTTTTCTGAAAGATGCTACCCTCTTGGACTTTGTTGATTCTCTTGAGGTATTTGAAAGTTTCTATCATATCCCCCCTCTCCCTCCTTTCCTAGAGGGTATACATCTTAAGCTCCTTTAGTCTTTCTTCATATGTCTTCTGGTGCAGACCCTGCACCATTTGGTTGCCCTCCTCTGGACAGCCTCCACCCTGTCTATGTCTTTGCGGAGATGGGGTCTCCAGAACTGTATATAGTACTCCAGATGTGGTCTTACCAACTGTCTGTACAGAGGGCAAACAACTTCCTGTTTTCTACTGGTGATGCCTCTCCCTATGTAACCCAGTAACCCCCCCACCCTCCTTACTGCCTTCTCACATTGCTGGCCCACCTTTAGGTCATCTGATATAACTACCCCCAGGTCCCTTTCCATTTTTGTTGTTGTCAGTATCTCACCCTCCATTGTGTATCTCAACCCCCCCCCCATTGTGTACTCTGGGTTTTTGTTTCCCAGGTGCATTACTTTGCACTTCTTTGCGTTGAATCTAAGCTGCCATACATTTGACCATTCCTACAACCTTGCCAAGTTCCTTTTTATCCTTTCCACCCCACCTTGCGTATCAACCCTGTTGCAAATCTTTGTGTCATCTGCAAAGAGACATACTTTCCCTTCCAGTCCCTCTGCAATGTCATTTATAAAGACATTAAAAAGGACCAGCTCCAGTACTGAACCCTGTGGTACCCCACTAGTAACCCCCCTTTCTTCACTGTGGACTCCATTTACTATTACCTGCTGTGTCCTGTTGTCCAGCCAGTGTTTTACCCAGGCTACCACCCTGGGACCCACTCCCAGGCTGGCTAATTTGTTTGTAAGACATATGCCCATTTTTGTAACATGGATATACATATGTCTCTACGGGTTCGGGGAAGGATGAGGTTACCTGGCACAAGAGACCTAGGTTTGACTACTCTGCACAGGGGCACCCAAGTAAATCCAACTACAGGAAGCAATAACTGTAATGTCCAGAACCAGAATTGGGATTTTTCAGTGTGGCTTTATTTATTAACTCACTGAACATAAACAAAGCTCTGTATGGTCCCCCACAGGGCTACGTAACTGTAATGCAGATTAGATGTTAAAACACAGTGGTCCATTTGGCGAATGAACACAATACAACAGTTGCCTGGCTTTGGACCCACCAGGCACTCAGCCCGGACTTTGCATGCGCATTGGATACACAGCCCGACTGGCCTGGCTCCCCTGCCGGCCACTCGACTGACGGTCCACTTGGTGAATGAACCCAAACTCTACTTGGAAAGACATCCCATCAAACAAGGAGGCTCCAAAACTGTGGCTCCCCACACCACTTGAAGTCTGCGACTCCTAGAGAGATTTTGTTTTCGTAATTCCAAATCGAAACTCCCATCAAACAGGGAGACTCCCATCCAGCAAGGAGTAATGTTCCCATCCTGTGGCTCCCCACACCACTTAGAGTCTGTGACTCCTAGAGAGATTTTCAAGTTGCGACCCATGTCTGGGTACCCACCCCATCACTGGCCAATCGCATGAGGCAAGTAGCAAAAACACAGAAGAAATCCGTAGAGGTGGACCTAGTTACTAAAGATGGGGGGGGGGGTTTCCCACCTCCAGCTCCCACAGCCCATACCCGGCCATTTCTCTGGACACACAGAACTTTAGACTTTAAAATGTAGATTGACGGTGGAGGACCTGAAGCACCCCCTCTACAATGAACTTTAACACTTTAAACAGATGACTGCGCTATTTGTTTGTTCTAGTTGACATAGTCCTCCCAAATAGCAGTCCCCAATACTTGAAATCCAACTGAAGAAAAGAAGTTGTTTGCCCCTTCCAATGGGGCCAAACTCTCACCCATTCGTTGCAGGTGCCCCACAGGCGAAGAACTGTAACCTTTGCTGTTATACATGAACAGACTGAACTTAAATTAAAACAGGCAGCTTTCTTCCCAAGGTGGGAGAAGGGGATTGCCCCTGGAACCCACAAAGAACTTTTCCTCCCCCCCGAGGGAGAGGGGTAAACAGACACTACTGGTGTCCTTCTTGTTTGCTTAAGGACAAACTGAAGAATCCTTTGAATTCCCAAGATTCTAAACTTACTCTGAGCTGAAGATTCCAAATGTGGCTCATGCAGCTGTAACAATTCTATTATGATGTCATCCCTCTAGTCTCAGCTGTGACGGAGGACAGAGTGAGACAGTGTGAAACCCATTTAACTGGAGTTTCACAAGCTGCCTTCCCTGCCTACCACTAGGTCTTACTGGGATTCTAGTAACCCCGGGTGACAAAGGGTTACACTCACCCTTGACCAGGAAAATGACTGTCCCCAGTCATTATGCACCCGGCCTTAGGCCATCCCACCCTATGTGCTACCTGCGGAGGGGGGTAATCAGGCCCCCTCCTGCCGTGTGCGAGCACAGGTAGGCAACACTAAGGGCCTAGAGGCCTATAGCTGACATTTCAACCTCTACTCTATCCACTTATATGGACACCTAGTGGCGCTGGTAGAATCGTCCAGAGCATAGCCCTGATAGATCAGCACTGCGGTCCCTATGGCCACTGAGGACCAGAGCCTGTCTATCCCCCCTAACCCTCTAGGGAAAACCTATCTGCCTCTTACATAACATCCCAAACAAAAACAAAACCGGGGGACCTCCCCGACCTTGGGCAGCCTGCAACTACAACATTAGGAACACAGACAGTACTTTAATTTCTACATAAGCTCTGAACGAGGAACCCGATGAGCCCCTCCCCTCCTCTTCTTGTCTTCTTTTGTCCTCCAGGAACACCTGTAAGAAAAGACAAAAACAAAAACCAAAAACACACCCTAATCTGCATTTACGATCTACCTAAACAACAACAGTGACAACAACAACCCTTACCATACAGGAAAAACAGAACACTAAACAACCCCAAAAAGAAAAATATTTTTTTTTTTAGAAAATTAGAAAAGACAGTATATACATTAAGTACAGAAATGACATTGATAACAATACACTTCTTTGGGGGGATGGAATGCCCTAAATGTCCCACTAGTGACTACAAGGCCTGAAGGCCAGTCCATTAAAGAGTCTCTCCTGGGCCGGAGCCCTGTCACATAGTCTTTTAAGGCCATAATCCCGAAGGGGAGAGTCTTTGAGGACAGTTCACACACTGTTTGAAGTCTGTAGTATAAGGTGTGTATTGCAATGTCATAAAGATAGAATAAAAAGAATTTTGATGACTCACCAGCCTCTTGAAGTATTCGTACATCACCAACCTGGTCCCTGCCGAAGACTCTCCCTGGCAGCATTTCTTCTGATACAGCTGGGCGGACATCTTCCAGGAACCCACAGGAGTGCACATCTGGAAACAGCTGGGCTGATGTCATAACTGGAGAAGGAACCTTAGAACAGGAACAAAAAGAGAAACAACTGGTCCAGCGTCATCCGATTACCAGGTGATGAACAGGAAACAGCTGGGCTGGTGTCCTCTCTGGATCTGAAGTCATCTGGTGGTACCAGTAGATGGTTGTTGATTAGGGCAGTACACTTCGGACTGAAGAATGTGGGGCACCTGAGTTCTTGTTTATTCATATTGGCAGTTCAATAAGGTTACTTCACAGTGTAGATGTGGCAGTATTGACTACCACTGCTCGGCTCTCCATTTTGTAGGCACGGGCTTAATTACTGGGAGGTCCTTGCACTGAGGCCAATAGTAGAGGGGGCCAGGGGCTTGAATTATTACTCCATCTGGACGCACATAATTCACACAGTGAGAGATTTCGGATCCCTCTCCGTCCACTATTCTCACTCTGTCCATAAACAATGTCCTGCCTCTCTTCCACTGTGTATACTTTTCGTGGAACAGTCTATTCTTTACATGCTGGTTAGCCCCAGGATGTACATGTTTCATTGCTTCATCCCAGATCCAGGATTTCCTGCCGTTCTGAATCTCCTCCCAGACTCTCCGAGGAAAGGTAGGAAAGGTCATACCAAAGATTTCATTTGCCTTTCTACGAACCAGTCTCTCCTCTTTACTTGCTTTGGTCAATCTGAGACCGCTGGCCTGGCTTGGGGTGGCCAGTCCAGGTTCTGCCAGCTTCGCATCCTCAATGAAATTAAAAAAAGATCCCTGACTTCTTTTTCTTCTTCTGGTGAAGCCGGAGCAGTGGCATCACCACCTTCTTGAACACATTCCTCCGAGGCAAGATCTTGAGGCTGTGTACTCGTTCCTATCTCACAAGACCACTTAGGTTCCTCCTCATCTTCCTCTTCACTGAGGATCTGAGCCCAGGAGTGAGCAGTAGTTCTCACCCCCGAGACTATCCATTCATCACTAGGAGCGGAGGTCGACACCTCCCATTCAACAGCCTCCCGGATCTCATCTTCACCTTCGAGACTTGGGCTAGGCCCCCCCACCCAGGGGTCTATTGATGCTTTATCTGAACTTGCCTTCTGAGATCCAGCATCCAAAACTTTAACTTCAGACTCAGTCTCTAATTCTGCACTCTCTAACTTTGTGCCACACTCCCCTGGGGTACCTTCCTCCACAGGCTCCGCCTGATGCTGTGTGCTGCCAACTGCAGATTCTTCAAGTTGTGTCCATGTGGGAGCCAAACGAATTTGAGGCGCTTTATACAAGCCATATTTTTGTAGACAGCCAGCACAGTGAGGAATCATGAAGACATCCCTTCCAGCACTAAAGCACATCTGGCATACAAGCACTGGATAATTAGGAATTGCCACATCAGGAAGGAGTTGCCCTCTATAGCACCAATTTTCAATGTCTCTCAATCTATTTACTGCTGCTGTTACTGTAACCCGGGCATGATCTGGGTAACGAGCTGGTCCCGAGGCCATAACTGCAGAAAACAAACAAAAGTTCACTGTAACTCAAAGTCCCACTTTAAATGAACACACTCTGTAGCTTTAAAATGGCTCCTCTGCTGCTGTGTTTACTTTACTACCCCACCCTGTAATGGCGGCGGCAGCACTCCTGTGCATCAACATTCAGACTCTGGGTCAAGCCACTGCGCACCCGATTTACATCAGCTACTAATAACTTTTATTTCAAACTGCACAACTTGCTCTGTTCTGGCTTTCTCACATTTACAGGATTTTCCTTGGACTTTTCACATGCTGGCAACATTTATTTAATCACAGTCCCTTTTAAAACTTCAGGTTTCAGCACAAGATTGCCTGCTTCTGCTAGTGTTGCACTTATTTTACAACCCACAGTCTCTCTCTGGCTGCAAACTTTAAACTGAGGCTACTTTCATTGCTATGCACACATTTAATGGCTTTACAGACTTGCACTTGCCAGCAGGATATCACACAATCGCTACTTGCGAAGCGACTATACAGCTGCTCTCACATTTATATGGCATTACTGAAAATCACTGATTTGAGCAGTTTTAAATCGTGTACTCACTGTTATGGTAGCAGATTGCTGCGATGGAGGAAAACGACCTGCAGCCAGATTTTTGAAGGCCTCGATTTCAAACGGTGGGCAGTCTCCGCGATCGTAGTATTAATCACACATTCACTGATCCCACGACCGACGCGGTTGAGCCTGATTTTGAACTAGAAAAGTCACTTTCACTGTTTACAGCACTTTGAACACTTCGCGAACACTCTCCACTGCCAGGACACGACTACTCTATGTCTCCTCTCGAATGCTGAAGCAGACTCTGAAGAGCTGGCTGAGGGCGGACTAATGGCAAACTGACCAACCACACGACGCCATGCAAATGAGCCTCTTCTTCCTCATGAGGGCTCCTCTCCTCACAGCGATTGTCGAGCAGGCAAATTTAAACTGAAAAGATGCACTTTTTTTTTCCAACTGACTCCACGGCGGGAGCCCATTTTAACCACGTAACATTACCATTAACTCTGCAGTCTTTAGTATTGCACAGAAAGCATTTCCAACGTCCAGGGCATAATTTCTCTGTTGCTACCCTTAGTTTTCCACACTTTTCTTCACAGAACTTTATTTTAAAACTGACAAACGCTGTAAACTATGTTGATGCAGGACAAGGACACACACTTTGGCTTTACAGCCCTTGTAAACAGTTGGCATTTTTAAACAGCAGCACAAGATTTACAGCACACAGCACACACTAGGAAATTGTTTCAACTTTTTGGCTACTAACTGCCAGATAGCCAAAACGCTTAGCCTACTTGCCCAAGCACCTTCCTTACCAAACAAATCCAAAGCAGTGCCTCCATTTTTGTAAGGCATATGCCCATTTTTGTAACATGGATATACATATGTCTCTATGGGTTCGGGAGGATGAGATTACTCATACAAGAGACTAGGTTTGACTATCCTGCATAGGGCACCCAAGTAAATCCAACTACAGGAAGCAATAACTGTAATGTCCAGAACCAGAATTTGATTTTTGTGGCTTTATTTATTAACTCACTGAACATAAACAAAGCTCTGTATGAGTTTCACAGGGCTGTAGTATAACTGTAATGCAGATTAGATGGTAAACACAGTGGTCCATTTGGTGAATGAACACAATACAACAGTTGTCTGGCTTTGGACCCACCAGGCACTCAGCACGGACTTTGCATGCGCATTGGATACATAGCCCGACTGGCCCGGCTCCCCTGCCTGCCACTCGACTGATGGTCCACTTGGCGAATGAACCCAAACTCTACTTGGAAAGACATCCCATCAAACAAGGAGGCTCCCAAACTGTGGCTCCCCACACCACTTGAAGTCTGCGACTCCTAGAGAGATTTTGTTTTCATAATTCCAAATCGAAACTCCCATCAAACAGGGAGACTCCCATCCAACAAGGAGTAATGTTCCCATCCTGTGGCTCCCCACACCACTTAGAGTCTGTGACTCCTAGAGAGATTTTCAAGTTGCGACCCACGTCTGGGTACCCACCCCATCACTGGCCAAGTGCATGAGGCAAGTAGCAAAAACACAGAAGAAATCTGTAGAGGTGGACCTGGTTACTAAAGATGGGGGTTTTCCCACCTCCAGCTCCCACAGCCCATACCCAGCCATTTCTCTGGACACACAGAACTTTAGACTTTAAAATGTAGATTGAACCGTGGATGACCGAAGCACCCTCTACAATGAACTTTAACACTTTAAACAGATGACTGCTCTATTTGTTTGTTGTTGACATAGTCCTCCCAAATAGCAGTCCCCAATACTTGAAATCCAACTGAAGAAAAGAAGTTGTTTGCCCTTCCAATGGGGCCAAACACTACCCATTCGTTGAAGGTGCCCACAGGCGTAAGAACTGTAACCTTTACTGTTATACATGAACAGAGTGAACTTAAATTAAAACAGGCAGCTTTCTTCCCAAGGTGGGAGAAGGGGATTGCCCCTGGAACCCACAAAGAACTTTTCCTCTCCCCCCAGAGGGAGGGGGGTAAACAGACACTACTGGTGTCCTTCTTGTTTGCTTAAGGACAAACTGAAGAATCCTTTGAAATCCCAAGATTCTAAACTTACTCTGAGCTGAAGATTCCAAATGTGGCTCATGCAGCTGTAACAATTCTATTATGATGTCATCCCTCTAGTCTCAGCTGCGACTGAGAACAGAGTGAGACAGTGTGAAACCCATTTAACTGGAGTTTCTCAAGCTGCCTTCCCTGCCTACCACTAGGTCTTACTGGGATTCTAGTAACCCCAGGTAACAAAGGGGTTACATGTTTATTTATTTTTTGTGTGGGACTGTGTCAAATGCCTTGCTAAAGTCTAGGTAGGCCATGTCCACAGCCCCTTCCTGGTTTACTACTTTGGTCACCCAGTCAAAGAAATCAATTAGATTTGTCTGACATGACCTTCCTGCTGTGAATTCATGCTGCCTTGGGTCCTGTGCCCCACTGGCTTCTAGGTACTCAACAATTCTTTCCTTCAGAAGTGATTCCATCATTTTCCCTACCACTGAGGTCAAACTGACAGGTCTGTAGTTTTCTGCCTCTGTCTTGCTCCCACTCTTGTTAGGGGAATCACATTCACCCTCCTCCAGTCCTCAGGTACCACACCATCCTCCCATGATTTATTAAAAAGGGTAGTCAGTGGTGCTACTAGCTCTTCCCTTAGTTCTTTTAGAATTCTGGGGTGAATCCCATCAGGCCTCATTGCGTTATCCACCTTCAGTTTTAAGAGTTCTTTCAGAATCCTTTCTTCTGTGAAAGGACTAATATCAACCCCTATCCAGAGTGCTTCTATTAACTGGATTAGGTATCTCCCCCTGCTTTTCCATTGTGAATACTAAGCAGAAGTATTTGTTCAGTATCCCTGCTTTTTCACTGTCGCTCTCTGCCCAACCACCTTCCTCTTTATTCAGCCTCAGTATCCCTGCTTTAGTCTTTCTTTGCTCCCTAATGTACCTATAAAATGTTTTATCCCCCTTCTTAATCGAGTTGGCTATCTTTTCCTCAGTTTGGGCCTTTACTATTCTGACTGCCTTCCCCCACTTCCTTCTGCTTTAACTGGTACAGTTCTCTGTCCTGCTCCTTCTGTGTTTCTTTATACTTCCTGAATGCTATCTTTTTCTCCCTTAGCTTTCCTGCCACTTCTTTTGGGAACCATAGTGGTTTTTCTTTCATTTTGATTTGTTTATTTGTTTCACACAAAGACTTGTTGCCTCTGTGATGGCGGTTTTGATGTTTCCCCATTGTTGCTCCACCCCACCTTCTTGCCTGTTTGCTAGTGCTTTTCTGAGGCACTCTCCCATTTTGACAAAATCAGCCCTTCTGAAGTCCAGTACCTTCACTTTTGCATGGCTTTACTCTACAGCTAAGTTTATTGTGAACCACACTGTTTGGTGGTCGAGTGTTCCCAGATGGATACCCACGTCAAGACTGGAGATCCTCTCTTCAGCCCCATTTGAGAGTACCAGGTCTAAAATTGCTCCCTCCTGAGTGGGTTCCAAAACTAGCTGTCTGAGGCATGCCCCCATAGGGCATCGAGAATGACCCTGCTCTTGGATGTGGCTGCAGTAAAGGTGTTCCAGTTAACATCTGACATAATCAGGTCCCCCATCAGCAATATCTCCCCTTTCTCTGCCATCCCAAGGATGCCTTCTATCATTTCCTTGTCCATTTCCTCCCCCTGAGATGGGGGTCTATATACAACCCCTGTGTGGATTGTGGTGCCATTTTCAGTCTCCAGGGTGACCCACAGTGCCCCCTCTCCTCCCTGTTTACCCTTTAGTTCTGTTGCTTTGATCCCCTCCCTTACATAGAGAGCTACTCCTCCTTTTCTTCTTCCTTCCCTGTCCCTCCTGTAGATTGTGTACCCTGGTATGTTGACATCCCAGTCATGGTTCTCTGTGTACCATGTTTCTGTGGCTACCATGATATCCAGGCATCCCTCTTCCATCAAGGCCACCATTTTGGGGAGCTTTTTACCTAGACAGTGGGCATTGGTACTAATTACCCTCCATTTTTTTATGACTTTATTTATTTTTGCCCCATCCCTGTCCTTATTGTCTTTGTCTTTTTTCTCCATTTACCCCTGCCCTTCTCCCTATTGAATGCTCTATCTTGGTGTTTACCTCACTAACTAGCCTGCTTTTTGGGGGGTCTAGGATTTCCCTTCTCCTTTTCAGTGCCTCCCTCCTTGGCTAGTTTAAATGCTTGCCAATAAAGCATTTAAACCTATCACCTAAGATCCTGGTTCCCCTTCTGGATAAATGCAGACCTTCGTGCCTATATAGGTCTGCATCACTCCAGGTGGATCCCCAGTCCCCAGTGAAGCCACATCCCTGAGCTCTGCACCAGTTTTTCAACCAGTCATTGAATCCCGTTGTGCAGAGTACCCTAGCCTCATCCATGCCATAGACAGGTGGCACTTCCGAGAAAGTTACCGTGTGTGCTGCTTGTCTAAGGACCCTCCCCAACTCCACAAACTTCTGTTGCACTGCTCTGATCCCTAAACCTATATCCTCCAGAAACAATCAACTACAACTCTGACCCTCCACCCTAGGGAGTGCCTTCCTTCCTTTCAGACACCTATTTCAGAGAGGTTAAGTAACAGGTCTAGTCACAAATGACTGCAAATCACTCCCAGCTACAGTTCCTTCATGGCAAATTAAAATTAAACTAAAAAAAGTCAACCCCAAAAACAGAATCAATACTAGTTACTTACACAGGTCCAAAAAGTAATAATTCAATTCAGTGTAGTCTAGAAAATAGCCTCCTTGATTTAAGGAAGCTCTAAGTACAGCATTCTTTTTTTTTTTTTACTGATCATGCAGTTCCCAAAGTACAACACGGAGTGTTCAAGGGGTCTGGGTAAGAAATACTGGCATGTCTGTAATGTGTTTGGGGCAAAGTGGCAAAGAGGCACCACATTTTCTGGCTTACAAATACAATTTTCTAGCTGCACCACTGAGGGATGGTAAAAAAAGTTTCCCAGAAGTGCAGTTTTTTGCTAACCAGCGGGCATAGCCACCCATCTCATGTGCCATAATGATGTGGCTTTGAAAGTCCCTAAAGGAGGCACCTGGGAAGTTACATAAGTGAGGTACTGGGGGTGGGGAGAGAAGTAAGGGAGAGGGGGATACATTGGTGATGGTGAGTTCCATATCTGTACAAAAAGCCAAAGAGTTACTGGTGGAGGGTAAGGATGCCAAGACCATGCTCTATAAGTTGTTAGGATAGCTTGCGGAGGGCACCTGGTGTGTGAGCTACTGGGGTGGATTATAGCCTTTGTATTTGCAGGGTGCTGAATACCAGTCTCCCTGACTTTTACGAAGTCTCTCTCAGCTGTTTTTGTGCCTGTGAGTGCCATAGAAATCCTATATATAAAAAACTAGTGGGGACATGATGTGCAATACTCAGGGCTTTTATGCCACCATACGGAAGTGGCCTGTGCTGTGTCTATGGGGATACCATGCAAGTAAGTGAAGAGGTCACGTGACAAGTTTTAAATATACAGTCTCTATGGTGAGTTCCTGCCTGTTGTGTGGGGAGTGTTTTTTGATATATTTGTGTGTATTGGTGTAATTCCTTTATCACTCAAGAGAACCCTTTAAGACAAAGGCCTTTTTGCAAGGTTTCTGGTGAGAGGGAGAGGGGTTATACAGTGCATTTATTGTGCTGCTTTTTGCCCTACCCACCCAAGACGATGTAATCAGGCTGCCTGTTTTTCCTTGCTTTTGTAGGTTGTTTTCCAGGTGTTACATTTTTGTTCAACAGAGAGCGAGTTGTTTTTTTTATGTATAAAACATCCTTTAAATGGAGACCACTCTGGGGTCTTCACAATAACATGTACATTTACTATACAACAGCACACAAATAGACTCAGATACTGTGTACCCACACAGTCGCTCTCAATCATGAATACATATACAAGGTAATAATTGAAACAGTCTACATTAATGCGCAGACAGAAATGTTTGTAGTGTTCTTGAACCTTATACAAAAAGACAAAGTAGATGAAGTAATATTGGACCAAAAAGGAACTGTCAGTACACAAGCTTTCAGTCTTACTTAGCAGCTCTCTTACAGAAAGAAATCTAAAGCTCAGATCAATCCAGATTCTATTCTGACTATTTTTTTCTGTTTTAAAATGGGAATGTGCATTAGCTACACTTTCACTCCTAGGTGGGGCCCTGCCCCTGATTTGCACTTTTTGAGTATAATGAAACATGTTACTTACAGCTTTTTAGTTCATATTTACATTTGATGCATATGTGCACCAAACATTTTGCTTTCACTGAAAGGGGATTTCAGGGAGTGTCACTGCCAAGCGCATTGCAGTTGAATATAGCAGAGGCCTGGAAGTTGACACGAATGTCCATGCAATGTGGTCATAAAACCACTCGCTGCCTGCTGGATGGAAACTTCATGTATTTCAAAGGACCCGAAGCTGCTCCACTCAGAGAGGGCTTTGGTCCTTTGATCTGAATGAAGCCGGGTCAGCAAACAGCTGATCAGCTTTCAATGCCAGGAGCCTGTCAGCCAAGGGACACTGTCAGCTTCTGGGGCAGGTAAACTCGTGCATGCACGAGTAGTTCATTTAACTTGCAATGTGGGATTTTTGTATTCCTAAAATGCGACAGTCCCCTGAACACAGCAAAGTATTTTATCATTAAAAATGAGTGCTCAAACATACACTATATAGAGTTGAAATCTGAAGCCAAGACTCCGAGCATGCGTATCAGTGCGACCACTGGACCACTGCTTCTCTAGACCGCAGACACATCTTCACTCTTCAACGCCGGACTGTGAACTGAGGAAATCAGGTATGTGGTTCAATGTATTTCAATGGGGTTTTGAACTTAGTGGCATAACAAGGCAATTTTTGAATATGTTTGCCACAGATTTTCAACATGCCTTTTTTGGGACTTCACCTCATGAACAGTGGCAGTGAAATTAGGCTAATCTGTCCTGAAAGGTGATTTCATGGTTGCTGCATGAAATCACCTTTCAGGCAGGAGTTAAAAATCTTCTCTGCCCTTATTCATGAGGAGGGGTCTTAAGAAGGCAATGTTGACAATTTTAAAATTCAATATACTTTATTATATTCAAAACATATAAAACAAGACATACAACAAAATGCAATAACAACAAACAATGAGCCCCAACAAGTCCTCCCCATTCCCCACTGCCCCCCCCAAGGCAGAGTGAATCAATCGAAACCTGGCTAAGTAGGAACCAATAAGGAGAAGCAACTAGGGAAACACCCCAGATTAGGAAAGCAAAATGATGGACCAATAAAGTAATCTTAATATAAAAGTTAAGGCATGGGAAATAGAAGAATAAGGTTGAGAATTATGGATTATAGATGGGGCTGTTCTAGAGCACATCAAATTGTATACAGGTATGTAGCGTGCTCCACTTCTTATTAAAAGATGGGAGCCCATTATGAAGACTAGCAGTCATCCGCTCAACATGGAAATAGAACAGGAGTTTCTGCAGCCATTCATGGTATGAAATTAAAGTTTGATCAAGCCAGTGACGAAGGACCACCTTTTTAACTGATAGGGAAATTAAAGTAATAAAATATCTCCTCTCGTTCACCACAACTGCACTGTAATCCTCAATTATACAGATTTCTGGGGTAAAGTCCCCTTCTATATTGAGAAGAGGGTCAGCCCTAGATGTAATCAAATTCCATAAAGGAACAACTTAAGGGCATTCCCTTAAAATGTGTAACAACGTACCTTCAGCTTGATCACACCTTGTACATAAAGAGCAATGCAATTTACCCATTTGACTAGTTTGGGGGTGTAAAATACAGATTGTTCAAAATATGAAATTGAGTAAGCTGTAACTTATCCTGGGAAGTGTAAACATAGAGCTCTTCCCAAATTTTATGCCATCTAAAAACATGTTGTGGAAAAATTGCATTTCAGTACGGGAAGTCTCCATTAAAATTGGGAAATAACCTAGAAAATGAAAAGGAATATAAATTGGAGACTACGTGTTGCTGTGATACTTTATCTATTGCAGAATGCAGGAACTCCACAAAGTTGATATCTCAGGGTACAGAGCCAAACCACTGGAGAAGGATTTAATGCAACCAAAATTCCTTAAAAACTGCTCTAACTGGAAGGACTCTAGAATGCCCTGACAAGAAGATAAAGCACCATTTTGGAGCAAGTCACACACCCTAACATTAGCTAGCTGAGGTTACCAGGTGTCCATCAGGACCCGTCCACCTACTTTAAAATTAAGATTATGAAAAACAGGCTGAGAAACATCTTTAGAGTGCTTGTATCATATAAGTGTGCTTAACTATAAATGAACACGTACTGAAATACCTATTACAGAGTCTCGAAGATCAGCAGGTAGAGCCTTAGAAGAAGTAAGCAACATAGCCAAAGTAAACAGGGCAGCCCTGGTGATCTGTTCTTTCTCCAGTTCAAGACAAATAGGAGAATAAGCGGGGGCCCCATCTTCAAGGCTCAGACTAGATCACTTTAAGTATTTGTTAGCGTAGCTAGCAAGATAGTATACAGTAAAATGCAGGAGCCAAAAGCCATCAAACTTTTTAGGAGCTGCAAGTCTATTGTATGCTCTTCTAGGAGTCTTATCTGACCAAATAAAGTGGTAAATTAACCTATGAATTTGTTTGAATCATGATAAAGGGAGCCAAACATTAAGCATATTAATTGGGTAAAACAACCGGGGGAGAACATTCATCTTTATAATGTTTATTCTACCCCAGAGAGTCAAAGGCAAAGATTTCCATCTCTTTAAATCATGTTGCAAAATAACTGACAAATCATCTAGATAGAGTTTTTTTAATACCAGGTCGTACTCCTTGAAAGAATAACACCAAGATATTCAATCTGCTTGGGAGCCGAAGATAATACAAGCGATAAAACATCTGATTTGAAGACAGCAGAGTTTAGTGGCATAACTGCTGACTTATCTAAATTGAGTTTGTAATTAGAAAGTACACTGTATTCTTTAGTAGTGGCAAGCACAGCTGAGATAGATACTTTGGGGTTGGTCACATGCAGCAAGAAGTCATCTGCATAAGCAGAGAGCTGTAAATTCCATGAGCCGACCCTCACCCCCAACAGATCTATGTTACACTTAAGTTTCAATATCAAGGGCTCCAAATACAGATTAACCCTTAGAAGACTGTGGACTTATATATACGTCCAGAATCTATATACGTTCACACATATTCAGTTCTCAAAGGGTATAACGAGGGAGATAGAGGACATCCCTGCCTAGTGCCAAAATATAAGGAGAAAGTCGAGGAGAATACCCCATTACAATACATTCTGGCACTTGGGCAGGACTACATGACCTTAATCCAATGAAGTCATGCAGGGGGAAAACCAAATTCTTCCAGGGTGACAAACAAAAAATTCCAGTTAACTCTATCAAAAGCTTTCTCCACGTCCAGGGAGACCAGGGCAGTAGGAGTCCCAGAGTCCCTGGACACGGAGAAGATATGAGAGAGGTTATGTAAATGATCTACTGAGGAACAGTTAGGCATGAAGCTGACCTGTTTATAGCTAAGTCCAGCCCAGACTGCATTAATCCTGGAAGCCATCATTTTAGACAGAATTTTAATACCATAATTCAGTAGTGATATGGGTTGATAACTAGTCACACTATCTGGAGACTTGCCAGATTTAGGAAGCAAGACAATCACGGCTTCAAGGAAGGTGCTGTCTGAGATACCGGAGTCATATAGGTAAAGAAAAAACAATGTAACAGAGTTGCAAGTTCTTTAGCAAATAATTTATAAAAATTAGGGGTAAGGCCATCAGGCCCAGATGCCTTATCAAGTGAAAAAGCACTGATGGCAGCTATAGTTTCTTGTGGGGATAAGGGTTCCAATAAATAGACTTGTTGACTATCAGATAGGGTGGAAAGAGGAATGGGTGCCAAATAATCACAGATACTTTAAGTTGAGGGGGTATTAGGCATAGGCCCATAGAATTCTCTATAATATGTTTGGAATTCTTGAGCAATATCCATTGGCAGAGTTTTAAGAGAACCATCCCCATCTGATTTGATGGAAGAGATTAGACGGGATGCTTCCTCCTTCTGGAGATGTAAAGCCAGAAGACGGCTTGCTTTTTCCCCTTGATCTCTGTAATTAGAATGTTTTTTTAAAAATAGAATACTTCACTTTTTCCCTCAAAAGATCAGCATATTTATCATAGAGAAGCAGCAGCTCATTGTGTAAAACCTCTGTGGTTTGGGGATTTTTCCATCCCCTAATGTGATACAAAAGAGCAGAAGCCTCTTTCTCTCTGTTTTGTTTCCTTTTGGCTGCTAATCGAATAAACTCCCCTTGAAGAAAGCGTTTAAAAGCATTCTATTTTAAATCTCCTTTGTCTGTGGAACCAGTATTCTGAGATGTGAAAACCTCCATTTTCTCTTGAATTCTAATAATAATATATTCATCCTTTAAGAGTTGGTTATTCAATTTGCAGGAGGTATCCCTCTGGATATTAGACTCCAACTAAAGTTTTGACCAGATTAAAGAATGGTCAGAAAGGACTCTAGTATCTCACAACCCAGCACTCCACTCAATGCACTCTGACTAATCAGAATATAGTAATTTGGGAATATGACCCATGGACTGAGGAATAGAATGTGTATTCCTTATCCTTAGGATGTAATATATGTGTAACCCCTAGGTGGCGCTATCCCAAGGGCTACTACCCCTGCTTGCTTGGCTAGTAGCAGGTTAAGGGGCCTGAGTTCTGAAACAGGTGCCTCCACCTGGAGGTCAAGGTTGGTAGTGGTCAAGCTAATCTGGGCACAGTCCTCCGGGACACAGTAACCCCCCCTCTTTCCTTACTAGTGGCCAGAACAATACACAATAATCACTTTCACAATACCCCTGATACACCACACAAGTACCCACACTGTTTGCACTTACCACCAGGGCTTTCCTCTTGCCTGGCCCTGGAGACCCCCTGTAAAACAAGGTTATACACAGCAAATAACAGCAGTACAGTACTCTTGCACAAACTGGTACCACAGTAGGGGTAAATGCAGTTAGATCTGATTTATTTAAGGGACTTGAACAAGGGAGGGGTGTAATCAGGTTAATTTGCTTAAAGGCTCTGTCAGTCAAACAGTTATGCACGCACTTCAGGGTCCATAAACAGTCACACACTCTGAGTACCCAGATGGAGAATGGTGGGCAAGCCAGGAATGTTGCAGCTGGTTGGGACCCTGTGATGGAAACAACCAACATGCACAACACACACTATTTGTAATCCAGAGTTGGAGGGCTCAGTTCATGACAAGAAAACAACAAGACAGTCAGATGACACACTTTTAGATTAGGCTGTTGTTGCAGGGAGCTACCCTTATGATTACTCATGATACCCAAGACTGGACACAGGCTGGATGAAAATCGAGACAGCAGGTGGTTAATCTGGAGTGCCAGGAGAAACAGGGCCCATACGATTCGCCGAGGTGTCGTTCCTGTTCAAGCGTGGAGCAGGAGGCTGATCCCCAGGCAGGTCTCTCGTCGGTGGCTTTCTCAGCGTAGCAGGTATTCTGGCTGGGCCAGTGTAGCAGGGCCCAGGCAAATGGAAATGGATATGGATTCAGTCCGTGGGGTAGTCTGGCAGGGCCAGCGTGGCATGGCCAGGCCGAATGGAGATGAACGCATATTCAGTCCGATTAGGCTGGATAAAGCTTCTAGCAAGCAGAACACAGTTCACACAGTGGGGAACCAAGTCATGACCCACTTTCAATACACAGCACATTTACATGTAAAGGATTCTATGGTACCCTGCAAACCACTCTCTGGTCACGATCGCAAAGTCTCTGCACAAACCGGGGATTCAAAAGCAGCTAAAAATCCTAACAGGCTGATCGCATTCAGCAAAATCTTCAGTCTTCTTCAGGTATGAGCCTGGTAAAAATCAGTGGCTTACCTCGTTCTCACAAACTTGGATTTAGTCTGAAATAATTCTCTTCTCCCTCTCAGGGGCAGCAGGCAGACATGAAGGCCACAACTCAGGCCTTTCTGCAGTTCGCCTGTGTGAAACTACTCAGACTGCTGCTTGACTGTCTCAAGCTTTTGCTTCTTCAGTTCCCAACCAAGATCTGACTCATCTGCCAGCATGCCAGGGACTTTCCCCAAAATCCAAAAGGTTTGGTTGGCTGATCTGTCTGTCAGTCACAACAAAGACTCACCCTTCAGGTGCAAAAAGGCATCAAAAGCCCAAAACTACAATTCCTACAGATTTTGACTCCAGACAGCTCCTGCAGTCAGGCTCCATTTTAGGTCCCACACGAACTGATTGGTCCAATTCACAGTCCAGGACCAAGATAGTGGAGATTAACAAAACAGTCCTTGCTGCAAAGAAGGCAGGTTAGACAAACTACATTATCATTATCACTCTAAATGATTTTCAGCAAATAGTTACCTCTTTCAACAGAGCTCTCTCTCAGATTACTTATGACTGCAATCCAGGCAGCTCTTAAAAATACAGTACACAGAGGCTATACAGGCACTCTTTGGCAATCACATTTAAATTGCTAAAACGCAGGACATCAGCCCGGCACTGAGCATTTAGGCAAGCTCAAGGAAGTCTTTTCGGGAACCCCCATTTGTAGGGGGGGTTACACCCTTCCCTGCCTGGAGAAAACTTGACGTCCGTGTCAAGTCTGTATCATCATGCATCAGTTAACATAAACTTATTACTTTACTAAACATATTCACTACACTTCATGATACTATATGCATTCTGACAACACATTATGCATATTTCACACAGGAAAATTGAACATCACTATACTGAATCAGGTAATAACTTCTTGTAGCTTAAACAATACAAGAGGGGGCCCTTCTCTATCAGCTAACTTGGGGCTAGAGGGGGCAGGGGCACCATGCTGAGAGGGAAAGACAAGTAATCTGGAGTTGGCTGTCAAGCTCAATTTGGCAGTGAGCTTGATGAGACATAAACACCTTCGTGCACAACATTGAGAGGCAAATCCACTGGCTTCCTGGGAGAATCATAACTGAAGCGTACTACTGGCTTGACAGCTCTGCCGGTCTTTCTTAGGGGGACAACTACAGTCTCTGCACTCTCAGCACTGGTCTGGGGACTTTCATCATTTGTGAGGGGTGCCTCTGCCTGGATGAGAACATCCAAACTTGGGGCACTGTCGGCTACTTGCTCTGCAGGCTCTGTTTCTATAACACTTGACTCATTTTGCGAAGGCTCAGGCACAATCAAACTTTGCGGCACTGAAGGGGGGTTGTCAGCACTCTCATGGTGTTCTTCAAATTGTGGTATGTCACCAGAAAGACTCAAACCCTCAACCCCTTCTTCAGGCAAATCATACAGTTCCACAATACACAGGGAATCTGCATCTTCAGACATGATACTTTGCACTTCAGTTTTAGGGAACATTGGCTCCAAGGATGAAGCTGGGGGGTTAGACAGTCCAGAAGGCCCAGCTTCATCCCTACAGTTAGTCACAGGATTTCCCTGAAACAACTGACTCAATTCATAGGAGGGGTAATTGGCATAGTCGCACTCACTTTCATCAGAAGTGGACTGAGTGGACTGACAGACACTATCATTCTGGGCCTGCTGTGGAGGAAACCTTAAATCTATGACCATTTAGGTAGGTTGATGCTGTCTCTTTCTTGCAGCAGCACAAGTCACCAGCCCATGGGGCTCAATTTCTGGGGGTTCAGCCTCAATCATGACTTGGCCGATAGGTAGCAAGTGGTTACGGTGCATGGTCTTGACAGCTTTGGAGTTGTTCTCTGGACGCACCTTGTGCGCAGGTAAATCATACAACTTTCCAACTACTACATGGGGAAGATGGTACCACCCATCAGCAATTTTGTGTTTACCATGCAGTCCCAAATTGTGTAACAACACATGGTCTCCAGGGTGAAGCTCTTGAGCCTTTACTTTTTTATCATGCCTCTCTTTGTTGGCTAGATTTCTCTTGGTGGCCATTGTCTGGGCCAGTTGATAGGCATGGTTCAATTGAGCTTTCAGTTTTTGTACATATTGCAAGTAGATTTCGGCTTGGATCCCATCTGGAGAGACCCCAAAACAGACATCAAATGGCAGCTGGGCCTCTCTCCTGAACATGAGGCAGTAGGGGGAGAACCCAGTAGAATAATTTTTCATGCAATTGTATGTGTGTACCAAGGTGCTAATCTGCTGGCACTATTAATGCTTGTCTTTTGGGTGGAGGGTGCCCAGCATGTCTAGAAGGGTGCAGTTAAAATGTTCTGGTTGAGGGTCTCCCTGTGGGTGATAGAGGGTGGTTCTTGACTTTCGCACCCCCCCATAGAGAGAGCATTTCTTTGATTAGTCGACTCTCAAAGTCTCTGCCCTGGTCAGAGTGGATCCACTGGGGGGCACCATAGTGGATGAAGAAATTTTCCACTAGCACTTTGGCCATGGTAGATGCCTTTTGATCTTTGGTGGGAAAAGCTTGTGCATACTGCGTGAAATGATCCGTAACCACTAACACATTGCCAATGTTCTGCTGATCAGGTTCTAAACATAGAAACATAGACTTTGATGGCAGCTAAGGACTGCTTGGCCCATCTAGTCTGTCCATTTCCCTACCTACAGGATAGGCCGCAGATCCTAGTTAACCAACAGCCTAAACACAAGAAGTCTATGCAGACTAGTTCAATGGGAATGCTGGTAGCAATATTAATAAGGGGGGCAACCCTCTGAGGTAGGGCTTTTCTTTGTATGCAGTGACTACAAGTCTTTACATGGTGCTCAACATTGGCCCCCATTTTAGGCCAGTAGAAGTCAGATCATACCAGGTCAAGGGTTCTGTTAATCCTGAGGTGCCCCATGTGATTGTGAAGGGACCTCAGTACCAAATCTTTAAAGGCTGTGGGCAGGACCAATTGTTGCTTGTCTACTTTGTCACTATGATCTACTGTCTCTCTATACAACAACTGATTAAGCAACTTCAATCTGGGGCCTTCTTTAAACAATAAAGCAGTTCGCAAGTCAATGGAACGTAACTTAAACATATCTTTCCCCGCATGCAGGGCATCAAGTGCTGGCTGAATCATAGGATCTTGAGATTGAATGCTGTCATTGTCAAATTGAGGTAGTGCACTAATATCTAGAGCAGAGAAGTGACAATATGCAGCTGGTATGCAGGTGTCAGAAGGGCCCAAGCAATCTACTGAACAGTCCACTGTGTCCGCAGACATCTGTTCATCTCTATCAAATGTTTGGCACAATGCTTGAATGTCAGGTTCAGACAGCCTGACCCAATCACTCTGGGAAGTGGGCCTTCGTGATAGGGTGTCAGCATCAATATGGTTCAGGCCTGGTCTGTATTCAACAGCATAATCATAGGTCGATAATGCAGGAAGCCACCGGTGCCAAGTGGTGTCTAACTTAGTTGAAGTCTGTACATAGGTCAACGGGTTATTGTCAGTCTTCACCAATATCTTTGCCCCATAGAGGTATTCATGAAACTGGTCAACGATGGCCCATTTTAGCGAAAGGAACTCCAACTTATGCACAGGGTAGTTTCGCTTGGATGGGGTCAAGCTCCTACTGGCGAAAGCTACTGGTCTCAGGCCATCCTCATGGTCTTGATACAGCACCGCTCCTAGACGCTGCAGACTAGCGTCCATATGCAGCACATAGTGTTTGGTGGGGTCAGCATAGGCGAGGATGGGGGCGTGGGTGAGCTGGTATATGATCTCATGGAAGGCTGCTTTACAGTCGGGCGCCCAGCTGGGCGGAAGTATACTTTTTCTGGTTCTTTAATGGACCCTTTTTTGTATTTATGATTGGTAGGAGAGTAACCCTGGGTAAGGTTCAAGAGTGGGCGAATCCCCTTGGAATAGTCTTTTATGAACCTGCGGTAATAGCCACAGAACCCCAAGAAACATTGTAGTTCTTTCAGATTATGGGGCTGAGGCCAAGTAGTCAGTTCTTCAACCTTACTGGGATCAGTCTCTATCCCTTTTGTAGATACTATGTGCCTCACATACTTCATGGAGGTTTGGAAAAACTGGAACTTGTCAATGGACAGCTTGAGGCTGATGTCTTCCAGTTGGTCTAGGACTTTAAACAGTCAGTTCTCATGCTCCTCTAAGGTGCTCCCAAACATAGTGACATTGTCCAAGTTCACCAGGCATTCCAGCAAATTCATATCTCCCACCGCATATTCCATCAGTCATTGAATGGTGGCCAGGGTGCCCGATATCCCCTTTGGCATCCTCAGAAATTCATAGAACCCCAATGGACAGATGAAGGCTGTTTTCTCATGGTCTTCCGGGGCCATTGGGATCTGGTAGTATCTGCTGCGAAGATCCAACACTGAGAACCATTTGTTCCTATTCAAGCAGCCCAGGGCATCTTGTATATGAGGCATATTGTATTGGTCTGGGATGGTCCACCAGTTCAGGGTTTGATAATCAACACACATCCTCACAGACCCATTCTTCTTATGCACAGCCACAATGGGAGAGGCGTATGGGCTCCTGGATTCTTGTATTATGCCAGCAGCTAGCATTTTCTGCAGGTGTCTTCTCACATCATCTATGTCTGCTGGGGCTAAGTGTCAGGACCTCTCTCGAAATGATCATTCATCGTGCAGATGTATGTGATGCTCTGCACCCTTGACACATCCCACATTCCATTCCTTCAACGAAAACACTTGGTCTCTCTGGGCAAGTCCCTTGCTAATTCTAACCTTCCATTCAGCTGGCAATGGGGAGTCACCAAAGTCAAACAATTCTGGGGTGACTCTCTCCTTCTTGCCAGTGTGCTTGTTGCTGGGCAACACTGCAGTGTTGATGCAGTGTACCATAGGTAGGGTGCACCCTCTGTTCACCCGGATCTCCCGATCTGACATATTGTGAATCTGGACCATCACTCGTCATGCATAGGCATGGGCACAAGCAGGCAAGATGCTGGGCTTGACCAATAATCCTTCTGCCAATTTTCCATCGCCTGGCACATCCAACATCAGTATTTTGATTTTGACATCTTTCCGGAGGTGGACCTCCCCTTGAATGGTTCACTGGGTGTTAGGGGCCAGTACCATTGAATCGGGATCCTTCTTCCACATGATTCCCACTGGTTCATCCTGGTCTACTTCCTCGGGTTTCTGTTGCAAATCATAGGCCCTCTTTATTAGAGCCAGAATTCTCAGGGCCCTCCCAGTCCATCGCCTTTGTTTCTCATGACAGAGTTGCCCCAGTCTCCCAAACATATGGGTGTTTGTCCCAATTAACAGGGGGACCCCATCATACAATCCGGTGGGGGGATACACTAGGGACAATGTCTCTACTCGCTCCCCTACACCCGTTACAGTAGCAGGAAAAGACAACCAGAGGCGGACATACCCTAGGTAGGGATAAGACTTGTCGCTCAGGCCCCACACATGTAGGCCTTCCAGGGATTGCAAAGGCACATCAGATAAGTGTTTGTCATACCAGTCCTGGAATACAATGGTCACTTGTGACCCACTGTCAAACACAGCCCAAGTATGAATACCATTCACAGTCACTGTAGTCTCCATTGAAGGGCCCACTATTTTGGACCAGTCTGGAGAGGCAGTAGCAGAGGCCTGGACAGACGATTTAGCCACAAAGAAATTTGAGTTAGGGTTTCTTGAACCCTCACTGCGGTCATTTCGGGCACCCCTTGGCCACTGATTTGCTTTCCGGAGCTCCCCTTGGAGTCTGTTTACTACTCTTTCTAAGTCCATCTGAGACCGGCATTCTCTTTTCATATGCCCATCCTTTCCACAGTTGTGACAAATTATAGACTCCTAGGTCATCCTAGGAGAGAACATTGTATGAGAAACTGAAGCAGTAGTAAGAGATTGGGGTCTTGTATCTGCTTGCAGCAGTGAGAGTGGTGCAACGTGTCTTAACAGTTCCTTTAGAGTGGCAGTCAATCCAGTGATCTCAGCCTTGGAGCCACCCTTGGTAGCGGATGCCTGAGGGTGCACCCCCACCCCCATGGCAGTCATATCCTGAAAGGGACCAGAATCTTGTTCCATGGGGGAAACCCTGGCAGAGGCACCCGTTTTCAGCTCTCGGACTTCCTTTAGTAGCTCGTCTTTCCAATGCTGGGCTCAGGGCGGGAAGTCCTTTGCATTCTCAGAGTGCTCGTTATGTGCTGACTTTTGCCCCTGAGCCTCACTCAGCTGATCACTTTCGGTCATTTGCACAGCAGCATCAGATATTGGTGCAATTCCCCCATGGGGTCGCCTTTGCTCAACCTCCTGAATTTCTTTCATTAGCTCATCATAGGAGGGGGGCGATTCCAGTCTGGTGGTAAGGCGCAACTGAAGCAGTAACAATTCTGAAAATGGAGCAGACTTAAGGATCCGGTCCAGCCTAGTTCGATCTAATTCATTTGATGGCAAACTACCCTTTCTGAGACACTCTTGTAGCAGCTTTTCAAGTCGAGGTACATACACAGACAATGGCTCACCTGGGTACTGCTGAGCGTTTCTTACTCTCCACCGCAGATCCTCATCTGAACCTTGGCTCCCATACACATTTTCCATTGCATCAAGATAGTCCTGTGCAGTTGCTTCGGGCCTATTGGCCTGCTTGACACGGATGGTAGCCAGGGCAGGACCTCAGAGGATCTCATTCAGCCTCTTTCATTTCTCTTCTTCTGAGCATTGACATTCAAGTACTAGAGGGGCAACATAGTCTATCCAGGTCTCACAGTCATCCTCCCCCTGGGGGGTGGGGAGGGTGCCCGAGAAGATTCTCTGCCTTCGGTAGGAGTCATGACTAATGGCAGGTACAGATGTAGGGGCCAGCATTGGCATGGCCACAAAAGGCAGTGCAGTAACAGGTGCTGGAGTGGGAGGGGCTGTTGGGGAAGGAACACCCCCAGGTGGCAGGAATATGGGTGCCTCCACCCAGAGGTCAGGGTTTGTAGTGGTCAAGCTAACCTGGGAACAGCCCTCTGGGACACTGTAACCCCCCTCTTTCCTTACTTTTGGCTGGAACAATACACAATAATCACATTTTTACAATACCACCGATACACCACACAAGTACCCACACTGTTTGCACTTACCACTAGGGCTTTCCTCTGGCCCGGCCCTGGGGAACCCCTGTAAAACAGGGTTATACACAGCAAATAACAGCAGTACAGTACTCTTGCACAAACTGGAACCACAGTCAGGGTAAATGCAAAAAGAGTTAGATCTGATTTATTTAAGGGACTTGAACAAGGGAGGGGCATAATCAGGTTAATTTGCTTAGAGACTCTATCAATCAAACAGTTATGCATGCACTTCAGGGTCCATAAACAGTCACACACTCTGGGTACCCGGTGTGCTTTGAAACAACTGAGAAGCTGTGTGGGATATACTATATTGGACTAGATATCTGTAACTAATCTCTCTCTCTTGCTTACATCTGAGAGAAGTTTTCCTCACTTTTACAGTGGTATTGCTTTGTGTTTAATTATTTTAGTTTTTAATTCAGGAAGGGGGTTTTCAAAACTGCTTATCTTGTCAGCATCTTCAGAAGGGCCGAAATAACTGCATATTTGATTTTCCTTTGTGGCTAACTGGACTGATTACTAGAATTCTGTGACAATCTGCATCAATATATTTTGCAACATTTGGTGGGGTTGTGTGATTTAAAATAGCAAAGGCTGCAGTTTGTAATTGGATGCCAGACATAGCCTGAGGTGGGGGAAATTGTCTTCACAAGTCGGAGGCCTGCATCACAGCCAATTATCTAGCTTGACCATTTCAGCATTGTTCAATTACTATAGACTACTGGTGTGATCCTGTTTCAGACAGAAGTCCATCTTCTTCCAAGTTGTGTACTGGGTGTGCTTTGAAACAACTGAGAAGCTGTGTGGGATATAGTATATTGGACTAGATATCTGTAACTAATCTCTGTCTCTTGCTTACATCTGAGAGAAGTTTTCCTCACTTTTACAGTGGTACTGCTTTGTGTTTAATTATTTTAGTTTTTAATTCAGGAAGGGGTTTTTCAAAACTGCTTATCTTGTCAGCATCTTCAGAAGGGCTGAAATAACTGCATATTTGATTTTTCTTTGTGGCTAACTGGACTGATTACTAGAATTCTGTGACAATCTGCATCAATATATTTTGCAACATTTGGTGGGGTTGTATGATTTAAAATAGCAAAGGCTGCAGTTTGTAATTGGATGCCAGACATAGCCTGAGGTGGGGGAAATTGTCTTCACAAGTCAGAGGCCTGCATCACAGCCAATTATCTAGCTTGACCATTTCAGCATTGTTCAATTACTATAAACTACTGGTGTGATCCTGTTTGAGACAGAAGTCCATCTTCTTCCAAGTTGTGTACTGGGTGTGCTTTGAAACAACTGAGAAGCTGCGTGGGATATACTATATTGGACTAGATATCTGTAACTAATCTCTGTCTCTTGCTTACATCTGAGAGAAGTTTTCCTCACTTTTACAGTGGCATTGTTTGTGTTTAATTATTTTAGTTTTTAATTCAGGAAGGGGGTTTTCAAAACTGCTTATCTTGTCAGCATCTTCAGAAGGGCTGAAATAACAGCATATTTGATTTTCCTTTGTGGCTAACAAACCACCAGGCTGTTTTGGGGCTGGAGAGGTTTACCTGTGTCTGACTTGGATGTCTGGATTTTTCTCTGTTTGATTAGCAGGGTACTTTCTCTGTCAAATTGTTGTGTAGAGTATCTTGCTGACAGGAAGGCACTCATCGCAGTGGTTGGTGAGAGCTTTTAGCTGATTGTTTTGTGAGGGCACAGTTTAGGCCCAACCCCTTCCCACCCCTCACCCCACCCACCCCTGGAAATAGTTCCTTTATATCTGAGGTTCTGACATCATTTCCTCAAGAGTGCAAGGTGCATATCACTGTCATATCCTTTCTAGCACACTGCACTGACAATATAAGCATACACATTGTATAATATATGTATTTCTATATAACCAATCACACACGCATCACACACACACACACACACACAAATACAAACAAAAAAAAAGTAGATAAACATGTGGGGAGTAGTGCAATGTAATGGCTGTGGGGCAGCAGTCTTCGGGAGTCTTTCTGGAGGCTGAGATGCTGCCCTATTTGCAGACAACTATCTGCCCTGAGGAAGGAAGTTGCCCATCTTCAGGCCGCACTGGACAGTAGTAAGGAAACCTTCCCCCAGGCCACACTGGACAGTAGGAAGGGAACCTCCCCCATCCAGGGAGCACTAGCGCCACCACCACTACCTCAGAGGTTGTGAAGAAAGCACAGCAGTTGGACCACAGTGGGCTCAGGGAGGGTGAGGATGGTGGAACAGAGGCACACCCAGTCAATTGTTCCACTTCACAATCCATACACCATTCTGGGGGAGCATAGCTCCCCTATGGATGCACCCACAGAGAAGACTGATGACAACTGTCACAAGGGAGGCCCACAGGAAGGAGGCAGAGGACACCACAGGGAAAAGAAGCAGCTCCTGGTTGGGGGACTCAATTATTAGGGGTATAGAACTGGGAAAGCTTGGAAAACTGAAGTAAGGTGCCTGCCTGGTGCCATGGCTTGGAGGGACAGGAAGCACATCCTCAGGATCACGAGAACAGCTGCAAGTGAGTCTGAGATGGACGTAATTGTCCACCTAGGGACAAATGACTTGTCTCATCATGAGATTAGAGCAGTGCAGGAGGACATTGCAGAGTTGGGGAGGGGCCTAAGACAAGTAGCACACACAGTCTCCTTCTCAGAGGTGCTGCCTGTCAAAGGCATGGGGGAGGCGAGGGTAATTAGCACCATGCAGTTTAATGAATGGTTGAAAAAATGGTGCAGAGCACAGGGGTTTGGCTTCATTGGGGACTGGGGTTCCACCTGGAGGGACACCAGCCTATACTGGCAGGATGGTCTGCATCTGTCCAGGAAGGGAACAAGTCTTTTGAGCAATCGGTTTAAATGCTTCATTGGCAAGCTTTTAAACTAGTCAAAGGGGGAGGCACTGACAAGCAGCAGGAAACTCCCAGCCTCTCCCTACAAAACAGGGTACTAAATGAGAAAAAGACCGAGGTAGAACGGTCAGTGGGGGATGCTGCAACAGAAGGTAAAGCCATCAAAAATGGAGAGCAATGAGTACCAATGCCCATAGTCTGGTAACAAGCTCTTGAATTAGTGGCCTCGATGGAGGAGGAACATCTGGATATCGTGGCAGTCACAGAAACATGGTACACACAAAACCATGACTGGGACGTAAACATACCAGGATACACTATCTACAGGAGGGACAGGGAGGGTAAAGAGGAGGAGGAGTAGCTCTTTACATAGGGAAGGAATAAAAGCAACAGAACAAAAGGGTAAACAGGGAGAAGAAGCACTGTGGGTAAATTTGGAGACAGGCAATGGCACCACAATCTGCACAGGGGTTAGATACAGACCCTTCTCAGGGAGGAAATGGACAAGGAAATGATAGAAAGTATACTTAGAATGGCAGAAAAGGGAGATATTGCTGATGGGTGATCTGAATATGCCAGATGTTAACTGGAGTGCAGTTGCAGCTGCCACTGAAGAGTGGAGTTATTCTAGATGCCCTACAGGGGCATGCCTTAGACAACTAGTACTGGAGCCCACTCGAGAGGAGCAATATTAGACTTGATTCTCTCAAATGGAGATGGAGAGGATCACAGATGTAGAAGTGGGTAGCCATCTGGGAACTAGCGACCATCGAACAGTATGGTTCAAATAAACACAGCAATACAGTCAGGCCATACAAAGACAAAAGTACTGGGCTTTAGGAAGGCTGACTTTGCAAAATAGGTGAGTGCCTAAGGAATGCACTAGCAAATGGGCAGGAAGGAGGGTGGAAGAACAATGGGGAATAATAAAACTGCCATCACAGAGGTAACGAGCCTTTGTGTGAAGCAAATAAACAAAACAAAATGATGTAAGAAACCACTATGGTTCTCAAAGGAAGTGGCAGTGAAGGTTCAAGAGAAAAAGAAAGCATTCAGGAAGTACAAGAAATCACAGAAGGAGCAGGACAGAGAACTGTATCAGTTAAAGCAAAAGGAGGCTGGGAAGGCAGTCAGAACAGCAAAGGTCCAAACCGAGGAAAAGATAGCCAACTCAGTTAAGAAGGGGGATAAAACCTTATATAGGTACATCAGGGAGCAAAGGAAGACCAAGGGAGGGATAGTGAGGCTTAATAAAGGGAGGGAGGTGGGCAGAGGAGACTGTGAAAAGGCAGAGATACTAAACAAATATTTTTGCTAGTATTTACAAATGAAGAGGAGGAGGTACATAAAACAAACAGTAGAAACACTCTGGATACAGAAGTTGATACCAGCCCATTTACAGAAGAAAGGGTTCTGAAAGAACTCTTAAAACTGAAGGTGGACAAAGCAATGGGGCCTGATGGGATTCATCCCAGAATTCTAAAAGAACTAAGGGTAGAACTAGTGACACCACTGACTACCCTTTTTAACAAATCATGGGAGGATGGGGTGGTACCCGAGGACTGGAGGAGGGCAGATGTGATTCCCCTTCACAAAAGTGGGAGCAAGGCAGAAGCAGGAAACTACAGACCTGTTAGTTTAACCTCAGTGATAGGGAAAATGATGGACTCACTTCTGAAGGAAAGAATTGTCGAGTATCTAGAGGCCAGAGGGGCACAGGACCCTAGGCAGCATGGATTCACAGCGGGAAGGTCATGCCAGATGAATTGGATAGATTTCTTTGACTGGGTGACCAAAGTAGTAGATATGGGAAGGGCTGTGGACATGGCCTATCTAGACTTTAGCAAGGCATTTGACACAGTCCCACACAAAAGATTAATATACAAGTTAGCCAGCCTGGGAGTGGGTCCCAAGATGACAGCCTGGGTAAAGAATTGGCTGGAGAATAGGACACAGAGAGTAATAGTAAATGGAGTCCACTCAGAAGAAAGGAGGGTTACTAGTGGGTACCTGCAGGGTTCAGTATTAGGATCGTCCTCTTCAATGTCTTTATGCGACATTGCAGAAGGACTGGAAGGAAAAGTATGTCTCTTTGCAGATGACACAAAGATCTGCAACAGAGTTGATGCACAGGTGGGGTGGAAAGGATGAGAAGGGACTTGGCAAGGTTAGAGGAATGGTCAAATGTATGGCAGCTTAGATTCAATGCTAAGAAGTGCAAGGTAATGCACCTGGGAAACAAAAACCCAGGGGAAGAGTACACAATGGGGGGTGAGATACTAACAACAACAAAAATGGAAAGGGACCTGGGGGTAGTCATATCAGATGACCTAAAGGTGGGCAAGCAATGTGAGAGGGCAGCAAGGAGGGCTGGGGGGATACTGGGATGCATAGGGAGAGGCATCACCAGTAGAAAACAGGAAGTTATTATCCCTCTGTACAGACAGCTGGTGAGACCCCATCTGGAGTACTGTGTGCAGTTCTGGAGACCCAATCACCGCAAAGACATAGACAGGATGGAAGCTGTCCAGAGGAGGGCAACTAAAATGGTGCAGGGTCTGCACCAGAAGACATATGAAGAGAGACTAAAGGAGCTTAATATGTATAGCCTCGAGGAAAGGAGGGAGAGGGGGACATGATAGAAACGTCTCAAGTACCTCAAGGAATCAACAAAGTCCAAGAGGGTAGCATCTTTCAAAAAGAGGTGTGCAAGAACAAGAGGGCACAATTTGAAGATGGGGGGCAGCTCAGAGGTAATTTAAGGAAGTATTTTTCATAGAGAGGGTTGTGGATACATGGAACGGCCTCCGGAGGAGGTTGTGGAGTCAAAATCAGTGGTGGAATTCCAGCATGCATGGGACAGTCATAAGGCAATTCTAGGGGGTGGGGGTGGGAAGAAGTAGACTGCTGGTTAACTAGGATCTGCAGCTTATCCAGTAGGTAGGGAAATGGGCAGACTGGGTGGGCCAAGCGGTCCTTATCTGCCGTCAAATTCTATGTTTCTATGTGGGCTAGCCAGGAACATTGCAGCTGGTTGTGGCCCTGTGATGGAAAAAAATAACTTGCACAACACACACTATTTGTAATCTGGAGCCGGAGGGCTCAGTTCATGAAAAGAAAACAAGATAATCAGATGACACACTTCTAGATTAGGCTGTTGTTGCAGGGAGCTACCCTGATGATTACTCATGATACCAAAGACTGGACATAGGCTGGATGAAAATTGAGACATCAGGTGGTTAATCTGGAGTGCCAGGAGAAGCAGGGCCCACATGATTTGCCAAGGCATCATTCTTGTTCAAGCATGGAGCAGGGGGCTGATCCCCAGGCAGGTCTCTTGTTGGTGGCTTTCTCTGTGCAGTGGGGTAGTCTGGCAGGGCCAGTGTGGAATGGCCCAGGCCAAATGGAGATGAACATGGATTCAGTCCAATTAGGCTGGATAAAGCTTACAGCAAGCAGAACACAGTTCACACAGTGGGGAACCAAATCATGACCCACTTTCAATACACAGCACATTTACATGTAAAGGATTCAACAGTACCAGCAAGCAGAACACAGTTCACACAGTAGGAAACCAAATCATAACCCACTTTCAATACACAGCACATTTACATGTAAAGGATTCTACGGTACCAGCAAGCAGAACACAGTTCACACAGTGGGGAACCAAATCATGACCCACTTTCAATACACAGCACATTTACATGTAAAAGATTCTATGGTACCATGCAAACCGCTCTTGGGTCATGATCGCAGTCTCTGCACAAACCAGGGATTCAAAAGCAGCTGAAAATTCTGACAGGCCGATCGCATTCAGCAAAATCTTCAGTCTTCTTCAGGTATGAGCCTGGTAAAAAATCAGTGGCTTACTTCGTTCTCACAAACTTGGATTTAGTCTGAAATAATTCTCTTCTCTCCCTCTTAGGGGCAGCAGGCAGACATGCAGGCCACAACTCAGGCCTTTCCATAGTTCTCCCACATGAAACTACTCAGATGGCTGCTTGACTGTCCCAAGCTTTTGCTTCTTCAGCTCCCAACTTGAGATCTGACTCAACTGCCAGCAAGCCAAGGACTTTCTCCAGAATCCACAAGGTTTGGTTGGCTGATCTGTCTGTCAGTCACAACAAAGGCTTCCACTTCAGGTGCAAAAAGGTGCCAAAAGCCCAAAACTACAATTCCTACAGATTTTGACTCCAGACAGCTCTTGCAGTCCGGCTCCATTTTAGGTCCCACCAGAACTGATTGGTCCAATTCGCAGTCCAGGACCATGATAGTGGAGATAAACAGAACAGTCCTTGCTGCAAAGAAGGCAGGTTAGACAAACTACATTATCATCATCACGCTAAACGATTTTCAGCAAATAGTTACATCTTTCAACAGAGCTCCCTCTCACTCTCAGATTACTTATGACTGCAATCCAGGCAGCTCTTAAAGAGACAGTACACAGAGGCTATATAGGCAATCTCTGGCAATCACATTTAAACTGCTAAAATGCAGGACACCAGCCTGGCAGTGAGCATTTGGGAAAGCTCGAGGAAGACTTTTCAGGAATCCCCATTTGTAGGCGGGTTACATATGCCAAGGATCATATAGCCGTAATGAGTCAGTCCTATCATGAATGGAGTACTGAGCAGGAGACAAGCCAGCAAGTGGTTTACCCATCCTATCAAGGTCTTGAGAAAAAGAGATATTCCAATCCCCACCAATGACCAAGGGGAGTGAGAGGAATGGAGCCAGAAGAGAAGCCAATTCCATAAAAAAGGAAGGATTATCAACATTGGGCCCATAGACACTGCCTACTAAAACTTATGTCCGGTCCAAGGTGTCTTTAAAAAAAATAAACCCACCCTGGGGGTCTTTGAGACTCTGGGTTCATTGGAAGTTGACACTCCTAGAAATTAAGATAGCTACCATCCTACTATTAGTACTGATTACGGCAGCAAAAACCTGTGCCACTGACTGCCTGCAAAAATGATTACCCATAGAAGCAAGCATATGAGTTTCCTGTAAAAACAGTATACTACATTTTAATTGTTTCAAGTGCTTAATAATTTGGTAACACTTGACTCTGGAACAAGCCCCCTTGATATTCCACGAAGCATACATGATTGAGTTAGCCATAAGCATTGTCTAAAGGAATAACAGTCAACTGTATCCCATTAACTGGTAAAGTATTATACCCTCCAAATAATGTCCACTCCACCACCCTCCTCCACCCCACCCAGTAAACAGTGCCCAATTTAAGCAAACACAAAACAGCAGAATGAGGTAAGGATTGTAAAAAAACAAACAAAAAACACCAGTATTCTAGACAGTAGTATTGTAACGAATAGTGTGAGTCAAACTGAAAGTTGAGGCGTAAGAAAATAGCCCCTCCCCTATTGCTACAACTAACAAGAAACTCATCCCCAAATAAAACAAAATCCAAACCCAAGAAAGCACCCAACACAAATTGTCTGGTGCATGATGAACCCCAGCTCCACCAAACTACACCTCCCAAAACCCTCCTGCCCCCTTCCCCTGAAAATCAGCAGAACAATAAAGTTAAAGCTTATAAAAAGAGAAGAATCTGGCACTATTGCCTGCCAGACATCAACTTGATTATATAACAGAAAACAAGACTAGGCTATATCCAAGCATAACCTGTAGAACAAAAGAAATATAAACTAAGTAGCAATCAAAAATGAATATCTAGAAATGTATATAAGTCAGTTGCAAAACAGCAGATAAAACAAATAGCCAGCCAGGCAAGGATTAAAATATGAATAATCCAGGCAGATAAATTAAGACAATGCAGGAACCGGTCAAACATGTCTGTTTAATAAAACTGACTGATGCAACCACAGAGAGTAGATAAAATAATGGTGCGGCAAGGAGGTCAAAGCTTCAGTACTGTAATCCAACCTGCAAAAGTAAGCAAGTTAACTCAAGCCCGGGGAAGGGAGATCCAAGCTGACCAATGATGAACTTGCTGCAGATAAAAGCCGGGGATGTTGATAAATCCAGAGATTAATGTCAATACCCTCAGCAGGTATCTGTGTGCACAGCCAGGGGTGATGAAAACTAGATGTGCACAGCCGAATCTGGAAGCAAAGGAAAATCAAAGCAGACCCAGACAAGTCTTCATTAAACTGCTCGAAGATCCAAGTCATTCAAAAAAACTGAAGTTAAAAGATGTACTGACCATCTTAACATCCTGGGTAAGACTGCAAAAGGTAGAACAATCTGATCTCAAATACTCAGACAATACTGAGCTGGGTAGTAGTTGTATCAGGATGTCAATCTGAGCTGCAACCAAGCTGTTCACATTCTGAGATCAAGTACTTAGGCTGCTAAAAAGTAATTAACAGAGGCAGACCGATCCCGGTCATAGCATCTCGCTGAATAAACAGATCAAACAAAACTGTATTTAGGCACATTAGAGTAGTCATAATTTAACAGAACAACATAAAGAGCTTTAAGAAAAGTACCGCTCTAATCCCAGGCAGAAGCAATAACGGACTGCACAAAACAAGTCAGTGGTCCTTGAATAAGTTGAAGATCAAGTCATTCACTTCCACTGGAGCCCTGTCGGTGGACTCAAAAGATTTCCAGACTCGGAGACACTAGTGCGTTTCTATTACATGTGCTGCCAGCCCTGCTCAAACTCCCACTCGGTCAAGACCTTACTATTGAGAGATCACACCGTACTTTAAGCCGGAGGCCTGGTCCAGATCAGAAACCTAGGCCTATCATTGCAAGATTCTTAAACTATGCCCACACTGAACTGATATCAATAGAGCAAAACAACTGGGAACACTTGCTTGGCAAGATCATAGAATTTCTATTTTTAGAGACTTCTCTAAGGAACTCTCTAATAAACGCAGAGCTTTCACTCCTATTAAAACTACCCTACACCAACGAGGGATCAGATTTGCTCTGTGCTATACTGCTGTCATGCACCTGTTTCTGGGTGACTCAAGGAAAGATTTCAACACTCCCGAAGCCTTGGCTGCATTTCTTGGTGAGCCCCAGCCTCCAACTGCCCTGTTTGGAAATACTGATGTGACCTCTTCTCCCACTGTCTCTGCAGCTTCCCAATCAGACCAGTACACCCGCATTATGGCTTCAAATCATGAACGTACTGAGAAACCCATATCTCTTCAGGCTGATACAGCACCTCCTGTCTGAATCTCAGCCCGCTTGCTAGACAAAAAGAGCTTGAATCCACCTTCTTCTAAACATGCCTGTTGTGCAGATGCTACTCTTTCTAGGCCTACCTCTCAGCACAAGCGACATGTTGGCTTCACTACACCCCTTACCCTCTCCAATAAGTTTTCTTTACTGCAAGAGGACTTAAACTCATCTCAGGAAGATCTCCGGGATCAGCTGTGGATCCTGTCGGCAATGACCTTGGAAATGCTTTACAGGGTGGCAAGTCTCCCGATTCCTCTTGGGCTGAATTGTTGACCAACTCCCCTTTCAAATCGGCAGAGCCTCCTAAAAAGAAATGGAAGGGGATGTGCAAAAACAAATGGAACCTATAAATGATGCCTGGGCATGTGTATATCTTAGTACCTCTCGAGGTTAGTGCCTAATTAACCTTGGCTCTCTGATCACTATCAGAATTTGTCTGCCCTGCAACCGTGCATCGCATTCCTTGTGTGTGCATACTATCGCACCCAAATGGTTTGGAAAGCAATAAGCTGTACATCGTGGTTACAGGCTTTTGGTTTAATAGCATGTCATATTATTTAGGCATCTCATTGTGGCAGTCTTGGAGTTTTCTATCTCAATGTAATGTCTGCTACATTATACATCCAGTTATTTCTGCATATATTACTCATAATGTCAGTTTTTGAGTATCCCTAATGTTGGGTATGTTCTTTTAAAGGGACAGTTCTTATATAATGTTAGACTAATTCATATGTGCTCAATGCTTTTCTATATTAAGTTAGAGGTGTCTACCATCTTTTTTATCAGTATGTCATTCTCACATAACTATTAAGGGAGGTTGCCTGCTTAACTAATTTGTGATCCAACATTGCTCTACACATTTTTTACCATATATAAACATTATAAATTTACAGTATCTTAGGGTTATATTAATGAGGTCCTCAACTAGTTATTCCCTTCGTCCACTACTACATCCCAGACTAAAATTTAACATTTTAATATTTTTCTCTAGTCTCCTTCCCACTCCAACCTGCCTTTATCTAACTTTTAAATCCCCTTTTCTTTAACCATGGTATACCAACTTCTTGTACTATTTTATCTATCACTTAGTCTTCAGTTATACCCTACAATTAGGTGTTGCAGGCTATTTTTGAGGTGTCTCATCTTTATTATTTTACTCAGTATGCTGTAATCAATAATAGATAGCACAGTCTGACTTGAAGCCCTTATGATATGGCTTTTTAAGCCTGTGTTATAATCTTATAACTGAGCTCACTCGACCTTCTCCAGGTCTTGAAATCTCACTATGTTAAAGCAACTCCTTCCCTAGGGGCGATTTTTGGGTCTGTGCTACTATTAAATACCTAGTACTTATCAATAATATATGCAGTACCTCGAAGCCTGAACAAACTCAACTCTTACAAATGTCATATTGCCAGAATGCCTATGTATTTCTGTTCAATTCAAGATTTTCACCAGATACCACCCCCCCAATACAATTTGGATCTTGTAATGCCTCGACACCTCATAAATCCTTGTACTATTTGGACCCTACTTGCTCCATTTTACCTGAACACTTCTCCCACATAAACACTTCTGTGTCTAAGCATTATGATTATGTGAGAAAGTACATAGTAGATGGCACAAGTACAACTGCTCTTATAATTTTAGGACTTAGTCAACCATGATAGCATACTGTTTGTATTGCCGTAATAGTGTTTCAGCTCAGTTCTTTTTTCCAGTCTAACTTAAGTTCATGATGTATTATTATGTCTGGGATTACATATACTTTCTGTAATCCACTTTTCATATATGGTAAGATGTTCATGGTTCCCCCCAGGGAATTACTATGTTCACTTTAGTTCTAGTCAGAGTTATAACTTGATAGAAATAATAGTTTACAGTTTGTATCTTGGGTTTAAGATAATTTTCTCCCAAGATTTACTTACTATTTACATGCTCTGTAGTATAGCGAGAGAGTCTTGGCGATTTCACCAACTCATATCTTGCTATATTACCTAAAGACTTCATAGTGTGTTAGTATAACATGCATAGGTTTTGTTTAGTAACTATATATATATATATATATATATATATATTATATATATATATATATAGATGTCTTCTATATTCCTTTTACTACCTCTCTTCCTTGTGAGACCCAATGGAAGCATTCACCCAGGATGTATTTCCACAAGCTAAATATCCTGCATGCATTTGACTGTGCTAACCCTCTCCCTTCTGAGTCTATAACATCCTCTAGCCCTTTCAATATGAGTCCCTTACTTCCTATTTGTGTTTTTATACTCATCTCCCCATTAACATGAGTGATCTAATTCTACATTCATGGAATGTTAAGGGACTCAACTCACCTTGTAAATGAAAGCAAATACTTTCCTACCTCAAAAAGCATAAAACTCATATTGCTGTCTTACAAGAAACAAAACTTTTAATAGAGGATGTCGACAGACTCAGAAGGGATTGGGTCAGTCAAGTATATATCCTCCTCTACTTCTAAAAAATTTGAGGTTGCTATTCTATTACATAAATCCCTTAACTGGACCCTTATCAAATCCATCTCCAATTCAGATGGCAGATGGATTACAGCTCACTTAAATACCCCTGCAGGCCCCCTTATGTTAGTTAACATTTATGCACCTAACTCTGATTCACCTGAATTCTTTCATAATATGACCCAACAAATTATGAACAGTAACTTTAACAATTCTCCTATTCTTGTAGGTGGGGATTTCAATTTAGCTTTGGAAGCACATTTAGACAGAAGTAACTCTTTGTGTGATTCCCACCCCAGAAGTATTTCTGCACTCTCAATGCTAATGAAAGAATTCGGTCTCAACAACATTTGGAGACTGCACCATCCTAGACAGCGTGACTATACTTTTTACTCACCGCTTCATAAATCTTATAGCAGAATTGACTACTGGTTTTCTTCCCCATTCATCACTGAAAAAATTATCGACGTAACTATCCTCCTGATTACTATATCAGACCATTCTCCTATAAAATTACATCTTATTTGGGGCCTGCCCCCATTTAAATCCCCCTCCTGGCATCTGGACCCACTATTATTGAAACACACAGATTTCTTACCTTGGATTAGATCCCAAATCCAATAATTTATTTCCTTTAACAACACTCTTGATGTATCTCAAGGTACCCTCTTAGAAGCACTTAAAACAATAGTTAGAGGGAAAATTATAAGCTATGCAGTACACAAGAAAAAACTAAGGGAACAGCAATTGGCTGATTTAGAGAAATCTCTTAAAGAAAAAGAAACTCAATATTATAAAACAAAAAATCCAGATAATAACTCACAACTTCAACTTGAAATTCTTCATCTTAGAATTAAAATCAACTAATTAATATCCAGGAAAGCTGAACTTGCCCTCCTTAGACTTAAACACTGTTATTGGGAACAAGGGGATGAATGCGAGAAGCTGCTTGCTTATCAACTCAAGAATCAACAGATGGAGAGACATATTAATGGTCTGAAAGATCCTTTAAGCAAAATCCATACAGATAATCCCTTAATAAACCATATTACGCAATCCTTCTACCAACAATTATACTCTCATTCCACTCCCCCACAACCTGAATATATACAACAATTTCTGGACAATTTACAGTTACCACACCTCTCCCAACAAGATATGGCTTTGCTAGATGAACCCTTTTCCCTGAAAGAGATATAAGCAGCGCTAAATTCCCTTAAATCTGGTAAAGCTCCTGGGGGTGATGGTTTTCCTGTAGACTTTTACAGACCCCTAGCTGACATCTTATGCCCCTTACTGTTTAAGGTCTTCAAAGAGGCATCTTCACAAGGTAAGCTTCCCTATTCTATGACAAAAGCCATTATAACTGTCCTACCAAAGAAAGATAAAGACCCTTCTCTCCCATCCAGTTGCAGACCAATATCATTACTTAACACCCTTAGGCTGCCGGAAGATTTAGAACGCATAGGTTTTTAGGACATGATATTATGTCAGCGGCAGCCTAAGGGTTAATACGGAAGGGAAAATGTTTGCCAAAATAATAAATATTTATTTAGAATCAATAGTTATGAAACTTGTCCACACCTCCCAAGCTGGATATATCAAAAACAGAACTGGTTCTGATCATCTCTGCTCATTATTTAATTTAATCTACAAAGCTAAATCTCTTACGTCACCTGCTGCAGCTATAGCCATCGACTTTGAAAAGGCATTCGATTCTCTCAGCTGGACTTATTTGTATTGTGTTCTATCCCACTTTGGTGCCACTAATACATTTTGTACATTGGTTCAATTACTATACACCCACCCCTCTGCCTGGGATCTTACTAACTCTACTCTCTCCTCATCCTTTCATACGGCAAGAGGTACCAGGCAAGGGTGCCCCTTATCCCCCACTCTTTTTTTTCTAGCTATGGAACCCCTATCAGCTGCTCTTCATCAATCCTCCATGATCCAAGGTATCCCTATCGGTAATTCCCATTAAACGCCACTATCCTACGCTGAATAACTCTTCATTCTACTTGAAAATCTTGAAATTTTGGGATCACCCTTAATTAAGTTACTTAGCAACTTTACTTCACTTTCTGGGCTCGCTCTGAATTTAAACAAATCAGAAACAATGCCATTGAACAATTTTTGTAACCCTTCTATGAATACAATATTAGGTTTTCGTTGGGCCCTTCAAGGTATCTCTTACCTTGGAATACAGATCACCTCTAAATTAGACAAGATATGGGATGCCAATCTTTCCCCATTATTAGCAAATATTAAAAACACTCTCAACAGATGGAAACTGCTTAACCTCTCTTTTAATGGGAAAACCTCAACTATCAAGATGTCAATAGCTCCCAAAATACTGTATCTATTTTCTAATATCTCTTTAACCCTCCCTACTATTTTTTTGTCAGAACTGATGATATAATTGGCAGTTTTTTATGGGAAGGCAAAATTCCCAGATTTAATCAATCAATCAATCAATCAAATCTTTATTTATCCAGGTGATCACCATTGAGCAAGCTCATTTACAAGGTGGGCCTGCTGTTGGCAGGGAAAATTGTACAGTTACATATAAATCTACATAATACAAAAGGAACAACATGTTTACAATACCGATAGGAGCAGAGTATTTACATTCCAAGTCACATGTACAAGAAAGATATACATAACACAACCCGAATGTAATATATATATACAGTTCCCACAGGAGCAGGATGTGTATGGATGTCATATACAAACCATAGAAGAAAAAAAGAAAGATTATTTATATTCCTGTCCAGCAGAAACACATTACAGGCCTGGATGGAAATTCCTAAGCTATGGAGGTGCGCATAACAGTGGGTAAGCCTTAGGTAAATGCGGTAGAAGGGGGGTGGTGAATAAGAGGGATGCAGAGGGTGCTAAGAGCAAGTGGAGCAGAGGAGGGGGTAGTAGTAGTGGCAAGGGCTGATTTGGATAAGCAGCTGGGACTAGTGTTATAGAAGAGAGGAACAATAGTCAAGCTGCTAGGAGTGATAGAAGCAATTACAGATTTCAGCAAACGTTCTGTCACAGAGGGTCATAAAGAAGGCAGGACTGACAGGTGAGCTAAGTCTCAATGATTTTTGTATCCTATTCCAGAGAGTAACATAGAAACATAGAAGTTGACGGCAGATAAGGACCGCAAGGCCCATCCAGTCTGCCCATTTCTTTTTCTACCTTATAAATGTGCCATCGGCCTTTGCTCTGTCAGTGACCTATCTATTCATAGTCATTTGTATTGCTCCCTTATGCCTATCCCATGCCTGTTTGAAGCCCTGCACTGTATTCATAGCCACCACTTCTTGTGGTAAGCCATTCCATGCATCCACCACCCTTTCTGTGAAAAAGAATTTCCTCACATTCCCCCTTAATCGGCCTCCCTCTAATCTCATGCTGTGTCCTCTTGTCCTGCTATTTTTCTTATATTTAAACATGTTAGACTCTTTCACCTTGTTTATGCCCTTAAGGTGTTTGAATGCCTCGATCATATCACCTCTCTCCCTCCTTTGCTCAAGGGTATACATATTGAGCTCCGTTAGTCTGTCCTCATATGTCTTCTGATGCAGTCCCTGCACCATTTTGGTTGCCCTTCTCTGGACTGCCTCAATTTGGTTAATGTCCTGTGAAGGTGTGGCCTCCAATACTGCACGCAGTACTCCAGATGGGGCCTAACCAATGTCTTGTACAGAGGGATTATTACCTCCCTCTTATGACTTGTGATACCCCTACTAATACACCCTAACACCCCCTAGCCTTACCTACTGCTTTAGAGGTCTGCTTGGATGATTTTAGGTCATCAGTGATGATGATGCCCAAGTCTCTTTCTTCCTTTGTGACTGCTAGCAACTCCCCTCCCAGCCTATAAGTGGCTTCAGGGTTTCCTCTTCCCTATGTGCATGATTTTGCACTTCTTTGCATTAAATCCCAGTTGCCACTCTTCTGACCATTCTGCTAGTTTATCCAGATCTCTTCTCATTCTGCCCACCCCATCTGGCTCATCTACTCTGTTGCAGATCTTGGTGTCATCTGCAAACAGACAAGCCTACCTCTAGTCCATCTGCAAGGTCACTAATGAAGATGTTGAATAGGACTGGCCCAGGACTGATCCCTGAGGTACCCCACTTGTGACTTGCATCTCTTCTGACTGTATACCATTTACCACCACTCTCTGTTTTCTGCCAGTCAACCAGTTTGCCACCCAGTTGACCAACTTCTGACCCACCCCGAGCCTACCCAGCTTATTTATCAATCTTCTATGTGGAACAGTGTCAAAAGCTTTGCTGAAGTCAAGATAGGCGACATCAACTGCTCCCCCTTGGTCCACCACTCTGGTTACCCAGTCAAAGAAATCTATGAGATTAGTTTGACAGGACCTTCCTTTTGTAAACCCATGCTGTCTTGGATCCTGTGCCCCTATGGATTCCAGGTGTTGCACTATCCTTTCCTTAAGAAGTGCCTCCATAATCTTGCCCACTACTGAGGTAAGACTGACCGGTCTGTAGTTCCCCGCCTCCTCCCTGCTACCACTCTTGTGGAGCGGGATCACATGAGCCCTTCTCCAGTCTTCTGGGACCTCTCCTGTGCTCAGAGACTCACTAAACAATTCTGCTAATGGCTCTGCTAGTTCCTCCTTTAGCTCCTTAAGTACCCTGGGATGTATGCCATCAGGTCCCATTGCCTTATCCACTCTGAGCTTAGCAAGCTCTTGTAGGAACCCTTTCTTTTGTGAAGGAGTAGTGCTCACCTCCCTTCCCCTGTGTCCATGATGCTGAGCTGTGGGCCCTGCCCTACCTTCTCTTCAGTAAATACTGAGCAAAGTATCTATTTAGGATAGATGCCTTTACAGGGTCCTCCTCCTCACATGCTCCCTTTTCTCCATTAAGCTTAGCAATACCCCCTCTGGACTTTCTCCTTTCACTAATGTATCTATAGAAAGTCTTGTCACCTTCTTTTACTGTTCGTGCTAGTGTTTTCTCAGTTTGGGACTTTGCCTGCCTTACTGCCTTACCTGCTTCCCTTAGGGCAGTTTGGTATGCCTCCCTATCTTCATCCCGCTGTGTTCCCTTATATTTCCTGAAGGCCAGCCTTTTGGCTCTGACCTTTTCTGCTACTGTATTTGAGAACCAAAGTGGTTTCTTCTTCTTTGCACTTCCTTTTCTGTCTAACACAATGGGATGTTGCTTCAAGTATTGCATCCTTAATGCTTGCCCTTTGCCTGTACCCCTCACCTGTGTTTCTTTTGCCAGGGCTAGCTTAACTCTGTTGGCCATCTTATCAAAGTCAGCTCCTCTGAAGTCCCATATTTTTGCCTTGGAATGGGATGATTTAGATGTAGTAGCCAAATTGAACCATACCATGTGATGGTCACTGGCCCCCAGGTGACCTTCTACCTGGAGATCTGTGATCAGCAGGGTATAGCTTATGGCGGCCCTTCCAGGGTGAGTGTTGGTCCTTGGGACATTCAAAAAAATCGGCGATTGACTTCTTAAGGCATAGTTCCTAATAGGACTAAGGGGGAGATAGTCAACAACGTATTGTGGGAGTTTGTTGGTAAGGGCTTGGAATGTCCATAAGGCTGCATTTCTATATTGCCTTTATTGAAGGGAGGGCCACCCTATGGATGCATGTAAAGAGCAGTGATGTGTGGAGTATTGGAGGCCAGTTATAAATCTCAGTGCTTTATGATATAATACATCCAGTTTTGCAAGATACGAGGCAGTACAATGGCCATAAATAAAGTCAGCGTAGTCAATTAAAGAAAGGAACGTAGATTGGACAAGCTGGCTTTTTGCATCTGTGGTCAAGAGGCATTTAATTCTGAAAAAAAGACCAAGCCTCTGCCTCAGTTTTTTCAGCAGTTCTTCCATGTGTTCCACAAAAGAGAGTTTGTTGTCTAGCCAAATACCAAGGTATTTGAATTTAGTCACAATTCAAGATTTTCTCCTGATAAAGCAGAGATTGATGGTAATGGACTAGTGACAGCAGAGTAAGCCTCTGGGCCTGATGGTGAGAAAAGAATGGCCTTGTTTTTTTTTTTTTTTGCATTTAGTAGTAACTTTTTGCTAAGGAGCTGGTACTGCAGAGTATTAAAGTCAGCTTGTAACTCAGTGCAGGCAGCTTCAGGAGATTCCCGGCTTAAGTAGAGCACCATGTCATCAGCAAACAAGTGAATACTGGCAGCTTTGATGCCTGCATCCAAGCTGTTGCTATAAATGGCAAACAGCAATGGGCCCAGTATGGAGCCCTGGGGGACACCTCTTTTTATCAGTTTAAGTGGAGAAATCTCTCCATTAGCCTTAATTTGTTGCTGTCTATCAGAAATGTAGTCTTGGAACCATCCCAGTGTGGTTGAGCCAATGCCTATAGTTTTTAAGGTGGAGAGGAGCAGGCAGTGGTCAACAGTCTCAAAAGCCTTACTGAGGTCCAGAAACATAGCACAAACAAATTTTTTGTTGTATAGGTCCCGTTGACAATCATTAGTAACTTTTGCAAGTGCCGTAATTGTACTATGCTTAGCTCTAAATCCAGACTGCACTGGTTGAGTAGTCTAGCATTGTCTAAGAAAGATCTCAGCTGCATAGCCACAATTTTTTCCAGAAGTTTAGTCATAACAAACTGCGTTCCCACTGGTCCAAAGGAGGCTTCGTGCTCCCCTGGTTCCAAGCATATTTTTGGGCCTTCCGCACTGCCTAAACTGTAAAATGGTTTAATAAACCCAGCAATGAATCACTGTTGTGGGTCAATATGGAAACATCTCTATGTCAATGTCTCCACTTCCTTCATTTATAACCTCTCCCCCCAATTTAAAATCTCACCCTACTATAGCATCATCCATATACTACTGGAAAATAATTAATAAATGACTTAAATCCAACCCAACCCCTCTCATATGTGCCCCCATTTGGGGGAACCGCAACATCACTCTTGATAATCACCCAATTTTTTGTTGTAATTGGAAAATCAGGGGCATTTTTTTCTTGGCGGATATACTTATACCTCAGACTTTCAAATTAAAATCCTTTTCTGACCTATGCAAACAATGGAATCTTCCCCAGCATGATTTCAGGAAATATTTACAGTTACGCATGGCATGGAACCTTTATCTTCCTACTATTCCTCAACAATCTATATATAACACTTTTATTACTAAATGGATCAAAACAAACTCTAAATTAAATAGTATAATTTACAAACATATCAGAAATACAAGTCCAGATAAATTTATCATTGCAAAAAATAAATGGAGTACCCTTGTAAATTGTAACATAACCAATTCACAATGGCATAACTGCTGACTATCCTGCCATAAATCTTTCAAGGATAATCACAGTTTACTCATACAAACCAAAATTCTGCATCTATGGTACAGAACTCCTGACATTTTGCAAAAAATGGGCTTAATGAACAACAATAAATGTTGGCACTGTAACTCCCCAATGGCAATTTGCTACATATTTTATGGCATTGTACTCCCATACACAATCTTTGGCATCATATTCATTTCTTTGCAATGAAAGTGATTGGTCTATCCTTTGCATTAGATCCAAAACATTGCATACTTGGTATTTTCAATGCTCATGCATACAAAATATCCCATTCTCAGAATAGGTGGTTTTCCCTACTATTCCTTCAAGTTTAACACCTTATACTAATGCATTGGAGATCCAACATCATTCCCACCCTCCTGGATATTCTCAAACAACTATCTCAATACGCCATCCTTGATCGTATGTCACACTTAGCCTCTGACCAACTTAATTTATATCATAAATGCTGGCAGGACTATTTTAAATATTTAAACACATCTGCACATCTTGTCACTTAATCCATGGGTTGTTATATGTTCACATTGGAATCTTGCTTCTAGCTCTTTCGTTCCTTTTTCATCTCCTCTCTTTCTATCTTTTTATCTCCTTTTCTTCTTCTTCTCTTTCCCTCTTCATTCTTGCTCACTTTCTTAGATATTTTTCTCTTTTTTATGTTCTCCCTTTATACAGTCTTACACATACTTGTATTAAATTACAGCATAACAGAAGTAAATCACGACTGCTCATATTTCTTGTTTGTATCTACTCCTTTTAACCCTTGAAGCATCAATTACCATATTTTCTCTCTATCAGACAGATTGTACTGCTACATATTGTTTTCTCAACATTTGTTTTCCTCTTTAATATTATTGTACAACACTTCAGACAACATGGTTTTTCCTTCTCCTATTAAGAATTTATGTAAGTGTATATTGGAGAATGTAGTGTATTTGTATGTATAATCACAATAATTACAATAACAGGATTAACTGTAAAAAATAGATTTCCAGGAGCCTTGCATGGATACCTGAAGTTGGGCTGGGTAGAGCATCCTAAAGCAAATCCCAGCCACAATCATTTTAGACACAACAGGGTGGTATGTAGTTCTTTTCTGCCACACCCAACTTGGTAAATCTTACACAACTCATTAAGTGCTCTCCTTCCCAGGACATCTCTTTAAGTTCCTTAATTTTATTTAAAAGATGGTGCTTATCCAAGAAGTTGAGGAACTTGAAAATAAAAGGTCTAGGTGGAGAGCCATCTAGGGGCATATGACACTGTGAATGGTGGGCACACTTGATTGCATATGAAGGCCCATTTGTATATGGACCACCAAGCTTGGTAGACAACTTTTGCACAGACAGGACTGGATTGGAACCTTCAGCTCTTTCCAGGAGGCCAAAAACTAGGATATTGTTTCTTCCACTCCTTCCCTCCAAGTCTTCCAGCCTGTCCTCCAGACAAGCCATGTTTTACCTGAGTGCTGTTATGACAGGATCCATCTTCTCTCACCAGACCTCCAGAGAGTGTGTTTGGGCCTCGGTGTCTCCCACATGTCGGTTGAGATCATCCATAGAAACTCGTAGGGCTTTGATTTCTGTAGTTAGCCCCTGTAGAGCCTCCTTAAAAGGAACAAATTCCAGCAAGAAATGTTCTTCAGTTAATGGCGATGTCACCACCGTTGTAGTAGCTGAATGAACTGCTGTAGGTGTTTGGGCCTTAAAGTGTTTAGATGATTTGTCAGGGGTAGGCGCTGGGGTGTATTTTGGTGGAGCTAATCTCATTTTGTACTTCATGCTGACAAAAAAAGAGCCACGCTTCAATGTCCAGGAAGCCAGTTCAAGTTGTAAGTATGATTAAAATCAACTGTCTGGCTAATTAAATATTAAAATCCGATTTTCAGGTGGGGGAAGTGGGAGCCGAGTAAAGGAGCAGCTAATTGAACCCATGCATCACGTGACTCCTGACCCCAAATTTTCAACATAGCCATTTTTTCACAGCACCTCATGAATCTGATAGCTGTCATTTTTCAAATCCTGGCCAAAGTGTGTTTTCATACCAGTGGTGCGGTATTACTTTCCACTGACGTGGAATGATGTTTTGGCAGGGATTTGAAAATGTTCACCTACCAGGTTCATTAGGTTGGGTAATAAAAAGGCTATGCAGAAAATTTGATGTACAAATATTGTAAAATGCCCAGGTTTTGACCAAACTATTTAAGCATTCACTCATCACTTCACTAATTTTCAATATTTTGACTCCAGCCTTTCAACATAGCCATTTTTCCACACCACCTCATTAACAAGATGTGTAATTTGTAAAATCCTGGATAAGATATGTTTTCAGACCTCTGGGGGGAAATGACATTTTGGCCAATGGTTCCACCAAGCTGCAGTGATAGGAATCTTAAACACATCCCTTACATCAACACGATCCCGCTGACATCGCTGACACCAACGTGTCCCAAAAATAACCTGCAACACAGCAGCACCAGCCACCACTAAAGACTGTATCAATACTGTGCCCTCCCACACACCCTACTTTAGATATCTAACTTCATGTTGCACAGACAGTGGAGTTAGGTGCTTACCCCTAGTCGTGAGAAATCCCTATTGCCGAGAAATCCCCATGATCGCAAAGTCCGTCAATGTTGGGGTTTCGATGTCGGGGAGTCACTGTAGGAATGTTGCTGTTGTAACAGTATACATCGGCAAATATACATAAACTGTGCATGTCATGTCTATAAGGCGAATCCTAAAATAAGTATCTTCAAATCTGGGGTCAAAATTGCAAAAAACAAATTGTTTAACAAACATCAAACATTTGGCATTGACAAATGCTTTTTTTCTTTGTCTAGTTGAGCCTGTCCCCCAACACTTGACATTTTAACAATGGAAGCACTCTGACAGCTTACCAGAACACCTCACAGTTGACGTTCATGACGGTTATAGCTGCAGGTGATTAAGTTATCTGGAATGGGTCTGTGAGCTTTGTAAAACTTTTATACACTGGTTTCAGGTACTGTTGTATGCCCAACAGGATCAACCAGATGAAGAACAAGCATTTGTCAATGCTGAACATTTGATGCTTGTTAAACAATTTTTTTGTTTTTAGTATTTTGACCCTAATATTTGAAGGGCATGCCCTCCTTATGGTGGCACCAACACAGTGAATTACATACCTGTCGTAAAAATTGACACTCTGCCGACAGGTCGCTGTGTTGGTGTGCCCAAGACAGGGGCATGCTGTCTCCTGGTTCTGCACCCCCACCCCAACTCAACCCCAACTGGAGTTGAGAATCCAAAAGATGGGGGGGGCGGAGGCAGAGTTCCCCGCATGGGGGGTTCAGGAGCAAAGCCCCCCAATTAAAAAACAGGACCGGAGACACACAGGAATCATGTTGACCTCAACTTGCCATCGACATGATTCATGTTGGTGAAATGCCAGTCGACATAAAGTTTATTGAACCATCATGGTAGAGCCCTTTTGAAGAGACTTGTTTTAGGATTCACCTTATAGGCATGACATGTACAATTTATAGTAAATTGGGTGAAATGTTATTTCTCACCAGAGGTGCAAAAACACATCTCGTGCTGGATTTTAAAAATGGCATGTCATGTTTATGAGGTGATGTGCAAAAATTTCTGTTGAAAGTCTGGGGTCAAAATATTGAAAATTACCATTGTGTCGAGCCTGCGTTCATAAATTCCAACATAGGCTCACAACATTATTGTTTTTTAAAAATGTTTTCCATAGTATGCTTTTTCCCTGCCAGCACCCCTAGCCCCATGAGCGGGTTCACCCTGGACTCGGCGACCCGTACCCTTACCCGGGGATGCCCCTCAAGTGGGCCACCGAGGTGGAACTAAAGGTTGCTGGAGGGTTGGGCACCAAGCTCCGGCTCATACACAGGGGCCGGCAGATTTTTTTGCAATGGATTCCCCTTTGAGTTGGGAGCGTGCAATGATGCTAACGCTGAGGCAAGTGTCTGTCTGAGCTCCGGCCACATTTTGGCACAGTGCCATGTCCCGCAGCCTCTGCCAGGGGGCGAGCGACACCGGAACGTGCTCCCTTGCCCTCCCAGGAGAAGGAGAGCAGTCTTCCGGATGCTCCATCCTTCTCCTCCCCTGCTGATCCATGGCGGCCTGTGTCCATTCCTGAACACGGGTCACCAGCATGGCACGAGGTGTGGTGTCCAGCGCGCCAACCCTCAGTGCCACCGGGCCAGCCTGTTTTTGAACATTTTTCCCCTACATTTTCAACATAGCCTTCTTATGACCCCATCCTCATGAACAATAGTGAAAAAAATGTTTAACTCCTGCCCATGAGGTGATTTCTCACAGTGACTGCAAAATCAGCTTTTGGGATGAAAAAAAACACATTTAGGCCAAGATCTGAAAATTGACAAATGTCACATTCATGAGGTGCTGTGAGGAAATGGCTATTTTGAAAATTTGGGGTCAAAATATTGAAAATTAGCAAAGCTACGAGCCTGAGTTCGAAAACTTCAACATAGGCTCATGACTGTTGTTTTGTAATATTTTTACACCATATTTTCAACATAACCCTCTTATGACCCCACCTCATGAACAATGGTGGAGAAAATCTGAACTCCTGCCTGAAAGGTGATTTCACACATTGACTGCAAAATCACCTTTCGGGACAGATTTGCCCAATGCCACTTGCATTGTTCGTGAGGTGGTGGCCCAGAAAAGGAATGTTAAAAATTTGGGGCAGAAATATTGAAAAATAGCCAAGTTATGCTACTAAGTTCAAAACCCCACTGAAATACATTGAATTGCATACCTGATTTCCTCAGTTCATGGTCCGGCATTGAAGAGTGAAGATGTGTCTGTGGTCCAGATAGGATTATGGGGTTAGACTCCCGGTGGGTAAGTAAGGGCTTGGGGGTGAGTGCTGAGTAGGAGAGTCGGGTGGGGGTGAAGTAACTGCACAACAGACATCGATGGACGGTTTTCTTTTTTTACAGGGTTTAAATAAAAACAACACACACATCGAGGGACAGACTGCATTCCAACACTGGGATTGGGCACCCCAATGTCGGGCTTGTTATGGAGTGTTGGTTTATGACCTTGGGGCAGGGAGGGAGGGTGTCAAGAGAAGCGGTAGCAGGGGTGGGCATCCTGCTCCATTTACATTAGAAATATAAATGTGTAAAGATGGGAGGATGGGTGGATGAGCCACTTGCAGGGTACAGGGAGAAAGAAGCTGTAGCAGGGGTGGGCACCCCGCTCTGCTTGTATATACATATACACTACCAGTCAAAAGTTTTAGAACACCCCCATTTTACCAGTTTTTTTTTAAATTTACGCAGGTTAATGTCTCAATGTACTCTGAAATTAAAGCATAGAACAAATAAACAATTGGAGATAAAAAAGAAATCATAGAATCATTTTGTTTAACAAAATTTAATCTACATTTTTGACTCATCAAAGTAGCCACCTTTTGCAGTTATACTGTAACCGCCGAACACACTCGTGGCATTCTTCCTACAATGGACATCAAATATTGTTCGGGAAGTTCTTCCCAACACTGTTGCAGAAGTTCCCACAAATGTGTTGCACTTGTAGGTTGCTTTGCTTTCACCCTTCTGTCCAGTTCATCCCAAACCAGCTCGATGAGGTTTAAGTCTGGAGACTGTGCTGGCCATTCCATGATTTGAAGCCTACCGTCTTGTTCTTTTCCTCGAGGTAGTTCTGACATAGCCTGGAGGTATGTTTTGGGTCATTATCTTGCTGTAGGATGAACCCCTGACCAAGTAGGCGTAGACCAGAGGGTATTGCATGGCGCTGCAAAGTGCTGTGGTAGCCCTTTTGGTTCAGGGTGCCAGTCACTCTGTGCTGTTGTCCTGTGAGCCGCCTATCATGCAAGCTGTTGACTCTCAGAAACTTGTCTTCTGATTCTGTTGTGGCTTTGGGTCTACCAGACCTCTTCCTGTCAGAGTTTCCTCCAGTTTCCAAGTGCCTTTTGGTGGTGTAGGAAACTGTACTCACTGACACCTTGGCTTTCTTTGCAATTTCTCTAAAGCAGTTTTTGCTAACGTAAACTTTTTTTAACCTCTAGCAGTTTACCGCTTACCTTTGTACCATTTCAGGTTATTCACTGGACTGGAATTGCTTAAATTTCAATAAAAGCTGGAAAAATGGGGGTGTTCTAAAACTTTTGACCGATAGTGTACATAGATGTGAAAGGGTGGGTTGGCAGGCAGGCACCTGCAGGGGACAGGGAGAAAGAAACGGTAGCCAGGGTTGGCACCCCACTCCCCTTACATCACAAAATAAATTATTTATACCCAAGTTCAGCTAAAATATGGTTTTATGTATGACAAAGAAAGTTGACCTCATGGAAAGAGTTACTTTTTTAAATGAGGGCTAAAACATATTTGAATTGCACTTTGAAGCTGGAGCCATGACTCTGGGCATGTGCGTATGCATATGTGTGCACTCAGTATCACGACTCCACTGTCGGAGTGTGATTAAAGTACATTTTAGCCCTTTTTAAAAAAACTAACTATGTTTCCAAGTTCAGCTTTCATTTTAGTACCTAAAAATGTATTTAGCTGAACTCAGGTACAGTGGTCCACGGACCGCACTGACAGGCTGCTGGTGCTGACAGCCGATCGGCTGCTTGGTGACCATCCGGCTTCATGCAAATCAAAGGACCGAAGCCCTCTGATTGGAGCAGCTGCAGGTCCTTTGAAATACACGAAGTTTATGCCCAGCAAGCAGCCAGTGATGTAAAGATCAACGTGCCTGTTCCTTCATGTAGACTGCCGAGCCCCTGCTATTTTCAACTGCAATGGGCTTGGCAGTGACACACCCCGGCAATCGCCTTTCACTGCGGCAAAACATTTGGTGTGCAGGATTGCATTGAATGTAAAAAGTGTTCTTAAAGAGCTTTAAATAAAAAAAAAAGGAAAAATTGCTTTGCTTCCTTCCATGCCACTTGCAGCCTCACTCTTTTAGGCACTCTCATCTGTGCCGCTCCTCTGCCTGCCAGACTATGTTTTGCTCTGTCACCTGCTGTCTGTGTTCCAGTGGAATGTTATGGTGCCTGGGTTAGCTCTATTTTTCCCCAGGCCACCCCCTTCTCTCACCAGTAGTACATGAGGAGAGGTAGAAGCATGCTTCTGAAGCTACTCTCTAGGCATTATGGACTGGGTAGAGGGCACACTGGCAATGGCGAAGTGTACCAAAAAGTGTGAGGTCAGAACTGCATAGAACACATTAGTCCAGGGTGCTGGGAAAACACTTGCCTTATTAAACATATGTTAATCAACCTACCTAGCATTTTGTAATCCAGATTAATCCACATATTTTGATGAATAATCCAAGATTAATTAACAGAAAGGCATGGGTTATTCATGATCATAAAAAGAGAACAGGATCAGGAATTGTAGCTTGTCAAGAGGTTTGGGAGGAGAAAGGAAATCAAAGATAACTACACAGTTGCAGTGCAACTCACACAACAGTAAAACAAAATACTCCATAGAGATTTTCCAAAAAGTATAATTTTGATTGCATGGATTTTCAATGTACGTTGAGTACCAAAAGGTTTAAAAGTAGCCTCCCTGTTGTCACTGGAGAAATCCCCCTAGCCTAGTTTTAATGCTGATCCACTGATTGAAATATGAGAGGGTCAAAATTCATTGTCTGACCATTCAGGAACAAAAGGGAGGGTCTGCTGACCCCCAGGCTCTGCCACCTATGCAGTGCTAATATGGGCCTGATGGTGTGGGGAAGCGAGCACTTGGAGACCATCATCCAAGACTGACTGGCTGGACTTTTTCCCTTGTTCTTACTGTCCTCTCCTGTCTGCCCATGTTGGCATCCTGGAAGTAGGGTCTGCCAGCATGCAGTCACTCATTCCTGCAATCACCCCACACTACCTCTGGGTGCCACTCTTCGAGCTTTGCATATCCCTTTCTTCCCTCCCTTGGAGAAGAGTGTCCTTGTGGATGCTCTTTCACCCTCCCTTCTGGCTTCTGCATCTTTTCCCAGACTCAGGCTGCAAACCTGAGTTGCCAACATGCCAGAGCAGTCCCTCACTGTACTGTGCTAATCCCAGGTCACCAACATGCCAGAGCAGTCCCTCACTGCACTGTGCAAACTCCAGGTCGCCAACATGCCAGAGCAGTCCCTCACTGTACTGTGAAACCCCCAGGTCACCAGCATGCCAGAGCAATCCCACACTGCACTGTGAAAACTCCAGGTCAGCAGCATGCCAGAGCAGTCCCTCACTGTACTGTGAAAACCCCAGGTCATCAGCATGCCAGAGCAGTCCCTCATTGTGCAGTGCAAACCCCAGGTCACCAGCATGCCAGAGCAGTCCCTCATTGTGCAGTGCAAACCCCAGGTCACCAGCATGCCAGAGCAGTCCCTCACTGCACTGTGCTAACCCCAAGTCACCAGCATGCCAGAGCAGTCCCTCACTGCACTGTGCAAATCCCAGGTCACCAGCATGCCAGAGCAGTTCCTCATTGTGCAGTGCAAACCTGGGTTGCCAGTATGACACACTGATTCCTCCATGCACAATGCAGATCTGGGTCACCAGCGTGCCAGTGCAATCCCTCACTGAGCAGTGCAAACCTGGGTCACCAGCAAGCCAGAGCAATTCCTCAGTGCACAGTGCAGACCCTGGCCACCAGCGTGCCAGTGTGGTCCCTCACTGAGCAGTGCAGAGGCAGGTCAACAGCATGCTAGAGTGGTCCCTCACTGCACAGTGTAAAGCAAAGTCACCAGCATGCCAGATCAGTCTCTCACTGCACAGTGCAAAGCCACTGACCATAAAAATATTAAAACTAAATTTTTATTTTGCCTAAAAAAGGCAAATCAGGGCAGCCCACCACTCTAGTACTGCACTTTCACTTCAAAGATCTCAGCATTAGTGTAGTATAAGGTAACTTACCCTAGTAACAGTGTAGAATGGTTTAGTCCACATCCCCCTGCAGTTTTGAGCTAATGGTACGCCTTGGCTGGAGACTGGGAGCAAGATTCACCAATATCATGAAAGTCCCACAGCTGCAGCAAAACTTTGGCGCCAAATGGTGGCCACTTGCGGAGCCGCAGGAGTCCTGCAGCAGTGGGTATTCACAAAGGCAGAGCTGGATTATGACCGGCTGCACGATTTATGGCAGCTTGGGGGTGATGTCACCAGGGAGATCGCTGCAGCTGCAGACATTTGCTATGGCTGTTGGGAGCAGCCGTAACACCCTCCGCAACTGCTGTGGCTGTGAATTGCAACTGCCGCCGCTGTGGGCGATTTCAGTCTGCAACTGCAGTTGCAGAGTGGGACTTAGGTCCCAAACACTTTGAGAATCCTGCTCTGGGTTTTCAGAAAGTGCATGAGCAGATTGTAGTAGTAGTTCTGCTGAGGCATGCTTATCTATCTAATGTATGTTTGTTGAATAAACCTCAGAGCTGTTAGAAGTTACTTATGGTGTCCAGTCATTCCTAAAACCAGCAATCCAGTAAGAAGCAACTAAAGTGAAATATTATAATTAGTGTCAGTATTATTAGTTCGAAGCAAATTATTTGAAGACCTGACCCCCACCCCCAAATGAGTGTAATTTGGCTTGGTAAGGGACCAGCATTTGCTCAGCAGTGAATAATTTCCACAAATATTTGCAGTCTTGCACAGAGTGAGACAGGTGGTTCTGCTGCATTCATCTGGGTTATTACATTATTTTGGAAATACACATGTAACCTCCCTGTCGGGGGCTTACCTTTTTGCCCCATAGGAGGCCCGTTTCTCCCATTTCCTCCCAATGTGCCCCTGTATCCTGCACAGGTCCCAAGTGGATTCTCCCTCCAGACCCCACAGTATTTTCAGCCCAGAATGGGGCCGGAGTAGCTGAAGCACAGAACCACCATTTGGTTCTGCACCGCGGTGCTGGGCCGGTGGTCCATGCATGTGTGTAGCGCATTTGTGTTGCACGGCTGTTCAGATGCCTATCCAGTGGTTGCAGCCCATAATTAAGCTAAACAGGGGACCAATGACCCGGAGGAGGTGCTGGAGAAGCCAAAAAATGTTTTATTAAAGGAGCGCCAATGAGCGCACTTGATTGAGGGTATATTTAAATATTCATAAGAATCATCATGAACATTAATGAGGTGGTGTGCATACAAATGAGCTAAGCCTGCCTGTTGCCTGGGGGTGGGGTATAATGGAAGCAGTGACAGATGGGGGGTTAGCTCAAAACATTGAATAGTGGGGTCATTTTACAGGGCACAGAAGCTGCTTCAGTTCTGTCGGGGAGTGAAGTAATAAAAATGTATATCTTGGCTGCCCTGGGATTGGGAAGTGGGGACTGCTAGTTAAGCTGCATAAGTAATAATGACAGGAGCCTGTTGCTGCCTGGGGGAAATACATATCAGTGGCAGGGACAGGCTAGAGGCTAATTAAAAAGGTTAAAGTGACCAGTGATTTAAAAGGGGCACAGAAACTACTGCCAAACCATGGGGAAGTTGTTGAATAAATATATTTAGTTTGGCTGCACCAGGTTTTGAAAGTTGGGACATTGAATGAACTGCTTGAGACTGTTTTACCAGCAGCCATGATTATAGCCAGACGACACCAGCACAGCCAATCAGAGGGCCAGGATTCTCCAATGGACTTGTGGGACTTTTGAAAGGACTTATGGGGGAAAAAGCTGAGGAAATACTTGGTGCCCATTCACTCAGCAAATCAAGCATCTAGGGAGCCTCATACATATTAATTTTTACAAGGGACAGTGATTTCAGCCAATGGGGAGCTGCCAGAGAGCTCCCAAAAACCCAGAGACAGTCTGGTTGTGAGAGAGTTCATCAGAAGCCTTCCAAAGGGAAGGGGGCTCCAGTCCCTATGCAGAAGATGGGGCTGCAAGGCTGGGAAAGGGCCTTCTGGGGGTTGCCAGCCACTTGCCACCCAGGGCCTGGTCATGCCTTTCCCCGTGTTGGAGGAGTATGTTACTGGAGACTGCTTTCACAGTTCTGCTGAGAGAGAAAGAGCTGCTGGGTCATGCTGCAGGCTGCTGTGTTAAGAAGCTACATCACAGCAGTGAAGGTTTCCCAAAAAGGTGGGCGACTGGAATTACAGGGAAGATGGAGATCCTCTTGGGACTGCAGAACACATAGTGCATGGAAAGGCTGAATTTTCATCTACACCACAGTGGTGAGACACAAAGTTTGAAAGGTTTGTGCAAAGAAAAAGGTTCTGTCTTACCCTGGTATGACACAGTGTCTAAAGAGAAAAGGGAAGGACAAAGGGTTGAAGAAATGGCTCTGGTTTGGGGAAATGGATTGCAGAAAACGGACTGGCTTGACGTATGGACACCGGGTATGGGAGTCTCCCTACATGCGGAGGCTGGGACAGCTATACCAGGTAGATCAAAAAGGTTGAAAAGAGAGCCTTTTCTGCATCCATTAGCATCTGCATGGTGAGGTAAAGGATTTTACTGTATCAGAGGAACTGAGAGAAACTCTTAAGCAGAGAAAGAAACTTGCTGGAAACTGTGTGTGAGCCAGAGCAAGAGTGGCTACTGTTTTGAATTGGAGAGACTGTAAAAGCAAAGAGGTGAGCAGGTGCACTATGCTTCAGGGACCTGTTTTTGCTGTTGAAACTCTGCTGAGAAAAGAAACTTGCTGCAGAGTTGGAGTATGGAATTTGTTTTAATTTCCAAGGGCACTAGAAAGCAGGAAAGTTGAGGGAACTGTTCAGGCTGCACAGTGGAGCTGCTTTCTGTGGAGAGAAAAGAGAAACCAGGGGATTTTCAGCTTAACTCAGAGCCAGGTGCAGAACTTGCTAATCCCTGCCAAGGAGGTTCTGTTGGCTACAGGCGGCCACTGGTGCATACTGGGGGAGCTAGGGCACCCAAGACCTGTGAGGGAGCAGGCCTGTGGATCCACTCCTTGGTCTGGGTCCCCTGTAGTTTGGCAGGCCTTGTGAGGGGGCTCTGCAACAGGTCTGAACAGACTGAAGGGGACAAGCTGCAAGACCTTCAATCAAGCGAAAGATTCAGTCTGCAGTGTTCTTGCCCCCTGCCTCAAGTCTTTTAAGCAAATGATTCCAAGGTTCTGCTGTTCCATCAACCCTAGAGCTTCAGTCACAGTGCCAGCAGAGGCTGATTCGCAGAACCGTGAGTAAATGCAGGACTTGCCCTGCACCTGGGGGATGTATAAAGTTATTTCAAGCTTGTGCCCCATGGCATACTGAACAGCTTAAAGTAGATAACTAGTGAACCGAAAGTTAATTTGTTTTAAAGCATGTGTGCCAATGCTGGCCAACCAGCTGCACCACAGGCCTGCAACAAGAACTTGGGTACCCAGTCAGTGGACAAAGGGGGGGTAAACTGGTATCAGTTGGGGTTGTGTATTTGTTTAATCTGCAGCAGATAGCTAGTTAGAAAGGTTGGTGGCTACAATTATTAATATATAGGCTGAATTTAAAGTGGGAAAGATTGTTTGAAAAATGCTAAACCTTTGAATGCAAATTTCCGAAATGTTTTGCTTAACACTGCTCCAGCTTCCCCTTCCTAACCCTCCCCATGTAAATAAATGGTGTTAACTGTTTTGGAAGAATTCTGACTCAAGATCCTGATTTAGTGAGCATATTATTAGCTGAAGTTACAAAGTGTTAAAATAGGGGGTTTTGGTTAATGGTATCCATGTGTTGGGGTGACTGTGTGGGGAGGTATGTTGGTGCAGCATCCCAGGGGGTTGTACTGTTAAACATCAGACCCACTTATAATATGTACTCTGGGTGGAGGCCCCATGCATTTTATTTTTAATCTTGGGAAAGAACCTCCGGTAACAGCAAAATAGGAACACAGGTCCCTTAACCTTGGTCTGGCCAGCCCGGCAGGGGTAGTAGCCCTCTTGGAGGATATCAACAGGGATACTTATCATACAGCATGTGGGATGTTAGTGGGATGAAGAACAATGCCAATGAAACTGTTGGGAGCGTAGGATCTGGAATCAGAATGAAGTTTTGCAACCTGTACTAATGCTGTTCTGTTCTACTAATTCTGCAACACATGCTAGCAAGGGCTAGTCAAAGGAACACTTGAGTACTCCACTATCGAATTCCCCAGTTCTTGGCTGGTCATCATCTTTTTTTTAGTTCCTGATGCTCCTTCAGAGGGGGAGAATGGGTACAGCCTTTGATTGCTAGTGTCTGGATGTGGACACCTGAGGGGGGTACTGGGGGTAGGGCAGTTGCTACACTTCTGCATATTTGCACCCTTTGGCAGGGACTGATAAGGCAGGTAACAGCCTACCACTTACCTTTTGCAGTGTTCTTGTATTTTTTTACTGATCCCCACTCCAAACACATAGCCAAACGGTATTGGAGCACAGCCAGGCTCCCACTATACATTTCATGATCTGTTTATTTATTAAATGTAACTTTTTTTTTGTCTGAATCATTAGGAACCTCTTCTCCACAGTGCCAGAGCACAAACCAGCACAGGTGCATCCGGTCATGCTAATCAATTCCTTTAACCCTAGCAGGAGCACTCTGTCTTGCCTGGTATTCCATTTAAAACCCAGTATCCTCAAGTCCCTTATTATATTGTTTTACCATAGTCCCCAGCAACATACCAGTGTACGTGCCTGTGTGTGTTTATGTAAGTGTGTGTGTAGTGAGATTTGTGTGTAACTAGGGTGTGGCCTTAGATGTTCCCTGAGCATGCTGTGATCTGTACGCTTGCCAGAGGCAGGAGGTGGCAGAGAAACAAACTAGCCTCATTATGTTTTGGTTTTCCTGCCAGTTCCTGTCTCTGGAGCTGGGAGTCTCCACCAGTGGCAGCACAAGTGTAAACAGCTCTCTGGGCCTGAGAGCCATGGCATCAAATGACATAACTGCCACACTGCTCATGTCTCTTGAGCTTGGTGGGGACCCCTCTTAATAACAGCCATGATGCTTGTGTCTTCTACCAGTCAGGGCAGGACTGCAACATTACTCCTTAAGCCTTTAAAAAAGTTTGAGGAACCCACCTCAGGTCAGGCAACCCACAAGCCTAGGAAGAGTGATTCTCTCAGTTGCACTGACAGTGCCTCTGCCTTCCAACTTGTGTCTGGAAAGCAGGACATTACATTTTTTTAAGGCATGTACCAGCGATGGCAGGTCACCAGGTGGAATTAGGGCGTTAATCCAGGCAACATTCCTTAGATGATAAAACCCACTCTGGATGATGGATGACACCTGAACTTCAAGTGTCAACCCATCGTCAAGGATGATGCCCAGATTTCTCACCCTGGTGGAAGCTACCAGTGGGGTAGGACCCGGAAACAACCCTGTTCCTGACCCAGCAGCAACCACATCACACCAGTGACCAATCTCAATCACCAGTACCTCTGTCTTATCCGGGTTAAGTCTCAACCAGTTAGAGGACATCCAACCCTGAATCTTGGCCAGGCAGTTGTTAAGAACCTCCATCGCATTACATATCCTGGGAGCAAAGGTAGTAAATCTCCTTTGTCTTCTTTACTTGAAATTAAGGAAGAATCTAAATTGCTTCATTCCTCTAATGTTCTCCATTTGTCATTGCCTAAGTTTTCTACTTGTATAGGAGAGAAGGCTTTTTCCGTTCAGAGTTCAGTTTTTTGGAATTCTTTGCCTCTTGACTGTGTAAATGCCGCAAGAAGTGTAATATTTAAGAAAATGTTACTTAGTCATTTGCAATGTTTTGCTCTATGTAATTGTTTTTAAATATGTGTACTTAAATTTGTATTTGTCATTCTAGCAATGTATTTTTGTATCTCCATGTACACCATCTTAGCTTCTAATTGTTTGAAGCTCTGGGTTGTTCCTGAAAAAAGGGCCTTGGCCCAGTATGCTTACCCAGTAAATAAAGTGAATTGAATTGAAATTAATTTAATACAGCTGGGTATCATCTGCATAACAGTGAAAACACAGACTGTAATGCCTAATGATCTCCCCCAAGGGTAGCATGTACACAGCGAACAACATCAGCGACAAGATCGAACCCTGAGGAACTCCACAGGACAGGAGGAGAAATTCCCCATCACTACCTGTTGCATCCTGCCCCTGAGAAATGACTTAAACCAGTTAATGACAGTACCAGTGAGTCCACAAAAGATTCTAAGGTAATCCAGTAGCACAATGTGGTCCATGGTGTCAAATGCTGAAGAGATATCGATGAGAATGAGAACTGACCGGTCTCCTCTATGTCTCGGCCTGAAGAGGTCATTTTGCACCCTGACTAATGCGTTTCGGTGCAATGCCTTAACCTAAACCCAGACTAGAAAGGCTAATAGATGTCAAAGGCTGTGAGGTGTTACTTGAGCTGCAGAGCCACCACTTTCTCAACAACCTTCCCCAGAAATGAGAGGTTGGAGACAGGTCAATAATTCACCAAGACGTCATGGTCGAGTGATGGTTTCTTCAGAATGAGCCTCACCAATGCCTCTTTCAAGGCATCAGGGAAGGACCTCTCTGAAAGTGAACACTCGACAATCTTGGCAAACACTGAACCAATGTACTCCACACATCCCACAAGGAGATGGATTGGGCCTGGGTCAAGTTCACAAAAATTAGGCTGCAGCTTCAAAATTACCTCCATGACCTCAGCCACCCCCACTGGCTGAAACTCACCCCAGACAATAAGAATGCTTCTGCCCACACAAGGCCCATTACTGCAGGGGGATGACCTTGCCCCACTGGCAAAATCCCCAACAGAATGGAGGACACCCTGTCAGAGAAGAACTGAGTGAACTCCTCATGTAAAGTGACTGAAAATGCCTTTTTCGGTAGCAGACAGGCAGGATGAAGTAGCCTGGCCACAGTCTGAAAGAGCAAGGCCAATCTGTTCATCCTTTCAGCAATTTCCCTGGACACGAATTCTGCCTTCTTACGGTTGATTGCTCTTTGATATTCACCGTAATGAGATCTCAAAGCCAATTTATCCTCCTCGGACTGAGTCCTCTGCCAGCAATGCTCCAATTTCTGACCCTTGGTCATCATCTTCTTAAGAGCCCCATCATGCCATGGGGATCTCAAGCAAGAAGATCTGGGTTGTATACGGATTAGTGCAATGGTGTCAAGCACTTTGGAGACAGTGCTATTATAGGCTGCCACCACCTCGCCCATGTCCGTCGCACATGCAGCACTCACACCAGAAAAATCCACAACCACCAATAGTACCTCTGGTGACAATCCCTTCCATGGGTGGTAGCGAATCATCTGAACAGGGGAAGGACTATTAAGTGGGGCCACAAATAAAAACTCTACCAAGCAATGATCAGACAAAGAGATTGGAACAATCCTGAGGACAGTGACCTCAAGTCCCAGTGAGAATATTAAGTCCAAGGCATAGCCATGGTGATGAATCGCAGAAGCAACCGCTTGTGTAAGGCCCAGCGATGTCATCAACTGGAGGAAGTTTTGACCAAAATGCAAGAGTTCGTCATCAACCCAGGCATTGAAGTCACACAGAATCAACCATCTGGGTGACTCCAACACTCTGTCAGTGATGAAGTCCACAACTTCCTGCAGGAATTCACCCTCATGCCCTGGAGGGCAATAAATGAGGAGAATCCTACAACCTGCACCTGGCCGCCCATGCACAGCCATGCCTTCAAACGTTGAAGTAGATTTCACCAGGTGCAAGGAGAAGTTTAGGTTGGCTGTAAAACAGATGGTCACACCCCCATCCCTGTGTCCCCTCCTTGGGCAGTGCACTACAGAGTACCCATCCAGAATCGACTCCTCCAAAACTGGGTCTGCATCATCTTGCAGCCATGTCTTCATGATGCAGGCCAGATCAACTGAAGAAATCAAGTCCACCATAAGTGCGGTCTTGTTCTCCATTGATCTGGTATTGCATAGCATCGCCCTAACGGGACCAGTGGAGACTGCTGACCCACCCACTGCCTGTCCACTTGGTCCGGTGGGAACCCTGGGAATGGTTACCAACCACGTCTGGCCTCTCTCAAGGCCCCATTTCACTCCAGGGCACCTCCTGGACCCGACCACCCCAAAGCAACTCACCTCCATAATACCTCCAGCACTCCGTCATCAACCCACTCACCCCCTACCAATACCAACCTCCCTATAGCACCTAAACGCCACAGCTAGTAAAAGGAAGTCAGAAAAGGGGCAGAGGTAATGCAGCAGAGACGCTGAGTAGGTAATATGAGGGGGTGTGAACCCAGGCACATTTTACAACTATTCCACACATGTTAAAATACTCCATATAAATTACCCCCACAATACAAAATAAATTCCCCAAAACAAAACAATCCCCACACAACCTAATTCCCTACACATACACCACTCATTCAATCACTATTATAGCTCAACACCATTCATGCACAGCATTCAATAACTAATCCTACAAATCCTCACATCACCTCTCCCAATACAACCCCTCCCAACAAAATAAACCATGTTAAGTTTAACACAATAAAACTTTAGGAGAATCCTGTTTGGTGGGTTGCAGAGGATAAGATCCCAAAGTCACAGAAAAATGAGAATAGCTTTGAAAACAGAGCACTGTCTAAGTTTTTTTCCGAGACTAAACACAGTAGTGCTCACACCACTGCTCGAAATAAATTCAGAGCAAGTTCATGAGAGGTGCTAGGCAGGCAAGAAAAGTGCTCTCATTACTGTCTTTGCAGATTTCCAATTCAGGCTGTTTACCAAAGCACAAACACCACAGTATATTCCTAATCAGGAGGGAGCTCACCAGTCATGTTTACTCAAGTGCTATCAAAACAATGCTTCATAAGCTTGACACATGTTACAACAGATAAGCAAGGTTTGTATTAAGATGTAAAACAGATACCCATCATTGCTATATGTATATTAAGTTAAATTGGGTCTCCCTAGAGATTAGGAGACAGCGAGTTTGGACAAATCTTGTTTATAAAATCTATAAGACCAGACATTCTATTGGTCTGGCAGAGAGACTTATCAGCCCCACCCATCAGTTTAATTTACGAAAGAGTGGCGCTAGAGACCTGATAGTCCCTAAATGTAAAAACAGATTTGTAACCCTGACTTTTCAGTATAGAGCTGCTACCACCTGGAATGAACTTTCACTGCCATTGAAAACTCAGGATTTGACCATAGCTAAATTTAATTTTGCTATGAAGCAAGAAATATGTTTCCACTGTTTATGTAATAGATGAATTGAATCACCTGTAGATCTTTATGTGCCATGACATAAAATTGTTGTTTGTATTAAGTAACATATTTGTATTGTTAAATGTGCAGTTTCATTGCTTGTTTTTACTGTAACTTGTATTCTGACATCTAAACAGGTGCACCTTGTAATGAGGGTATTTTAACTCTAATGGTGTTTGAAGTTGCCTTCATATCCTGTATAAATAAATTTTATTACTACTACTACACCTCTCTATGGCATTGATCTTTAGGCAGAAACCTGCCAGTTCATGCAGGATGGTACTTATTGGGAGCCACCAGTTACCTCAGGGGAAGGTTCACAGAAGAGATGCTTGGTACCCCAGTCCAGGGCATCGTAGATGATCCTCGAGCCACACAGTGTTCCAGGGAGATTTACATGGCCCCTGTCAGAGAACAGGCCTACAGCAAATCCTCAGTCCCAATAGACCAGGGAGTCTCAGATGGTATTCAGGCCTCAGCCTCACTACGGTCTTTAGTCCAGACTCTGCCCGCACAGTGCTCTTTAGGCAAATGAGCCCCATGATGGTTTCCAGGTCAACTCAATCTCCGTACCACTGCCGCCGGCTCTGCAGCCAATCTGACCTCAGACCTACAATGCCACTGCCTTCAGGCAAATGCTCCTTAGCAGTTGGTTCCCAGCCGATTTCCTTGCAATCCACACCTGGTACTGGTGACTTGACGGCTGTCTCCAACCTGCAGCTCAGGCAATGCCTGTCATGCTTTGTCATGCCTGTTCCACCTGCTTGGTGGTGTGAATGATACTGGGGCTCCCTGTTCCCAGTGGTACAGCATATTGATGTACAATAAATATAAATGTGGCACATCAACTTCATGAATTCAGTCCTTAGTACACTCTTGGAATCCATGCTGTGACGTTTATTATTACTTGATCACCATGAAATAATGTTAGTTTCTGCTTTAAATTGTCAGTGTATAGTGTGGGACAGAACTTTTTACGTGGGTGATAGATGGTTTCTGAGAGGTAAAATGAGAGAAATCCCTCATCATGCAGGATAGTTGAGAGGTAAGGTATGAGTCTATAATAAACTCCTAATTGCTGTCCGGTTGTGTTGCATTTAACTGGTATCCCTATTTCTATTGCTAGTCCTTAGGTATATTATCTTGCACTTCCCTACATCAAAATACATATGTCCAGTCAACAAACCAGTGTATAGAGGTCCTACTGGAATTTCTCACAGTCCACCTTGCCATTGACATGAGCACCCTTGCTAATTTTACATCATCCACAAACTTCTCCAACACAACTGACTGCTCAGAAAGCCTCCAGTTCAAGGTCGTTAATGTATAGACTGAAAAGAACCCCTGTTGTACCCCACTAGTCACAGCCCAGCCTCCTGTTCTGACATCGGTGCTGTCAAACTCCAGTCATTTATCATCCACAATAGTACATCTCCCCAACCCTGTATAACTGATCTTTTGTGTTAGCCTCCAGTGGTTTGACTTTTTATAAGTTTACTTCATTAGAAAAAGAAAAAGATATCAGGAATATAGTTGGAGGTAGCATTCCAGAGGGGCAGTTTGGAACAAAAGCGGTGTGTAGGATTTATGAAGGATGCAAGGAGACAACAAAATTTGCAAATTGTTTGGTTTTTGTACAACTTTCCAAACTACACACAAACAAACGCCTCTTAATGCCTCAAACCCATCACGGGTACATATGTGTGCGTGTGTGTGTGTGTGTGTTTGGGGTCAGGCAGAAATACACTCTTAAACAATAGTCCTCTTTTAAACAGGCAATTACATCTGTTCTAGCCAAACTGAGGAAGATGAAGTACGGACACATTTTCTGTCCTCTTGGGACTCCTCAGTTCAATGCAATCATTATTTCAGCTAAGAATCAGGTAGCCCCAAGAACATTTTAGGCAGTTAAAACAGTTGGATATAGCGAGGCAGTTTGGAAGAAGAGTGGTAACTGAGATCCATAAAAGATACAAGGCAACGATAAGATTTCAAGAGGGTCTTCTCCATGTCCAATGGATTCTAAACCGCCTCTGCTTTGCTTTGCAGTTCTCTCCACTAAGAACACACAAGAAGATGCATATTACTGTAAGAAACAAGGTAAATGTAGGTGTAAACATATATTGCACGTCTTTCTAAATATTTAAATTGCATCTCATACTTAGGAGGGAATAACACAGTAAAGCACAACATCAACATGGAGATGATTGCACTGGAAATTGAAAACCAGCGCCTTGAGGATGAGATCCTCAAAATTCAGCTGAAAAGAAGAAAGGAACCCAGGACTACAAAAACATCATACTATCGTAAGTTGTGCCAGGTCTTGTTTGTACACTGTCAGTTTGTGCTTTAGCATAACCGCATCACGGTACAGTACAAATTAGAAGAGATGGGCATCATTTTTTGTTTCACTTCTGCAACATTTCACTAGTATTTTTTAGCTGTCTTTTAATTCATCCTGGAGACCTGAAAACTGGTAGGTGCATCCATGGAACTCATTGGATGAGCTTCGACTGTTTATGAACATATGATTGAGCCTGAAGAAAAATGCCTTGTGGCTGATCATGTCTGCTTGAGGTTGCAAACCTCTTAGTGTCTACAGAAGGATCTACCGCCATCCCAGTTATCCGCTCCTCCCTTCCCACCAATGTTCCCTCACCCCCCACGTTCCCCCACAAGTGGCTTTCCCATTAACTCTGTCCCAATCTCGCTTGAAGTTGTCCACAGTCTTCAGTGAGACTTCTGGCAACTCATTCCACTTAGCCACCACACTCTCAGTGAAAAAGTGCCTCCTCATTTCCCTCCTGAATCTTCCCCCTGCCAGCTTGTAGTGTTTTCTAGTGGTCCTGTCCCCACTAAGGTTGAAGAGACCCTTATAGCTCACTCTGTTGAAACTTTTAAGGTACTTGAAAATTTCGATCATGTCACACCTCTCCCTTTTAGCTGACAGCGACTATATGTTGAGATCATTGAGTCTCTCCCTGTATGTCCTGCCATGCTGTCCCTGGATTATAGTTGTTGCCCTTATCTAGACTGTCTCCATTAGGTTGATGTCTTTCCATAGGGAAGGGCACCAGTACTGCACACTGTACTCAAGATGTGGCCAAACCAGGGATCTGTACAGTGGCAGAATGTTCTTTGTGCCCCTGCTGACTGTACCCCTGGCTGTACAGCCCAGCATCCACTTTTCTTTGGCTGCTGCTCTTCTGCAGTGTGCTGAATGCTTTAGGTCACTTGTGATGATGACTCCCAAGTCCTTCTCCTCCTTTGACCTGGTAACCTGCATACCACACAGCCAGTATTTGGTCTCCAGGTTCTTCGTGCCCAAGTACATTGCCTTACAGTTTTTGACATTGAATCCCAGTTGTCAAATACTTGACCATTTGTCTAACTTGGCCAGGTTTTCCTTGAGGTTCTGTCTCCACTCCTCCATCTCTTCTCTCCCACAGAGCTATATTCTCTGTAAACAGGCATATCTTACTTTTTATCCATTCTGCAATATCATTGATGAAGACATTGAACAACACCATACCAAGTACTGAGCCCTGTGGGACCCAACTAGTGACTGACCTAGTCTCTAAGAACTCGGCTGATCACCACCCTCTGACTTGTGTCCTGCAGCCAGTTTCTAACTCACATACCCAGTTTTACCCTTACCCCAGGTCCTCCAGTTTCCTGATTAATCTCCTGTGAGTATTAGAGTCAAAGGCTTTACTAAAGTCGAGATGCAGCTTGTCCACTGCTTGGCCCTTGTCTTCTGTCTTGGTTACCCAATCAAAGAAATCAATCAGGTTAGTCTTGCAGGACCTTCCTGACAGGAACAAAGGCTGCTCTCTCTCTCATCCTGGAGCCCATTTTCTTCCAGAAATCATATCCGTCTGCCTTTCAGAATGGTTTCCATGAGTTTTCCCACTAACAAGTTCAGGCTGCCTGGCCGGTAGCTACCAGGGTTATCCCTCTGCCTGCTTTTGTTTAGAAGCACTATATGTGCTGTCCTCCCATTCCGGGCACTTTTTCCATCTCCAGTGGGGTGCTAAACAGATCCACCATTGGACAGGCCAGCACTTCCACCAACTCCCTCAGCACTTTCAGATGTATTCCATCCAGTCCATGGATTTCTATACCTTCAGGGCCTTTAAGCCTTTCCTCACACTGTCTTTTTCAATCTCCCCATCGGTGATCCCACTCACCCTTTTTCCTCCCCTTTCTTCCCCTGAGGTACTAGACCATCTTTCTCTTGTTGTAGGGTTGTGGTATTTGACAAGTAACAGGCTGGCCCAGTAATGTGGCAGCTGCATGCAGTTGGGGTTGGGATGTTTGTGTGGTGACAGGCTGGCTCAGTGGTGTCGCAGCAGCATGCTGTGGTGTTGGTGAATTTGTGTAATGACTGGCTAGCTCAGTGGTGTTGCAGCAGTATGTTGTAGTGTTGCAATGACAGGCTGGTGCAGTGGTATGGCAGCCGCAGCATGCTGTGGGCTTGGGATGCTTGTGTGGTGACAGGCCGGCTTAGTGGTGTGGCAGCAGCATGTTGTAGTGTTGGTGTATTTGTGTAATGACAGGCTGGTGCCGTGGTGTGGCAGCAGCATGTTATAGTGTTGGGGTATTTGTGTAATGACAGGCTGGTGCCATGGTGTGGCAGCAGCATGTTATAGTGTTGGGGTATTTGTGTAAAGACAGACTGGTGCAGTGGTGTGGCAGCAGCATGTTATAGTGTTGGGGTATTTGTGTAATGACAGGTTGGTGCAGTAGTGTGGCAGCAGCATGTTGTGGTGTTGGGGTATTTGTGTAATGACAGGCTGCTGCAGTGGTGTGGCAACAGCATGTTATAGTGTTGGGGTATTTGTGTAAAGACAGACTGATGCAGTGGTGTGGCAGCAGCATGTTGAAGTGTTGGGGAATTTGTGTAATGACAGGCTGGTGCAGTGGTATGGCAACAGCAAGTTATAGTGTTGGGGTATTTGTGTAAAGACAGACCGGTGCAGTGGTGTGGCAACAGCAAGTTATAGTGTTGGGGTATTTGTGTAAAGACAGACTGGTGCAGTGGTGTGGCAGCAGCATGTTGAAATGTTGGGGAATTTGTGCAATGACAGGCTGGTGCAGTGGTGTGGCAACAGCAAGTTATAGTGTTGGGGTATTTGTGTAATGACAGGCTGGTGCAGTGGTATGGCAGCAGCATGTTGTGGTGTTGGGGTATTTGTGTAAAGACAGGCTGGTACAGTAGTGTGGCAACAGCATGTTATAGTGTTGGGGTATTTGTGTAATGACAGGCTGGTGCAGTGGTGTGGCAGCAGCATGTTGTGGTGTTGGGGTATTTGTGTAAAGACAGGTTGGTGCAGTAGTGTGGCAGCAGCATGTTGTGGTGTTGGGGTATTTTTGTAATGACAGGCTGGTGCAGTGGTGTGGCAACAGCATGTTATAGTGTTGGGGTATTTGTGTAAAGACAGACTGGTGCAGTGGTGTGGCAGCAGCATGTTGTGGTGTTGGGGTATTTGGTAACAGGCTGATGCAGTGGTGTGGCTGCAGCATGTTGTGGTGTTGGGGTATTTGTGTAAAGACAGACTGGTGCAGTGGTGTGGCAGCAGCATATGTTGTGGTGTTGGGGTATTTGTGTAAAGACAGGCTGGCGCAGTGGTGTGTGGCAGCAGCATGTTGTGGTGTTGGGGTGTTTGTGTAATGACAGGCTGGTGTAGTGGTGTGGCAGCAGCATGTTGTAGTGTTGTGGTGTTTGTGTAATGACAGGCTGGTGCAGTGGTGTGTCAGCAGCATGTTGTGGTGTTGGCGTATTTGTGTAATGACAGGCTGGTGCAGTGGTATGGCAGTTGCAGTGTTTGGACATTTGTGTGATGACAGGCTGGCCTAGAGTTGTGGTAGCAGCATGTTGTGGTGTTTGTGTGGAGACATTCTAAGCTCTGTGGTGTAGCAGCAGCATGTTGTGGTGTTGGGGTATTTGTGTAATGACAGGCTGGTGCAGTGGTGTGGCAGTAGCATGTTGTGGTGTTGGGTATTTGTGTAATGACAGGCTGTTGCAGTGGTGTGGCAGTAGCATGTTGTGGTGTTGGGTATTTGTGTAATGACAGAATGGTGCAGTGGTGTGGCAGTAGCAGGTTGTGGTGTTGGGTATTTGTGTAATGACAGGCTGGTGCATTGGTGTGGCAGCAGCATGTTGTGGTGTTGGGTTATTTGTGTAACGACAGGCTGGTGCAGTGGTTTGGCAGCAGCATGTTGTGGTGTTGGGGCATTTGTGTAATGACAGACTGGTGCAGTGGTGTGGCAGCAGCATGTTGTGGTGTTGGGGTGTTTGTGTAATGACAGGCTGGTGCAGTGGTGTGGCAGCAACATGTTGCAGTGTTGTGGTGTTTGTGTAATGATGGGCTGGTAAACTAGTGTGGTAGCAGCGTGTTGTGGTGTTGGGGAGTTTGGTAATGAGCTGGTGCAATGGTGTGGCAGCAGCATGTTGTGGTGTAGTGTTTGTGTGATGACCAGCTGGTACAGTGGTATGGCAGCAGCAAGTTGCAGTGTTGTGGTGTTTGTGTAATGATGGGCTGGCACAGTAGAGTGACAGCAGCATGTTGTGGTGTTGTGGAATTTAATAACAGGCTGGTGCAATGGTGTGGCAGCAGCATGTTGTGGTGGTGTAGTGTTTGTGTGATGACCGGCTGGTACAGTGGTGTGGCAAGACCATGTTGTGATGTTTGAGTCTTTGTGTGATGACAGGCTAGCTCGTTGGTGTTTGAGCAGCATGTTGTGGTATTTGTGTGATGACAGGCTGGTACAGTGGTGTGGCAAGACCCTGTTGTGGTGGTTGAGTCTTTGTGTAATGACAGGCTAGCTCAGTGGTGTTTGAGCAGCATGTTGTGGTGTTGGAGTCTTTGTGTAATGACAGGCTAGCTCAGTGGTGTGGTAGCACCATGTTGCAGTGTGGTGGTGTTTGTGTGATGACAGGCTGATACAGTTTTTTTGGGGGGGGAGATCTGAATTATGTATGGGCACAGCATATGTCTAATGGAAAAAGTGAAAATGAAGATAAATTATGGTTCATTGGAATAGAAAATGTAATTTGGGGACCAAGAGGTGGTAATAGAGATGACAGGTTAAGTGAAAGAGAAAATTATTGGATATATACAATGGGGGCTGATAGACGTAAAGGCCTTAATGATCATATAGAACTCAACCCCTTCCTTAAAAAAGATGATGAACTTGAAATATTTTTGATATCTGTTGTACAATTTAATAGTTACATATTGGATTGAAGAATTATCTATATCCTTTCTGTACAAACCTCCTTGTTCCTTTCCTTCCCCTTCCCCATTCCTTTATTCTTCCCCTTTTTTCTTCCCTCTTTTCTTCTCCTTCCTTTCCTCTTCCCTTCCCCTTCCTTCTTCCCTCCCTTCCCTTCCCTTCCCTCCCTCCTTTGCCCTTCCTCCCATCCCTTTTCCCTTCCCTTTTCTTCCCTTATCCCCTTCCCTCCCTTTTCCCCTTCCTTCCCCCTTTCCCCTTAACCCCTTCTCCCTTCCTTCCTTCCGTTCTTCCCCTTCACCTCCTTTCCTTCTCTTCCTTCCCCTTCCCCCTCCCTCCCCTTTCCTTTCCAATCTTCTTCCTGCTTTGGTTGATGCAAAAATACTGTGAATAAGAGAAGCTAAATAAATTTGATGCTAAGTCATATTTTCTTGTAACTGATTTAATATGCACAATTCAAATAATATAGATTATTTTAATTTCTTATATTGATATCAGTAAATAAAAAGATTACATTTAGTCTATCAATTACCTCAGAGGAGATGGAGGATAACATTCTTTGAGCATACTTTATAGTCTTTTCTGTGAAAAAAGAAATACGTTTTGCTAAATAATTGAGAGCCAGAAAATATGTATAGCTCTATGAATTTGAGTCCCTCCGGGTATTTGATATTGTCTTTTAAGTTTTATTTTTGATATGCTGTTCTATTTTTTCTTCATTTTCAGACAGTGAAGTTTGTTAATTTTTTATCATCTTTTCTCCCTTATTATGTGCTAGACAAATATTTATGTGTAGAAAGATAATTGATATAATGAGTATTAATTCATATAATTGTTTGGACTTAAAACAGAAATTGAATGGGGTAGAGAAAGGGAGATACAATTTAAAGTGCAATTTTTCTGTTTTTTTTGTGTTTTTTTCTAATTTTAAGTGGTATAGGTAAACAATGGTGTAAAGTATATTTAAATGCACATTGTCACTTTAATAGTATATTGGAATTATACATGTGACCACATTTTAAGGTATATATAAGAACTGAACAGAAGGTGGCACTATCTTTGAAAATGACCTATTTGGTTGAAACGCTAGAGCCTTCTGTGTATGTGGACTACAAGCCTTTCCAGGCTATGGACCCTCACTTTCAATTTTAAATAAAAGATAGTGTTAGTGAGATACAAGTTTGTGACCTAATTTTTGTTGTAGGAGGGAAGGGAGTGCCGTGATTTTATATGTGAGGCTGATACAGTTGTAACCGCTAGGTGGCGCTATCCCAAGGGCTACTACACCTGCCTGCTTAGCTAGTAGCAGGTTAAGGGGCCTGGGTAATGAAACGGGTGCCTTCACCTGGAGGTCAGGGTTGTTAGTGGTCAAGCTAACCTGGGCACAGCCCTCCAGGACACTGTAATCCCCCTCTTTCCCTTCTAGTGGCCAGAACAATATACAATAATTACTTTCACAATGACCCTTATTCACCAGGCAATTACCCACACTGTTTGCACTTACCACCAGGGCTGGTTCCTCGAGCTTGACCCTGGGGACCCCCTGTAAAACAAGGTTAAGCACAGCAAATAGCAATAGTACAATAATTTTGGCGCAAACTGGAACCACAGTCAGGTTAAATGCAAATAAAGTTAAATCTGATTTATTCAGGGGACTTGAAGAAGGAAGAGGCGTAATCAGGTTGATTTGCTTAAAAACTATATTAATCAGACAGTTATGCATGCAGTTCAGAGTTCCTACACAGTCACACACTCTGGGTACCCAGGTAGGAAAACGGTGGGCTAGCCAGGAATGTTGCAGTTGGTTGGGACTCTGTGATGGAAGAAAGCAACATGCACAACACAAACTATTTGTAATCCGGAGCCGGAGGGCTCAGTTCTTGAAAGAAAAGGCAACAAGACAATCAGATGACAACACTTTTAGATTTGCTGTTGTTGTAGGGAGCTACCCTGATATTTACTCATGATACCCAATACTGGACACAGGTAGGATGAAATTGAGACTGCAGGCTGTTGAGCTGGAGTGCCCAGAGAAACAGGGCCCACACAAATCACCAAGGCAACATTGCTACTCAAGGCGTTGAGCAGGGGGCTGATCCCCAGGCTGGTCTCTCGTCGATGATTTTCTCTGCGTAGCAGGTATTCTGGCTGGGCCAGTGTAGCAGGGCCCAGGCAAATGGAAATGGATATGGATTCAGTCCGTAGAGCTGGATACAGCCTCCAGCAAGCAAAACACAGTTCAGACACACAGTGAGGAACCAAATCATGACCCACGATAAGCACACAGCACATTCACATGTAAGGAAATTCTACTGTACCAGGCAAATGGCTCTCTGGTCGCAGTTACAGAGTCTCTGCACAATCCGGGAGTTCAGAGGTAGCCGGAAATCCTGATAGGCCGATTGCATTCAGCAAATCTTCGATCTTCTTCAGGTTAAAGCCTGGTCACAATTCAGTGGCTTAATTCGCTCTCCAAATTTGATTCAGTCCGAAAAAAGCACAAGTTCCCTCTCAGGAACAGCAGGCAGGCATGCAGGCCAAACTCAGGCCCTTCCACAGTTCTCCCACGTGAATCCACTATGGATTGCTGCTCAAACTATCTTGAGCTGTTACTTCTTCACTTCCCATCTCAGATCTAACTGAAACTGCAAGCAGTGTGGGACTTTCCTCAAGATCCAATGGGTTCGGTTGGCTGATATGTCTGTCAGTCAGTCACAACAAGGGCTCCCCCTCCAGGTTATTTTAGGTGCCAAAAGCCCAAAACTACAATTCCTACAAGTTTTGGCTCCACCAAGCCCCTGTAGGCAAGCTCCATTTTAGAGTCCCAAATGTACTGATTGGCCCATTCTGACAGTCCAGGACCAAGACGATGGAAACAAGCAGAACTGTCCATGGTGCAAAGAAGGCAGGTTAGAACAAACTGCAGTATTATTACTACTGTAACAAATGATCAGCAAACAAATACATCTTCTAACAGAGCTCCATCTCAGATTAATTATGACTGCAATCAAGGCAGCTCTTAAAGAGACAGTACACAGAGGCTGTACAGGCACTTTCTGGCAATACATTTAAACTGCTAAAATGCAGAACACCAGCCTGGCAGTGAGCATTTAGGCAAGCTCAAGGAAGACTTTTTTGGGAACCCCCATTTGTAGGAGGGTTACACAGTAATGTGGCAGCAGCATGTTGTGGTGTTGGGGTATTTGTGTAATGACAGGCTGGTGCAGTGGTGTGGCAGCAGTGTGTTATAGAATTGGGGTACTTGTGTAATGACAGTGTAACCCCTAGGTGATGCTATTCTAAGGACTATTACCCCTGCCTCTATTCTAAGGGCTACTACCCCTGCCTGCTTGGCTAGTAGCAGGTTAAGGGGCCTGGGTACTGAAATGGATGCCTCCACCCAGAGGACAGGGTTGTTAGTAGCAAGGTTAACTTGAATGCAGCCCTCCGGGACACTGTAACCCCCTCTTTCCCCTCCAGTGGCTTAGACAATATGCAACAAACACTTTCACAATAGCCCCTATTCAGCATACAAATATCCCCACACTGTTTGCACTTACCACCAAGGTTGGCCCCAACATTTTGACCCTGGAGACCCCCTGTAAAACAAGGTTAGGCACAGCAAGTAACAACAGTACAGTGCTTTTGGTACAAACTAGAACCACAGTCAAATTAGATACAAAAAGAGTTAGATCTAATTTATTCAAGTTAGGTAAAAATCTCCCTGAAATGGTGGCCTTGATGGAAGAGGGATGCCTGGATATTGTGGCAGTCACAAAAACATGGTACACAGAGAACCATGACTGGGATGTCAACATACCAGGGTACACAATCTACAGGAAGGACAGGGAGGGAAGAAGAGGAGGAGGAGTAGCTCTCTATGTAAGGAAAGGGATAAAAGCAACAGAACTAAAGGGTAAACAGGGAGGAGAGGGGGCACTGTGGGTCACCCTGGAGACTGGAAATGGCTCCACAATCCACACAGGGGTTGTATACAGACCCCTGAGACAGGGTAGGAAATGGACAAGGAAATGATAGAAGCATCCTTGGAATGGCAGAGAAAGGGGAGATATTGCTGATGGGGGACCAGAATATGCCAGATGTTGACTGGAGCACCTTTGCTGCAGCCACATATAAGAGTAGGACCATTCTCGATGCCCGACAGGGGGCATGCCTCAGACAGCTAGTTTTGGAACCCACTCAGGAGACAGCAATCTTGGATCTGGTACTCTCAAATGGGGATGGAGAGAGGATCTCTGATCTTGAAATGAGTAGCCATCTGGGAACAAGCGACCACCAAACAGTGTGGTTCATGATAAACTTAGCTGTAGAATCAAGCCACACAAAAGTGAAGGTACTGGACTTCAGGAGGGCTGATTTTGTCAAAATGGGAGAGTGCCTCAGAAAAGCACTAGCAAACAGGCAAGGAGGTGGGGTGGAGCAACAATGGGGGAAACATCAAAACCGCCATCACAGAGGCAACAAGTCTTTGTGTGAAGCAAATAAACAAATCAAAACAAAAGAAAAAAACACTATAGTTCTCAAAAGAAGTGGCAGAGAAGGCAAGGGAAAAAAGATAGCATTCAGAAAGTATAAGGAAACATACAAGGAGCAGGACAGAGAACTGTACCAGTGAAAGCAGAAGAAAGCAGGTAAGGCAGTCAGAATAGCAAAGGCCCAAACTGAGGAAAAGATAGCCAACTCAATTAAGAAGGGGGATAAAACCTTTTATAGGTACATTAGGGAGCAAAGAAAGATTAAGGCAGGGATACTGAGGCTGAACAAAGGGGAAGGTGTTTGGGCAGAGAGTGACAGTGAAAAAGCAGGAATACTGAACGAATACTTCTGCTCAGTATTCACAATGGAAAAGCAGGGGGAAATACCTAATCCAGTGAATAGATGCACTCTGGATAGGGGGGTTGATATTAGTCCTTTCACAGAAGAAAGGGTTCCGAAAGAACTCTTAAAACTGAAGGTGGATAAAGAATTGGGGCCTGATGGGATTCACCCCAGAATTTTAAAAGAACTAAGGGAAGAACTAGTAACACCACTGACTACTCTTTTTATTAAATCATGGGAGGATGGGGTGGTACCTGAGGACTGGAGGAGGGCGGATGTGATTCCCCTTCACAAAAGTGGGAGCAAGACAGATGCAGGAAACTACAGACCTGTCAGTTTGACCTCAGTGGTAAGGAAAATGATGGAATCACTTCTGAAGGTAAGAATTGTTGAGTACCTAGAGGCCAGTGGGGCACAGGACCCAAGGCAGTATGGATTCACAGCAGGAAGGTCATGTCAGACAAATCTAATTGATTTCCTTGACTGGGTGACCAAAGCAGTAGACCAGGGAGGTGCTGTGGACATGGCCTACCTAGACTTTAGCAAGGCATTTGACACAGTCCTGCACAAAAAATTAATTAACAAATTAGCCAGCCTGGGAGTGGGCCCTAGGGTGGTAGCCTGGGTAAAACACTGATTGGACAACAGCACACAGTGGGTAATAGTAAATGGAGTCCACAATGAAGAAAGGAGGGTTACAAATGGGGTACCACAGGGTTCAGTACTGGGGCCGGACCTTTTTAATGTCTTTATAAGTGACATTGCAGAGGGACTGGAAGGGAAAGTATGTCTCTTTGCAGATGACACAAAGATCTGCAACAGGGTTGATACACAAGGTGGGGTGGAAAGGATGAAAAGGGACTTGGCAAGGTTGGAGAAATGATCAAATGTATGGCAGCTTAGATTCAATGCAAAGAAGTGCAGAGTAATGCACCTGGGAAACAAAACCCAGGGAAGAGTACAATGGGGTGAGATACTGACAACAACAAAATGGAAAGGGACCTTGGGGTAGTCATATCAGATAACCTAAATGTGGGCACAGTGTGAGAAGACAGTAAGGGGGCTGGGGGATACTAGGATGCATAGGAGAGGCATCACCAGTAGAAAACAGGAAGTTTTGGCCCTCTGTACAGACAGTTGGTAAGATCACATCTGGAGTACTGTGCACAGTTCTGAGACCCCATCTCCAAAAAGACGAGACAGGGTGGAGGCTGTCCAGAGGAGAGCAACCAAAATGATGCAGGGTCTGCATCAGAAGACATATGAAGAAAGACTAAAGGAACTAAAGATGTATATCCTCGAGGAAAGGAGGGAGAGGGGGGACATGATAGAAACTTTCAAATACCTCAAGGGAATCAAAAAAGTCCAAGAGGGTAGCATATTTCAGAAAAAGAGATGGGCAAAAAAAGGGGGCACAATTTGAAGATAGAGGGGGGTCGGCTCAGAGGTAATGTGAGGAAGTATTTCTTCACAGAGAGGGTTGTGGATACATGGAAAAGCCTTCCTGAGTAGGTCATAGAGTCAAAAACAGTGGGGGAATTCAAGAATGCATGGGAAAGACATAAGACAATTCTAGTGGGGGGATATGAGGAAGTAGGCTGTTGGTTAACTAGGATCTGCAGCTTATCTGTTAGGTAGGGAAATGGGCAGACTAGGTGGGCCAAGCGGTCCTTATCTGCCATCAAATTCTATGTTTCTGTGTTTCTATTCAGGGGACTTGAACAAGGGAGGGCCGTAATCAGGTTGATTGATTCTACAACTGATCTAGTCAGGCAATTATGCCTGCACTTTTAGTCCCTACACTGTCACACACTCTGGGTACCGAGTTGAAAGTAAAGTGGGCTAGCCTGGAACATTGTCCGTGGTAGGCTGGCATCACAGCTGGTTGGGGTCCTGTGATGAAAAGAAAAGGCATGCACAACCACACACAGTTTGTAATCCAGAGCCAGGAGGCTCAGTTCGTGATGATTCAACAAAACAATTAAATCAGATGACACACTTTGATTGAGCTGTTGTTGCAGGGAGCTACCTTGGTGTTTACTCATGCTAGCCAGTACAGGACACAGAATGGATGAAATGGAGACTACAGGATGACTTGGTGGCTTGCCAAGAGAAGCAGGGCCCACAAGATTCACCGTGGTGTCATCCCTGTTTGTGATGTTGAGCAGGTGGCTGATCCCCAGGCAGGTCTCGCGTCTATGGTTTTCTCTGTAGCATGAGTAGCTGACTGGGCCAAAGTGTGGAGGCCCAGACCAATTGGAAAAGAATGTGGATTCAGTCCAGTAGGTGCTGGATGCAGCTTCCGGCAAGCAAGGCACAATTAAACAGCGGGGAACCAAATCACAACCCACTAGCAGGTTACAGCACATTTATAGTAAAGCAATCACCATACCACCAAACAGATAGCAGTCCGGTCACAATATCAGTGTCTCTGAGCAAAACTGGGAGTTGTAAGGTGAATGGATGTCCTGACAGGCCAATCAGGTACAGCAAATCTTTGGTCTTCTTAAGGTTTACATCTGGTCACTCTTCAGTGGCTTTATCACACTCCAATTTGGATACAGTCTGATTGCTAAGACTTTCAAAGGATTCCCTCTCGAGGGACAGCAAGCAGGCAGGCCACACTCAGCCTTTCTACCAATCTCCCATGTGAACAATGCAGGAGCTGCTGCTCGAATCACTCAAGCTGTTTACTTTCCAAACTCTAACTCCAGACCGACTCACACGCTTGTCGTGCCCATTAATCAGAGTACAGTGAAATGGCTTGGAGACGTAGTCCAAAATAAAGCTTATCCTTTTTCTACATGCGGGAGAGCTGAAGGCAGGCATGCCAGATTCAGCCTTCCTGCCCAGTCCACACGCTACCCCGCGGGGCAGCAGCTCCTTGAGTTGCTCACTCTTCCAGCTCCAACTCACTTCTGCCTCACTGCTCCAGGTAGCGTGGGAATTTCCCTTCAGTCCAAAAGTTTTGATTCATTGATTCATCTGTCTGTCAAAGCAAGAGCTCCCCCTCCAGGTGCATTGAGGCGCCAAAGTCTCAAAACTACAATTCCTATAGAAATTCACTCCCACAAGACCCCAGGGGACAGACTCCATTTTATGGTCCCCAAAGGTACTGATTGGCCCATTCTATCAGTCTAGGACCAAGATGGTGGTGATAAACAGAACTGTCCATGCTGCAAAGAAGGCAGGTTAGACAAACTACAATATTATTACTATTCTAATAGATAATCAGCAGATAAGTACAGCTTCTAACAGAGCTCCCTCTGCACAAATAGCGATGGCAGAACGGAGCGATTATCCAACAGCCCAAGCGGGACTTAAGCATAGACACACTCAGCCACCACCCATATTAAATATACACTGCGATATAGGCAGCTGTTAAAGAGACAGGACACAGAGGCTATAAAGACACTCTCATACAAACACTTTTAAAACACTGAGACACGGGATACCAGCCTGGCAGTGGGCATTTAGGCACACCCAAGGAAGACTTTCGGGAACCCCCATTTGAAGGGGGGTTACTGACAGGCTGGTGCAGTGGTGTGGCAGCAGCATGTCGTGGTGTTGTGGTATTAACAACAGACTGGTGCACTGGTGTGGCAGTAGCATGCTGAAGTGTTGGGGTATTTGTGTGATGACAGGCTGGTGCAGTGCTGTGGCAGCAGCATGTTGTGTTGTTTGCGTAGTTGCATAATGACAGTCTAGTGCAGTGGTGTGGCAGCAGCATGTTGTAGTGTTGGGGTATTTGTGTAATGACAGGTTAGCTCAGTGATTCTGTAGCAGGATGTTGTAGTGGTGTGTTGTTTGTGTGATGACAGGCTAGCTCAGTGGTGTTTGAGCAGCATGTTGTGGTACTTGTGTGATGACAGGCTGGTATAGTGGTCTGGCAAGACCATGTTGTGGTATTTGAGTCTTTGTGTTATGGCAGGCTGGCTCAGTGTTGTTGCAGCAGTATGTGGTATTAGGGTATTTGTGTAATGATAGGCTGGTGTAGTGGTGTGGCAGTAGCATGCTGAAGTGTTGGGGTATTTGTGTAATGACAGGCTGGTGCAGTGGTGTGGTAGCAGCATGTTGTGGTGTTGGGGTATTAACGACAGACTGGTGCAGTGGTGTGGCAGCAGCATGTTGGAATGTTGGGGGTATTTGTGTGATGACAGGCTGGCTCAGTGGTGTGGCAGCAGCAGGGGGGTGACACCCAAGGTGGGAGACATGGCAGAAGCAGGGGGGAAGTAGTGACAGATGGGGAAATCATGGAGAGCAGAGTTCGAGAGGGTTTGAAGGCACTGAGGGTGGACAAGGCACCAGGCCCAGATGGCATCCACCCCAGGGTACTGAAGGAGCTGGCAGAGGTCCTTGCAGGACCTTTGGCAGACCTATTTAATGCCTCATTACTTTTGGGGTGTGTACCTCAGGACTGGAGGATGGCTCATGTGGTGCCCCTCCACAAGAGTGGCCCCCAGGATGAACCGGGAAACTACAGACCAGTGAGCCTCACATCCATCGTGGGTAAGCTAATGGAGACTATCCTGAAGGAGAGGCTGGTGGCCCTCCTAGAGGGCAAAGGACTACAGGACAGCGGACAGGATGGCTTCATATGTGGCAGATCCTGCCAAACCAACCTGGTCGAGTTCTATGACTGGGTAACTAGGCAACTGGACAGGGGCCATGCAGTGGATGTCCTGTATCTGGACTTCAGTAAGGCATTCGACTCAGTGCCACATGGAAGGCTGGGAAGGAAGTTAGTAGGCACAGGGGTGGGTGCAAAGCTGGTGAGATGGGTAGGAAACTGGCTTCAGGGAAGGCAACAGAAGGTGGTGGTGGGTGGGGAGCTCTCACACCCAAGGGCAGTGACGAGCGGTGTTCCACAGGGCTCAGTGTTGGGACCAGTGTTGTTTGGGATATTCATTGCAGACATATCATGGGACATCAAGAGCAAGATCAGTCTGTTTGCTGATGTTACCAAGGTAGGCACGGTGGTGGATGACCTAGGGGATGACAGTGGTTGCAGGATGATCTGGCAAAGCTTGAAACCTGGTCAGACACCTGGCAACTGGGCTTTAATGCCAAAAAGTGCAAGGTGCTGCATTTTGGGATGAAGAACCCAAGGAGGAGTTACCAGCTAGGGGGAGTGCAGCTAGCCCAGACAGAGGAGGAGGAGGAGAAGGATCTGGGTGTGCTCATTACAGGGTCAATGAACAACTCGGCATAATGTAGGAAGGCAGCTGCAAAGGCCAACAAAATGCTGGGTTGTATTGCAAGGGGTATATCCTCGAGGAGGGAGGAAGTGATTCTGTCACTGTATAGGTCATTAGTTAGACCACACCTGGAGTACTCGTGCAGTACTGGCGTCCGTGTCTGAGAGGGACATTGTTTCTGAGGGGGTGTGCATGCAGAGCCACTCAGTTGGATCAAGGGGCTGGGGACTTATCATACGACCGAGGTTGAAGGAGTTGAACATGTACTCACTGGAGGAGAGGAGAGACAGGGTGACATGATTGAAACCTTTAAATACATGAAAGGAATAAACAAGACGGGCACAGAGGGGCTGTTCAGTGGTGGAGGGAGGGCACTAGGGCCATGATATGAGACTGGAGCGATGAAGGTTCAGGAGGGAGATGAGGAGACACTTTTACAGAGGGGTGGCTGGGTGGAATGCGCTACCTGCTGAAGTGGTATGCAGCAGAACAGTGGACTGCTTCAAACGAGGATGGGACAGGAAAAGGGGAGGTTAATGAAAGGGAAGGGTGGGAGGAGGGCAGCTGCAGAATAAGGGTGTTAGCTGCACATTCGAACAGACTTGATAGACCTCTAGGCCTTTATCTGCTGGCAAATTTCGTATGTTCGCATGTTGTGGTGTTGGGGTATTTGTATAATGACAGGCTGGCTCAGTGGTGTGGCAGCAGCATGTCGTGGTGTTGGGGTATTTGTGTAATGACAGGCTGGTGCAGTGGTGTGGAAGCAGCATGTTGTGGTGTTGGGGTATTTGTGTAATGACAGGCTGGGGCAGTGGTGTGGCAGCAGCATGTTGTGGTGTTGGGGTATTAATGACAGACTGGTGCACTGGTGTGGCAGTAGCATGCTGAAGTGTTGGGATATTTGTGTGATGACAGGCTGGTGCAGTGGTGTGGCAGCAGCATGTTATAGTTTTGGGGTATTTGTGTAATGACTTGCTGGTGCAGTGGTGTGGCAGCAGCATCTTGTGTTGTTGGGGTATTTGTGTAATGACAGGCTGGTGCAGTGGTGTGGTAGCAGCATGTTGTGGTGTTGGGGTGTTAATGACAGACTGGTGCAGTGGTGTGGCAGTTGCATGCTGAAGTGTTGGGGTATTTGTGTGATGACAGGCTGGTTCAGTGGTGTGGCAGCAGCATGTTATAGTTTTGGGGTATTTGTGTAATGATATTCTGGTGCAGTGCTGTGGCAGCAGCATGTTGTGTTGTTTGTGTATTTGCATAATGACAGTCTAGTGCAGTGGTGTGGCAGCAGCATGTTGTAGTGTTGGGGTATTTGTGTAATGACAGGTTAGCTCAGTGATTCTGCAGCAGAATGTTGTAGTGGTGTGTTGTTTGTGTGATGACAGGCTAGCTCAGTGGCGTTTGAGCAGCATGTCGTGGTACTTGTGTGATGACAGGCTGGTATAGTGGTCTGGCAAGACCATGTTGTGGTATTTGAGTCTTTGTGTGATGGCAGGCTGGCTCAGTGGTATTGCAGCAGCATGTGGTACTGGAGTATTTGTGTAATGACAGGCTGGTGCAGAGGTGTGGCAGCAGCATGTTGTGGTGTTGTGGTGTTTGTGCAATGGCAGGCTGGTGCAGTGGTGTGGCAGCAGCATCTTGTGGTGTTGGGGTATTTGTGTAATGACAGGTTGGTACAGTGGTGTGGCAGCAACATGTAGTGTTGGGGTATTTGTATAATAACAGACTGGTGCAGTGGTTTGGCAGCAGCATGTTGTGTTGGGGTATTTGTGTAATGACAGGCTGGTGCAGTGGTGCGGCAGCAGCATGTTGTGATGTTGGGGTATTTGTGTAATAAAATGCTGGTGCAGTGGTGTGGTAGCAGCATGTTGTGGTGTTGGGGTATTTGTATAATGACAGACTGGTATAGTGGTGTGGCAGCAGCATGTTGTGGTGTTGGGGTATTTGTGTAATAAAAGGCTGGTGCAGTGGTGTGGTAGCAGCATGTTGTGGTGTTGGGGAATTTGTGTAATTAAAGGCTGGAGCAGTGCTGTGGTAGCAGTATGTTGCAGTGTTTGGACATTTGTGTGATGACAGGCTGGCCTAGAGGTGTGGTAGCAGCATGTTGTGGTGTTGGGGTATTTGTGTAATGACAGGCTGATGCAGTGGTATGGCAGCAGCATGTTGCAGTGCTTGGACAGGTGTGTGATGACAGACTGGCCCAGTAGTGTGCCAACATCATGTTGTCAGGTTTGTTTTTTTTCTGTGTGACGACAGGTTAGCTGAGTGATTCTGCAGCAGGATGTTGTTGTGTTGAGTTGTTTGTGTGATGACAGGCTAGCCAAGCGATTCTGCAGCAGGATGTTGTAGTGTTGTGTTGTTTGTGTGATGACAGGCTATCTGAGTGGTGTTTGAGCAGCATGATGTGGTATTTGTGTGATGACAGAGTGGTACAGTGGTGGGGTAAGATTGTGTTGTGGTGTTTCAGCCTTTTTGTGATGGCAGGCTGTCTCAGTGGTGTTTAAGCAGCATATTGTGGTATGTGTGTGATGACAGGCTGGTACAGTGGTGTGGCAAGACCATGTTGTAGTGTTGGGATATTTGTGTAATGACAGGCTGGTGCAGTGGTGTGGCAGCAGCATTTTGTGGTGTTAGGGTGTTTGTGTAATGACAGGCTAGCTCAGTGGTGTGACAGCAGCATGTTGCAGTGTTGTGGTATTTGTGTAATGATTGGGCTGGCACAGTAGAGTGACAGCAGCATGCTGTGGTGTTGTGGAATTTAATAACTGGCTGGTGCAATGGTGTGGCAGCAACATGTTGTGGTAGTGTAGTGTTTGTGTGATGACCGACAGGTACAGTGGTGTGGCAAGACCATGCTGTGGTGTTTGAGTCTTTGTGTGATGACAGGCTAGCTCAGTGGTGTTTGAGCCAGATGTTGTGTTGTTGGAGTCTTTGAGTGATGACAGGCTAGCTCAGTGGTGTAGCAGCAGCATGTTATAGTGTTGTGGTGTTTGTGTGATGACAGGCTGATACAGTAGTGTGGCAGCAGCATGTTGTGGTGTTTGTGTGATGACAGGCTGATACAGTAGTGTGGCAGCAGCATGTTGTGGTGTTGGGGTGTTTGGTAACAGGCTGATGCAATGGTGTGGCAGCAGCACGTTGTGGTGTTGGGGTATCTGTGTAATGATAGGGTGGTGCAGTGGTGTGGCAGCAGCATTTTGTGGTGTTTGGGTATTTGCATAATGACAGGCTAGCTCAGTGGTATGACAGCAGCATGTTGTGATGTTCTGGTATTTACGTAATGACAGTCTAGCTCAGTGGTATGGCAGCAACATGTTGCAGTGTTGTGGTGTTTGTCTGATGATGGGCTGGCACAGTAGTGTGGTAGCAGCATGTTGTGGTGTTGGACAGTTTGGTAATAGGCTGATGCAGTGGTGTGGCAGCAGCATTTTGTGGTGGTGTAGTGTTTGTGTAATGACCAACAGGTACAGTGGTGTGGCAAGACCATGTTGTGGTGTTTGAGTCTTTGTGTGATGACAGGCTAGCTCAGTGGTGTTTGAGCCGCATATTGTGGTATTTGTGTGATGACAGGCTGGTACAGTTGTGTGGCAAGACCATGTTGTGGTGTTGGGGTATTTATGTAATGAAAGGCTGATGCAGTGGTATGGCAGCAGCATGTTGTGGTGTTGTGGTATTTGTGTAATGACAGGCTGGTGCAGTGGTATGGCAGCAGCATGTTGCAGTGTTTGGACCTTTGTGTGATGAGAGGCTGGCCCAGAGGTGTGGTAGCAGCATGTTGTGGTATTGTAGTGTTTGTGTGGAGACATTCTAAACTCTGTGGTGTAGCAGCAGCTTGTAGTGGTGTTTGTGTCATGACAGGCTGGCCAGTAGTGTGGCTACATCATGTTGTGAGGTTTGGTTTTGTGTGTGTGATGACAGGCTAGTTGAGTGATTCTGCAGGAGGCTGTTGTAGTGTTGAGTTGTTTGTTTGATGACAGGCTAGCCGAGTGATTCCACAGCAGCATGTTGTAGTGTTGTGCTGTTTGTGTGATGACAGGCTATCTGAGTGGTGTTTGAGCAGCATTTTGTGGTATTTGTGTGCTGACAGAGTGGTTCAGTGGTGTGGTAAGATCATGTTGTGGTGTTTGAGTCTTTGTGTGATGGCAGGCTGTCTCAGTGGTGTTAGAGCAGCATATTGTGGTATGTGTGTGATGACAGGCTGGTACAGTGGTGTGGCAAGACTATGTTGTGGTGTTGGGATATTTGTGTAATGACAGGCTGGTGCAGTTGTCTGGCAGCAGCATGTTGCGGTGTTGGGGTATTTGTGTAATGACAGGCTGGGGCAGTCATGTGGCAGCAACATGTTGTGATGTTGGAGCATTTGTGTAATGACAGGCTAGTTCAGTGGTGTGGCAGCAGCATGTTGCAGTGTTGAGGGTGTTTGTGTAATGACAGGCTAGCTCAGTGGTTTGGCAGCAGCATATGTTGCAGTGTTGTGGTGTTTGTGTAATGATGGGCTGGCACAGTAGTGTGACAGCACGTTGTGGTGTTGTGGAGTTTGATTACAGGCTGGTGCAATGGTTTGGCAGCTGCGTGTTGTGGTGGTGTAGTGTTTGTGTGATGACCGACAAGTACAGTGGTGTGGCAAGACCATGTTGTGGTGTTTGAGTCTTTGTGTGATGCTAGGCTAGCTCAGTGGTGTTTGAGCCGCATGTTGTGGTATTTGTGTGATGACCGACAGGTACAGTGGTGTGGCAAGACCATGTTGTGGTCTTAGAGTCTTTGAGTGATGACAGACTGGCTCAGCGGTGTTTGAGCAGCATGTTGTGTTGTCGGAGTCTTTGCATGATGACAGGCTAGCTCAGCGGTGTAGGAGCAGCATATTACAGCATTGTGGTGTTTGTGTGATGACAGGCTGATACAGTGGTGTGGCAACAGCATGTTGTGGTGTTGGGGTGTTTGGTAACAGGCTGATGCAATGGTGTGGCAGCAGCATGTTGTGGTGTTGGGGTATTTATGTAATGACAGGCTAGCTCAGTGGTGTGGCAGCAGCATGTTGCAGTGTTGTGGTGTTTGTGTAATGATGGGCTGGCACAGTAGAGTGACAGCAGCATGTTGTGGTGTTGTGGAATTTAATAACAGGCTGGTGCAATGGTGTGGCAGCTGCATGTTGTGGTAGTGTAGTGTTTGTGTGATGACCGACAGGTACAGTGGTGTGGCAAGACCATGTTGTGGTGTTTGAGTCTTTGTGTGATGACAGGCTAGCTCAGCTGTGTTTGAGCAGCATGTTGTGTTGTTGGAGTCTTTGCGTGATGACAGACTAGCTCGGTAGTGTAGCAGAAGCATGTTACAGGGTAGTGGTGTTTGTGTGATGACAGGCTGATACAGGAGTGTGGCAGCAGCATGTTGTGGTGTTATGGTGTTTGTGTGATGACAGGCTGATACAGTAGTGTGGAAGCAGCATGTTGTGGTGTTAGGGTGTTTGTGTAATGACAGGCTAGCTCAGTGATGTGGCAGCAGCACGTCCAAGTGTTGTGGTGTTGTGTAATGATGGTCTGGCACAGTAGAGTGACAGCAGCATGTTGTGGTGTTGTGGAATTTAATAACAGGCTGGTGCAATGGTGTTGCAGCTGCGTTGTGTGATAGTGTTTATGTGATGATTGTAGGTACAGTGGTGCTAGGAACCATTTTGTGGTGTTTGAGTCTTTCAGGTGATGACAGGCTAGCTCAGTGGTGTTTGAGCCGCATGTTGTGGTATTTGTGTGATGACAGGATAGTACAGTGGTGTGGCAAGACCATCTTGTGGTCTTAGAGTCTTTGTGTGATGACAGACTGGCTCAGTGGTGTTTGAGCAGCATGTTGTGTTGTTGGAGTCTTTGCGTGATGACAGGCTTGCTCAGCGGTGTAGCAGCAGCATGTTACAGGGTTGTGGTGTTTGTGTGATGACAGGCTGATACAGTAGTGTGGCAGCAGCATGTTGTGGTGTTGTGGTGTTTGTGTGATGACAGGCTGATACAGTAGTGTGGCAGCAGCATGTTGGGGTGTTTGGTAACAGGCTGATGCAATGGTGTGGCAGGAGCATGTTGTGGTGTTGGGGTATTTGTGTAGTGACAGGGTGGTGCAGTGGTGTGGCAGCAGCATGTTGTGGTGTTCAGGTATTTGCGTAATGACAGTCTAGCTCAGTGGCGTGGCAGCAGCATGTTGCAGTGTTGTGGTGTTTGTCTGATGATGGGCTGGCACAGTAGTGTGGTAGCAGCATGTTGTGGTGTTGGACAGTTTGGTAATAGGCTGATGCAGTGGTGTGGCAGCAGCATTTTGTGGTGGTGTAGGTTTGTGTAATGACCGACAGGTACAGTGGTGTGGCAAGACCATGTTGTGGTGTTTGAGTCTTTGTGTGATGACAGGCTAGCTCAGTGGTGTTTGAACCGCATGTTGTGGTATTTGTGTGATGACAGGCTGGTACAGTTGTGTGGCAAGACCATGTTGTGGTGTTGGGGTATTTATGTAATGACAGGCTGATGCAGTGGTATGGCAGCATGTTGTGGTTGTGGTATTTGTGTAATGACAGACTGGTGCAGTGGTATGGCAGCAGGCATGTTGCAGTGTTTGGACCTTTGTGTGAAGAGAGGCTGGCCCAGAGGTGTGGTAGCAGCATGTTGTGGTATTGTAGTGCTTGTGTGGAGACATTCTAAGCTCTGTGGTGTGGCAGCAGCTTGTAGTGGTGTTTATGTCATGACAGGCTGGCCCAGTAGTGTGCCAACATCATGTTGTCAGGTTTGTTTTTTTTCTGTGTGATGAGAGGTTAGCTGAGTGATTCTGCAGCAGGATGTTGTTGTGTTGAGTTGTTTGTGTGATGACAGGCTAACCAAGCGATTCTGCAGCAGGATGTTGTAGTGTTGTGTTGTTTGTGTGATGACAGGCTATCTGAGTGGTGTTTGAGCAGCATTTTGTGGTATTTGTGTGATGACAGAGTGGTTTAGTGGTGTGGTAAGTTCATGTTGTGGTGTTTGAGTCTTTGTGTGATGGCAGGCTGTCTCAGTGGTGTTAGAGCAGCATATTGTGGTATGTGTGTGATGACAGGCTGGTACAGTGGTGTGGCAAGACTATGTTGTGTTGTTGGGATATTTGTGTAATGATAGGCTGGTGCAGTAGTCTGGCAGCAGCATGTTGCGGTGTTGGGGTATTTGTGTAATGACAGGCTGGGGCAGTCATGTGGCAGCAGCATGTTGTGGTGTTGGAGCATTTGTGTAATGACAGGCTAGTTCAGTGGTGTGGCAGCAGCATGTTGCAGTGTTGGGGTGTTTGTGTAATGACAGGCTAGCTCAGTGGTTTGGCAGCAGCATATTTTTGCAGTGTTGTGGTGTTGGTGTAATGATGGGCTGGCACAGTAGTGTGACAGCAGCACGTTGTGGTTTTGTGGAGTTTGATTACACGCTGATGCAATGGTGTGGCAGCTGCGTGTTGTGGTGGTGTAGTGTTTGTGTGATGACCGACAGGTACAGTGGTGTGGCAAGACCATGTTGTGGTGTTTGAGTCTTTGTGTGATGACAGGCTAGCTCAGTGGTGTTTGAGCCGCATGTTGTGGTATTTGTGTGATGACAGGATAGTACAGTGGTGTGGCAAGACCATCTTGTGGTCTTAGAGTCTTTGTGTGATGACAGACTGGCTCAGCGGTGTTTGAGCAGCATGTTGTGTTGTCGGAGTCTTTGCATGATGACAGGCTAGCTCAGTGGTGTAGGAGCAGCATATTACAGCGTTGTGGTGTTTGTGTGATGACAGGCTGATACAGTAGTGTGGCAGCAGCATGTTGTGGTGTTGGGGTGTTTGGTAACAGGCTGATGCAATGGTGTGGCAGCAGCATGTTGTGGTGTTGGGGTATTTATGTAATGACAGGCTAGCTCAGTGGTGTGGCAGCAGCATGTTGCAGTGTTGTGGTGTTTTGTAATGATGGTCAGACAGAGTAGTGTGGCAACAGTATGTTGTGGTGTTGTGGAGTTTGGTAACAGGCTGGTGCAATGGTGTGGCAGCAGCATGTTGTGGTGGTGTAGTGTTTGTGTGATGACTGACAGGTACAGTGGTGTGGCAAGACCATCTTGTGGTGTTTGAGTCTTTGTGTGATGACAGACTGGCTCAGCAGTGTTTGAGCAGCATTTTGTGGTATTTGTGTGATGACAGGATAGTACAGTGGTGTGGCAAGACCATCTTGTGGTCTTAGAGTCTTTGTGTGATGACAGACTGGCTCAGCAGTGTTTGAGCAGCATGTTGTGTTGTTGGAGTCTTTGAGTGATGACAGGCTTGCTCAGCGGTGTAGCAGCAGCATGTTACAGGGTTGTGGTGTTTGTGTGATGACAGGCTGATACAGTAGTGTGGCAGCAGCATGTTGTGGTGTTGTGGTGTTTGTGTGATGACAGGCTGATACAGTAGTGTGGCAGCAGCATGTTGGGGTGTTTGGTATCAGGCTGATGCAATGGTGTGGCAGGAGCATGTTGTGGTGTTGGGGTATTTGTGTAGTGACAGGGTGGTGCAGTGGTGTGGCAGCAGCATTTTGTGGTGTTTGGGTATTTGCATAATGACAGGCTAGCTCACTGGTATGACAGCAGCATGTTGTGGTGTTCAGGTATTTGCGTAATGACAGTCTAGCTCAGTGGCGTGGCAGCAGCATGTTGCAGTGTTGTGGTGTTTGTCTGATGATGGGCTGCACAGTAGTGTGGTAGCAGCATGTTGTGGTGTTGGACAGTTTGGTAATAGGCTGATGCAGTGGTGTGGCAGCAGCATTTTGTGGTGGTGTAGGGTTTGTGTAATGACTGACAGGTACAGTGGTGTGGCAAGACCATGTTGTGGTGTTTGAGTCTTTGTGTGATGACAGGCTAGCTCAGTGGTGTTTGAACCGCATGTTGTGGTATTTGTGTGATGACAGGCTGGTACAGTTGTGTGGCAAGACCATGTTGTGGTGTTGGGGTATTTATGTAATGACAGGCTGATGCAGTGGTATGGCAGCAGCATGTTGTGGTGTTGTGGTATTTGTGTAATGACAGACTGGTGCAGTGGTATGGCAGCAGCATGTTGCAGTGTTTGGACCTTTGTGTGAAGAGAGGCTGGCCCAGAGGTGTGGTAGCAGCATGTTGTGGTATTGTAGTGCTTGTGTGGAGACATTCTAAGCTCTGTGGTGTGGCAGCAGCTTGTAGTGGTGTTTATGTCATGACAGGCTGGCCCAGTAGTGTGCCAACATCATGTTGTCAGGTTTGTTTTTTTTCTGTGTGATGAGAGTTAGCTGAGTGATTCTGCAGCAGGATGTTGTTGTGTTGAGTTGTTTGTGTGATGACAGGCTAGCTGCGATTCTGCAGCAGGATGTTGTAGTGTTGTGTTGTTTGTGTGATGGCAGGCTATCTGAGTGGTGTTTGAGCAGCATTTTGTGGTATTTGTGTGATGACAAAGTGGTTTAGTGGTGTGGTAAGTTCATGTTGTGGTGTTTGAGTCTTTGTGTGATGGCAGGCTGTCTCAGTGGTGTTAGAGCAGCATATTGTGGTATCTGTGTGATGACAGGCTGGTACAGTGGTGTGGCAAGACTATGTTGTGGTGTTGGGATATTTGTGTAATGACAGGCTGGTGCAGTAGTCTGGCAGCAGCATGTTGCGGTGTTGGGGTATTTGTGTAATGACAGGCTGGGGCAGTCATGTGGCAGCAGCATGTTGTGATGTTGGAGCATTTGTGTAATGACAGGCTAGTTCAGTGGTGTGGCAGCAGCATGTTGCAGTGTTGGGGTGTTTGTGTAATGACAGGCTAGCTCAGTGGTTTGGCAGCAGCATGTTGCAGTGTTGTGGTGTTGGTGTAATGATGGGCTGGCACAGTAGTGTGACAGCAGCACGTTGTGGTTTTGTGGAGTTTGATTACACGCTGATGCAATGGTGTGGCAGCTGCGTGTTGTGGTGGTGTAGTGTTTGTGTGATGACCGACAGGTACAGTGGTGTGGCAAGACCATGTTGTGGTGTTTGAGTCTTTGTGTGATGACAGGCTAGCTCAGTGGTGTTTGAGCCGCATGTTGTGGTATTTGTGTGATGACAGGATAGTACAGTGGTGTGGCAAGACCATCTTGTGGTCTTAGAGTCTTTGTGTGATGACAGACTGGCTCAGCGGTGTTTGAGCAGCATGTTGTGTTGTCGGAGTCTTTGCATGATGACAGGCTAGCTCAGTGGTGTAGGAGCAGCATATTAAGCGTTGTGGTGTTTGTGTGATGACAGGCTGATACAGTAGTGTGGCAGCAGCATGTTGTGGTGTTGAGTGTTTGGTAACAGGCTGATGCAATGGTGTGGCAGCAGTATGTTGTGGTGTTGGGGGTATTTATGTAATGACAGGCTAGCTCAGTGGTGTGGCAGCAGCATGTTGCAGTGTTGTGGTGTTTTGTAATGATGGTCAGGACAGAGTAGTGTGGCAGCAGTATGTTGTGGTGTTGTGGAGTTTGGTAACAGGCTGGTGCAATGGTGTGGCAGCAGCATGTTGTGGTGGTGTAGTGTTTGTGTGATGACCGACAGGTACAGTGGTGTGGCAAGACCATGTTGTGGTGTTTGAGTCTTTGTGTGATGACAGGCAAGCTCAGTGGTGTTTGAGCTGCATGTTGTGGTATTTGTGTGATGACAGGCTGGTACAGTGGTGTGAAAGACCATGTTGTGGTGTTGGGATATTTATGTAATGACAGGCTGGTGCAGTGGTGTGGCAGCAGCATGTTGTGGGGTTGGGGTATTTGTGTAATGACAGGCTGGTGCAGTGGTGTGGCAGCAGCATGTTGTGGTGTTGGGGTATTTGTGTAGTGACAGGCTGGTGCAGTGGTGTGGCAGCAGCATGTTGTGGTGTTGGGGTATTTGTGTAATGACAGGCTGGTACAGTGGTGCGGCAGCAGCATGTTGTAGTGTTGGGGTATTTGTGTAAAGACAGACTGGTACAGTGGTGTGGCAGCAGCATGTTATAGTGTTGGGGCATTTGTGTAAAGACAGTCTGATGCAATGGTGTGGCAGCAGCATGTTAGACTGTTGGGGTATTTGTGTAATAATTGGCTGGTGCAGTGGTATGGCAGCAACATGTTGTAGTGTTTGTGTATTTATGTAAAGACAGACTGGTGCAGTGGTGTGGCAGCAGCATGTTGTGGTGTTGGGGTGTTTATGTAATCACAGACTGGTGCAGTGGTGTGGCAGCAGCATTTTGTGATGTTGAGCTATTTGTGTAATGACAGGCTAGTGCAGTGGTGTGGCTGCAGCATGTTGTGGTGTTGAGCTATTTGTGTAATGACAGGCTAGTGCAGTGGTGTGGCTGCAGCATGTTGTGGTTTTGGGTATTCGGCGTAATGACTGGCTAGCTCAGTGGTGTGGCAGCAAGTTGCAGTGTTGTGTTTGTGTAATGATCGGCTGGTACAGTGGTGTGGCAGCATCATGTTGTAAGTGTTAGTAGTTGTGTAATAACAGTCTGGTGCAGTGGTGTGGCAGCAGCATGTTGTGTTGGGGTATTTGAGTAATCACAGACTGGTGCAGTGGTGTGGCAGCAGCATGTTGTGGTGTTGGGGTATTTGTGTAATGACAGGCTGGCACAGTGGTGTGGCAGCAGCATGTTGCAGTGTTGTGTTTGTGTAATGACAGGCTAGCTCAGTGGTGTGGCAGTAGCATGTTGCAGTGTTGTGGTGTTTGTGTAATGATGGGCTGGCACAGTAGTGTGACAGCAGCACGTTGTGGTGTTGTGGAGTTTGATCACAGGCTGGTGCAATGGTGTGGCAGCTGCGTGTTGTGGTGGTGTAGTGTTTGTGTGATGACTGACAGGTACAGTGGTGTGACAAGACCATGTTGTGGTCTTAGAGTCTTTGTGTGATGACAGACTGGCTCAGCGGTGTTTGAGCAGCATTGTGTTGTCGGAGTCTTTGCATGATGACAGGCTAGCTCAGTGGTGTAGGAGCAGCATATTACAGCGTTGTGGTGTTTGTGTGATGACTTGCTGATACAGTAGAGTGGCAGCAGCATGTTGTGGTCTTGGCGTGTTTGGTAACAGGCTGATGCAATGGTGTGGCAGCAGCATGTTGTGGTGTTGGGGTATTTATGTAATGACAGGTTAGCTCAGTGATTTGGCTGCAGCATGTTGCAGTGTTGTGGTGTTTGTGTAATGATGGGCTGACAGAATAGTGTGGCAGCAGTATGTTGTGGTGTTGTGGAGTTTGGTAACAGGCTGGTGCAATGGTGGCAGCAGCATGTTGTGGTGGTGTAGTGTTTGTGTAATGACCGACAGGTACAGTGGTGTGCAAGACCATGTTTTGGTGTTTGAGTCTTTGTGTGATGACAGGCTAGCTCAGTGGTGTTTGAGCTGCATGTTGTGGTATTTGTGTAATGACAGGCTGGTGCAGTGGTGTGGAAGCAGCATGTTGTGGTGTTGGGGTATTTGTGTAGTGACAGGCTGGTGCAGTGGTGTGGCAGCAGCATGTTGTGGTGTTGGGGTATTTGTGTAATGACAGGCTGGTACAGTGGTGTGGCAGCAGCATGTTGTAGTGTTGGGGTATTTGTGTAAAGACAGACTGGTACAGTGGTGTGGCAGCAGCATGTTATAGTGTTGGGGCATTTGTGTAAAGACAGTCTGATGCAATGGTGTGGCAGCAGCATGTTAGACTGTTGGGGTATTTGTGTAATAATTGGCTGGTGCAGTGGTATGGCAGCAACATGTTGTAGTGTTTGGGTATTTATGTAAAGACAGACTGGTGCAGTGGTGTGGCAGCAGCATGTTGTGGTGTTGGGGTGTTTATGTAATCACAGACTGGTGCAGTGGTGTGGCAGCAGCATTTTGTGATGTTGAGCTATTTGTGTAATGACAGGCTAGTGCAGTGGTGTGGCTGCAGCATGTTGTGGTGTTGAGCTATTTGTGTAATGACAGGCTAGTGCAGTGGTGTGGCTGCAGCATGTTGTGGTTTTGGGGTATTTGCGTAATGACTGGCTAGCTCAGTGGTGTGGCAGCAGCAAGTTGCAGTGTTGTGTTTGTGTAATGATCGGCTGGTACAGTGGTGTGGCAGCATCATGTTGTAGTGTTGGGGTAGTTGTGTAATAACAGTCTGGTGCAGTGGTGTGGCAGCAGCATGTTGTGTTGGGGTATTTGAGTAATCACAGACTGGTGCAGTGGTGTGGCAGCAGCATGTTGTGGTGTTGGGGTATTTGTGTAATGACAGGCTGGCACAGTGGTGTGGCAGCAGCATGTTGCAGTGTTGTGTTTGTGTAATGACAGGCTAGCTCAGTGGTGTGGCAGTAGCATGTTGCAGTGTTGTGGTGTTTGTGTAATGATGGGCTGGCACAGTAGTGTGACAGCAGCACGTTGTGGTGTTGTGGAGTTTGATCACAGGCTGGTGCAATGGGTGGCAGCTGCGCGTTGTGGTGGTGTAGTGTTTGTGTGATGACTGACAGGTACAGTGGTGTGGCAAGACCATGTTGTGGTCTTAGAGTCTTTGTGTGATGACAGACTGGCTCAGCGGTGTTTGAGCAGCATATTGTGTTGTCGGAGTCTTTGCATGATGACAGGCTAGCTCAGTGGTGTAGGAGCAGCATATTACAGCGTTGTGGTGTTTGTGTGATGACTGGCTGATACAGTAGAGTGGCAGCAGCATGTTGTGGTCTTGGCGTGTTTGGTAACAGGCTGATGCAATGGTGTGGCAGCAGCATGTTGTGGTGTTGGGGTATTTATGTAATGACAGGTTAGCTCAGTGATTTGGCTGCAGCATGTTGCAGTGTTGTGGTGTTTGTGTAATGATGGGCTGACAGAATAGTGTGGCAGCAGTATGTTGTGGTGTTGTGGAGTTTGGTAACAGGCTGGTGCAATGGTGTGGCAGCAGCATGTTGTGGTGGTGTAGTGTTTGTGTAATGACCGACAGGTACAGTGGTGTGGCAAGACCATGTTTTGGTGTTTGCGTCTTTGTGTGATGACAGGCTAGCTCAGTGGTGTTTGAGCTGCATGTTGTGGTATTTGTGTGATGACAGGCTGGTACAGTGGTGTGAAAGACCATGTTGTCGTGTTGGGATATTTATGTAATGACAGGCTGGTGCAGTGGTGTGGCAGCAGCATGTTGTGGGGTTGGGGTATTTGTGTAATGACAGGCTGGTGCAGTGGTGTGGCAGCAGCATGTTGTGGTGTTGGGGTATTTGTGTAAAGACAGACTGGTACAGTGGTGTGGCAGCAGCATGTTATAGTGTTTGGGCATTTGTGTAAAGACAGGCTGGTACAGTGGTGTGGCAGCAGCATGTTGTGGTGTTGGTGTATTTGTGTAATGACAGGCTGGTGCAGTGGTGTGGCAACAGCATGTTATAGTGTTGGGGTATTTGTGTAAAGACAGGCTGATGCAATGGTGTGGCAGCAGCATGTTAGACTGTTGGGGTATTTGTGTAATATTTGGCTGGTGCAGTGGTATGGCAGCAACATGTTGTGGTGTTTGGGTATTTATGTAAAGACAGACTGGTGCAGTGGTGTGGCGGCAGCATGTTGTGGTGTTGGGGTGTTTATGTAATCACAGACTGGTGCAGTGGTGTGGCAGCAGCATTTTGTGATGTTGAGCTATTTGTGTAATGACCGGCTAGTGCAGTGGTGTGGCTGCAGCATGTTGTGGTGTTGAGCTATTTGTGTAATGACAGGCTAGTGCAGTGGTGTGGCTGCAGCATGTTGTGGTCTGGGGGTATTTGCGTAATGACTGGCTAGCTCAGTGGTGTGCGCAGCAAGTTGCAGTGTTGTTGTGTTTGTGTAATGATCGGCTGGTACAGTGGTGTGGCAGCATCATGTTGTAGTGTTGGGGTAGTTGTGTAATAACAGTCTGGTGCAGTGGTGTGGCAGCAGCATGTTGTGTTGGGGTATTTGAGTAATCACAGACTGGTGCAGTGGTGTGGCAGCAGCATGTTGTGGTGTTGAGGTATTTGTGTAATGACAGGCTGGTGCAGTAGTGTGGCTGCAGCATGTTGTGGTATTGGGGTATTTGTGTAATGACAGGCTGGTACAGTGGTGTTTCAGCAGCATGTTGTGGTGTTGGGGATTTGCGTAATGACTGGTTAGCTCAGTGGAGTGGCAGCAGCACGTTGCAGTGTTGTTGTGTTTGTGTAATGATGGGCTGGTACAGTGGTGTGGCAGCATCATGTTGTAGTGTTGGGGTAGTTGTGTAATGACAGTCTGGTGCTGTCGTGTGGCAGCAGCATGTTGTGGTGTTGTGCTATTTTTGTAATGACAGGCTGGCCCAGAAGTGTGGTAGCAGCATGTTTTCGTGTTGTGGTGTTTGTGTGGAGACATTCTAAGCTCTGTGGTGTGGCAGCAGCTTGTAGTGGTGTTTGTGTCATGACAGGCTGGCCTAGTGGTATGGCAACATCATGTTGTGAGGTTTTTTTTTGTTTTTTTTTTGTGTGATGACAGGCTAGCTGAGTGATTCTGCAGCAGGATGTTGTAGGGTTGTGTTGTTTGTGTGATGACAGGCTAGCTGAGTGGTGTTTGAGCAGCATGTTGTTGTAGTTGTGTGTTGACAGAGTGGTACACTGGTGTGGTAAGATCAAGTTATGGTGTTTGAGTCTTTCTGTGATGGCAGGCTGTCTCTGTGGTGTTTGAGGAGCATATTGTGGTATGTGTGTGATGACAGGCTGGTACAGTGGCGTGTCAAGACCATGTTGTGGTGTTGGGGTATTTGTGTAATGATAGACTGGTGCAGTGGTGTGGCAGCAGCATGCTGTGGTGTTGGGGTATTTGTATAATGACAGGCTGGTGCAGTGGTGTTTCAGCAGCATGTGGTGTTGGGGTATTTGAGTAATGACAGGCTGGTGCAGTGGTGTGGTAGCAGCATGTTGTATTGTTGGGGTATTTGTGTAATGACAGGCTGGTGCAATGGTGTTTCAGCAGCATGTTGTGGTGTTGGGGTTTTTGTTTAATGACAGGCTGGTGCAGTGGTGCGGCATCAGCATGTTGTGATGTTGGGGCATTTGTGTAATAACATGCTGGTGCAGTGGTGTGGTAGCAGCATTTTGTGGTGTTGGGGTGTTTGTATAATGACAGGCTGGTTCAGTGGTGTGGCAGCAGCATGTTGTGGTGTTGGGGCATATGTGTAATAAAATGCTGGTGCAGTGGTGTGGTAGCAGCATGTTGTGGTGTTGGGGTATTTGTGTAATGACAGGTTGTTATAGTGGTTTGGGAGCTGCATGTTTTTGTGTTGGGGTATTTGTGTAATGACAGGCTGGTGCAGTGGTGTGGCAGCAGCGTGTTGTAGTGTTGGGGTATTTGTGTAACGATTGGCTGGTGCAGTGGTGTGGCAGCAGCATGTTATAGTATTTGTGTATTGATATGCTGGTGCAGTGGTGTGGCAGCAGCATGTTGTACTGTTGGGGTATTTGTATAATGACAGGCTGGTGCAGTGGTGTGGTAGCAGCATGTTGTGGTGTTGGGGTGTTTATGAAATGACAGGTTAGTTGCAGTGGTGTGGCAGCAGCATGTTGTAGTGTTGGGGTATTTGTGTAATGACAGGCTGGTGCAGTGGTGTGGCAGCAGGATGTTATGTTGTGGTATTTGTGTAATAACAGGTTGATGCAGTGGTGTTTCAGCAGCATGTTGTGGTGTTGGGGTATTTGTGTAATGACAGGTTGGTGCAGTGGTTTGGCAGCAGCATTTTGTAGTGTTGGGGTATTTGTGTAGTGACAGGCTGGTGCAGTGGTGTGGCAGCAGCATGTTATGTTGTGGTATTTGTGTAATGACAGGTTGATGCAGTGGTGTTTCAGCAGCATGTTGCGGTGTTGGGGTGTTTGTGTAATGAAAGGCTGGTGCAGTGGTTTGGCAGCAGCACGTTATGGTGTTGGGATATTTGTCTAATGACAGGCTAGTGCAGTAGTCTGGCAGCAGCATATTGTGGTGTTGGTGTATTTGTGTAATGACAGGCTGGTGCAGTAGTGTGGCAGCAGCATGTTGTGGTGATGGGGTATTTGTGTAATGACAGGCTAGCTCAATGGTGTGGCAGCAGCATGTTGCAGTGGTGTGGTGTTTGTGTAATGATGGGCTGGCACAGTAGTGTGACAGCAGCATGTTGTGGTGTTGTGGAGCTTGATAACAGGCTGGTGCAATGGTGTGGCAGCAGCATGTTCTGGTGGTGTAGTTTTGTGTGTGATGACCGACAGGTACAGTGGTGTGGCAAGACCATGTTGTGGTGTTTGAGTCTTTGTGTGATGACAGGCTAGCTCGGTGGTGTTTGAGCCGCATGTTGTGGTATTTGTGTGATGACAGGCTGGTACAGTGGTGTGGAAGACCATGTTGTGGTCTTAGAGTCTTTGCGTGATGACAGGCTAGCTTAGTGGTGTAGCAGCAGCATGTTACAGTGTTGTGGTGTTTGTGTGATGACGGCTGATACAGTAGTATGTCAGCAGCATGTTGTGGTGTTGGGGGTGTTTGGTAACAGGCTGATGCAATGATGTGGCAGCAGCATGTTGTAGTTCTGGGGTATTTGTGTAATAACAGGCTGGTGGAGTGCTGTTGCAGCAGCGTGTTGTAGTTTTGTGGTATTTGTGTAATGACAGGCTGGTGCAGTGGTGTGGCAGCAGCATGTTGTAGTGTTAGGGTATTTATGTAATGACCGGTTGGTGCAGTGGTGTGGCAGCAGCATGTTGTAGTGATGGGGTATTTGTGTAATGACAGGCTGGTGCAGTGGTGTGGCCGCAGCATGTTGTAGTGTTGAGGTATTTGTGTAATGACAGGCTGGTGCAGTGGAGTGGCAGCAGCATGTTGTGGTGTTTGGGTATTTGTGTAATGACAAGCTGGTGCAGTGGTGTGGCAGCAGCATGTTGCAGTGTTGTGGTGTTCGTGTGATGATGGGCTAGTACAGTAGTCTGGCGGTTGCCTGTTGGGGTGTTTGGTAATAGGCTGGTGCAATGATGTGGCAGCAGCATGTTTTGGTTTTGGAGTCTTTGTGTAATGACAGGCTGGCTTAGTAGTGAGGCAGCAGCATGCGGTATTTGGGTATTTGTGTAATGATAGGCTGGTGTAGTGGTGTGGCAGCAGCATGTTGTAGTGTTGTGGTGTTTGTGTAATGACAGGCTGGTGCAGTGGTGTGGCAGCAGCATGTTTTGTTGTTGTATTTGTGTAATGACAGGCTGGTGCAGTGGTGTGGTAGCAGCATGTTGTGGTGTTGGGGTGTTTGGGTAATGACAAGTTGGTGCAGTGGTGTGGCAGCAGCATGTTGTAGTGTTGGGGTATTTGTGTAATGACAGGCTGGTGCAGTGGTGTGGCAGCAGCATTGTGTGTTGGGGGCATTTGTGTAATGACAGGTTGATGTAGTGGTGTGGCAGCAGCATGTTGTGGTGTTGGGCTATTTGTGTAATGACAGGCTGGTGCAGTGGTGTGGCAGCAGCCTGGTGTGTTGGGGTATTTGTGTAATGACAGGTTGGCGTAGTGGTGTGTCAGCAGCATGTTGTGGTGTTGGGGTATTTGTGCAATGAAAGCCTAGTGTAGTGGTGTGGTATCAGCATGTTGTGTTGTTGGGATATTTGTGTAATGACAGGCTGGTGCAGTGGTGTTTCAGCAGCATATTGTGGTGTTGGGGCATTTGTGTAATGACAGGTTGGTGCAGTGGTGTGGCAGCAGCATGTTGTGGTGTTGGGGTATTTGTGTAATGACAAGCTGGTGCAATAGTGTAGCAGCAGCATGGTGTGTTAGGGTATTTGTGTAATGACAGGTTGGCGTAGTGGTGTGTCAGCAGCATGTTGTGGTGTTGGGGTATTTGTGTAATGAAAGCCTGGTGTAGTGGTGTGGTAGCAGCATGTTGTGTTGTTGGGGTATTTGTGTAATGACAGGCTGGTGCAGTGGTGTTTCAGCAGCATGTTGTGGTGTTGGGGTATTTGTGTAATGACAAGTTGGTGCAGTGGTGTGGCAGCAGCATGTTGTGGTGTTGTGGTATTTGTGTAATGACAGGCTGGTGCAGTGGTGTGGTAGCAGCATGTTGTGGTATTGGAGTATTTGTGTAATGACAGTCTGGTGTAGTGGTGTGGCAGCAGCATGTTGCAGTGTTTGGACATTTGTGTAATGACAGGCTGGCCTGGAGGTCTGGTAGCAGCATGTTGTGGTGTTTGTGTGGAGACATTTTAAGTTCTGTGGTGTGGCAGCAGCTTGTAGTGGTGTTCGTGTTATGACAGGCTGGCCAAGTAGTGCGGCAACATCATGTTGTGTGTTTTTTTTTTTTGTGTGTGATGATGTGCTAGCTGAGTGAATCTGCAGCAGGATGTTGTAGTGTTGAGTTGTTTGTGTGATGACAGGATAGCTGAGTGATTCCTCAACAGGATGTTGTAGTCTTGTGTTGTTTGTGTGATGACAGGCTAGCTGAGTGGTGTTTGAGGAGCATATTGTGGTATGTGTGTGATGACAGTCTGGTACAGTGGTGTGACAAGACCATGTTGTGGTGTTGGGGAATTTGTGTAATGAGAGGCTGGTGCATTGGTGTGGCAGCAGCATGTTATGGTGTTGGGATATTTCTTTAATGACAGGCTGGTGTAGTAGTCTGGCAGCTGCATATTGTGGTGTTGGTGTATTTGTGTAATGACAGGCTAATGCAGGCTGGTGCAGTAGTGTGGCAGCAGCATGTTGTGGTGTTGGGGTATTTGTGTAATGACAGGCTGGGGCAGTGGTGTGGCAGCAGCATGTTGTGGTGTTGGGGTATTTTTGTAATGACAGGCTGGTTCAGTAGTTTGGCAGCAGCATGTTGTGGTGTTGGGGTAGTTGTGTAATGACAGGCTGGGGCAGTGGTGTGGCAGCGGTATGTTGTGATGTTGGGGTATTTGTGTAATGATAGGCTAGCTCAGTGGTGTGGCAGCAGCATGTTGCAGTGTTGTGGTGTTTGTGTAATGATGAGCTGGCACAATAGTGTGACAGCAGCATGTTGTGGTGTTGTGGAGTTTGATAACAGGCTGGTGCAATGGTGTGGCAGCTGCGTGTTGTGGTGGTGTAGTGTTTGTGTGATGACCGACAGGTACAGTGTTGTGGCAAGACCATGTTGTTGTCTTAGAGTCTTTGTGCGATGACAGGCTAGCTCAGTGGTGTTTGAGTAGCATGTTGTGGTATTTGTGTGATGACAGGCTGGTACAGTGGTGTGGGAAGACCATGCTGTGGTCTTAGAGTCTTTGTGTGATGACAGACTGGCTTAGCGGTGTTTGAGCAGCATGTTGTGTTGTTGGAGTCTTTGCGTGATGACAGGCTAGCTTAGTGGTGTAGGAGCAGCATGTTACAGTGTTGTGGTGTTTGTGTGATGACAGGCTGATACAGTAGTATGGCAGCAGCATGTTGTGGTGTTGGGGTGTTTGGTAACAGGGTGATGCAATGGTGTGGCAGCAGCATGTTATGGTGTTGGGGTATCTGTGTAATGACAGGGTGGTGCTGTGGTGTGGCAGCTGCATGTTGTAGTTTTGGGGTATTTTTGTAATGACAGGCTGGTGCCGTGGTGTGGCAGCAGCATGTTGTGCTGTTGGGGTATTTGTGTAATGACAGGCTGGTACAGCGGTGTGGCAGCAGCATGTCGTAGTGTTGGGGTATTTGTGTAATGACAACCTGGTGCAGTGGAGTGGCAGCAGCATGGGGTGTTGGGGTACTTGTGTAATGACAGGTTGGCGTAGTGGTTTGTCAGCAGCATGTTGTGGTGTTGGGGTATTTGTGTAATGAAAGCCTGGTGTAGTGGTGTGGTAGCAGCATGTTGTGTTGTTGGGGTATTTGTGTAAGGACAGGCTGGTGCAGTGGTGTGGCAGTAGCATGTTGTGGTGTTGGGTATTTGTGTAATGACAGACTGGTGCAGTGGTGTGGCAGCAGCATGTTGTAGTGTTGGGTATTTGTGTAATGACAGGTTGGTGCAGTGGTGTGGCAGCAGCATGTTGCGCTGTTGGGGTATTTGTGTAATGACAGGCTGGTACAGTGGTGTGGCAGTAACATGTTGTAGTGTTGGGGTATTTGTGTAATGACAGGTTGGTGCAGTAGTGTGGCAGCAGCATGTTGTGGTGTTGGGGTATTTGTGTAATGACAGGCTGGTGCAGTGGTGTGGCAGCAGCATGATTTAGTGTTCGGGTATTTGCGTAATGACAGTCTAGCTCAGTGGTATGACAGCAGCATGTTGTGGTGTTCGGGTATTTGTGTAATGACAGTCTAGCTCAGAGGTGTGGCAGCAGCATGTTGTGGTGTTGGACAGTTTGGTAATAGGCTGATGCAATGGTGTTTGAGCAGCATGTTGTGGTGGTGTAGTGTTTGTGTGATGACCGAGAGCTACAGTGGTGTGGCAAGACCATTTTGTGGTGTTTGAGTCTTTGTGTGATGACTGGCTAGCTCAGTGGTGTTTGAGCCACATGTTGTGGTATTTTTGTGATGACAGGCTGGTACAGTGGTGTGGCAAGACCATGTTGTGGTGTTGGGGTATTTGTGTAATGACAGACTGGTGCAGTGGTGTGGCAGCAGCATGTTGTGGTGTTGGGCTATATGTGTAATGACAGGTTAGCTCAATGGTATTTCATGGAAACAGAAACATAGAATTTGACGGCAGATAAGAACCGCTTGGCCCACATAGTCTGCCCATTTTCCTACCTAACGGATAAGCTGCAGAACCTAGTTTACCAACAGCCTACTTCCTCCTTCCCCCCACTAGAATTGCCTTATGTCTGTCCCATGCATTCTTGAATTCCCACAGTTTTTGACTCTACGACCTCCTCAGGAAGGCTGTTCCGTGTATCCACAACCCTCTCTGTGAAGAAATACTTCCTCACATTATCTCTGAGCCGTCCCCCCTTTATCTTCTAATTGTGCCCCGTTGTTTTAGCACATCTCTTTTTCTGAAAGATGCTACCGTCTTGGACTTTGTTGATTCCTTTGAGGTATTTGAAAATTTCTATCATGTCCCCCCTCTCCCTCCTTTCCTCGAGATTGTACATTTTTAGTTCCTTAAGTCTTTCTTCAAATCTTCTGATGCAGACCCTGCATCATTTTGGTTGCCCTCCTCTTTACAGCCTCCACCCTGTCTATGTCTTTGCGGAGATGGTGTCTCCTGAACTGTACATGGTACTCCAGATGTGGTCTTACCAACTGTCTGTACAGAGGGCCAACAACTTCCTGTTTTCTACTGGTGATGCCTCTCCCTATGCATCCCAGTAGCCCCCCAGCCCTCCTTACTGTCTTCTCACATTGATGGCCCACCTTTAGGTTGTCTGATATGACTACCCCCAGGTCCCTTTCCATTTTTGTTGTCAGTATCTCACCTCCCTTTGTGTACTCTTCCCCTGGGTTTTTGTTTCCCAGGTGTATTACTTTGCACTTTTGTGCATTGAATCTAAGCTGTCATTCATTGACCATTCCTCCAACCATGCAAAGTCCCTTTTTATCCTTTCCACCCCACCTTGTGTTTCAACCCTGTTGCAGAGCTTTGTGTCATCTGCAAAGAGACATACTTTCCCTTCCAGTCCCTCTGCAATGTCACTTATAAAGACATTGAAAAGGACCGGCCCTAGAACTGAACCCTGCAGTACCCCACTAGTAACCCTCCTTTCTTCTCTGTGGACTCCATTTACTATTACCCGCTGTGTGCTGTTGTCCAACCAGTGTTTTACCCTGGCTACCACTCTAGGACCCACTCCCAGGCTGGCTAATTTGTTTATTAATCTTTTGTGCGGGACTGTGTCAAATGCCTTGCTAAAGTCTAGGTAGGCCATGTCCACAGCCCCTCCCTGGTCTACTTCTTTGGTCACCCAGTCAAAGAAATCAATTAGATTTGTCTGATATGACCTTCCCGCTGTGAATCCATGCTGCCTTGGGTCCTGTGCCCCACTGGCCTCTAGGTACTCAACAATTCTTTCCTTCAGAAGTGATTCCATCATTTCCCCACCACTGAGGTCAAACTGACAGGTCTGTAGTTTCCTGCCTCTGTCTTGCTCCCACTTTGTGAAGGGGAATCACATGTGCCCTCCTCCAGTCCTCAGGTACCACTCCATCCTCCCATGATTTATTGAAAAGGGCAGTCAGTGGTGTTACTAGTTCTTCCTTTAGTTCTTTTAAAATTCTGGGGTGAATCCCATCAGGCTCCATTGCTTTATCCACTTTCAGTTTTAAGAGTTCTTTCAGAACCCTTTCTTCTGTGAAAGGACTAATATCAACCCCGCTTTCCAGAGTGCTTCTATTGACTGGATTAGTTATGTCCCCCTGCTTTTCCATTGTGAATACTGAACAGAAGTATTTGTTCAGTATCCCTGCTTTTTCACTGTCGCTCTCTGCCCAACCTCCTTCCTCTTTATTCAGCCTCAGTATCCCTGCCTTAATCTTTCTTTGCTCCCTAATGTACCTTTAAAAGGTTTTATCCCCCTTCTTAACCAAGTTGGCTATCTTTTCCTCGGTTTGGGACTTTGCTATTCTGACTGCCTTACCCGCTTCCTTCTGCTTTAATTAGTACAGTTCTCTGTCCTGCTCCTTCTGTGTTTCCTTATACTTCCTGAATACTATCTTTTTTCCCTTACCTTCCCCACCACTTCTTTTGAGAACCACAGTGTTTTTTTCTTTCATTTTGATTTATTTGCTTCACACAAAGACTTGTTGCCTCTGTGATGGCGGTTTTGATGTTTCCCCATTGTTGCTCCACCCCACCTCCTTGCCTGTTTGCTTGTTCTTTTCTAAGGCACTCTCCTATTTTGACAAAATCAGCCCTCCTGAAGTCCAATACCTTCACTTTTGTGTGGCTTGACTCTAGAGCTAAGTTTATCGTGAACCACACTGTTTGGTGGTCGCTTGTTCCCAGATAGCTACCCACTTCAAGATCAGAGATCCTCTCTCCATCCCCATTTGAGAGTACCAGGTCTAAGATTGCTCTCTCCCGAGTGGGTTCCAAAACTAGCTGTCTGAGGCATGCCCCCTGTAGGGCATCGAGAATTGCCCTGCTCTTGGATGTGGCTGCAGCAAAGGTGCTCCAGTCAACATCTGCATATTCAGATCCCCATCAGCAATATCTCCCTTTCTCTGCCATCCCAAGGATGCCTTCTATCATTCCTTGTTCATTTCTCCCTGAGACGGGGTCTGTATACAACCCTGTGTGGATTGTGGAGCCATTTACAGTCTCCAGGGTGACCCACAGTGCCCCCCTCCCTGTTTACCCTTTAGTCCTGTTGCTTTTATCCCTTCCCTTACATAGAGAGCTACTCCTCCTCCTCTTCTTCTCTCCCTGTCCCTCCTGTAGATTGTGTACCCTGGTATGTTGACATCCCAGTCATGGTTCTCTGTGTACCAAGTTTCTGTGACTGCCACAATATCCAGGCGTCCGTCTTCCATCAAGGCCACCATTTCAGGGAGATTTTTACCTAGACTACGGGCATCGGTACACATTACCCTCCATTTGTTTGTGGGTTTATTTCTTTTTGCCCCATCCCTGTCCCTACTGCCTTTGTCTTTTTTCTCCATTTACCCCTGCCGTTTTCCCAATCAACTGCTCTATTTTGGTGTTTGCCTGACTAATTACCCTGATTTTTGGGTGGGGGCTAGGAATTCCCTTCAACTCTTCAGTGCCTCCCAAGTTTGCTAGTTTAAATGCTTGCCACTGAAGCATTTAAACGTATCACCTAGGATCCTGGTTCCCCTCCAGGATAGATGCAGACCATCACACCTGTATAGGCCTGCATCCCTCCAGGTGGAGCCCCAGTCCCCAATGAAGCCAAATCCCTGAGCTCTGCACCAGCTTTTCAATCAGTCATTGAATCCCATGGTGCGGAGTACCCTAGCCTCATCCATGCCATAAACAGGTAGCACTTCTGAGAAAGTTACCATATGTGCTACTTGTCTAAGGCCCCTTCCCAACTCCACAAACTCCTGTTGCACTGCTCTGATCCTATTTTCAGCCAGGTCATTCCTCCCTAGGTGGATAATGACATCCAGCTCTCTCCCCCTTGCTGCTGCTCCCATGATCCTGAGGATTCGTTTGCTGTCCTTCCAAACCTTGGTGCTGGGCAGGCACCTTACCTCCCTTTCCCCTCCCTCCCCCAGTTCTACCCCCCTAACAATTGAGTCCCCCACTAGGAGTTGTTTCCTTCCCCTTTGGGGTCCTGGGCCACCCTCCTGTGGGTCTCCATTGTGGAGGTTCCCAGCATCCTCCTTGGTCTCCACTGCAGGTGCCTCCTTAGAGGAACCATGCTTCACCAGAGTTGCGAATGAATTGTGGAGAGGCACAACAGGAGAGATGTACCTCTGTTCCACCACCCTCACCCTTCCTGAGCCCACCACGGTCCAACCACTCCTCTTTCTTGGCAACCTCTAAGGTAGTGGCAGTGGCCTAGGTGGTCTCTGGGTGGGGGAGCAGGTCTCCTGAATCCTTGCCAAGTCAGCATGGAGACAAACAACCTCGTCCCTCAGATCAGAGAGGTGCCTGCAAATAGGGCAGCAATGCAGTTTCCAGAATGTTTCCCAGAAGACTGCTGCTCCACAGCCAGTGCATTGCACCACTCCCTACATGTCTGTGTCCCTTCCAGTTACAGATGCTTTTTTGGTTTTTGTTCTTGTTTAAGTGTGTGCAAGCTTGTGAGTGTCTCTACCCCCTATTCAGTGTGCTGTGCCTTTAAGGATATGAACAGGTGTATGTTGTTAGCAGTTTTGAGGAAGTGATGTCAGAGCCCCTGCTATAAAGGAAGTTATGCACTTGGGGCGAGTGGGGTGAGGGAAAGGGTGGGTGGGAGTAAACCTATACTGTCCAGAAATAATCACCCACAACTCTTACCCTCCACACCAGGGAGTGCCTTCCTTCCTTTCAGACACCTATTTCACAGGAAGCTGTGGCTGCTTTCTCACTCTCCCTGTCTTCAATGTGAGAAGGAGACTGCAACGCCTTCTGGTAAGGTTCTTAGTTCTGTCCTTTCAAGCAAGCTAGAAGGAAAGAGCTCAGGTGAAGCTAGGTGCCTTGGCCAGCAAACCTAGCCTTCCACGGCAGCAGCATGTTGTGGTGTTGGAGTCTTTGTGTAATGACAGGCTAGCTCAGTGATGTGGCAACAGCATGTTGCAGTATTGTGGTGTTTGTGCGATTACCGGCTGGCACAGTAGTGTGGCAGCAGCATGTTGTGGTGTTGAAGTCTTTGTGTAATGACAGGCTAGCTCAGTAGTGTGGCAGCAGCATGTTGCAGTATTGTGGTGTTTGTGTGATGACGGGCTGGTACAGTGGTGGTGCAAGACCATGTTGTGGTGTTTGAGTCTATGTAATGACAGGCTGGTACAGTAGTATGGCAGCAGCATGTTGTGTTGGAGTCTTTGTGTAATGACAGGCTAGCTCAGTGGTGTGGGCAGCAGCATGTTTCAGTGATGTGGTGTTTGTGTGATGGCAGGCTGGTACAGTAGTGTGGCAGCAGCATGTTGTGGTGTTGGGGTGTTTGGTAACAGGCTGGTGCAATGGTGTGGCAGCAGCATGTTGTGCTGGTGTAGTGTTTGTGTGATGACCGGCTGGTACAGTGGTGTGGCAAGACCATGTTGTGTTGGAGTGTGTGATGACAGGCTAGCTCAATCGTGTTGGAGCAGCATGTTGTAGTATTTTTGTGAGGACAGGCTGGCTCAGTGGTGGGGCAACCACTAGTACTGTTGGGGCGTTTGTGTGATTATATTCTGGCACAGTGATGTTACAGCCACTTGTGGTGTTCGGGCGTTTGTGTGTTGACAGGCTAGCTTAGTGGCGTTGCAGTAATATGTTGTGTTTTATAAGACTGCAGGCTGTTGCAGTGATGTGGTAGCAGGATGTTGTGGTGTTGAGGTGTTTGAGTAATGACAGGCTGGCTCAGTGGTGTTAAAGCTGCATGTTGTGCTGTTGGAGTGTTTGTGTCTTGACAGGCTAGCTTAGTGGTGTTGCACCAACATGTTGTGTTTTATAAGACTGCAGGCTGTTGCAGTGATGTGGTAGCAGGATGTTGTGGGGTTGAGGTGTTTGAGTAATGACAGGCTGGCTCAGTGGTGTCAAAGCAGCATGTTGTGCTGTTGGAGTGTTTCTGTGATGGCAGGCTAACTCAGTGGTGCTGCAGTAGCATGTTCTGGTGTTTAGATGTTTGTGCGATGACACGCTGGTGCAGTGGTGTGGCAGCACAATGTTGTGCTTCCTCCTGGGAGATTGTCGTCTAGATGCACGTGTAAAAATTATGCAGAAACAGGCTGTGGGCAAGCCACTCACGCGCATTAGTTATGTGGCTCTCAGGGAATCAGGGTGATTTGGGAAACCTCTGATGGGCAGTGCAGCCAGGACAACTCCAATCAAGTGGGGATGAGGACAGTACCAAAAAATGAGACTTAACAACAACAAAAAAACAAGGTACATTAAAGTAATTTGCATAGCTCTACATGGATAAGACAAAACTGGAAATAAAAGTGTGTGGAATAGAACTTTTATCTTCCCGATGCACTTTCTGTAATGCAAATACATTTTTACTATGTATAGGTCAATATGTCTACGTAACAAGAAAAAGTATTTGATATCTGTAATTAGTCTGACAAGAATTGGGGCCACACGTTGTCTTAGCACAGTGCGTTGTAATTCCGTGCTGGTAACCAAGTTCGAGAGTGAACTCAGGGAGCCAGGTTTGGTGTGCCCAGAGCAGGGGAGTTCTGCTAAGTGCAGTGTCAGCCAGCTCAGGGAGAAGGCCAGGTTCTGGCAAGGCAACGACCCCTCTCGGCATGCTGGTGAGCCTGTGCCCTAGCGAGGGGTGACGTCAGTCCATAGTGTGCTGCTGCTGTATCCAAGGCCTTTGGAGGCATTGCCTGACTTCAGGGGGAGGTGGGAGAGATTTGGAGGGATGGGAGGAGAAGAAGTGCAAAAAGACATGTGCCTTGATCTTTGTAGATGATCATGGCTGGCTTCCTCATGCCTTGTTTTGTGGAGATGCCCACTAGCTTGATGGTGGCAAGGGAGCGGGAGATGGGGCTAGGGGGCTGACATGGGTCTGAAGTGAGGAGGAGGAGGAGATGGTGTCTTGAGTGCCAAAAAGCTCCATAGAAAGGACAAAAAATGTTTAAGAATTGTCTTATAAAAATACAAATCTTTATATTAACACTTTATATAGGAGATGGCGCTGCTCAAAATGTGAACTTTATTTTCAAGTGTGAGGTGGCAGCAGCATAGTTTCTGGGTGGCAGAACCACAAGACAGTAATGATAGACCCCCCCTCACAAGTGAAAATAAACTCTGTATTTTGAGTCAAACCACATCGCACATTTGATTTATACAACAGTAGTTTACGAGTTAAAGCCCTTAAATCATCTATTTGCGTGAAGATTTAACTGTTTCTGTTTTATTTCAACTGCTGGCTTCAGTGTTGCAGTTTACAATTGTGATATAATAACTGGTGCCCATTTTTTCCCGTAGAGAAACCGGGTCAGAATTTTATCGTTATAACGACAAATATGCACCCGGTTTCCCTAGTTCGGCGCATGCACCTGCCGTGACCTTACTGTTCCCTGCACCATTTCTCACTCCTCAGCACCTCCCCAGTTCCCCGACACACAGTCCGCGGTAAGTTTTTTAAAGAAAAAAAAGGTCATTGGGCACAGAAAACCTAGATAGGGTGGAATAATATAAATAAATAGAAAAACTAACAGTAGTTTATGAGCCCCGAAATCCCAACGGGCTCGAACAAATCTGTTTATTTTGAATAATTGCTGTGGCAAAAAACAATCAGCAATTATACAAAATAAAGGATGGGTAGAGGTTTAAAACTCAGATTTTAGCCCCCCCTTGGGGTGGGATGCCTGAATAAACCCCTCGAGCTTTGCTCTCTGGTTTATGTGGCATCTCACCCCTCGGAGGGGTGTAAAATCCTTGTTATAACCCCCTACCTATCCATTATTCTCTATGTTATCAGTAATGTAAAATCTGCTCTCTGATTGGTTAACTATTTAATTATGATGCTACTAACTTTCAAGATATCAGTTATGAAAGTGCTTACAGAAACATATTTTTTGTATATTGATACTACTTTTGCCATCAATCAATATATAATTTTACCTATACTCCTGTTGTATTAACAAGGGATACGCAGAGTGGACCTGTATGATAATTGGATTATCTATACAAGTGCTGTTTGACCTTGAGTAACCTCATGGGTAGCTTAAGTCCTGAGTGAGGTTTCTGAGGTCAAACAGCATGAGTACAGATAAATCATGTATCACACAAGGTCCCCCTCTGCATATTTCATTTATGCAACAGGGAATAACCCAAGCAGAAGAGGTATATTTGTTTTTAATTGATAATTTTTGTTTAAAAACCAGAAATCTTTGGGGACTTTTTTGTGATTTGCTGAGTATTCTTGTTCTGTATACAAGTTGCTAGGGCATTGCTAAGGATGCTCAGACATCCTGACGGCTGTGACAGCCCTGACATGGATTGTGATTGGCTGTTTATTTGGGCAGCAGAAATTTTCAGGAAAAAGTGGTGGTGGGTTTTAGTGACTGGTCCAAGACCTTTACTGAGCTAGGAGGTAGGCAGCTGGAGTTGCTGTTTGCTGCTTTGTGTGGTATTTTGTTTAAAACAAATCAGAATGTGTAGCCAAAAGGGAAGCAGTTTAGACTGAGCACCATGAGTTTGCTCCATGGATGGGTTGCTGCTCTGGAGTTTATGTTAACAACAACAACAACAATTCAATGTAGTTGTTTGTTTTTTTTTGCTGGCAAGCAAGTTGAACGCTGTGAAGGAGAGAATGCTGAAGTCAGACATCTGTGATGAGTGCCTGAGGTGGGGTTAGCAGTTGAGTGTGCATATTAGGTAGTTTGGGGGGGGTGGTGGTATTTGAGTTGGCAGGTGCCGACATTTGACCATAGAGAGCAAGCGGAGTGAGCGAAGTTGTGTCAGTGGATGAAGTGAATTCAGTGGCAGCTCTGTTTTAAAATGAATTTTGGTGCTTTTGTTTGCCCAGTGTGTGTGTTTGTGTGTGTGTGTGGGGGGTTGCCATGAAAGGGAGGCAGTTTGTCATTTGTGGCAGTTTTTAAAATAAAATAAAAAGGTAAACTGAATTTTGGTACTGTGAGCCCAGGAGATGTGTAGTGCTGGGTAGTTGTGAAGTACCACGGATAGAAGAAGTGACCATTCCCTATACAGAAACATAGAATCTGATGGCAGATAAGGGCCGCTTGGCCCACCTAATCTGCCCAATTTGCTTATGTATTTTTTTTCTTACCTTCATTTGTGCTGTAGACCGACTTGATCTATGGAGCTGTCTCTTCGCACCCTTAACCCTACAATTCCCTTTTGCCTATCCCAGGCAATTTTGAATCCCACCACTGTTTTGTCCCCACTACCTCAGCTGGAAGGCTGTTCAAGGATTCCACCACTCTTTCTGTGAAGAAATATTTCCTCATAGCTCTCCTGAACCTTCCCCCGTCCAGCTTCATAGCAAGTCCCCTTGTTTTCGAGCACCAGTTTTTCTGAAAAATACTCCTCTTGTACCTTATTAACCCTAGTGAGGCATTTAAAGGTCTCTGTCATATCCCCCTTATTCCTTCCCTCCAGTGTGGACATATTGAGCTCCGTTAGCCTTTTCTCATAGGCTTTTGGATGCAGACCCTGCTCCATTTTGGCAGCCTTCCTCAGGACTGCCTCCACTCTGTCTATGTCCTTCCTAAAATGCAACCTCCAGAATTGGACACAGTACTCAAGGTGGGGTATTACTAGTGAGCTATACAGGGGCAACACCACCTCCCTTTTTCTGCCAATTATACCTCTTCCTATGCACCCCAGCATCCCACTAGCTCTCCTGACTGCCTTGTCGCACTGCTTGGCCACCGGTAGGTCATCCAATACTACCCCTTCCCTAGGTTTCTATGGCCTAAGTGCTTTATTTTGCACTTTTTTGCACTGAAACACAGCTGTCAAATCCTTGACCACTCCTCCTTGTTTTCCAGATCTCTGCGCAGGGTGAAGTAGGAGTGGGAGAGAGCATGAGGGACTGTGACACTGCAGAAATTAGCTAAATCAGTGGTCTCCAATGTATACATATATTGTAGTTGGACTGATAAATTAACAAAGACCTGCCAAGTACAGGTATACCCCCATTACATTGTAAATGGTGACACATAGGTTGTCTGGAGATTCTCATGGCCGTAGGAGCCCCCAAAGCTGTGCCAGCCACCTGTGCTTAAATCAGAAATGCCACCAGTGAGGAGATTTTTTTCCACATCAGCAGCTGTGGCATAGGACATAGTCCCAAACTCTTCTGAAAATCCAGCCCCTGATGTTTGCTAGTCCCACTGTTCTCCTAGGGCTAAGTACAGTCCTCTGTGACTGTACTTAGCCCCAGGAGGAAGGCAGGACCAGCAAACAGATGACCAGAGCTTATAAAAACTCTCCTGGGATCTGGCTCAGCCCACCTTGGTAGGAAACAATAACAGTATAATAAGTTAGGGGAGCCCCTATCCAATCCAGGCCCACTGACCAGACTACAAGTTGGACAGTCAGGCTCACTCACCAAACTAGTTATAAGAGGATATAGTTATTAAATGCACTTAACTTCCAGTTAAACAAGTCAACATTTTGGGGATAACCCATTCTTCAGGGAAACTGGTACAAATAGGTAATAATAAAGGATGTATATATACGTTATGATAGTTACAAGGTTTACAAAATGTATATATATTGTAAGAAAAATAACATGTTCATTCATATCTATTAGCGGCCTAATGTTCCGATAGGATAAATCATCACAACCTAAAAGAGGGGAAAAACTCTCATATAATCCACTTTAAATATTAGCCTTAAATAGTTCCGTGTAAATCTGACCATTCCCAAACCTATAAATCAAATGTATAGAACATATTATATTGAACCTAAAGAAGATAAATTTCCTATTGCAATTGTTATTTTACAAAACATGAAAGAGGCTTCTGCCACATAGTCATTAGCTGTAAATACTAATGCCTATAAAAAAACACTCATGTACATTCAAAATTTACATATATTTATTGACTACAGAATCACTCTATGCTATTTATGACCCAGCGTATTCCAGGAACTGATGTAAATACTTTAGATAACAATGAGGTATTTTTAAGTGTAACACCTCTTGCCCCCTTTTTCAAAAAAAAAAACATGTTTTTATTATTGTTTACCTCCTTCCATGGGCTCTACAGGGGCTATGAACCCCCCTTGAGGGGGGGTACATCTTCTGGTCTGACCCCCCAGCTTGTCTGTCTCTGAGGTTCCCCCGTGGATTCCTCCTCCATGGCAGGGCCAGGTGGGGGCTGCTGGCGTTCTCCCGCCACCTTGGAATGGCAAATCTGGGGGTGGGGAGAAGACTCGCCTGAGTGATTGGGTCATCACTGGTCTTGTGGAGCCCTGACATTTTTCCATTTTCTCCCTTCCTCCCTTCTAACATAAGTATGTCGGCTTTCGATCCTCCCGACCCATACTGCCCTCCAGCCACCGCCAGAGGGCAGTCAGCAAGCGGGACAACTAGTCCCCTTCCCCAGAGAGAGAGAGAGTAGAGCAGTCCTCTGGAAGCTCAATCCTCCCTCCCCCTGCCGATCCCCGGCAGCCCAGGCTCATTCCTGAACCTGGGCCGCTGGTGGTGCGAGGTGGCATCCAGGGCCTCAACCTTTAGCACCACCGGGCTGGCTCTCTCGCCCCCTGTTTATGTCTAGGGGTTCTGATGGTAACCTGGGGGGAGTACAAACCAGAAACCTTCCAGACATAAGGCCTACAGCTCAAGTAAAACAATGCCTTACCTCACCTGCAGATCTCATACAGCATAGTGCAGTTTGTTTTCTCACCCAGTAGGCTGTAGCTTATAAGTAGATGCACCTTCAGGCTGGGCCAGGGCGGTCAGAGGCTGAATCTTTCTTGAGAGGAAGAATATAGTTAGTTCATTTAAATAATCCCTGTACACATGAAGTAAAAAAGCAAAAAAATAAATTTCATTTTGTTTCTCTTTAAATTAATAAATAAATAAAGTGTGCAGCTCCATGGAGCCAAGAGACAAAACAGGCCAAAGGGCATATGCTGGAGGTACAACCAGTACCAGGCTGAGAAAGATGCTTAGAACAGACCTAACTTATAGACCAGGCACAGACTCCACACAGACAACCTGGGCCATATTAAAGCTCAGCACCTTAGAGGGTACAATGCATGACCTAAATCAGTAGTTGGGGAGTGCTTTACTCCCCACGCCAAAGTAATCCAAACTGGAAATGGGACGTTTAACACACTGCGGCCACCCTGAAAACCTTGCCAGAGAACCAACCAATTTGTAACTCTCTCCCAACAGGGACAGGTAGCATGCATGACTCGGCTCCATCCTTACAGTTACTCTTACTTTGCATTAATTTTGTGGGCCTAACACCGGACCTGCCCGAGACACAGGCACTGCAGGCCCAATAAAACCAGATCCCAAAATGCAGTCCACCCAAACTCACCCCGGCAGCGTGCCACACCGTGAAAGACCTCCTCAGAGCTGCCACCTCCAAGGGGCCCTGCCACAGCCTGCCACTGCCACGACAGCCCCACTGCCATATCTTTCTCAAGGGCACCAGGACTACCAAATCCAGATAACAATGAGCTTACCTGACCTCCAGGCTGCTGTCCACCCAGCTGCTGTTCTCACCGGGACCCCAGTTCCCAACAGTCACCATACTCCTACCATCTTCCCTATCAGAGTTGAAAATGCGTAGCCATTGATGCTAGCACCAGCTGGTACCTCCCGGGCTGGGGGTTTAAAACCCCAGCCCAACTTGCCCTGTATCCAGCCTGACACCTCCCCTCTTCCTCCTGGAAAACCCCAATTTAAACCCAGGCAAAGCAGCAACGCCCCCTCAGGGGCTGAACAAGGAAATGTCCTTTAAAGGGAACCTAACCAAAAGGGGAGAATACAATATAATCAGCCAGCCCCGAGTAGGGGTGGCCTACACTTTAATTCCACCCATTTCCTCCTGAAAATGGGCAAACTAGCCATCTAAGGAGGTACTGACAGAAATGGGTATGTGCAGTCTCCCTCCCCTGGACAAACCTCCCAGGGCACACCAGTAAACCCATGACCCCCCCCCCCGGGGCCTACTTCCTAACCCGCTACATGGAGCTGCTCCTGCCCAATACTTCTTGCTGAAACTGATTATAAAACAGTAATGCCATGCTGTCATTTAAACAAAGTTATCTAACACAATGTCAAAATATTGGCAAAACAGTTCAAAAACAGTGAATACTTTTTGAAAAAGAAAAAAACACTTTCTCCTCATACATTTGTCACATTTCTCCCATGCTCTATACATTCTCTCACAAAACCCATTCGCACTCACAGCATTTAGACATGCGGTAGAAACTTGTATAGTCATCATTAGTCATTTTCTTGGGTTCCAAGAGGGAACAACCTTTCACTATAACAAAATCAACAGTCATAGTGGGTTAGTTTGAACAGCCCCAGTCCCTAAATTTGAGGAACAGTCCTGCAGCACCATCCACTGGATACAATGTCTTTGGAGGATCCTTTCCTTTTAAACTTGGAAACAAATGAACTTGCTTGAAAGTCCTGGCAAATCACAAGTGGCTGGGCATCTTCTTCTAAATAGCGGACCCTACGCCGCAAAGATAATAATAAGCAGGATCTGGCTTGGTAGTTTCATCCGCAAATGGATCAATAGATATGATGTAATATTTCATGTGACAACCAGCCACATTCTGGATGAGGGCATAGTGCTTGAACAAAGTTAGTCCTGCCCAAGGAGATGAGAAGCACAAAGATCTGGGTTTCTGGATGTCCTCTTGTGATGGTGGGCCAGACGATTCTAACCAAAGCTGCAGCTTCTGGACTGCACCCCAAAACATGCAGTCAGAATGCTTCTCCTCTATAATGTCCCACAGCCTTTCTGAAACATAAGGGTATTCAGCATTCGAATATTCAGTGTGGATTCTGTACCTCACCCATCTCTCCGCTTGTGAGGCAGATCTTACACACTGGTCTGCCCAGCGGTACCAGGCTCCAGCCACTCTTGTGTTCTGTATGGCACACTCACCGGGTCATTATTCAAAACTCCATTCATCCTGACACAGTGGTCTTGCACAGCACTGGGAGGCGTGGGGTGTTGTCCGGCAGTTTTAGAGTACGGCATACATAGGGACAAGGGATGGCTTGGTATACCTCCTAATCAGCAAACTGATAGGCTTTAGGAGCTTGTCCAGGGGGCAATGCAGCTGGCACCTCCCACACAATCCCACTCTCCTGTCCCTCCACTCCCAGCTGACTTGGAGTACTGAAATGGGAAAACTCCTCACATGGGGCACCTGAAGAGTCACTGTCACCAGGTAGGGGACTTGCAGACAACCTCCTGGGCCCTACGGGGTCACCAGTTATAACTCCCCATCCCCTACCTCTCCCTCTGCCAACAGGGTAGTCAACAGTGGCAAGTACCATGGGACTGGGCAGACAGCTGTGCCCCACAGCACTCTGACTTGCCTTCCTCATATACGTCCAGGCTCCCCTGGGATTCCAATGATGCTGTGCCCACCGAGGCCACAGTAGGATAGGGCCAGGCATATGTGTAGGGGGTACCTTCAAATATTCCTGCAGAAGGCCCTCTGGAACAAATAGAGCACAAGGCAGCTGAACTACTCCCTCTCCTTGAAATCCACAATGCACACATTTCTCCATTGCCGCTCCTCTTCCTGCTGACTTCTGCAGCCAGGACAATAATGATGCTGGAATGATGGCCTGGCACTCATCGGAGGGAAACTTCTCAGCCATAACTATGTTTTTTGTCTTTTCTTCTCACAAATTGTGTTTTTCCACCATGCGCTAGAGGAGAAAATTATGTCTTCACTGCACATTCCTCACACAGCTAAAGCCAGGGCCAATCAGTGGCATTGCTTTTGACCACCTGACCATTCCTCCTGACTGCCGGGTGCCTTCTCTTACCAGAAGACGAGAAAAGAACACCAAACAGCCCACAATGGTGACCCACAGTGATGCATTACCAAACATCCAGGCCTGCCGCGGCAGCTGGACCCTCCTCTATCCAGTCCACCCACAAGTGCTCGACTTTGAAATCAAAATCCCGGATGAGCCCCCACATTTTAAACACCCCCTCACACCCTTTTTATGTGTAGGATTCCTGATGGTAACCTGGGTGGGTACAAACTGGAAATCTTCCAGCCATAAGGCCTACTGCTCAAGTAAAACAAGGCCAGCAGATCTCATACCGCGTAGTGCAGTTTATTTTCTCAACCAATAGGATGTAACTTACAAGCGGCTGTACCTTCAGGCCAGGCCAGGGTGGTCAGATGTTGAATCTTTCTTTAGAGGAAGAACATGGTTAGTTCATTTAAATTATCCCAGCACACGTGAAGTAAAAAAGCAAATAAAGAAATTTCATTTTGTTTCTATTTAAATTAATAAAGAAAGTGCCCAGCTCCATGGAGCCAAGAGGCAAAACAGGTCAGAGGGCAATATGCTGGAGGTACAAACAGTACCAGACTGAGAAATATTTTAGAGCAGGCCTAACTAATAGACCAGGTGCAAAATTCACACAGATAACATGAGCCAGATTAAAACTCAACACCTTAGAGGGTACTATGCATGACCTACACCATTACTTGGGGAGTGCCTTACTCCCCACCACGAAGTAACCCAAACCGAGGATGCAGCCTTTAACACACCACGGCCGCCTTGAAAATCTTGCCAGAGAACCAACCAATTTATAACCCTCTTCCAACAGGGACAGGATGCAGGGAATAACTATAGCATGCGTGACTTGGCTTCTTCCTTACAGTTGCTCTTACTTTTAATTTCTTTTGTGGGCCTAACATGGGACCTACTCTAGACACAGGCACTGCATGCCCGATAAAACGAGATCCCAAAATGCAATCCACCAATATTCACCCTGGCAGTGTTACACCAAGAAAAGACCTCCTCAGAGCTGCCAACTCCAAGGGGCCCTGTCGCAGCCCTACCACTGCTGCGGCAGCCCAGAGTTTTAAACTTTCAAAAATGCTATACTGCTGCTTGTAAAATGCTGTATTATATTTTAAAAGCTTACTTAATTGGCAGTCTAGGGCATTTGTTATCATAGAAAGTAAAATATATATTATATTATATATATATATATATATATATATATATATATATATATATATATATAGTCAGAATTGGGTGACAAGAACGTGTATCATTTTCGATCGCCTGGGGAGAGCACGTTCTATTCGCGCAATTTAGAGACAAGGGCACACTATAAATAGCTTGCCTACTTGAGCGGACACTGCTCTATACTCTTGCTAGGATGAGGCCATGCTAACTGACCCCTCTTTTTTGGTAACAATTTGGACACTACTCGTGACTCAGAAAATAACGTGAAGGAAACGATAACTAACTGAGGTGTCTCTTAACAGGCTCCACTGCTACTTTGTTGAATTGAAAGGTTTTAAAACAAGCAATTGTGAAGGAGTTAGGAATGGGATTGTAGAGAGTGTTAGTTTTATAAAGTTTTATACTTTTGAAAATGCTGTACTGCTGCTTGTAAAATGCTGTATTACATTTTAAAAGCTTACTGACGCAGCAGTCATGGCTGTTTGTTATCACAGAAAAGTAAAACATTTTTATATTGCTTACATTTTAAACTGCACCTCCCAGACCCCGGAGGACCAATCGGGCTTGACCATGGGTCTCCTTTTTGTGGGGGGAATTTTAAATCCCTGCCAGCACTGACTGGTGCTGCAAATGATTGCTGGACAGGGGGTTCCCTAACTGAAGAAGAAGAAAACCCTTTCCCCCCACACGGAAAGGCTGCAAACAATCACAGGGCAGGGGGTTCCCTAACTAGAGTGGGAAACCCTCCTCCCTACATGGAAACAGGCTCCACAAGCACTGGAGTTTAAGCTGAGCTGCTGGCTCCTATGGAGAAGCCAATTTTATTCCTGACCGTGCCTCCGGGACCCCAGAGGACCAGTCAGGGTCTCTGTCCTATGTGTCCATCAGCTTTCTGCTGCCTTATAAGGAACAGACCACCAGTTGCCCCCACCATGAAGGACCCATGTGAAAAACCCATCAGAGACTGCCCACTGAAGGCAAACCAATGAGGCAGCTAGCATCCAGATACTCTGCACCTCAGCAAATAGTAAGCAGACCAGGAAAAAAATGGACTAGGTGTCTAACGTCAACAGGCAGCCAAGGAGGAAGCAGGGAAGCAGAAAGTCTACCTGACAATGAAGGTAAGAGTCCTGTTCAACTGCCTGGGAGTGAGGCTAAGTTAGGGGTAGTCTGAAACTCAGGAATACAGTAGGTGAAACACCCTATCTAGGGTAGAGGTACAAAAGGGTTTAAAAGGAGTACAACTGCTTGGGAGTGAGGTAAGTCAGGAGAAGTATAACATTTGGGAATTGGTGAAATGCCCTATCTAAGGTAGGGGTACAGAAGGGTTTACAAGGAGTACAAAGGGGCTTACTCCCATTGTAGCACACATACTGCATGGGAGTGTGGTAAGTCAGGGGTAGTCTAAAATGGGGATAGGTGAAAAATCATGTTTAGGGTAGGGTACAAATAGGTTTTAAAATAAAAAGGGCAAGGGGAGACACTAGCTAGAAGCAAGGCTAGGGAAAGGAAGGAGCACTAATACTTCAGGGTACTACTAGCTAAGCAGTGTAATAGGGTAAACCCTAAGCAGGGAAAAGAGAACAAGAATTTCCAGAGGAGAGAGTCAGAAATTAAGCTGGGAGTGGTGCATTACAGTGGCTGTGGGGCCGCAGTCTTTTCATAGTTCATAGGTAAGTACTTGGAATGGGCGGACCCAAAAAGGTCCTGACCCTTATTATCAAGACCAGGATCCATGTCAGAGCCCTGTTTGGTTCTGATTGGTTCTGATTCAAATCAGAACCTTATGAAAATGAATAATAATACCTGAAGACAATCATAAATGCACCAAAAATAGAAAATACATTTTTTTTTACCTGAACATATCAGCCAGTGTTCTAACTCCATTCTATGCTCACCTGCTGGGTACAGATTATTCACTTGTGTTCCTTACTCCCTGTGTGGGCTGGGGCATGGTATCATTCCCCCATTCTGCCCCAGTAATTATGCATATAGTGTATGGTGGAATGCTGTCACGCATGGAATTCCATGCATGCAATATGCTTGTTCCGCTGCAGTAGTGACATCATTATGTTGGTCTGCTGCAGTAGTGATGGCACTACTGCAGCAGAACAACTTGGAATGCTGCTACATATATAGAATAGTGGATGGGAGACCATCCACAACAAGGCTGTGTTTCCATCGAGGGTGTTGATGACATCATAGAGACTTCAAGAGCGAAGCTTGAGAGGTCTCCATGATGTCATCAACTCCCGAGATGGTAAACACAGCCTTAGTTGTGGATGGTCTCCCATCCATTATTTTATATAGTATATGGCTCCCTTAATTTTTTTACTATACATTTCACAAGGTTTCATACCTTGTATGTTTGCGGTCACACTTGGTTCCGATCCTCAGTACAGACTATCGCGCTCCTGACCTGACCCTGAAAATCCGGGTCCTCGCAGCCGTTTTCTCTGTTTCTGACCCCAAACACAAACAGCAGCTGTTTAAAAAAACTGACAAATTAATCGTTTTAAAACATGGAGCCAACTATGTCAGCTAAGCGCTGCCACCATTGTTCAAGAATTATTTCGTGAGAACCGCATTTTCCACCAATTAGGTGGCAGGTCAAGGAAAAAAGGTTGTTGTGCTATCAATGTGATGTCAGAACGATAGTAGAACAACTTTTTTGACCTTTGAACTGTCCTACAACAAGCTTTAGAAAACCACCGTTTTCCATACACAATAAACCCTAACCATATACTATAGTTACTTTCCGCTATCCAGTTAAGCTGGAAGTTGTTGTTGTTTTTTTAACTTGAACTTGCAGAAACATCTGCAGCACATTGTCAGTCAAAAAAAAGAAAATGTTAAAATTTCTATTCTTTGTTGTCTTCATTAGCGGGTTTTGTGTGATTTTCTATGCTGTGACTGCCCATACACTATAAAAGATTATGTATGAGCAGTCATACACAAACAAGGATATTCTTGTATCTCGAGGTTTCCTTGGTAACAGAGCACCTCTCGAGGTCATCTGTTAGCAAGGAAACCTCTCGATACAAGAATATCCTCGGTGTGTATGACTGCTCATACACAATCCTCTATATCCCCAGGCTTTCCCATCTGTTGACAACCCTCCCCAATATTGCAGAACACCTGATTCCCCCTCCTATTTTCTGACACCTACTGTACACTCTCCCAATACGTACACCACTGCCCCTCCATCTTTCATCAACCACTATGCACCAGTATGCACACCTCTGCCCTCTTCATCTGCTGCTACCTATCCTTTCCAGTGAATATCCCAACCCTCTCCTCCCATCTGTGGATATCAACTATGTCCCAGAATGAATACTCTACCACCCTGTCCCAGAATGAAAACCCCTTCCCTCATATTGTATACCCTATTCTCCTTCATCAGGTTATTCCCATCCTTTCCCAATATAAATGCCAGTTCCCTTTCCTCCTATCTGTGATACTATTCTGGAATGAATACTCCCATATGCCAAAGCCTAGCTTGTCCTAGAAATAAACACGCTAGTCCCTCCACTCATCTGTTGATTCCCACCCACCCACCCAGTCCCAGAAGTAATACCCCCCTCCAATCTGTTGATTCCTACCCACCTTGTCCGAGAGATAAATTAATCCCCCCTCCAATCATTTGATTCCCATTCACACAGTCTCAGAAATAAATGAATACCCCCTCCCATCTGCTGATTTCCACCCACCCAGTACAAAAATAAATATATTTCCCTCTCCCTACTATCTGCTGATAGTGATACCCACCCACCCAGCCACACACTGGATGATGCTTGCCATTGTTTCCGAGTCACCGCTGGTATTACCACCTAGTCACACACCGTCTGATGCCCACCACTTTTGTCCTTTCACTGTCGCTGCCACCACGTTGCCTCGCAATGCTCATTTAAAATACATCCAGAACAGAATTTGAGACAGCTGCCATGCAGTTGCGGTCTTCCTCTTTTGTACAAAGTCTCGCGCACGCCCTTTCCTGTTTACAACAGTGCTTTAAGCATGCGTATTTGAATCACTGCACGAGACAGAGTGCATCCTAAGTGGCAGGTGGGACAAAAAATTTAATTACAAATTTTAATGAAAAATCTTTTTTGTTTATGGAATCCAGGGGGATGCTTGGTAGAGGCAAGAGAATGAGAGGATATTTTTAAAGAAATAATAAAACTTTTTTTTGTTTGTTTGTGTTACAAAACTACTGTGAGATGTACCTGGTACACTTCTGGGAGAGTTTGGATTTACTCGAGTCCAATGGACGTTGAGAGATCCGGGGTTGGGGTTCTGATTCACCTCGGACCAGTCCGCCCACCCCTAGTAAGTACAAGTCTGTAGCCACAAGGCCATAGTGACTCATCCAACAAATCCAAATAGGAGAGTTTGCTATTTTCCATGTGTTTGTCTAATGCAGTCTTAAATGTAGCTAGGGTTTTAGATCACTATCTGATTTAGCCAGTTTGCCCTACTGTTGATCCAATAGCTTTCTCCTTTAAGCTGGAGTGGCTGGAGTCTACTTTCTCTGCTAGTAATATTTTGTGATAGGCCTTCAGGGAGAACTTCTGGAGATTGCAGTGCTGCTTTATCTGCAGGCACCTCTCTGGGCTGAGGGAGGAGGTTGCTCGACTTCAGGCCAATTTGGCCAGAATTCGGGGTCCTCCTCCCCCAACCAGGGACGACCAAGTCCGCAATCACTACCGCAAAGGATGCCAAGGAGGAGTGGACTATGTCAAGCTAGGGAAGAGTGAGAGTGGTGGATCAGAGGCACATTCCAGATAAGGTACCACTACACAGCTCCTATGCTGCTGTGGTGGAGTGAGACTGTCCCATGGAGGCATCCGCAGTAGTGACCAGGGAGAATGTGGGGGTCCTCCATAGTGGAGACCCAAGGAGAGTGACAGAAGACCCCGGAGGAGAAGGAAGCAACTCCTGGTGGGGAATTCCATTGTGAGGGGGATAGATTTGGGGACAGGAAGGGAGGGGGAAGGGGAGAGGTAGGCTAGGTGCCTATGAGACACCACTGCTTGGAGGGATGGGAAGCGGATCCAGAGGATTGCAAGGGAAGCAGGATGGCAGAGGGAGCTGGATATCATTGTCCACCTAGGGACTAATGACCTGGCTAGAGACAAGGCTAAGATAGTGCAGGAGGAGTTCAGGGAGTTGGGGAGGGGTCTTAGGTGGGTAGCACACCCAGTAGCCCTTTCTGAGGTGCTGCCTAGGGAAGGATAGGGTACTCAATACCAGGAGCTTCAACACATGGTTGAAGGAGTGGTGCAGAGGAGATGGAGTTTGGCTGCACTGGGGATTGGGATCCCACCTGGAGCGATAAGGGCCTAAACAGGGGAGATGGCCTGCATCTATCCAGGAGGGGAACTACAGTCCTTAGTGAATGGTTTAAATGTTACATAGTCGTCCATGTAAATTAGCCAATGCAGGTGGTGGAAAGAAACTGGGAGACATAACCCCCCCCACCACCACCACCAAAAGCTGAAATAGTCAGTAGGGAGAACCCTAAGGGTGACAAATCCCTAAGGGTACCAAACAACAAGAAAACAACAAAATGGTAGACATGAAGGTATAACCTCAAGGGGGAGACACCAAAATCGGCCTCCTGCATGGTGCTGAAAATTGAGCAGACTCGAGAGACCGTTAGGCCTATTCTGCTGGCATTTTAGTATGTTAGTATGTAAGAGATATGGGAATGAGAGCAGAGGGGGGAAGGTGAGAAGGCAAAAGGAAAAGTGGGGAGTTGTCAAGCAGGGTGGTAGCAAAATCTGGAAGGCCATGTGTGCAAAAGCTCAAAGTCTGGGAAATAAAATCCCAGACCTAGACGCCATTATGGCAGAGGCTGACCTGAAAATTGTCACCTTTACCAAGTCAGGGTGCAGTAAGAACCATGACTGGGATATAGCCATACCAGGCTATGCTCTGTTCAGGAAGGACTTGGGGGGGCTCTGTATGTGAGGGGCAGCATAAAAGTAACAGAGATACAGGAAGGGTCAGAGGTACTGTGGGTCACCCTAAAAATAGGGAATGGAACCACTATCCATACTGGTGTGATCGACAGACCTCCAGCACGGGGCAGGAAGGTGGATAAGGTCCTGGTGGAAACCATCCAAAAGTTGGCAAATAAGGGGAGGTGCTTCTGGTGGGGGACTTTAATTTGCCAGATGCAGATTGGAGCACCCCAGCTGCAGCTTCAGCTAGGAGGAGGGACATCCTGGACTCCCTGCAGGGGGAATTCATCAGTCAACTAGTAAAATAGCCCACTCATGAGGGGGCAATACTGGATCTTGTACTCATCAATGGGGACAGTGTTGCAGACGTCACAGTGGGTGGCCAGCTGAGGACCAGTGATCAGTTTATGGTGTGGTTCAATATAAGTACTGTGGCAGAATCGAGCCACACAAAGACAAGTGTCCTGGACTTCTGGAGGGCTGATTTTAAAATGATAGAGGAATGCCTCAGGGATGCCTGGGGGGGGACTTGGGTGGAGTGCAGAAACACTGAGCAAAACTAAAAGGGGGGGATAGCGAAGGCAACAAATCTCTTTGTCAGGAAAGTAAGTAAAAGCAAGAAGAAAAAGAGACTGCTATGGTTCTCAAAAGAGGTGGCCGGGAAGGTAAGGGCTAAAGTTAGCATTTAGGAGGTATAAGGAGACACAGAGGGAGGCAGGGAAAGCTTTTAGGAGTGCAAAGGCACAAACAGAGGAGAAAATAGCCCAGGCAGTTAAAAAGGGGGCAAGACATTTTTTAGGTATACAAGTGAGAAAAGAAGGAGCAGGGGAAGGATAGTAAGGCTTAGGAGGGAAGGGGGAGTTTGTGGGGGAGACTAGGAAAAAGCAGACATCCTGAACAAATACTTTTGTTCAGTATTCACAGAGGAAGGGGAAGGTGAGGGACCACAGATGCAGTAAGTGCCAGGGGCATTGGAGGAAGGGAGGTAGATACTAGTCAGTTTACAAAGGAGAGAGTCCTGAAGGAACTCGCAAATCTGAAAGTGGACAAGGCAATGGGGCCAGACGGGGTGCATCCAAGGATACTGAGGAAGCTCAAAGAGGTGCTGGCTGCACCTCTGACAGCCCTGTCCAACCACTATCTGGAGACAGGATTGGCTCCAGAGGACTGGAGGAGGGCAGATGTAGTCCCACTTCACAAAAGCGGAAGCAGGGAGGAGGCTGGCAATTACAGGCCAGTCAGCCCGACTTCAGCGATGGGAAATTAATGGAATCACTACTGAAAGAAAGGATTATGGAATATCTTGAATCCAGTAGTCTACAAGATCCAAGGCAGCATGGATTCATTGGGGCAGGTCACATCAAACAAATCTGATAGATTTCTTTGACTGGGTGACTAGGGAGTTAAATCAGGGTAGAGCGGTGGATGTGGCATACCGATTCCAGTAAGGCCTTCAACGCTGTTCCACATAGGAGACTCGTAAGTAAGCTGGGTAGCCTAAGAGTGGGTCTTAAGGTGGTAAACTGGGTAAGGAATTGGTTAGGGGACTGGAGACAGAGGGTAGTGGTAAACGGAGCTCACTCCAAGGAAGGGAGGGAGACCAGTGCGGTGCCACAGGGGATCAGCACTGGGACGGGTCCTCTTTAATGTCTTTATTAGCGATATTGCAGACAGATAGAAGGGAAGGTATGCTTCTTTGCAGATAACACTAAAATCTGCAATAGTGTAGACACTTGGGGGGGGAGTGGAAAGAATGAAAAGAGATCTAAGAAAGCTAGAGTAATGGCCAAAGGTCCGGGAGCTGAGTTTCAGTGTGAAGAAGAGCAAAATCATGCACTTGGGGCACAGAAATCTAGGGGCGGAATACAAAATGGGGGAGTGGTATTAATGACCACCAAACAGGAAAAAGACTTGAGGGTAATCATATCTGATGACCTAAAGGTGGCCAGACAGTGTGACAAGGCAGTGGGGGAGCTAGTGGGATGCTAGGGCGCATAGGGAGGGGTATCACCAGTAGAAAGAGAGAGGTGGTGTTACTGCTGTATAGAACACTGGCGAGACCTCACCTATAGCTCTGTGTCCATCCCTGGAGGCCACATCTCCAGAAAGACATAGACAGAGTACAGGTGGTCCAGAGGAGGCCAACTAAAATGGTGCAGGGTCTGCATCATAAGCCCTATGAGGAGAGACTAAAGAACCTCAATATGAACACCGTGGAAGAAAGGTGGGGTGGATATGATAGACACTTTCAAATACTTCACATTGATTAATAAGGTTTAAGAGGGAAGCATTTTTCAGAAAAATAGATGCTCAAGAACAAGGAGTCATTCCATGAAGATGGAGGGGGGGTAGACAAAGGGCAGACATGAGGAAGTACTTTTTCATAGAAAGAGTGGTGGATGCCTGGAACAGCCTCCCAGTGGAGGTGTGGGGGGAAAATGGTAACAGAATTCAAGAATGCATGGGATAGCCATAAGGGAACCTTGGTGGTAAGGAAAGGGGGGTTAAAGCTGGAGATCAAGTAGGGTCTGCAGTGTTGCAGTAGGTTTTTGAAATGGGCAGACTAGGTGGGCCAAGCGGTCCTTATCTGTTGTCAAATTTTACGTTTCTATGCAGATAGTCACAATGGAGTTCTACTGATAAATATGACACTGCCCGATTTTTTAAGGAGCTTAAAAATGCTTCATTGTTATCTGAAATATTTACACCAGTTCCTGGAATACGCTGGGTCATAAATATCATACAGTGTTTCTATAGTTAATGAATATATGTAAATTTTGAATGTACATGAATTTTTTTTTATAAGCATTAGTATTTACAGTAAAGACTATGTGGCAAAAGCCTCTCATGTTTTGTAAAAAAACAATTACAATAGGAAATTTATCTTATTTCTTTATTTATTTAATCAATTTTGATAACTGGGTAAGCCCACTGGGCCCTGAAGGTCCCTTTTTCAGGGGTGACTCGGAATTAGTTACACAAAGTTATCTTCTTTAGGTTCAATATAATATGTTCTACATATTTGAGCTATAGGTTTGGGGCTGATCAAATTTACATGGAACTCTTTAAGGCTAATATTTAAAGTGGACTATACGAGAGTTTTTACTCTCTTTTAGGTTGTGAGGATATATCCTATAGGAAAAATAGGCCGCTAATAGGTATAAAACATAGAAACATAGAATTTGACGGCAGATGAGGACCGCTTGGCCCACCCAGTCTGCCCATTTCCCTACCTAATGGATAAGCTGCCGATCCTAGTTAACCAGCAGCCTACTTCTTCCTACCCCCACCCCCCTAGAATTGACTTGTGACTATCCCATGCATGCTTGAATTCCACCACTGTTTTTGACTCCACAACCTCCTCCGGAAGGCTATTCCAAGCATCCACAACCCTCTCTGTGAAAAAATACTTCCTTACATTACCTCTGAGCTGCCCCTCCATCTTCAAAGTGTGCCCCCTTGTTCTTGCACACCTCTTTTTTTGAAAGATGCTACCTCTTGGACTTTGTTGATTCCCTTGAGGTACTTGAATGTTTCTATCATGTCCCCTCCCTCCTTTCCTCGAGGCTATAAATATTAAGCTGCTTTAGCCTCTCTTCATATGTCTTCCGGTGCAGACCCTACACCATTTTAGTTGCCCTCTTCGGTACAGCTTCTATCTCGTCTATGTCCTTGAGGAAATTGGGTCTCCAGAACTGCACACAGTACTCCAGATGGGGTCTCACCAGCTGTCTGTACAGAGTATGGATGGACTTATTATTTTTCTTACAATATACTGTACATACATTTTGCAAACCTTATAACTATCATAATATATATACATTTTTATTATTACCTATTTGTACCAGTTTTCCTGAAGAAGGGGTTATCTCTGAAACATTGGCTTGTTTTTGCTGGAAGTTTTTTTTTTTTTTTTCTTTGCTTTATTTTGCCAGGACAACTTCCCATCAGCCCTACCATTTTGTGCATCCACCGTTAGTGCTCCACCTGGTGTGCCTCCCTGTCTTACCCCCCCTGGGCAGGGCCTCTGGGGCTCCCCCTTACTTCTACAGATGCCTTGTCTGCTGTCCGGGCAGGCAGCCCTAGGTCAGCTACACAGTGGTGGCAACGTAAGGTGGGTGGCATCAAGCTTGTCCGGTTGTTTTTTTTCACCGTAAACTGCAGGAGGCCTGGCATGCAATGACGCCATGGAAGGAACATGCAGTGCTTGTGGCACACCTCCCATCTGTCAGCTCTAGCTGGCTCACTGGTGCCAGGCTGTCCTGTGGGCACCCAGGAGCCCTGCACTTTGGGACATGCCCCCCCCGAAGGTGGAAAGCTTGCAGCAGCTGCTCAATGCACCTCCCCCCTGGCTGGCCACATAGCAACCCCGGTCCATTCCTGAACCCGGGTCACCAGCGTCGTGAGCAGTAGCCCTACTGCTGCACCGGCAGGCTGGCTCATTTTACTGGAAGTTAAGTGCATTTAATAAATATATATCCTCTTATAACTATTTTGGTGAGTGAGCCTGGTTGTCCAATTTGTAATCTTATAAAATTGTCCAATTTGTAGTCTAAACACTCTAATATGCACTGCAGGCTATTGAATCTCCCACTGTTGCAGCCTTGCTTTGATGTCAGCTGCAGAGGATTCTGGGATTTCTTGTTATTGCAAATATCAACTTTTAAGTCGACAGAATTAGTCTGATACAATCTACTATACTGCAGTAAACATAAGTGGGAGAAAAATGTTTTTGCACACAAAGTGCAACTTTGGAAAAGACCCAGACTTGGGTGTGGGGCTTATAGTGCTGACTGTTGCATTTTAACTTTGCATTTCTCACAGATGTACCAGAAAAAGGCCTTGTCCCCCAACTTTGTCCCCTCCACTATCTCAGCTTCGCATTGGCCTTTGCATATTGAATATCTTGCTGGTCTCCCTGGTTGCCATTTGGTGTATGACTCTCCGTCTTCAACCTTCTGGCTTCTCTAGTATTTTCTTAATGTTGTTTTCCTTCTCACTGTTTCCTACACCTCTGGCATGAACCACAGTAATCCTTACCCTCTTTCCCTTGCTACCGTACCAGTACAACAGTTTGCAGCTTCTGCGACACCTGTCTTGAATACTTCTCATTTCCCCTCCACTCCCTCAATCTCAGCTTTCCCCCTGATACTAACCCCTAACAATTCCCACATCCTATTAAAATCTGCTGTCCTAATGTCCCAGACCTTAGCTTGGCTCCTCCCATTGTTGACTTCCAGTTGGCCTTCCACTGACATTATCCTGTGGTCACTCGACCTACGCAGTTGATGTGCTCTACAGTGTGTACTGACTCACTAGGCTTGTTCACATGACTGCCTGTGAGCTGTTGTCACTAGCTCACAGCAGCGAAATCAGTGCTCCTGCTGACGTGTGAATCTTCTCAGTTTGGCAGTTTTGCATTGCGTGGCATTGCCACCACGATCTCTCTTTTCCTGGGTTTGCGGAGTGGTGTAGGTGGTTTCCTGTGCCGTCTGAACAGGCAAACCACCTGCATCACTACAAGTCCCCATCAACCCATCAGTGACCGGAAAAACACCTACAGTGCCAGAAAGCAAAAGGGCACCAAAAACACCGGTGCCATGTGAACACGACTATCTTTTTCTTAATTTTTTTTGAATGATTTGAAAGTGGCCGGTGCGGCAATACGCAGTGTGAATGAGCCTATTGTTTATGAGTGTGAGGTACAGCAAGGCTCCCTCCCTTGTAGGAATCTGAACCAGTTGTGTAAGGAAAGTTTCCTTGCATGCTTCCACAAGGAACCCGTATCTTTCTCTTGCCACAAATGTGACCTTTCGGTCCATGTCTAGCATATTAAAGTCCCCTACCACCAGTAACTCCCTGGACTCTACTGCATGCCTTATAACCTTCTTCTTGTTTTTTTACAGTGTTTTAAAAGCAGTTTCATAACACTTTAAATAGCATTTTCATTTCCCTCATATGTAAACCCAAAATCTTTTTATGCCATTGCATTACAAGAGAACAAACAAACAGATTTAAGATGTGTTGCTGTGTTGTGCCCTGGAAAAAAAAGCTGGTGTAGCACACCACAGCCATTTGTTTCCCATTTTGTTCCATAATGGTAAAGCCGAGTCTTGCGTTCGAGCAAATTTAGTCTGGAGTGCAGTGCCATCTAGTGGTGAAAGCTGTAAAAAGCAGAGTCAAAGCAGTCCTAAGTAATTGTAGCAAACGGAGATATGTAGTGGTGTTGCACAAGCATACCTCTCAACCTCCTGCTCATAAATCAGGGGCAAGGCATAAAAAAATCAGGGACAAATGACCAAAATTAGGGACACTTCTTTAGAATTAAAGATATCCACCCAGAAAGCCAGTAGAATATGGGGCTTAGTGCAAAATGCATTTTCTAAAGAAGAACATGTCTGTAACTTTAATGTTTGACATTATTTTGTGCTTACAATCCCCAGTGTTGAGCCACGGAAACACAAATTTTAGGGGGGACAGAGTAAAATTTTGAGTCAAAATCAGGGACATCCCTGAAAATCAGGGACAGTTGAGAGGTACGTGCGCAAGTAAAAGCACACTTCAACCTCCCAGGAAAAGTAAATTGCCCTACAGCTAAATGGTTAGAGCTTCTGTTTTTGGGGTCACACGGTTCCTGGTTTGATTCCCAGAAGATAACAGTGCTCCTGTCCAAATAAAGGGTACAGATATAACACAGAGCTCCAGAGTTTGAGAAATAAATTGGAGTTTGAGAAATAAATTGTATGGTGGGTCAATAGCTTTCCAGCTTCCTTGCAGTCTGAACATTTGGGGATGGGATAGCTAGGTACTGTACACAGTGTGTTGTATAAATCATGTGCCATATTGAAAAAGAATAAAATGAACTCTGCCTATTTCTGGAAACATTTACTGTGCAACAGACATTTGTTTTTTTTTTTCATTGCGTATCCAGACTCTCACCCTTTGCCCAGTTTTTAATCCAGTTACTAAAGAACTAAAGGCGGTCTCAAGAAATTTAAGCCTGAAAGGGTCCAGACTCCAGTAGGCCTGACGCCAGACAGCTGTGGTATGACTGACAGGCCATGTGTCTGTGAAGATGCTAATGAGAGCTAATTAGCATATGTGCTGCTTGTCTCTTCCCCTGCCTACAAAGAGGTGACACAGGAAACAGTTTGTTAGTGTAACCCCTAGGTGGCGCTATCCCAAGGGCTACTACCCCTGCCTGCTTGGCTAGGAGCAGTTTAAGGGGCCTGAGTTCTGAAACAGGTGCCTCCACCCGGAGGTCAGGGTTGGTAGTGGTCAAGCTAACCTGGGCACAGCCCTCTGGGACACTGTAACCCCCCTCTTCCCTTACTAGTGGCCAGAACAATACATAATAATCATTTTCACAATACCCCTGATACACCACACAAGTACCCACACTGTTTACACTTACCACCAGGGCTTTCCTCTGGCTCGACCTTGGGGAACCCCTGTAAAACAAGGTTACACACAGCAAATAACAGCAGTACAGTACTCTTGCACAAACTGGAACCACAGTCAGGGTAAATGCAAAAAGATTTAGATCTGATTTATTTAAGGGACTTGAACAAGGGAAGGGCGTAATCAGGTTAATTTGCTTAAAGGCTGTATCAATCAAACAGTTATGCATGCACTTCAGGGTCCATAAACAGTCACCCACTCTGGGTACCCAGGTGAAGAAGAGGTGGGCTAGCCAGGATCGTTGCCCGGGGTAGGCTGGCATCGCAGCTGGTTGGGGCCCTGTGATGGAAGAAAACAACATGCACCACACACACTAATTGTAATCCGAAGCCAGAGGGCTCAGTTCGTGACAGAAAAGAAACAACAAGACAATCAGATGACACACTTAGATTAAGCTGTTGTTGCATGGAGCTACCCTGATGCTTACTCATGATACCCAAGACTGGACACAGGCTGGACGAAAATCGAGACTGCAGGTTGTTGATCTGGAGTGCCAGAAGAAGTAGGGCCCACATGCTTCACCGAGGCGTCGTTCCTGTTCAAGCATGGAGCAGGGGGCTGATCCACAGGCAGGTCTCTCGTCAATGGCTTTCTCTGTGTAGTGGGGTAGTCTGGCAGGGCCAGTGTGGCATGGCCCAGGCCACATGGAGATGAATGTGGATTCAGTCCGGTCGAGCTAGATACAGCTTCCAGCAAGCAGAACACAATTCACACAGTAGGGAACCAAATCACGACCCACTATAAACACACAGCACCACATGTAAGGCATTCTACTGTACCAGACAAACTGCTCTCTGGTCACAATTGCAAAGTCTCTGCACACACTGGGAGTTTAGAGATAGCTGGAAATCCTGACAGGCCGATGCATTCAGCAACTCTTCGGTCTTCTTCAGGTTGATCCTGGTCATAACTAAGTGGCTTACTTCGTTCTCACAAACTCGGATTTAGTCCGAAATAATTTTCTTCTCTTCTCTCCCTCTCAGGGGCAGCAGGCAGACATGCAGGCCACAACTCAGGCCTTTCCACAGAGACTATCTCGAGCTGTTGCTTCTTCAGCTCTCAACTTAGATCTGACTCAACTGCCAGCAATCCTGGGAATTTCCCCAAGATCCAAAAGGTTCAGTTGGCTGATTCTTCTGTCAGTCACAACAGGAGCTCCCCCTTCAGGTGCAAAAAGGTGCCAAAAGTCCAAAACTACAATTCCTACAGATTCTGACTCCAGACAGCTCCTATAGTCCGGCTCCATTTTAGGTCCCACCAGTACTGATTGGTCCAATTCGGCAGTCCAGGACCAAGATAGTGGAGATAAAACAGTCCTTGCTATAAAGAAGGCAGGTTAGACAAACTACATTATCATTGTCATTCTAAATGATTTTCAGCAAATAGTTACATCTTTCAACAGAGCTCCCTCTCAGATTATGTTTGACTGCAATCCAGGCAGCTGTTAAAGAGACAGTACACAAAGGCTATACAGGCAGTCTCTGGCAATCACATTTAAACTGCTAAAATGCAGGACACCATCCTGGCAGTGAGCATTTAGGCAAGCTCAAGGAAGACTTTTTAGGAACCCTCAATTGTAGGGGGGTTGCACCCTTCCCTGCCTGGAGAAAACTTGGCATCCGCGTCAAGTCTGTACCATTACAATATTGCAAATGTAAACTAAACGAGACATTTATACCATTAGCATGTTATACAAGTGACATCTGATGCAACAGTCAACGTAAACTTATACCTTTACTATACATATTCTCTACACTTCACACTACTATATTCATTCTGACAATACATCATGCATATTTCACACAGGTAATTTACACATTACTATGCGGAATCATGTAATAACTTCTTGTACATTGAACAATGTAAGAGGGGGCCCTTCCCTATCAGCTAACTTGGGGCTAGATGGGACAGGGGCACCATACCTAGAAGGCAGAACAATCAACTTGGAATTGGCACTTAGGCTCAGTTTAGGCAGTGAGCTCTGGGAAACATAAACCCCTTTGTGGACCACATTGAGAGGCAAATCCACTGGCCTCCCTGGAGAATCATAACTGAAGCATACTACTGGCTTGACAGCTCGGCCAGTCTTTCTGAGGGGGACAACTACAGTCTCTGTACTCTCAGCACTGGTCTGGGGACTCTCGTCACTTGTGAGGGGTGCCTCTGCCTGGATGGTAACATCCAAACTTGGGGCACTGTCAGCTCCTTGCTCTGCAGGCTCTGTTTCTACAACACTTGACTCATTTTGCGAAGGCTCAGGCACAATCAAGCTTTGAGGCACGGTAGTGGTCAGCACTCTCATAATGTTCTTCAAGTTCTGGAATTTCACCAGAAAGATTCAAACCCTCAGCTCCTTCTTCAGGCAATTCATACAGTTCCACAATACACAGAGACTCAACAACTTCAGACGTGATATTTTGCATTTCACTTTCTGGGAGCATTGGCTCCAAGGATGGGGGGTAAGGCAGTCCTGAAGGCCCAGCTTCATCCCCACAATTAGTCATAGGGTTACCTTGAAACAGCTGACTCAGTTCATAAGAGGGTAATGGGCATTGCCACATTCACTTTCGTCCGAGGTGGACTGACAGTGACTATCATTCTGAACCTGCTGAGGGGGAAACCTTGAACTTGTAACCACTGGGGTAGGTCAACTCTGTCTCTTTCTTGCAGCAGCATGAGTCACCAGCCCAGAGGGCTCAATTTCTGGGGGTTCAGCCTCAACCATGACTTGGCCGATCAGTAGTAGTGGTTATGGTGCATGGTCTTAACAGCTTTGGAGCTATTCTCTGGGCGCACCTTGTACATGGGTAAATCATCCAACTTTCCGACTACTGCATGGGGGAAATGGTGCCACTGATCAGCAATTTTGTGTTTGCCATGCAGTCCCAAATTGCGTAACAACATACGGTCTCCAGATCGAAGCTCTTGAGCCTTCACTTTTTTATCATGCCTCTCTTTGTTGGCTAGATTTCTCTTGGCGGCCATTGTCTGAGCCAGTTGATAGGCATGGTTCAATTGAGCTTTCAGTTTCTGTACATATTGCAGGTAGTTTTTGGCTCAGCCCCCATCTGGAGAGACCCCAAAGCAGACATCAACTGGCAGCCGGGCCTCTCACCCGAACATGCGGCGGTAGGGGGAGAACCCGGTAGCATCATTTTTCATGCAACTGTATGCGTGTACCAAGGTGCTAATCTGCTGCCTCCATTTATGCTTGTCTTTTGGGTGGAGGGTGCCCAGTATGCCTAGCAGGGTGCGGTTAAATCATTCTGGTTGAGGATCTCCCTGCGGGTGATAGGGGGTGGTTCTTAACTTCCGACCACCCCATAGAGAGAGCATTTCTTTGATTAGTCGATTCTCAAAGTCTCTGCCCTGGTCAGAGTGGATCTGTTGAGGGGCATCATAGTGGATGAAGAAATTTTCCACTAGCACCTTGGCCACAGTAGATGCCTTTTGATATTTGGTGGGAAAAGCTTGTGCATACTGTGTGAAATGATCCGTAACCACTAACACATTGCCAGTGTTCCGCTGATCAGGTTCTAAACACAAGAAGTCTATGCAGACTAGTTCTATGGGAGTGCTGGTAGTAATATTAACAAGGAAGGCAGCTCTCTGAGGCAGTGCTTTTCTTTGCAGGCAGCGACTACAAGTCTTTACATGGTGCTCAACATTGGCCACCATTTTGGGCCAGTATAAGCACGATCGTACCAGGTCAAGGGTTCTGTCAATACCAAGGTGCCCCATGTGATTGTGGAGGGACCTCAGTACCAAATCTTTAAAGGCCATGGGCAGGACCAATTGTTGCTTGTCTACTTTGCCACTACGATCTACTGTCTCTCTATACAACAACTGATTGAGCAACTTCAATCTGGGGTCTTCTTTAGACAATAAAGCAGTTCGCAAGTCAGTGGAACGTAACTTAGACACATCTTTACCCGCACGCAGGGCATCAAGTGCTGGCTGAATCATAGGATCTTGGGATTGAGTCCACTGAATGCTGTCATTGTCAAATTGAGGTAGTGCACTAATATCTAGAGCAGAGAAGTGGCAATAAGCAGCCAATATGTAGGTGTCAGAAGGGCCCAAGCAATCTACTAAACAGTCCACTGTGTCTGCAGACATCTGTTCATCTGTATCAAACTTTTGGCACAATGCTTGGATGTCAGGTTAGGACAGCCTGACCCAATCACTCTTGGAAGTGGGCCTTCGTGATAGGGCGTCAGCATCAATATGGTTCAGGCCTGATCTGTATTCAACAGCATAATCATAGGTTGATAATGCAGAAAACCACCGGTACCCAGTGGCGTCTAACTTAGCTGCAGTCTGTACTTAGGTCAATGGGTTATTGTCAGTCTTCACCAATATCTTTGCCCCATAGAGGTATTCATGAAACTGGTCAACAATGGCCCATTTTAGTGCAAGGAACTCCAACTTAAATACAGGGTAATTTCACTCTGATGGGGTCAAGCTCCTACTGGCGAAAGCCACTGGTCTGAAACCATCCTCATGGTCTGGATACAGCACAGCTCCTAGACCCTGCAGACTAGCATCAGTATGCAGCACATAGGGTTTGGTGGGGTCAGCATAGGCGAGGATGGGGATGTGGGTGAGCTGGTATATGATTTTGTGGAAGGCTGCTTCAAAGTTGGGCATCCAGCAGAGCCCAAAGAGTTCACCTGGGCAGAAGTATACTTTTTCTGGTTCTTTGGAGGCTCCTTTCTTGCATTTACAATTGGTAGGAAGGTAACCCTGGGTAAGATTCAATAGTGGGTGAATCACCTTGGAATAGTCCTTTACGAACCTGTGGTAGTAGCCACAGAACCCCAGGAAATGTTGTAGTTCTTTCAAGTTATGGGGATGGGGACAAGTAGAAAGGGCTTCAACCTTACTGGGATCAGTCTCTATCTGTTCTGTAGATACTATGTGCCCCACATACTTCACGGAGGTTTGGAAAAACTGGCACTTGTCAATGGACAGCTTGAGGTCGAAGTCTTCCAGTTGGTCTAGAATTTTAAACAGTCGGTTCTCATACTCCTCTAGGGTGCTCCCAAACACAATGACATCATCCAAGTACACCAGGCATTTCAGCAAATTCATATCTCCCACCACACGTTCCATCAGTCACTGAAAGGTGGCCAGGGCACCCGATATCCCCTGTGGCATTCTCAGAAATTTGTAGAACCCCAAAGGACAGATGAAACCTGTTTTCTCATGGTCCTCTGGGGCCATTAGAATCTGGTAATATCCGCTGCGAAGATCCAACACTGAGAACCATTTGCTCCCATTCAAGCAGTCCAGGGTATCCTGTATACGAGGCATAGTGTACTGGTCTGGGATGGTCCACCGGTTCAGGGTTCGATTATCAACACACATCCACACAGACCTATTCTTCTTATGCACAACCACAATGGGAGAGGTGTATGGGCTCCTGGATTCTTGTATCACACCAGCAGCAAGCATTTCCTGCAGGTGTCTTCTCACATCATCTATGTCTGCTGGGGCTAGGCATCGGGACCTCTCTAGAAATGGCTGTTCATCATGCAGGCGTATGTGATCAGGGGTCAGCCTTAACTTTTTTTTGCACTAGCTAGCCGGACAAGTTGATTAAAAATTGCACTAGCCTGCAGATGGTTGCACTTGCCCACAATAATAATGGTCAGTTTTGATCGGTTATACAGGAAAAATGCAAGCCAAGAAATACTTTGATTATTGCATACTTATCCTGCTCCCACATTGGTTCCTACCCCAGCAAAAAAAGACTGCAATACAATTACATGCAGTGTGTACTCCCCCTGTTTTTTACCATGTGCCTCTTGCTTCCTCTTTCTTCACCCCCTTCCTGCCAGACTAAAGAATACCATAATAGCATTTGTTTAATCAAGCAGTTCTAGCACTGCACACACAATAACCAACATCATCATGCCCCTCACCACAGTCCCACCCTGACCTGCAGGGCAATGTACAGAATCAGGCAGAGAAAGACACTCTCATCCCCACCCTGTGATTAACCAGCAAAAGAAAAAAGTGAGAGCAACTTCAGTTTAGTTTTTGCAGCTTGAAGGCTAGTACGCCGAAGCACAGGGGTTCCTGGCCATGGATTTTCTGGCACTAATAAAACACTAATTTAGCTGCAAAAACTATACTGGAGTTGCTCTCACTTTTTTCTTCTGTTGGAGTTTTAAGGTTTGCAACCTCCGTAGGAGCACCCCCCTCGCTGTAGTGCGCTGCTTCTCAACTCTAGGACTGTGATTAACCAGATCTGCACTTCTGGAAGTTTTCTTACACTGCGAAGTGAGCCAGGGGAAGTTTTAGGATATCTTTTGAGAGAGTTAAGTACTGATATAACATGCTCTGCCCTAACAAAAAGAGATTTTTCATAATGGTGTCCTTTCATCAGTCAAAGGGGAGCAGTATACAGGAATGATGCTGTACTACCTCTCTTTCAATATAGGATGATCTATGCATACCAGGAAAACCTATTTTAACCTTTCAAATTATATATTTTACTAAGGTTTTGCTTTGTACCATACATGCTGTTTTTAGGATGGAATGACACGCTGGGTGGTACTGCATGGATGGCATTGACTGGTCCATTAAGAGGAGCTGTGACCCCTACACCAGTCAGTAATGGCAGCTATGGGTCTATGGATGGCCACTTCAGAGTATAGTCTGCAGTGGTATCCAGAGACAGTACAGAGTGGACAGACCACCTGGCTGGGCAGACTGTGTATATATCATAGCATTCTGCCACTGCTGTGTTGGATACAGACACTCAAAAGGTTGGGAAATGAGGCACACTGGTCTTAATTTTGTGGAACAAATCAAAGATAAGTTCAGCAAACTGGAAGCTAGTGACTTAACCACTCTACCCTTGATCACAGCATGCACACTAGCTGAATGTCCTAACTATTGAGGGATAATGATGACTCACATCAAGTCTTTTATTGGATCCCCCTCTTGAACTGCCAGATAATTGCAGCTCTTAATGAGCAGTTAATCACACCAGACCACCTGGAACACTGAGGGATATTAGGAAAAGGACTACAGCCTGCTAAAGCAGTGACTTTTTCAACTTCATTAACAGCCATGAAAAACATGCACTAGTCAAGACGGACAAGTAGAGGGTTAGCTGCACTAGCCCTGGCCAATTTGCACTAGGTTCAGGAATAGTAAAATAATGTTAAGGTCAAACCCTGTATGTGATGCTCCACACCCTGGACACATCCCACATGCCATTCCTTCAACAAAAATACTTGGTCTTTCTTGGCAATTCGCTTGCTAACTCTAGCCTTCCATTCAGCTGGCAACGGGGAGTCGCCAAAGTCAGACAAGTCCGGGGTCACTTTCTCCTTCTCACCAGGGTGCTTGTTGCTGGGCAATACTGCAGTGTCTGCACAGTGTACCGTAGCTAAGGTGCACCCTCTGTTCACCCGGCTCTCCGATCTGACACATTGTGAATCTGGACCATCACTCGTCGTGCATAGGCTTGGGTACGAGCAGGCAAGATGCTGGGCTTGATCAATAATTGTTCTGACAATTTTCCATCACCTGGTGCATCCAACATCAGTATTTTGTTCTTGACATCTTTCCGGAGGTGGACCTCCCCTTGAATGGTACACTGGGCATTAGGGGCCAGTATCATTGAATCAAGATCCTTCTTCCACACGATCCCCACCGGTTCATCCTGGTCTACTTCATCAGGTTTCTGTTGCAAATCATAGGCCCTCTTGATCAGAGTTGGAATTCTCAAGGCTCTCCCAGTCTGTTGTGCTTGTCTCTCGTGACAGACTTGCGCCAGTCTCCCAAACATATGGGCGTTTGTCCCAATTAACAGGGGGACTCCATCATACAGTCCAGTAGGGGGACACACTAGTGCCAAGGTCTCTACTCACTCCTCTACACCAGTCACAGTTGCAGGAAAAGACAACCAAGGGTGAACATACCCTAGGTAGGGATAGGACTTGTCGTTCAGGCTCCACACATTTAGGCCTTCCAGGGATTGCAAAGGCACATCAGATAAGTGTTTATCATACCAGACCTGGAATACAATGGCCACTTGCGACCCACTGCCAAGCACAGCCTGAGTATGAATACCATTCACAGTCACCATAGTCTACATTGAAGGGCCCACTATCTTGGACCAGTCTGGAGGGATAACAGCAGGGGCCTAGACAGACGATTTAGCCACAGAGGAGTTTGAGTTAGGATGGCTGAAGCCTTTACTGCGGTCATTTCATGCACCCCTTGACCACTGACTTGTTTTCTGAAGCTCTCCTTGAAGCTGGTTCACCACTTTCTCTAAGTCCTTCTGAGACTGGCATTCCCTCTTCATATGGCCATCCTTGCCGCAATTGTAACAAATTACATGTTCTTGGGGCATCCTTGGGGAAAACATAGCAGGGGATGCTGGATCATCGATGGGAGACTGTGATCTGACTTCTGTGGGTAGTGTACCATGTCTCAAAAGTTCCTTTAGGGTGGCAGTCAATTCCTTGAGTTGAGCCGAAAAGCCACCCTCAGTAGAGGATGCCTGAGGGTGCACCCCCACCCCATAACAATCACATCCTGACAGGGACCAGGGTCTCTGTCAACAGGGGATACCTCAGCGAACGCACCCAGTTCTACTTTTCTGACTTCCTTCAGCAACTCCTCCCCCACCGTTTAGCCCATTGGCGGGACACTCTTAGTGGTCTCCATTTTGGAAGGGCCTTCCGGTGCCATGATCATTTGGGCTGCACTCATCCCATAATTACAATCTCCCTCTTCACCTTCTACCTCCTGGAGTTCTTTTATCAAGTCACAGTAGTCAGGTGGGTTACCTCTCCTATCCTGGAGCCTTAACTGGATGATCTGCACTTTAGAATGCTTGGCATGTTGCAGTATGTGCCCCAATCTCATGTGGTTCAAATCACTAGCGGCTACACCACCTTTCCGGTAAGCTTTCTTCAGAGCTCTTCCTAGGTGAGTAACATACACAGAAAAACTTTCCCCCTTCTATTGTTTGGTACCTTGGAATTTCCACATCAAAGTCTCCCCTGACTCAATGCTCCCAAAATTGCCTTCAAGTACAGATAGGTACTTCTGAGCAGATGCATCAGGGTTCGTGGACCTCATAAATTTAATGGCTTCAAGGGTGGGGCCCCTCAAACTTTCTATGATTCTTTTACACTTCTCAGCCTCCGCACACTGCCACTTGGGTACCAAAGGGGCAACATAGTCGATCCAGGTCTCCCAGTCATCCTCCCCCTGGTGGGTGGGGAGGGTGCCTGAGAAGATTCTCAGCCTTCGGTAGGAGTCGTGACTAATGGTGGTTACAGATATAGGGGCCAGCATTGGCATGGGCACAGAAGGCGGGGCAGTAACAGGTGCTGGAGTGGGAGGGAGTGTTGAGGAAAGAACACTCCCAGGTGGAAGGAACAGTTTCTTAAAGTCCTCTACGGTTTTCCCTTCCTCCAGCAACAACTAGACAAATTTCTCCTCAAAAGTCTCAGATAATGGTGAGAGCTCTTCCTCCCCAGGGTCTGTACTGTCCTTCGTTATCACTCTCCAGGCAGCTGGAACCCCTTCTGGGGCAATAGTCTGTGGCACTTTAGAGCTGTCCACGAGGTCACTACACTCTACTAAGGCTATGAAAGTTTGGGCGATCAAATCAGCCTGTTGACTCACCACCACAGGGTTTTTTAAACAGTCAGCTTTGGAGAGTACTCCCCTCTACAGTGTCCTTACTGGTACCCAGGGGAATATCCAGTATAAGCAGAGCATTTTGGGGGTCAATCTCCTGCCCAGTACACCACCCTACCAACTGGTGTACAGCCATTTCTACTGTGGTAGCCATTTATCTTTAACAATAATTCATAATTTTTGGCCACTAGAAGGCACAAAATCCCAGCGGTGAGCCTCCAAGATGTAACCCCTAGGTGGCGCTATCCCAAGGGCTACTACCCCTGCCTGCTTGGCTAGGAGCAGGTTAAGCGGCCTGAGTTCTGAAACGGGTGCCTCCACCTGGAGGTCAGGGTTGGTAGTGGTCAAGCTAACCTGGGCACAGCCCTCTGGGGCACTGTAACCCCCCTCTTTCCTATACAATAATCACTTTTACAATACTCCTGATACACCACACAAGTACCCACACTGTTTGCACTTACCACCAGGGCTTTCCTCTGGCTCGACCCTGGGGACCCCCTGTAAAAAAAGGTAATACACAGCAAATAACAGCAGTACAGTACTCCGTGCACAAACTGGAACCACAGTCAGGGTAAATGCAAAAAGATTTAGGTCTGATTTATTTAAGGGACTTGAACAAGGGAGGGGTGTAATAAGGTTAATTTGCTCAAAGATTGTATCAATCAAACAGTTATGCATGCACTTCAGGGTCCATAAACAGTCACACAATCTGGGTACCCAGGTGAAGAAGAGGTGGGCTAGCCAGGATCGTTGCCCGGGGTAGGCCGGCATCGCAGCTGGTTGGGGCCCTGTGATGGAAGAAAACAACATGCACCACACACACTAATTGTAATCCGAAGCCGGAGGGCTCAGTTCGTGAAAGAAAAGAAACAACAAGACAATCAGATGACACACTTAGATTAAGCTGTTGTTGCAGGGAGCTACCTTGATGGTTACTCACGATACCCAAGACTGGACACAGGCTGGATGAAAATTTACACTGCAGGTGGTTGTTCTGGAGTGCCAGGAAAAGCAGGGCCCACATGATTCACCAAGGCGTCGTTGCTGTTCAAGAGTGGAGCAGGGGGCTGATCCCCAGGTAGGTCTCTCGTTGATGGCTTTCTCTGTGCAGTGGGATAGTCTGGCAGGGCCAGTGTGGCAAGGCCCAGACCACATGGAGATGAACGCGGATTCAGTCCGGTCGAGCTGGATACAGCTTCCAGCAAGCAGAACACAATTCACACAGTGGGAAACCAAATCACGACCCACTATAAACACACAGCACATTTACTTGTAAGGGATTCTACTATACCAGGCAAACTGCACTCTGGTCACAATCGCAAAGTCTCTGCACATACTGGGAGTTTAGAGGTAGCTGTAAACCCTGACAGACCGATGCATTCAGCAAATCTTCGGTCTTCTTCAGGTTGATCCTGGTCACAACTCAGTGGCTTACTTCGCTCTCACAAACTCGGATTTAGTCTGAAATAATTCCCTTCTCTCCCTCTCAGGGGTAGCAGGCAGACATGCAGGCCACAACGCAGGCCTTTCCACAGAGAATATCTTGAGCTGTTGCTTCTCCAGCTCTCAACTTAGATCTGACTCATCTGCCAGCAAGCCTGGGAATTTCTCCAAGATCCAAAAGGTTCGGTTGGCTGATTCATCTGTCAGTCATAACAGGAGCTCCCCCCTTCAGGTGTAAAAAGGCACCAAAAGCCCCAAACTACAATTCCTACAGATTCTGACTCCAGACAGCTCCTATAGTCCGGCTCCATTTAAGGTCCCACCAGTACTGATTGGGCCAATTCGGCAGTCCAGGACCAAGATAGTGGAGATAAACAAAACAGTCCTTGCTGCAAAGAAGGCAGGTTAGACAAACTACATTATCATTGTCACTCTAAATTATTTTTTAAAAATAGTTAAGTCTTTCAACATAGTTCCCTCTCAGATTATTTATAACTGCAAACCAGGTGGCTCTTAAAGAGACAGTACACAGAGGCTATACAGGCACTCTCTGGCAATCACATTTAAACTGCTAAAATGCAGGACACCAACCTGGCAGTGAACATTTAGGCAAGCTCAAGGAAGTCTTTTCGGGAACTCCCATTAGTAGGGGGGGTTACACCAGTTCTAGAGAAGGCAGAGTCAGTGGAGCTTCTGGTCTCTCCCCATCCTTCGGGACAAGGAAGGGTGCTGCCCACCCAGGGTGTAGGCCAAAATATAGAGCAGAGAAGAAAGATTGAAGGATCCCTCATGATTCCACAAGTCCAGCAGAAGAAGAAGATACTGTAAAGTTAAGCGGTTGCCCTGAAGGAAACTGCTCAGGGGCCTTTGTATGTCTGTTCCATATTCCAAGAAGGATTGAGGGGGTTATTCTATAAGGATATGTGATGGAGTCGAGGAGTCAAGGAGAAATCCTGTTGCTGTCAAGTCTGTGCTGTTGTGGAACATGCACAGGTGCTGGGCTCTTTCAGTCAGGTATGTTTTGTTTTGCCCAAGGAGGTTCAAGAAAGTTTACCCTATTGCTCACTGGGACTGAGAGTTGCAAACATGAGAAAACAGAAGAAGTAAGAGGAGAAGAAGAAGGAGGAGGACAAGAAAAAGCAGCAGAAGAAAAAAAAGCAGAAGAAGAAAGGCAGAAAAAAAAGCAGCTGCAGAAGAAGAAAAGCAGCAGAAGAAGAACTTATGTAGTGGTTTTCATACACACTGTACCTCAAGGTGCCATGCAAACAATGAGAGACTTGTACCATTTCAAACATCAACACCCAAACATGGCCTTGGACAATTGCATAAACATGTTTTGTGGGAAGGTGAATGTTGGCCAGGATACCAGGGAAAAACACCATCTCTTGCAAAAATACCTTGTGTTCTTTTATTTCCACCTGGGCACCCACCAGGACAGAACCCGAGATGTGCAGAAGGGACCTCAGTGTTTTTTGTCTTACCCAAAGGATGGCACACCTCAGCAGTACAGCATCCCCCTAGTACTGCACTTGGGTGTCACTTGGGTGCTAGCAATCATGTTATGAGCCTCATCCCAGTGTGGGATGGAGAAAAAGGACCACAACTTAGCAAAATGTGCATAGTTCAATAGGTCTTCAGAGCTTTGCAGTGCTTTATCTCCAGATTTACAGGTAGCTAAAATCTTAGCACAATAAAAATGTTTGTTCAGTAATACCCCGTTCAGCTCCTTTGTTACTCCTGAGTATCATTGATTATGCCCCACATTTCCCTCGTCCGACACATAGATGGCTGTCATTCCTTTGAATGTAGGCCAAACATCTTATATTGACTGCCTGTAGATCCCCTACTATTCCCTCTATTGTTGAGCTTTTGGTTGGCATTTCCCAAACTGCTTCATTTGATTGTCTCACTCACCTAGCACTGGATAACTATCTAATTCTTCTTTTTTTTTTATTCTTTATTTATGCTCCCTCACCTGGAACTCTCTCAGGCAACTCCTTATGGCCCACCTGGTTCCCCATCTCCTCAGCAGATATGCTGTCCTCCACCACCCTCTAGCCGGCAGATTCTCCAGCTCTGAGGCCCCCTTGGGTAGGGCCTCCACCACTCCGGTGCTCTGTCTAGAATCAAGTGTGCCAACTGGGGGGGGACGGAGGAACAGAGGGGCAGAGACAAGGTCTGGTGTCGGGCATGTGGCAACGTGGCATGGAGGAGAGCTGTCGCCTATCCGGGATCAGGGGATTTTTACAGGCTTCAGTGTTTCCCCAAGGAGCGCAACATGCAATGATGCCAGCATGGCTGTATCGTAGGCATCTGCCATGCTCCTTCTCCTAACTGCTGTGGCACTAGCCATGCCCCAGTCTCCATCGGGGGACACTGCTGCACTGGGGGCACCCTGGATCCCTCCCCAGGGAGAAGAGAGCAGTCCATTGGACACTTGATCCTAATCCTCTCCTGCCGACCCCGGGCGCCCAAGCTCATTCCTGAACCTGGGTCACTGGTGTGGCGTGAGGTGTGGCATCCAGTGCCTCAACCCTCAGTGCCACTGGGCCGGCTAACCATCTAATTCTTAATACTAAAAAAAACAAAGCTATGGTTTTTCATAACCCCTCCTCCAAAATCTCCAAATTAGCCTCTCTTCACCCTCTCAAAATCTGCTCGTTATCTGGAGATACCATAGAAGTAGTCCAAACCTTTAAATATTTAGGGATGCACCTTTACACATCCTTCTCTCTTGAGTGACATGTGACCCTGCTAACTAAAACTAGCAACCAAAAGCTAGGTTTGTTATACCATGTCCGCCCCCTCTTATCTGTCTCCTCCCATCAAAAAATAACATCCACATCCCTTCTCCCCATACTTTTTAATGGCGCACCACTACTGCGTTCTGCTCAAACTTCATCCCTCACCTGGCTAAGTCATCTCTACTTTAGGATCGGGCGATTTGCCTGGCACTAGGTCAAAACAGTGCCTGTATGGACAGTGCTGTCACAGGAAAAGCGGCAGAAGACAATGCCGCCAACAAAATCAGCACCAGTAGTAGCGATCACAAATGTGGTTCGTAAATTGCTACCACTGGAAAACATTGTTTTTGCGGGGGGCTCTGCCCTCTGCACCTGTCATAATTAAAATAATCAACTCCAAGTTGGAGTTGGATTATGGGGGTAAAAGTAAAATTATGGAGACCAGGATTAGAACCCTGGTCTTCACCACCCTTCCAGCCGTGCTGCTCTTGCAGTACGACTCCACACCATGAGAGCAGCTCAGCCAGCCTTCTCCATTGCCTGGCTCTTGACCCATGTATTAGTACCCTGGTCAGTGACCAGTGCAGGGTAATAATTGACATGGACAGCGACCAGGTTAGCTCTAACTGCATGGCACTATAGTTCTCCTGTCGCTGTCCATGGTAGCGCGGTATAGCCCGTGCTGTGTTAGTGTGCACTATTCATATAACACTATTCTAACCAGGTAGGATTTGCCTTAGGTGCAGATTCGAGAAGACACCACTGTGACATCTTGACTTCTCAACAATGACTGGATTATGACTCAAGGTTACAGTACCTAACACTGTGTTCTGTTTTCAAACTAGTGAACATTTTCAATCCTCCTTGCTTAAAGGGAATTGTCTATCATAAAGAAGTTGTTCGCCCACTCAGGTCAGCATCATTACCAGTTCTTGCTACCACTAAACCGCACTGTCTTGCAGGGAGGTGAGCCTTTACATACTCTGCCATCACAACCTGGAATCCTCTACCACCTTTACTGCTCTCATGTTCTTCCCTGTCTCTTCAAACATGAGATTGCCACTTACCTACTGTACTTAACCCTCCACCCTGCATAGGTTTTCATTAACCCCTGCCTTTTACTGTACCCCATTCCGCTGAAGTTTTCTCATATCTTAAACTACTACATTTGAACCTCTGCAAATATATATATTTGTAAATAATGAGAATTTTGTATATTTGAATATCCCACTGTATATGACTTTGTAATCCATGTATTTCTGCACACATTGTTGTAATCTCTGTATTCACTGTTATCTGTGTCAATCTTCACCATTCATCACTAGTGGGTTATAGCACTGGAACTAGAACCCCGCACGGGATACTTTTTTTTCCCCCAGGGGTGGAGTCAATGCAGGGATGACACTGCCCTTGAGGCAGACGTACTATTTGGCACTCGCGGGTTGGCCGTTAACTGCTGTCGACTCCACCCTCACTCCAGTTCTTCTTCTCCCACCGTCAAGTGAGGAACTCATGTGGAGACTTCAAGCAAGATTCTACTGTGTAGTGCAGCCTAGTCCATTGTGGTTGTTTTGTCTCAGTTCTGTTCGCCAATTACTTGACGCCGTTTCTTCGACCCCAGTAAGGTTGTTCCTTTCTTTCTTTAAGCAATGTCGAGTACTATTTTGTGTTGTTTTTCTGTCTGGTCATGCCTCATCCGGGGGACAAGAAAACGTTGAAGGCGGGGCAGCCTCCTATGCATCGGTGTCCCTGTGGCCACCTTTACTCCATCACAGACCAGCATGACTGCTGTCTCTCCTGCCTCAGCCCGGCCCATGATATGGATAAATGCGATGCCTGCTTTTTTATGGACCGCCGAGTTCTAGAAATGTGTGCATTTAAAGTCGGACATGTACCACCGACTTTCAGAGGGCGGGTTCGCAGTCAGCGGGCCATGGTCAGGACTCTCGACCCTTCCTCTGGGTCCCCTCCTGATCCTATATGGTCCAAGGAGGAGGGAGCCTCTGCCAGTTCTAGCATTGCCACAGAGAGGGCTCCTCCCATGGTGCAGGAGGCTCAGTCTGGCCCTCTCAGGGGACGGGCGGGAGGCACCATACTGGCAGTCGCTTTCTCGGAAGCAAAAGCTATCCTGGTGTTGAGCTCTGGGGCCTGTGGGCCCGGGCCGACACCTTCTTTGGCTGTCTGTGGAGTGCCGCCCTTGAGCCTGGTGTCGCTTGCGACATCGGGGAGCCTAGGTGGTGCTGGGTCGATCCTCAGTGCTGTTTCTTCCTCCGGCACCTTTTTGCGGTGCCAGGAGGAGCAGTGCCGTGGGTGCGTGGGACCTCTTCTCGGGGCTGCCTCTGGTTTTGGCACCGCGCCTGGTGCCAGAACAGGTATTGGCCCCGCACTTGTCTCCAGTGCCATTTGTGGTGTTTGTGCCGGGGGCAGTGCCACGGCCAGTGCCCCTGGCATCGGCAGTGCCACGGCCAGTGCCACCTTCGACTTATTCCATTTGTGGTGCCAGGAAGAGCACAGTGCCAGGGCTGGTGTTGCTCTGTCTCTGGTGTCATTTGTACCAGGGGAGGTAGGTGTCGACGTGGTGCTGCTCTAGTGCCGCTCGCGGTGCTGGGGCTGGAGGCAGTGTGGCTAGCAGCCCCGGGACAGGGAGGGACCGGGGAGTAGTCTGGCTTTGGGTCTCTCAGTCCTTCTCCTCAGAGGAGGATTTGGGGTCTGATCTGGACTGGCTTCCAGATTCTTCTGAAACCTCTAGTCCCGCAGTGTCCAGCACCTCGGCCCCCACTCAGCCTCCCTCTGAGGATCAGATGGGTCCTGTTGGTTCCGGGGTCAGTGGGTCTGACCAGCCAGTGGTGGCTCAGATGGCTATTACTGTGCTACCTGGGGCCACAGATATCTCTGTCCCCTCAGTTGGGGTACCCCCCCCTTGGTGTGCCTGGATAGTCCATGTTTGGGATGATCTGGGGCACCCCAGGAGGGGGAAGGTGCTGTATCTTGGGATGTCTCCCTGCAGCTGGTTAAAGGTTGTCAGCTGCTTAGGTTGGTGGTCATGAGGAAGAGGTCCCTTTCGGAGTCAGAGGGGTCGAAGGGTCAGGGTCTAGTGCAGAGGCCTCTCCCTGGGACCCGCCTGGGTTCTGGGAGGAGCCTTGGTGCAGACCCTCACCTTTCCCCTGGACACCTCTCTCTCTCTCTCTCTCTCTCTTTCTCGCGAGAGAGAGAGACAGACCTCCACTTTGGAAGTCAGGGGCCTTCCTTCTGGGCTCATACGTTCCTGGTCACCTCTTGGGGGGGGGAATTCTTTCCGCAGGCATAGCTCCAGCCGTTCTGATGCGGTTGAATGGCTTCTGTCTGCTGGGACCTCTGGGTCTCCCTCACTGTTGGGAGCATCTGCTCTACCCCCCTGCCTGGGTAGAGGCCACACTACTTCTCTAAGGCACTTGGCCCCCATGCCTCTACCTACTTCTCCTCCTCCTCCTCCTCCTCTCCCAGGTGTTCCAGGTCCTAGGGGGCTCCTGACCTGGGAGCAGTTCAGGGCTTCAGCTGCACATTTCCCTACCTACTTTAGAGCCATGGATGAACAGGTGTTCCACCATGTTGCCGTGCAGCCTGATCCTGAATCTCCGGACTTGTCGGCATCTTCATTTTCCTCTTTGGAGGGAGAGGAACCTTCTGTCCACCTTTCCCCAGCTGCTGATCTCTTTGCATATCAGTGCTTCCTTTCGGGGATGTTAGACGAGCTCCATTTAACCCCCTCTCAGAAAGCAATCTGGACCGGATGACGCACATGCTTTTTAGGCGAGTTCAGTGCAGCCAACCTCGCAGTTCCCACTTGGCCTGCTCCTTTCCAGGAGGCATCGCACCAGGTCTGATGCATCCCTTTTTCTCTGTACCAGCCCCAAGGGACATCTGCCAGAGGTACTGCACTCCCCTGGGGTCTCCAGGAACCCTGCCTCACCCCCCTTGGGCATGATGTGCCTGAAAACCCCCTCTGGGCATCAAACCCCAGGCCGTGACCGACCCCCAGACTCAGACTCTGTATTTTGATTTCTGGGGGAGGAGAACTTTCTCCTAGGCATGGATTGTGCTTTGTATAGTAGCCCATCAGGCCCACCATGCTACTTACAACAGGTACTTGTGGTCCGAGCTAGGACAACTCCTAGCCTCCATGCCTGATTCAGAGGCAACCAGACAGGCCATCGCCCTTTCTGCACAGGGCCTGGAGCTTGCAAGGCACCAGGCAAGGGTGTCTTATGATGCCAGTGAGGTAGCCTCCAGGATTGTGGGGACAGCAATCTGCACAAGTTGGATGGCATGGTTTTGCCTTTCCCGATTGTCTCCCCTGGCCCGGCATAGGGTGATTTCCTCCACTTTCTGGAGAACTAACCTTTTTTCACGTAGGGTGAGATGGCGGCTGCAGGGTTTCTTTCCTTCTCCTGCTGGGAGTTCCTCATCTCAACCAGACCAGTCTCAGGCCTCACCAGGCCTGTAAGAGTTCTCTCCTCTGGTGTCCTCCTCCAGTGGAGGCTAAGGGACTCAGTCCCTTAGGGATGTATTGGGCCCCCTTTGGAGGGCTCAGTACTCACCCACTAGTGATGAATGGTAAAGATTGATGCAGATAAGATATGAAAATTACGTACCTACCATAATTCTTGATCTTTCTGTGTATCTTCACTATTCTTCACTAAATTCTTCCCCTCTTGGGCCTCAGTCTCTGGGCATCCTCTTCCCCCTGTATGTCTCCCTGTTGTATCCCAACCCTCTCCTCTCTCCTTTCTCTTGCAATCAGGAGAGAGGGGACCTTTTGAGACACATGGGGAGGAGTTCTTTCCTGAGGGGTCTCAGGGTGTCTCCTGTTTTCTTCCTCCCTTGCCCTTGGCTTGGTTTCCCCACCTCTTGGGAGTAAGGAGTGGGGGGAAAGGACAGGAGACTTCTGGGTACCCTTTTCCTAAATCCTTGTATTAAGTGTTCCTTTGGGACTACTACACCCTTTCTTCTGTTTTTAGGTGTTTTTCCCCTTTTGTAGTTTTTGCTCTTTAGTTGTGTGGGAGGAATGGACCAGCCATCTCGTCTTCCTTTGCCCAGGATTCCCCCTAAAGTCTACCTCCTCTGGGGCTACCTGACTGTTTTTCCAGTCAATGTCTTCTGCCTCTCTGCAGCTGAGAAGTGGTAAAGGTCTTCTTCTCTCGAGGTATAGGTCTGTTTGGACAGGTAGCGAGGTCCTTCCCTCTCCCCATTTCTTTATCTTTCTACCCTCCCTTTTTCCCATCCCTACTTCTTTTCCCAGAGACTGGGGCCCCTTCTCACAATCCCTTAGGCTATTCCTTTCTCTTTTTTCTGTCCTCTTTGTCATTTATTTCTCCTTTTAGTTATTATATCCATTCCTTTTATCTATCCCTTGGGCTCCTTTGCCCCATTCCTCCATCCCCTCCTTTCCTCTCTCTCTCTCTGGTGTTTCAGAACTGGGGCAAGGACAGAGTCAACAGCAGTAAACGGCCAACCAGTGAGCACCATGTACTACATGGCATCGAGGGCGGTGCCGTCCCTGTGTCTACTCCGCCCCTGGGAAAAAAAATAAAGTCTCCCATGGGGTCTTAGCTCCAATGCGATAACCCACTAGTGATGTATGGTGAAGATACACAGAAAGATCAAGAATTACAGTAGGTACGTAATTTTCAGTTTTGTTTTGCATTGTGCTGTACTGTATTAGTTTTCTGGGTTGCCCCTGAAAAAGGGATGGCATAGTCTCAGTGGGCTTACTCAGTTACCAAAATTCTTATAATTAAATAAACTCTCAGAGTCTGAGACATTTTGGCAACCTTACTTTGATTATTTGAAGTCTACCACAGTACGAGTTACTCAGGCCTTCTTAATACCCAGCATAGTACACTTAACTAAACCTTCTGTCTGATATTATGTCTCTCAGTTTAAGGACATTGCTTTGTTTTTCTTTGTTGAACTTGTTATAGTTTGAAGGTTTTAGGCATATATGAGATCTCACACCATTGTCTTTATTCTGTACTGATGCTATATTTTCTTTCTTTCTTTCTTTCTTTCTTTCTTTCTTTCTTTCTTTCTTTCTTTCTTTCTTTCTTTCTTTCTTTCTTTCTTTCTCTCTCTCTCTCTTCTCTTTCTTTCTTTCATTTGGCAGTCCAGGATATTAACATGTAGGCTAATATCTAGTTTTTTAGTTGGCCCTGGACAGGCAATTAAGCAGTAGTAGTTGTATTAATAGTAACTGACTGAAGCATAAACAATACAAGTACAATAATATGCAGAATTAGATGGACAGTACATGATTATATACAACGGTGTAAAGTAACAGAAAAACTGTACCAAGTTGATACAACTAGAACAGGTTAGATCTTGTAACATAGGGGCATGGGACAAGAATACACCAACCACGGGCATTGTAAGAATGGTCAGTGAGTTGGCTATCTAAGGAAATTAGGAGCAAGTGCATGGGGGAAAGTGACTAAACATAGAGTGTTTGACAATGCAGACTATTGGGGAATCCTTGACGTTATAAGGGAGCACATTCCAGGTGGTAGGTACTGTCATGGGAAAAACCCTCTAATGTTATTATGGTATGATATTGTATTATAAATAAATGGTCTGTGTATGTAATTGTCTCACACAAGTTAGCAGTTTGGCTTTTAACCTTCAAGGTGTCAGTGAGGATGTCATTAAACTGACCAGGGAAAAACCTAATTAATGCCTTCCTTCCAGGGGGCTAGTTTATGGCCCTCATAACCTGTGCTGCCTTAGAAGTGTTCCACATATATGAATTTTATGATGTAGCAGGACGAGAAGTCATTTTGGCTGACTCTTAATTGTTTTCTCACGTACCTGAGAATTAGAGACATGAGTGTGGGATTGTTAAGTTCAAAGAGAAATGTTTGATTAAAGATTGTCATATTTGGGAAATGGCTAGTTGCAGATTTTTCAAAGTAATGACATACATCCTTGTGAATAACTATGTCGGAAATTAAATCTAAGGGAGGATCTAGCTGATCTCACTAAAAAGGGGGTGGGGGAGATAGAACTGAAATAAATCCTGTATCTGGGAAATGTGATATATGATTTTCGGACTCTGAGAAAGATAGTTCTCTGAACTTAAAAAGCACTTAAAGGTAATACTTAGTTAGAAAATAATTAAGTATTTGTGGTAGGAGTTTGTATTCTGTAACTTTCCTTTATTTGTGTATGACTGTGAGATTTGTGATATACTGTAATTTGTTCTGTATTTTATTTCACCTGTTTTAAAATGTTTCTAGTAAACAACATTTACTTTAAAATACTGCCTGTGCTCTTTTCTGTTATTTTACATGTGATTGTGAACCTGTATTTAAGACTGACAGCTGATGAGGGCTTGATGGTGTTACTAAGCTTACTTCAAGGTAAGAAATACCTAGGTCTCTTCTAGAGTTCTAAGGGTACATTTTGGAAAACATGGCTGGGTGCCCCTGAGAGAAGGATTGTACCACATCCCCCCGAAGAGGATCCATATCCGAGCCTGTTAATCGGGTATGCTAGCATAAGGTTCACAGTTTGAATCCCTCCAGAACTCTAGGCTAATAGGTGATTCGGACCCAAAGCAGAGTCTGTTACCTGTTCTCACTATTGCACTCTGAGGTTGCCACTGTGGCAGCAGAGGGCCTGACCTGCAGAGTGCATTTGTGACAGATTTGATTGGCAGCGGTGCAATTTTTAAGTATTTGGTAACACAAGCTTTAATACTTCAGAGTATCAGACTAATACTGTACAGCTCACATGCAAAATAAGGCAGTGATTTATTTTTTTTTAAAGTAAACAGGACTATATCATTTTGCTTACAGTCAAAGTTCCTACCTGTTTTATTTTTTTCTAACGTGCAAGTTAGAGTAGCCGTAGTTAGGGAAGAAGATCGCTTCCAACTACAGTGGGTAAACTGCAGATTACCTGAGGCTGTTGTGCCAGGACAGAGGAGTCCAGCATTAGGGGAAAGACAAAAAGCAGAACCTCATGGACGCTTTGGTGGCCGCTGATGCCCAGAGCCTCAAGTCACAGTCTGTGACTGAAAAGGACTGAAATTTGGGGGTAGAGGGGCCCGCAGCCAGTGCAGTGTCCAGACCCGGTGAGGAGGACAGCAGGGCCAGTGCAAGCCAAGGTCCACAGCAGCAGGGGAAGGTCACCAGCATTCTAGAGCCAGAAGCCATCAAGCTGCAGATGGAGCTGTGGAAAATGGAGCTGGAGTTCCAGAGAGAAGAGAGGGGAGAGCAGCGAGAGGCAGAGAAGAAGAGGGAGAAGCTTCAGTGAGCCACAGAGGAAAGAGAGAGACAGCTTCACTGAGAAGTGGAGCGAGAACAGTGACAGGCTGAATGACAGCAGCGAGAAGCTGACCATGAAGTGTGTGAATGCCAGAGGCAACATGAACTGGAGAAGCTACGACTCCAAACACCATCACCAGAGCAGGTAAGTAGCCTGGATTTAACTGGAACTGCAGGACTAGGTTACAAATTAAACTCTAAATTGATAGCTGAATTTAAATATGGGGGAGATATGGATGTCTTTTTAAATTCTTTTGAGAAAGTATGCATTCAGGCAAATATTCCAAGAGGGTCCTGGAGCTTCCAGCTATCCCCGCTACTTACTGGGAAAGCTCGGGATGCATTGGGTTAAATGGAGAATGAAGACAGTAATGATTACAGTAAACTGAAAACTGTACTGTTAAAAAAATATGAGCCAACAGCAGAGGCATATAGAGCTAAATTCCATAAGCTCAGGAGAAGCCCTGACATGAGCTATGAGGAGCTAGCCATGAAACAGCATCAGTTTTTAAAACATTGGTGGGAAAGAATTGAAGCAGACTCTGTTGAAAAACTTGAAAATGCTGTACTATTAGAGAAGTTTTTTGGGGCATGCCCAGCAGAGTTGAAAACCTAGTTGGAGGACCGAGATCAAAAAACAGTGCAAGAGGCTGTGGAACTCTCGGACCGCTATACCAAGAGCAGACCTGCTCTGAGAGCGAATGGGGCAGGCATGGCAGCATAGAAAGGGAAACGCATGCTTTCAGGGCAGCTAAAACCCTCCCTGCCTCCACCAAAACCAGGTAGCCCCAGGTTACAAAGAAAAGATTTAACTGAGAAAATAAATGAATGTTGGGTTTGCAAAGAAACTGGTCATATTGCCATGCAGTGTCCCAAAAGGACAAACAGTGCACAGAGTAGTGCTAGAAAAGAAGTGGGTTGTTTGTGTATCCCTGAAAGCATGCCAATAAACATGAGGGAACACATGCACCCAGTCACTGTGAATGGTCTACAGACACGAGGGTTAAGAGACATGGGGGCATCCCTGACTTTGGTAAAAGGGAATCTGGTAGAGCCTGGTCAGCTTATACCCAATCAGTCTGTGACTGTGCAGGGGTTCACTGGGGAGGAGAAAACATTGCCACTCGCTAGTGTTCTCCTAGACTGGGGTGAGATAGGGGGAACTGTGCAACAGGTTGCTGTAGCTGAAACTTTAGTGGTCGATGTAATTCTCGGCAAGAATCTCAAACAGGGTATAGTGTGTGCAGTTACCTGTAGCCAAGTGGCAAGGGAAAATTGTAGTTCCCTGGACCCTGTAGAAGCCCTGGGGAAACCGCTGGGAGGCTGGTTCCCCAGCCTGGGTCTCCTGATATGGAGACTACTGAAAGGAGGGTAGAAATTTCTCTGGGAGCAGTTAACCAAACAGCTGTGGAGGGTTACTCTGAGGAAGGAGGGGTGACCCATTGTCAGAGGGTTAGAGATGGCAGTGACCCTGACTGCCCTGATGCTAGAGCTAGGAACCCTAGTTTAGATGCTGAAGGGGACCTGTCCCATGCCTTGGGAATGTGTAAGGAGTTTGCAGCTGCTCAGAAAAATTACCCTAGTCTACAGAAGCTGAGGGCTTGGGCAGACTCTGATGGAGCACAGGGGAGGTGACAGGAAACAAAAGGTTTATTGGGACAATGGACTGCTGTATACTCAGGATGCTAAGACAGAGGGAGGGGTGATAGACAGGCAGCTTGTCATTCCCAGGGGTACTGTGAGCAGTTGCTCAAGATTGCACATGATATCCCCATGTCTGGTCATCTGGGAATTGCGCGCACTACGCAGTGATTGGCCCAGAATTTCTATTGGCCCAACTTCACCCAGCAGGTGAAGGAGTATTGCAGGTCTTGTCACCGGTGCCAAGAAATAGGGAAGGTGGGTAAGAGAACCCAAGCCACCCTAATTCCTTTATCCATAGAGGAGGAACCATTCCAGAGGGTGGGAATGGATATCGTGGGGCCTTTAACTGCCCCCCAGCTCCTCTGAGAAGAGGTTCATTGTAACTGTGGTGGATTATACCACCCGGAACCTGGAGGTAGTCGCCCTATCCTCACTGAAGACAGACAAAGTGGCAGATGCCTTACTAGGGACTTTCTCCCATGTTGGGTTTCTGCAGGAGGTGATCACTAATCGAGGGGGTTCCTTCATGTCGGACCTGATGATGTGTTTGTGGAAAAAGTGTGGGGTGGTGCAGAGACGCACAGCACCTTATCATCTACAAGCCAATGGGCTTGTGGAAAGATTTAATGGTACCCTTAAGTCAATGCTCCAAGTGTTTACTGAACAGTATGGGAGGGACTGGGAGAAATACTTTCCCCACCTGTTGTTTGCATTCAGGGAGGTGCCCCAAGAGTCAACAGAGTTTTCCCCCTTCAAGCTCTTATACAGACCCAGGGTACGTAGGTCCCCAGACTTGATCCAGGAGGACTAGGAAGGCAAGCATGCCACCCAGGGAACTCCCATAGTGGATTATGTCCTTAGGTTTAGGGAAAAGCTGAAGGAGCTTATGGGGACAGCCCAGAGCAACCTGGCAGTGGCCCAACAAAAACAGAAGGTGTGATACGACCACAGAGCCAGAGCTTGCTTGTATACAGTGGGTCAGGAAGTCATGGTCCTAATTCCGGTCTGGAAAGATAAGCTGCAGGCCGAGTGGGCAGGACCGTACAAAGTAGTCAGAAAGGTAAATGACGTGAACTATATTATAGAGTTACCTGACAGAAGACATACACAGAGAATGTACCATGTCAACATGAGGAAGCCATATGCATATAGGGCTGATGTGGTGATTTCAGTGTGTAGTCCTAGGGAGGGGGCAGATGAAGGAGACCCCCTTCTGGACTTGCTGGAAGAAAGCAAGTGGGAGTCCTCTGTGGAGGCAATTAAAATGTCACCCCAGTTGGCCCCGGACCAGATCCAGGAAGTAAGGGAGGTTTTAGCAGACTTTGCCCTGCTTTTTAGCACCAAGCCTGGACTAAACCCCTTAACGAAGCACGATGTGGAGACAAGGACACAGACACCCTTACGGCGGACAGCATATCGGGTGTCAGATGCTGTCCAAAAGAACATTAGGAGAGAGATGGAAGAAATGCTGGATTTAGGGGTAATCCAGAAATCCCACAGGCCCTGGGCCTCACCTGTAGTCCTTGTTCCCAAGCCAGATGTCTCTACTCATTTTTGTGTGGACTATTGTGGACTGAATGCAGTCATGAAGTCAGATGCCCACCCAATGCCATGGACTGACAAACTCCTGGACAAGTTGGGAGGGGCAACATACCTTACAACTGTTGACCTGACAAATGGGTATTGGCAGGTAGCATTAACTGCCAGAGCTAGGGAGAGGTCGGCCTTCATCACTCCGATAGGGTTATTTGAATTTAAAGTAATGCCTTTTGGAATGAAGAACACCCCAGGCACTTTCCAAAGGTTAGTGAACCAAGTGTTAAATGGTGCTGAGGAGTATGCCGTGGCATACCTGGATGACATTGCCATCTTTAGTGCCAGCTGGGAGGAACACCTGTCCCACCTTAGGGAAGTGCTGGGCAGGATACAGAGGGTCGGGCTCACTGTCAAAGCTGAGAAGTGCCAGGTGGCCATGGGTGAAGTGGCATACCTCAGGCATGTTGTAGGCCGGGGACAGCTCCATTTTAACCAAGTGAAAATCAAGGCATGGCCCAGACCAGAAATGCAAAAGCAGATCAGGAGTTTTCTGTGGACAGCAGAATACTATAGGAATTTTTTACCCAATTACACTGCCCTGGCCGCTACCCTATCTGACCTGGTAAAGAAAAGGATGCCTAAGAAAGTTACCTGGGAACCAGCCTGTGAAAAAGCCTTTACCAGACTGAAGGAGGCACTGTGCAGTGCTCCTGTATTGAGAAGTCCAGACTATAGCAGACCCTTTATAGTCCAGACGGATGCCTCAGATGTGGGTATTGGGGCAGTGCTGAGCCAGACATCCAACTAAGGGAACAATCATCCCATAGTGTACCTGAGTAAAAAGTTACTTCCTAGGGAGCAGGCTTACTCTACTGTGGAAAAAGAATGTCTTGCCATGGTGTGGGCCCTAGAGAAGCTAGAGTCATGCTTATATGGTCAGCATTTTGAGGTAAAAACTGACCACAACCCCTTGGTTTGGTTGGCACAAATGGGTAAGACGAATGGTAGACTACTAAGATGGAGTCTGGCCTTGCAAGGGTATGACATGATGGTCTCCCACAGGGCTGGGACAGCCAATGAAAATGTTGATGGTTTGTCCAGTTGTTTTGAGGTGTAAACTGAATTTGTGGAACTCATCCCATGTAGGAATAGAACCCCCAAAATTCAGATTAAGGAGAAAGGGTTGTCACAGGAAAAACCCTCTAATATTATTATGGTATGATATTGTATTATAAATGAATGGTCTGTGTATGTAATTGTCTCACACAAGTTAGCAGTCTGGCTTTTAACCTTCAAGGTGTCAGTGAGGATGTAATTAAACTGACCAGGGGAAAAAACTAATTAATGCCTTCCTTCCAGGGGGCTAGTGTATGGCCCTCATAACCTGTGCTGCCTTTGAAGTGTTCCACATGTATGTATTTTATAATGCAGCTGGATGAGAAGTCACTTTGGCTGACTGTTAATGGTTTTCTCACATACCTGAGAATTAGGTGCATGAGTGTGGGATTGTTAAGTTCAAAGAAAAATGTTTGATTAAAGACTGTCATATTTGGGAAATGTCTAGTTACAGATTTTTCAAAGTAATGACTTACATCCTTGTGGATAACTATGTCAGAAATTAAATCTAAGGGAGGATCTAGCTGACCTCACCAAAAAGGGGGGTGGGGACATAGAGTTGAAATGAATCCTGTATCTGGGAAATGTGATATATGATTTTCGGACTCTGAGAAAGATAGTTCTCTGAACTTAAAAAGCACTTAAAGGTAATACTTAGTTAGAAAAGAATTAAGTGTTTGTGGTAGGAGTTTGTATTCTGTAACTGTCCTTTTTTGTGTATGACTGTGAGATTTGTGAGATAATTTGTTCTGTATTTTATTTCACCTGTTTTACTATTTTTTCTAGTAAACAACATTTTCTTTAAAATACTGTCTGTGCTCTTTTCTGTTATTTTACATGTGATTGTGAACCTGAATTTAAGGCTGACAGCTGATAAGGGCTTGGTGGTGTTACTAAGCTTACTTCAAGGTAAGAAATACCTAGGTCTCTTACAGAGTTCTAAGGGTAAATTTTGGAAAACCTGGCTGGGTGCCCCTGGGCGAAGGATTGTACCGCATCCCCCCGAAGAGGGTACATATCCAAGCCTGTCAATTGGGTATGCTAGCATAAGGTTCACAGTTTGAATCCTTCCAGAACTTGAGGCTAATAGGTGATTCAGACCCAAAGCAGACAGGAGGGTTACCCTGTCTGTTGCCTGTTCACACTATTGCACTCTGAGGTTGGCACTGTGGGAGCAGAGGGCCTGACCTGCGGAGTGAGTTTGTGACAGATGCAGCCATAGCAAAGGCTTTATCCCCTATGGATCTGCATGCCCTAGATACATGTAGCAAGTCATGGCATTGTGATCTCAGCAAGTATGGTTGGGTAGGTTTGACTAGTATATGGCTTAAGTATGTTAAGTATAGACCCTACGCACAGTTATATATGAGGGTAACCCAACATGGGTCATGTCTCTTTTTGGTGAGAGGAGGTTGAAGTTACTCTATTACTGGCAGTGGTGCATGTTTTTGTCACATCCCAGTACATACCTGCATAGTCTTTTGAAAGTCACATCGATCTTGATGTTGATGATGTCATTCTGTAGACCTCAATTCCTACTCTCTAGCACCAGAATCTAAGATCTAAGAATTAGCTTTCTACCTGTTGGCAGCAAGTTCTGACCCAGTAGAGGGTGCAGAGATTTTGGTATTTCCTCCTACATACTGTGGTAATATGTTCAGTGATACTTAGATTTTTGTCTAGACATATCATAGTCCCAGGTAAGTGAAGGTTTGGATCACATCCCAGAGTGGACCAGTAAAGGGAGAATGTATAGATTATAGGTGTCTTGTGGCTTTCCCCGGAAGGTCATAACTTTAGTTTTGGTGTTATTTAGGGCTAGGTTGTTTTCTTCCAGTCAGGTTTCTGTGGCATCAAAGACAGTCTCAAAAGCTGAGTTGAGGTGATCCACCAACTTGGGCTTTGTATATAAGTCAATACTGGTGTTCTGAGTTTCACAAATGGAGGAAAGATTGTTTTCAAATAGATAGCGGACCAGGGATAGATCCTTGAGGCACTCCAAATGTAAGTGATCTAGGACGGAAAGTTGCATCATCAACTTTGACCACTAGTGATCTACTCATCAACTAAGCCTTGTGCCAGTTTAGGGCAAGCTGAGAGATTCCTAGATGTTACAGTTTGTGTAATAGGATGGCATGGTCCACTAAGCTGAAGGCCTTTGAAAGATACTGTATATGAACACTATGTTTGGTGTGCAGACCTATGTCTACTGTAACTGCTACATCATATATTACTTTTAAAAGAGCAGTGCATGTAGCGTGATGTGGCAGAAGCCAAATTGAACTCCTTAAAGTAGACCACATTGCAGTATGAAGTCCAACAGCTTTTTATGGACACATTTTATAAGCACCTGATTGAGGACAGGTAGAACAGAAATGGAGTGGTAGTTGTTTGGGTTTGCTGAAGAGCCAGATTTCAGAACAGAGGTGAGTATCACCACCTTGCAGGCTTCTGGGATTGGTCTTGTATGAAGGGAGAGGTTAAAGAGATGAGTAACTGGTGCTGCTCCTCCTACTGGCCGACCCTTTGTTGCTCTGGCACAGCATAAAGGGGATTGGTTATGGTTGGAGGAACTGATTTTAGTTGATGTTGGAAGTGATGCAGTTGATTTTCTGGCTTGTTCCCTGTCTTGTGGTTCCCAAATGTCCAAGTAGTAGTCTGATTCAACTCTTCTGGTTGTGGTTGCTGCAACATTCCTGGGCAGCCTATGTAGTTCCCAGTTAATATAGTTATGCATAGCATAATATGTATGTCCCAAGCTATACTGTGCTTTGAGGAAGGGATCAAGTATGTGAAAGTAGGTTCCTAGCAAAGGGACCCCATGTACTGACCGGAGACTGAGTAGGGTCTGTGGTGACACTATAGGTAGGGAAAAAGGGCAGACTAGGTGGGCCATCTGGTCCTTATCTGCTGACAGATTCTATATTTCTGTATGTGCCACTGAAGCAAAGATTCCCTGTGTTGTATGTGAGGTCTCTCCAGGGAGACACTAGAGAAGAGACAGGAGTTATTACATGTCCTTGACTGTTTGACTCTAAAGATGGGTGTGGACAGTGAATTTGTTAATGGGAAGAGAAAGGGTGACCTCCCTGCCTATTACCCCAATTTCTCAGACACATTCTATAACCCTGGAAGTTTCCCCCTCATGTGGTGGGCCCAGAGTACTGGCCTGGGGGATAAGGGATTATTTACAATTAGGATATACTATGATTTGCCAAAATGCATCAGACTGATGCTCCATATCCTGACCCCGGGTGCCCAAAACATGGCTGCCTGACATTGGGATTTTACCCCCAGCAAGAGATTCAGGGGGGGCTTTGGCCCCCTCATGCCTCCCACACCCCCTGCACTTAAGGATTCTCACTCCGCTGTAGGTAAAATCCTGATGTCGGGCAACCGTGTTTCTGGCTTCAGGGGTCGGGACACGGAGCATCGAGCCAATGCATTTCAGCAAACCAAATGGATCCCAACAATTATTTAATTGGTTTCTATTTTGAAGCATCCAATGAGCTCAATCTAATCTGAAGCTATTTTCAAGTGACCATTGTATTATAACACAGTTGTGTCTCCATAGGGATATGGCAGTCTCAGCCATCGACTGCTGTGTCCCATGATCCTCTGCTGCCAGAATTGGAAGTATCCTTCACCCGGGGCCACCACTCTCCTTCATGCAGTGAATGTCACCAGTGCATAACATGTGTGCAACAACATCACTGTGTGGATCCTCACAGGCCAGCAATGTCTCTGCAATTTACAGTACATACTGAACTTTCTGTTTTGTAGATGATACAGTGGCTACTCTGCCAACATTTGTTATAATCATTTACAACATCACAGTGTGTCAGAGTAAGGAAATGAATTATTTTTCTGCACTAACTCTTTTGTTTTCTAGGAAAAGAACAGCCCTTTAGTTCACCAGCATTGGTTCAAGATGGCAGTGATCACAAGGTGAAGGCCTTGAAAGCAGAGTTAGACTTGCTGAAGCATGAGCTGGAAATTCAGCGCCTGAGACGCAACATGAGAACAGCAGCTGCTCGGCAGCCATCTGCGCGACCTTCACAGTCTGTGCTGCCTCCTGTGGTAATGCTTCAATGTTGTCTTTTTGAGCATGGCTGGCCCTGTTTATTGCCTTTTTATGTTGGCTCACGTGCTTGCCAACATCTTGCAGTGGTAGCATATTTGGAGGAGTGGCCAGTGTTGGGCAAATGCAGGGCATGCATCAGAAGGTGCGTCCCTCATTCCCCAATCAGCCAGCAGTAGGCTCTGGCCTCACACATACCAAATGTGGCCACCAGAGCAAAGAAAAGGTCCGCTGCAATGAGCGAAGCTCTCATACAGATACTAACTGCGCCTCCCGAAGTGCAGGCAACACCGGTGTCAGTGACTGCCACCGCTGCCTGTCTAATGCCGATGAGAGCCCACTCCCCATTGGCATATTGCTAACCCCTCACATATGCGATGTATGCCGAGGGTGGCCAATCCCCCTTGGCATCATGCGCCCCCCAACAGTTTTCCTTTGCCGATGGGGGCCCAATCCCCATCAGCGTTTATCCCCATCCACTTTTATTTTGCCGACAGGGAAGCCCACTCCCCATTGGCATAATGTGTCCCCCATCCCTTTAGTTGCTTGCGAGGTGCCCAATCCCCATCGGCTACAGAATCTCCCAAAGACTTACGTGGCATGCTGGGAGCCCACCCCAATGTGCCAAATGATCTGCAAAAAAAAAAAAGTCCACTATGTTTTTAAAAAGCTATGAAAAAGAAAACAGTCCTCGCTGTCTCCCTACCCCCCAACGCTCATACGCACTGCTCATGAGATCCTGCCTCCCCACAACCCTCTCCCCATATACTTACCTTCTGGAGTCTGGCACGATGATCTTCGGTGGACCGGGAACACATCTGCACTCTTCAAAGCTGACCGCGAACTGACAAAATGCCGGTAAGCTGTATAATGGTATAAATAGGGTTTTTTCAACTTTGATGCATATCTCAGGCAATTTTTGGAATTTGTGCACCAAATTTTCAACATGGGGTTTTTGGGATCCCTCCTCATGAATTCTTCCACTATCATGGCGTTATTCGGCCCTGAAAGGTGATTTCACAGTCACTGCAAAGAATCACCTTTCGGGACCAATTAATGAACCGACAGTGCCAGTGTTCATGAGGTGGGCTCTCAAAAAGCATATGGTGCAAATTTGGTGGAAAAAAGTCCAAAAAAAAGGCTGCTTTACGAGCGTGCATTGCACAGTTGCTACACACGCTCATAACTTTGAGAATTTGCAATATTTTCATGCCAGATTTTCAACATTGGCATTTTTCCACACCTCTTGTAAACAGTACAGCTGTCATTTTTCACATCCTTGCCCAAATGTGTTTCTCGCACTTCCGGCGCAGAATAGTGCGGTCACTGAGGGAAATCAGTGTTTGGGACAGATTACAAAAATGACAGTGACACTGTTCATGAGCAGAGGTCATAAAATGCCTATGTTGAAAATTTTGTGATGATACTCCATTAAATGACCGAGTTACGGGCGTGCGTTGCGCAGTTTGTACATACGCGCTCAAGTTCGCAAATTTATAATATTTTCACTCCAGATTTTCAAACTTGGCATTTTTTACATCTCCTTATGAACAGTACAGCTGTCATTTTACATATCCTGGCCGAAATGTCTTTTATGCGTCCAGCACAGAATAAGCGGTCATATGTGCGAAATCACTTTTTGGGGCAGTTTGAGGAAATGACGGTGACACTGTACATGAGCAGAGCTCCTAAAATGCCTATGTTGAAAATTTGGTGCCGAAAGTCCATAAAATTACTGTGTTATAAGTGTGCGTTTCACAGTTTCCATGCACCCTTGTAACTGCAAATTTGCAATATTTCCATGTTAGATTTTCAACACTGACATTTTTCACACCTCCTTATGAACAGTACAGCTGTTATTTTTCACATCCTGCCCAAAATGTGTTTCCGCACCTGTGGCACACAATGGCGTGGCTGCTGTGGGAAATCAACTTTTGGGGCAGATTAACAAAATCACAGCACCACCGTTCATGAGGGGAGGTCCCAAAATGCCTATGTTAAAAAATGTGGGTGACAAACTCCCCAAAATAATTGGGTTACGGACATGTGTTGCGCACTTTCTATGCATTTTGATGACTTCACCAATTTTTCATATTTTCATTCGACATTTTCAACGTTGCCATTTTTTACGCCTCCTCATGCACAATACAGTTGCCATTCTCCACATCCTGCCCAAAATGTGTTTTCGTCCCTGTGTCACAAAACCACCTTTCAGCTAACAAACTGATTGTGCCGCTTTTCATGAGGTGGGCTCACAAACAGACCATGTTGAAAATCCGGAGTTAAAATACCACCGCACGCCTATGGTGTTAGGGTTTCCAACTGTAGCACTCCACTCAGTACAGACTGACAGGTGCCAGGGGTGTGACTTGGGATCATCGGATGTAATGCTCACACCATTCCACCCCCACCCTGAAGCCACTGACAGGCATCGTGGTGTGTCTTGCACTGTTTGGCCACAAAATTTACCCCATTCTTCTATACTGCACCCATGTCAGTGTATTTCCTTGTGAAATGGGGTAAGTATAATGCCCAAAGATCCCAAAGCACACCATGACACTTGTCAGTGTCTACAGGGTAAGGTGAGGTACAATGGCATGCGTGTTATAGCTGATGACCCAAAGGCACACCCCAATGCCTGTCACTCTCTACAGGGTGGATGTGGAGTTGGCGTCACTTCAATACTTCACTGCCATTCCTCTTATGCATCTCTAGCTCCGACACTACCAGTGTGAATGCCAGCAAGACAACATTTGGCATTGACAAATGCTTGTTTGTTTTGTGTTGGTGCTACCAGTTCTTCACCTAGGAGGCAGGTTAGGTGAGTGCCTGTCTTCACAGCCGATGCCTGTGCTGGTCCATTGTCATCCATTTGGAGTTATGCAAATGCTGGACAGACTCCCCCATAGCAGTGTTGGGGCAAAGCAGGTTGCACACTCTCCTCTGAGGCTGTAAGTTCAGATGGTTGTGGATTCTAGCCCCACACCAGGAACTTGGAGTGAATTCCAGTAGTGACAAAACAGCGCAGCATGAGGAGGGTGCTACGCTTCTGAGGTGCTATCTTTCAGATGAGATGCTAAACGGAGTTCCCCCTCTACCTGTTCTGGTGGTTGTTCTGGTGGACATTAAAGATCCCATGGCACTTCTTGAAAAAGAAAGGTAATTTTCTCAGTGTCCTAGTCAAATTTCCCCCATTCACTAAAAATACCATTAACAGCTTAACCTGAATCAGTATTTCATTTTGCATCTATATTCCGCCCACCCCGCCAGATGAGGCTAAAAATAGGCAGAATTTCCTAGCTGTCCTTCTCCAATCAACAAAAAAATAAATAAAAATAAATAAATACCTCTGGTAGCCAGGTACCTCTGTTCCATAAGAGAGCACAGCTGGGTCTAAGATCCAAACATAAAAAGCTGTCTATCATTCAGCCTGTAGTTTGTACCACTCATGGCCTCCTCTGCCATAAAAATATTGCATTTGTGAAAAGCTCTGTCTTATTTTATGTCAGCATTCTTTTTATTTCACAGTTTGCTTTCTCCAGGATAGGCCAGGTGAGATGCAACATCTCATATCCAATGTGGTCCTGCTTTTACCCATTTCCCCAGCTGGGTGGACTGGAGCAATGAGAAGCTAAGTGACTTGGTTCCCAAGCACACTTCCCTCATTATTTTAAAATTATGTAAATGGTTCATCTGGGGTTCTTGTAGGACAAATCCTATTAAACTGAGGGCGGCAGCCTGAGTTTTTGAGATGGGGTGTCTTATGGTAGTTATAATATATTTGTTAATAGGGTACATCCACCTGGGGTAGAACTATGGGATGCCGGATGGCTGTCACTCTAATATAATGCCCCATTCCCACACAGTCCCTTTCTGGAATAAATTACTCTGCCAAGCAATAATACCCAGTACACAGAAATACAATGCAAACAACGGTAAAGGTTTATTAGTACAGTATTAACAAATATAATCCCATTTTATAAGGGGGATAACACACTCAAGGGTGTGTGGTCATAAGGGAATAATGCATTTAGCAGATGGTTGCTGCACTCAGCTACTTCCCCTGCCTAACATCCACCCATAGCGTGCATTATTCACTAATAACTGCACACCCTGTTTTGTGTTATCCCTCACATAACTTTGGCCTTTGAACTATGGAGGCAACATGGTTTAGTGCCTGGAGCAGAGGTTTGGGAACCAGGAGATTAGAACAATCTGTGGAGCTCACTGTCACAGTTCAGTTAAAGAATCGCTGCCAGTCTTGTTGCTGGGTCTGTGCTGTTTATGTAATTGTAAACCATTTCGGTAGGCATAATTCTTGACCTACATTTTTAACAATGTAGTGTAAATAGCTGTGCTTTGATGCCCAAAAAGTGCAGGTGCCATATACAAACATTCACTGCCAAGCCTCCTACAGACGTCCCAGCACTCTAATTCTCTCTGGAATGTTTGTCATGGGGTGGACCACACTGAAAACAAGATGTTGCATCTCAGCTAAGCTATAGTATCCTGGGTGCATGCACTTTAAAGCAGCACATGTAAACACCACCAGATCTAATGAGCAAAGGTACTTTTTCTGCCATTTTTCCACAGAGTAACTATTACATTTTGTTGATTTAGGAGGGCCTGAAGCCTCAGACACCAGGTCTCACCAAGCATTTCTTGGACTCCAATGATGGTCTGGGACCTGCACCATATGACCCGCTGTAAGTTAGGTCCCATTATTGTGCTCTCATTACAGTTTGTGTATGAAGTATAAGAATATTAGAAAATAGGTTGAGAAAATACTTGAACATGATTGGCTGTTGGCATTCTAATACTACACATTTGTGTACCAACCCACACCTGCAAATAAAATGTCCCTGTGTCAGCCTTACTACATAGCAAACATATTAGTAAGCATCTTTCCAGTTTCAAAGTTTGAAAAAATAGAATTTTTTCTCAGTTACCGAAGTCAGTGCCTTTGCTGCACTAGCCCCTCCCCAAAAACAGGCACCCATGACTGTATTCATGGTTAAATATTAACTCTGTATGACATTCTGTCTTTTTGTTCTCAACAGTATTTCTTTCTAAACAAAATTCTCATTCTGGTCTCGCCTGCTTGGATACCCATTTTTATGTTTGCTTGCATGCATGTGCAAGAAACCTAGTGCCATCATCCGAGTTTTCGGAGGTGTGTCACCCCATCTTCCAATTCAGTCAGTGTGTTGGCAGGCGCGGCCCCAGTCCTCCAATGCATGCTGGAGCTGTCTATGACAGCTCCAAAATGCAATGGAGTACAGTTGAAAGGGGGAGCTATGCTTCAGTGAGCAGTGATAAGATATCGCCTGCTTGTCGTGCTCCACTACACACACACACACACAGCACACACACACACACACACACACACGCGGGCATACTGCGTGCGGCTATCCCCATGCACACACTGTACGGCCGGGGTACCCAATCCCTGGTCAGCTGTGCTGTGCCCCAAAAGCCTTCCACATGCCACGCTGGTGCCCACCCCAGTGTGGCAACTCATCGATATAGCCGATGGGGTGCCCAATCCCTGTCGGCTCCACTGTCTCATCCCCCAGGTACAGGGTGCCAGCGCTGGGGACCCACCCCAGCGTGGCAGCAATCTTATAGCTGGACAGGTGCTCAATCCCCATCGGCTCCCGAACCCCAAACCAGCCATCCTTGTGCCATGCTGGGAGTCTACCCCCAGCGTGGCAAACATCTCGCATCGTCATTTTAAAAGCGAAAACCTGAAATAAAACTGTCCTTGGTAGCATCTCCTGCCCCCTCCACAACCGCACCCACCCACTGCACCCTGCCTCCCCACACCCCTCCCTCACCCATACTTACCTCCAGACCTCGGCACTGACGATCTTGTGGACCGGGAACACGTCTGCACTCTTCAAAGCCGACCACGAACTGAGGAAATGCCGGTAAGCTCTATAATGGGATAGATAAGGTTTTTTCAACTTTATTACATATCTCAGGCATTTTTTGGAATGTTTGCACCAAATTTTCAACATGGGGTTTTTGGGACCATTCTCATGAATGCTGTCACTGTCATGGCGTTACTCGGGCCCGAAGGGTGATTTCGCAGCCACTGCGTGAAATCACCTTTCCAGAATGATTAACGAAACGACACTGCCAGTGTTCATAAGGTGAGCTCTCAAGAAGCCTATTTTGAAAATTTGGTGAAAAATCCAAAATGACTGTTTTACGAGCGTCGTTGTGCAGTTCCCTCACGCAGGCTCTTAAGTTCGAAAATTTTCAATATTTTCACTCCAGATTTTCAACATTGCAATTTTACCACACCTCCTTATGAGCAGTACAGCTGTCATTTTTCACATCTTGCCCAAAATGTGTTTCCGTACATGTAGCGCACAATGGCGCAGTCGGTGTACAAAATCAATGTATAGGACACATTAAGAAAATCACAGTGACACTGTTCATGAGCAGAGGTCTTAAAATGGCTATGTCGAAAATTTGGTGAAAAAATTCCTAAAAATGACTGTTTCTGGCGTGCGTTGCGCCAGTTCCTCTGCGTTGCATGAGTTCTAAATTTTCAATATTTTCCTCCAGATTTTCAACATTGCCATTTTATTACACTTCCTTATGAACAGTACAGCTGCGATTTTTCACGTGTCACCCAAAATGTGTTTTTGCACATGTAGTGCACAATAGTGCAGTCAGTGTGCGAAAGCAATGTTTGGGACAGATTAAGAAAATCACAGTTACACTGTTCATGAGCAGAGGTCTTAAAATGGCTATGTTGAAAATTTGGTGACAAAAGTCCATAAAATGACTGTGTTACGAGTGAGCATTGCGCAGTTTCCACGCACCCTCGTAAGTTCATGACTTTGCAATATTTTCAGTCTAGATTTTCATCACTGGCATTTCTCCACACTTCCTTATGAACAGTACAGCTGTCATTTTTCACAGCATGGCTGAAATGTGTTTTCACACTTTCGGCGCAGAGATACGTGGTCGCTGTGGGAAATCATTGTTCGGAACAGATAAAGAAAATCACAGTGACACTGTTCATGATCGGAGGTCCCAAAATGCCTGTGTTGACAATCTGCTGTAAAATCCCCAAACTAATTACATTACGGGTGTCGTTGCACAGTTTCTATACTGCGTTCGTGACTTCACCAGTTTTTAATATTTTACTGCAGATTTGCAACATTGCCATTTTCGCCTCCCCATGAACAGTACAGCTGTCATTTTACATCCTGTTGAATGTTTTGCACCTGTGGTGCTAAATGCCGTAGTCACTGTGCATAAGCAGCTTCGGCTAACAAACTGATATTACGCTGTTCATGGTGGGTCACAAAAAACCATGTTGAAAATTTGGGTGAAAATACCAATGAATGCCTGAGGTATTAGGGTTTCCAACCATAACACCCAACCCTGTAGAGAATGACAGGCATCAGGGATGTGACTTGGGATTCTTGCCTGTAATGCTCATACCATTCCACCCACTCTGCAGCCAGTGGGAGGCTTGGGTATGCCTTGGACTCTTGACCCCAAAGTTCACCCATTCTCCTATGCGCACCCATTTCACCATACTTCCTGATGGAATGGGGTGTCATAAGGCACCAAAGACCCCAAGGCACACCGTGACACTTGTCAGTGTCTGCAGGGTAGGGTGTGGTGAAATGGCATGGCCGTTATGCCTGATGACCCAAAGACACACCCAATGCCTGTCACTATCTGCAGGGTGGTGATGGGGTTGGCTTCAGTTCAATACTTCACTGCCATTCCTATCATGCAGCTCTGTAACTCCTACACTACCAATGGCAATGCCTGCAAGCAAACATTCGGCATTGACAAATGCTTGTTTTGTTTTCCCGTTCCTTCACTAGAAACCTGCAACACTTACTGTACTCACTTGCTGCATACTAAACTTTGTTTTTTATTTTCCTTTTAGATTTTCTTTTACTTTTTACTCTGCTGTCCTGCCGACCAGTCCCAGCCGCTACCACACACCACTGAACACTCGTGATAGCCATCTCCCAGCCACAGTCACTTGTACTGAATACCACTCACCATAGAAATGGGTGGCATTCCAAACTGAACCAGGATAAACACATTGCGCAGCAACAGTTACTACAAACACCGTCGTTTGCAACCATCAACTTTACAAACTAGTTAGAAAATATTCTACAAAACAGCAGTGAAAACACCTCCCCGAAAAACAGCTGACAGCTGTAAAAAAAACATGTATTGATCATTACCAGTGCTCTCTACTAACAAGCTGTTAAACTACCACTCACAGCCTTACCTACGGTACCTAGCAGTGGAAGAACTATTTTATAACTGAACCTATTTTTAACCCTGTTTTTAAAATATTTTTGAATAAATGTGTCTTTTTTTGCTTGTTTTTTTTTGGGGGGGAGGGCAGCCCAGCCCAGTTCCTAAGTGCAATAATACCCTCTAGGGTATGGTGTTAGAGGATACTTGCTCTTCCAGGGGCTGTAAGGCCCGACACTACTATGCCTCATAGCATATGGGTATCCTCCAATACCCCACACCCTGGAGGGTCTTATTGCATACATAATAGCTGGGAATTACAAGGTCAGGGTGCTGGTGATAATGTAATTTTTATAGACAATATTATATCAAGTAGAAACAGTTTCAGTTTCATTAGATTATTCACCTATTGTTCCATTATCTGGCTGCAGATGTACAGTACATATGCAAATGAGAAAGACATCCCTCCTGGTATGCATATAATCAACCAATGTATGGTTCAGTCTGTGAATGTTCAGTAAGTACCTCACAGAAAACTGGAAAAAAAATATCCTCAACTTCCTGATTCATACAGCTGTGTAAGGCAGAAAAATTTAAGATAATAGAGAAAAGGCATGAGCAAACAACTCTGGTGTGTCACTGCCACCTGTGTGACCACAGGTGGCAGTGCAGCTGGAGTCACTTTTGGGTGGGATGGGTGTTGACGGGCACCACAACACTCATGCTTGCCTGCGCAGGTGGTTGATGCGCCCTTATGTTGATGTCCTGAGGGAAGGAAAAATAGAAAAATGAAAAAAAGACCCACAGCAGCTTGGTGATGCTGACCTTACCCACAAGTCCTGCACCTGGCTACTCGGGCCCTGCCTCACAAACTAGATCCATGTGCAGTAGAGGTATGGGGGCCCCAGGTTCCACACCCGGCTACTCAGGCCCTTCCTCCCAAACCAGATCCTTGTACAATAGAGGTACGAGGGCCCCAGGTTCCATACCTGGCTACTCAGGCCCTACCTCCCAAACTGGATCCATGTACAGTAGAGGTATGGGGGCCCCAGGTTCCATACCTGGCTACTCAGGCCCTTCTTCCCAAACCGGATCCATGTACAGTGGAGGTATGGGGGCCCCAGGTCCCACACCTGGCTACTCAAGCCCTACCTTCCAAACCAGATCCATGTACAGTGGAGGTATGGGGGCCCCAGGTCCCGCAATTGGCTACTCAGGCCCTACCTCTCAAACCAGATCCATGTGCAGTATAGGTATGGGAGCCCCAGGTTCCATACCTGGCTACTCAGGCCCTACCTCCCAAACTGGATCCATGTACAGTGGAGGTACGGGGGTCCTGCCCCCTCCGCCAGAGGGAAAGCTCTGGAGTAACAGGGGAGGTCAGGCAAGTCCTGGGGGATGCCAGGGTGATGGGGCTGTGGTTGGATGCAGCAGATGGGGGCTGGTCAGAGTGTGAAGGGGAAGAAATATCAGTGATAAAATGTTGTTTAATCTTACAGTAGCTTCAGTTCCTCTGTTTTGATTCACTCAGTCTAGTGTAATAGTGATATTCCTACAGTTCGCCAGTTAATGTACTCAGTCGTAGGGGCACTGCTGGCAGCGATAAATACCTTGGTTTAAGCCTTGTTTTTTCTCTACTGCACCCAGTGCCCTTCTAACCTTATACAACTGCCATACTATAGGATTATCGTTATCATAATATCTGGGAATTAGATGGTCTGGGTGTTGGTGATACTCCTGCAGTTTCTTTCTCACTTCAGTTTGTGTTTCCAATGCCTGTTGGTGCCTAATATAGTGCAAACAACCCCTTTCTCTCTACAGTGCATTGTATTGTCTACAGTGTATTACAGACAGCGTGTCCACAGTCCTGAAAGTGCTTCTCTCCCACTAGCTTTTTTACAGACCTCCACCCTAGTTTGTCCCATCCTGTGGCCACAGCCACCCCCCCCCCATACTGTTGGCAAGATCTAGTCATCTGGACCCATGAGTTCAATCTCTAATCATCTTAGATCAGGCCACGACCAACTGCTCAAACCTCAGGTGGAGACATGCTGTCCCACCAGCGCAGTGGTTGGATTTCCACTTGCGTCGCCAATGACCTGGGTTCAGGAATGGACCCGGGAGTTTGAGGGCTGGCCAGGGAGAGAAGGATTGAGTGTCCTGGGGACTGCTCTCCTTCTCCAGGGGAGGGGAAAAAGAGTGTCATGCTCTTTATGCACCCCTGGTGAAGACTGGGAGTCCACTGCGGCCGGCGCTGTCACCTTAGGGGGGCAGGGTAGATGCTGGACATCATTGCACATCTCTGCCCCCAAGGATCCAGCAAGCATCGAAAAAGCTGTCCCCCAGCCATGACAACCTGCTCTGCCACCGTCTCCACTGTCTTCTATGTCTGCCGGGGGGTGGGGTGGGTCCCACTCCCATGGCCATGATCTGTGGTGTAAGCTGGGGCTTGCCTGTAGTGTCCATTGGGGGGAGCCCTCCCAGCGGCCACACCCAGGGGCGCAAGCCTGAGCATGGGGGAATGACAGGCAGGGCAGGTCTAACCTCCGAATGGAGGATTGGGAACCCGAAAAAAAAAAAAAAAACTTGGGTGGAGTATGGCCTTGCTTACCATGCTTCACCTTATTGCTTCACAGTATTAAAAAAATTGCTTAGCCCAGGCTAGAAACATAGAATGTGTCTTCAGGGAAAAAAAACCAAAGGTCCATCCAGCCTGCCCCTTTCCTTGCCTAGCTCAATGCTCAGCCTAGTGCCAGACTGGATTTAGAGATCTGATAGGCCTAGTGACTGATCATCACCCCCTTCCCCAATTATCACTTACCCTCTTCTACCTGTGGGTCTCTCCCTTATTCCTTAAAAGAGTGGATAATGCCAGAACCTTCCCTGCTGCATCCCAAGGCCCCAATTTGCATTTTTACCTTAAGTTAAAAATCATAAAAATACCTCCTGCTGTAGTTTTTAAGTTTATTATGTTCATCCATGGCTTCTGCTTTAAAAGAGTGTCCGCAGCCATCTGTGGCTGCCATGTACATCCTTTGATCGGTCTATGCTAATACACCCTTCTGAATCTGCCATTGGTCAGCAGGGATATCTGCATAAAGAAAGCGAGGGATGTGCATGGCAGCCACAAGATGGCTGCAGACACTCTTAAACTGGAAGCCATGGATGACCATAATAAACTTAAAAACTACAGCAGGAGGTATTTTTATGATTTTTAATTTAAGGTGAAAATGCAAATCAGGGCCTTGGGATGCGGCAGGGAAGGTTTTGACAATATCCATTGTTTTCCTTTAACAACATAATGTGTAACAGCCCGTCAAACTTGTGCATCATCTCCTGCTGATTATTAGCTTTGGTAGCATGTATCTTCATTAGGACTGATACCACAGAGATCTGCAAGAATACCCTTTTGATAATGCACCTCCTGTCACTCATATCTTAACAAATAGTGCTGTTTATTTACAAGATATATTTCAAGGTAAACAAGGTTAAACAGTGCAATCAAGAAAAACATGTGAAAATAAAGGTTTTAAATGGCAAATGCAAGTAAATAAATCTAAACTGATTAAGCTTAGACTTTAGAGACGGAAATGTCAAATTAGCTCAATGGGAAGTAGGTGATTATCTATCAAACCTTTTTACAGCACTCCCTTTAATGACCATAGGGTCACCGCGTTCCTTTAGTTGACCCGCTGCAGGACTGTTGCACAGCATCTATTACTCAGTTTGAAGGTCCCTATGCTAACCATGTACTCCTGTGAGCAGCTATGCTGTCAGTTTGAGTGAGTGGGGTGAAGGGTGCCAAATGGCTTCTTGTGTTAGGAGGTCTGCCTTGATCGGTAGCGGGAAGGGTTTGTCCAGCAGTATTTGATTGATGGAGACAAAGCATGTTTGCCTTGGCCAGTTCGGGGCAACCATAACTACCACTGCTCTGGACTCCTGGATCTTTGAATTACATGTGGCAACAGTGCCAGGGGTGGAAAGATGTATGCCCTCATGAAGTTCCAAGGTACGGATAGGATGTCCACTGGTGTCACAGTGTTTTCTTTGTACTTTGACATGTAAATTGGCATTTGAGTGTTCAATTTTGTGAACATCAGGTTGAGGTTGAATGGCCCTCAATGCTTTTGGATCGTTTGGAAGACTTGCTTGTTCATCTGTCATTCTCCTGGATTTAGCTTTTGTCTGCTGAGCCAGTCTGCCTGTTTGTTCAACTCCCTGGCCACATGCACAGCCGATAGACTAGCTAAGTGTTGTTCTGCCCAAGTCAGCAATCGTGTAGCTTCCCTGGCCATTTGCTTGTGCTTTATCCTCCCACCCCCACCCCGTTTGTTGATGCACACCATAGTGACCCCTGTTATCCATTCTTATCCTGATATAGTGACCTAGGACCCTTCATTGGAAATGCAGTAAGGCTAATCTGACCACTCTGGTGTGTAATACATTAACTTGTAGTTTGACTTCCATTGGTGACTACTTGCTTTGTACTGCTTATGACACTTGGCCAGCTGGTTATGATTGTTCTATGATATTTGTAAAATAAAATGTAGTGTGTGATTTGTCTCACATGGGACAGCCTGTACTGTGGGTGCCCCCCCAGGTCAGTGAAGTGACTAGTGACCTGAAACTAGGAGGTAATTAAAAGACCAGAGAGACTTAATTAAGGATCTCTTGTTCTTCTGTCTTAATTAGAACTGACCCAGCTGCCAGGATCTAGGGTTCTTAAACTTTTATTTATTTTTTTTATTTTTATTTATTTTGTTTTTGTTGACCGGTTAAGTGCACTAGACAAATCCTGCCTATTTTCAGGCACGACCCGGGGAGGGGGATACAGATGAATGCCAACTGACCTTAAACCAGATTAAGCAGTCGGTGGTATTTTTTTTAGTGATGTCTTAGAGGAAAAACATGTTATATCACCATGGTATGAAAAGGTGTAAAATCTTTGACCTGCCTTGGGAACAGGAAACCACACAAGATCAAAAGGAAAGGCTTGATTAAAGACTGTCATAATTTGGGAAATTAGTTTTTGCTGAAGTCACAGTATTTAAAATATCTCCTGACAGGAAGATCATTGTTTGTATATTTTTTATATTCTAAAAGGAGGAGCTAGATGACATCATAGAAGGGGTGTGTGAGAGAGATACAGTTTAACAAGGACTTGTGCCTGATCTTTGAGACATGTCTTTTTGGACTCTTGAGAAACAAGATCTTTGATCTAACTTAAGCATTATAGAGGTAATACATTAGATAGAAAAAGTTCAATTGTATTGTGGTGGGAGTTTATGTTTTGTACTTTAACCTTGTTCTTTTAAGTGATTGTATGCTTTTTGATATAGTGTTCTGTGTTTACATTTTACATATTTTTATCCATTTTAGTAAATATATTATTTTGAAAGACTGCCTGAGTGTGTCTTCGAAGTTCTTTTTGCATGTGATGTACAGAGGATTAAGACTGACAAAAGCTGTTCAAAGCTTGATGGTGTTACTAAACTGGGAAAAGGTATGAAGATACCTAAGATCTTTTATAGAGTTTTAAGGGTTCATTTTGGATACCTGGTTAGGTGCCCTGAGGTGAAAGATATATTGCATCCCCCGAAGAGAATTTTATCTGAGCCTGTATATTTGGGTATGCTAACATAAGGTTCACAGTTTAAATCCCACCAGAACTTGAGACCAAAGGTGATTTGGACCCACAAGCAGACAGGAGGGTTACCCTGTTACCTGTTCACATTACTGCACTCGCAGGTTGGCACTGTGGAAGCCGAGGGCCTGACCTGCTGAGTGTGTTTGTGGCAGATTTGGTTGGCAGCAGTGCAGATAAAATTGGTGACACAAGCTTTAACTGTTCAGTGTGTCAGCTTAATACTGTACAGCTCACTTGCAAACTAAGGTAGTGATTTATTTTTAAAAAGGAAACAGAATTATATAATTTTGCTTACAGTCAAGTTCCTACCTGTTTCATGTTTTTTTCTCAAGTGCAAGTTAGAGTAGCCATAGTTAGGGAAGAAAATGGCTTCCAACTACAGCAGGCACACTGTAGACTACTTGAAGCAGTTGTGCCAGGACAGAGGAGTCCTGCATGAGGGGAGAGTCACCAAGCAGAACCTCATGGATGCCCTGATGGCAGCAGATGCCCAGAGCATCGAGTCACTGACTGTGACTGTAAGGGAGCAAACCTTGAGCATGGAGGGGCTATGGGCCAGTGCAGTGTCCAGATCCAGTGAGGATGACAGCAGGGCCAGTGCCAGCGAAGGGCCACAGCAGCAGGGGAAGGTCACCAGCATTCTGAAGCCAGAAGCAATCAAGCTGCAGATTGAGTTACGCAGAATGGAGCTGGAGTTCCAGAGAGAAGAGAAGCAAGAACAAGGAGAGGGGGACCATGAGGAGAGTGTGAGCGCCAGAGGCGACATGAATTGGAGAAGTTTCAACTCCAACCACTAGCACCAGAGCAGGTAAGTGGCTTGGGTTTAACTGGAACTACAGGACTGGCTTACAAACTGAATTCCAAATTGATAGCTGAATTTAAAGAGGGGGAGGATATGGATGCCTTTTTAAATTCCTTTGAAAAAGTTTGTATTCAGGCAGAAATTCCTAGAGGGTCCTGGAGCTTCCAGCTATTCCCGATACTTACTGGGAAAGCTCAGGATGCATTGGGTCAAATGGACAATGAGGACAGTAATGATTACAGCAAACTTAAAGCTGCACTGTTACAAAAGTTTGATTTAACTGCAGAAGCATATGGAGCTAAATTCCGTAAGCTCAGGAGAAGCTCTGACATGAGCTATGAGGAGCTAGCCATGAAACAACGTTAGTGGGAGGGAAATTGAAGCAAACTATGTAGGTAAAATTGAAAATGCTGTTTTGTTAGAACAGTTTTTTGGGGCATGTCCAGCAGAGCTGAAAACTTGGCTGGAGAACTGAGATCCCAAAAGAGTACAAGAGGCTGCTGAACTCTCGGACAGCTATGCCAAGAACAGACCTGCTCTGAGAACGAATGGGGTGGGCGTGGCAGTGCAGAAAGGGAAAAGTGCACCTTCAGGGCAGCTAAAACCCTTACTGCCTTCACCAAAACCAGTTAGCCCCAGGTTTCAAAGAAAAGAGTTCTCTGAGAAAATAAATGAATGTTGGCTTTGTAAAGAAACTGGACATATTGCCAGACAGTGTCCTAAAAGGACGAGCAATATGCAACATGGGGCTATGAAAGAAGTGGGTTGTTTGTGTTTCCCTGGAAGCATGCCTGTGAACATGAGGGAACACATGCACCCAGTCACGGTGAATAGTGTACAGACACAAGGGTTAAGGGACACAGGGGCATCTCTGACATTGGTAAAAGGGGATCTGGTAGAGGCTGGTCAGCTTATACCCAATGAATTTGTAACTGTACAAGGATTCACTGGTGAGAAGACCACATTGCCACTCTCTAGTGTTCTCCTAGACTGGGGTGAAACAGGGGGAACTGTGCAACAGGTGGCTGTAGCCAAAACTTTAACAGTTGATGTCATCCTTGGCAACAATCTCAAACAGGGGATGGCATGTGCAGTTACCCACAGCCAAGCTGCAAGGGAAAATGTTAGTTTCCTGGACCCCACAGAAGCCATCGTGGAAACCACTGGGAGGCTGGTTCCCCAGCCTGTGTCTCCTGATATGGAGACTAATGAAAAGGGGGTAGAAATTTCCCCAGTAGCAGTTAACCACACAGCTACAGAGGGTTACTCTGAAGAAGGCGGGGTGACCCATTGTCAGAGGGTTAGAGATGACAGTGATGCTGAGTGCCCTGATGCTAGTGCTAGTAACCCTAGTTTAGAGACTGAAAGGGACCTGTCCCATGCCTTGGGAATATGTAAGGAATTTGTAGCTGCTCAGAAAAATGACCCTAGTCTAGATAAACTGAGGGCTTGGGCACACTCTGATGGAGCACAGGGAGGTGACGGTAAACATAAAGTTTATTGGGAAAATGGACTTATGTATACTCAGGCTATGAAGAAAGAGGGAGGGGTGATAGGCAGGCAGCTTGCCATTCCCCAGGGGTACCGTGAGCAGTTGCTCAAGATTGCACATGATAGTCCCTTGTCTGGTCTTCTGGGAATTGCGTGCACTATGCAGCAATTGGCCCACAAATTTCTATTGGCCCAACTTCACCCAGCAGGTGAAGGAGTATTACAGGTCTTGTCACCGGTGCCAAGAAATAGGGAAGGCAGGTAAGAAAACCCAAGCCACCCTAATTCCAATGCCCATAATGAAGTAGCCATTCCAGAGGGTGGGAATGGATATTGTGGGGCCTTTAAATACCCCCAGCTCCTCCAGGAAGAGATTCATCCTGACTGTGGTGGATTACGCCACCCGGTATCCAGAGGCAGTCACCCCATCCTCACTGAGGACAGACAAAGTGACAGATGCCTTACTTGGGATTTTCTCCCATGTTGGGTTTCCACAGGAGGTTATCACCGATCGAGGGAGTTCTTTTATATTGGACCTGATGAAATGTTTGTGGGAGAAGCATGGGGTTGTGCAAAGGTGCATGACACCTTATCACCCACAAGTCAATGGGCTTGTGGAAAGATTTAATGGTACCCTGAAGGCAATACTCTAAGTGTTTGCTGATCAGCGTGGGAGGGACTGGGAGAAATACCTTCCCCACCTGTTGTTTGCATACAGGGAGGTGCCCCAAGAGTCAGCAGGATTTCCTCCCTTCGAACTCTTATATGGACACTGGGTATGTGGGCCCCTAGACTTGATCTGGGAGGACTGGGAAGGCAAGCACGCCACCCAGGGCACTCACATAGTGGATTACATCCTTAGGTTTAGGGAAAGGCTAAAGGAGCTTATGGGGACAGCCCAGAGCAACCTTGCAGCTGCCCAACAGAAACAAAAAGTGTGGTAAGACCGCAGAGCCAGAGCTCACTCGTACACGGTGGGTCAGGAAGTCATGGTCCTTATCCTGGTCTGGAAAGACAAGCTGCAGACTGAGTGGGCAGGACCGTACAAAGTAGTTAGGAAGGTAAATGACATGAATTATATCATAGAGTTACCTGACTGAAGACATACAGAAAGAATGTACCATGTCAACATGATGAAGCCATATGCTACTAGGGCTGACATGGTGTTTGCAGTATGCAGTCCTGGCGAGGGGACGGACGAAGGAGACCCCCTTCTGGACTTGCTGGAAGAAAGCAAGCAGGAGTCCTCTGTGGAGGCAGTTAAATTGTCTCCTTGGACAAGATCCAGGAAGTAAGGGAGGTTTTAGCAGACTTTGCCCACCTGTTTAGCGCCAAGTCTGGGTTAACCCCCTTAGTGATGCACAATGTGGAAACAGGGACACAGATGCACATACAGTGGACAGCATATCGGGTGTCAGAGGCTGTCCAAAAGGACATTAGGAAGGAGGTGGAGGAAATGCTGGATTTAGGAGTAATCCAGAGATCCTACAGCCCCTGGACCTCACCTGTAGTCCTTGTGCCCAAGTCAGATGGCTCTACTCATTTCTGTGTGGACTGTCATGGACTGAATGCATTCACGAAGTCAGACGCCCACCCGATGCCCCAGACAGACAAACTCATGGACAAGTTGGGAGGGGCGACATATCTTACGACTACTGACCTGACAAAGGGTTATTGGCAGGTAGAGTTAACTGACAGAGCTAGGGAGAGGTCAGCCTTCATTTTTCTGATAGGCTTATTTGAATTTAAAGTAATGCATTTGGAATGAAGAATGCCCCGGACACTTTCCAAAGGTTGGTGAACCAGGTGTTGAATAATGCTGAGGAGTACACCATGGTGTACTTGGATGACATTGCCATCTTTAGTGCCAACTGGGAGAAACACCTGTCCCACCTTAGGGAAGTGCTGGGCAGGATGCAGAGGGCCGGGCTCACTATTAAACTGAAAAGTGCCAGGTAGCCATGGCTGAAGTGGCATACCTCAGGCATGTTGTAGGCTGGGGACAGCTCCATCCTAACCAAGTAAAAATAGAGGTGATCAAGTCACGGCCCAGGCCAGAAATGCAGAAGCTGGTCAAGAGTTTTCCATGGACAGCAGGGTACTATAGGAATTTTGTACCCAATTATAGTGCCCTGGCTGCTCCCCTATCTGACCTAGTAAGGAAAAAGATGCCTATGAAAATTACCTGGGAACCAACCTGTGAAAAAGCCTTTACCAGACTGAAGGAGGCACTGTGCAGTGCTCCTGTATTGACAAGTCCTGATAATAGCAGACCCTTTATAGTTCAGACTGATGCCTCAGACATGGGTATTGGGGCAGTACTGAGTCAGACATCCAACCAAGGGAAATATCACCCTGTAGTGTACTTGAGTAAAACATTACTTCCCAGGGAGCAGGCATACTCTACTGTGGAAAAAGAGTGTCTTGCCATAGTGTGGGCCCTGAAGAAGTTAGAGTCATACTTATACGGGCAGCATTTTGAGGTACAAACGGACCACAACCCCCTTGGTTTGGCTGACCCAAATGGGAAAAACTAATGGTAGACTATTAAGATGAAGTCTTGCCTTGAAAGGGTATAACATGACAATCTTACATAGGGCTGGAGCGACTAATCAGAACGCTGATGGCCTATTGCATCTCTATGAGGAATGAACTGACTTGTGGGGCTCATTCCATGCAGGGGATAGAGACCCAAATTCAGTCTAGGTGGGGAGGATTGTAATGCTTGGCCAGCTGGTTATGATTGTTCTATGATATTTGTAAAATAAAATGTAGTGTGTGATTTGTCTCACATGGGACAGCCTGTGTTGTGGGTGCCCTCCCAGGTCAGTGAAGTGACCAGTGACCTGAAACCAGGAGGTAATTAAAAGACTAGAGAGATTTAATTAAGGGTCTCCTGTTCTTCTGTCTTAATTAGAACTGACCCAGCTGCCAGGATATAGGGCTCGTAAACTTTTATGATGTCTTAGAGGAAAAACATGTTATACCACCATGGTGTGAAAAGTTGTAAAATCTTTGACCTGCCTTGGGAACAGGAAACCACACAAGATCAAAGGAAAGGCTTGATTAAAGACTGCCATAATTTGGCAAATTAGTTTTTGCTGAAGTCACAGTAGTTAAAACATCTCCTGACAGGAAGATCATTGTTTGTATATTTTTTATATTCTAAAAGGAGGAGCTAGATGACATCATAGAAGGGGTATATGAGAGAGATACAGTTTAACTAGGACTTGAGTCTGATCTTTGAGTCATATCTTTTTGGACTCGTAAGAAACAAGATCTCTGATCTAACTTAAGCACTATAAAGAGGTAATATGTTAGATAGAAAAAGTTTAATTGTATTGTGGTAGGAGTTTATGTTTTGTACTTTAACCTTGTTCTTTTAAGTGATTGTATGCTTTTTTATATAGTGTTCTGTGCTTACATTTTACATATTTTTATCCATTTTAGTAAATATATTATTTTGAAAGACTGCCTGAGTGTGTCTTCAAAGTTCTTTTTGCATGTGATGTATAGAGGGTTAAGACTGACAAAAACTGTTCAAAGCTTGATGGTGTTTCTAAACTGGAAAACGGTAAGAAGATACCTAAGGTCTTTTATAGAGTTTTAAGGGTTCATTTTGGATACCTGGTTAGGTGCCCTGAGGTGAAAAATATATTGCATCCCATGAAGGGAATTTTATCTGAGCCTGTACATTTGGGTATGCTAGCATAAGGTTCACAGTTTGAATCCCACCAGAACTTGAGACCAAAGGTGATTCAGACCCACAAGCAGACAGGAGGGGTTACCCTGTCTGTTACCTGTTCACATTACTGCGCTCGGAGGTTGGCACTGTGGGAGCAGAGGGCCTGACCTGCTGAGTGCGTTTGTGACACTGCTTACTCTTCCAGCACTGCTCCCCATCCTAGCAGGCTTGCAATGATATCTACTGTGGTGAACACCTGCTTGTCCAGGGTCACCCCTTGTGTCAGACTTTCCACTCAGGTCCACCATCGTATGGACCGTCTCACTCATTCTGGCTGAGTCAGCCTCTTGTGGTGGTTCTGCTCGGTATGGTTTCAATTGTCCAGCAGAAACCTTTGCAGTGTTCTCACATGTAATCTTGCTCAGTTGTGCAGATCGATACAGGATGCTATAATCCTTAATAGCTGTATCAGGTCTCATGCCGCTGGGCATTTGTGGGCCAACAGTCTGTTGCCATGGTATACCAGATTGCTCATTCTTTCATTTGTCAGTCTTACTGTTTCTAGTGTCATGTTGAACACTGTTTCTGAGGTGTTCTGTGGTTGATGTTGGGTCGAGGTGTCGAGAACCATGACTGGGATGTCAACATACCAGGGTACACAATCTACAGAAGGGACAGGGAAGGTAAAAGAGGAGGTGGAGTAGCTCTATACATAAGGGAAGGGATCAAAGATATAGAACTAAAAAGTAAAGGGGGAGGACAAGAGGCACTCTGGGTCACCTTGGAGACAGGGAATGGTATCACAATCCGCACAGGGGTTGTATACAGACCCCTGCCTCAAGGGCAGGAAATGGATAACAAAATGATAGAGGACATTCTCAAAATGGCTGAAAAGGGGGAGATACTGTTGATAGGGGACCTGAATATGCCAGATGTTAACTGGATAACATGTACTGCAGCCACATCCAAGAGCAGGGTCATTCTCGATGCCCTGCAGGGGGCAGGCCTTAGACAGCTAGTGTTGGAACCCACTCAGCAGGGAGCAATACTAGACCTGGTACTCTCAAATGGAGAGAGGATCACAAATTTAGAAGTCAGTAGACATCTGGGAACAAGCGACCACTGCACAGTGTGCTTTGTAATGAGCACAACCATGGAGCTAAGCCATACAAAAACAAGGATACTGGACTTTAGAAGGGCTGACTTTGGCAAAATGGGTGAATACCTGAAGAATGCATTAGCAAATGACCAAAAAGGAGGGGTGGAAGAACAATGGAGAAAAATCAAAACTGCCATCATAGAGGCAACAAGCCTTTGTGTGAAACAAATAAAGAAAACAAAGCGGAGTAAAAAACCACTATGGTTCTGAAAAGAGGTGGCAGGGAAGATTAAGGAGAAAAAGGCTGCATTCAAAAAGTATAAGGAACCACAGTAGGAGCATGACAGGGAACTGTATCAATTAAAGCAGAAAGAAGTGGGGAAGGCAGTCAGACTAGCAAAGGCCCAAACCGAGGAAAAAATAACCAACTCAGTTAAGAAGGGGGATAAAACCTTTTATAGGTACATTAGGGAGCATAGAGAGGTTAAGGGAGGGATAGTGAAGATTAATAAAGGAGAGGGGAGGTGGGCAGAGGGAGACAGTGAAAAGGCAGAGATACTGAATGAATACTTTTGCTCAGTATTCACAAAAGAAGATGAGGAGGAGTTACCTAAACCAGACAATAGAAGCACTCTGGGTAGGGGTTGACACCAGTCCATTCACAGAAGAAAGAGTCCTGAAAGAACTCCTAAAACTCAAGGGGACAAAGCAATGGGCCTGAGGGGATTCACCCCAGAATCCTAAAAGAACTAAGGGAGGACCTAGTGACACCACTGACAACGCTTTTTAACAAATCATGGCAGGATGGGGTGGTACCTGAGGACTGGAGGAGGGCAGATGTGATTCCCCTTCACAAAAGTGGGAGCAAGGCAGAAGCAGGAAACTACAGACCTGTAAGTTTGACCTCAGTGGTAGGGAAAATGATGGAATCACTTCTGAAAGAAAGAATTGTTGAGTATCTAGAGGCTAGAGGGGTGCAGAACCCAAAGCAGCATGGATTTACAGCAGAAAGGTCATGTCAGACGAATCTAATTGATTTCTTTGACTGGGTGGCCAAAGTAATAGACCAGGGAGGGGCTGTGGATATGGCCTACCTAGACATTAGCAAGGCATTTGACACAGTACCGCACAAAAGATTAATAATCAAGTTAGCCACCCTGGGAGTGGGTCCCAGGGTGGTAGCCTGGGTAGCAAACTGGCTGCACAACAGGACACAGAAGGTAATAGTGAATGGAACACATTCCGAAGAAAGGGGGGTTACTAGTGGAGTACCTCAGGGCTCAGCACTGGGTCCAGTCCTCTTTAACATCTTCATAGGTGACATTGCAGAGGGTCTGGAGGGAAAGGTATGCCTCTTTGCAGATGACACAAAGATCTGTAACAGAGTTGATACACAAGAGGGGGTAGAAAAGATGAAAAGGGACTTGGCAAGGTTGGAGGAATGGTCAGACATATGGAAACTTAGATTTAATGCAAAGAAGTGCAAAGTAATGCACCTGGGAAACCAAAACCCAGGAGAAGAGTACACAATAGCAGGGAGGTACTAACAACAACAAAAATGGAAAGGGATCTGGGGGTAGTAATATCAGATGACCTAAATGTGGGTAAGCAATGTGAAAAGTCGGTAAGGAGAGCCAGGGGGATACTGAGATGCATAGGAAGGGGAATCACAGGTAGAAAAAGGGAAGTGGTTGTCCCTCTATACAGACAGTTGGTGAGACCCCATCTGGAATACTGTGTGCAGTTTTGGAGACCTCATCTATGCAAGGACATAGACAGGATGGAAGCAGTCCAGAGGAGGGCAACTAAAATGGTGCAGGGTCTGTAGCAGAAACCATATGAAGAGAGACTGAGAGAGCTTAATATGTATACTCTTGATGAAAGGAGGGACAGGGGGGACATGATAGAAATGTTCAAGTACCTCAAGGGAATCAACAAAGTCCAGGAGGGTAGCATCTTTCAGAAAAAGAGATGTGTAAGAACAAGGGGGAACAATTTAAAGATAGAGGGGGGACGGCTCAGGGGTAATGTGAGGACATTTTTTTTCATGGAGAGAATGGTGGATGCATGGAACAGCCTTCCGGAGGAGGTCGTTGGGTCTAAAACAGTGGGGGAATTCTAACATGCATGGGACAGACACAAGGCAATTATAGTGGGGGGTTGCAGGAAGTAGGCTGTTAGTTAACTAGAATCTGCAGCTTATCCAGTAGGTAGGGAAATGGGCAGACTGGGTGGGCCAAGTGGTCCTTATCTGCCATCAAAGTCTATGTTTCTATGTTTCGATGAGGTTGCTCTTTGTTCTGTTGATAACCCAATCATGTTCAGAAGGATTTCTTGGGCTCTGAGTGTGGCCTGTGGGGCTGCTGTCTTGGACCTGGCTCTTATCAGCTAGTCATCTAAATAGGGGATGACTTGTATGCCATCCTTAGAATGACCACTAGGACTGCCACCACTGTCATAAATACTCAAGGAGCGGATGTTAGCCTGAACTGGAGGCATTTGTACTGGAAGTGGAGGCCGAGGATGCAGAACCTTAAGAATTTTTGGTGTGCTAGCCCTATTGGGATGTGGAGGTAAGCGTCCTTTAGGTCTGTTGAGGTCAAGGATTCCCTTTCCTGACTACTGCAGTAGTTGACCAGAGTATCTTCACTTTTAACTTCTTGTATTGGATGAACTTGTTTAAGAAATACAAGTCCCGTCTGAGGCGTAGATAATCCCTCTTTTTTTGTACTAAGAAGAATATGGAGTAGACTCCTGATTGTTGCTGTTGTTTTGCTACAGGTCTGATGGCTCTGTCCTGTTGTAATTTGCTTATGGTAGTTCTTACTTGTGGCCGTGGCAATTTGGTTGAGGTGACATGCGGTACCATGAGCTTGTTGTTTTTGGGCAACTGTGCAAATTCTATTGTTTGTCCCCTTGAGACTGCTACCAGCACCCATTTGTCCATTATTGTTTCTGTCCAGGTTTTGGCAAAGGCCTGGAGTCTTCCTAGAAACATAGAAACATAGAATCTGATGGCAGATAAGGACCGCCTGGCCCACCTAGTCTGCCCATTTTGCTACCTAACAGATAATCTGCAGATCCTAGTTAACCAACAGCTTACTTCCTCCTACCCCCCACTAGGACTGCCTTATGTCTGTCCCATGCATTCTTGAATTCCCCCACTGTTCTTGACTCCACAACCTCCTCAGGGAGGCTGTTCCGTGCATCCACAACCCTCTCCGTGAAAAAAAACTTCCTCACATTACCTCTGAGCCGCCCTCTATCTTCAAATTGTGCCCCCTTGTTCTTGCACATCTCTTTTTCTGAAAGATGCTACCCTCTTGGACTTTGTTGATTCCCTTGAGGTACTTGAAAGTTTCTATCACGCCCCATCTCCCTTCTTTCCTCAAGGGTATGCATATTAAGCTCCTTTAGTCTTTCTTCATATGTCTTCTGGTGCAGACTGCACCATTTTGGTTGCCCTCCTCTGGACAGCCTCCACTCTGTTTATGTCTTTGTGGAGATGGGGTCTCCAGAACTGCACACAGTACTCCAGATGGGGTCTCACCAACTGTCTGTACAGGTGGATAACAACTTTCTGTTTTCTACTACTGATGCCTCTCCCTATGCATCCCAGTATCCCCCCAGCCTCCCTTACTGCTTTCTCACATTGCCTGCCCACCTTTAGGTCATCTGATATAATTACCCCCAGGTCCCTTTCTATTTTTACTGTTGTCAGTATCTCACCCGCATCCTCCTACTGGTATTTCAACTCCCTGGGCCTTGCACCCCTCATGTTTGATAGACTATGTTTCCATATACCAGGCGGCTGCTCCTTCTCACTTTCACCTGTTCTTCCCAGCCTCATTATTATTGAAATCCTCTCTTTTGTTGAAGTAGTTCATTTTAAACCCAAAGTTTCTGGCTTCTCCATTTTGAAAATAGCTGTTTTTGTGGCCCCTTTAAAAATGACTCTGAAATCTATTCTTTCTAAAACTGGAGAGGTCCTGATCTCTCCTAGGCTATGTCCCCTCCATCCTCCCCTATGCTTTATGAACTTCTCCATGCTTGGGCCAAAGACTAGTTTGCTCTTGAATTGGAACTTCACCAGCCTCTACTATGGTTCCTGATCTGCCTGCCATAATTTTAGCCATAGGTGTCTTCTTCCTCTATCAGCTGTGGCTGTGACCTGTGTCGTCATCTTGAATGTATCTATGGCTGCATTAGCCACATACTTAATACCTTGCAGGGCATATTGCATTGTCGCTGTATGCTTACTTGACTTGGGCATGTCCTCTTGGATGGACTTTAAGCACCTCAGGATGGTTCTGGTTGTGTAGATGGATGCTGTGGCTGCCTTAGTTGCCATACTCAGCATCTCATGTGCCTTCTTGATGGCATCTACTGCCTTTTTGTTGGCTGGATCCATTAGGGCTGAGGAGCCCTCGGACGGCAGGACTGTACTTTACTGAAGGAGGCTATCTCAGGATCCACCTTAGGCAGTTGTGACAATAGCACCTGTTTGTCTTCCTGTAGGGGGTGCCTTTTGTCAAAGGCCGACTTCTCCCTTGTTCTGGCTGGGTCTGGAGCATTCCCTTCCTTGCTTAGCAGTACCTCGAATGCCTTGCATACTGGGAATGTGGTGAGCCTACGGTCAGGAATGGGAGTGCTGTAAACAGGTACTCTCGTAATTGCTTTTATCAGGTGAGTAAACTTCCATTCATTCTTGTCACTGCAGCTCTGAATTTGCTGCACCACAACAGTACTAATTCCCTTTTTCTCCTCTTTGTTGTTCTGAAAGAGACAGTGAGTGGCCTGATGTTCAAGCTCTACTCCACATTCTTTGTTCTGAATCCCGGGACTGAAAGACCCCCAACCTCTTAACATTCCCTCATTTTATTTGCAAAGATCAAAAGGGGGCCCTGTCACAAGAATTATGACGGGCTTAAAATTAGTAAAGTGGCAATTAAGCTCCCTCTCTGAGGCCCCACCGGTAAGCCATCAACACCTTATGGGCTAGGGAATGCTCATCACCTTGCTGATACGTAGCATATAGCCAGTTTGTCCTTCAATAAAATCAGCACTTTGAATCACATTTTGCCAGCTGGGAGAGACCTAGCTGTTGAAAACAAAGGCATATAGTTGGATTTTTTTCTGAATAAAAATTATACACATATGTGCCACATCATTGTATTGATTTAAAACAAAAGTATCTGTTAGTGGAAAAAAATCATCACTTTTTTTAATAATACTGTAATATATGTCTGACAAAAACAGCAATATATGCATTTTTCTTTATATCTTATTTCTGAACAGAGATATATGGTTTTAAGTTTTTAAGGTTCCTGCTCACTTGCCACACCCACCGTGAATAAGTGAAATACCTTGCTGTGATGTGCTGCTGTTTACCATCGGAAACATGTGCCGATCCCAAACGTACACATGCGCAGTTGGAATCCAATATTTGCAAAGATCAAAAGGGCTCCATCTCATAGAACATAGAAACATAGAAACATAGAAGTTGACGGCAGATAAGGACCGCAAGGCCCATCCAGTCTGCCCATTTCTTTTTCTACCTTATAAATGTGCCATCGGCCTTTGCTCTGTCAGTGACCTATCTATTCATAGTCATTTGTATTGCTCCCTTATGCCTATCCCATGCCTGTTTGAAGCCCTGCACTGTATTCATAGCCACCACTTCTTGTGGTAAGCCATTCCATGCATCTACCACCCTTTCTGTGAAAAAGAATTTCCTCACATTCCCCCTTAATCTCCCCCCTAACCCAATCTCACTAGAATTATAGTACTATATTGTTAAAAAGTAACCACAAAATAAGTCATTTTTATGGTTGCCATGTGTGTGTGCACAGCGTACATTCTGATATGGTAGTTGGGTTTTGAGAGGCATGGCACTGTCCGTCCAGTGCAGAACAGTGTTTTAGGGGCATGACAGTGCCACACCAATAAACAGCTGAGATGAATATAATGGAGTTTTGGCTTACTGGGCAGAGACAGCACAAACTTCAAAAGAAACAGCCAACCTAATCATGGGTCGGCTCTTCCCTTTGATCTACTCCACCCACCAAGCAAGTAGATCCATCATCAGCCTGGAATGTGAAACATGCAGTGGCTCATGCCAGTTGTAACAGGAAACCGTCCATTGATGTCTGTTATTGGTGCTGCCACCCCCGTGACTGTCCCCCTGCACCCAACCCTCCCTCTCAGCACCCCCCAAACATAACACTAATGATGGGGGTGCCCAGTCTCCCAGTGTCGTGACCTGAAAGAAAGAAAACCTTCCTTTGCAGTTTTTTTTTTTTTTTACACTGACACTAGGGTGCCCAATGTTGCTGTCGCTTTCTGTTGCTGCTGCCCCTGTAACTGTTCTGCCCACCCAAACTGCCCTCTCAGCACCCACCACCACAACCCCCACGAACTTAGCACTGACACTGGGGGTGCCCAGTTCCCTAGTGTTGCAACTTAAAATAAAGAAAACCTTCCTTCATAGTTTTTTGTTCTTCATGTTGTTTAATAAACTCTTTAAAGCGGAACTGTCATCAACAGTGTTTCTTAATGGGGGAGATCACGTGATGCTACTGTGAAGCTAGCAGCACCACAGACTGGCTCCCATCCCGTCTCTCAGTTTTTCACCAATTTCTACAGCTAATTCTCGACCTTTTCTCCACAGGCTAGCAATACAGACTTCGGATAGCCTCCTGACACACCAGAGGTGAAGTCTCCAGAGAAAATGGTAACAAAAAGCATCTGGCAATGGTTACCATAACTGTGGCCTATCGCTGGCATGGAGGCCGAAATGTGCCAGGCGCCCTTGACTCATACCCCACTGCAATCTCCTGAAAAGGGGCCGAAGAGGTCCAAAAGTCAGTCTGGGGCCTCATCCAAATTGATTGCAACCTCGGTAGCTCTGCAAACCCCAACTCCTCTATCGGAGAATAAATATTTGGAGGAGTTACAACCCTACAAACTAGCACTGCAAGAAATCACGGCAGAGCTTAAAACACTGAGCGGGGAACTTGCCGACACCAACCAAGCTATCTCTGATGTTACAGTCCGAAAGTCATCTCTGGAGAGATGGAAAGGCAAAATCGACCCAGAAATCATCAGTCTGCTGCAAAGTCTATACAAAACTAAATCCAAACTAGAAGATCTGGAAGGCCGAAGTCGCAGAAACAACATAATAATCTTTAGCCTTCCAGAGGATACTGAGGGACCAACACTTTTCCTCCAGAGAATGCTCACCAAGATCACCGGGCCCTCTCCCAACAACACCACATATATTATAGAGAGGGTCTACCACTCACTACGACTAAAACCAGCAGTGGGAAAGCCACCCCATCCTTTAATTTTAAAATTTCCAAATTACTTAGACAAGATCCATGTCCTGGGCAAGTCAGAGAGCTCCAACAAGTGTTGTGTGAAGGCCAGCAACTCAGATTTGCCCAAGATTTACCCACCACAGTTAGACAACAAAGAGGGGAGTACCATCCTTTAGTGACAAAGCTTATAGCTTCTGGAATTAAATACAAGGTGCAGTACCCCTCCTGTCTCGCTGTATTTACCACAGGATCCGGGCATAACTATCATACAGCTCAGCAAGCTCTCCCAGCACTGCAGCCCCTGCTTTCAGATCTGTTTCCTGTTCACTGATGGTTTCCAGTGTGAGGGTCCTGCTAGACTGTTGCAAAACACAGCACAAATGTTCACATCTTCCTGTGTGAAGGTTTGATGTTGTCAGGTCTGACCGCAAGAGGGCAGTAAAGTACTGTGTTGTCTGGATCCCATTTTAATTATTTAGCACCAGGGAGTTCCCTTCTGTTTGCTTCGAGTTTCCATGTTGTCTTCTGCCTTATTAATGTCACCCGATGTTTGATTTGCTATGCATAGACTGCTTCAAGACATTACTTATCCTTTTTGCTGCCCGGTACGACAGTTCTTGATTCCAGGTATCATAGTGTGTTACGATACTGACTGGACTTTAATTGACAGCCAATTGAGTAGTTTTTGCCATGCTCTCTTGTGCACTGCCACTCTTCCAGTCTAACTGAGGATTCCACCGTAAAAATGCCTTGCCCATTGTTTAATTTCTTTTTATTATTTTTTTCCTGTACTTTAGGATTCTTGGGACTGGCAAGCTGTATCCAGGAAACACACATGGTCTTCATTCTGACGACCATCGTTTTTGGTTGCTGTTTAAGTCCTCTGTACATAGTTTTTCTCAGGGGTACTTCAGTTGTCTACAACTGAGAAATCATTCTTTTTTTTGGACTTTTGTCAATAAAGCTATCTTATGATGCTGTTAATAGGGGCAGGGGGGGGGTTAGTGGAGGTATTGCAGTTTCGACAGGGTGTTATGTGCTATGATAGGGAGAGGGAGGTATCCACAGCTGTCTGATGTGCATATTCCATTATATTATTTTCTCCTTTGCTATACTTTACCAGGCTGCAGATTATGGCAGGCCGAGCATTATGTCAGTCCAGGGTGGGCTCCATATGCTATGCTTGGAAAACGGGCACTGGGTTAAAGGGAGGGAAGGGGAAGGATTGGGGGGGGGGTCAAAATGTTAATTATCTTCCTAATTTTTTTTGTGAACCAATTACTGCTTGCTTAAGAGGATGCAAGAACAGACTTGGGGGAATATGCCGATATCAACCAGAAGGGGTACTTAGAACTATGGTCCTTCTCTTACTTCAATCTCTCAGGGTTAGCTATATTCCATGACAGGAGCTGTTCAAGGGGGGTTGGGGGTTTTAGGGAATTGGTACGCATTGGAATCAGCAATAAGATTTTTTGTACAGAGAGACCTGTTTATTGCTATACTGATCTGTGTCAAAAGGATGTTATATCATTAAGGGAATTGTATGGCCAGTTATAAGGTATGTTCCTGGAATGTGAAAGGTGCCCAATCTCCTGTGAAATGAGCAAAAATACTGCTGCATCTTCACAAGCTAGATGTTGACATTGCCTTTCTCCAAGAAACCCACTTGCCCTCATCCCAGGTCCTCCAGTTTAGGAGGACCTGAGTGGGTCAAGCATTGAGAACAGGCCCTCATACCCGTAGAGGGGGAGTGGCTACATTAGTAGCTTGCATATTGCCCTTCCAACTGCTGGACACCATAGCAGACATCCAAGACAGGTTTATTCTAAAGCCACTCTGAGGTCTTTCTAGGGTCAATCTACAGTCCAACGGTAGATGATACTCTGTTTTTTACAACGCTTATGGCCGAGCTAACCCCATGGTCTTCTTGTCCTCTTTTGCTGTGTGGAGACTGGAATCTGGCTTACTGCAATATTCTATATCACTGTAGAACCAGTAATTCCTCTCTCTCCCCTGTGCAGCTCACCATCAGGGAAATGATGGTTATATTGGGTTTAATTGATCCATGGAGAGCCCTCTTCCCTTCCCAGAAAGAGTACTCTTTCCATTCTATCCCCCACAACTCATTCTCTAGGTTTGATTACTTTCTCCTGGATATTGGGCATCTTTCTTCAGTACTGTCATGTACTTACCTCCCTAAAGTAATTTCTGATCATCATCCCACCTTACTGTACTGGAGTCCTGTCCACCCTGCTACCCGAGATAAGGTTTGGAGATTTAATTGCCAATTACTGAAGTCTGACAATCTCATATCCCATCTCCAGACTTTTCTTACCAATTTTTTAAATATCAGTTCTCCTACCATGCCCAAACAAGACGTGCTCTGATGGGCTTTAAAGTGCAGTCTTAAGAGCGAGATTATCCGTTTGACCACCATTAGGAAAAAGATTGCCTCTCGGGTTACATCTCATCTTCTCCAAGAAATAAGGAGAGTAGAATTGTCACTTCCTAGTTCCCCCTCTCTGGAGAATCTCAACAACTTAGAAATTCTCAGAGATTGCTACAACCTATTACTAACTGAAAAAGCTGAGCATCTCCTCCAGTGATCCAAGATTCGGTATTTTAATCAGGGAGACAAAGCAGACAAATTACTGGCCCTTCGGTTATGGGCCCAAGCTGCAGATAGTATAATACCTTCTATTTGCAGTTCAATTGGCCATCTTGTTACCTCCCCCCAGGACATACGTCACTGCTTCTGGGACTATTATCAAGCACTATATTCTCACCCAAACACCCCTTTCTGTTCCAAGGTGGTAGACCAATTCATACAGAGCATCCAGCCTCTGCACCTAGAGGAACACCAGACAGCTGTATTGAAGGCCCCTCTCTCGGCAGCAGAGATATGTTCCGCCATAGACACATTGCCATTAAACAAAATGCCAGGCCCAGACGGCTATGCTACAGAATTCTACAAAGATCTTAAAAAGCAGTTAGCTCCTGTTCTATTAAATACATATAACTACATCTATGAGCATGGTATGTCTGATTGTTCTCTTACAGAAACTAGGGTTGTCAGAACTAGTTTGAGCAAGATTCGAACCCATCTCGAACCCTGGTGTTCGAGTTCTAATTTAGGACTCGAACACTAGAGGGTTCGCAAAAGGGTTTGAATCTTTGTAAAAAAAATCTTATTTTTCTGTTTTCTGGTAAGCGTATCCTCCCAAGTCCCGAATGCAAATTTTCAGCCCATTGAAAAATCTTACCCGAGTCTTCTACTCGACCCTCGCCTGCTCCCATCCCGATGCAGTTACTGTTCTTGGTGGGGGACAATAGAGATCGCGCTTGTGTACCTCTTTGATCCCAGTCACCATCATCATCACCGTATCACCACCTGACCAACTGCTCTGCAGTCATGTGGTGCTCATACCAGCACAGTATTTAAGTCGCGTGGCCGCGCTCACAGTTCATTGAAAGGAGTTGCAGTTCTGTTGTGCCTGATTGGCGCTGGCGATCATGAAGTCTATGAACGAGCTCGTGGCATTTAAAAAAGTGACAACTTACTTTCCTTCCAGCTACTAGAGTAAAACAAAATAAAAAATCTAAAGTGTGGGTGATGGACAGGGTGAAAAGGAAAGCAAGGGAGGGTAGGAAAAAACGGTGGGGTCTCTCTCGCTGTGTGGGATATTATATCTAGCTGACTGCCTGCATTGGAATGCTGCTTAGTCTCGCTAGTTGCCAAACTACTATATTCTGAATTTTCTGATTCTCCTGATCTGTTTAAGATTAACTACTCATCTCTGTCTAGTGGGATTTGTTGTGGAGACAGAGCACCCTGGCTGGGGGAGGAGTGAAGAAAATCAGATTTTGAGAAAAAACAAAGTTAAATGAGTGAATGAACAGTGAACTTTTATTGAATTGTTTAAAGTCGAGTCCTACAACCAAGTATCAGGAGGGATGACACTGCTGCTGTGTTCCCTTCCCTTTGACAGCACTATACCCTAGTTATTACTGCCCAGTGTGTGTTTTGTGGTGGTATTATCCTTAAATACATTTTTTTACTGTTGGGAGGAGAGACAGAAACATCTCCTGTGATCAAGCCATCACCCTGCTGCTGTGTGCCCTTTGACTGCACTGTACCCTAGTACCCAGTGTGTGTTATCGTGAGAGGCCCAGTGGCTAGTTTTCTGTGGCATTATTCTTAAATACATGACAGAACGAAGCTTAAAAATATATTTCCTGTTGGGAGGAAAGACAGAATCTGTGGCCAGTTTTGTAGTGGCATTATCCTTAAATACATGACAGAAACCTAAAATATATTTCCTGTTGGGATGAGAGACAGAAAATCTATTTCCTGGGATTGTGTATGTAGCTCTGCTCTCTTGTGGTCAGCCCATCACCATGCTGCTGTGGTGCCCCTGACTGCACTGTACCTTACCCAGTGTGTGTTACTGCAGAAGCCCAGTGGGCAGTTGTGTGGTGACATTATCCTTAAATACACAACAGAAGTCAAAAAATATATTTCCCTGTTGGGAGAAGAGACAGAAAAATCTCTTTCCTCGGTTTGTGTGTGTAACTCTGTCTCTTGTGGACATTCCATCACCCTGCTGCTGTGCACCCCTTGACTGCTATGCTTATGCCTTTGCCCAGCAGCCCAATCATTCTGTAAGCCTTGAACCTGGGATCCTTTAGTTGCAAACTGTCATATTCTTCAATTACTTTCAGTCCACTGCATCACAGTGTCACATAGCCAAAATAAAATTTTGGAGTTGTAGCCAGTGATCATAGATCACATTGCTTTCTTACACAGGAATTGTGTGGGTGTATTCCCTGCAGTATACTGGTTTTGTTATGGCTGACACCAACATAGATGAAGCATCTAGTGCTGGTGTTGGAGCAGATGTTGGTGGTAGTGGTAATTCTGGTGCTAGCAAAAATAAGCAAAATGTTTCACGTGATAAAAATTCAACGAACAGCAAAAGAGCAACAGTGAAGTGTGGTAAAGGGGGACCTTTTAAGAAAACCTGTACAGCTGCTGGGGTCACACGGAGAGGCACCATAAGATATGCCATTCATGCTGTTAAGATTCCTGTGACTAGCAGCAATAATGCAAGTGACAGTGAGTCCCTCTCTGACTCAGACAGTAGCTCTTTGTCTCAATCCGACACTGTTGTGTCTCGCGACGAATCATTACTTCCTCAACAAAGTGAAATGAGCAAGTCTGCTGACAATGAGTCAGGTAGTGCACTTGCAAATACATCCAGCACTGTTGGCAATGAAAAGGACATATCCATTGAATCCACCACTTCTGTGTTGGCCAGCAATGAAAATCCATCAGAGTCTTCTGCCCACTCTTCTAGCACCAAGGAGCATGTCCCAGATTCTGTTAGGACAGGTGAAAAGACACAAACAGTCTTTAGCTATCTTCCTAGCACTCAAACAAAATCTGTCACATCTGAGGTGTGAATTATTTCTCTGTCAGTAAACTGATCCATGCAGAGCAATTTGTTCTGTAAACAGAGTGTAAGCTGTGGTAAAGTTGTGTCATGCCTTGGCACTACAGCTCTAAACGCCATCTGAAAAGCATTCAGTTTTGCTTGATCATCCAAAACCCATGTCCTCCATCTTCCAGACCACACGTGAGAAGGGTCAGGAATCTGAAATGGATACTGAATTGTCTGAACTTGATGCGGCAGAACCACTGCCAGCCCTAGGATCACTCTTACCACCAATGCCAGCACCATTAGTACCAGTTGCACATCCAGTGATGGCACTGAATGTATAAGTCCTAGTCCACCATCTCCGCTTCCATCTGCCCATCGAAGCACGGTGTATAATAAACCAGCAGAGACATGTTGTAAACAGCTAACACTGTCTCAGGCATTTGAAAGGAAGAATACCTTTACTAGAAATCATCCAAAGACCCTTCATCTTAATCACCGAATTGGTGAACTGTTAGCCGGAGCCCTTCTCCCATACTCTTTGGTAGATCATGAGGATTTTAGGGAGCTCATGACATTAGCAGAGCCTCATTACAATGTTCTTCATCGAAGGTACTTTTCCTATGTTGAAATACCAAACATTTATCAGGCTTTAAAAGCGACAGTGATGCTTGCACTTAAAACTGCGGAGGGTGGGGTTATTCATGTCACAACAGATATGTGGACCAGCACTCAAAACATAGATTACATGTCCCTTACCATTATTGGGTCACGCTTTGTGCTTCTTCAAAAACAAAGACACCCCAAAAGATGGCGCTGCTGCATATAAAGAAGTTTGGGCAAAGTCATACTGCTGCAAACATCTTGCAGGAACTAAATGACCTCCTTGACGAATGGGTTTATTCTCACGGTCTAAAATGTGGCTTCATAGTAAGTGACAATGGAGCCAACATCTTGAAAGCAGTACAGGATGGAGGATTTCTGCATGCTTCTTGCTTTGCACATTGCTTACACTTAATTGTCACGGGATTTCTCAGCAATGAAACACAAGTGGATGGTATGATTGCTGTTTGCAAAAAAATTGTGACTCACTTTTCACATTCAACCAAGGCTATACGGACATTGTCCGAACTGCAAAACACAAGCTGCCCCAGCAAAAGCTGATTCAAAATGTTTCCACTCGTTGGAACTCAACGCTTTATATGCTGCAGCACCTCTTGGGGCAAAAGCAAGCTGTACATGAGTATTGCTCCAGTTACATTATTGGAGATGGCATTATGCTGTCTGTGCTGCAGTGGAAATTAATGGAGACAGTGTACTGTATCCTAGCTCCTTTTGAGACAGCTACAAGGGACATGTCTTCTGAAGGCGCATCTGTGAGTCAGGTTATCCCACTCATAATGCTCATTTCACATCATCTTAGTGTTCTAAATCTACAAATAGAAAAAGACAGATCTGAAGCGCAGACAACATGTCGCCTGTATCATGGGAATCTCGTAAAGAGAATGAGCGAGCGCTTCAAAACCAATGACAAATTAGTTGCAATGATGAAATCAAAACACTACATCCTTGCAACTCTCTTAGATCCCAGGTTCAAGGCTATACATCTTCCAAAAGATGATATAGAGCAGTACAAATGTATGTTGCTAGATGAGCTGCAGCACTCACAGGAGTCAAACACAGACACGCACAGTACCCTCAGGTTGTCATCACCACAACATGCAGGTTCATCTTCACAAAGGGATACAGAACTGGAAAAGTCACCAAACATTAACAGTAGTTGTTCCACAACTGCCACTTCTTCAACCCTTAGTAGCAAGCTAAATCTGTGGCAAAACCTTTCCCAAATTGCTGCCATACCAGCTTCTGCTGATTCCTGTTCTGAGTGGTCTCTGTCCATCATGGTAGACAGTTACCTGCAAGAACTGCCTATTCCTATTGATGCATGCCCTTTTGAATACTGGAAATCAAAAAAGTCAATTTGGACAGAGCTGTATGATGAAGCCTGTAAATATCTTGGTTGTCCTGCAGCAAGTGTCTCTTCAGAACGCATGTTTAGTACAGCTGGCAATATTGTGACGGACACCAGAAATAGGTTGCTGCCAGAAAATGTACACACGTTAACTTTTATTAAAGTTAATAAGTCAAGATTTTCGTATCCCTACAAGAGTATACAAACTGATCCTGAAGTGATTGATGTTGTGGATGTTGATGGTGATGACAACTCAGATGGTGGTGGCTGGTAAATATTGTGTGGGACAGGGTCTCTCTGTACCAAAAAGGAATCTTTTACAGACTGTGATGACTTTGGTTGTCTCTCTCCTTTCTCGATCTACTACCTTGGACTATATACCCCCCAAAACTTTCACCATTTCATAGCAAACTGCTTTGTAGCTAGGGTCTAAACTAAAGTCAACAAGTTTTATATACAGGGCAATTTTAACATCAGTGGGAACAGGCCCAAATTTGGCATAAAAGGGACACTGTTACGTCAATTCTTTCTGTATCATATTATTTATAGTTAAAGTGCAAACATATATTTTTGGATTTACCTTCTGTGACTTTGTGGTGCATCAGTATGGGCTGGGACAGGAGACGGTCTATTTTTCAATTTTAAAGAGGACAAAACAATGAGTTTTAATTGGTAGCGGTTTATTATTTTTTCAATTATAGAAATGTTAGCCATAAACCAAAAATGGATGGTAGTACATGGATGAGGGTTGTGGGTTGGTTTTAACATGGGTGTAAGGGTGGCATGGGTGCTACTGCACAGATGAGGGTGATGGAAGAAAAGTGGAATGGGTGATGGGGTGAAAGGTGGGTGTTGTTTTAGTCCTTTCATTTATAGATTCGTGATTGGCTGGGGATGGTGAGGAAAAAAATGATGACAGACCGAACCTACTGTACACATAATATATATTCTTATTAAATACATTGCAAACTGCTGCCACCTAGCACAATTGTCCCGTCCCCTTTAAAAAAAAGAATAAAGGAATCAGAAATAAAAAAATCTGCATCAGCAGTTTTCACAGAATGTGACCTATCATAAAGTGTTTTTGCTTTACAAGTAGTGATAATTTGATACATAATGGGGTTGACAGGCGCTGTCCCTTAAACATCACATGCCAACTGCTGCAGCTACATTAAATGTTCCTTAGTTAGTATGTGGTGAGGAAACCACTTTTTTCATGTATGTGACTGAAATACAGATTTTATTGAAATATCAGCTGCAAAAATGCATCATCTTAGAAAGTTGTATGTATTATTTCAATTTGCCAACGAAAATGTTGGTATATGTATGCATTATCTTAGAAAATTGCATGCATTTTTGCCAGCAACAATGACTGGCATATTTTTTATTCAAATGTCTTGACTGACTACGTTATGACATAATATGTTTTGGCAACAGTTCCACATGCTGCTGCTGTAGTACTTGGCTTGACTTTGTTATAAAAGCTTTCTTTAAACATAGCAACTTTTGATTTACTCATTTAAAACAGAAAGCAGCAAATAGCTGAAATTAGGTAATATCAGTTATTTTTCTCATAATTCATGACGATGAGTATATAACTGAGTACATAAATGGCTAATGTGCCTCTTTCTTTCACTAAGGAACTATGATGCAGCTGCAGCAGGAAAACTTTTAACATATGGGTGGGTGGGTGGGCCTGTTACATATTAAGTTGCTGGCTTTAGCAAACAGAAGAAACCATAGATAAACCTAGTTGTATTCCTATCAATGTCACACATGATAATTTCTCTCCCCTTATATTGAACAGTTTTTCCTTTACATGTATTTTATTACTATCTTCATTACTGGCAGCACAATAAAAAAATAGGGTTCGAGTTCTAAAAAGTTCTAAAAAAGATTAGAACCCTAGAACTTTTTCAAAAGTTCTAGACTAGAACTAGAACCCAGAACTTCAGAGGGTTCTGACAACCCTAACAGAAACCACAATAGTAGTTCTCCATAAGCTGGGGAGGGATCCTCTTCTCGTTTCCAACTATCGCCCTAGTTCTCTGATAAATGTAGATTTTAAAATATTAGCCAAAATTCTAGCTAATAGACTAGCCAAGGTATGGCAATGTCTGATAAGTCCAGAACAGGTAGGTTTTGTAGCTGGTAGATATTCCTCAGACCATATTTGTAAATTGGCACATCTTATCTCTGCATCCGGGGATTCCTTAACTCCAGCTGCCTTGGTTTCCCTGGATGCAGAGAAGGTCTTCGATAGAGTCTCTTGGGACTATCCTTTTACTTCCTGCCCAAATATCGATTTCCTCTGCAATATATTAACTGGATAAAGATTTTATGTACGCATCCCACTGCTCGCATGCTTTGTAATGGTTTGCTTTCACAGCCCTTTACTCTGCAACAGGGCACTAGGCAGGGATGCCCCCTTTCTCCTCTTCTGTTTGATTTTTACCTGGAACTGCTTATCCATAGTATTAATGTTTCTTCTTTAGTTTCTGGGATTGCTGTTGGGCCCCATCAGTATAAACTATCAGTTTATGCTGATGACATACTTCTTCATGTTTCCCACCCTTCCGCATTGATTACGGCTACACTCCATTATTGAGGAATTCGGTAGATTCTCCACCTATAAATGTAATGTGTCCAAAATGGAAGTAATGCCCCTTAATATTCATACATTCTCTTCTGATATATCTCACCTGGGCCTCCAATGGGTCAAGGACAATCTGAAATACTTAGGGATCTTCCTTTCCACTTCTCGTCCCCATATGAAACAATATAATCTCAATAAAACTCTCACTCAAATCAAAATAGATCTAAACCATTGGAGCCTACTTCCTTTATCGCTTTGGGGGTGTATAAACGTAATAAAAAGGAATGTTCTTCCTCGTTTGTTATATCCCTTGCAAATGACTAATCTCTTCCTCTCGAAATTCTGGTTCATACAGGTACATAGAATAATACCTAGTTTCATATGGGGTAACAAGAAGCCTAAGAGAGCTCTCTTTGAGTTACAGTGCAATAAAGCTAAAGGGGGCCTACAATTACCCAATTTTCTTCTTTATTATTTCTCTGCTACATGTTTAGTTCTTCTGCAATGGATTAGGAAACTGACACCGATGGATCCTCAGCTATACTCTCCTCAGTGGCTACAAATTGAAAAAACTCTTTGCTCCCTCCAAAGTCTTGACCTCAGTACACTTATATATGCCCCCTTAGGAATATTCCCAATGGCCTGCTTAACACACCTATTAAGGTAACTCTCCAGGTGTATGCCTAGCTAAGTGCTACCATTCATGTCTTCATAGTGAAAGATGTATCGCAACCCATACTTTAAAATCCTAACTTCAGAATTGGAGGTAAGCCCCGTAATGAACATTTCTGGCCATTCAATCCCAAGCTCAAAGTTGTTGATCTTCTGAAAGATCATAAACTGCTTACATTCCAGGAAGCCTGTCTCAAATATAATCTTCCCACAGCTTACTGTTTCAAGTATTTTCAGCTCTCACACATGCTTTTTCACCATTTTGGGACCGTGCTTTGGGAACAGCACTTAACGGGACCCATATTACCAGTTACCCTACCCCCACCACATCACATCTTATCACTTTCTTTTACCATCTCCTGCGGGATGCATTGGAGGAACTAGGTGGCCAGCCACACTATTCATTGGACAGAGAATTACCCACTACTTCCTCGGCAATGAGGTCTTGGTCCAATATAAGGTCCTGTATTTACAAAGATGTGAAGTGGGATAGGTACCATCTACTACAATTCTTTGTAATTCATGACCTACCTTATACCCTGGTTAAACTGCACAAAATGGGGAAGCTTTCCTCCAATTTGTGTTCCAGATGTGGAACACAACCTAGCACTTTGCTGCGCATACTATAGGAATGTGAAATGGTTTCCCCATTTTGGACAGCTATAAAGTTTAAATTAGATCCTTTATTGGGCCTTTCAGATGCTCTTACACTGGAAATTTGTATTCTGGAGGATTACGGGGGTTCCTTTGATTGGCAACCAGTGTAAACACTTGGCCACTGTTTCATTGTGTGCCAAAAAATAATATTACGCCATTGGCTTGACCAGGAGGTCCCCTCCCAAGTAGAATGGCTGCATAAGGTTCTCTTTGCTTTACAAGCCAAGAATTTTATAGCCCAGATGTCTAACAGGCTGCATTATTACCAAAAGGTATGGGCTCATTTGCACACCCTACTGACCATCTAATCAGAATGGAAAATGTTGTGATACTAGTAGTAGTAGTTAAGCAGATACAGTCTCTCTGTTAATTCTGTCATACTCAGATTATGATTTCTTGATCACATGATACAGATGTGCATACTGGGGGGAGGGAGGGGGAGGGATTAAAGGATGTGGGGAGGGAGAGATGGGAGGGGGTTGTTTATTTTGTTGATTACTGAATGTTGTACTTATATTGTCCTTGTTTACTAGGATTATAAGGATAGTTTCTATGTTGCACTTGAATTTTATAAGTTGTAATGGTAATATAAGGTAAATTTCCCTCTTGATATTTGTACAACAACACTGTCTAACTGTCTTTGATGGATAAAAAGAAAAACTTAAATAAAGTTTACTGAATTTGAAAAATAGTGTTTTTTAATGTCTGAAAGACCATAAACAGCTAATCTGAGTGAGCCATTGTGTTCATCTGTGAGTCTTTGCAGTCCAGAGTTATTCATATGTAAATCAGCCTGTAATTAAGGGCTGGGGGCAGCCATATATTTTAGGCTCCTGACAGGAAATTATGTCACCGAGGATCATGGCCCTCCATTGACTGTAGGTTAAATAGGAAATTGTCTGTTTTATTAAGTGTGTTTTAAGGTGTTATTACAACACTTTCAACATTTACAATACTTGTTTTGTATATGCATTGAAACTAGTGAGTTATCAACTTTACATTTCAAACTGTTAGTAAAAAATAATCCATCCTTAGGGTTACTTTAACCTCTAGGCTATACTGCTGGCTGATCATCAAAAACTACACATCTCAAGGCTGGCTCTGTGTTGCCAACAGGTATTGGGGCCCCATACTGTATCAGGATTTCTAAACCCTGTCTGTGTTCATATCAGTACAGATTTCTGGGGGCTGCCATAGCACCAACTTCTGTCTTTTTCCATTCCCCTCTCTTATAGCATTTTCTCTTAGAATTTTGAGCGTGAACTCAGGTCTACAAGATGCAAATGTGGCTATGTACCTACTGGCCTGGCATCATGGGGCCTGCCTTGAAATGTGAACTTTCTGATTATCAGCTGGCAGTACAGCCTAGAGGTTAAAGCAAAGAGCTGTGAACAAGCTTCATTCTTCCAGCAGAATGGGTTTTGATTCCATCATGCTCTACTTATATATTGTGTGACCAGAGCAAGTCACTTAACCTCCATGTGTTCCCAAAACACACCCAGGGACCAGCTGTAGCTGTATGCCTTTCCTGGACAAAGACAGTAAAAACAATCTGAGCATGTGTTATGACTCTGAAAATGTTATGCACTTTCTATCCAGATTTGACTTGAAAAGAAAAAATAGGACACCATTACTTGTTTATTAATTGCAAAAATACATAGATGGACAACACTGTTAAAACATGCATAACCTGAAATGCATTATTAAAAGTGTATTTTACTTCTTTTCATGAAATTAAAAGTATAACAGTTTCTTACTGAAATACTTTGGATGGAATGGGATTTTCTACTGTAAAGGAAAAAATCAGTCTGGTTGTTCCTGCCACCCACATCCTTTGAGCGTGTCTTACACTCTGCAGCTATGCTGACAGACCGCAACTTTCCAGAATGCCATTCCCATTGTAATGTGTGTGTGTGTGTGTGTGTGTGTGGTGTGTGGTGTGTATGGTGTGTCTGTGTGTGTGTGGTGTGTGGTTGTGTGTGTGTGTGTGTATAGTGCATGTGAAGTGTGTGTGTGTGTGTGTGAGGTGCGTGCTTGTAGTGCGTGTGTGAAGTGTGTGTGAATTGTGAAGTGTGTGAGTGTGCGTGCATGTGTGTGTGTGCGTTTGTGTTTGTGTTTGTGTGTGTGTGTGTGAAGTATATGCATGTGTATCTCTGACAGAAGTGCTGCACTAACTGGACTGTGCTGAAAGGAAAAAATATCACCATTAATTAAATAAAATAATATATGGGTGGGTGGGTGTAAAAAACAGAATTTTGCACACATCCTCGGAGTGGGATGCTTTTATAAACCACTCAGAGTTTGTCATTGGGGTTAATGTAGCATCTCATGCCTCGGGAGAGTGTAAAAGTTTGGTTACACATACACATCCATATATTATTCTATATTTTAATAATGCAGTTCAGATTATGCTTTTTTTAAACAGTGTTGTCCATCCATTTGTTTTTGCAATTAATAAACAATGAATGGTGTCCTATTTTTTTCCTTTCAAGTCATAGCTGGATAGAAAGAGCATAATATTTTCAGAATCATAACACATGCTCAGATTGTTTTTACTGTCTTTGTCCAGGAAAGGTACAGAACTACAGCTTGTTTCTGGGTGTGTTTGGGGAGCACAGCGAGGTTAAGTGACTTACTCTGGTCACACAATATACAAGCAGAACATGTTGGAATCAAACCCAATTCTGCTAGATGAATGAAGGTTGTTCACAGCTCTCTGTTTTAACCTCTAGGTTTTACTGCCAGCTGTTAAGCAAAAACTACACATTTCAAGACTAGCCCCATGATGCCAGGCCAGTAGGTACATAGCCACATTTGCATCTTGTAAACCTGCGTTCACACCCGAAATTGTAAGAGAAAAGGCTGTAAGAAAGGGAAAGGAATAAGACAGAAGTTAGTACTGTGGCAGCCCCAGAAATCTGCACTGACATGAACACAGACAGGGTTTAGAAATCCTGATACAGTATGGGGCCCCAATACCTGTTGGCACCACAGAGCCAGCTTTGAGATGTGTAGTTTTTAATGATCAGCTGGCAGTATAGCCTAGAGGCTAAAGCAATCCTAAAGATGAATTATTTCTACTAACAGTTTGAAATGTAAGGGTGATAACTCACTAGTTTCAATGCACATACAAAACAATTATAATAAATGTAGAAAGGGTTATAATAACACCTTAAAACACACTTAATAGAACAGATGATTTCCTATTTAACCTACAGTCAATGGAGGGCCAAGATCCTTGGTGACATCATTTCCTGTCAGGATCCTAAAACATATGGCTGTCCCCAGCCCTTAATTACAGACTGATTAACATATGAATAACTCTGGACTGCAAAGACTCACAGATGAACACAGTGGCTCACTCAAATTAGCTTTTTAATGGTCTTTCAGATGTTAAAAAACCCTGTTGATGACAGTTCCCCTTTAAAAATAAAACTGTCCATCGATGTCTGTTGCAGTCACATTGTCCCCCTCCCGACCCTCCCACTCAGCATCCCCCAAGCCCTTACTTGGCCACTGGGGTTCCAGTGCCGTAATCTTCTGTGTACCATAGACACATCTTCACGCTTCAAAGCCAGACCGTGAACTGAAGAAACATGTATTTCAATGGGATTTTGAACTTAGTTACATAACTTGGCAATTTTTGCATATTTTTGTCTCAAATTTTCAACGTGCCTTGTTTGGGACCTCACCTCATGAACCATTGCACTGACATTAGGCAAATCTGTCCCAAAAGGTGATTTCATGGTCCCTGCACAAAATCACCTTTCAGCCAGGAGTTGAACATTTTCTCTGCCCTTGTTCATGAGGCAGGGTCAGAAGAAGGCTATGTTGAAATTTTGATGTAAAAATATTAAAAAACAAATTTTGTTTTTTTTTAATTACATTTTATTGGTTTTCCTTTTTTGTACAAATAACAATACATTCATACATATTTGACTGATATAGAAGAAATGCAAAGCATTTTTCATGTTCTTTCTCATTCCCTATTGACAAATCCTTCTGAACTTACTAGCTGAATTGATTAGGAACAGTTTGTTTATACATTTGAAATAAAAACAAAGAGAAAAGAAACAACATTTACGTCAACTATACACACAGATACATACCTGGGGGAAGAGAGAGAAGAGATGCTTGCCACTTTCTTAAATGTATATTTGTACAGGGAAGAATCCCTGCCTATACAGTTGGGAGGGGGGGAGTGCCATGAAGGGAGAACCAAACGCTTCTATTAGTCCTCATTGCTCTTGTTCAGCTAAAATTTCCTGAAAAGATGTCTTTTCCCTGTATTTTGGCCAAGTAGTAGAAAAATGGCATCCATCTACTAATAAATCTGTATATTTAGAGTCTGAGCCGTGCTGTTACCCTTTCCATGGTTAATATTCTATGGCAGTTGTTTAACCAGGATTCCATTGAGGGACTATTGGAACTTAACCATTTTTGGGTTATTGCTTTAAGCGCTGATGCCACCATGATATGATACAAATATCTCTGAGACCCCATTTTCACACCCCTAGGTGACACTTCCAGTATCCAAGACTTAAAATCAAGTGGGAGGGGGGTCTCAAGAACCTTCTCTATTTCTTTTTGTACCCCTTCCTAATATTTCTCTAACATTTGACAAGCCCAGAAGATGTGTACCATAGTGCCAATGTTCTGGCATCCCCTCCAATACTTCTCTGAGAAGCCCATTCCCAAGTGCTTTGTTATGTTCGAGGTACGAAAATGCCTGATAAACCACTCTCCATCTACAGCCTCTCCACGAAGAGGAAGCCATCATTTTAAAAATTCCCTGCCATGCCTGTTCCCATTCCTCATCTGATATCACTATCGAGCTTCTGTCTGTCATTTCTCCTTAATGTGTTTCGTCTCTTCGCCTTTTAATCTAGTCAGGAACTGATATATTTTGGACACCACCCCTTTGGTGTTCTGCCACTCAGCTATTCTCACTAAGAGTGTCCTTAACGGGTTAGGATCCTGGACAAACTGTGGGGCCCTGCTGGGATCTTGCAAGTAATGCCTGAACTGCAGAAAATGAAAAAAGTCTCCCTGAGAGAAGAGGAATTCTCTGCTCATGCTGTCATAGGATTTTAGCACTTCACCTTCCCAAAATTGACCCACTGTTAAGAGCCCCCTTGAGTTCCACCGATGTAAACCCTCTCCTAACTTAAATAGCAAGAAATCGAGACAAGCTCTTAGAGGAATTTCATTCCTCATCAAAATTTTGATTCAATTTTTTGAACAAGCTCCTATCCAGGTTTTTTTGAGTCCATGTGCCCATAAATTGGGAGTGTCCAGCAGTCTTAAATTATCATGATCCATAAATATCAGATCACTGAACATTGCCATTCCACTGGTTTCCCTTTCCAGGTCCAGCCACTTTGGGGGGTTCCCCTCCCATAAGTGGGGAATTATGTGTTGTAGTTGTCCTGCCCAGAAATACCCTTTAAAATCCAGAAGGGCCAGCCCGCCCATTTTTTTTTGAGCTGGTCAAGACCACTCAAGCACACCCTGGGCTTCCTGCCTCTCCATATAAACCATAACAACATAGTTTTAAGGTCTCTCCAGAGCCCAGATGGGACCTAATGAGACTTGATGAAAAGAAAAAGAAAAATCTAGGGAGGGGGTTCATGCGCATCACTTCCATCCTCCCTGTAAGAGACAATGGGAGTTCCTGCCAACTGGCGCAATCCATCTGGACCTCCCTCAAGAGCTTCAGGTGACTGGCCTGGTATAATTTCTTCAAATCCTGAGGGATCCACACCCCCAGGTATCCGAAGCCAGTGTTAGCCCATTTAAAATGACCAAGATTGGGCAATTGTGCCCCCTCCTGTGGACCCAAGGGAAGCATCTTGGTTTTAGATTCATTTATATTACAGCCTGATACTTGACCAAATTGCTTCAATAGGTCTACTACCTGTACCATGGTGTTTTCTGGATCTGAGATGTATAATACAGTATCGTCCGTGTAAAGCGAGGTACAGATTTCTTCTCTCCCCACCCTTATGCCATGGTATTCAGGATCCTGGCTGTCAAAGGCTCCATACTCAGGGCAAACAGCAGGAGGGACAGGAAACATCACTGCCTAGTTCTCCTTTCTATTTGAAACATTCTGAGAACACTCCATTAACTCTGACTTTTGCTGTGGGGGTATGATATAAATTTGAAATCCACTCCTGAAATTTAGCCCCAAACCTGAATTTACCTAGAGTAATTTTCAAAAATTCCCTTTCTAGCCAGTCAAAGGCTTTTTCTGCGACAGTCGAAATGACCATTTTTAGTGGTTATGGGGCAATTTTTCTGCTGTCCCCAGGATGTTTAACAGGAGACGGATATTGTCATGTATGTGCCTCTCTGGAATAAATCCAGTTTTGTCTGGGTGGACCAACCTGGAGATCACTGCCTGCACCCTATTGGCAATTGCTTTTGCAAATATTTTAGCATCGGAATTTAACAGGGAGATAGGGCAAAATTCTGCACAGGAGGTGCCCTCCTTACCAGGTTTAGGCAGCACGGATATTGTTGCCCCTCCCCAGGAATCTGGAGTGGCCCCCTCATCATGTCCCACATTACAAACCCTAGTTAAGAGTGGGACCAATTCATCGGCAAAGACCTTATAGAATTCAGTTATGAAGTCATCTGGCCTGGGGGGCCTTCTCCACCTTTAATGATTTTATTATTTCTTTCATCCCCACTTCAGTAAAAGGAGCCTCCATCTCTTGTAAGTTTAGGGAGTTTTACCTCCCTCAAAAATTCAGAGATCCTTTCTAGCTGCCCTTCCTGCCTCTCTTTCTTGTATAGTTGTGCATAATATTTTTGGAATTCATCCACAATATTCTCTGGTTTAGTAACTACATCATCCCTTTCCTCTATCTTTTTAATCTTAGCCATGTATCTCTCCGCCTCCTGTTTTTAAAGTCTAAGGGCAAGTAATCTCCCTGTCCTATCCCTCCTTCACAGTATTTTTGGTTTAGGAATCTGATCATGTTTTCTGCTTTTTGTGTTGTTAAAATATTCTGTTTTTCTCTAGCCTCTTTAATTTGGGGGTAATTATAAAGCATTTCTTGACCTTTTGTGCTCTGTTTCTAAATCCATCAGTTTTTCCTCTGCCTTCCATATCCCTGCCTGGTGCATCTTTTTAATATGTGATGCTTGCGATATTGCATGGCCCCTTACTAACACCTTCAGGCCACCCCAAACAAATTTTAACTGTGTTTCCCCTGTATCATTCTCCATTAAGTAATTTTTAATGACATCCACAAAATACTTATCTTGTAATAGGCCTGCATTAAGTCTCCACTGGTTTCCCTGGTACTTTGTTCCCCACTGCAACTTACAGGATATAAGTGCGTGGTCAGATAGAGATAAGGGGTGTATCTTTGTTTCTACAACTGTATGAGCTTGGACCTTCTGGGTGTATAGCCTATCTAGCCATGAGTATGAATCCCCAGCTGCCGAGTAGAATGTGAATTCCTTCAGGGTGGGATTCTGTAATAGTTTTGCCCCGGCTCTAAGATTCGTGCCTTTTGGGGGGCTTCTATCCAGTTCCTGGTCCTCCACGCAATGCCAATCTCCTAGACACAATAATTGTCCCTCCGGGAGAAAGGAAATGTACCTAAAGGTTCACCTAAGAAATTCCCCAGTAGGTGGAGTGGAAACATACAGGGAGATTATGTATATTGAGCGACCCCTCAATTTACCCAAAATCCTCACCAATCGACCATCACCCTCCAAGAATACCTGAGTGACTTGGAATGGTAATCCTCTGCACACTAAAATCACCACCCCAGCCTTCTTTGCTTGAGGGTGTGAGTCAGCATACACACTCCCTACCCATGTCCGCTTTAGCTTCAAATACTCCTCTGGGGAAAGTTTAGTTTCTTGCAAGCAGGCAGCATCACGTTTAGATCTCTGTAACTCCAGGAGAATCCTTGTTTGCTTAACCACATTGTTCACCCCTTTCACATTCCAAGTGCAAATATTTATACTAGCCATTTGACCACCATGATGCTTTCAAACAATTTCTCTCTGCATTCCCCTCCCCGCCCCTCCCAGGTACAGCAGTAACAAACACAAGACCATTACACTAAAACTAACAAAAAAAATATTTGCAGAATCACAGTAACATGCATATATTTATACCTACAATTAAACATTGTAACAAGCCTCCATGCACTGCAACCCAACCGCATTTGGCAGTGTGAAGAGAGTAAACTTATGGGTGGACAAAAGTCCACTCTGGATGCTAATCAGCACCCTGTGAGTTTATTTTTTGTTAAAAGAAGGTACGCCCTGCACCTTTGGGCCTGAAACTATGGTCTATGACCTTGCATTCCTCCTTCTGTCTGGACCTCCGGGGTCCCTCCCCCGACTTTATCAGAAAGAGCAAACAGGCTTTCAAAACTATATCAAAGCATTTATAAACTTCCCTTGTTGCTAGAAATCCGAATTGTGAAACATTCTTAAGTCCCCCCCGTTGACCTAATGTCTTCACCTATTCCCAACTTGGCTGATTCCATTGCCATTAATACTCTAAATGATACCTGAACATAAAGTCTTATTGATTTTAAGTGTTCTGTTCCTTAGTAAACAAAGGAAAAAAAAGGCGTCCATAAATTAGAGTCTCATTTAACTGTTTTTTAATCCTTAAACTCAGTTCAGCATGTTCGCAAGCCCCTTAGGTCATCTTTATGGCTGGGAGCCACTCGAGGTGGCACCAGGCCATGAGGGGACAACCAACAAAAAAACAACTTACCCCTCGTCTAGACCTGGAGACCCCCTTCAATTACCAGAATACAATGAGATGTAGACCCAGTCTAGATCCTCTTGTTCAGGTATCTACCTTTTTCTTCAGGTACACCGTAAGGTCGGAATGTACAGGTAAGATTCTTTATGCTCTGTTAAGTCACTTGACCTTCTTTGCAGCTGCCACTCCCCCGAAGTATTCTTCTACCTCTGCCTCCGTTAGAGCTCCTCCTTAATGTCCAGGACTTGGATGTTGGCATTTTTCAAAAAGGTAGTTGCTGCCATGAGAGATACAAATGATCTTGTGATAACTCCATCTTGTATCCACAACTTTGTGTGGTAGCGTACCTCATCTTTTAGTCATGTTTCTCTAAGCTGTTTCACTACTTGAATTATTTTTTTTGTTTTTGCTTAAAGCATTGGGGGTAATCTTGGTCTATATACACTCTTTGCCCGTCAAAGCTTAGGTTCTTTTTACCCCAAGGCTAGGCGCAGCACTTTCTCTTTTATGGGGTAGCTTAGGAACTTGATAATAATTGAGCAAGCTTGCACCCCTTGTTTCGGTTTTGGGGCAATTTCTCGGTGGGCCCACTCTATGCCCAATTCTGAATTTGCTGACAAGTCAGTTCCTTCCTGTTGGCGCCAGCACTCCAAATATTTTGGCATGTCTGCTTGTTCGGCCCCCTCCGGAATCCCGAACACCCTTATGTTGTTTCTCCTTGATCTGGCTTCAGCATCTTCGGTTCTTGCCGACAGCTCTCTTTCTCATTTATACAAATAGCATAGGGCTGTCTCCATAACCATGTGTTCTGATTGAAGCTCTGCAACTTGGGTTTCTACTGCAGAAGTACGCTGCTCTAATTTTTTAAAATCTTTTTGAATATCTGTTACTTTTCCGTCGATTCTATGCAGCAACTTCATTATTGCTGTACTATCGGCTTTACGCAGGTCTTTGCTAGTATTGGGGCCTTCCTCCTCCCCCTCGTAACGTGACCCAGCCAAGTACATTGATGCATGGGAGACCGCTGGGCTAGCATCGTGAGGTCTCCTGTTTGATTTGGGCATTTTGCTACCATGGGAGGGCTTGCTTACCGAACAGATTTAGTATCTCCGGTTTGCAGGGAACTTCTCTGTAGATATTTGGTAGGGTTTACCACCTTTTGTTCAGATTAATCAAGCAACCTGCTTAGATTTTTTCCCTGGGGGCACTCACGATCGAAATCAGACATCCATCACAGCTACTAACGTCACCAGAAGTCAAATCCCCCCTTCCCAAAAAAACTACCTTGTGAATGCAGGCTCCTAACTTTGGTAATTTTCAATATTTTTACCCAAAATTTACAACATAGCTATTTCTTTACAACACCTCATGAGTGTGACATCTGTCATTTTTGAAATCCTGGCCAAAATGTGTTTTTATATCCCGAAAGGTGATTATGTGGTCCCTGTGTAAAATCACCTTTCGGGCAGGAGTACAAAATATTCTGTGTCCTTGTTCATCAGGCAGGGTCATAAAAAGGTTATGTTGAAAGTCTGGCATAAAAATATAAAAAAAAACTAAAACAAAGTTATGAGCCTGCTTTGAATTTTGCAAATGCAGGCTCCTAACTTTGGTAATACTGTACATTCATATTTCTAATGACTCTAGTCCTGTACTGTTTAATTTATATCACTGTTTGATGATTTATTGTATAAGTTATTGTTATATTCTGTTCTTGCACCCCTTTCCCCCAGGACACATCTGGAAATGAGCTATTGTTAGCTCAGTAGGTCTTTCCTGGTAAAACATCTGAAATAAATAAGTAAATATGAGCAACTGCAGCAGCTAAGTACTACAGGGGGGTGCAGGAGCAAGTAAGGACTAACTGATGATCAAGCCTTGCTATCTGGCTTGAATGATGTTAGAGGGTCACCAAACCAGAGAAGTACTGACAGTGGCAGAGAGAGTGAAGCCACAAGGCCCAAAACAACTAGGAAGGTAGAGCACAGACACCCATGGTAGCATGGACAGCCAGGAAGAAGAGGAAGAGGAATGCCAAGGGAGAGTGCAGCAGTAAATGGCCACAACAACTAACAGGAAGGTAATAGACAGGAGGAGAGCATGGAACAGACAGTGAAGACTTGGATGGGCTTCAGGCAGGAATGGACTAGCAGGGATCAGCAGGAAGGGACTAGTGTTGATCCTCATCTGAAGCAGCAATGCAAATGTTCGACCACCAGGAGGCACCAGTGGCAGAACAGGATATCGGAAGACAGCTGAGCCTGGAGCAGCCTATGTCAAGAAAACACAACAGGAACTGGGCAGAAAACCTGGAAGTAGAGGAGGTGACAGTGGAGCTAACCCAAGGGGGAGTGGAGAGCGAATGGAGGGGCCTACCAAACAGGCACCAGCGATGGACAGGGAGCAGTAGCCAGCAGTCAAAGGGAGGGGCAGGGAATGTATCCCGATTAAGGGGAATCAGTACCAGGATTGGAGAGAAGGTAGGTGGATACCTGACAAAATAGCAGGAGCCACATCGAGAAAAGTGCAGGTAATGGGGGAGGCCTCAGCAAAAGCAACAAGTGGGACTGAAGGAACTGAAGCTAGGATAAGGTAAAAATAGAGGGATGTTGACTGTGGCCAACCAGCAAAGAAACCAACATCTGGAGGATGCAGAGTGTGTGCGCTCTTTCCTAGCCCTCAGTGAGAGAGTGGCACATGACTCCTGCTGCCACTAAACTTCAGGCATAGCTTGACCAATTCTAACAGCAGTCCTCATACTGAAAATATCCCCTTTTTCATTGTTTATGTTTCCTTGCGAGTGCGCAAGAAACATCTTGCAGTTGCTTCAGAGAACGACATTTCAGAGGTGTGTCAGGGATGAGTCCAATATAGAGACAGTTGCAGTGGGCTCATCTCTGACAGAGCAAGGAGCACACAACCAGACTGTGACACTAGTTTAGAGTTTCAGAGCTGGAAGTGTCGTCTAGCTGAAAGAAATGAAGTGCTCCAATAAGAGCGCTTCAGTTCTTTCATTTGCATAAAGCCGGCACTACGTCACTGCATTTAGACAAACTACAAGGGCTGTGTGAAGGACAAGTGAGTCACATTGTGTGTGTCCAGCCTCCCACAGCAGTTCCCTGCTTAGCATTGTGAACAAGCCCCTTCATGGAACTCTCGGCTCCTGTGTGGCTCAGGGCTTCTGCCTCCTGGATTTTCCTGTCTTTTCTGCTGTCGGTGTCCCCCCTTTTTTTAAATAATAAATAATAATAACATTTTATTTATTAAGCGCCTTATCAACAACCAGGGTGCCTCACAATTGATAAATAAACAGACATTAAATACTAATATAAAAAGTAAAAAAAGACTTAGAAGATAACATCAGTTAATAAAATCAGTTATGTCAGTTATCAAAAGTCTAGTGCCACAGATACGTTTTTAGAGATTGTTTAAACCCCTCCACAGTTGTGCACCCCTGAAGCTGATGGGGTAGAGAATTCCAAAGGGTAGGGGCTGCATATTCAAAAGCTCTTGCCCCTGATGTTTTTAAATGTACCCTTGGAATCTCTAGCAACTCCTCTTCGGCCAAGTGGAGAGATCGTCCGGGGTGGTAGGGAACCAGGAGCTCTTTCACGTAGTCAGGGCTCTGTCTGTGTAGGGCTTTAAAAGTCAGCAAACTGACTTTAAAGGTGATCCGCCACTGAACAGGCAGCCAGTGCAGTTTGCGCAGGACCGGCAAAATATGACAGGATTGAAGAGGCCCCGTCAATAGCCTGGCCACCTCGTTATGCACTAGCTGCAAGTGGTAGATTTCTACCCCAGGCAGCCCTAAGTAAAGGGAGTTGCAATAATCTAAGCATGAGGACACAAAGACATGGATCAAGGTAGAAAGGTCGCTAGACGGAACCAGGTGCCTAATCCTGGCGATATTCCTAAGATGGTAAAAGGAAGTTTTGACAACAGCCGACACCTGCAAGTGCAGGGTCAGCCCTTCATCAAAAATTACCCCCAGTTTACGCGCCTGTTCAGTGGCTGGGAGTGAGACACCATCAAGAAAAATTCCTGAGGGTGAACCAACCCCCAACCCCCCTATCCGGCGACCTGGGTCCACTACCAACACCTTTGTCTTTTCTGAGTTCAACTTCAGCCAGCTGGCATCCATCCACTCCTGGATTTCCTTCAGACAACTGTTGAAAACTGAGACAGCTCCAACCTGGTTGGGTGTAAAAGACAGGTAGATCTGGGTATCATCAGCATAGAAGTGAAACCTCAGCCCATACCTTCTTACAATGTCTCCGATGGGGGCATGTACACCACGAACAACATGGGTGAAAGCACAGAGCCCTGCGGAACCCTACACAACAGAGAGATAGGGTCTGAAGAATAAACTCCTGACACCACTCTCTGTGTTCTACCCATGAGAAACGATGTAAACCACCTGAGGACCGTCCCCGACAGTCCACAGATGTGCCTCAGGTGCCCCAGCAATACCCCATTGTCCACGGTGTCAAATGCTGATGAGAGATCCAGAAGGACTAAGATGGAATGACTTTTCTGATCTCTAGCCATCAGGAGATCATTGAACACCCAAACCAGTGCTGTCTTGGTGCTATGTCTCTTGCGAAAACTGGAATGGAGTGGTTCACAGACATCATGGATGGTCAAGTAGTCCTCCAGTTGTACCGCCACTACTTTCTCAATCACCTTCCCCAAAAGGGAAGATTCGAGATAGGTCTGTAGTTTGCGTGGCAGTCTGGATCCAAGGTAGCTTTCTTCAAGAGGGGTGTCACCACCGCTTCCTTCAGAGAGCTAGAGAATTCTCTGAATTCCAAGGAGCACCAGACAATCCATGCAAGGACCCGACTGATGACATCAATACAGCCCAAATTTAGGGATGTTGGTCCAGGATCCAAACTACAGTACGTAGAGCATATAACCTGGATAATCCACATGACATCTATGAACTCTGGTCGGCTGAAGGTACTCCAAGAAAACTGGGGTGTACTGACCTCAGGCTGATCAAAAGCAACACCCTTACAGTGTGTCGGTTGAAGTACTGCTCTGATGTCAGTCACCTTATTAGCAAAGAATCGAGCAAGCTCATCACACTCTAATTGAGAAAAGGCTTTCCACACCTGCAGACAGGCTGGGTTGTACAGTCTATCTACAGTATGGAAAAGCTGAGCCAGTTGGTTCTGAGCAGCTGTAATATCCCCATACAGGAACTCTGCCTTCTTATGGGAAATTGCTGATTGATAGGCTTGATAATGGTCCATCAATCTAAGATGGTCAGCATCAAGAGTGGACTTCTGCCAACAATGCTCTAACCTTCGTCCTAGTCTTTGCATCTCCCTCAAAGTCCTGTCAAATCAAGAGGATCGAGGGCGAAGGGAGAGAGGACGAATGCAGACAGGAGCAATGGAATTCAGAGCCGACGAGATGGCCGAGTTATAGGCCGTCACGAGGGTCTCTGGATCACTGCTTACTAATGAAAGGGATGAGAGGTCAAGCACCATCAGTAGGCTACAAGAATTAATATCTCATAAAGGGCGGTACTTGACCATCTCCACAGGGGTAGGCCTATGAAGGGGGGTGCTAAAACTAAACACCACAGTGTAATGATCAGACCACCCAACTGGTTCCACCCCCAAGTCAGATGTCTCAATCCCTAGGAGAAAGACTAAATCAAGGGAGTGTTCATGTTTATGAATAGCAGTGGTAACTACCTGTGTAAGACCCAGCAAAGTCATCAACTGGAGGAAGTGCTGATCAAACTGCAAAAGTTTGTCGTCGACCCAGGCGATGAAGTCACCCAGAACCATCAGTCTCGGTGACTCAAATGCCTTGTTGACGACGAAGTCCGCCACTTCCTGAAGGAATTGCTCATCATCACTGGGTGGACGATAAATGAGGGCAATCCGACAACCTACACTTGCTACTATGACACACTCGAATGACTCAGCCTCCTCAACTAGTACACTTGTGAAGTTAAGTTCTGTCTTAAAACAGACTGCAACTCTCCCCCCCCCCCCGTGGTCCAGTCTGGGACGGTGTATCACCGAGTACCCAGCCGGTGTAAGAGCCTCCAAAATTGGGCCAGAATTCTCATCCAGCCAGGTCTCGGTGATGCATGCCAGGTCCACTGTTTCAACAAGATCCGGAATAATTGCAGTCCTGTTTTTAATAGACCTGGCATTGCATAACACCGCCCTAGTCAAACAAACCTCCCGAGCTGCCCTAACCACCAGCCCACCACACTCGGTGGTGCCCTTGGGTATGGAAACCAGACATGCAGAACCATGTCCTGAGTTCCATTTCGCCCCAAGGCATCTCCTGGATCTCACTACCCCAATACGATGACCCCCCTCATTCCCCCTCCACTGTTCGAAGCCCCCCACCCCCTCCATCTCCTACGTACAATACCAAGCACTCTACAGTGCTGGTAAACTACAAACTCAAGCGGAGGAGTGAAAAAGGGGCAGAGGGCACGAAGAGCAGAGGGAGAATAGTGCACAACTGTGGGGGCCGGCATTCAGCACCATTCTCACAGCTCAATCCGTGTGTTAAATTCTCTTTAACCAATAATACTAAAACTAAAAATAGAAATTTAACAATATAAATCAAAAGCTTATAGTTAGATTAATTCCTAAAACACCCCAAAACAATCCCCCAAAATAAAACCTTGAATAAATCAAGATAAGATTAATCCTTAAAAAACAGAAACCAGCAATCCACAGTTCAAAAATTTTAATCCAAAGAGTTATGAGTAAGCCAGAGAAGCTCCCACCTCCCTTAGACAACATGATCAGTACTTTCCAACTCCAAGTTCTTCTCTCACCAGAACTGGGCAGAAGCAGCAGAACTTATAAAGTAAACAAAATCAAGTATCAAAATTACACATATGAAAAACATTCCATGCCCAGCAAAATAAATCCAACAGAGGTATGCAGTCAATACGCAATGGCCCACAAATCAAATAGCTGGATCCAAATGCTTGATGAAAAATCCATTGCAATTGTTAAAAAAATGTGAGTATAAAATCCAGCCACATTCAGTGTGAACACGCCGCACTGCTGGCTTCTTTCTGAAATCTAAAAATCTCAAAACAGCAGAGGGCAAGGACCACAAAACAGGAATCTGGAGGACCCCCCTGCCCCCAAGTGATATCACCCACAGGCCTTGCCAGCCAGCCTCCAATGACCCACCACAACAACCTCCCAGGGGATGAGCCACAAAAACCCAACCCACAGGAGGTCTATGAAAACTGGAGCAACTTTCCGGTTCCCCGGGGAATCGTCGGGTGCTTCCTGCCTGGTCGTATGAAGCAACTAGCAAAAATAGCCCCAACACAGGTGAGGAGCTCCCTCCCCTAACTGTTGCTGTCCCAAATCCTCCTGCTGCAAAAAGCCCAATCCTTTAGGCATCTTTTAGGAGTTCCACAGAGTATGTCCACATTTGCAGCAACACTTCATGAATAATAGCTTCCCCACTCGTTCCACCTGCAATAGTCTCAGCACAACAGGCACTGGGAGCAAGAACAACTCCGGAGGCCACAAAATGTGGTCCAAATCCTCATAATTCACCCCTACAGTCAGCTCCCACCTACCCTCTCACAGCAGAGTCAGCACGGCAGGCAATAGAACTGACTCATAAGCAGGGCCACTGGAAAATTGGGGAAAATTTTACCCAAAAATGTGGAGATTTTCTTGTAAAAATTGCGGGAAAATTGTGGGGGTTCACTATACATCCCCACTGCCCCTAATAAATATGTTATTGTTTGCTGCAGCATGTATTGCTCACATAAATTGTAAGATAAGTGTATTGCCACTTTTAAATGCTTTTAATATGAAGAAAGATGTGTGTTTTTGAAATGCACTGTAAGCAAATCATGATGTAGCATATCTTCTAAAAATCAAGACATCTAAGTCATGCAGTGCTAACTAGATTTTATTCAGTAATTTACAGTTAGTCTGTACTGAATACATCCTGAAACAAAATATTTTGCCAGTTTCTAGATGTTAATGAAGCCTGTTTAAACTACTTGCTTTGGTGCAAGAAAAAAATAAACATAGCCAGGGTGCCTAATAAAGGTCTAGTAAGAAAAATATTTATTTTGTTAAAATGATTACTGTTCTTAATCAGCACTGTAAGTACATTTTAAAATCACATGATAAAAGTATCAAATCATATCAATAGCTTTTCATTACATCATACAATAGTTTTCAATACATTGTACTTTTGTTCTACTCAGTTTGCATTGATTTTACTTGGGTTGCAATTATTTTGTCTATTTGAAGGTAACTGTTTAACTATACTTAACCTGTTCAGCATGTTTTCAGAAATGTTTGCTTTTTATAGGCTTTGTATGTTAGTATACAGTTGTGACAGACTGACATGTAAGGAATCACTGTCACCAACCCCCTCAGAAGCACATTCAAGTTTATAATCAGAAGGGCCATCCAAACTCTTGACACATTTGAATCAAAATCCTTTCAGATTGAAAGTATTCATACAAGGAAAATCTACCCTACCATTCAAAAACAACCATTGTGGTCAAGGCTTCATTTAGGTTAATGGGGCACTTTGCACCTCTTCTCACAACTATTGTTTCAGTCTCTGTGTCAGCAAAAAGTTCTCTGATAGTCTGCTGTAACGAACATACGAACATACGAAATTTGCCAGCAGATAAAGGCCTAGAGGTCTATCAAGTCTGCTCGAATGTGCAGCTTGCACCCCTTATTCTGCACACACATTCTTAACACAGATTTTAAGTGTTCAAGTCTACATATGCATGACCAGAGGATTCTGAAACCAAAGCAGGGAAGTGAATCACATGAAAGCAGAGTCACATTTGACCTCTTCTCACCTCACACTGTACTGTTTTGGTCAAATCCAAGTCTCTGTACTGTATCTGTAGATTTCCTTGAGAATTTAAATATTTTTATACAATTTCAGTCAAAAATTCCATAAATGTAAGAAATTGCAGATTTTGTGCAGAGAAGGGTGAAAATTGCGGAAATTGCGGACAAATTGCACCCGCAATTTTCCAGTGGCCCTGCTCATAAGTCGTCGAATTCACTCCAGAGCTTTTCAACTTGCTCCCGCAGTCGGGATCAGAAACTCCAAATCAAACCAGAAATCAGCCAAACGAACAAGAAACGGCTGTTCTGAAACTGGGGGAAATGATTCACTAAACAAAGTGAATCACAGAAAACCTGACTATAAGCCCGAAAAAAGTTTTCTGGGTACTAAGTAACTCACTCGCTGGCCCTATCTAACTAACAACTAATAAATAAAACAAAAAACACATTTTTATTTATTTATTTAGCTTTTGTTGACCGGGTAAGTGCACTAGACAAATCCTGCCTATTTTCAGGCACGACCCGGGGGAGGGGGATACAGATGACAACTGACCTTGAACCAGATTAAGCTGTTGGTGGTATTTTTAGTGAATGAGGGAAATTTGGCCAGGACACCGGGGAACTTCCCCTACTCTCAGTTTGTGAGAGGACAGCCATGGAGGAAGACGTGCAGACGGAAGCTCTGCCGATGGAGCTACAAGAATGCAATACAGGCGAGAGCCTGTTACGAACCTGAAATTGTTTCAGTGCAGGAGAAACGCATGCTACTGAGCATGCCAACGGAGACAAAAAGAAATTTTAATCCGTACCTGGAGGTTCTGAAACGGACACTGAAATTACTTTGGCTTCCACAGAGATGGTTTTGAGCACTGGAATGTTGGATTCGAGCAGTCTGTTTCCCACACGGACTCTATTAATGGTAACACACTTCCGGTGCACCTGTAGACGGACCTTAGTTACAAACACGCCCCATGCACTTCAGTCCACATGCTGACGACCTCACAAACTTTAAAACAATTCAAGTTACAATCCCAAGATTTATTTTTGAAGGATTGGTCGGAGGAGGATTCCTTCTAAACGCTGGTTGGACTCAGGATGACAAAGGGACTTGGGTACCTGATCCTATGTGGAAACCGTCACCACACTTCCTCAGCATGCCAACGCCTGAGCTCAGGTAGTGACATTTTTCAACCTTCTGTTGCAACTAATGGTGCGATCAAATATCACAGGACAAGAAGGCTATTGATAGCCCCACTGTACCTGTAATGGGGAAAGCTTAATGTACCTATTGTAACAAATAACGCTCAAAACCAGACATAGAATCTAGCAATCTGCCTCCTCGAGTTTCTATGGCAGACTTATTTAAAACAAACTTGAACAGGCTCCCAGGAGAAATGCTGTTAGATTAAGGTACAGAGGAGGTTTAGTCTCTCACCCTGATAGGTATTATCTTGTTAACACCCCTGCTTAGAAACTCTATGGCTTTTTTCCATCCGACCTTTTGCACTTATTCATGTTTCAGGGAAGATTCTTTTGACATAAGTTTCAAACTAAATAATAGTCTAGAGAAATTTTGGGAGAAATATTCTAATCTTAAAAATACCCCTTTATGGCTTCCTTTTTAGCTATCCTCTTACTAGACCACAAATTAGATACGTCACTGTTATGTTTAGAAATGAAGGGTGAATGTGAGTGATATTTATCACTGGATGCAGAAACGTGTGATATTTTAGGCCCTCCTGAAGCCATATTAGACCTAGAAGGTATTTGGACGGGAGCTGAAGTTTAAAGTTAAATTATTCCAGGTAAACTCTGAGATAATACATCTCCTAATAGCTTTTTTCTTGAAAAGATAGGGTGTGTGTTTTATAACGGTCAACCTCGGCCTGTTATAAATGTGGTTCACGCCTCATATTAGTAGTTCCTGTGACATGATGAAATGTTCACTTTGTGGGGTTTTGGTCACTCTATGGATCTATGTCAAAATATTTTCAGTGCAACTTATGTGGCGAAAGGGCATGCTTTCCATCAATGCCCCTGGGCCAAGCGTAACAGAACAGAGGGATGGGATCATGATGATCTGGTACTCAAGCACAGGATAGGTTACATGTTCCTGGTCCTTCTGTATCTGTTGCACCAATAACTATATCACCAACACCGACAACTGACCTTCTTTCTGATTTATCTCAGATCCCTGATATAGGGTTAAACCAGGTAGGCCCAACATGCCCCCTCAAAAAATTTGAGATTGCAACAGGCGAGAATTACCAGATCATCTCTAAAAACACCCATTTCTGACCCTCTTCCGACTTCCAATATCTTTTTACCTTTACAAGAAGATCTGGGAGACTCAGATTTGGAATCCAATACATCTCATAGATCTGAGATAATTACAGAAGATGAGGATAGAAAATCTACAGAGTCAACTACAGGAAAAAAAGGAGGAAAGAAAGGGAAAAAAAGGAAAGCTAATTCAAAAGGGGGAATTGGCTGAACTTTTGACATTTTATGTCTGCATTACGTTTCTTATCCTTCAATGTCTGTAGTTTAAAAACATATAGGAAACAGATTTCTATTCTGTCCCATTTAGCAACCCTCCTGTGGATATTATTTTCCTGCAGGAGTGTCATATTTCCTCAATCAATGAGAGATTGAAATACTTAAAAACGGTGGCACTGGGGCCCCTCTTTTTGGTCTTTTGGCTTAGACACTGCTGACGGGCTTGGTATTCTTTTCAAAACCACCGATATTCATATTTTTCGATTAATAGATGTTTCTCCTGGCAGAACCTTGATTTTGGATGGCTCTATAGGAGATTTTTCTTTCCGGCTTATTAATATTTATGCTCCACAAATGAAATCTGCCAGGGTTGAATTATTTAATGACATTAAGCCCTTTCTTTTTACTAAATTACATGTTATCTGGGGAGGAGATTTTAATTGTACGTTAGACACCCTTTGTCTGAAGACACCCAGAAAAAATGTACTGTGATTCTAATGCTTTAAAACAAATTCTCACAGTATCAAATCTGCAGGATGCTTTTCAAAATTACATCCCAAAATTCTGGAGCTACCTATCATAGGTTTATTTATGCTACTAGAATTGATATGTTTTTTTCTCCAAATACCTACACCCTATTTCTTGTCAATCTCAATTATCAGAATTTTCCGATCATAATATTTTACTTTGTTCATTTAGTTTACATTCTATTCCTCCCAAAATTTTTCTAAATACAACCGCTGGAGGCTTAATATTTCCTTTTGATAGCCCTTCTTTTGTCTCAGACTGAATTTCTGTTTGCCTGCAGGGACTCTGTTTTTGCATACTCAAATTCCTTACTTTGGTGGTTAGATACAAACGAGAACTGAAAAACTGTTTCTATCATTTGGAAAGACTAGAGCTAACTCTAAATATATACAATACCTGTTTACTCGTAATCAATTGTATAAATTAATGTCATCCCCTGTTAAAGATCTTCAAGAATTACTCCTCAAATTAAAATTTTGAAAGAACAGATGAAAACCTATCAATATGACAGGGCACAATCTCTGGATTTAGAGTTTAAATTTGGCACTAAAACTACACCAGCCTCTGACCCTTTTATGGCATGTAAACATAGGTTAGAAACTACCCTTATGACTCAACTTCGTGCACCTACTGGTATTATGTCTACTACTGATATGGACATATTAACTATAGTCCAGCAACATGTAGAAACTTCCTTTAAGGATACCCCTAATTCCGTTCTTTCTGATTTTTCTGATTTTAGTGCCCCATTCCTCATTTATCCAACTCCCAAATTATCCCATTGATCCAACCTATCTCTTCTCAGGAAGTTGAATTAGCAATTACACAATTGAGTAAAGATACCTCACCAGGGTGGGATGGCCTTCCAACGAATTTTATAAGCTTTTTTTATCACACATGATTTATTTTTACCTAAAGTGTTTAATTTTTATTATTTTTTCGAGTGAATTTTTGGGTTTAACACTTCACTTTTTTTTTCTATATAAATCAGGAGACAAGGCCTCATTAACCAACTGGAGACCTTTAAGCCTGCTGAATAGTGATTATAAAATACTCACTAAGATCCTTAACAACAGATTATTATTAGTAGCTGAGTCTCTTATTCATCCAGCTCAAACATGTGCCATACCCTGTAGAAGAATTCAACATAATCTATATCTCTTGTAGAGTTATTTGAACTTGGTAATAAGAAACAGATCTCAGGGTATATTGTGGTTCTGGATCAGGCTAAAGCTTTGATCACGCTAAACATGATTATTTATTTTCTGTACTTTTACGACACGGTATTCCTCACCCTTTGTTCGTTGGATTTCAACTTTATATAAAAATGCTACTTGCATTCCCATGGTCAATGGTCTTTTGGCACAGAGGTACCTATATCAGTTGGAGTTCGCAGGGTTGCCCATTAAGCCCACTTTTATATTCTTTTGTTCTGGATCCTGTTGTTAGACAAATTATTTGGGATACTAATATTATAGGTCTGTCCCCTCTCCTAATTTACAAAAGGAGAAACTTACTGCATATGCAGATGACATTACTTTATTCCTGAACGATATCTCCTCGTACAAAATACACTACATATATTTTCTAATTTTGAGGCATTATCAGGAGCCCAAATTAACATGCATAAAAGTTTCATTTTTATTTTACAACCCATATAACAGACCCCGTTGTTATAGCAGGTATTCCTGTAGCAACTTCTCCACGTAAGATCTTGGGTATCTGGTTTGGGGCTGGAGATTAGCCATATAACTGGGAAAAGCAACTCTATATTGGAGAATTTAAAATTCATAGATGGAAAGGCTGGAAATTTGGAAAGAAAAAAGGATTGCTATTATAAAAGATTTGTGTTACCTCTTTTTATATTTGAGTTATATTTTTCCACCTCCCCTTCAGTTAGAAACTAGACTGTTAAGTATTTTTTTCCAAATGTTGTGGGGTAATAGACTAAACCCAGTGCGTAGAGATATCACTTATCTTCCCATTAATAAGGGCGGTTTGGGTATGATTAACCCTATTGTTTTTTATCACTCTGTTTTTTTGTTTGATTCTTTTTCTTATCTCTGGTCTGATACTATTATGTCTTGGCAAAAATGGTCCAATTTTTTGTGGTCCATTTATTTAACAAAATGGTCACTTCTTCCCCCTAAAATATTATCAAAAGATTCCTTACCTTCATATGGTATTACTACATTTAAGAAATTACAGCAATGGAAGATATCATTTCCACATCTACTCACCCTTTCTAGGAAAACCTTTTATAGATTTGTTGTGTTTGAAGTACAAAAATGTAGTCCCTATTTCCAGAATGTGCACCACCCAAATGATGTTCTCTCTTAGAAAATTGACTGATTTTAGGATTCTCCACATATTTGGGATGTTGTATGGCTATCTATACAAGGGAAGTTAGGGGTTCGTGGTAATCTAAAATACAAACCTCACGACTGAACGATTTTGTTTACTATCCACCTGCATTAATTGTGAAGAAACTATGGTTCATTTTTATTTCATGCCCTTTCAGTCAAAAATTTTGGCAGGACGCTCATATACATTGGAACCTCCCTATTTTAACCAATGTTACATACCAGACCATAGTTTTGGGAAATTATACCGGATTTGCGCCACTATCATAGAAGCACTTTAAATGTTTTCTTTGCATTTATACAATATTATCTTTGGCAGGCTCGTTGTCAATTCATTTTCAACAATTAAATGTTTTAACCAATACCCTGTTTATTCAAATTGAAATGGTTTACGTTCTGTTAAAACCAGGATTTGGATAAATTTCTAAATCTAAAGTTGATTTGTTTTGGCAAAACTTTATAACTTTATAATGTATTAAGATACCTTTGTTTTTTTGTTGATTGTTCTTTCAATTTTTTGGAGTTACAATATGAGAAATTATTTAACTTTGTAAATTTCCTTCTGTGATGTCATGTTTTTCTTTAATAAAACTTCCCCTACTCTTTTCGATAAGTGCCATGGGATCTTTAACATCCACCTGAACTACCACCAATCCAGACAGATGGGACCTCGGTTTAATGTCTCATCCGAAAGACGGCACCTCAGAAGTGCAGCACCCCTCTCATGCTGTACTACAGTGTCAGTACTGGGATATTAACCCAAGTGCCAGATGTGGGAACTGAACCCACAGCCCTCTGATCTCCCGGCCTCAGAGGCGAGTGTGCTACCTACTGAGCCACTGACACTGCATGGAATACAAAGCATCAAACAACACAGTCCTCAGGCAGCTCATACACCGCCGCCATCTTAGAAAGTTGTGGGATATAGGGGATATGTGCTCATTTCCGGTGTTGTAGCTCCCTTTGTGCCCCTGTCCTTCCTCTGTCCTGTTTTCTGGACCCCATTTCCCCCCCCCCGTCCTTCCCCACATTGCTTCTCCTTCCCGCCTTGTTCTGTTTGGTGCCCTCCCTTTCCCTACCTCCTTTGCTCTCCTCCCATCTGTTCTGTTTTTACAGAATTTCCCTTTTCAGTTTCCTGGTTTAACACCGGGTCGGTGCTGCCAGGGCTGATGTCATCCCCCAGAGCGGGTTTCTGCCCTGAGCTTCTACCTCCTGTGCAGTGCACGATGACCGGGCCATAAAAATCCACACTCTGGTGCCTCCCTATCAGTTTTCTGGATGCTGTTATCCTTGCCACATGGTGTTCCATTGCTGCGCTCACCCCTCGTTTGTGTGTGCTTCTGCCTGTGCTTGCCTCGTGGGAGGCTGCATCAGTTGTGTTCAGGTATATCTTTTTTTTTCTTTCAAATCCTGCTACACATGAATGCCTTCCACGTATCTCGGTATTTGACTGGCCGCCTTTAACTCAGTGGAGCTGAGGCTGTAGCTCTGGTACTGCTCCAGATTTGCACTTGTGTGGTTCTTGGCCCATACTCTACCAACAGACCTTCTCCCATCTAGCCCTCGATGTCCGTTTCCTCCCTCTGTATTTGATGCTTGCATTCCCCCTTGGTCTGATTTTAGCTACCCTGCTATTTTAGCTTCCTCGTGGACTTGCTGCACCCCTGCATGCCCTTGATGGTGAATTCATCCATTTCTTTTTCTCTCTCTCTCTCTCTTTTTTCCCCTCTCCCTTATCTTTCCCAGCCCATTTCACTACCCTCCCAAAAAAAACTGTCCTTATGACATTTGGGACCCCCCTGTTTCTCCTCCCCCTTCCTCATCGTTAATTGGTCCCTTGTTCTTACCCTTGTCCCTTCCTCTTCCATGTTTTCTTTTGGGGCTTTCATCAGTGCTGGAATTACAGGGGGGCTTGCCAGGGCTCAGTCCCCCTAGCTCTGAAAGAGAGCCCCGGTAGCTCATGCATTACTGCCTTTCACTTATAATGGGAAGGGGGACTCAGTTTAAAGACAGCACCTTTATGGGCACCCCAGCTCCAAAAGCTCATTAAGTGTAATTCCAACACTGCCCCTCCTACCAGCACTCCATCTCCAGTGCAGTTTCCCTTTTCTTACAACAGTTCTGACCTTCGTCTGGCACCTGACCTTCCACGTTGTTTACTGTGATCTGACAACTATTACAAACAGCCTTCTCTATCAATTTATGTCAGCCAGCTATGGTACTTTTTCCCATTATTAGTCCCAGCATTCGTGTACCCTGCTCAGCATACTGATTCCCATTTCACCTCATTTACCAAGGACAATTAGATGAAAACAGAAAGGTCCCAACCTACTGTGCTAGCATAGGTCCTAATTGCTCTTCAGCTTTACCCCCTTCCACTCTGTTACCAAGGTTCCCTTTTGTTGATTACCAGGCATGCTTGACACTGACACCATCACATACACCATGCAAGGAAACATTTGGCATTGACAAATGCTTGTCTAGTTACTGAGTTAGTATCATCCGGTGTTACATTTATCTATGGAAATCTCAGCTGTTTTTATCTTGGTTCTGATTATGCATGCACAGTGTGATTGGGAATGTTGGGACACACTGAAGGGTGCTGCTCATGTGTAGTAAATCTGCATTACTCTGCAGGTTAGGTTTTATCTCAGCAGTATAGATGAGAACCACTACAGGAACATAACAAACTGGGGTCATAATCTTTCAAGTTCATTATGTGAATAGTTATTGATGCCTATGACAACAAATTTGCTAATCTGGAAGCCTACCTTGCTAAGTTCCCACCCAAGTCTGCTACCCCCAACTCTGGGAGTGAGAGACCTGAGTTGACAGTCTGCCCTTCTTTCTACTTTAAAGCTACTTCTCCCTCAGAAGTCCGACGTCTCCTTCAGGCCTTATTCAACTCTGGTAGTGCTGGGAGTGACAGGCTTTGCCCTTGATTCCTAAAACTGGCTGCTGACTTTATTGCCAAACCCCTTTCTGTCCTATCTAACCTAACCCTTTCTACCTCACCCATCCCCCTACTTTGGAAACAGGCCACAGTTGTTCCCCTCTTTAAGTCAGGGGACTCCAAGCTCCCAGATAATTACAGACCAGTATCCATACTCTCTCACATGAGCATGGTCCTTGAGAAAATTGTATTTCTAAAAATCTCTAACCATTTTTCAAAATACAGTTTACTATCTCCTGATCAGCATAGTTTTTGAAAGGGCTATGACACTACCACTGCTCTGGCTCACTTCACCGACCATGTCCTAATGGATGCGGGCAATGGTAAGCTCACTGGAGCAATTTTTGTTGATCTCTCTAAGGCTTTCAACTTAGTAGATCATGACATCCTCCTCTGCAAACTTTATTCTAATGCCTTCTCACCAGGTACCTCGGAGTGGTTCAGGAATTACATACTGAATGGGTCCCAAATGGTCCGTAATACAGTGGTCATATCCAGATCACTACAGCTGCATAGTGAAGTGCCACAAGAGTCCATACTTGGATCCATACTCTTCTCTCTTTTCATTAACCCCCTACTTGAAGATCACTCAGGCTGCCATAAGTTCATGTATGCAGATGGTCTAATCTTATTTAGGAGTGAAAAAGTCCACATAACCTCTCCCTATCCCTATCCCTATCCAAGGATTTTGCATCCATGCTTAGTTGGTTCACATCCAACAGACTTATCATTAATGCCAAAAAAGTAAGACCATGCTATTTGGGTCAAAGTCTCAGCTTGCCAGATCCCCCACTGGGCAAACTAACTCCCTGTGCATCCTGGTCCTAGATGCCCCCCCATCATGTCACTACCTTTAAATACCCGGGGGTCATACTTGACCCTTCCCTCACCTTCAAAAATCATATCAGAACAGTTGTGAATTGGGTTAATCAGCAACTGGGTGTTTGCCATTGCCTGAAGCATCTCATGACCCCTGAAGTGAGATTGGCTATCGGGAAACGCACTCACCTACCTCTCCTGGACTACTGCCCACCCATCATCTCACACACCTCACTTATTCTAGCACTGCCTTTAATAACATCTGCAGATTTGTCACTCTAGCCCCCTGCGACACTCACCACTGCACCCTTTACTCGACGCTCAGGTGGCTCTCCCCTCAGGCCCATAGGGACTTCAACTTGGGCTCCCTTATATTCAAATCCCTCCACAATGGTGCTATTTCCTCCTTATCCAGACTTCTCAGTATCAAACAGGGCACATGAGAACTGAGGTCCTTGCTCAATGCCTTCTCATCTATCCCAGGTTCACTATAGACATGGGGCAGAGAGCTTTCTCTGTCGCTGCCGCTAAGCTCTGGAATGCTCTACCAGTCTCGCTCCATTCATCAGGCTCCCTTCAGTTACTAAGGTGCATACTAAGGTGAGAAAAATGAGCAAGAAGGCCAAAAGGCACATAAGAGCTCATATACTAGTCAGAATCAATAGTAAGACAGTTGAATGCCAGATGTAAGATAATTCTCATATCTAGTCTTAAACTGAGTTTTGTCTTTACTAACAATGATAGACAGAGGCAAACTATTCCAAGGTTTAATTACTCTTAATGTAAAGAAAAATTTACATTTTTATTTTTAAAGGATTGACTCATTAATTGAAGTGGGTGGTCTCTAATGTTGTAAGATGATTCTTTAAAGGTTAATCCTAAATCTACCATCAATATAGGGTCATGGACTACATCACATAGAAACAAAAGATCTCCTCTTAATCTTCGAGTTTCAAAAGAAAACAAACCAAGTTTACTTGATCTATCTTCATATGACAGTTGATGCAGACCTAAAAGGCTTTTTGTGAATCTAGGCTGAACTCTCTCAAGTTGGTTTATGTTAGCCTTTTTATAGGGACACCAGAGTTCCAGATGAGGCTTGACATAAGCATTAAATAATGGAATTAACACTTGACGATGTTTAGAAGTGATGTTACGTTTAATGGACCAAAGGACCTTATTAGCCTTATTTATTGAGTCAATAATATGATTTGAGAAATCTAAGTTGTTTGAGACTGTAATGCCAAGGTCTCTCTCATCTGTAGTCTCACCAAATAAAAGTTATTCAAAGTACACTTCAAAAACTCCCTTCTATCAGCCCTGACCTGCAAGTACAACTCCTGATCTCAGCCAGCCAATCTCAGTCGTCGGCTTCTTACCCCATGAAACTGTTGAGTGTGTGACAATTGGCTGTGCTGTAGCTTCCCTTACCTACTCTTATACGATGCTTTTTCTGTCTTATTTGTTCTGACCTTTATTGTTGTTACCCTGGTCAATATTGCCTGACTTATGAAATATTGACTTGTATGTTGCTGCTGAACCTTGTCTATTGTTTCTCTTTTTAACTGTATGCTGATATTGCTCATGTATGTATTAATTGCTCATGTATGTATTATGTCTCATATGTCATTTATTTCTCAGTTTTTCTGTACGTTATCACTGAACTGTATGTACCTGTATGCTGTAAATGCTCATGTATTTCTCACCTTTCATCAATTGCTGTATGTGCCATCTAGATGGCCCTGGTCATGCCTGAAAATGGTCCATGGGACCAGTGTGCTTACCCAGTTATCAAATAAAATAAATAAATAAATGAAATGCCAATAAGCCTCAAGACCGAAGCTCATGGGAATTATAACATTACATAAAGAACAAGGAAGCTTACCACCACCCATTCTTTATGACTAGGTAGTGGTTGTCATGTAGAATGTATTTTTCCTAAATAAAAAAAGTCATGTTTGAACACAGCTTATTCTGCTGTCCCCCATCCCCACCCTGGGATGGCAGAAACATATCCTTGACTGTTTTGCCTCTGATGATTGTACCTACATGTCCAGGAGGGCAGAATAACGGGATTACACACCCAGGTAAGCAGAATTACCTGGTGGTGCCTTCAGTAGCATAAATATAGGGTAAGAATTCTTACGATTCTAACCTGTGTATTCATTCTAAATACATTACCATATGTTAATACATCCCCCAGAGCTACTCATTGCTGTATGGAGTGGTTTTACATGCCTTCAGCTGCAGCATGATCAGTGAAGTGAAGCTGAACTGTTTTGGCTCACGCTGAAGGAAAGTGAAACCATTCTAATACAGGAATGATTGGCGATGGGGGATGTATTTGTATGTTATTGACCGAGAGCAATCAATAATATATTTAAAAAACAATGTTCCCAGAACATGCTCATTTCCAGGACATCTGCATGTGAGATGCTCTGCACAGAATAAGAATGTCTCACGCACAGTGGAAAGGAGTGCTCCAATTGGTCGGAGTGACAGGGTTGAATAAGGCCCTTACCCATTTGTTATGCAGAAAGAGTTTAAATGCAAGGGTCTGTTCTGTCCTCTCCTTTTCTGTCTCTTGTGTATGGTTGCACAACCAAATTTTCTTGTGAGACCTAGGAACTGATTACTTCGACGGTTTCGCAGTTCTACGCCTCTCGCTATCTCTCTTCCTTCACTTACTATTTCTGTATTTTCTTCCCCCTTGCATATCTGCAGTTATAAAATATATGTGAATCTTTTTGTAAATGTGTATGAGAAACTGGGGTCCCTTTGTTTAAAATGTTTATAGATATTCTGTTGAAATGATTGCAAAAAGCTATTTGGAACTCAAGGAGTTAACCTGAGATGCAGTTGTTAAGCCTTTTGCAGAGCTGTAAACAAGAAGTCAGTTTTGGGTCACTATGTTATTTTTGCTGCACCTGCATCGAAGCTGACAAGTACATTCTGTAAACTGACAAGAACATTCTGTGAGAAGCAGAATGTCTATGAGGCAAAGACTTGTTATAAAAAGAGCAGCAATGCTTTTGCTAGAGAGACAAAGAGAGTGAGAGACTGAAACCTGGAATTAAGAGATACCCTCAGAAGAAGAACCTAGTTTTCTCTGTTTGTACTGCCTTTGTAAATAGTTATACTGAACACATTTTTATTTCTTGTTTTACTGTTATTGAGAAAAATAAAACCCTGCTTGCTAATTTTATACCTGCTCCTGGTCTTTCTATGCTTCCTGACCTGTGCCTCGATGACAGTCGAGAGCACTTCCTTGATCTGTAATTAAAAAATGAATGTGCACTGTCAAGCTGTAAATCATTCCATTGCCTGATACCATTGTGCAGTTACTAGTGCTTCTGTTCTCTCCACAGAGCTGGCTTTACAGTGTTCTATGACTTCCTACTGGGTCTGGACCCTTCGTATCGAGTGTGCCGTTTGGTTGTGGGATTGTACAGTGGTGGACAAGAGATGGGTAACCCTTCTCCACTCCCTCCGGTTTACTGTGACATTGGCTCTCTGGCTTCCTACTTCCCTGACAATAAGCAAGGGAATAAAGCAACTCTGGCAACAAAACAGGCTGTACCCAGTGTGTGTGTGTGTGTGTGTGTGTGTGTGTGTGTGTGTTGGGGGGTTGGAGAGCAAGTACCATTTGTGAAGTGAAGCCACTATGCTGTCATCTATCTCTCTAGCATGCAACACCAGGAGTCAATGGTTCAGATTTAGACAGTATCCAGCAAGCCCAGACTGCAGTCTACAGAGCCTGAGAGAAGAGAGAGAGAGAGAGAGAGAGAGAGTAGACATGATGTTAATGCCTTGGCACCATGATGATCATGGGCACTGGTGCCCACATGCCAGGCAGTGGCAATGTTGGGCAGTCTGGTAGTGGCCGTTCCAGCGCCCTCAGGGGACAGGGTGTCACTTTACACAGATGGGGCCAGCCTGACTCTTTAATAGGGTACAGGGAAAAACATAACAATAAAAATTTGCATAATGCCTCCACGCTAGGAGTATTACCGAGAGTGCCCCAGGACACTCATGCACTGAACCCACTGGACAATGGAACAATAACACTGTGTGATACACATGCCTGGTGTAGATGGACCCTTGGGGGAATTCAGGAGCTGGCAAGGAGGTAGAGTTTAGTTCACTTAGCAAAACAGTCCTGATATTCTAAACATTCTCTGGTCCCAGTCTCCCAATAAAAACTCCTGGACACAGGGCACTACACTTCAAATAGTTGCAAAACAAAGCTATTTTATTTAGACAAGCATGCATAATCTCAGAATTGGAAAGCTTTTACAAATGGTGTTTTATATTTAACAAATTTTATAGTTGGGTTCCAGACACCATTTAATGCTACACTGCTAGAGGCAACATGGTCATTAGCGGTACTACGTGTTCAGAGGCAACAAGGTCATTAGCGGTAGTATGTGTTCAGAGGCATGGAACTAAGGAGTATACAGTCAACTCTATAATATACTGCATTACAGTACATTCATAGAATAAAAAAATGAAGGTAGACATTGAGATGGCTTCACATTACTCTCGGGTCTGGATGTCTCAGTGATGGCCCCGTCCTTTTACATCAGTAGCACAATGCTACAGTGCCCATATAGGATATGAAACAAGAGGTAAACATGGAACTCACTGCATCATAACCAGCTCTCAGATCTCCATGATTCAGCAATGGCCCCATCCTCAAGATGATTATCATTATTCCCTTCCCTTCATGGAATTTAGTACTGGGGGGAGGGGTTGATTTTCAGGCTATCTTCCCAAACTCTGGGATTTACAAACAATCCACATCAGGCCCCACTCCTTGAGGGGGGCTTCCAACAGGCCTTCACCATCCTGACTTTGGATCTCTGCCAGAATCCAGCCTTCAGAGACCTGGTCCAGAGAGGACAAGCACTGCCCCAGACTGGGGACCCTGCCACCACAGTGAGCCTGGAAAGTCTTCTCCAGCTGTTCGCAGACAGAACTTCCATGGGATAAACTCCATAGCTTCTGTATAGAGTAGGGATACTCAGAATCGGTCAATTCCAATCCAATTTTAGGATCGAGGTTCTTAGGAACTTTTGAATCCTAATCCGATTCTGTTTCATATCCTAAAAGGACCTAAAATGGGATTTAGGATTTGGATTTGAAACACTAAATCCCTTTGTAAAATTAGTTTTAAGGTTCAGTTTAGGATTTAGGATTTTTGTACTGAAAATCTGAAAATTTGAAACTTGTACTGCCTACTGGAATCCAACAAATCTGTTTCCGTTCAGCGAATTCGGAGCAACCCCTTACTTCATTCTAGGTTCCAGCCTCTGACTGCTGGACCTCTGCCTGGAAACCCATATTTATAGCCCTGAGGGCAGGCAATTCAGACAGCCTGGAGTCTTGCAGGTGCTAAACAAGCACAGGATTTACTCAAGAAATTGGCAAGCTCCTAGACCAGAGAGCTTAGCAAAACATCAAATAGGAAACATTCAGGCACATTTTCTCTCTGGATTTTTGTTGACCAAATCTTTAACCCTTTACTACACTGGGGTAGTTCTGGATGGGCATAGTCTAAGCCGAAGGCATGAATCCCCAAATGCTGGCATGGGGGGGTTGCACATATTCTTGAGTGAGCAGGGGTAACATTCCAGCTGATCGTTTAGATGTGTTTTAATACTCAAATTGGGTATCATCACTGCTGTGCAACCAGAGGGGCAGGCAACATGGACCCTAAGTCCCACCTGTCACCACAATGCCATATTGCTAGGTTTCTATTTTAAGACCAGGAACCACATTCTCATTTAGGGGCAACACAACATGGTTGCTTTGTGTCCACACTTTTGCCTTGCCACCTAAAACTGCTATCTGCAAAAGGAAGCATATGTCTCAGGGGACAGAAGTTCCCCCACGTGACCGAGACACTTTCTTTGTTTTGCACCTGTTAACGACCCTGTGTGCATCAGTGAACATGGCTTAGTTTGACATTTCAGCAGGCACATAGTGCAATTACATGTGGAATTGTAGTTTTGGTATTAGGTCGGGGACATTCTGCCCAAAAGTGTTCCCCTCCCTAACAGACCTGTTTTATAGACTTTAACCCACTGCCCCAGATGTCCCTAGCCCTATTGTTCCAGTGATTCCCCTCCCTAAATCCAGAATACACATTTAACTGGTGGTCCAGAGGTGTGTCCCCAGAGAAAAGCACATCCTGACTATTTAATTTGCACTCAGTATGTGCCCCTGGTACCACCTACTTTAACATGCTGTTACCAGGAATCAGCACAGAGATGGGAAATCAGGTCTGTAAGTGTCACAGTACTGTTGAGAATGCCCATTGTAGTTAATTTTGCATAGCCACCCTCTTCTCTTTCCATCTGCTTGCAGTTACTTTTGTGATTTCTTGGGAAGGGCCTGCAACTGCAATTGAGTATAGCTTGATGGTGTTGCAATGTATGTGCTAGCACTAAGCGGTCACCACTACCAGTCAAAACCAGACTGAAGGACTGGCAATCTGGGCCCTGGATGTACAGTATCATTTCCATAGGAAAAGATCAATCAATCAATCAAAATCTTTATTTATCCAGGCGTGATTCAATGTTGCTGCTGTTTCCACAGGGTGCGCCCGTCTCCCAGTATTTGCCTTATTATTGAGTTGCAAGCTTCAGGAGGATGTGACCCCTATGGACAGGAAGTGAACCGCCTGATATCCCGGGGCTGGACCAAGATTGACATCTTCGATGGCCATAATCGTGTCATTAGTGGTCGTTGGAAAGTCCCCATCCGTATACTTCCTATAAAACCATCCTTGACATCCAGAGAACTAAATGGAGTACCACAGGTATGTCTTTCATTACTTTGGTGTTGTCTGTGATTTCATTTACTACTCATGAAAGAAGAGGTATTGATGCCAGTAGTAACACAAACCCTCTGTTAATGCAGGCTTGGGGAGTGAGTATATGTGCTACAGTACAGGCTCCCTCACTTCTCAGTTCCACTTTTATAGGGGAGGAGCTGAATTGGGGTTGGTGGATAGCACAACCAGGTGCATCCTTGAATTTGGCCTGATCAGCTCTGACCTTCCCAGGGGGGACAGCACAATAAGGCTATAGAGAGAAGAGAGAGAGAAAGAAACAAAACAAAAAAAGGATAGGTTAAATTAAAGGTAGCAGTGGGGGAAAAGGGAGTGCGTCAGGCAGGGTAACATGGATATCCCTAGAAGGTGGGAGGGTCTGAGGGAATGGGCAGGCAGCCTTCAGCGGGGGGGGGGCACAGGGGTGGGCTGGATGTCTGAAAGGGATATGGGGAGGGTAGCAGGCTACAACAGCTGTGGGGCAGCTATCTTTTTGAGGGTTGCATGGAGAGTGGGGGGTGCTTGGAGTGCAGACAGCTGGAGCAGCTTAGGGATGAGATTAGTTGGTTAAATATAATGCTAAGAAGGGGGATGCAGGCAGACTGATGGAACCACCGAGGACCGAGCATTGCAGTTGCAGCACCAACCCACAGAACTCACTACCTAGACATCTGAGGGAGGCACACTCAGTGGAAACCTTTACAAATGGCTAAAGCATTTTTATTTAACCAGGCTTTTAATACTTGAAAATAGAATTGACTGACTGCTATTTTAATTTAATATTTTAGTGGAATATTTTATAAATGATATACACTTCTCTTTTATTGTGTTATTACAGGCACTGTTTACTTTATGTATGTAATGTTTTAATAATTTTGTTAAGCGCTATGAGCCTCCAGGAAGGAGTGTTATAGAAATAAAGTATCTGTCTGTCTATCTATCTGTCTGTCTGTCTGTCTGTCTGTCTGTCTATCTATCTATCTATCTATCTATCTATCTATCTATCTATCTATCTCTAACATTGGAGTGCCCCAGAGGTAGTCAGACAACCCAGACCCAGGGAGGAGAGGGGATGGGGTAAATGGACCAAAATTGCCACCTCCTCAGGAACCTATGAGGGCAAAGCCAGGGGACTGGAGGAGGATCAGGAATAGGAATAGTAATGGCCCAAGAGCAGGTAGTACATGGAAGTCTCGTAACTGTTTGCCAGGGGAAGCTCGGGGCAAGGCAGGGGCATCAAACAATAGATTCTCATTGCTGGCTACACTGGTGGATATGTTAGGGGAGGAGCTCTTAGAGAGGGCTGAATGAAAGGAGAATACTAGTGATCCAAAGGACAGCAGTATGGCAGCTGGTGGGGACAGGGCTTTGATGGGTAATGGTAAGGGTTTGAAGGCTAAGGGACTGGTCAGGGAGACTAAAGCTAAGGAGGGGAAGGGGCAGCAAGGTTGTAGTGGTGGTGGGGGTGATATGTGGATGCAGGGAGAGCAGGGAGAGTTGATGTTGGGTCAGATATGGGACATGGAGAGGCAGGACACATGATAGGGGAGGGGCACAGGAGGAGGCTGGGGGCACAGGAGGCATCCGGGATATGTAAGGTGGGGTAAAGGGTCAGAACTGGGGCCAGGAAAAGGGGAAGCATCTGGGATGGAGACATGAGAAAGGGGGTGGAGTCTTAGTTCTGGGAGACTCAATACTTAAAGGGGTGAGGTGGGGAACTAAGGTGAATGGCACAGTCGTATCTGGGTGGAGTGCATGCCAGGAATGACAGTGGGAAGGGTGGGACTTTTTATTCTTAAGTATGCAAAAAGGGGGAGAGAGAAGCCTCATATTGTGGTACACTTGGGCACAAATAGCTTGGAGTGTAACACAGTTAAGAAGGTGCAGGAGAGGTTCATGGAGCTTTTGGAAGTTGTGTGAGGAGGCAGGGAGTTTGGTGGCTTTTTTGGAAGTTCTCCCAGTACGCAGAACAAGTGCAGCAAGGAAACTAAGAATAGAAGAGTTTAACACATGGCTGGGGACCTGGTGTCAGACCAAAGGGTACAGGCTGGTGGGGGGGATGGGATAGAACTTGGAATAACAGTGCCCTGTATGCCCAGGATAGGTTACACTTGAGCAGTGAGGGCTCTGGGGTCTTAAAAGAGAGACTCGGGAAATACACAGCAACCAGGGTGGATTTAAACTAGGTGTGGGGGGGGGAGGCAAGTGGGTGGAAATCAAACAATGTCTCCAGGCGGGGGAGCCAAATGAGATTACCCCCATACCAGTAGGCTAACAGCAGGGTTGTGTTCACGTAGGGTCACTGACAATAGGGTTCAGAAGGAAAAGAATGGAAAGGGCACATATTGAAGGGTAGTCTCCTTAAATGTGAGGAGCCTGGGAACAAAGCAGCCACGTTACAGGCTCTGATGGCAGAGGGGGAAGGGGACATAGCTGCCATCACTAAAGCATGGGCCACCCAGTAGCAGGACTGGGACCTGGTGATCCCAGGGTACAGGCTTTACCACAGGGACAGGGGAGAAGGGAAAGGAAGAGGGGTAACTATTTATGTGAGGGAGGGGATAAGGTGTGCCAGAAAAGAGGGTAGGGCAGAGGTATTATGGATGCAATTCCAGGATTCGAGGAACAGGACACTTAGGATGGGGATGGTATATAGACCACAGTCTCAAGCAGAGGACTTGGATAGGAAAGTAGCAGGGCAGATAAGACAGGTCAGCAGGAAGGGTAACACCACGATCGTGGGGACTTCAGTCTGCCAGGGGTAGACTGGAACACCCCAGCCACCTCAAGCATTAAGGAGCAGATCCTCCTGGAGGCTTTCCAAGACAGCTTCCTGGTACAGATGGTAAATGAGCCAACCAGGTTAGGTAACATTCTGGACTTAGTGCTGACTAATTGTCAGGGAGTTGGGGGTGGAGGAACCACTGGGAGGGAGTGACTACCACATGGTATGTTTCTCACTTAACATGGGCAGGGAGGCGACAGGAATAGGGACGAGGGTGTTGGACTTCAGGCAAGCCAACTTTGGTAGGATGGAGGAGATAGTGGCTGGACACCTAGCCAGCATCCACACACACATGGATGTAAATCAGAAATGGGAGGTTATCAAGCTAGGTCAGACGGAGGCCATTACTGTAGCTATTGTACCAAGACACAAAGCAAAAAAGCTAGGTCCAAAAAAACAAGTTGGTTAAGCGGGGAGGTGTTGGGGAAGGTGAGGGTGGAAAGAACAGCTTTCAGAGGATGCAAGAGATCCAGTTGGGGAGAAGATAGGGAAGAGTACCTGAAGAAATCAAGAGAAGTGACTAGAGCAGTCAGGGTAGCCAAGGCTTCAAGGGAGCTTAGGCTGACACAGAATATCAAGTAAGGAGAAAAGGATTTCTTAAGGTGCATAAGGGAGAGAAGGAATTTCAAGGATCAAATTATAAGGATCAAAAGGGCTGGAGGGGGGATGGAGAAAGAGGCAGATCAGGCAGAAGTGCTCAATGAATACTTCTGCTCTCTATTTACTAAAGAAAAGGATGGGCCAGTGCCTCAGAGGATAGGAAGGGTAGGCACAGGGGAGGTAGAGATAACTGATGGTGTAATCTCAGTGGGCAGAGTATTGGAAGGCCTAAGGGCACTGTGGGTGGATAAGGCACCTGACCCAGGCAGCATTCACCCCCAGGTATTGAAGGAGTTGGTGGAGATCTTGGCAGAGCCATTGGCAGACTTATTTCATACCTCTCTGGGGACAGGGTACGTACCCCAGGACCGGAGGATAGCACACGTTGTGCCACTCCACAAAAGTGGTCCCAAGGATGTTCCAGGCAACTATAAACCAGTAAGCCTTACATCCATTGTGGGGAAGTTAATGGAGACAATTCTTAAGGAGAGGTTGCTAACCTTTCTGGAAGGGAATAGTCTACAGGACAGAAAGCAACATGGGTTTGTCTCTGGCAGATCCTGCCAGACCGAGCTGGTGGACTACTATGACTGGGTGAATTGGGAACTTGACAAGGGCCGGGTGGCGGATGTCCTGTGTCTGGATTTCAACAAAGTCTTCGATTTGGTGCCACATGGGAGGCTGATTAGCAAGTTGGTGTACCAGGGGGCAGGAATGAAGATGGTGAAGTGAGTCAAGAACTGGTTGCAGAGGAGGTAGCAATGGGTGGTGGTGGTGGGAGGGGAACTCTCAGCTCTAAGGGCTGTGACTAGCAGAGTGCCACAGGGCTCAGTACTGGGTCTGGTGATGTTTGGAATTTTCATCGCTGACATCTCGCATGGCATTAAGAACAAGATTAGACTTTTTGCAGATGTCACAAAGATTGGGGCAGTGGTGGATGACACAGTAGGGTGGCAGGGGCTGCAGGAAGATCTGAGTAAACTTGAGTGCTGGTCAGACACATGGCAAGTGGGGTTCAATGCAAAGAAGTGCAAAGTCGTGCTCATGGGAGCAAGGAACCCAAGGATGTGTTACCAGTTGGGAGGAGTGCAGATAGCCACTACAGAGGAGGAGAAAGATCTGGGGGTGACAATAACTGGGCAAATGAACCACTCAGCACAGTGTAGAAAAGCTGCAGCTAAAATCAATAAGATGCTGGGGTGTATTGCTAATAGTATAACCTCCAGGAGAAGGGAGGTAATCCTGCCACTGTACAGGGCATTGGTGAGGCCGCCGTTGGAGTACTGTGTACCGTACTGGCGTCCATACTAAAGAAAGGATGCTAAAATATTGGAGGTGGTCCAGCGCAAACCTACAAGGATGATCCTTGGATTGGAGGACAAACCCTACAAGGAAAGGCTAAGGGAACTGAACATATACTCCCTGGAGGAGAGGAGGGATAGGGGAGATATAATAGAGACCTTTAAATATGTGAAGGGTATTAACAAGACTGGTACAGAGTGGATTTTTAAGTTAAAGGGAGGGAGGATCAACAAGGGGGCATGGTCTGAAACTGGAGGGTGGAAGATTCAGGAGAAAAATGAGGAGGCACCTTTACTCTAAAACGGTGGTGTCTAAGTGGAATGCACTGCTCCAGGAGGTGGTTTCCTGCAAATCGGTGGGCAGTTTTAAGAGGGGTTGGGACAAAGTGAGGGCTAGGGTCACCATTATGAGGGCTGGGGAGGGTGGGGCAGCTGCTGAATAAGGGGACGGCTAGCTACACGCTTGAGCAGACTTGATAGACTGTATAGCTTTATCTGCTGGCAGTTTCATATGTTCGTATGTGTATACTGCTTATAACATGGTAACGTTTTTTATGCATGTTATAAATGGAATAATACACTCCAGGGTGTGTGGTGTACTGTAATAATTTCACTTTCCTGGTGGTTGCAGTCCCTTGTCTGCATCTAATGCCTCACAAGCAACCTGTCTAATTACCCCAGTGTATTGTTTTGTGTGTTTGCCTTGAAATAATCTTGTTTTTTCCTTGTTTAGAGCCCGTGTCAACGCAACCTTTTTCCTGTCAAATGTTCATTTTTTTGTCATCTATTTATCTCCTGGTAACCAGCGTGACCCCATCAGCTTCCATTCCCCCATCCCTGTCACCCACCTTCCCTGGGACTTAACTTCTGTGCCGAATCCCGCAAGGTATGCCCCTGTGGTGGGGCCATCAGAGTTGACCAGTCATCTGCTGAGCACAATCCAGAGTGCAGAGGAGAGCCCACTCACAGGCGTGGAGCCCGTGAGGAAGTGACACTTCAACCAGCCTGTTCAGGACTTATCTACATTTTTATTTCCATGAGCTGCTGGCAGTGTAGTGATGCATGGAGTGCAGTGTGCAGTCATGAAAAAATGAAAAAAAGTCACTATGGTTCTTAAAAGAGGTGGCGGGGAAAGTTAGGCAGCAGAAGATAGCATTTAGAAAGTATAAGGAAACACAGAAGGAGCAGAACAGAGATCTGTACCAGTTAAGGCAGAAGGAAGCAGGAAAGGCAGTCAGAATAGCAAAGGCCCAAACTGAGGAAAGGATAGCCAGTTTGGTTAAGAAGGGGGATAAAACCTTTTATAGGTACATCAGGGAGAGTAGAAAGACAAAGGGAGGGATAATGAGGCTGAATAGAATGGACTGTGGGAGGGCAGAGAGGGACAGTGAAAAAGCAGGGATACTGAATGAATACTTGTGCTCAGTATTCACAAAAGAGGAGGAGGGGGAAGTACCTAATCCAGTTAACAGATGCACTCTGGATAGGGGGGTCAATCCCAGTCCTTTCACAGAAGAAAGGGTTCTGAAAGAACTCCTCAAACCCAAGGTGGACAAAGCAATGGGGCCTGATGGGATTCACCTCAGAATTCTAAAAGAATTAAGGGGAAAACTAGTGACACCACTGACTACCCTTTTTAACAAATCATGGGAGGATGGTGTGGTACCTAAGGACTGGAGGAGGGCAGATGTGATTCCCCTTCACAAAAGTGGAAGCAAGACAGAGGCAGGAAACTACAGATGAATCTACTAGATTTATTTGACTGGGTGACCAAAGTAGTAGCCCAGAGAGGGGCTGTGGACATGATCTACCTAGACTTTAGCAAGGCATATGACACCGTCCCACACAAAAGATTAATAAACAAATTAGCCAGCCTGGGAGTGGGTCCCAGGGTGGTAGCTTAGGTAAAACATTGGCTGGACAGCAGGACACAGAAGGTAATAGTAAACAGAGTCCACTCTAAAGAAAGTAGGGTTACTAGTGGGGTACTGCAGGGTTCAGTACTGGGTCCAGACCTCTTTAATGTCTTTATAAGTGACACTGCAGATGGAGTGGAAGGAAAAGTATACCTCTTTGCAGATGACACAAAGATCTGCAACAGGGTTAATACACAAGGGGATGTGGAAAGGATGAGAAGGAACTTGGCAAGGTTGGAGAAATGGTCAGAAGTATGGCAGCTTGATTCAGTGCAAAGAAGTGCAAAATAATGCACCTGGGAAACAAAACCCAGGGAAGAGTACACAATGGGGGAAGGTATACAACAACAAAATGGAAAGGGACCTGGCAGTAATCATATCAGATGACCTTAAGGTTGGCAAGCAATGTGAGAAGGCAGTTGGGAGGGCTGGGGGGATACTGGGATGTATAGGGAAATGCATTCAGAGCAGAAAACAGGAAGTTGTTATCCCTCTATACAGACAGTTGGTGAGACCCCATCTGTAGTACTGCGTCCAGTTCTGGAGACCCCATCTCTGCAAGGACATAGACAGGATGGAGGCAGTCCAGAGGAGGGCAACTAAAATGGTGCAGGGTCTGCAAGAAAAGCCATATGAAGAGAGACTAAAGGAGCTTAATATGTATACCCTTGAGGAAAAGAGGGAGTGGGGGACATGAAAGAAACTTTAGGTACCTCAGTCGAATCAACAAAGTCCAAGAGGGTAGCATCTTTCAGAAAAAGAGATGTGCAAGAACAAGGGGACACAATTTAAAGATAGAGGGGGACTGCTCAGGGGTAATGTAAAGTATTTTTTTCACAGAGAGGGTGGTGGATGCATGAAACCACCTTCCTGAGGAGGCTGTGGGGTCTAAAACTGTGGGAGAATTCAAGAATGCATGGGACAAACATAAGGCAATTCTTGTGGGGGGTTGAAGAAATAGGCTGTTGGTTAACAAGGATCTGCAGCTTATCCAGTAAGTAGGGAAATGGGCAGACTAGGTGGGCCAAGCGGTTCTTATTGGCTGTCAAAGTATACGTTTCTGTGTTTCGATGTCATGCATATGCAAGCATCCTCTTGCATACCTGTCACTAGAGTGATGCTCTTACTGCACTGCCTGCTGGCCTTCTCCAGGTGGTAGGGGTACAGTGGAGCAACCTGTCCACCCTCCCCAATAAAGGAGAGCAGTCCAGCAGATGCTTCAGCCTCTCTCCCCCTGGCTAGCCCCATGTTATCAGAACTCACTTTCGAACCTCGGTCGACGGTGCAGCCGGTGGTAGCACTACTGCCAAGCCACTGGTCTCACAGTCATATTCATTTTCTAATTGCTTAGCAGTTCCAGAACCCAGTGACATCAGTTGAGCTGAAGTCTATAACCAAACAGAACCCAGTGACATCAGCTCTGCTGACTGCCATAATGCTGAGCATGCCAGTTGGAGTGGGGGGTGGTTGCATTTGTGTGGGGCCTGCAAGAGGTGTGACCATAGTGGAGATGTAGGCAGGTACAGTATCCCAGGGGGTGTTTACTGAAACATCATCTATCCCACTTAAATCTTTCTGTGGATGAAGGCACTGCACATTTATTTTTCTTTCAATAAGGACCCCCTTCACTGCTGAGTGATAAAAGAGCCCATGAGCCACCACAAATATTTACAGCAGCCAAATGGACAAATGTTAGTGTAAGATAGTGGCGCTTTGCCCTCTAAGCCAGTTTGGAGAAACACCACCCTACAGGGGTGTTACACATATTAGTCCAACATTTAAATCAATTTCTGATTAAGGCCTAGGAACTCAGTTCCTGTGTGTCACACTGAGGTCTACGCCCATTACAACTATATAAAATCCAGATGCTGTTTCCTTTATTTACCTCATTTTTTTTTTTATATTCCAAAGCTGGAGAACACAGAACTTTACCTTCGCCTTGTTAACTCCAGGGATGCTGACGTTCAGAGTTTTGTGCCCATTGATCCCAAGAGTGCGGGGTTCTACAAATACCCACCACTGGTATGGTATTTTTCTTTCCAATGAAAATACTGTAATGTTCTGCAGCTTTGAATTAATCTACTGTACTTAAAAAGATACCCCTTGAACCAGTCCAATAAATTGTATGAGGAAAGGTCATCTCAGAAATAGAGTTACAGTGTTAGGCTGGTCTGTCAGCGCAGTAGAAGTGCTACCGCTTGCAGCGCTGGTGACCGCGGTTTGGTAGCGAACTTGAGTCATCAGAAGTTGGCCGGTGGGAGGAGGCTGGAGCATCCCAGAGGATGCTCTTCTTCTCCAGGGAGGGACAGATGTCACCCCTGCTGCAATATTGCCAACTAGGTGACCACAGGTGGAGGTGCAGCTTAGAGGGGTGCCATGGATGGGGAGGATGCTGGGCAAGTTCCAGAGCAGCAGCACACTTGTATGCCTATGATCCTTGGTCCTCCTTGTGTGCCAGCTTCCTCAGGGGATGGGACATGACAACAGAAAAAGGCCCACAGCTGGCCCAATGACAGCCTCTGGAACCCTGGCAAGAGGAGTAAGACTGGACGTTCCTGGATGCTGCTACCTGATAAAGACATAAAGCAGATGGGGGAGTAGAAGAGGAGCTGCTCTCTCCTTTCCCACTGGGGGGGTAAACCTAGGCTACATGGAGATAAGGCACCAGGAGAAGGTTCAGGAGTAGACCTATGTGAAGCACTCCATTCTTTGGAGGACCTGGAGGACCCTGAGGGAGAGGCACAGCTGTGGAGAGGAGGGGGCCAAAACAGCAACTCTAAAAAAAAAAAAAGAAAAAAAAAAGAAATAGAGTCACACTTCATTTTATGCTTTGTGAGTGCAGGTTGGTGTTAGTGTACAGTATTAATAGTCTTGGCACCTTGAATTTTGTTATTGCTCAGATGTAGAACTAGGTGCAGAATGTGTTTGCTGCTGCAGTAACACTTTACTTTAAGTTTCCTTAACTACATTATAGTTACAGTGTAACTACACTGTACCTGCATTGCAATTGCAATGTAGTTACATGCAACAAACATGCAACTACAGTGTAATTACCCTTGTTGCATGTAATTAATGAGTGCCTACCCCACAGTTACATTGCCACTGACACTTAAAATAAAGTATGACCACTACCACAACATTTTAATAATATCACATAATTCATTCTTTGTTGTGTGTGTGTGTTTTTTTTTTTCAAAATGTATTTCAGGTATTGGCTTATAGTACCTGGCTCCCTGCCACTATTTGTTTAGCTTGAAGCCCTTCTTCCATGCATGGTATTGGATGTCATCGAGAACATCACATTATTTTATAGCAAATGGCTGAACAGTACTCTGACACAGAGATGAATAAATAAGCAGCACCATAGCAAAAAACAAAGACTGCTGAGAGAAGGCGAAGTGCCCAGTCACAGAAATTAAAGACACTGTCAACCTCCTTAGGCTTCCAAGTGTCACTTGTTTAAAAAAAAAAACATTTTATGATTGCTCACAGCCTGTAAAGATTGCTGATGCAGCTGGTTGGTTGATTCAGATTCTACTTTTCTTTTTAAAAGTGAAAAACAGACTACCTATCACACTGTTGTTACCACACCAAAACGTCTTTTAGATGAGATGTTAAACCAAGGTCCCATCTGCCTGTTCTGGTGGTAGTTCAGGTGGATGTTAAAGATCCCATGGCACTTCTTGAAAAGAGTAGGGGAGCTTTTATTGAATAAGAAACATAGAAACATAGATAACAACACAACAAGAAAAGAAAATTATACAACTCTCAATAAAGTATTCAAACCAAATTATAAAGAGGAAAAAAAAAACTCTAAAAGGTAAAATAAGGTAAAGAAAAAAATAATCAAGAAATTGCTGAATGCTTAATCTAGGTTATATACAGGCTATCATTTATATTTAATGAAGAGAGAAAAATGTTTCCACCATTTCTTGACCGTATCTGAGTTAAATACTTGATTCTCTTTCAAATATATTTTCAATAATTCCTGTGACGCTATTTGACTATAACCCTCATACAATATATTTTTTAATAGATAACCCATTGACATCTCACCTGCTATAAATAAAACCTATACAGCAGAAAAAATAGCTAATGTACTCTGATTAAAAGAGCTGAACGGTGGGGGGATAAATACCTGAAACCAATATCTCATAAGTAATTGTAGTAAATAAATTGTTTCCAATTTTTTGCCAAATAAACCCACAATGCCTTAGCATAAGAGCAATGCATGAAAAAATGTTCCGTGGTTTCTTCCATATCGATACAATCAGGATATGGGCAGTTCCTTTCTTCTTTTGCCTTATATTTAGCATTGCCCCTAACATTTAGTCTTCCATACATAATGAGCCATTGAGTCTCCCACATATGAGGGGGAATTCTGGGGTTATTGAGTTGTGCTAATATATGTGAGTTCTGCGCCGTAGGGCAGTTCTTAAAACAAGGTTCTGTTGGGTAAATGCAATTCATAATAATACTGTATAATGCATGCACTTTATTTATTCGAATCATTTCCTTAGTGGTCTGCCATCTGTATAACTTCTGTACAGCTGGTCGAAAGTATGTAGGGATATAAATATGTGGATTTAATTTAGGGGCCATTTTATTATGCCATACCTAAAAATAATGTCCCAATACTAACCTAACCTAATCTCCTCCTCCATTGTCAGATGAAAGTAGTCCACTTTTGATTGAGTAAAAAACAGAGCATAAAAAAACACTATTGGGTCTATCATTTCAAGTCCCCCCTTCTTTTTCTCCAAATAAGTGAAACACCGTTTAACCGGATTTAACCTATTCCCGCAAAGCATCTGGAAAAATTACTGTAAAGCTTAGTCTCTAACAAGGGTGGCAAAGGAAATATCATTGCAACATATTGCAAGCAAAGCTTAATGAATTGTTTTAAAGCATGTATACGTTTTTGCTTGGAAAGCTTCCACTGCTTCCATCGTGTGACCTTTTTTTTCAACTTTCCTAATTGCAGTTTCCCAATTCTCTACTGGAAGATGATGTGAACCAAAAAGAATTCCAAAAATTTTAAGAGGTTCCTTAGATATGTGGATAGCATTCTGACATATGTTGGTATGGTCTCCAGCTCCTACAAACAGACCTCTAGTTTTCTCAGTGTTTAATTTAGCATTGGATATCGAGGAAAATGTCTTAAATTCTGTAAGAAACCCATGTAGTTGTTCATAGTCAGGAAAAAAAACAAACATACATCATCTGCATATGCTTGTAAATATAACTGTTTCTCAGAATCAGGGCCTAAAATACCATTCCACCTAGGTGTATAAGTAAGGGAGCGTAAAAGGGGTTCTAAGGAAAAAATATATAAGAGGGGACTTAGAGGACACCCTTGACATACCCCACTCTGTAGCTTAAAACTTGTCGTTTTAACTCCCTTAATAAAGGGAAAGACCAGAGATGATTTGTATAGTAACTGTATTAGATGTAGAATCTGAGTGGGAGTCCCAAAGCATTTTAATACTTTAAATAAATAAGGGAGATAAACTCTATCAAAAGCTTTTTCAAAATCAGCTGATATGATACAACTACTCTTACCCTCTAGTGATAAATGCTTGATCACATCTCTCATAGTCATGATTGCCATTTGTATTCGTCCCTCTGGAAGACCACAGTATTGATGGGGTGAGATAACCTGTACTGCATAATTTTTTTAGTCGATTATTTAATATCATAGCAAAACTTTTATAATCAGAGTTTAAAAGAGTAATTGGCCTCCAGTTTTTAATGTTGTGCTTATCTCCTGATTTAAATATATGAATAATTAATCCATCTGTAAAAGAAGATGGCATGGAGTCAGCTTTCAGAAGAAATTGGAACACCAATTGTAAACAAACTGCTAATTCTGTTTTAAAAGAGAGACTTCATTTTTTAAATGTCGAATTACCATTTCTATTTCAAGAATAGAGAACAGCACTAGCATTTTAGATGCCTCAAGTGGTAATGAAGGAAGATCTACTGAATTTAAATATTTATCAATTTTCAGATGTGAAATAGGTAAACTTGGAACTTGAGATTCATAATGTTTTCTAATTACTTCACTTATATCATTTGCTAAATCCACTCTGGTACCATCTGTTACTGAAAAATCAATATTCATAGTATCTTTTAATACTTTACAGGCCTTGAAGGGATCATCTATCAGAGATTTCTGAGTGCTGTTATAAACCATAGCCTGAATAGTTTGAGCTCTACTATATTGAAATTTTCTCATTTCCATTTTAATACATTCAATTTGTTTGGAAAAATCCAACCTAGAGGTATATGAAAAATAAATGAGCCTCTGTAATTGCCTTCAGAGCAACAAATATTTGAAAAATGTATGGTTCCTCAAAGTTTTCCCATATTTTTTGAACCAAATACATAGGTCAGATTAAGTGTCTGTCCACCATTCTCCTAAATCTGAGTATAAAAAAGCCACTGAAAGATGGGCCCTAAGAATGACCTGAATTGTACCTCTAACTTGAGGGTTAGTAAGAATGGAAGTGTTCAGCTTCCATCTTTTCTGCGTTTGAGATTTCAAAATGAATGGTTTTAAAGTACAAATTAGAATAATCAGAGAATTTGACAGGTAGGATATGAAGGGCTCCAACCGGTACCGATGGAGATACCAGCATATAGTCTATGGTAGTCTGAAATTTTCCTCACAGATACATAAAACTTGGCCCAGTCTCTAAGTACATTAGGCAATTGATAAGACCAGCTAATTTGATTATAGCCTCCAATGTATTAGAATCACAATATATTTTCTTATTAACCTGTACTTTGTGCAACAAACTGCAGTTAAAATCCCCTTCCCAAAAAATCGTATATGAGGTTACTAAATATGGCTGTATTGCTTTCATACAGGCTACTCTATCAGCTTTTCTCTGAGGATTATATATATTAATAAATCTACGGTCATTATTTTCCCATTTCCCATCTAAAATTAGTACTCGGCCTGGAATCAGATTCATTAATTTATAAAGAGTAAACGCGTATGAATTGAACAGTATTCCCACCCCATCTACACTATCAGTTCCAAAGGACCAATATGAGGGGCCCCAGGGCCAATCCCATTTAAATGTTGCTGCTTGCTCAATAGAGCACATCCATGTCTCTTGAATAAAACAAACAGAAATCTTTTCTTCATGAACATACTGAAATAATGCCTGTCTCTTTACAGTATTTAATATACTATGCATGTTTAATGATCCCCATTTCTGAGCTACCACAGAACATATAGAAAAGTAGGAACCTCAATGTAAATTTGCTTTTTCCTTTTTTCTTTTTTTTTCACTTTATAATCCTCTGCAGACAAAGCAGAAGGATACTGTATGGATTTCTGAGAATCTGAATCACCAAGATCCATTTTAGAATCTCCCCAACTGGTAAACAAGGCTGTGTAAGAATTATTTGATTCAAATGAGGTAGAAAGAGGGGGAGATTTGGGCTTTAGATTCCTGGAGGATCTTCTAGGGGGTAACAGGGAGGTAGGTGTTGAAACAGATGAATCCTTGTCAGGAACAACTGGATCTACATAGCATACTGGAGTCAAAACCAAAGAATCGGAAGAGTCAAACTGGATTACTTCTTCCTTTAAAGCAATAGGTGCAATAATCATTGATTCTGTCTTGAAAGGGGTGGGGTGGGGGCAACCGAGGCAGCAGGCTGTGGAGGAATTACCTCAGATTCAGGAGGGGTGCGGAGGTTTAGTTGCATCCTGGGTGTGTTGAATCAGAATATTGACTTATGCAAGAGGCCTTATTCTTTGCAGCCCAAGGACATTCATGAAATACGTGACTAAACTCCTCACAATGATCACATTTCATATGATTGGCACATTGCATCATCACATGCCCTATTTCCCCACAGTTGTCGCATCTAGGTTTATCACAAACGCTAGAAAGGTGAGTTCTTGAGCCACATTTATAGCAGGCCCTGGGTTGGCCCTCATCCCCCGATCTTTGTCCAACAAAAAGGAATTGGGAATATGCTCAATACCTGAGTCTGTTTGTCTCAACTTCACTTTATATTTCCACCCACCTGTCCAAAACTGTTCTGAATCTAAGATGGGATCAGGTGCACTTAAAACTTCACATTTTTGTGAAAGCCAATAGGTAATATCCTCCACATGGACCCACTCATTCCTAAACATGATGGTAACATATTTTATCAAAGGTTTAGTAAGGGGAATGACCAAAAAGGGGGTCCATGTAGGAGAAAACTTTACCTGCCCATACCTTTCCCAAAAAAGGTCTAAAGCATACGCTGTTCTAAAGCTTACATCAAAATGATCTTCCCCTGATATGTTTATAAAAGCAAAAACATCTTTAGGGGAAAAATGTAATGAGCCTTTCAATAAGCATTTGCCAACATAATATCTGTCGGTCGATCTTACAATCCCCCTTTATAATGAATACAGACTGCATTCCTTCTAGGGGCTGCTTCTCTTTTTTGTTTTTGAAAAGAGTTCTGACATAAGAGGTTTCTTGTTTAATGAAGAAAAAGAATCAGCATCTTGAGGAAGAATTTCAGTATGTAAGTGTGGAACAGTCATTCCCTTAGAAGAGTTATCAGAAGAAATAATTGCCTCCAGGGCTGTAGCTATGAATTTTGGGGCCCCGGACAAGTCACTTGAAATGGGCCCCCATTTCTCAAACCAGCTAATGACAGGGGTAATGCCAGCTCCTCAGGTGGGCCCCTCCTGAGCTTGGGGCCCCAGACAGCTTCCCCACTTCCCCCCATTACTGCGGCCCTGATTGCCTCTGATTGGGGTAACAGTACATTTTTAGGAATAATCACTGGTATCGTGGTAATGATATTCTCTATTGGGGTTGTAGTCTCCACTCTGTTGCTGTTCCCGGTTTCTAATCAGGAGAAGATTGAGTAAGCTTTAAATCTGAATCCCAAGCAGAATCAGGAGTCCAAATACCTGATGATGTTTGTTTTCAGCCTGCCCCCACTAGTGCTGTTTGTGGACACCAAGGGCCTGCAGCTGAAGCAGGCAAGGAATTCAGTGGATTTCCATTCTCAAAAGGAGCCTGATCACTCTGCACCATGGGTGGTTTCAGAGCCATTACCTCAGTAGCTCTTTTCTCATTTTGTTTTGAATTAGTACTTGAGCCAGAGTTTGTAAACAAAAAAATCAGTTACCCCTGTTTGCGAAGTTTTACAAGTCTAAAATGTTATTATTGGGTTTTAACAGTGATATCCTCGGACTCGGCTGGCGTTTTGAACACAGATCCAGACAATTTTGACAATGGAGTACTCAGCACAGATGTGAAGCTAGAAGCTGATTGTGACTGCACTGATTTGCGTACTTCATGCGGGACTGTAGTACTCAGGGATTTTTGTACATCTTTGGCCTTATCCAGGAGGATTACAGGCTTTTGGCACTCATTATTAAAAGTGATTTGTCTGCCAGTCTTAGAAAGCACATCTTCCTGATTGAACTGCGAAGAAACAGGCAAAGTAACAAAGACAGACTCACCCACTGCCGGCAGGCCCTTTGAAGTTACTGCATCATCCGATACACTGACAGGCCGGCCCGAGTGTTTGACAAGCGGAACAGCTGCTCGCTGTTCAGACTGAGAGGTAGAATCCCCTTCATTTCCTGCAGTTTCCATCAGTTTTTTTGACGCAGGTTGCTCTTTTGCATCATTGGATAAATCCCCATCACCATTATTTTGCTAAACAACTCCAGATGCAATATTCGCAATATTTTTTCTTAAGTCTTCAGTTGATAAAATGTCTCTTGAAATTCTTCCTCAGAATCTATATCCAGGCTCGTGGCCTGATTAGCCTCAGGCATGAAAGTAGTGGAAGAGGAGGCCAACTCTCCCACCTAACGGACATCCTCCTTCTCTGGAGTCTCACCCTGAGTGGCCATCTTACAGTCAGACAGCCTGCCCCCCTACTGGCGAGTAGGGGAATTTCCCCGGTGTCCTGGCCAAATTTCCCCTATTCACTAAAATACCACCAACAGCTCTATCTGGTTCAGTGTCAATTGGCATCATCTGTATCCCCCTCCCCCGGGATGAGGCTGAAAATAGGCAGAATTGTCTAGTTCTCCTCTCCTGGTCAACAAAAACTAAATAAATAAATAAATAAATGTTTGTTTACATTCTTTGATCAACTTCCATTGCATCTTTCCTGGACTTGGGAACAACCTCAGCACAGTCTAGTCACTCATGATGCAGAGAATGGAGAGGATACTATTGCAACACAAGTGACTGCACTCTTTGGAGGTGCTCATAATGCTCAGAAAGGATGCAGTAAGAGTTATATCAAGGATTTGAAACAAAACAAGATTGTTTATATTACACCATTAAGCTGCATTTCAGTTCTACTAAGAATGGAAGCAGAGAAAACAAACTACAACGTCAATGAATTTTAGAGAAGGTAAACAATCGTGGGTTTTCATCTAAAAATATTATGATGTAAAAAGAGTTGACAGTGTCCCATTAAGGCTCGAGTGCCACAACAAATTACAGATTTACCAGTTTATAGTTTTTTTTAAATATTATAAGGAGTAAAACATGCCCAGCTATAAATAAGGGTGTAAAACTACAGTACTGAAGGATTCTGGTAAAATTTATATTTGCTACAGAACAGGAGACAGGGAGGCTCTTAGGCCATCATCTGCACATACTACTGGGGAACCAGTGCATTACAGCAGAAGCCAGTTGCTGTAGTTAGCAAGTTTTTCAACTAGGTAAAGGAAGGGGCAGTGTCACAGAAGAGGGTGTACACAGATAAACAAAAGAAGCTAGCATAACTCCCCCTGAGTCACAAGAGACAGGAGAAAAGGGGGAAAGGGAAAGAGGAAATTGTTTAACCAGGAAAGGCACACTAAGCTAAAGCTTGTTTCCAGGTGTGACCTGGGAACACAAGGACGTTAAGTGACTTGCTCAGGGTCACACAGTGTGCAGGTGGGGCTAGTGGGATTCAAACCCAGGTCTCCAGGTTTGCAGCTCAGTGCCCTTAACCACTACAGTATACTACCTCTAAAAGGGTGGAAGCAGGCAGGGATAAATGTAGGAAAAAGGGATCTTCAGCTTCTCAGGTAGTTGCAGTACTGCGCCTCACGCTAACCACCAAAGGCATGCATTATTTTCTTACAACTGTACACCCTGTCATGTGATGTCCATTATTGATACACTACTTAAACCTGGTGTTTAGGCCCATGTAAAGAAATTTGCTACAGAATGGGAGTCAGGGAGGATCTTGTGGCCATCATCTGAGCAGAGGGGGAACCAGTGCATTACAGCAGAAGCTAGATGTTGTAATTAGCAATGAAATGTATAAAATCCAGCCAGGTCATTTTGTGTTTTTTTTGTTTGTTTGTTTGTTTTCCATTTGCAATACACTTGGATTTTCATTTCTGTGGTCAATTTAAATCCTTTGTTCCTAAATCCATCCATCCTTCCTTCCTTCCTTCCTTCCTTCCTTCCTTCCTTCCTTCCTTCCTTCCTTCCTCCCTCCCTCCCTCCCTCCTTCCTTCCTTCCTTCCTTCCTTCTTCTTCCTTTTGCACAGAATAGCTTATCACTGGTTCGGTCCTAAGCTCCACCACTGCAATCAGGAGTAAAAAGTGCTGCAGGAGCACTCCAATGGTTGCTATCTCCTCTCTGGGTCGGAGTGTTCTACAGTAGTTCCCACTGAAGTTACTGAACGGCTGCCCTCTGGTAGCTTAGGGTGATAAGAAGTTGTTCTTCTTTCATCAGGGACATTGGGAGTGTGGTACCAATTGGTGTGAAGGCACAGAAGCACCATCACCAGGCACCACCACTAATCAGCAAAGTCACGACAGCATGGAATGTGTTCTCTGGCAGACCAGGCACTGCCTCTCTGGGCCATTCAGTGCTATGAGCGGCAGTGGTCCCAGAAGAGAAGCATCCTGGTGGGTCTGCTCAAAGTTGTGGAGTCACTGCAAGGAGATCAGGGAGCTGATCCTTATGAGTTACAGCTTGCAAGAATCATGTAGCTGGATGGACAGGCCTCGACCATGATGAGATCTCCTAAAAGGCAGGTATGCTTGAAAGGAGTAGGGTGGGACTGAGAGAGAAAAACACAAATATTAACAAGCATTTGTCAATGACGAATATTTGCTTGCTCATATTAGCATTGGAAGTGCAGTAGTTAGACAGATGCAGAATACGAATGGCAGTGAAGTATTGAGCTCACGCCAACCCCACCTCCACCCTGCAGAGATGGACAGGCATTGGGGTGTGGCTTTGAGTCATCGCCCATAACTCTCACGCCATTTCACCTCACACTATCCTGCAGACACCAACAAGTGTTGAGGTGTGCCTTGGGGTGTTCAGCTTTACAGTCACCCTATTCCATAAGGACATATGCTGAAATGGGTGCAGTATTGGAGAATGGAGTGAACTCTGGGGTCGAAGAGTCCAAGGCACACCTCTATGCCTGTCACTGGCTTCAGTGTGGGGGTAGGGGGGTGGAATGGCTCGGGCATTACAGCCAGAAATCCAAAGGCACACCCCTGATGCCTGTCAGTCTGTACAGGGTGGGACGTTATGGTTAGAAACCCTAACGCCCCGGGTGTTTGTTGATATTTGCACTACAAATTTTCAACATGGTCTTTTTGTGACCCCCACCTCATGAAAGCATTTGGGACCTCTGCTCATGAACAGTGACACTGTGATTTTGTGAATCTGTCCCGGACGTTTATTTCCCACAGTGACTGCGCCATTCTGCGCCAGATGTGCAAAAACACAGTTCAGGTAGGATGTGAAAAATAACAGCTGTAGCATTCATAGGGAGGTGTGAAGAGATTGCAATGTTGAAAATCTTGAGTGAAAATATTACAAATTCTCAAAGTTACGAGTGTGCATGGAAACTGCGCAACACACGCTCGTTTTATGGACATTTGTCACTAAATTTTCAACATAGGCATTTTGGGACCTCTGCTTATGGACAGAGTCACTGTGATTTTCCTAATCTGTCCCGAACACTGATTTCCCACAATTACTGAATGGCTGCCCTCTGGTCACCTAGGGTGATAAGAAGTTGTTCTTCTTTCATCAGAGACATTGTGCGCTGGATGTGCAAAAACACGTTTTAGCCAGGATGTGAAAAATGACAGCCATATTGTTCATAAGGAGGTGTGAAAAAATGGCAAAGTTGAAAATCTGGAGTGAAAATATTACAAATTCGCAAAGTTATGAGTGTGAGTGGAAACTGTGCAATACATGCTCATAACTCAGTAATTTTTGGGAATTTTTTCACCAAATTTTCAACATAGGCTTTTAGGGAGCCAACCTCATGAACAGTGACACTGTCATTTAATTAATCAGTTATACTAACATACTAAAACGCCAGCAGAATAGGCCTAACGGTCTTTCGAGTCTGCTCGATTGGTCAGCCCCCACCCTGAGTGCTGACCTTGCTGCCCCCCTCGCCTTCTCTGGCTTCTCCCTTCCCAGTTCCGGATATTCTTGCTGCATTGGATTTTGCTTCTAGAACCCTTTCCCTGTACCTGTCCTACCCCCTCTTGAACCCCTCCACCATCTCTGCCTCCACCAGCCCCCTAGGCAGTGCATTTCATGGCTTCACCACCCTCTCAGTGAAGTAGCACCTCCTCCTTTCTCCCCTGAATCTTCCCCTCCAGCTTCCACCCATGCCCTCTAGTGGCCCTCCTCCTTCCTTCAAGCACCCTGACTGTTCCTCCCTATTTACCCCTCTTCATGTACCTGAAGACTTATCATGTCCCCTGTCCCTTCACTCTTCCAATGTGTACATATTTAGCTCTTCGAGCCTCTCCTCATAGGTCCTGTCCCCAAGCCCCAAATCATTTTGGTTGCCCTCTCTGGACCCTCTCCAGGAGTTTAATGTCCCTCTTTAAGTGTGGCCTCCAGAACTGCACGCAGTACTCAAGGTGTGGCCTCACCAAGCAGTTATACAGAGGGAGTATCACTTCCTCCTTCTGAGGTGATCCCCTAGCGATGCATCCCAGCATCCTGTTGGCCTTGGCTGCTGCCCTCCTACAAGTCTCTGAGTTGTTCATCTTGACATCCACCACCACCCCAGGTCCCTTTCAGCCATCGAGACTTGTAGCATTCCCCCGGTGTACACTTGGCCTGGGTTTCTGGCCCCAGGTGGAGTACCTTACATTTCCCTGCATTGAACCTCAGCTTCCACTTTCTAGACCATCTTTCCAGAGCCTCTAGGTCCCCCTGTAGGCCACCTCCCCTTCTCCCCATCCACCACCACCACATGCAGTCCTGAAAGGTGATTCAGTGCAGTGACCGCAAATCACCTTTTGGGACCAAATAACCAGATGACAGTGACTGAATTCATGAGGTGGGGTCCCAAGAACCCCATGTTGAACATTTGGTGCTAAAATTCACAAAAATGACCGCTATATCCACCTAAGTTGCAAAAACCCCATTTATGCCATTATACAGTTTACCGGCATTTCTTCAGTTTGCGGTCGGCTTTGAAGAGGGCGTACATGTTCCTGCTCCACCGAAGATTGTCATGCCAGGCTCCAGAGGTAAGTATGGGATGAGGGGGGTGTGAGGAGGTTGGGTGTGCAGAGGGTGGGTGCGGGTTGGGAGAGGGGCAACGGACACAACAAGGGACGTTTTTCTGTTTTCACAGGGTTTTAAAAAAAAACACTTCATGGGATGGTTTTCACTTACAGAGACAATTGGCACACTGGGGAGGGCTCTCAGCATGCTACCTGGGTGTTTGTTGGGGGGTGCTGTAGCCAACGGGGATTGGGCACCCTGTTGGCACACACAATGTGTTTGGGGGGTAGCATGAGCTGAGGGGGATTGGGCACCCCCGTGGCACACAACGAATGGGGGGGACATTATGCAGATGGGAATTGGGCTCCCCTGGTGGCAAATGAACTGGGGAGGGAGCATGCCAGCAGGGGGATTGGGCACCCCCGTCGGCTTTCATGGGGGACTGTGAGAGGCGGATGGTGACAGCCGCTGCCATGTTTATTGAAATGTGACACCAGACAAGGCAAGCTGCAATTTACTGCTGCAACAAGGTACTGCCCCAGCAGCAAAAACAGCTGATTCTCCAATGATGGGGAGCTCCCTGATTGCAGTGGTGAATTTCTTTCAAGTTGGTGGCATGCTGCAAAACTGCTGTCATCAACAGAGTGCTGCTCCATTGGTGCAACAGAGACCAGCCCCAAAAAGCACTGCCGGCATTGGACACAACACTGCCGCACTTCCACAACCCGCTAATCCAGCAAGCTGTCACAACATGTTTCTTGCGCATGCGCGCAAGCAAACATAAAAATTAATTGATAGAAATGTGTACTGTCACTTTAAAACTTCTCATGTAAAAGGTTAATTGCAGCTGTTGGACTCTGTCCTCTCATAATGCAACTGGTGTAGTCAGGGAATTCAGAAATATGTAGTGTCTAGCACCTAGCTGGACTTCATATGTCCCAAGTTTTGGGTTGTAATTAATAATACTGTATTACCTATATTATATATGTGGGTTTGGCTGTTTCCTCCACTGTGAGTGTGCACTGATTTGTTTGGTTGTCTTGTCTCTATAAAGGGTAACAGAGCAGGAGAAAGTGTTGAGGTGTACCTCAATCACATATGTCTTATGTAGGTCATCAGTTTCAATGCCAACTACTTTCCCTTCTCAGTTGCCTTGTTTGCACGAGCTATGTGTTGGCTGCACATAAATACTCATAGATAGGATTATTCTGGATAACGTGTACATAAACATAGCAACAACATGAAGTGGAATGAATATTCCCATATATGATTGGATCAAATGGCATATAATAAATGGGGTGGAGTCTGTATGCTACATATTCACAGTGGCTTGTATTTAAATGTATATGGGTGCTACCCTCTAAAGCAGGTGCTGTCTGTTATTATGGATGTGCATCATTTCACGGCATGGTGAGGTTCATAAGTTGATACCTGTGTACTGTGAAACACAGTTACACATACAGTATATCATAATTAGGCATTACTAGTGCTAGCACATTCAGCCCTGCTGGGGTACATACTCTGCCCATATCGAACACAACTGCACATCCTGCTGCATTACTGCCATGTCTGGCAGCTACACACAACCTTGTCTGCAGGAAACAACCATGGTGAGCCACCAGCAGCCACCCAAACATACATATTACTCACAGTGGCTAGTTGTGTCCTCCACAAGCCACTGTATGGCTTATTGGGACACCTGTCCAGGTAATGACAGAATTAGCAGAATGCAAAGATATGCAAGAACCTGCCATGAATATTCCACCATTATGACCCTGAAACAGATACAACTCCAAGTGAAGTGCGACACAAACACCCAGCTGGTACTGTTGGGCGATACCATGGCACAAGCCCTTGCTCATCTGGAACATTCAGAGTGATGATCAGCCTTGGAGACAGCTGTCTCTGGTCATATAGTGCATGAAGAAACCTGGCCACAGGTCCTTTAAAGTGCAGCGCTAAGTCTGCAAAAGATGGGGTGGTTGCTCCACAGTAATGCTGGGTGTTTGAGATTCTTTAAGGTACAGCAGGTGGGGAGCTTGTTTGGATGACAATGATTTTGAGTGCAGCATGTCCCCAGTATACTATAGGTAGAGTCCTCCTCACTGTTCATTAGCTGACAACAGTTGCCCTAGGTTGCATCCTGCTTTCCTGTCCGCAGCCTAGGCCATGGAAAATGCAGGACATTTACTTATAAAAGATAACTTTTGTGGTTCTGAAGTGGCTACAAAAAATGTGAAACAACAAAAACATCCGATTTCTCCATTAGTGCTGAAACTAGCTCAGACGTGCATGCGCATACTGGCCTGTTGCATAAGTTAAACCAAACAAAAAGAAACTGGGAAGTGGGACAGTATGCATGGTGCAGTTATTATTTATAGTTACCATTGTGTTTACAGGCTGCTGCATGGAATTCAAGTCATCTTGAGGCTCCTCGTCCACCATACTTCTCTCCTCACCATTACTTGACCTCGCAGTTGATGTACCCTTCATTTGTGGAGAGTGTAGATCCCCCTCCGCCAAGTCAGCCACTGAGTGCTGCCAGATGACCTCACTTGGATCACAGATGAAAGAGATTTGATTCCGATTTTTTCTCTAATCAGAATTGGATTTTTCAATGTGTGAGGATGCCCACAGTGATTACGTCCTGTTCAGGCACTAGAATACACCCTTGAACCTGTAAAATGATCAGTGAGTACAATATGTAAGGTAAAGAATAGAACAGGCAAGTTTTATTTGTGTGGCATGAATTTCTTTAGTAATGTCTATCTTGAATTATAAGTGTAATGAATTATTCATGAGCCAAACATGCACTGTGATTGACTGCTGTACCAGACAATAATCCTTTACAGATGCCCGGTACGGCTCCAAGTGGCACGCACCATTGTAAACTTTTTTTAAAAGCCTTTCCCTCACCTTACTGATGAAATCTGATTTATAATCACAATAATGACCTCATAACCTGTCATTTTCTGGGGATTAACTACCAGTTGGAGGGGGCTGGCCCTCGGCTGTGTCTTGGGCCACCCTTCCCCAAACCAGTCATTAATCGTCAGGAAATGACTGGCTGTTTAATCATTATTGCTTAAGTATTCTATATATATATTACTAAATAAGTTGATAACTATGTCACCCCAACAAAGATCCTTAGTTTTTTGTTAGTAAATAAGTACAACACATTAATGTCCATTTTGAAGTCTCACATATATTTATTAAATGAAAGTTAATAAATGTGTCATACTAACAAACATCCTTAGTTTGTCTAGTAAATATGTACAGCCCACTAATGTGTATCATGAAGTATCCTATATGTATTGCTGAATGAAAGTTAATAAATATGTCATCCTAACCAAGAACCACAGTTTCTATAGCAGATGCATACAGTCTAATGTAACATATCATGTTGTTCCTCATTTTCTTGCCTGCTCTGATCCTTTTAGAAATAAGGTGCTGCACCTGAATGAGACTGTCCTGGTGAGGAAACCATGTATAGTCAAAGACCAGATGTTAGCCAGCGAGTCTGCAGTAAGTTATAGAGTTACAGAGCCAGCAAGAGTTTGTGTGAGAGGTATGTGATTTGAGGAGAAATCGGACTGTTTAAACTGTGCCATAGAGGAGTGCAATTGGGATAATATACTTTAAGGGCCAAGCTAAATAATTTAGCTTAGGTGAAGAAAAAGGGCAAATTTAATTTTGTGAGCCAGGGATTCATTTTACGTTTTAGGGCCCAAGCGATTAGCATTCACATTACAGGCATAAAATCAAGCACTCATGAAGTAGTCTGGAATTCAGCAAGCATTTTAAATTAAAACTGGTATTCTTATTCACAGAACAGTGACATATGCAGTTCTACCTTATAAGACAGATGCTGACCGAGTCAGCAGTGGCAAATAAATGTGCATGAGGCAAACATGAGTTGGCTGTTAGAGGGGGCCAGGGGGCTAATGACTTTTTCTTTACAAAGTGGAACTGGAATTAGTCCAGGACCATGGCAGTGCATGGTAAGGGGTGCAGAATGTATGCATTCATGGCTATAGCCATAGAGGGATTTTTTCTGCAACTGCTGCAAGCTAGCTGCAGCATTCAAACCTAGAGTTGGCATGCCTGAGGGGAAACTAGTAGCGCTGCAGGATGCAGGGGAGGGAGTATCATGGGCTGGAACACAAGCAAGGGGTACTAGGAAGATAGGTCCATGGGACCTATAAAGCCCTGCACAGCCAGGGGCCAGTGACCTACAAGACCTCCTGATTCTCCACCATCCCATTCAACCCTATGCTTCATTGATGAGGGTTTTCTGGAGGTACCTAAGATTTGTTTAACATCTTCTGGAGCACATATCTTCTGTTTTGCAGCACCAGTTCTCTGGAATTCCAACTCTCGCCCAGTCTGCCAAAATCTTTAAAAGGGAGCTGAAATCCTTTTTATTTGACTTAGCTTTTATGGTGTAATTAAATACATCTATGTATTGTTCTACCTGATGTTTTACTGTTATTTTAAATGTTGCTTTTATTGTAAAGCGCACTGAGTCAAAATGAGAAGTGTGCTATATTAAATACAATGTGATTTGATTTGATGTATTAGAGAGAAGGACTGGGTTTGGTAGGCAGGAAGAAACAAAGACAGGATCATGAGGTGAGGCAAGGACCCTCAGCAGTGGCCATCCTAAACCAGTACCATCCACTGGCTGGGAAGGAAGAGATAAGCACAGGATAATAGGGGCTACTGCCATAGGTTTGAGCACAGGGGATCCCACAGTACAGGAGGGTCCAAGGAAGACAACAAGGCAGGGTAGTTAGAAGGTAGTATAGTAGTGATAGGGGACTTTATACTGATGTATTTGCAAGGTGGGTGGCTTGCTAGGGGACACTGGAGCTGTGTGGACTCAATTATTTGCCTACCTAGTTTACAGGTTGCAGACACCATGCAGAGGGTAAACAAGGCTGTGCAGGAAAGGGAAGAGAAACTGACCTGGTACATGTTAACAGCAAACATGTAGGTAGAGGCAGACCACAGTTCTCACAACATAGATTTAGCAGTAGCCTTAGAAGCAGTGCCTACAAGGTAGTATTATTTGAGATACCACTGGTACCTTGTGTATGGCCAGTAAAGCAGCAGCAGGAGGTTAGGCTGTAGAATGTGTGGCTAAGGGTTTGGTGTTGTGAGTAAAGATTCAAGTCCAATGCAGACTGGAGGGCATTCTGGGACAGGAGAAGCCACACTGTAGACAGGTGTCATTTGAGTCTTGAAGGGGAAGGGGTGCTTGCACACAGGATAGATGGAGTAGTGGGGGAAGACTTTAAAATTGGAAAGGGGTGATGGGTATGTGTAGGGAAACACCCATGAACCAGTGAGGTACAGTGCATAAAAGTAAGAGACCATAAGCAAGAAGGAAGAGAAGCATAGACCTTCACTGTATCACAGAAAATGTGAGGAGCACAGCACACAGGATGGATGAGGTAGAAAAGGATGACCTTCTTGAGGTAAGTTATGAAGCAGTATGACTCATAGAGACTTGATGGTAAAAGGGAATAAGCTGGGATGCAAAGGTAGAGCATACAGTTTCTTTAGAAGACACAGTGAGGATCAGAGGGGTAGCTTTCTGTGTAAGCAAAGTATTGAAGCAAGTTAGAGAAAGGAAGTGGGGAAGGATGGGAATGCTACAGGAAGTCAGCGACTGTACATAGGACTGTATTTAGGATCAACAGGAAGCAAAATGTCAATTTAAGAGTATGTTACACACCAAAGGGGTATGGCAACAACAATGAGGTCCACAGCTCTCATGGAGGAATTGCAACTTTTCTGACATTGACTAGGAGCTGGAGAGTGCCCAAGTGAGAGCAGGGAAGGATGTTCCTGTCAGTTCTGAATGAATGTTTCCTTATTCGTTTTGTCAGAAAGATGTGGGACAACAGGGGATGCAGTTCTTGATCTGCAGCTGAGTAGTGAGGATGGCATGATCAGAGCAGGAAAGGCTGGGGAGCCAGTTTGTAACAGTGACCATAATGGGAGTTAATTTAGGGTGAAGCTTATTTTTCTTTGTTTGTTTATGTTAACAGAAATAACACCAGGACACTAAGCTCTGGATGATCTGAGAGAGATGCTTGTGGCTAATTTGACAAATACATCACTGGATGGGAGTGCTAATGATAAGTAGGAGGACCAGAAGTAAAACAATATAATGGAGGCAGTGACTAGATGTGTCCCCCTTTGCAACATGGACAAGAGGTGTAGGCAGAGGCTGCTTGGTTGTCCAAAGAACTTCAGGGGAATTTAAAGGGGAACTCTCATGATGCTTATCCCCACTCCTGTGTGGCTGACCTTAATTAAAAGATTGATGATAAATTAATAGTTTTTTCATCCTGTATCTCTAGGAAATGTGTTTGGTATCCGGTTGATCTTGCCTTCCGGGAACACAGAATCCCTGCAGTTGAAGTCAGTCATGGGCTGCAGTTGTAGGGGATTCTATGGCAGTCAAAGGGTTTATAAGTTTCTGACAGTCATAATTCTCAGGTCAGTGGTCCTTCTGACCCTGTGTATCTTGTGTGGGATTTGATGTCATGAGAGTGTCTTTTTAGGGAATAAATAGAGGACATATGATAAATGGAAGGATTCTGGCAACACAGCAATGTCAGTAGAGAAAAGGGCATTACAGAAGGAATGAAAGGGTGAGATTGCCCAGGCCAAAGTTGATCTGGAAGACAGGATCACACAGGGCATTAACTGGAATGATACATCCTTTTTATCAATACATAGGGAATACATTTGAGTCATAGGTAACAAAGGGCTGCTGATCATTGCAGAGAGTGAGGAACCACGGAGCACAGCAGTGGGAGTAACAGAGGCACTAAATAACTACCTTGTGTCATTACTGAACTAGGAAGTCAAAGAGCATGACCAGCTCGTGGTGGAAGTTATGGGAGGAGGCAAACTGAAGAAGAAAGAGAACTGATCATGCCAGAATTAGTAAGTATCTGAAGAATGTGAATACAGGAAAACCCCAAGGTCCAAATGGTATCCACTCAAAGGTAACAGTGGAGTTAAAATTGGTTCTTGCTGGGCCTCTCACTGATGTCCTATAGGGCCCCTTACAGACAAGGATAGTGCCAGTGGACTGGAAAAAGAACTAATGTCACCCACTATTCAACAAGCCCTGATCAGAACCTAAATGACTGCTAACGCATTAACCAGAATAGGGATATAGAATTATTGTATGTCTTAGATCATAATTCACTTGTATTGTTCTGATATATTATATGGATAAGGTCAATAATCTATGGATAGGAACACTTTTCCAAATGTGATAATCCATAGTTTTTGATTAACAAGTAGTAATAATCAATTTTAAGTGTGGATTATCCCTGTCTATCAACCACCAACAGTAAATTATGGCAAACTGACAAAAATGCCCTCATATCATTGAAAGCTGACTGCAGCATGAGTTTTCCTCACACTGCTGCCATCACGCTTCAGTCACTCTCACTTTCACTTTGGTTGACAATGGCTTTGTGTTTCATTGTTCCTACTCCTGAGGGCAGGCAGGTCTTTATAGAGCAGCAGAAAATGCAAATACTACTAAAAAAATACTCTGCAATCTGAGGTTAGTCACAGTTTATTTAGAGTAGGTAGGAGAAAATTGGGAGATTAATGAAATTCCTGTCAGTGTTTTAGATAAGCACCTAGCTGACTTTATCTATGCTGCTAAAAAGGGAAATGGAGACAACTACGAACCTGGCACAATAAAGGGCATTAAACAAAGTGTTGATGGGCATCTTTTGAGTAGAAACCTTTCTGGATCTGTTTTCCAGTATTACAATATCCTGCATCCATGCCTGAAAAGAGAAAACTGCACAAAACAGTAAGTGGTCCTTTATTCAACAGTGGGATTCTCCCTATAATATAACAAAATCTGTTCAGAGCTGATATGACTGCTCAAAGTGATGAGAGCAATTAAAGGAATACTCGTTACTGTCGCAGCACTGGAGTCAGCCATACCCAAGATGGCGGCAATGACAGAGCTGTGCATGTGTGAAAATCATTCATGCGCAGTTTGAATCGGTGGTCATCTTGGGCATGGGGGCTGTTACTTCCATAGCTGCAGAAGAAAAAGTAGTGCCCCACAAAGTGGGTGTGTTTTTGTGGATGACAGAGGGGAAGGAAAGCATTCCGGACAGCTGTCCAGTCACGTGCTTCCACAGTGCTACTACACAGAATTACAGCAGTACATCTGTGAAGTTCCACCCACGCAGTTGTAAAAATAAAATGATGGGGAGTGTGCGTTACAAGGTGACAATTCGTACTCAGGGTATATAGAACAACCCAATCCACTCGGCCTTCAGCCTCGTGGATCATTATGTTCCATTAACCCCTCAATTGAATTAACACCTTGTAACTCACACTTTTCCATCATGTATTCTATATGTAATAATCCTACACTTATATCACAGCCAATATTTCAAGCACCGAGAAATGCAGACTATATAAATAGGCAACATTGCAAACAGTGGAGTAGCTATATACTGTTGCCCTTACACCTTAGAACAAGGGCCAGATTCCTTCTGCAAATAATTAAGCAGTAATGCATGATTGGGTGTGGGTAATGCTGGAATTTACCCACACCTGGTGTGTTGCGTCATAAGGCCACAGGCCGAGTGACTGTAACCACACCAAAAGTGGGTAAATCCCAGCAAAACCCACATCCTGGAGTACATTATTGCAATTATACAGTGTGAAAATTACTAGAAGACAGATATATATATATATGTATATCTATATATCTATATATCTATATATAAGTTTTTTGTAAGATTTTTATGGAAATATTTTTCCATTGTATATCGAGTGTCTTGTTGCTGAGTTGAGTATGGGTAAAGAAGTTGCACCTCCCCTCCATTTGCTGTGGTCTTTATTTTTTCGTAAGATTTTTTTTTGTATGTTTCATTTGTTGTATGCCCCTTCTTTTTGTTTTGTTTTTTTGTCTCTGGAGGTGGGAGAGAGAGAGAGAGAGCAATGGTGCTGGCAGAGAAAGGGAGTGGTTGCTGCTGGGGGAGCGAGGTTTGCAAGAGAGCAAGAGACAGTGTGAATGAGTGGTGGATGCTGGGAGAGAGGGAGTAGCGAAACAGACAGCATGAGTGTGATTATGAGTGTAGTGGAGAGGACTGGCTGAGTATCAATGCAGTTTGACTGGAAACTGAAAGAAATCTGTGCCTTTCGTGATTGGCTGAATCTGTGAGCAACTGCAGAGAGAGAGAGAGAGAGAGAGAGAGAGAGAGATAGTAGTGCTAGCAGCTGCTGTTTGTATGTTGAATTTGCAATCAGGAGTGACAGACACTGCAAAAAGTTTAGGTCTTTTCTGTTTAGGGGAGAGGGTGCTGTTAAGGTGGAGAATATTTTCATTCAGAAAGATGACAAAATTGAGGTATTCTGCTTTCTTTGCGTTTGTCCAGTGAGCAAAAGTGTGTGTGGGGGGAGAATGGAGGCTTAAAGGTTTCGTTTAGAACTTTGAGGCAGGGGAGGTGATCATACCTCTCAACCTCTTGCCTCATGAATCAGGGACAAGGCTTATAAAATCAGGGACAAAGACCCCAAATGAGGGCCATATCTTAAAAATGTATACTATTCACTCAGAAAGCCAATAGAATGAAAGGATTTGTGTTGACACATTTTGTGAAGAAGAACATGTCTGTAACCTTAATGTTTGACATTATTTTATGCTTTTAATCGCTCCTGTTCTATCACAAAAACACACATTTTATGAGGGACAGAGGAAAATTTTGAGGCAAAATCAGGGACAGTTGAGAGGTATGGTGGTGATTGCATTTTAACTTTTTGTTGGTACAGTGGATGAATTTTGATTTTTAGACCCCATAGTGTAATAAGAGATTTACAATGCTTTCTGTGTTGAACTACATTCACAACTTACCCTTAATGAGCGCCACTGAAATGTGAGCTAGAGGTCGGGGCGCCACTGTGCATGGCTCTCTTCAGGGATGCCCCCTCTCCCTAGGAGTGGGATGGACTATGAGTAATTAAAGTTATACCATTGCCCTTATGCCTTAAAACAAGGGTCATATTCCTCCTGCAGTTTATAAGAGATATAAAATGTCACCTGGTTGTGTTGAACTACACCCACTACGTATCTTTAATAAATGGCAATGCAACGTGAGCCATTCACTGCTTGAGCACACTTAATGCTTGTCACAAAAATTTAAGGGCCGGGGCACCCCTGATCATGACTCCATTCAGCCATGCTCCAGGGGTGCTGTCAAGAGTGGCTCCATTCAGGGATGCCCCCCTTCTGGGGGGGGGGGCATGGTAAAAACACTGCTGGAAGGGAACTGGTGGGTTGAGGATAAGCACTGGACCTGCTAAAGAAAAAAAAAATCCTGCGGGCAGGGATCTGGCAGGTTCAGGATGAGTACCTGACCTGCTGAAAAAAAATTTAATCTGCTGGGAAAGAGCTGGAGGGCCCAGGAGGACAACTGGACACATAAAAAAACAGTGGCAGGAGAGAGCTGGTGGGTCCAGGATTAGCACCGGACATGCTGAAGAAAAAGAAAAGGACTGTGTCGGGAGGTAGCTGGTGGGTACAGGATGACCACTGAACCCTTTATAAAAAAAACTGTGGCAGGAGGTAGCTGGCAGATCTGGGATGAGCACTGGACCCATTGTAAAAAAAAAACTGAGGTAGGAGGGAGTTGGCAGGTCTAAAATGAGCACTGGACCCACTGAGGAAGAACAAATGTGCCAGGAAGTTTTCAGTAAGAAACAGTAGGTCTAGTAAGGGAAGTGAGAGAAAAAGAGAGAAGAAACACATCAGTCTCGTGCATACCAACGAGGTGATGAGATCCATTATGGATACAGAAGGTAATCTGCGCCTGTTCCTATTTAGCCTGCTCTCCTTTTCATATTATCTTATGCATAGCAATTGCAATGTAGCCATAAAAAGGGGGCAAGGTGAGAGCCAGGTACAATGACTACTTGCAGATCCACTCTCCTAGAAGTACTGTATGCAAGGGAGGGAGCCATATGTAAGTCCACCCTCGTGGAAGTGCCATAGAAGAGAATGGGCACCCAAGTAGTAAGTAATCCCTAGGTAAATGAATAGAAAATAGTAACAGTAATGGTTTATCAGGTCAAGGGGCCTGATACAAGTCAGGGCCAGTTAAGTTCCATAGAGCTGGGCCAGACAAGGGAGTCCCTTGATTTGAATCACTAGGACCATCAGTATGCTGTTGACAGGAAGACACACACAGTTGAACTGACTGACTTTATATTTGGGAGTAAACCATAGCCTCATTGCTAGCTCATACAGAAGCCATTGTCTGGTACTGAGCCATGTGTAAGCATGACTTGCTCCCCAGGATAATGTATCACCCTGCATGGGTAGAATGTCAGCACCCACCTGTTCTTGTGGTAGTAGAACCCAAGGGACATCATATGGGAAACAGGGATTGCATAAACATTTATTCATCAATGTAGCAGTGTCCAATCAGTTTGTAGAGCAAGAGTAATGGTGTTGATCATGCCAGTAGTGATGTTGAATTCTTAAGCAACCATAATGAAGTGAGTGGTGAGGGTGATGCCCTTCAAAGCTGAGTGCCATCATACAGCAGCACTGTGTATGCATAGGTCTGAGTAAGGGTAACAGCTTTCTGATCTAGTCTACTGTTACTGTTAGATCTGGTCTACTGTTATTGGTATCGTTGTGTATGTGTTTGGTGGCCCTTGTCTCCATCTGCCAAGACCCATGGTGATGCAGTGAGTAATGGGTCTGAGTGTTCTAGTTGTAAGCTGCCCCATCCCTAAAGGAAAGATGCCACCAGCTGCACCTAGACACAGGGAGAAGGTTGTGCCTTGTACCCATACTAGTGGTACAGTATGCTACTAAAGTGGTTGTGTACCACTGTATTAATGGCAAAACTGAATAAAAACATTTTCGAAAATGGGAGGACTAGTCCACTGTCCCTCTCCCAGTCTTCCGTATGTAACTGAGTCCCCATTGAAGTTCCAGTTACCATGCATATCTTGTGGGCTCAAACAAGGTTAAGGGTTCGGAGACATTAAATTCCTGATTGGGGGGGTCATATCCAAGACAATATTTAAATAACGCAGTGCTTCCACTGAGAAAAAGGTTCACATAAGCCTTGGGTAAGGCTGGTACTCCCCCCTGGGATGCAGTACCTCTCCGCCTCCCCACCAGATCAACCAACCAGCCAACCCATGAACCAACATAGTGCAATAACAGTCCCCACAAATTATACAGCTTAATACTTTAAAAAGTATATATGCCCAGACAATAATTATAAACAGAATAACAAGAGCTGTATTAGGGTATGATCCAGCTCTAAGGAAAAAAAAAGAGTTGTGCAAATGAGGTAGCAGTATAGTATTCCCTGGCTAGTCTTCCAGTGCCTGTCTAGGCCATGCTTGAAATAAATGCAGTGCCCTAGCTGTTCTTACATAACCCTCTTAGGTACAGACAAATAAACAGTAATCTCCTGGCTGTGCTTTGAGTGCTCTTCTAAGCTCAGCCACACATGGTAGCCTGCCCCCAAATGACACATGCACAGTACTGTTTTGCCAAGCTGCACTGTTCAGCATTACCCTCTTAATACCCTGTTAAACTATGGGAGCTCCTGGTGCTTCACTGGACACCCAGCCATAGGAATGGTGTAGGCTTGATGATCACTGCATGTGATTGGCCAACATTGGTGCAATTAAATAATTACTGTGGGACCAGCCCGGTGGTGCTGAGGGCTCAGGTGCTGGTCACCTTACCTCACGCTACGCCGGTGACCTGTGTTCGAGAATAAGCACGGGCCACCGGGGGTCAGCAGAGGAGAAGAAGGATTGAGCGTCTGACGGACTGCTCTCCTTCTCCAGGGAGGGGGTCCTCAGTAGTCTGCACTTGCCTGCTCCCTAGTGGAGGCTGGGGGAGCAGGGCACCATGCTGCAGAAAGGGGAGGAGTTGGGACAGATGCTTAGAGGGAGCACATGCGGATGTATGCATGCTCCTCTCTGCCGGCGTCATTGCACACTCCAACTCCTGGGGCGTAAACCAGGAAAAAGGAAGAGCCACAGCACTGTGGTGGAGGGCACCTCACAGGCTCCACTTCCCGCCAGCGGCCCACTGGATCTGGTCCTCAGTGGGGGTTGGGGAACCCCACTGGCCCCACCGGGGGGGATAAGCCATGGGAGCTTGGGTCAGCACCGGATGGTGGATGCCAGGGGACGGGACTGGGGGCTGCCTCCGGATGTCAGCTGGCTAAGAAGATAAAAAGAATAGCCAAAAAAAAAAAAGAACTACTGTGTTTTGAACCCAAAAGTAACTTAAACCCCGAACCAAAATTAGGTATTTGTATCCCTGGCCGAATGGCCAAGTCTATTCTCTGATTCCCAAAAGGCACACAACAGTGGTGGTGCTACAGGGACAACCCTGAATTTTCCACTGTTTACCCAGTCCAGTGGGATATCCTTCAATACTCTGGGTGCAGGAGTGTAGCAATGAATCCTCCTCTGGCTGGTTTTAGATTCTCTCTTTAAGCTTTAGGCCATTGGTATCAGTGTGCAGAACTCTGCTGTCTTCTGCAGGTCCCATCTGGGCTGTTCCAACCCCCGCGTATAGTAGATGTTCTTCCTCCTGAGCACAGGGCTGCTTCAGCCTGTGAAACCCGACCATGTCAGACCAGCACAACACATAATTACATCCAGTCTCTAACGTGCTACACTGGCCAGTATTGAGCAGTAATACTGGCTAGGCAGCTCCCCAGACAGAGCTGTTTTCACACTCAAGCAGATTTGGTTTGGGTGGTGGTGCAGCAACGACATTTGGTCCAGGAGAGTGTGCATAGGACAGTTTCCCTCATTAACACCTCTCTGGGCTTTTACATCAGTGTCTCAGAGGTCACTTTGCACAGGCATGTGATTAAATCCTTTTTATGTTTGCTTGCATGCATGTGTAAGAAACATAGTGTCAACATACAAGTTTTCATAGGTGTGCCTCCCCCACTTCCAATGCCATGCTCCCTTTTACAGGTGCGGCTGCACTGCACCAAAGAATGTCCGAGCTGTCTATGACAGCTGTTCTGATGCAGTGGCGTACAGTCCTGAGGAAAACACCGCAACAATCCATCGGCAGTATGCAAATTGCCTACACGTCAGCACTCGCATCTGAACTGTCATAGACAGTCTGTCTCCCCATACATACACCTATGTAGCATGCTGGGAGCCCACTCCAGCGGCTCATGTGCTCCTTCACCCTCAAGACACTGTGATGACCTACAGGGTGCCTAACCCGCCGGCTCCACTGCCCCCTGCAAACAGATTCTCCAGGTGCCACGCTGGAAGCCCACCCCAGCATGGCAAAGTCAGTATGGCTGATGGGGTGCCCAATCCTCATCAGCTCCACTGCCGCACCCCAAAAAATAAGCTTCCAGCTGCCACACTGAGCCCACCCCAGCATAGCAAAAGTCCTGCGTCGTCTTCTTAAATAAGAAAAAACTCACCTGTAAAAAAAGGCCCTCTTGACTGTCTTGCCCCTCCCCAACCCAACCCCTGTGCACCCTCCTCCCACACACCCCTCAATTCCATACTCTCTACCTCCAGAGCCCAGCACGATGATCTTCAGTGACCGGGAACATGTCTGCGCTCTTCAAAGCTGACTGCAAACTGAAGAAATGCCAGTAAACTGTATAATGACATAAATGGAGTTTTTCTTTCAACTTTGGTGCATATCTCAGCCATTTTGGGGAATTTTTTCACCAAATTTTCAACATGGAGTTCTTGGGGCCCCACCTCATGATCTCAGTCACTGTCATTTTGTTATTCAGTCCCAAAGGTGATTTTACGGTCACTGTGGGAACCACCTTTTGGGACCGAGTAATGAAATGACAGTGTCACAGTTCATGAGGTAGGCCCCCCCAAAACCTTATGTTGAAAATTTGGTGAAAAAATTCCCCAAAATTACTGTTTTACAAGTGTGTGTTGCACAGTTCCTATGCACACTCGTAACTTCGTGAATTTTTTATATTTTCACTCCAGATTTTCAACATTGCCATTTTACCACACCTCCTTATGAGCAGTATAGCTGTCATTTTTCTCATCTCGCCCAAAATGTGTTTTCACGCATACAGTGCAAACGGCATAGTCGGTGTGCGAAATCAATGTTCGGGACAGATTAAGAAAATCACAGTGACACTGTTCATGAGCAGAGGTCTTAAAATGGCTATGTTGAAAATTTGGTGTCAAAAGCCCATAAAATGACTGTGTTATGAGCGTGCATTGCACAGTTTCCATGCACCCTCGTAAGTTCACAAATTTGTAATATTTTCAGTCCAGATTTTCTACACTGGTATTTTTCCACACCTCCTTATGAACAATACAGCTGTCATTTTTCACACCCTGTCCAAAATGTCTTTTCGCACTTTCGGTGCAGAAATGCGTGGTCGCTGTGAGAAATCAGCGTTCGGGACAGAGTAAGAAAATTATAGTGACACTGTTCATGAGCAGAGGTCCCAAAATGCATGTTGACAATCTGCTGTAAAAAATCCCCAAACTAATTACATTATAGGTGTGCGTTGCCCAGTTTCTATGCACATTAGTGACTTCACCATATTTTTTAGTATTTTCACTACAGAGTTTCAACATTGCCAGTTTTTACACTTCCCCATGAACAGTACAGCTGTTATTTTTCACATCCTGTTCAAAATGTGTTTTCACACCTGTGGTGCTAAATGGCACAGTCACTGTGCAAAATCAGCTTGAGGCTAACAAACTGATATTGCCATTGTTCATGAGGTAGGGGTTACAAAAAACCCATGTTGAAAATTTGGGTGAAAATACCAATGAACTCCTGGGGCGTTAGGGTTTCCGTCCATAATGCCCCACCCTGTAGAGACTGACAGGCGTCAAGGGTGTGACTTGGGATTACCACCTGTAATGCTCATGCCATTCCACTCAAACTCACACCCTGCAGCCAGTGACAGGCATCGAGGTGTGCCTTGGACTGTTCAGCCCCAAAGTTCACCCCATTCTCCTATACTGCACCCATCTCACCATATTTCCTTATGGAATGGGGTGAACATAAGGCCCAAAGACCCCAAGGCACACCGTGACACTTGTTGGTGTCTGCAGGGTAGGGTGTGGTGAAATGGCCTGGCCGTTATGCCTGATGACCCAAAGGCACACCCCAATGCCTGTCAGCCTCTGCAGGGTGGTGGTGGTGTTGGGTTCAGTTCAATACTTCACTGCCATTTCTATTATGCGTCACTCTAACTCCTACACTACCAATGCCAATGCCAGCAAGCAAACGTTCGGCATTGACAAATGCTTGTTGGTTGGTGCAGTAACTCTGTTTGTTCCCTGCCAGATGTGTGATCTGTCTTTCTCACACTCTGGGTTTTCCAGTCTGTCGCTTTCAACAGTGCAACAGCAAACCTGCTTCCTGCCACAATCAGCAGCAGCAGCAGACAAGTTTAGGGGTTATCATTAAAGTCTCAAAAGTAAAGAAATACAATAGTAGTTTGTTTTTGTACCGTAACTCCTCTGCCCACCACCTCACCATCCCCCTTGACCCCAACAAATTGAAAGCCAGAGCACAACTCAGGTTTCAAACGTACGTTTTAACATCATCAATAAATAAATTAGTACAAGGAATATAGTTACACCCCACGAAGAATGCTGCACTCATGTTGCAAGATACTAAGCTGCTGCATGGCCACAGGCATTGTGCCAGTCTAGTACTGGACATTGCGAGTGGCCTGAAGCAGCTGCATCAGCACACACATTGCACCAGACTGGTAGAAGACTTCACAAGTGGTCCTGTGCATCACTTTCTCAGCAGCTGCACAGTGAGAGAAACATTGCAACAGATCTGTATTGGATTTCACGAAGCAGCTTGATCATGGTGTGCACTGTGCCAGACCTGTAGCTGACTTTTCACATTGCCCTACGAAGAGGTCGAAACTTTTCTCCTGTCATGGAAAAGGAGGTTGTATGCCACAAAAGTGGGTTTGCTTGTCAAGAAAACAGTTGCACAAGTGACAAAAATGCCCTGTTACTGTGACATTTAACCCAGTTTCATAAATATTTTAGAACTATTGTTTTTAAGTATTTTAGAACTATTGTTTTTAAAAAATAACACTTGAAGAATAAACCTTACAACATATAGTTTGGTCACACAAGTTTTAGACTTAACTTCAGATTTTATTTGTTTCTGATGTGTAGTTTTATCTATTTTACCCACTTTTGCCACCTACAAAGCCATCCAGATTTTCCTTGTTTTGAGACTATCGTTGATGTGAAAGTTGTATCTCACGAAAGTGGGTTTGAGTGTCACAAAAAGTGTAACAAAAACCAGTATATGAGTGGTGGCACTCAGCATCCTAATTTCATTCATATTCTAAAAATGATTGCTCATTTTAACACTTGAAAAATAAATCCTACACACTATACTTTGGACCAGACAAGATTTAGACTTAACTTCCAACAGATTTTCTTGCTTTTGGTGCAAAAAGTTTTCTCTTCTTTAATCCACTTTCATGACTGCTGAACTTTTCACAAAACCATACATTTTATCTCACAAAGTGGAGTCTGAGTCATCAAAGTAATGTGTGAAACATTTATGAAAGAAATAAGTGTACATGCACAAAAACTGAAATGTATTTTCTTAACCATGCAAAATCTACAAATTCCTCAGTGAAGCCCTGTAGCAAAGTATCATCCTTGGTTCAAACTCCAACTAACCTGAAAGATTCAAGTTGCAGCTCAGACATTTTTATGCTATCGGTGAGCACTCCCCCCCACCACCACTTTTTTATATATTTTCAGCCTTCTAGATCTTGCAAACCACCTGGCATTCACCAGTTCACAGGCTCTAGAAATACTTTGACCAACTACCCACATGCCAAATTCAGGTTATTCTGTCACTGGAGAGACATGATATTAAAGAACAAACATTGGGATTTTTACACAGAACAGCATTTGTAACCCTAACTATAGGGACATTAACTTGTCCCTATGATACTGTATATAATTGCAAACAACTGTGTTACTACAGCTTTCTGAGTTGAAGCATAAGTTGTGCAAAGTAGGGAAAAGAAAAATTAGGGCAAAAAGCCCCTAGAACCTTATCACATTGTCAGTGTGATGTTCCTCAGGGTTTGAATGATCATATGATGCAGTGTTATGAATACACTAAAATTGGCACCCTCTATGCAAGTATTGCTGTGTAATTTACTATGTGTGACAAGACTGTGCTGACATTAGGGTCATGCCAACACTGTGTCACATGATGGTAGGGTGTATATGACACCTAACACAATTTATGCAGTCTCCTTGGGAAATAACTTTAATTGTTGGCATCATTGTAAGACAAATAAAAAAGGAGAGTACTATCATTTACTATGGGACTGCCCAATGATAAATGAATGGCGGATGCAAACCCACATACTGTAGAGTTAGCCAGCAGTATTCAAGAACGTATTCCATTTTCACCAGAAATCTTAACTTTTAATGATTATTCTTGTTTAGATCTGACCAGGAGTGAAAACAAATTGTGCATTAGCCAGTATGACAACCAAACAATTAACACTCGCCAATTGGTATACTCTAATACTTGGCTTCTTTAACACAAATAAATGAATCATTCATTTTAGAAACAAATTAGGCTATGGAAAAGTGTTGGACCATATAACTGCCTCAGAAGAGGAATGGTGGACGTAGCATTCCTGGATTTTGGTAAGACTTTCAACACTGTTCCACATAGGAAACTAGTAAGCAAACTGGGTAGCTTAGGAGTAGGTCCTAAGGTGGTAAACTGGGTAAGAAATTGGTTAGCAGATTGGTAACAGAGGGTGGTGATAAACACAGTACACTCCAAGGAAGGGAGGGAGACCAGTGGGGTGCATCAGGGATCAGTGTTGGGACCAGTCGTCTTCAATATCTTTATAAGTGACATTGCAGAGGAACTAAGGTTTGCCTCCGGTTATTCCAAATTAATTCATGGGCATTTGCATATGCTTCCTGTGATGCTTTGCATTATTGGGGTATGTGCAATTTGTGTTTTCTTTAAAATTTGGCTGTATGGCCAATATCCTCCGTGATAACTCATGCCCCAGTGCGTTTGCTCTGGGGTTCTTTTGTAGTTCTCTTCTCTCTCTACTTTGGGCTGCCCATGACCCAAACAAATAAGATCCCCTATAGGCTGGCTCCCTCTCCTTGGGCTGAGATACAGATATGGCAAACTGAGGAGTCCAAATGAGGACGAAACACGTGCCTGTGTCTACTGTTCTCAGCCTTTGCTGATTGTATTTGTGTGAGGCCTTCTGGCACCATAGAATTTTGCTTAAATTTGAGCCAGTCAAAATTAATTCATTGGCATATGCATATGCTTCCCATGATGCATTGCATTATTGGGGTATGTACAATTTATGTTTTCTATAATATATGCACATTACCTGTGCCTCATGTTCTTAAAGAAAAACTCTTTAAATTATCTAGAAAAAACATATTGTTATGCATTTGCAACCTTCAAGAACTTTCAGACCACCTAATGGACATTTACAGGATTCAGAGATCCTTAGACTGACTTTGAGAAGGCTGTATTTCAGGTTATTCTGTCCAGGAACAGCTGCAGTATTAAGGTAAACATAATTTGTTACCATAACTACAGCATAGGGGTGCTGCCATACCTATAATATATATTTATATGTATATATATATATATATATATATATACACACACACACACACACACATCTAGAGAGAGAGAGAGAGAGAGAGAGAGAGAGAAGAGCTCTATCTATATATACAAAGAACTACATTAATGCACATATTAATATTTTTCTTCCAAGAGTAAGGAAATGCAGTATTGGGTTTTTTTGAACCCCAACTCTGCCCAACCCTGTCTACCACCACCATGAGCCACACTGAAGAGAACACCAAAGCACAATTCAGATTTAACACACATATTCCTCCTACTAAGTTATTGATTTATTATGTTAAACTTTAACATCAAAACTGTTCAGACTACAAACTGGAGATGCTGCTACAGTATGTCAGAAAAATTGCAGCCATAACAGGAGCAAAGCATAAGAACGAAGCATCTGCCATGAAAAAGGAGACATTAACCTGCTTAACTCATTACCTCCAATAGCTCCATATGAAATCTGAACTATCCATTGTTTACCTGACACAAAATGGCCTCCCAGGAGGTAATGAGAAAGCAGTGCCGCAACAGGGGCAGCGAACACAAAGGAAAACAAAATTTACAACTGAGATTTGTCTAAAGGTATTTTTTTTATTATTATTACTGAGATTACTATCTTATGAGTAAATGGTAATAAGCAAAACATCAAGATGGCTATTTAAGTGCATACAATAAAGCTACCTGAGGTTGAGCCATGTTCCAATTATCTTTGATACCTAGTTGTGAAACACTGGACCGCTCAGAAAAAGAGCCTGCAGTATAAGTTTCCATAGAAGCAGAGCAGGGCTGGAGCATAGTGGAATGGGACAAGAAAAATGCTGTCAGACTGTGCTAATTTTGGAAATGTTAGAGATTTTATTAAAATGCAAGTTTTGTCAGGTCAACATGGAATAGTATTTTGATACAGTTTCCATGCATTGATAGACATCCTTGTACAGCAACATACTGTACATCAACACACGTTCATAATAACATTATATAAAGTAGTGTATGATTAAAAGTGCATTGATGTAAAATGATGTATATCCATACTTGTACTGATGCAAAGAAACTGTATTAACAGGGCAAAGTCATAGTAATTTGACCGTAAGCTCTCATTTTAGAATAAAAAGCTCCTCACCTTAATGGTTCCAAAAATACTGTAGACCTTTTCAAAGGAACTACAGTATTTTTAGAAAGGTTTATTTTTGGAACCAGTAGGGACAAGAACTACATTTTCTAGGGGTGGGGATACAGTTCACTATCCACACATTGGCAGTTCCTCTGGCAGTGCTGATTTGTCAGAATGTCTTCAAGCTAAGGTCCTTCCACCACCTAGGCAGTATATCATCCGACTCAACCCTTTGACATCAGATCTTCATTTCTGCTGGAAGAGTCAGGTCTTCTTCTGTGCAGGCCTGTAGCATTGTAGGCTACCAAAGTGTGCAATTGGCATTTCCCCTGATTTCTTCTGAAATATTACACTCATTTCTCAACTGCTTCTCCTCTCCCTCATCCTGGTTCTGCTTTCACTGGTGGAAGATAAATACAGAGAAAGTGAAGCCAACACATGGCTTCAAGTTTTTTTTCACATGTGGGCAGAAAATGGCGAACATGGACCTGCGCGTATCTTGCATCTACTGCTTTGGGGCAGCACATGACGTTTCTGGTTGTGGCCTATGTCAGTCGATGTTTCCCTCCTCCTCCTTAGAAGATTGCGCAGCTAGGCTTCTACTTGGCCGGCTGACTGAAAGGGATCCAGAACTCTGGCCTAAGGATCACAAGAAGACATCTACTGTGTTGGGATCTCCTGCTCAGCTTGCGGCCCAGGAAGAAGTGGTGTCAGCTGCCACGGTGGGCACCTCATCAGCCTCGGTGCTGCTCCCTGCTGGGACCAGTGTCAGGAGGTCCTTCTTGTATGGATTCTGGGACATGTGTCTGGTCCCCAGGCCTTCGGGAAGAACCCTATCCACCATGGTAAGAAGCACAAGTGCTGCAGGTGCCAACTGTGGGATCAAGAGAGATCGCAGTCATCCCACTCCCTCGACTTCCCCACCTACTTGACACATGTCGAAGGCTCAGCTCTGTCAAGCTACCTTTGGTCAAGGGGTTGGTTGACAGCTCCATGGTGCCACTGTCGAGCTTGTTGATCTTGACAGTGGTTGAGCAGGCTGATGAGATTCTTCTCAACCTTGTTGACCAGTTGTCAGATGAGGCTGACAAAGAGTCAATCTCCAGGACTCCGGTTCTGCTAGTCCTCTTCCAGAATGATGTTAACCGATTGTGTCCCTGACTGGCTCCACTCGAGACCAGCCTTCACCAGTGGTCATGCCACCAAAGCTGATGCTAGTCAGTGTAGCTCAGCATGCGGTCTATACTGACCTTCTGGTGGCTTCTCCTCGATGTTGGCCCTAGGCATTCACACTCTTGATCCCACTTGACCGGGCAGCACTGCCATCAATGTTCCTTGACCTCCTCATCCTCTGGTTAGGAGAGGTACTGACACAGGATATGGCAGCACTACAAGGAACTCCTCTGACAACAATGGACCATTTCTGGGTGGGATATTTCTCTACCCCCTGGACCTATATTCAACTGGCAGGTGCCTGTAATGCCCACGCCAGTTCACCCTCACAAGATGCCTCTGGCATCTGCCTCTCTACTCTTGTGCCTGAAGCCACTTTCACACAACCTTTGGTGAGAGCCTTGACCAAGGTCTCCTGTGTTGCAGCCAGCTAGCCATGTCGACTCTTGATGGATGTCATCCAGTCAGAAGATACCAGGATTGTCTGGGGGCAGCAAATAGCCCTGGACCATTTTTAAAGGGTTTTCTGATGACTCAGAAGGGTCATCCATGGTGTTGTCGAGGGCCCACAGATTTGACCGCATCTTGGTCAAAGACCTGTCCACTGACCATGGGCCAGTGTAATTTGGGATGCTCCATTGCCTAATGTTGGAGTCCATGTGCCTGTTCGTGGAACCAGTCTGGAAGAGGGCTAAATACCCTTTCACAGACATTTTGGACAATTAGAAATCCAGGGGGGGGTATCTTTTCCATGGCTGATGCCATCTTGGGACCAGCCCTGGAGCTCTAGCAGCATCCAGCATCCTGCCTGGCACCCTCCACCCATATGGTCTGCAAGTGCACAGTGTCTACAGGGTCCCTTTCTAGGTTCTCAGACCATCTATCACTCCATAACTGGCACCTCCACCAGTGCTTGCACCCCATAACATCTTCATTCCCTACGCTGCTTCTGACCTTATAGGTGTCAGTTTCTGTCCTCTCTTCTTGCACTTACCTGTCCAATGCAACTTCTAATGCACTTGCCCTGTGTCTGTCCTGACAAGGCCCCTCAGCTGCCTCATCCTGACTCTCTATGCCTATGCCTTCCCCTATCCTCAGCCTTCTCCCCTTCTTGCCCTCTTCCTCCTATTGTTTCTTGAGTTACTCATCGCTCAGTCTGATTTTTTCAAGCAAAGTTACTGTCTAAAACCATGTACCTGTAACTGTTTTATGTTTTAGTGTTTGTTACCCTGTAACCAGCATGACGTGGAACCTTTGTAAAAGAACCTTGGCTCAAAGGTACTTTGTAATCCTTGACACAAATAAATAAAAGTAAATAAATAAAAATTCCTTAGCCGAGGGCCTGGTCTTGGACTCAGCCTTCCAGACATCCAGAGGTCAAGGGAACATGGACAAGCTCCCTGACAAGGAGGTGATGAAGTTTGACCATACGGTCAAGAAGGTCTATGCTGCCACCTCCTTGGGTCTGAATCAGGCCAACTATGCTGTCCTGATGGCCAACTTTGGTCACTCCCTGATGGGAGTGCTGGATGAAATCCTCCCTGACCTTTCTACCACCCAGTAGCTGCTGGTGAAGTTGGTCAGAGATGAGGATCAAGCACTGCCTAAACACCATCTCCAGTCGGCCTTAGACATGTGTGACTCCTGTGCTCATGCCATGGCAGTGGCCCTCATGATCAGTTGCAGGGCCTGGCTGAGATGATCAACCTTCATGACAGACACTCGGCACAAGCTGACCGATGTCCCCTTCCTGGGCATCTACCTCTTTGACCCAGGGGTGGAAGGACATCTCACCAGGATGAAAATGTCCAGCATCATCCTAGACTTAGTGACTTCATCCCAAAAGGACCCGTGAGGCCCAGAAGCCTAAAAAGAAAGCTTTACAGCCGGCCTGGTGGCACTGAGGATTGAGGTGCTGGATGCCTTACCTCATGCCACGCTGGTGACCCGGGTTGTGGAACAATCTCGGGTCATCTGAGAGCTGGCATGGGGGGGTGGGAGCAAGATTGAGCAGCCAAAAGGCAGCTTTCCTCTCCTGGGGTGGTAGTCCCCCCCCGTAGTTCCACTCCTACCGGGTGGAGGTCCTGTAGGTAGTGCAGGCAGGAGGGTCGGCAGCATGTAGTGGGAAGGCACCTTGAGGCATGGCATGTGCATGCCTCCACATGTGTGCGCATGCTCGGGGCATGGGGACAGGGAGAAAAATGGGTAAAAAAGTCGATAAATATCTATATGAAAAAAAAAGAAAGCCTTTAATTTTCGGTCATTTCAGCCTCTACAGCCTCTGCAACAGCCCCAGTGGGGGCAATACCAAGCCTGGCATCCCAGGGTAAAGTTCTCTGGCCAGTGGCCCAAAAGAGGTGGAGATAGTGGAAGTGGTGTACCTCTGGCCCCAGTGGCCAGTGCCCCCTTCAAAGCTGCCCTGTGATGGGTCGAGGGGTGTCAACCTCATACCTGTCTAGTCCCTGACACAGCTACCCATGAGAGGTTGGCTCCACCACTTCTGGCCACATTGGTCTGTTATTACTATGGTCAAGTGGATACTTGATGTGGTAGGCAGAGGGATGCCTTTCAATTTCGAGGCTCTCCCACCTTACTGATCCCAGGCTCCTTGCCAGTTCTCAATGTCACAGGACACACTGCCCATCCTAAGGGAGGACATCACTCAGCTTCTTGAAAAAAGGGCCATAGCCCATGTCCCAGATGCCCTAGCAAGTCAGAGATCCATGTCCAGGTACTTCCTGGTCCCTAAATGAGTGGGGGGGGGCCTGGTGCCCCATACTGGACCTACCAGATCTTAGTCAATTCATGCAGGTGCACAAGTTCAGTATGGTCACTCTGAACCAGATCATATCATATCATCCCTGCAACAGGGCACGTAGTTTTGCTCCCTGGACCTCCAGGATGCATTCTTTCACATTTCAGTCTATCTGTCTCACTGGCAGTACCTCTAGTCCCATGCAGAAGGGTTTTTTTATCAGTTCCAGGTCACACCCTTTGGCTTATCGTCTGTACCCTGCATCTTCACCAAGTGTATGGCAGTGGTGGCAGCTTTCCTGTGGCACAAGGTCATTAGGGTGCACTGTACCTGAATGACTGGCTGATAACTGTGTCGACCAAGGAGGCCATAGAGTGGTCCAGAGATCTGACCCTCCAGACCTGCAGGGTGTTGGGTCTGTTTGTCAACCTGGACAAGCCCAAATTGATCCCCTCACATAGAAACATGGAATCTGTCATTAGATAAGGACCTGATGGCCCACCTAGTCTGCCTTATTTTCCCCATCTCACAAGTCATCAAGTTCATCTGAGCAAAGCTAGTCTCCCTGTGGGCCACTGCCCATCTCCTTGAAGACTAGGCTTAGGACCTTACCTTTTTTGCCTGATCATTTCTGGTTGGGTGTTCGTGCCCTGACCGGAATTTCCTGGTGCCATTGGGGTACATGGCATCCACCACCAGTGTGGTTCATTGGTCATGCTGGCAGATGTGCCATCTGCAGTGGGAGCTTGGTCATTAGTGTTCCCAGTGCCTAGATGACCAGATCAGCTGGTCCTTGTGCCCTAGCCAACGTGGGATGCCATCCAGTGGTTGCTGGTCCCTCAACATCTGGAGGAAGGAATCCTGTTTGCCTGCCTTGAGTCAAACGTCACTCTCACAATGGATGTACTGTATGTCTGGTGGGGTGGGGAGTGCACCTAAGGGACCACAGACCCTATGGGTTATTGTCACTCAGGGAGTCCCTTTCACCACATGAACCTGCTGGAGCTCTGTGCAGTGCAGCTTGCGCTGAAGTAATTGCTCCTTTAGTCAGGGGTCAGGTCATGCAGGTCCATATGGACAACACTACAACCATGTTCTACCTGAACAGGCAGGGTGGAACTTACTCCCTTTCCTTGTGTTGGGAGGCCCTCTGCATCTGGATCCCCCCAACACAGCCTGGGAGCAGATCTCCTGGTGAGCCATATCACATGAATGAAGAATCAACTTACAGGCACCCTTAGCCAGGCAGGAGAGATGTCACATGAGTGGTCTCTGCATTAGGAGGTGGTACACCACCTGTTCTCCCACTGGGAACTTCTGTGGTGGATCTGTTTATCTTCTGGGAAAACAGAAAGCTGAGGCTGCCTTGTGCCTGCTGCCACAGTTCAGGACACTGATGAGGGATGCCTTTGCGAGGCCCTGAACTCCAGGCCTAGTATACACCTTCCTTCTCTTCATCTTGATCCACAAGATGGTGGTCAAGGCCCAGAAGGATAAGATGCAGAAGATCTTGATTGCTCGAGACTGGCATGGCAGATCTGGTACCTGGATCTCCTCAGCCTCAGCAGTAGACCTTTGTGGTGGTTGCATCTTCATCTGGACCTGCTGATGAGACAACAGAGGATTTTCCTGCATCTGAACCTTCAGTCCCTGCATCTCATGGTGTGGTTCATGGGAGGCTAGAGTTCCAGACTTTGGGCCTTTCAGAAGCTGTGCTCCATGTTGTGGAAGCCTCCAATAAGGAGTCAGCTCCCTGGTTCTGTGCCTTTAAATGTAAAAAAAAAATAATTTGGTGTTAGGGCAAAGAACTTGATCCCCTTGCCTGCCCAGTGGCTGGTACCCTTGAATAGCTTTAGTCCCTCTTCCAGTTGGGAATGTGAGTGATGAGCTTTAAGGTGCACTTGACAGTCATCTCTGCATGTCAAGCACAGGCTTGTATGCCGATTGTGGCCCAGGAGAAGATGGTCAGGTGCTTTTTCAAGGGCCTTGAGAATCTGTCCCACCCAGTGTGTGAACCACCACCATAATGGAATGGAACCTACTGCTGATGCTGGCTATGCTCATGGGCAAGCCATTTGATGCTATGCACAGTCATGAGATGTTACATTTGTCATGAAAGATTACCATCTTGGTGGCCATCATGTCAGACAGAAGGATCAGTGAGCTCCAGGCACTCTTAGTGGAGTCTTCATATCTTGTCTTCTGCAAGGAGAAGGTTGTTCTTTGCACACATCTGAAGTTCCTTCTGAAGCTAGTATCGTAGTTTCACCTTAACCAGGTGATTAACCTTCCAGTATATTTTATGAATCCATCTTTGAAGGACAAACACAGGCTTCATATACTGGTCCTGCAGAGGGTACTGGCTTATTACAAGGAGCGCACTGTTAGAGTTCATGGTGAGGCTTGCTAGCTGTATACACTGAAGCCGCGTATAGCAGACTGGCAGCAAAGCAGACGATTGGCAGATGGATCACATCCTGCATCGACCTCTGCTATAGGTTGGTTGGTAGTGAACTTCCTGTAGGACTTAGGGCTCATTCCACCAGATATACGGCTGCCTCTGTGGTTGCTTCAAGGGACATTGCTATCCAGGAAATCTGCAGAGCTGCCACCTGGAAGTTAGCCCACACCTTTATTTCCCATTACAGCATTTATCTTGGGTCTCATCGAGATGTTGCTTTTGGGACCTCGGTTCTCCAGTCTCTGTTGCCCAAACTGGGGTAAGCACCTTGCCCTTTCCTCCTGGAGAACTGCTTGGAGTCTGACAATGTGTGTATACTGAGCTGTATCCATACTCCTAGAAAGATAGGTTACTCATCTGTAACTGTTGTTCTAGGAGTGGTATACAGTTCACATTCATGCCACCCACCTGGCCTCCTATAGCAAGTGGCACACAGATCCCTGCTTCCAGAAATTAAAGATTTGATGTCACAGGGTGGAGACAGAAGATATACCACCCGGGTGGTGGGAGGTGTTTAGTTTAAAGGAGAACTGAGCTGGACCTGTAAGTCACTTTTCCCAGTTGAGGCTGATTTGTAAGTACTGGTTCAAATTCTGCTATTGTTCCATCTACCCAGGACTTTTAGTAACCTTAGTTGTTCTTTTTGCTTTGCAGTCTGTTGGTAAGCAACAGTCTAGAATTGTGTGTAGTTTATGTCCCAAACAAGCATTGATTTCTGAAATAGAGCATAAGTGCATTGTGCAAACAATAGAAGCGTAGAACAGGGACATAAACTACATCATACAGTTCTAAAATGGATCTTACCAGCAGCATGGAAATCAGAAACAACCACTAGGATAACTAAAAAGCTTGTATAGCTGGTGAAATAACAGAATTTGAATCAGTATTTAACAAGCATTTGTCAATGACGAATATTTACTTGCTGGTATTAGCATTGGAAGTGCAGGAGTTAGACAGATGCAGAATAGGAATGGCAGTGAAATATTGATCTTCATGCCAACCCCACCTCCAACCTGCAGAGATGGACAGGCATTGGGGTATGACTTTGGGTTTTCGCCCATAACGCTCACGCCATTTCACCTCACCCTATCCTGAAGACACCAACAAGTGTTGAGGTGTGCCTTGGGGTGTTCAGCTTTACAGTCACCCCATTCCATAAGGACATATGCTGAAATGGGTGCAGTATAGGAGAATGGGGTGAACTCTGGGGCCAAAGAGTCCAAGGCACACCTCGATGCCTGTCACTGGCTGCAGGGTGGGGGTGGAATGGCATGAGCATTACAGCTGGCAATCCAAAGGTACACCCCTGACGCCTGTCAGTCTGTAGAGGGTGGGACGTTATGGTTAGAAACCCCTAACGCCCTGGGCCTTTGTTGGTATTTGCACTACAAATTTTCAGTATGGCCTTTTTGAGACCCCCACCTCAAGAAAGCATGAACAGTGACACTGTGATTTTGTTAATCTGTCCCGAACATTGATTTCCCACAGCAACCGCGCCATTCTGCGCCAGATGTATGAAATCACAGTTTGGGCAGGATGTGGAAAATGACAGCTCCACCATTCATAAGGAGGTGTGAAGAGATGGCAATGTTGGAATTCTGGAGTGAAAATGTTAAAAATTCTCGAAGTTACGAGCATGCGTGAAAACTGCACAATGCACGCTCATAACACGGTCATTTTTTTTAATTCTTTCACCAAATTTTCAACATAGGCATCGAGACCTCTGCTCATGAACAGTGTCGCTATGATTTTCTTAATCTGTCCAGAACATTGATTTCCCACAGCGACCGCGTCATTGTGCGCCAGATGTGTGAAACCTCATTTCGGGCAAGATGTGAAAAATGATAGCCATACTGCTCATAGGGAGGTGTGTAAAAATGGCAATGTTAATCTGGAGTGAAAATATTAAAAATTCTCGAAGTTACAAGTGTGCGTGGAAACTGCACAATGCACGCTTGTAACGTAGTTATTTTGTGGAATTTTGTCACCAAATTTTCAACATAGGCATTTTGGGACATCTGCTCATGAACAATGTCACTGTGATTTTCTTAATCTGTCCTGAACATTGATTTCCCACAGCAACCATGCCATTGTGCGCTGGATGTGCGAAAACACATTTTGGGCAGGATATGAACAATGACAGCTGTATTGTTCATAAGGAGGTGTGTAAAAATAACAATGTGGAAAATCTGGAGTCGAAATCTCAAAGATTCTCAAAGTTGAGAGCATGCATGTAAACTGCACAATGCATGCTCGTAACAGTCATGTTTTTGAATTTTTTCACCAAATGTGCAACATATGCGTTTTGGGAGCCCATTTCATGAACCATTTCATTAATCGGTCCTGAAAGGTGATTCCGCACAGTGACCACAAAATCACCTTTCAGGACTGAATAACACCATGACAGTGACTGAATTCATGAGGAGATGTCCCAAGAACCCTATGTTGAAAATTTGGTGCCAAAAGTTGAAAAAATGGCTGAGATATCCACATAAGTTGAAAAAAAAACATTTATGCCATTCCACAGCTTACTGGCATTTTTTCAGTTTGCGGTCCACTTTGAAGAGTGCAGATGTGTTCCCGGTCCACTGAAGATTGGTGCACCCAGCTCCGGAGGTAAGTATGTAGTGAGGGGGGGTGTGGGGAGGTGAGGTGCACAGAGGGTGGGTGCAGGTTGGGGGAAGGGACCCGACAGTGAGGGACCGTTTCTTTGTTTTAGGGAAAAAAAAAAGATGTTGCAGGAAGGTTTTTTTTTGCAGGTTTGCTTTGGGAACACTGGGGTGGGCTCCCAGTGTGCCACCTGCGTTTTTTTGGAGGGGGGACTTAAGCCAATGGGGACTGGGCCCCCTGTTGGCAAAGAAAGCCTGTTTGGGGTGGCATAATGCCAAAGGGGTTTGTGCACCCCCCTCAGCACACAACAAATGGGGGAGACATTATGCTGATGGGGATTGGGCTCCTCCATCGGCAAATGAACTGGAGTGGGGGCATGCCAACAGCGGGACTGGGCACCCCCGTCAGCTTTTATGGGGACTGTGAGTGGATGGCGACAGCCGCCATGTTTTTTTGAAATGTTACACCAGGCAAGGCTACTCCCTCATTGCAGCGGCTAATTCATTTCAGGTTGGTGGCACACTGGCTGAACTAGTGTCAGCAGCAGCATGCCACTGTATAGGGAAAACAAGGGCCAAGCCCAAGAATGCAGTGGTGGCACTGCCACATAATGTTTCTTGTGCATGTGCAGAAGCAAACATAAAAAGCAGCGTCTACTGTGAAAAATTACTAGATTCAGAGCAGTTCTCCTTTAAAGATGTTTCAATGAAACAATACTTCCAGTGGAACTGCTAATGTGTGGATGTGAACTGTATACCACTCCTAGAACAATGGTTACAGGTGTGTAATCTATCTTTTTTAAATGAAAGCTCGGAGTAAGGTCAATATCAATATGTTCTAATACACTTTCTATATAACAAGATACTAAAAATATACTGTATTTTTATGTTTGCTCGCTTGCACAGCCAACATCTTGCGGTAGTGCAGATTTGGAGGCGCGGTCACTGTTGGGCGAATGCGTCCCTCATTCCCCAATCAGCCTGCATGCCAGCACCACACCATGCATACTAATGTGGCAAGCACATCTAAGGAAAGGTCCGCTGCAATGCGAGCAAAGCTCGTCACATGCAGTGGACCCTTCCTACGTGTTCACTAGCTAGTAACATGGCGGCACAGTGGCCGCTAATCTGATGACTTTGGGGGTGCCTAATCCCCTGGTCATCTTACTCTCTCCCTCAAGTATGAGCCGACGGGGGAGCCCACTCTCCGTTGACAGAATGTGTCCTCCCCCACTTTCATTGTTTGCCGACGGGGCTGCCCAATCCCCGTCGGCATCCGTCTCCCCTTTCCCACTTTAATGTGCCGACGGGGGAGCTCACTCCCCTTCAGCATGATGTCCCCCCCTTCTTCTGTGCTGATGGGGGTGCCCGATCCCGTCAGCTACTGTACCCCCTCAAAAAGAAACCACCTGTAAAAAAGAAAACCATCTGCTGTTTTTTTTTTAGTACCTGTAAACAGAAAACGGTCCTAGTGGTCTCTACCACACCACTGCACCTACCCACTGTATGTACCCTGCCTCCCACACCCCTCACCCCATACCACTTGCCTTCTGGAGCTCGGCGCGATGATCTTCGGTGGACCGGGAACTCATCTTCACTCTTCAAAGCCAACCGCGAACTGAGGAAATGCCGGTAAGCTGTATAATGGAATAAATAGTTTTTTTTCAACTTTGATACATATCTCGGGCATTTTTTGGAATTTTTGCACCAAATTTTTAACATGGGATTTTTGGGACCCCTCCTTATGAATTCTGTCACAGTTATGATGTTAATCTGTCCCGAAAGGTGATTTTGCAGTCACTGCGTGGAATCACCTTTCGGGACTGATTAATGCAAGGACAGTGGCAGTGTTCATGAGGTGGGCTCTCAAAAAGCCTATGTTGCAAATTTGGTGGAAAAAATCCAAAAAATGGCTGTTTTACGAGCGTACGTTGCGCAGTTGCTACGCACGCTCATAACTTTGCAAATCTGCAATATTTTCATGACAGATTTTCAACGTTGTCATTTTTCTACACCTCCTTGTGAACAGTACAGCTGTCATTTTTCACATCCTGGCCAAAATGTGTTTCCGCACTTCTGGCGCACAATACCACAGTCGCTGTGGGAAATCAGTGTTCAGGGCAGATTATGAAAATGACAGTGACACTGTTCATGAGCCCAGATCCTAAAATGCCTATGTTTAAAATTCTGCGATTTATACTCCATAAAATGACTGTTAATAGAAAGTAGCTGCTAGCAGCGTTTGCATGCACGCAACATTGTGCATTTGTAATATTTTCACTCTGGATTTTCATCATTGGCATTTTCCACACTCTTGATGAACAGTACAGCTGCCATTTACATATCCTGTCCAAAATGTGTTTTTGCATGTCAGCACAGAATAACATGGTCACTGTGCGAAATCACTTTTTGGGACAGTTTGAGGAAATGACAGTGACACTGTACATGAGCAGAGGTGCTAAAATGCCTATGTTGAAAATCTGGTGCTGAAACTCCATAAAATGACTGTGTTACAAGTGTGCATTGTGCATTTCCCACGCACCCTTGTAACTTCGCAAATTTGCAATACTTACATGCCACATTTTCACCACTGCCATTTTTTTACACCTCCTTATGAACAGTACAGCTGTCATTTTTCACATCCTGCCAAAAATGTGTTTCCGCACTGCACTACCAAAGCCAATGCCAGCGCGATAACATTCGGCATTGACAAATGCTTATTTACTATACTGTTGTGTGTTAGTGTGAATAAATGTGAGGAAACTGCAGTGTATATTATTACTTCCCCCTAAGCCTAGATTAATATTAAGAAGAAAAGGATATTAATTGATTTAATACCGGTACTTTTTTATTTCTTTGCATCCAGAGTGGGTCCAGCCACTTAAGGCAAAGTTCACTAACATAGGACAATCCAACAGCATATGAGCTGAAGATCACTTATCTTGGAAGCTGCCATTACAATCTACACCTTTCTTAAAATTCTCCCGTTGTGTAAAGTTTGTAGCCCTGCCATAGTTAAGATCTAATCTAAGATGATCCAGCATTTCCATTGTGAATATATTGTTCACACAGTTTTAATTATTGATCTTTTCTGTGTTGGATTTTAATGCTTGTTACAGCTTAAAGGAAGTGGTTTTACCAGTGCTAGTCAGATCATTTTGTTTATAACTACCCATTATCCTTTATATGGCCTTACTGTTATTGACATCTAACTCTGGAAAAGATCTAAGATTAATATAGAGCTAAGACCATAATGCCTCATTTTCAAAGCCAATTTCTTATAAAAGGGTTTGAGACCATTTCACTGTGGTTCTTAATAGCTTGTTCCCAGCTAGTATTTAAAATTAAACTTGGAGTTGTTTTTTTTATAATTTTGTGCCAATATCCTTAAATTCTCCCAGGGCATATACTGCCAAAATTTCTGACTCAGTCTATTAAAATTCACCGGGGGTAAGTTGAGGGAGCCCTAGGCACAGGCAGAGAAAGAGATTTTGGATCAAATCCAGGCCCCATATCTCAGCTCCATATATCAGATGTGCATTTGTCTTTGCTTGATAAACAACACTGCCTCAAAGGAATAACTTGTGAAGAGTTTCCCAAACCCATTTATACCATAGTACATTAGTCCTGCATGATGACCATGTTATCTAGTGCCTTTTGTAGGCCACCAGCAGTCTGGGATATGACTAAGGCATAATTTGCATACAGAAACATGTTGCTTTCATATTCTTCTTTCTTTCAGCATCAGTATCTATCTTATCTAATTCATGGACTAGTTTATCGGTGAATACATGAAATAACAAAGAGGCCAACAATAGGCAGAGTTGGGTTTTGCTCCTTTTCCTTTTGTAAATAGGCTCTCCCTTTGTACTATACAGTACTTTAAGTTTTGTACTGGTATACATTTTCTTAGCAAGTTATCACAGATGACCATTTTTATCCAGCTCAGATAGCAAATTCCATTAGATTACTCTATCAGTAGTGCCAAACATTCCCCGTATATGTAAGATTGCTAGAAACACTTTTATTTTTACCAATTACATATTTTCTGTTTAGGTGTTCTTAAATGAAAATGTCTGTTGTGTAACATTTCCCTCTAAAGCCAAATTGCTTGTTTTAAGAACATTTTCTTGCTGTACCCATAAGTTCAATTTGTCCAATAGATATTTTGACCAGATTGTTACTGAAACACAGGGAAGAGTATAAGGTCTGTAACAGATGCGGTCTAAATTATCTCACTTTTTAGCCATAAATTAGGATATTTTCCATTCTAAATTAGTTTTGTTCAAGTCTTGCAAGATTTCAGCCCACTATTTAGAAGTGACTCTATAAACTCATGCATGGATACCATCTATTCTAGGTAATTTATTTATTTTTACATAGTTGTATAAGATTCCATTTTTTCCACTAAGACTTAGTCCCAGCTAGCTGTTAACACGGGGTCCTATAGAAAAGAATCCTTTACCAAAATATAAGAACTGTACAGCTTTTCAAAATACCGTTTTTAAGCATTGGCAGGTATTATTGCATCTATATTTAATAAATTTCCTTTCTTCCCACGTTATCATATCCCAAAAAGTCTTTATGCACAGTAGTCTGTTATTCTTTCCATAGATTCTTTTTTTAAAAACATCAATAAATGGTGGTATCCCCTTTTAACTTTAATAAAGGGCTTCCTTATGCTGGATTAGGTTATTTGATTTAGTCGTCCTAATTTATTAACTATCGACCAAAATTAGGTGTTGGCATTCCTTGTCAAGCCATGGATGCTTTGATTCAACAGCTCTGTTAGACTCTCTTTCTCTTGCTCCTGTAGATAGCCTACTATAAAAAGCCTGTAAGTATTTTTGTTTTCATAATCTTTGCACAGATGGGTGAAAGAACAATATTTTTCCATAGTTCTCTGTCTTAGCTCTATCATTTAATCCATGTTCTGTATCTCCTCAATTACATTTGGTAGCACCAGGTCCCATTTTATCTTTTTTTTTCTTTATAAATCATTCAGTAATAATTGACTTCATTTTCTAAGCCAGAGCTGTTAGTGAATGACTTGATCATTGGGTCTGCTATAACAAGGAGTATCCTCACTGGAAAATGGTCAATGCTAGCCTCCTCAAATATCTGAAAATGTTTGACCTCATTGACAGCAAAGATACAGTATCAACACTGCCTGCCAGATGCCAAGCACCTGATACCATTCAGGTGATTAAGGACCTACTTCAACATTTTCAGAGGATCTCCAAAGACTGAATTTGACAGATCTATCATTTTACTATGTGGACAGAGACACGTCAGGGGCAGTTGTTAATGTAAAGTGAATATGGCCATCCCAGGACCTGGGGACTGCTCACAACACCTCTGATTATTCTCAGCACATCCAAAGGATAGGATGGCAAGCTTCCACAGGTGGATATTGGGGGGGCATGGGGTGATGAGATGGGGATTTCTCTAATTGGCAATTGGTTGGGGATGTGGGGAGGGGGCTGGAGTGACTCTGGGTCCCAGGACTGTGCACTTTCACTCCCCATAATGTGGTGCGGGCAAGTATTTGCTGACGGGTAGGAAAAAATAAAAGAGGATTGCAAACATGGATCTCTCTCACTTGAGACAACTGCCTTCCTGGCCCCCATGGCTTTACCTTCATGGTTTAATAATATTACTACCAGAGTGAGTGGTGGGGGGGTGGAGACAGCTACAAACCCTTTTATGGCAACTTCTTTTAATGGCTGCCACTACCTTCCAAGCCTTTGTGTATTGTCTGGCGGATTGATTGGGTCCCCTATTGGGGGGGGCCTAGGTCAATACGCTGGCGGTACCATTAGGAGGATGAGTGTGGTGTATTCCTCAGCATTTGTTGTTGTTTTCCTCCCTCTCTCCCTGCATTCAATAACATAGTTTGATGGCATTGATTTGGTAGCCCATCAGCGGATCCTGTGACTTGTCTGGTTCACAGGAATGGGGCACCCTGTGGGCCGGGTGGGGGTTGTGCTGGCCTCCCTCCCCCATCAACCTCCCCAACCTTGGTAGTGTCCTTCCACTTGATTTTTTCAATGCCCCCACCACCAATTCCCCCTTTGACACTGTGTCCCAAGTACACACAGCTCCTCAGTTCTTTTTCAAAGAGATCCCAATGCACTTAGCCAGAACCTATACATGCAAGGCCATCTGCAAAACTGGCTACAGTGGTGACTCACTCAACCTGAAGTTGCTTGTACTAGTCCTAGATGAAATCCTTGAACCCCTGACAAAGATCTTCAACCTTTCCCTAAGATTGGGTCAATTCCCATCACTCTGGAAATAGGCGACTATCACACCTGTACACAAAAGTGGAGACAAGTCACTGCACACCAGCTACAGGCCCATCTCCATCCTCCCCCCCCCCCATCTAAAGCTCTGGAACGAATAGTCTCAGACCAGCTTGTTGAGTTCCTGGACAAATATGAAATCCAGTGCCCAGAACAGCATGGCTTCCGAAAAGGGCATAGTACCACCACAGCACAGTTGGAATTTACCAGATTCATCCATGACACCCTCAACCAAGGAATCTGTGGGGGGCAGTATTCATTGACCTGACAAAAGCCTTTGATACTGTTAACCACCCACTCCTACTCAGGCAACTGACCACTCTCGGGCTCTCCAAGGATGCACTGCCCTGGTTTGCTAGCTACCTCGGGGGAAGGGTCCAACGTGTTAGGATTACTGGTGTCACCTCTGATGAAAAACCAGTCCTCTCAGGTGTTCCGCAGGGGTCTATACTGGGGCCATTACTCTTTTCTCTCTTTCTGAACAGTCTCCCTAGCATCTACCAACAGAGAATATTACTCTATGTGGATGATGCAGTACTGTTTACTAGCAACCAAGACTCTAAACAACTTGAGAGTCAGTTGCTGTGTGATTTCAGGCATGTTGAAGAGTGGTTTAGCTCACATAAACTCATCCTGAACTACAGCAAAACTAAGGTCATGACATTCTGCAATGCACGGAGCAAATATAAACCTCTGTCCCTCACCATCAAGAACCACACGGGGACTTCACTTGAACATGTTCCTGAGTTTAAATATCTCGGCATTACCTTGGACAGTTCCCTTTCTTACATGCGGCACATTGGCAATGTTGCTAAGGCCGTCAACATACGGATTGGCCTGCTCCATAAACAGAAACACTGCATGACCACTGATGTCCTTAGACTGGCTATCTACAGCTCTGTCACCTCCATCATCGACTACGGTCTAGTCATCTATGTCTCTGCATCCCCTACTGCCCACCGGAGGATATCGGTGACACTCAACAGGCCTGTAGGCTTCTAACGGGTGCCGCCCGCCTAACACACACCTGTGACCTGTATGCCCAGGCCAGATGGCTACCACTCCTTAGTAGAATACAAAACCAGACCTGCTTGTTAACCAAAAAAGTTCTCCTCGAGCTCATGCCATCAGGAGTGGCAAAGCTCCTTACTGCCAACAGCAGTACCCAGCTTACACGCAGTGCTCTATATCAAGCCTTCCAGGTCCCCAGATGCTGGACCACAATGGGTCAGAGGTCATTCTCGCACAGGGCTCCTCAGAGGTACAATACCCTTAACAAAGACACACTTACAACTGCATTGCTTGGTCCCTTTAAAAGGCAACTCTGACTATTCCTCACCTCTACCACTCAATGTGACTGCCTCTCCTAAGTAACTGCCTCCTCATTTCACCATAGTCGAAGGTGACCTGTAACCTCCCCTAGAGCTCCTCTTTTTTGGCACCAGTTTCCCCCACTCTCCCCTTATCTCCCCCACATCACACTGCCTCACCCACCCCCTCCCTCTCAAATAGCACTTTCAGATGTGGGGCCCTCAGCCATCCACTTCGCACTTTTGCCACCCACCTCTACCCGCCGACAATAGCCCTTCAGCCTGCCTACTTCTTCCTGACTCCCTCCTACCCTATACTAACTATATACTGTTCACCCTGAAACTTGTCTGAAGCTGATTTATGTTTTATGTCTCCATTTTTGGCTGTATAATAAATGCTTAGACATATTTGTGATTTTAAGACTGTAACCATTGTTGACCTTTGTACGTATGTTGCTCTACATCCTTTGACGTGGAACCTTTGTAAATGACAGTTCCTGCTCAAATGTATTTGTAATCCTAGAGCTTAAGGCTAGCAATATAGTGTAGTTTTGAAATTCTGGTGTTTTGGGCCAGCCCTGTTACATGGATACATAGATAGTGACAGCAGATAAGGGCCTTTGGCCCACCTAGTCTGCCCAATTGAACATGCAATTTTGTCTCTTCAAGCTTCTCTTGAACTGGGTTGTCCCTTTTCCCCAACTGCTAGGATCCCCCGATGCCTATCCCATGCATTCTTGAATCCCATAATTGTTTCAGCCCCCACCACCTCTTCTGGCAGGGCATTCCACTTGTCCACCACCCTTTTTGTGAAGAAATACTTCCTCATGTTATATCTGAACCTCCTTCCCTCCAATTTCATCCCATGACCCAAGTCCTGGAACATCTCTTCTTCTGAAAAATAGTATTTTCCTGCACCTTGTTCCTCCCCATGAGGTACTTGTATGTCTATCATATCCCCCCACTCTCCCTCCTCTCCTCCAGGGAGTACATATTCAAGTCCTTCAGCCTGTCCTTGTAGGACTTGTGATGCAAGCCCTGTACCATCTTGGTTGCCCTTCTCTGAACTGTCACCCTGTCTATATCCTTACATAGATAAGGCTTCCAGAACTGGACACTTTTCAGGTGTGGCCTCACTAATGTCTTTTACAGTGGAATTATGACCTCCCTTTTCCTGCTGGTGATGCCCCTGCCTATGCATCCCAGCATCCTATTTGCTTTACCCACTGCCTTGTCGCACTGACTCCCAAACTTTAGGTCATCAGAGATGATAACCCCTAGGTCCCTTTCCTGCTTGGAGCATGCTATATCCTTCCCCTTCCCAGCTGATATGTTGTTCCAGGGTTTTTGTGCCCCATGTGCATTATTCTGCACTTTTTTTGCATTAAATCTCAACTGCCACACCCCTGACCATTCCTCAAGCTTCTGCAGGTCTCTCCTCATTCTATCCACTCCCTCCACATGTCCACTCTGTTACAGAGTTTTGTGTCATCAGCAATCAGGGAAATTCATCTTCTACGTTATCTGTAATGTCACTGATAAAGATGTTGAAGAGGACTGGACCCAGCACTGATCCCTGTGGCACTCCACTGGTCACCCTTCCCTCTGTGGAGTGACAGCCATTTACCACCACCCTTCGTGTCCTGCCATCCAGTCAATTTCCCACCCACGGCACTACTGCCCTACCCACACCCATATTTCCCAGCCTGCTTAACAGCCTCTTGTGGGGTACAGTGTCAAAGGCCTTACTGAAGTCCAGAAAGGCCACATCCACTGCCCTGTCCACCCCTCAATCCACCTCCCTTGTCACCCAGTCAAAAAATTTAATCAGCTTACTCTGACACGACCTCCTCCCAGTAAAACTATGCTACCTTGGGTCCTGTAGACTGCTGGCCACAAGGTGTTCCACTAATCTCTGCTTCAGTAGTGCTTCCATAATCTTCCCCACTACTGAGGTGAGGCTGACCAATCTGTAGCTTCCCGCTTCCTCTCTGTTCCCGCTCTTGTATGAGGGAACTACATCAGCCATTCTCCAGTCTTTGGGCACCTCACCTGTTTCCAGTGATTGGCTAAACAGGGTCGCCAAAGGCTCAGCCACCACTTCTCTGAGTGATGCACCCTATCTGGGCCCATAGCTTTATCAACTCAAGGTTGTTAACTGGAACCCCTAGATCCAGTCACATAACACCTGTGCTGCACGAACAGCACTGGCTACCTATACAATGGCGAATCCCTTTCAAGGTCACATTGCTGACCTATGAAGCCCTACATGAGCTGGGACCTCCATACCTGCAAGACCTCCTATTTACCTATAATCCCTCCCACTCACTCTGATACACTGACAAGGGATTGCTAGAGGTTCCCAGGGTACATTTAAAGACATTTGGGGGGAAGATCTTTTGCCTTTATGGCCCCTACCCTGTGGAAGTCTCTACCTCGTCAGATATGTGAGATCCTGACCATGGAGGGGTTTAAAAACTCCCTCAAAACATATTTTATTGAAAAGGCATTTCTAGGAACGTAGTGGCCTAGGATTTGCACATTGTTTTAAGGGGATTATGATCTGTATTTTAAGATGTTTATTGTACTGTTTGTATTTGTATTGTAAAGGCGCTCTGAGCAACGGAAGGGCACCTATTAGAAATAAAATTGTACTTACTTACTTATTCCTTCCAGTTCCTTTAGGACCCTTTCCCGTGGAAAGGGACTTGTATCCATTTCTATGCCTTCCCCACCCCCCTTTGTACTCCCTTGTGGCCCGCTGCCCGCCCCTTCTACTGTGAAGACTGAGCAGAAATACCTGTTCAGTATGTCTGCTTTACTGTTGTCATCCTCAATGGTAACTGCCACTGAAAACCACTTCTGACTTCCTATTTCCCTCTAGCCCAAATCGGCAGTCCCTTCTGACCTCCCCCCTTTCCCTCCCTTTCGAACCTCTCTGTCTACCAATTAATTTCACTATGTCTCTCCTTACCTTCTTATTCTTTCTTGATTCTCCCTTCATTCCTACAGGAACAAGTACGAATGTCATGACTGTTAACCCTGCCATGCAACTTGTACCTTATACACACAATGTAATCTATTGTAGAAATATGCTACATATTACTGTATTTGTTTTTCACATTGAAGTCTTCACATGTATGCTCTTTAAATCGTACTTCCTGTAAACCGTTTTTCTGTAAATTGCATCACCGTGTAAACTGTTTTTTAAGTAAATTGTATCGCCATGTATTATAATGCCTGCTAAAGATATGTATGCAATGTACTGTTCTCCAGGTTGCCCCTGAAAAAGGGACTTATTTGTCTCAGTTGGGCTCACTCAGTCATCAAAATTCTAATAAAATAGTAAAATACAAATAAACACTACTCTCACCCTCACTCTTTAGCCTCATTATCCCTCCCTCCCTTTGCCTTCCTTTTTTCCCTTACGTACCTGTAAAAGGTTTTGTCCCCTCTAACCACTGTTTTTGCAATGCGCTCCTCTGTCTGAGCTTTGGCTTTCCTTACTGTCCTCCCTGCTTTTCTTTGCTTCTCCTGGTTCCTCTTCCTATCCCCTTCTGCCTGTGTCTTTTTGTATTTCTTGAATGCAATCCTTTTTAGCTTTCATTTTCTTTGCTACCTCCTTGGAATACTGTAAGAGTTCCCTCTTCCATTTCCCCTTGCTAACTGGCTTAATGCATAATTGTGTTGCCCTTGCTATTCCTGTTTTAAATACTGCCCACTGTTCCTTCAACCCTAATTCCTTCACCATTCCAGCTGGTGCTTCTTCCAAGCATTTCCCCATTCTCCCAAACTCTGCCCTCCTAAAGTTTAGGATACGTGTTTTAGTGTGACAGGGATCTGCCCATTCAGCTATTTCAAACCACAGTGTCCGGTGGTCACTGTTCCCCAGGTGCTCCCCACTGTGACCCCCATCACACTGTACCCTTTTGTGAGCACCAGGTCCAGTATTGCCTCCTGCCGAGTTGGTTCCATGACCAATTGTTTAAGGAGGGCTCCCTGAAGGGAGTCCAAGATAAAATCTGCTCCTGGCTACTGCTGCTGCTGCTGCTGCTGGGAGGCTCCAGTCCATGTCTACAAACAACACCTCCTCCCCCTTGTCTGCCATTCTGTGGATGGCAAGCATCAATTCCCTATCTGTCTCTTCCATCTGGGTTACTGGTTTATAGACTACCGCTGTGCGGATGGCTGCCCCCATTTTTCTTTCAAGGTTAACCCACAGTATCTCCCCCTCCTTGTTCCCCTGGGATCTCTGTGGCCTTAATGTTATCTTTCATATACAGTGCCACTCCTACCCCCTTCCTGCCCTTTCTGTCTCTCCTGAATAGGTTATAGCTGGGTATGGCCATCTCCCAGTTGTGGTTATTATTAACACCAGGTCTCCGTGATGGCCACAATGTCCAGGTCTGACTGTGCCATAGCTGCCTTCAGGTCCTCCATCTTGTTACTAAGGCTCCTGGCATTGACACACATGTCTCTCCATGATGTAACTTCCCTCCACTGTTTTGTTGTCCTACACTCCCCCTCTTCCCGGGTGATCTTTTTGCCCAACCCACTCTGCCTTCTGCCCTTCTTGTGTATTCTGCCCTCTAGCTGTCTATCCACTCTGTGGGTACCTGTGTCTCTTCTATTCTTCCCTTCCTCAGTCTTTGACACTTTGCATTGCTGTGATATCCATAGCAACATAGAAAGTGCTGGCAGAAGGGTGTCATGCGGCCCACCTAATCTACCCATAATCCTACCCCTTCCCTTAACTGCTTTTCAGTGTTATGATGCCCTTGTATCTATCCCATGCCTTCTTGAAAGTCTCCACCATTTTTTCCTCCACTGCCTCCTGTGGAAGGCAGTTCCATGGATCAAATACTGTCTCGGTAAAGAAGAACTTGCGTGTGTTTCCTCTGAATCTGTCCCCCTCTAGCTTCATGTTGTGCCCTCTGGTTCTTGAGTGATTTTTGATATGGAACAAGTCCTGGACCTGCACCTTGTTTACTCCTTTTAGAAATCTGAAGGTCTCAATCATGTCTCCTCTCTCCCTCCGCTGCTCCAGGGAGAACATGTTTAATTCACACAGCCTCTCCTCATATGATTTGTCGTGCAATCCATGAATCATTTTAGTAGCCCTCCTCTGCACTGTTTCTAGTCTGGTAATATCATTCTTAAGGTGTGGTCTCAAGAATTGTACACTGTACTCCAGATGTGGCCTCACCATTGATCTATAGAGTGGAAGGATGACCTCCTTTTTTCTGATGGTAATCCCACTGCTTATGCATCCCAACATACCATTTTCCCTCAGTGCTGATTTCTCTCATTGCTTAGTCATTTTTAGGTTATCTGCGATAATTATTCTCAGATCCGTTTCCTGTTTAGAGGCTTCCAGTTTGTCTCCTCCCTAGGTAGTAATCCACTCCTGGGTTAGTCCTTCCGAGGTGCATAATTTAGCATTTTTTAGTATTGAAGTTTAGTTGCCATGTTCTTGACCACTTTTCTAGAGATTCCAGGTCAGCCTTCATCTTCCTCACTCCTCCTGGGGTGCCCACCCTGTTTTCTATCTTTGTGTCATCTGAGAAAAAACTCACCTTGCCCTCCAATCCATCAGAAATGTCACTAATGAAGATGTTGACTAGGACTGGGCCAAGCACTGAACCCTGTGGTGTTCCACTAGCTACATCTCTTTCCTCTGAGAGTGAGCCATTCACTAATACCCTCTGGGTCCTACCAGTAAGCCAACTCCTTACCCAGTTTACCACCTGATGTCCTACTCCCATGCTGTCTAATTTTTTTAGCAGCCTTCTATGTGGGACTGAGTCAAAGGCTTTGCTGAAATCCAGGTACACTACGTCTACTGCACCTCCCTGATCTACTATTTTCATTACCCAGTTAAAGTCGCCAAGTAAATTGGTTTGATATGACTTCCCTGTGGTAAAGCCATGCTGTTTAGTGTCTAATTTGTTGTTGTCCTTGAGAAAGGATATAATGCTCTCCTTGAGAAGGGTTTCCATTGTTTTGCCTACAATTGATGTGATGCTTACCGGTCTATAGTCGCCCACACTCACTCTGCTACTGCTTTTGAGCGGAGGGATAACTGTGGTTATTTTCCAATCTTGTGGGACTTTGCCCAGCTCAAATGATAAGTTAAAAAGATCAGCCAGTGGAGCTGCCAATTTTTCTCTTAGTTCTCTTAGAAGTCTAGGGTGCATTTCATCTGGTCCCATGGCATTGTTTGCACTGAGCTTCTCCAGTTCCTTTAGGAAACACAGAAACATAGAATTTGATGGCAGATAAGGACCGCTTGGCCCACCTAGTCTGCCATTTCCCTGCCTGATGGATAAGCTGCAGATTCTAGTTAACCAGCAGCTTACCTCCTCCTACCCCCATTAGAATTGCTTTATGTCTGTCCCATACATTCTTGAATTCTCCCAGTGTTCTTGACTCCACAACCTCCACAGGAAGGTTGTTCCATGCATCCACAACCCTCTCCATGAAAAAATACTTTCTAACATTACCTCTCAGCCGTCCCCCCTCTATCTTCAAATTGTGCCCCCTTGTTTTTGCACATCTCTTTTTCTGAAAGATGCTACCCTCTTGGACTTTGTTAATTCCCTTGAGGTACTTGAAAGTTTCTATCATGTCCCCCCTCTTCCTCCTTTCCTCGAGGGTATACATATTAAGCTGCTTTAATCTCTCTTCATATGTCTTCTGGTGTAGACCCTGCACCATTTTGGTTGCCCTCCTCTGAACAGCCTCCACTATGTCTATGTCTTTGCAGAGATGGGGTCTTCAGAACTGCACGCAGTACTCCAGATGGGGTCTCACCAACTGTCTGTACAGAGGGATAACAACTTCCTGTTTTCTACTGTTGATGCCTCTCTCTATACATCCCAGTATCCCTCCAGCCATCCTTACTGCCTTCTCACATTGCATGCCCACCCTTAAGTCATCTGATATAATTACTCCCAGGTCCGTTTTGATTTTTATTGTTGTTAGTATCTCACCCCCCCACACCATTGTGTACTCTTCCCCAGGGTTTTTGTTTCCCAGGTGCTTTACCTTGCGCTCCTTTGCATTGAGTTTGAGCTGCCATACATTTGACCATTCCATTTTGTAAAGGGCTCTGAGTATACTCCGTTGCAACATTTATTGTCTCCTGTAATGGTGGGTCCACAGCCATCTTGCTCCTTCGTGAATATGGAGCAGAAATATCTCTTTAGGATTTCTGCTTTGTCCTTGCTATCCTCAGTGCTCTCTCTTATCTTCCTTCGCGAGTTTGACAATACCCCCTGTGGTCTTTCTTTTTTCACTAATATATCTATAGAAGGTTTTGTCTCCCTTTTTGACTTATCTGGCTATCCTCTCCTCTGTTGTTGTCTTTGCTGTTCTGATTTCCTTGCTTGCAATCCTTTGTTTTTCTTTGTAGTCTTCCTGGCCCTTGTCGGAACTTGTTTTCTTGTATTTCCTGAAAGCGGCCCTTTCTTCCCTAACCTTGGAGGCTACTTCCTTAGAAAACCATAGTGGTTTTCTCTTCATTTTTGCCTGCTGAACTTCTTTGTGCAATGGTCTGCAGTCTGAAATATAGCTGCCTTGAGATGTGCCCAGTACTCTTCAACGTCCCTCCCCCAAACTATATTTGTGAGTCTTTCTTTAAGACCTTCCTTCATACCTGCGAAATCTGCTCATCTAAAGTCCATGACTTTAGTTTTAGAGTGTTTGGTTTCTGTTTTTGTCCTGACATGAAACTGCACCATGCAGTGATCACTGGACCCTAGGTGGCTTCCCACCTGTACTTCCGCAACATTGTCCCCCTTCATTAGCAGCAGGTCAAGGACAGCATCTCCCCTTGTTGGGTGCTTTACCAGTTGTTTCAGGCTCGGTAAGTGCAGAGTCTCCAGAAAGTCTTTGCTTCTGGTTGAACTTGCTGAATGAATACCCCAATTTACATCGGGTTAATTGAAGTCCCCCCAGCACTATTACTTCCCCTTTATCACTCATGTTTTGAATGGCTTTCAGTATTTCTTTATCCCCCTCCACCCCTGTTGTCAGTGGTTGGTAGTACACTCCTACCCGAGTTATTGCTCCATTTCCAGCCTCTAGAGTGACCCAAAGTGACTCAGTTTCTATGTTGTCATTTTGGGTTATGGTCACTTGTATGCCTTCCTTAATGTACATAACCACCCCCCCACCTTTTCACCCAGTTCTGTCCTTCTGGAAGAGACAGTATCCTGGGATAGTCATTTCCAGTCCCATATCCCCCATCCCTGTTCTTTGCTAGCATCTGAGGTAAGCAATCAACTGCCCTTCTTGCTGGCCTGCCACCCCCCTTGGCTAGTTTAAATGTTTGCTAATGTAGCATTCAAACTTTTCATTGTGGATCTGGGTTCCACTCCAGGATGGATGCAGGCTGTCAAGCTTGAATAAGTTCCCATCTCTCCAGGTGGGTCCAATGACATCTAGCTCTCCCTCCTGTCCTGACTCCCGGTGATCCCCAAGATCCTGCTCCTATTCCTTCATGCCATGGCACCTAGTAGGCACCTCACCTCCCTGTCCTCCCCTCTCCTGTTTCTAGCTGGATGCCCTTGACAATAGAGTCAACCCCTAGGATTTGCTTCATCCTCCTCTGGGGTCCACTGCTCTTCCCTCCGAGGTCACCTTCCCAGCTGACCTCCACATCCGTCCTTTCCACAACTACTGGTGCCTCAGACTGGCCATCCCCATTTGCCAGTGCAGCATATGAGTTATGTAGTAGAATAGGTTTTGGGATGTGTTTCTGCCTGACATTCCTAACTGTCCCCGAGTCCACTGTCATCCAAGTGCTTCTCTTACTTGGCATCCTTTGAGGCAGTGGGTTTGGACTAGGTGGTCTCTGGATGGGGTTGAAAGTACACATGACCCAGTTTACCTCTGCTCTGAGTCTGACAATCTCTTCCCTCAGTCCAGAGAGGTGCTTGCAGATAGAGCAGCACTTCAGCATCCAGAAGGTCTGCCTGAATATAACTGCCCCACACCCACTGCATTGCACCACTCCCCACATAATGCTACACTTAATCTGCTATTTATCTTGTTGTCTGCTTATGAAGCCCTCCTTCTGGGTCCCTTTTGTTTGTTGCCTAATGGTTTTGAAGCTTAACCCCTTTTCTAAGTTATTTAGTAGTCCCCCTTTTAAATGTGTTTGTTGTTACTGTTGTCTGTACTGCTCCTCTTACTCTCCTTACTGCAGCTTGACCCCTTTTACTCAGTTATTTAGTTGACACCCCTTAAAGATCTTTTCTTTTTTTATTGTTCCGCTACCGTGGCATTACTTTATGTGTTACTGGTGCATCGCCCCCTAAATGGAGTAGGCAGGAAGTGTGTGCTGTGTAGTACCTATAAAGGAGATATCAGACCCATGCCCTATATAAGGAGGATGAGCCCAGGGGTGGGTGGGTTGAGGTGTGGGTGAGTGGGTGGGATTACCCCTGGACTGAGAAAAACAATCAGCTGATGACCTCTCACTCTTCCTGAGGCTAGATCACCTCCCTGGAAAATAAAAGTTTCACTAAGTAAAGAACAACCTTAGAAACAGTGATCCAAAACACTTACTACTGCCTACTTCCACAGGCCCATTAATTATGAACTGAATTCAATGTACTCAAGTAAATCCGTTCCTTGCTTTAATTTCTCTTTGCTCTAGGGCATCCCCCCCCAACCTGGAGAGAGCGTTCTTGGTTACTGGAATTGTAGCTCAAGAGGTAGATGTCGTGAACCTGGCATCTGTCTGCTCCCAGAACCCAAGGTGTTCAGAACTTACCGAGGGGCTGGAAGACACCCTATCTCTCCATATAGCCCAGCTGCCCTACTAACATTTAGAGCTATGAGTTCACTGACAGAACACCTAGTTTGGCCCTTTGCAGATATATTACTTTCAGACTTCATCATGGGTCTGTGTTCTCTGGATTGTTTTGTATAAATCTGACAGATCACATAATAGAGACATAGTCCCCCTGCAAAAAAGTAAAACCTGTTGTATAAGGTGTATTCCCTCTAAGACTGGTTGTTTATCATGACCTCGGATAGCACCCTGACTACCTTTGAATAAGAAATGTTTTTTTTCTGGTGAGGTTTTAACCACCCAGGCTACTCTGTGTTGGGGGCTCAGGAATTACCTGAATTACCCCTTCTCAATGTACCCTAGTCCTTGGTCATTCACCAGGAGTTTTTATTCTGGATTACACTCCCTCCATTGGAGGTCACACATTTTGTAATTGTAGTTTTTCTATTGTGTTATTTCAAATATTACTGTTTTTATAAGCTATTAGGTTGTCTGTGCCATGGTTCAGTTCCATGGATGATTACCTGCTTTTCTTGTTTCTTCTTGCCCGGTTGGCACTGATCCTGTTTTATGTTACTGGATGGTACAGAGAGCTAAATTATCCTGTTAGTTGTGCAGTGGTAAGGCTGTGGGGTCAGCTGCCCAGAATGATACTATTGTATACCCTAATTTTACTGTATTGAGTTTGTCAGTTAGCCAGAAAACTACAGAACTTACAATGTCTCACGTAATACCTACTAAAATAGTGTCATATAATGTTAATGGTATACACAACCCCATAAAATGTTCCCACTTACTGCAAATGTTTCATAGGGAAAAAACAGATGTCTTTCTCCTTCACAAAACCCACCTTTCACAATCAGAACACCAAAAATTTGTGCAGTTTGGATTTCCTGTAGTCAAGGCATTCTCACATTGCAGTGGAAGATGAAGGGGCACAGTGATCCTCTTGCCTAGGGGTACCCCTGTTTGTCATGTGTGACAAATTTATAGATCCAGAGGGTCAGTTTGTAATTTTAGTAGTCCACTTACATGAGGAATTGGTGACACTGGTCAGTGTCTCCTTGCCTCCTGACATGAACAAGAAGGTTTAAAAATGTTTTTTTCCAAAAACTGTTTGCAGTTTTTCAGGGTATACTAGTTATGGGGGGAGACTTAAATATGGTGATGATACACTTACCTCTGAGGCTCGAAGATCAGAAGGCTGTGGGTTCTATACCCACACCAGGCACTTGGATTAAATCCCAATACTGACACTGTAGTGCAGCATGAGGGGGTGCTGCACTCTTGAGGTGCTGTCTTTCAGATGAGACGTTAAACCGAGGTCCCATCTGCCTGTTCTGCTGGTAGTTCAGGTGAATGTTAAAGATTCCAAGGCACTTCTCGAAAGAGTAGGGGGGAATTTTTTATTAAAAATCAGAAATAAACAAAAAGGTCAAAAACACAATAGTACAACATACAAAAAGTATACGGAAGAAATCAAAATCATAAATAAACATTTCATCAGACAAGGACCCAAAATGTAAACAATGCCCCCCCCCACTTAGAGAGAAGGGGGGAAAACATAATATAATCCAAAAAAGACCATATACAAAGGAACCTAAGCAGTAAATGAGATCTAATTCATAAATACAAAAGGGAACAAACAAAAAAACACTCAATAAAATAAAATAAACAAATCATACTTCTTTGGACTCTTCAGAGGCCACGCCATCAAAAAAGGTAAAGGGGAGGAAATATAATAAACTCCCGTTTGTATCAAAACCAGGGAAAACCAGAACAGTCTTATCAAAAAAAAATGCCTGAAAAAACGAAGATGGACCCTCTAAAACCATATCACTAAAACCCAAAAAGTTAATAAAAAAAGTCAAAACCATGCCATAACCTTTCCCAATACTAAACACTGTAAGAATCCTTTTCTGCTGCTTCAGAGTAACCAAATCAGTATGTAATATATAAAAAAGTTCCAATACCAGTATATTCTGTTGTTGCAGAACCAGACAGTACCTACTAATCCATAATCAATATAAAAATGGGCATGAAGAATCCAAAAAGTACTAACACTACCCAGAGTATCTAACCCAGTATAAATACCAAAATATAATAACTGAAAACAGTGAGGGGTACCAATCGCCCCCTTCCACCATTCCGTCACCACATCCCAAAATAAACCAGCATACGGACAATGAAAACGAAGATGGTCCATAGTTTCAATCTGCACAACACAACCCTCCCTGGGACAATACCCATCAGGCAAGACTTTATGCTTCTGATTCCCCCCGAACATTTACTCAGCTGTAAATCCCCAACAAAACTGTATCCCACAATCTCTCAGGAATTCTGTTATTGGTAATATAGTCAGAGATACAGGACTGTTCAGAGATGGAAAACCCAGAAAAGGGATATTCTGAAAAACAGTGCAATAGGATGTCAACATAAAGCACTCTTCTAGAGAGTCTTAAAACTGACCCATAACCCACCTTCCATAACTTAATTTTATCAAACACCCCCACCCATTGGGAAACTAATCTAGGATTACATTTATTCTTATGCAAAAAGCTGTCTGATTTCCATTCCAGCAAAACACCCCACAAAACCACCAATCCCCCTGTCTCCCAAAGTTGTCCTCAGAGTTGCATTAAAGGCATTAAATTATGGTAGAGGAACACAGAAAAATAAAAAAAACAATGGATTTATCATCCGCACCCCGCCAGCAGCAATAGAATTGTACAACACTGTCCTCTTAACTGGGTTTAGACGGCTGCCCCAAAACCCACTAAAAAAACCCACAATAATTGCATTTCTAGAGACTTAGGCAAAAAAAATGCACTAAAAAATAAAAACACAGGAACTAAAAATGTTTTAATACAATAAACACGTTTCTTTTTCAACAGTTTCCAATTGTTCCAATCGTCCACCATAGAAACATAGGAACATAGAATTTGACGGCAGATAAGGACCACTTGGCCGACCCAGTCTGCCCATTTCCCTACCTGATGTACAAGCTGCAAATTCTAGTTAATCAACAGCTTACTTCCTCCTGCCCCCCACTAGAATTGCCTTATGCCTGTTCCATGCATTCTTGAATTCTCCCACTGTTCCTGACTCCACAACCTCCTCAGGAAGGCTGTTCCATGCATCCACAACTCTCTCTGTGAAAAAATACTTTCTAATATTACCTCTGAGCCATCCCCCCTCTATCTTCAAATTGTGCCCCCTTGTTCTTGCACATCTCTTCTTCTGAAAGATACTACCCTCTTGTACCTTGCTAATTCCCTTGAGATACTTGAAAGTTTCTATCATGTCCCCCCTCTCCCTCCTTTCCTCAAGGGTATACATATTAAGCTGCTTTAGTATCTCCTCGTATGTCTGCTGGTGCAGACTTTGCACCATTTTGGTTGCCCTCCTCTGAACAGTCTCCACTCTGTCTATGTCTTTGCGGAGATGGGGTCTCCAGAATTGCACACAGTACTCCAGATGGGGTCTCACTAACTGTTTGTAGAGAGGGATAACAACTTCCTGTTTTCTACTGTTGATGCCTCTCCCTATGCATCCCAGTATCCCCCAGCCCTCCTTACTGCCTTCTCACATTGCTTGCCCACCTTTAGGTCATCTGATATAATTACTCCTAGGTCTCTTTCGATTTTTGTTGTTGTTATTAACTCACCCCCATTGTGTACTCTTCCCCTGGGTTTTTGTTTCCCAGATGCATTACCTTGCACTTCTTTGCATTGAATCTGAGCTGCCATGTATTTGACCATTCCTCCAACCTTGCCAAGTCCCTTTTCATTCTTTCCCCAACCTTGTGTATCAACCCTGTTGCAGATCATTGTGTCATCTGCAAGAGGCATACCTTCCTTCCAGGTGCTCTCAAATGTCACTTATAAAGATATTAAAGAGGACCGTTCTGGTACCGAACCTCGGTACCCCACTAGTTACCCTCCTTTCTTCACTGTGGACTTCGTTTACTATTACCCTTTGCATCCTGTTGTCCAGCCAGTTTTTTATCCAGGCTACCACTTTGGGACCCACTCCAAGGCTGGCTAACTTGTATATTAATCTTTTGTGTGAGACTGTGTTGAATGCCTTGCTAAAATTTGGGTAGGCCATATCCACAGCCGCTCCCTGGTCTACTACTTTGTTCAACCAGTCAAAGAAATCTGTTAGGTTCATCTGACATGACCTTCCTGCTGTGAAACCATGCTACCTTGGGTCCTGTGCCCCACTGGCCTCTAGGTACTCAACAATTCTTTCCTTCAGAAGTGATTCCATCATTTTCCCTACCACTGAAGTCAAACTAACTGGTATGTAGTTTCCTGCCTCTGCCCTGCTCCCACTTTTTGTGAAGTGGAATCACATTTGCCCTCCTCCAGTCCTCAGGTACCACTCCATCCTCCCATGATTTGTTAAAGAGAGTAGTCAGTAGTGTTACTAGTTCTACCCTTAGTTCTTTTAGTATTCTTGGGTGAATCCCATCAGGTCCCATTGCTTTGTCCACTCTCAGTTTCAAGAGTTCTTTCAAAACCCTTTCTTCTGTGAATGGACTGGTATCAACCCCCCTATTCAGAGCTTCTCCCTTGTTTGGTTTAGGCACCTCCCCCTCCTCATCTGTTGTGAATACTGAGCAGAAATATTTGTTCAGTATCCCTACCTTTTCACTGTCACCCTCTGCCCACATTCCCTCCCCTTTATTAAGTCTCTGTATCCCTTCCTTGGTCTTTCTTCGCTCCCTAATGTACCTATAAAAGGTTTTATCCCCCTTCTTAACAGAGTTGGCTATCTTTTTCTCAGTTTGTGCCTCTGCTATTCTGACTGCCTTTCCTGCCTCCTTCTGCTTTAACTAATAAAGTTCTCTGTCCTGCTCTTTCTGTGTTTCCTTATATTTCCTGAATGCTATCCTTTTCTCCTTAACCGTCCCTGCCACCTCTTTTGAGAACCATAGTAGTTTTATCCTTCATTTTGTTTTATTGATTTGCTTCACACAAAGGCTTGTTGCCTCTGCGATGACTGTTTTGATTATTCCCCATTGTTCCTCCACCCCTCCTTCTTGCCCATTTGCTAGTGCTTTTCCAAGGCACTCTCTCATTTTCCCAAAGTCAGCCTTCTTATAGTTCAATACTCTTGTTTTTGTATGGCTTGACTCTATGGCTGTGTTTATTGTGAACCACACTGTTTTGAGGTCACTTGTTCCCAGATGGCTACCTACTTCTAAATCTGAGATCCTTTCTCCTTCCCCATTTGAGAGTACCAGGTCTAAGATTGCTCCCTCCCAAGTGGGTTCCAACACTAGCTGTCCGAGGCATGCCCCCTGTAGGGCATCGAGAATGACCCCGCTCTTGGATGTGCCTGCAGCAAAGGTACTCCAGTTAACATCTGGCATATTCAGGTCCCCCATCAACAATATCCCATTTTTCTGCCATTTAGGATGCCTTCTATCATTTTCTTGTCCATTTCTCCCCTGAGATGGGGGTCTGTACACAACCCCCATGTGGATTGTGGTGCCATTTCCTGTCTCCAGGGTGACCCATAGTGACTCATCAACTTCCTGTTTACTCTTTAGTTCTGTTGCTTTAATCCCTTCCCTTATATAGAGAGCTACTCCTCCTCCTCCTCTTTTACCCACCCTGTCCCTCCTGTAGACTGTGTATCCTGGTATGTTGACTTCCCACTCATGGTTCTCTGTGTACCATGTTTCAGTGACTGCCATAATATCCAGACATCCCTCTTCCATCAAGGCCACTAGTTCAGGGAGTTTGTTGCACAGACTGCGAGCATCGGTACTCATCACCTTCCATTTATTTTTTATGGCCTTACCCCTTTTAGCCCCATCCCTGTCCTTAACACCTTTTTCTGCATTTATCCCTGTCCTGCTCCCTACTGACTTCTCTGCCTTGGTGTTTACCTCTCTAACTACTGCGCTTTGTGGGGGGAAACTGGGATTTCCCAGCTCCTTTTCAGTGCCTCCCCCCCTTGGCTAGTTTAAATGCTTGCCAATTAAGCATTTAAACCTGTCACCTAGGATCCTGGATGCCCCCAGACAGATGCAGACCATTGTGCCAGTATAAGTCTGCATCCCTCCAGGTGGCTTCCCAGTCCCCAATGAAGCCAAAACCCTGAGCTCCACACCAGTTTTTCAACCATTCATTGAATCCCATGGTGCAGAATTCTCTAGCATCATCCTTGCCATAGACAGGCAGCACCTCCGAGAAGGTTACCATACATGCTACTTGTCTAAGGCCCCTCCTCAACTCCACAAACTCCTCTTGCACTGCTCTGATCCCATTTACAGCCAGGTCATTTGTCCCTAGGTGGACAATGACATCCAGCTCCCTCCCTTGTGCAGCTGCTCCCGTGATCCTGAGTATTCACTTCCTGTTCCTCCAAGCCATGGCACCAGGCAGGCACCTTACCTCCCTATCCCCTTCCTCCCCCACATCTACCCCCCAATGATTGAGTCTCCCACCAGGAGTTGTTTCCTTCCCCTGTGGGGTCTCGTGCCACCCTCCTGTGGGTCTCCTTTGTGGAGGTTCCCAGCATCCTCCTTGGTCTCCACTGCAGGTGCCTCCATAGAGGAACCACTCTTTGCCAGAACAGCATATGAATTGTGGACAGCTACAACTGGAGGGATGCACCTCTGTTCCACCACCCTCTTCCTCCCTGAGCCCACCTTGGTTCAACCACTTCTCTTTCTTGGCAACCTCTGAGGTAACGGTGGTGGCCCAGGATCCTGGTGGGGAAGAGGTTTCACTAATCCTAGCCAGGTCAGCCTGGAGACGGGCAACTCCTCCTCAGACCAGAGAGGTGCCTGCAAACAGGGTAGCATCGCAGCCTCCCAGAATGTCTCCCGAACACTGCTGCTCCACAGCCATTGCACTGCACCACTCCCATCTTGACTTATTTTGTGTCCCTCCTGTTGCTTTGTATGCTTATTGTCTCCTCCCTCTAAGTATTTTACTTTACTTTCTTACTGCCTATGTGCCTCACAACTCTCACCCTTCCTGTTCTGGGACAGGAACTTTCTGTACTCTTCAGAAGTGTCTCTTCCTCCGTTCTTAGATTCAGACCTCCAGCAGCCGGGGGGGGGGGATAAAGAGTTTTATTTTATTTTTTTAGGTTCCTTCAAGGTTGCTGAATCTAATGTGTCTCAGTGATCCTTCCCTTCCTGCTGCCAAACAGGAAGTTCCTGTTGCCAGTCAAATTCAGTGGCTATAAAACTAGAACTGGCTTTGGGTGGGAAGGTAGAGGGGTGGGAAGGAGGGCAATTAGTAAAAAATCTGTAGTTCTGGACTTCTGTTTCTTGCTCTGCAACCAGTTCTCTTCTGCCAGAAACAGCCGGAAGCTGTAATTGGAGACAGCTGCTTTTGTACACCTAAGCTGCTAAGCCACACCACCAATTAGATTCACTCTCTGCTCTCAGTAGATTAAGCTGATACTGCCCCTTCCTCAGAAAAAATACTTTTCTTTTTTTACTTAAATAACACCCCCTTCTTCTAATAAAGTATATGTTTGCTTAATCCAAACAGGTTCTACTCCTGCTGAGACAGAAGTGATTAATTAGTAAAAAGCTGTAGTTCTGGATTCTGTTTCTTGCTCTGCAACCAGTTCTCTTCTGCCAGAAACAGCCGGAAGCTGTAATTGGAGACAGCTGCTTTTGTACACCTAAACTGCTAAGCCACACCCCAATTAGATTCACTCTCTTCTCTCAGTAAATTAAGATAATACTGCCCCTTCCTCAGAAAAAAACACTTTTTTTTACTTAAATGAGACCCCTTTCTTCTAATAAAATATCTGTTTGCTTAATCCAAACAGGTACTACTCCTGCTGAGACAGAAGTGATTAATTAGTAAAAAATCTGTAGTTCTGGACTTCTGTTTCTTGCTCTGCAACCAGTTCTCTTCTGCCAGAAACAGCCAGAAGCTGTAATTGGAGACAGCTGCTTTTGTACACCTAAGCTGCTAAACCACACCCCCAGTTAGATTCACTCTCTGCTCTCAGTAAATTAAGCTGATACTGCCCCCTTCCTCAGAAAAAACACTTTTTTTTACTTAAATGAGACCCCCTTCTTCTAATAAAGTATCTGTTTGCTTAATACAAACAGGTACTACTCCTGCTGAGACAGAAGTGATTAATTAGTAAAAAATCTGTAGTTCTGGACTTCTGTTTCTTGCTCTGTAACCAGTTTTCTTCTGCCAGAAACAGCTGGAAGCTGTAATTGGAGACAGCTGCTTTTGTACACCTAAGCTGCTAAGCCGCACCCCCAATTAGATTCACTCTCTGCTCTCAGTAAATTAAGCTGATACTGCCCCTTCCTCAGAAAAAACACTTTTTTAATTTTTTTTTTACTTAAATGAAGACCCCCTTCTTCTAATAAAGTATCTGTTTGCTTAATCCAAACAGGTACTACTCCTGCTGAGACAGAAGTGATTAATTAGTAAAACATCTGTAGTTCTGGACTTCTGTTTCTTGCTCTGTAAGCAATTCTCTTCTGCCAGAAACAGCTCAACCCAAGCCCAACAGAAACAACCATAGCTTTTCCTTGCAATAATGCTCAATTCCAATTAAAGACAGCCATATCTGGTCCCCCCAAAAATATCCCCAGTATACGACAAGGGGCCATAGCTACTGGAAAGCTGCCTATGTCCATAAGAGACAGCGGAAATCCATGCAAACGCAAACATAACATTTTATTATCATTAAGGATGGCTCCTGTAATCGTCCCTAACATCTGAATCAATTGACATGCAAGACAAATGGATGCCCCATCCGGGACTACTAAACATAAATCGTCCACATAAGCCAGGACTTTACATTGCCATCCTAAAGTACCCGTAACATTCTTTATACAGGGAGATCTTTGCAATACTCTCAGTAAGGGATCCAAAGCAAAGACGTACAACAGGGAGCTCAACGGGCATTCCTGTTGTACACCCCTATATATCCAATGCCAGGCTCCCCTCCACCCATTATCGCAGGGAACAATATAGGCCAAAGAATAGCACAGCTGAAACCATTGAATAAAGGGGACCGGAATACCATATGCTTCCAAACATGACCACAAAAAAAAAGAGTGTGAAACTCCACCAAAAGCTTTTGCCTGGTCCAAACTGACCAGGTATCCAGGCCTTCATTGGAGCTAACAATCTTCTCTACCCTGCTCCATCAGCTCCCAAAAGAGAAACAGGGCCTCAGTGATACCACAACCTGGAACAGTGCAAAACTGCACAGGGCAAATGAGATCTGACATCAATAAACTTAACCTGTTTCCCAGGAGTTTAGCAACAATTTTAAAATCAGTGTTCAGCAGTGTGAGTGGTCTCCAATTCCTAATATCTGCTTGGTTCCCCTTTTTATAAAGAAAAATCATTAAACCTTCATACATAGAAGTAGGCAAAATCAAATCATAAAGAAAAAAATTATATAAAGAGAGCAATGTGTTCGGCATAATATCCCATAAAATTTTATAACATTCACTAGAGAGTCCATCAGATCCGGGTGAAATAATACTGTGAAGAGATGTAATAACTGTCTCCAACCCAAGCCGAGTAAAGGGCAGCAGCAGAGTTTCCTACAAAGTTGGAGAAAGCTGAGGAAGATCTGTAGCTTGCAACAACTGAGTCGAAAATAGGGACTCTGGAACTGGTTCCCCAAACATTTTGGCTACATAATCATTCAAAACCTTCGTAATGCCATGATTATCATAAACTTACACCTCAGAGGAAGTTAATAAACTACTGATCTTCATTCGTTCCCATCTTATCTGACTAGTCAGGAATGGATTGATCTGTTCCACCTTCCCCTTAGTTCCAAACATCTGTTCTTGTTGTAAGGAGCGTAACCTATCATACTGGTATCGCATCATAGTCCCTTTCAATTCTCTGATAGCTGCAGCATTCTTGCCATCTCCAGCACACTGCTGTGAAATCAACTCCCCCAACTCCTTACGGAGTTGCAAATACGTCCCATATTGGGAAGAAGCTCTCGAAGTACCCACAGCCTGAATAAATCCCTTAAAACATAATTTAAGTTCTTCCCACCAGTGGCCTATATCATTAAAAAAGAAAATAGTTGACAATTTATCTTTTAGAACTACTTTCAAATCCAGCAGGATTTCAGCCTGTGTCAGCATAGAGGTATTTAACCTCCACACTCCACGCCCTGGGACTCTGGATGGAGGAGTCGAGATCACAAGACCAATTAAAGAATGGTCAGAGGATTCAACAGGGACATTCAAAGTATTATCAACTACCAATGACTGATATACAAAAATAAAATCTATACGGGATGACAGACTTCCTATAAAAAAAGTTGGTTTAGCCTTTTTGTTTCCAGAAATATGAACATTCCGTAATCCATCTTGGCCAATAACAGATTTAAGAAAAGTCCTGTCACAATATTGTTTCTCTGAAATATTATGTTATTGAAAATTGATATTGAAATCCCCTCCAAAAAACACTTGGTAGTTAGTATATAAATAGGGCTGTACTTGTTTCAATAAATCAGTTCAGAGGGCCTTAGTGTGTGGGCCATACAAATTTATCAAATGGCAATTTATGCCACAAATGGCAACATCAAGCAAAAATGCACGACCAGGGTCGATATCTATTCTAGTCACAGTCACCCCATGAGACAAAAAACAAAACCCCACTCCGCTACATGTCTTCTCCCCTATTGACCAAAAGGAGGATCCCCAAACCCAGTCCTGGGAGACTAAATGAACCTCACCTAATGTGTGTAATCGGGTGTCTTGTAAAAAGACAACATCATAGCACAAATGATGCAAAACCCCAAATGTGAAAAGACAGTTCCCCAACGATTTAATGCTATTCACATTAAGGCTTGCCAACTTTAAAGAAAATGGTTCAGGGAGGGGGGGTTCAAAATTTTACCACTCGATCTAGTACCTTGCTTATGCTTTTCAAGAGCTTTTGGTTTGCCTGAGGGTGCCTCCTCATTTCTAACAGGGGAGAGGGACTCCCTAGGGACAGGTAAATCTTCCATCGCCATAGGCTGCTCCATGTCTACCTGGTCTCCCCAAGTAGCAAATGGTGCAAATCAATTGGATAAGGGTAGAGGCAAAGAGGAAATGGCAGAAACAACCATAGTTTTCAAAACAGGAGGAGGGGGAGAAACAGGTAACGTCTCAGAAAGCACTACATGTTCAGAACAAGTTACAATAGAATCCCCAGAAAAATTCAATACAACGACAGAAGTCCTCATTCCCGGAGAAGAAATCCTCACAGGAGTGTGTACCTCACATCGAAGAGATCCCTGAGGGGTCACAAAAGGGGTTTCTTTCTCTTGGGACTGGTTATCAAAAATAGGTGTCAATGGTAAGTCAGACGGCAAACAATGGGGAACCTAGTCCACATCCAAGTGGTAAGGACTAGAGTCATGTGTCTTCCCCTGGATCTGTCACCGGTAAAACCTCCACGACCCATACCTCGCCATCTGCCATGGGGGGGCCATTTCATCCTCAGGATGAAAGGGCTGACCAAAGGATCGCCTAGCTTAGAAAGAAAAAAATCTTTGTCTGATAGCTCATCAGGGCTATGAGCAGCCCAAGGACAATCAGCATAAGCATGATCCCCCTTCCCGCAAAGGTTACATTTCGGGGAAGCCATACAGTGTGCAGCTGTATGCCCCAGTACCCCACACTAGAAACACTTAATTTGATCACAATCAACATTTAAATGTGACAAGAAACCACATTTATAGCAGCTCTTAGGCTGCCCTGGATAAAATATAATACCCCTGTCACGACCTGAAAAAAAGGAACTAGGTAAATGGTGTATCTCCTCATCAGTTTGTTTGAGTTGTAACCACACAGTCCACCCCCCTCTGTCCAAAAGCCATTATTGTCCATAATTGGTTTTGGCCTATCGAAAATCGAACAATATTTCTTAAGCCAAAATAATATATTTTCAAAGTTCACTCCTTCATTCCGGAAAAGGATGGTCACAGTTTTCACTGTGGGCTTGGTAATAGAGATTGCAATAAAAGCCATCCAGACATTAGAGTTTTTAACATCATAAGAGAGTTTCCAAAATTTATCAAGGGAGGTCACAGTACAAAAACTAACATGTTAGTTATGGTCTCCCAGAGGGTGTATAAAAGCATACACATCTGCCGGAGTGAACCCCATGGAATCTTCCAGCAGGGTCTTCCCGACCCAGATTCTATCAGGGACGATAGGAGCCTGTCCCTTGTAACAAAGCTGAACCAAGGACCATCTCTTGGCCACCTCTGCAGGTTTCTGAAATAAACCAGCATAAGTTTTTTGTCTTTGTGCCCCTGGGACTGCACTCTCTGGCTGACCTTCAGAAGCTCTTACCTGAGCAATATCTGTTCCCTGAGTCCCTGTGGAAGGGTCAGCCATGGAAAAGAGACCACATGCTGCAACTCAGGCAGCTCCACTGGGCGTCTGGCATAGCAACCAATTCCTCTGCCTCACTTCCATCCAACACAGCCGGATTACCTGTAGAAAGGGTCTTTGGAAGTGGCATTGATCCAGCTGCTTGAAACGGTGAGTCTAGCACACCTTCTCTATTCTAGCTATCCAATAAGCATTCCGGGGATCCTGGAAGAGGAATAGATGGGTCTGGTACCCAAATATTTTGCCGTTTAATCCAGCCAACTTTTGTAAATGCTTCACCAGGAGTCCACAGGGCAGTAGAATCCATTGAACTAGAGGCAACCACCGTGGGCTCAAGTGGTACAGGTGAGGCTTCATTCTGCACAAGGAGTCCAGGTGAGATGTCAGAAGATATATCCAATGGAAGCCGTTTATGACCAAGCTGTCCAGGACTAGCCATAGATCATTTTCTTTTTTTTTTTTCATTAAATCTTTATTAGAGTTTCCAGTATACAAACAACATGAACCAGATGTACTTAGAAGAGACATGTACATTTGGGAAGTAAGACAAAGCACATAAAACAACAAAAGTCAAAAAAAAAAAAGGGAACCCCCCCAATCCCTCCGTCCCCCCACTAACCCCATCCCACCCCTATACCCCGCTGCCATCCAAGACCAGGCTACTCGGTGTGGAACCTTAGTGTGGCTAGCAAAGCTTTTGCTTTATATTAAAGTTGTGGCAAATGCTAAGAGTAAAGCACAAGGAAAGAGGCCCATATATCACTGAATTTGCTTAATTTGTTTCGCAAGCTGAAAATCATCTTCTCGACTCTGAGACAGTGTAGTAACTCCGTCAACCACTCACAGTATGATACAGCCTCGTTATCCTTCCAATGCCTTAGTACTAACTTTTTAACTGTCATGGCTATAAGGGTGACGTGATATTTGTGTGCCTTTACGGAGATTTCTGAGTAGTTCCCAAGCAGGCAAGTATCGATCGAGAACGACTCATCTAGGCCTAACAGGGGGTCTGCCCGTGCCCTAATCTGCTCCCAGAGGGGGGCTACTTTGGGGCAGGACCAGAAAATATGTACTAAATTGCCGTCGCCTTGGCCACAGCGCAGACAGGTGGTGGACTGTCTACTGTCAAATCTAGCAATCTTCTGGGGAGTATAATACAGGTTGTGCGGAACTGTATGAGTCGGAGTCTGTCCTGAGTGATATAGTGGTGACAACCCCACCAGAGTGTCTCCCATCTGATGGGTGTCCCTGGTAAGAGAGTTTCCCAAAAAGTCTTAGGTCCGAAGGGACCAGGGTGTAAATGGTTGTACAAGGTTTTGAATATTTTGGAAATCGCATGAAGAAGGCCAACACATTGCGTCATTTCAGAGCAGAAGGGGGATGCTCCAGCTGACGGGAGATGGGTTCCGAAGGTTTTTACCAAAAGGTGTCGTAATTGAAATAACCTGAAAATATTGGAGTTGGGCAGGCCTGATTTTTCTAAAATGTCCGCAGAGGAGGCCCACTTTTGTTCTGTCCCGGCCCAGAAATAACTGAGTTTGACCTCCCAAAATTGTGGGATCCAGGCTGGGGAGAGAGTTTTCCCTTCTAATCTAATGTTCGGGTTCCCCATGAGGGGTTGCTCCAAGTCTCTACATTGGTTATATTTTAAAATCGAGCAGAGTTTAACATGTGCCTTCACTGATGTGGTGATGAGTGACCCGAGCCAAGACTTAGGGAGACTTTTGGGGGTGGATGAACATCAGAGCTGACGGAGAACGGTTATACCTACGGATTTGGGATGACTCTATTTGGACCCATAGGGGTGTGTACTTATCAGAGAGGCCAGGATCCGGGGGGGAGAGCCACCTTAGGTACTTACTTAGATGGCTGGCCCAGTAATAGAGACCAACGTGGGGGACCCTCAAGCCTCCTTTAAGCTTAGGGGCAGCAAGCTTGTGATAGGCCAGCCTGTGTCCTTTACTGGCCCAGAAGAAGTTGACGAAAATATTATGGACCCTTTTAAACCATGAGTGGGGTAACCAGATGTTGAGGAGACTGAGGGGATAAAGCAGCTGAGGAAATATGTTCATTTTGATGAGGCTAATCCTGCCCCAGATCGTGAGAGGGAGAAGGGACCATCTGTTCAAGTCTTGAACAATGGTGTTTAGTAAGGAATCGAGATTAAGTTTATGCATGAGGGAGGTATTTCTTGAGAATGTGATACCTAAGTACTTCACTGTTTTCCTATCCCAGGAGAGGCCCAGGGCCTCGACCTCATTCCTCATCACTCTGTGGTTAAGGGGAAAAACTACCGTTTTCTCAATGTTGAGTTTATAGTTTGATAATGAACTGAATTCGCTGATAACCTCGAGTAGGTATGGGATGGACTTCTTGGGGTATGAAGTGCAGAGGAGTAGGTCGTCAGCATAGGCCAAAACTTTTAATTCTATTTCCTGTACTGGTATTCCTTGAATCCTGGGATCAGCCAGCAATCAGCGTATAAGGGGTTCGAGATAAATGTTGAAAAGTAGTGGGGATAAGAGGCATCCCTGCCTCATTCCAGAGAGGATGGAGAACCTATCGGAGTAGCACCTGTTGCAGAAGACTCTGACAGTTGGAGCAGTGTAGAGGGCCTGAATCCAATTCTGAAACTCTAGGGGAAAACCGAAAGTGTTCAAAGTCCGGAATAGGAAATTCCAATCGATTCTGTCGAATGCCTTCTCTGCGTCCAGAGAGACCAAAGCCGCGGGGAACACAGCATCTCTGGACACCGAGAAGGCATGGTCCAGTGTTCTGATGTGGTCACTGGCCAGTCTGTTCGCCATGAAGCCGACTTGTCCCTTACCGATAAGACCTGGGATCACGGCACTCAGTTTGATTGATAACAGTTTGCTGAGAATCTTGATATCCTGATTGAGTAGCGAGATCAGCCTGTAACTTGCTACATTTTCAGGGGCTTTACCTGGTTTTAAGATGAGAACAACTACAGCTCTGAAAAGTGATATGTCTGTGCTAGACCCGTCTAGGATCTGCTGGAAGACGGGAAGAAGTATTGGAGCGAGGGTCTTTGGAAACACTTTATAGAAGTTCGGGGAGAACCCGTCAGGCCCAGGAGATTTGTCGCTGGGGAGATTGTCGATCACGCCAAGTATTTCTGCCTCCATTAAGGGAGCGCATAGTGAGGCACACTGTTCAGCTCTAAGTGTGGGGAGGTGCAACCCCCTTAAGTAGTGATCCAGCTCCGTGTTAGAGGGGGGATTAGTCATCGGTAAGTATAGGGATTGAAAACATTTTTGGAATTCGGAGGTAATTCCTTTAGGGTCCACCAGCAGGGGGCCATCGTGAGCCCGGATGGTGGGGATATATCTGGTGGATTCCTGCTGCTTGACGCGGGCTGCAAGGAGATGGCCTGCTTTTTCCCCTTGATCGATGTATGTCGCTTTTGTTTTGAGGATCATGTATTCGGCTTTCTCTCTGAGGTGTTCCATATAGGTGTTTTTGAGTTTGGCCAAATCTAATAAGGTCTGTTCTGAGGTGTGTGGGGAAAGATTTTTTTCAATGTCCCTAATCTGTCTGAGAAGTTGGACTAGCTCTTGCTCTCTCAGCTTTCTTCTTGAGGCCACCCCAATGAAAAGACCTCTGAGGTAAGCCTTAAGGGCCCACCACTCGATATCAGGTTTACCCGTGGAGTTTAAGTTAGCTGAAGTGTATTGCGTAATATGGATGTGATATGTTTCACTATTTCTAGGTCTTTTAAGAGCTGGTTGTTAAGCTTCCAATGGCTGTTCTTATTGGGGACGTCCGATAGGGAGAGGTGGCATGAGACCAGTGAGTGGTCAGAGGGCGGGCCGGAGTGTATATCGGAATCGACAACACCAGGGATTAGATGATGCAAGATCAGTATATAGTCAATCCTGGAGGATGTCTTGTGAACGGGAGATGTGAAAGTGAAGCCCCTTTCAGAGGGGTGTAATAATCGCCACACATCGTGTAATCCGGCCTTGTCCCAGAGGTCCCGAAGAGCCCTTTGTGCTGGTGATAACCCTTTGGGCCTGCACCCTGTACGGTCCATATTAGGATCGGCGACCACATTGAGGTCTCCTCCCAAAATCATCGGTGTGTTAACGAAAGGGATTAATTTATTAGTGAGATCTACTAAAAACCCCAGGGAATCGGATTTGGGACCATATATACTTCCCAGCAAAATTTCCATATTGAAAACTCTACCCTGGACCAGAATGTATCTCCCATGGGTGTCTTTTATAACTCTATTTGAGATAAAGGAAACATTTCTACCTATTAGTATCATGACACCACAGCTCTGTTTTGTGCCTTGAGTGGAGAAAACCTGGCCTACCTGTTGCTTCTTCATGTTTAATTCTTCCGTGGTCAAAAGGTGAGATTCCTGAATGAACGAGACATCGGACTTCAGGAGTCTGAGATGCTTGCAGACCTGGTACTGCTTAGCTTTCTGTCTGACTCCCTTAACATTCCATGAAAAAAAATTCAAGCTACCCATCTATGTTCAGGATTGTATGTACAGGAAAATATGCGCTGCGCTGCAAAAAAAAGGGCATCTGCCAACCCGTCGATGGATTTGTTTGAAAAGGGTCAGGTCCGGATGAGCCCCTCCCTTCCCCTCCACCTCCCCACATTTCCCTAATGAAAAAGTGAAACTCATGTACAGTAATATCAGAGGTAAAGCCCAGCCCTCCTGCACCCTGTCATAACAACAGACAGTGAACAGCAAATCCTCTAGTTATCCCTTCCCGCCCCCCAGCCCCCCAAACCCAATCTGCCACCCCCATAGTGGAAATATTTTGTAATATGCTATGGTAACTGATTATGGGGGTTGCTGCAAAAAGTAACCACATAACTAGAAATGTTCGGGATAAAGTCCCAGCAATTAACACTATTAACTGTAGCAAGAAAGGCACACATCAGCAAAAACTACAGTACAAACTGTCAGCTAATTGAACCAATCTAGGTAAGGAAAACCTGGTCGAAAATTAGCTGGGGAACAATGTTGATGTCTTGTGCCTAAATTAGCAACTATGGATGTAACCAAGCCTTTTAATCATAATCAAAAACGTGAGCATTAAAATGCAAATAATATTGTAACAGCCCCCGTAGAGATGATAGGACTGGTCACAGAGAACTATGCAGTGGATGATAAACAGTCCGGCGGTCTCTGGAAACAGTGAGTGAGAACAGTCCAGCTGATATGGTGAATGGCATCCGTAGTGCAGCAGAGCCGGGACCCCCGTGAGAATAAGACGCACTCTGCTCGGATCCGTGTGTGCTCAGCAAGTTGTATCCTCGAAAGGGCTGGGGAGAGACTGTTTTGACTTCAGGGTGGTGCATTAGGATAGTAGGACATAGAAGCATCCCACGTTGAACCGATGGTCCCGGCAGACAAGGTCCTACATAGGAAGAGCCTAATGGGGGGAAACAGAACATTACCGGGCCCTCCTGCACATCTGACCAGGGACGCTCTTAACCTGAAACCGAACAGTACTGCCGTAGCTATGGGATGTCACAAGCCAGCGCATGTTGGTAGAAAACGACCACATAGCTCATCGAAGGTGACTGAGCAGAATAACGATTAGGTCCCAAGAAACAGATGCCTGCAGGAGGAGATTACTGAGTAAGGGGACCATGTAGTGGGGTAGCCACGGGGATGAAGGTGTCGGAGCAGTCACTAGTGCACCTTAGGATGGGGAATAGGCACTTAATATTCACATGCAGAGCATAAGGTATCAGCTGGATGGGGACTTGGAAGATGAGAAAGCATTGCAGAAGCTCATGTAAGGCAATCCCAAAGTTAGGTCGGCTCTAGCTGCTCTGGAGCAGGTCACTCACAACTGCTAAAACTTCAGGTACCTTTAAAAAGCTCGGGAAAGGCATTGGCAAGAGCCTTAGCAGCAGCATCTGGATCGTCGAATGTAGCCCAGGCACCCGATATCCACATCCCTAGCTTGGCAGGATAAGACATACGGAATTTTATGCTGGCAGCAACTAGTTTAGAGACCAGGGGATGGAACTGGGTTCTCCGCTGCCTTACCGAAGCCAGAAGATCTTGTGCCAGCCTGATCTTTGTGTCTTCCCAACGCATCTCCTTTAGATCCTTGATTTTGGTGAAGAGGTGCTGACGTTCGAGGTAATTCAAAATTTGAAGATCAGCGAAGTGGGGGGCCTGGTGGGGTTTGGTGAAGGGCCCGGTGCGCCCACTCAATGGTGTAGGTGGTGCCATAGGGGGAAGGCCTGGCTATCTTCTCGATCAACTTTTGTACAAAAGAAATCACATCAGTTCCTTCAGCACCTTCTGGGAGACCTATGAGGACCGCATTGTTCCAGCGGCTGCGGCCCTCAAGGTCTTCTATCTTCAGCTCCATTTTGGCAATTTTCTGATGGAGAGATACCATCTCGGGCTCCATTTTATCGGCCTGCCTTTCCACCGACTTGATCCTTGCATCCTCGTCTACGGATCTTCGCTGCAGATCCTCCACAGCACCGGTAAGTGATTTGAGTTCTGCGGTAAACTCTGCCATGCTCTCTTTAAAGGGGGAGAATTCTAAAAGAAAGTGATGCAGGGTGAGGGGTTGCAGGTCCTCATTGGAAGCCGCTAATGCTTGTTCCTGTTCAATCCCCGAGGCCCTGGCTTTCTTCGGGGCCTTTTCGGGTGAGACTGGCGGCGTATGTCTAGAGTAATTTTTTCTGGACTGCATCACTTTAGAGCTAAATAAGCAGCACAGGTTGAGCACGAGTCTCTACTGAGGGTTTTGAGCTTCACTTTGGTCGTCGGACGTCAGGTTGATAGCAAAAATATTGAATTAAATGGGTCGGAGAGCTGGAGCTACGGTATAAGGCAGTTATCTGGAGGATTGCATCACGTGACTCCCCAGATCATTTTCTTTTTTTCTTTTCATCCTCAAGTTTTTGTCTACAAGACTGAAAATCCCTTTCAGCCACCGAAATCAGTTCCAGTGAGTTTTTTTTCTCTCCTATTCAGTTTGCAGTTCATTTTTAACCTCCATAAAATCACCTTCTGTCTGAAGAGGTTCCATAATTTCCTCAGTATTCAGAGCTATATCGTTGAGCCGAGTCCAGCACCTCACAAACACAGTCAGTCTCACAACTCGGCAAGAGCTCCAGATGGTCAGTAACACAACCTCCTCCTCCAGTGTCCTGAATAGGAATGGGGACCTCCATCCTTCCTGCTGTGCTACAGTGCCAACTGCAGAAAGAGTAGGAGAATTTCCCCGGTGCTTTGGCCAAATTTCCCCCATTCAGTAAAAATACCACCAACAGCTTAATCTGGTTCAGTGTCAGTTGGCATCCATCTGTATCCCCCTTCCCCAGGATGAGGACGAAAAATAGGCAGAACTGTTTAGTCCTCCTTTCCCAGTCAACAAAAACTAAAGAGATAAATATTTCCTTAGATACAACCTCCCCTGGAATGCATAGATCCACAGGATGCAAAAGCACTTTAGGGCTACTGCCAGTCAACTGGAATATATTGACGTACGGCAACCATTTCTTCCCAACCAACAAAGAATTCACCTACAGGTCCCCCAGGTATCATACGTCGGCCTGATTAGATTATTTTTACATGATGGTGGAACATTTAGAAAAAGTGCAGGACATCTCACACAGCCCACACTTCCTGTCTGATCACTCCACAGTATGTTTAAAAGTCCATTTAAGTAAGTGCAGGCAGCCCACACTCTAGAAACATAACCTATCTCTTTTGAAAGATACTGAACTAACCCAAATGATGGATGAGAAACTGTAGGAAATCATAACGGACAATAATAAGGAGGGTGTTTCTTCCACTTTACTGTGGGACACCATAAAAACAGCATTGAGAGGATACCTCATTGAAATTGCATCATGTAAAAAGGAAATGAGGGACCAACAATATAAGATTTTACAGGAGACATTGATATCCTTGCAACTACTGTCTACGCCAAGGGACAGGGTTGTTTTAAAAATTATAGCACAGACAAAACAGGAACTACAGAAATTAATGGACCAAAAAATAGAACAAGTCCTCATGTACTGTATCTCCACCTCTACTGTTATGAGGGGGCACGGGGTTCCCATAGGTTAGTGAGACAGTTTCAAACTAAAAAGAGTCAGGCATGCATCCTCCAAATGAAAGACCTGCATAATTGACATTTGACCAGAAACCAGTTGGATATTCGAACAATCATCTCAGACTATTACATAACGTTATATAAACAAGATTTCACTACCAATTCAGAAAAAAATAAGAATTTTCTGACAGGCCTGGGATTACCACAGCATACTCTGTTACAGCAGGATAGTTTAATTGCCCCAATAACACAGGCAGAAATCCTGGAAGTTATACAGACTAGCAAGATGGGCAAATACAAGAAGTACATTGAAACTATCTCTCCTTATTGCATAAAGTGCAAAGGTATATCCAAGAGGGAGAATTACCTCCGACTTTGTGGGATTATGCTATGACAGCAGCCCTATTAAAACCAGGAAAACCTCCAGATGACCTGGCATCTTATCGCCCTATCTCCATGTTAAACATCGACTATAAGCTTTTCACAAGTATATGGGCTTATAGATGAGACACCATTATACCGCAGATAGTAGATGGGGACCAATCTGGGTTTGTCCAGATGCAGCAGACTCATAATAATGTTTGTCATACCTTACATTTAATTGACTAATCTTGCAATGCCTTCTTCCATGGTAGTGGTTAGTCTTGATGCTGCAAAGGCATTTGACATGGTACCCTGGGCTTTTTTATGGGACACCCAGGAATGCACGGGCTTCCCTAAGGAAATTCTAACAATTTCCTGTGCGAGATATAAATCCCCACGGGCATATATTAGAGCGAACAAAGCTATCTCCCCTCCCATCTCCTTAGCTAGAGGGACAAGACAGGGGTGTCCTCTTCCCCACTTTTATTTGAATTGTATATTGAACCACTGGCAGCAGCTGTTCGATGGGTGCAGGAAGTGAAGGGCATACCCACAGGGGATTGAGATTACAGAATAGCCCTAGGTGCAATTAAATACTTGGGGATCCAACTGGTGAAAGACCTTACACAATTAGAATAGTTAAACTATGAACCCCTTACTCAACAGATAGCTAAAGACTTGCAAAATTGGCAGGCCATACCCCTTCCTTTTCTTGCAAAAGTGGAAGCTATTCAAGAAAATGTTTTACCCCGACTTTTATATTATTTCCAAACTCTCCCGCTGGTTCCTGATAAGTCATATTTTCAATATTGGAATATAATAATATCAAGATTCCTGGGGGGTGAGGGCCAACCTTGTATCAAATACCATATACTGCAATTGCCGAGAGAGGGGATGACTTAACTTACATAAACTGAGTATATACTCCCTGGCAGCCCAACTGTGGATTATACTGTATGTTGCTGTCTTACTCCTACCTATAGGCAACCCTGAAAAATGATAAAATTTGTTATAAATTACCTCTTTGAGCCTAATAAATATTTGTTTGTCAGTCCACTGTCCACAGTTCCACTTTCCCAGTTTATGAGATTTACATTCATCCCAATAACATACTGCAGACAGTCTTGCACTAAATTAATACCACACCCAGAGGTGGCATGGCTTCATTCTAAGAAGTATGATAAAGCTTTCCCACCTGACTGTATTGATTCTATCCTTCACATTTGGAATTGAGAGGATTGAAATATATGTACCAATTCTATATGGCACAAGGCTTTTGACCCTTTTTTGGACTTATAAAGGGAGTACAGATCAGCCCGTATTTAGATATTTACAAATTAAATTATACCTCACTGGGTTGGGACCTCTTTACAAACAATATCCAGAGAATACCTCTGCTATTATAACAGCGCACAATGTGGTCTCATTTAATTGGTAATCTATATAAGAGCCTTGTAACACTTCTCCCCCTCTCTATGATGTCAGTCTTTGACAGATAGAATAAAGAGATACAATTAGATTGTACTACTGAACTAGGCATGAAATATGCAATGCCTAGTTATAAACCAACCTCTTCAGTAATATGGAGAGCTTTCTCTTGGAAGTGTCATATGTGATATTTACAGACACTGACAGTACATGCCTCCTATATGGGCCATCAAATTGGTAAACTTTGGAGTGGGTGTAGGGAGGGGAAAAACAATCATACTCATATTTTCTAGACATGCTCTGTATTGGCCTTGTATTGGCAAGACAGTAAAGATACTTTAAATAAAATATTTGAAGACGAGGACATACTCACACCCTCCCTGATTCTCCTTTTTAACTCCACTTAATGACATTTGAGGGCAGGTATTAAAATTATTATTGATACTTTTATTAGTGCCACCTCTGGGTGTGGTACTACAAGTCTCAATGGCTGAGAGGGACCTGGGGGTGGTGGTGGATGTCAAGATGAACAACTCTGAGACTTGTAGGAGGGCAGCAGCCAAGGCCAACAGGATGCTGGGATGCATCGCTAGGGGGATCACCTCCAGAAGGAGGGAAGTGATACTCCCCCGTATAACTGCTTGGTGAGGCCGCACCTGGAGTACTGCGTGCAGTTTTGGAGGCCTCACTTAAAGAGGGACATTAACCTCCTGGAGAGGGTCCAGAGGAGGGCAACCAAAATGATTTGGGGCTTGGGGGACAGGACCTATGAGGAGAGGCTCGAAGAGCTAAATATGTACACTTTGGAAGAGAGAAGGGACCGGGGGGACATGATAGAGGTCTTCAGGTACATGAAGAGGGTAAATAGGGGAGGAACAGTGAGGGTGCTTCGAAGGAAAGAGGAAGGGGCCACTAGAGGGCATGGGTGGAAGCTGGAGGGGGGAAGATTCAGGGGAGAAAGGAGGAGGTGCTACTTCACTGAGAGGGTGGTAGAGCCATGGAATGCACTACCTAGGGGGCTGGTGGAGGCAGAGACAGTGGAGGGGTTCAAGAGGGGGTGGGACAGGTACAGAGGAAGGGTTCAGGAAGCAAAATCCAATGCAGCAAGAATATCCGGAACTGGGAAGGGAGAAGCCAGAGAAGGCGAGGGGGACAGCAAGGTCAGCACCCAGGGTGGGGGCTGACCAAACGAGCAGACACGAAAGACCATTAGGCCTATTCTGCTGGCATTTTAGTATGTTAGTATGTTAGTATGTTAGTGGTCAGAAAGGTGTAGTTAAAAAAAACAACTCCATTGAAAGCACACTGGGTAAAAGTGGTTAACAATATATACCACATGGAGATTTTTTGACTTCCATTCAGAATAAACAAACCAAGAATGAAGAATGCTCTACTCTGGATAATAATTTTATCTTAAGGCATTTATGGGAAAAAATATTGCGGAATTAGAGGCCAAAAACTTTTTGTTGCCTTTATTGATTTCTCTGCCACTTTTGATTCAGTTTCTCGTAGCATTCTGTGGTAAAGTTTATTGAACAAAGGAACTGATTACTCATTACCCTCAGTTATAGCAGCATTATACTGTGAAACATGGACCCAAGTCAGATTAGGCACTGATGGTAAGGTAGCCAATAAATTTCAAATCAATGAAGGCGTACATCAGGGATGTCTTCTAGCACCCACTTTATTTAATATTTATATAGACAATATATCAAACATTATTGCATAGGATTCATCTGAGTCACCTCAGATAGGTTCACATGCCATACCAGCCCTTGCTTATGCAGATGATTTACTCCTTGTATCACTACAGAGTAAACTGAACTGTCTAGATAAATAAAGATAGATAAAGTAACACAAAGGCTTTCCTTGTCTATCAACCAGGATAAATCCAAAATTATGGTTTTCAATAAAATAAGCAAATCCAGTTTAAAAGGAACAGGAAAATAGGAAATTTAAACCTAAGCACAGTCGACCAGTATGACTACCTAGGGCTTACCATTTCGTCTAATGGCTCATGGCACCCACACATAATAAATACCAAAACTAAGATCAAACAAAATGCCACGGGTCTCAAGAAGTTTAACTCCAACTATGGTGGCAACAGTATTTATCCCCTAATTCGTGCTTCATTTTCCAAGTTAACCCCATCAGGCCCTTTTTGCTACTGAAATCTGGGTGCCTCTTATGATCTCAGAATTAGAGAAAATCTCTGTACAGTTATATACATCTTCTTTATGGCAATTTAAAACTATTCCAACACCTGATATCAGAGCAGAATTGGGCCTTGATCGTTATAAAACACTGGCTGACTCCCTTGTGATGGGATACTAGTTAAAACATACAAGAGCCCCTCTGAATAGCTTATTACATAGCTGCTTGGAAGAAAAGGAAAGATGGTCTACCTTAGGTTACAATAATATGGCTAACATATATGTACTCATTAATAAAAAAACTATAAAGTCGCTTTGCTATGCAAATATTTCCAAAATGGAATTGCTATTAGTCTCAAATATAAAAAAATACTTAAAAAACAAAAACTAGGTTTGTTAATCAGGAACTAGACCAAACTGCTATTAGGAGTTCTAAATTTTCACCATGGTATGCAACAAATGAAGTCTTGACTGCATTCAGGATCCCAAAAGAAGGGGAGCATACTGTACATGTGTTATAAGTTTGACACCTTCCCAAGCAAAATTCCTAGAGCAAGATTTGCTGGTATCCCTCACACGAATCAAACTCCTTGTTCCTGAACCTCGGGAGGTATGGAGACTCCATTCCACGTACCTTTTGAGAATCCATGGTATGGAAAGATGCATCATTTATGGATACACTGTACTTGGAAGAGCTGAGCTACATTCCAGATGACCCTTTTCATGTTTTACTTACCATCCACGATGTCACTATTATTGACAAATTGGCAGAATATTTTTTCATCATCAAATGTGTCAGGAAAGCCAAACCTTTTAAATTTTAAGAAGATTCAATATTATTGACAGTTTCTTTACTGGGCTTATGTATCATCTTAAATTTTTTTCTTAGAATGTATGCTTATTCGTTTTTTTTAAATTATATTCTATTTATCATCTTGACATGTTTTCTTTTTAAAGTATATATGTTATAAAGTTTTAATGTGCTTTTGTAATGGCATGTGTCGATCAAATAAAGTTCACCTACCTAAAAAAAAGTGGTCAACAAAATATATCACATAGAGACTTTGTCAGCTTTCATTTAGAATAAACAAACCAAGAATGAGAAATTCAGGAGAAGATGGGCACTTTATCAGATGGAAGAGGACCCAGATTTTCACCCATGATCTATACTGTTCAGACTGAATTGTAGCAATAATGAGAAAGGGACTTTGGGTGCCAGTTTTAAATTGGGGGAAAGGCATTATTAAAAAAGGTTCTTACTGTGCCCCGTGAACAGTAAATGCTTATTGTAATATCTTCGTAACCTGAAGCCATTGGGTGATACACATAGTTCTACCTCTGTACATCTGCTTCTGTCTGTTGCTGTCTTGTTTGTTATGTAAAACTGAAAAACTCTTTTGAATAAAACATTGAATTAAAAAAAAAGATGTCAACACTGCCTAACTCCAAAGCCGAGCTGCTCCCCACCCCCACCCATTTTGATGGCTAAGACATGGCACCCCCTAGGTCTAGATTATTTTCTATTTCTAAGTGACTCCCTAATCTGGCATTAAAATCACCAGGAAGAATAACAAGGTTTTGTTTAGTAGGAGTAATATGTTTTTAAACCTATGAATAAAACTACTAGAACATCATTATAACTTTTATTATTATTTCCGGGGGGGGGGGGTATAAATGTTTGTTACACTTTTTTTCCTAGAGTGGAAAGAGAAGATAAAGAAATAATGAAGAAGTACTCTTGATCTAGAGTCAAAAGCTCAACTGTACATACTCATTTAGTAGATATGAGAGTCATCAATCCTCCTTTAAACCTTTCCCTTTTATTTTATTTGACACCTTTTTACAAATGTCAGGTACCCTGTTAAATTTAACTCATTATCATTACTTGTCCAAAATGTTTTATAACACAATACAGTCAAACGTCTTAACAAAATCTAACCATCTACTTTGGATCTTGGGCCAGCAATGTTCCAACTCAAGATATTAGTCATGTTTGGAAGCAGTAAGGCATATTGGTTAAGGGCACTGAGCTGCAAACCTAGAGACCTGCTTTTGGATCCCATCAGTTCCCACTTGCACACTGTGTGACCCTGAGCAAATCGCTTAACTTCCTTGTGCTTCCAGGTCGCGCCTGGAAACAAGATCTGGCTTAGAAGGTGACAAGACTTTCTATAGATACATTAGTGAAAGGAGAAAGTCCAGAGGGGGTATTGCTAAGCTTAATGGAGAAAAGGGAGCATGTGAGGAGGAGGACCCTGTAAAGGCATCTATCCTAAATAGATACTTTTGCTCAGTATTTACTGAAGAGAAGGTAGGCAGGGCCCACAGCTCAGCATCATGGACACAGGGGAGGGAGGTGAGCACTACTCCCTTCACAAAAGAAAGGGTCCTACAAGAGCTTGCTAAGCTCAGGGTGGATAAGGCAATGGGACCTGATGGCATACATCCCAGGGTACTTAAGGAGCTAAAGGAGGAACTAGCAGAGCCATTAGCAGAATTGTTTAGTGAGTCTCTGAGCACAGGAGAGGTCCCAGAAGACTGGAGAAAGGCTCATGTGATCCCACTCCACAAGAGTGGTAGCAGGGAGGAGGCGGGGAACTACAGACCGGTCAGTCTTACCTCAGTAGTGGGCAAGATTATGGAGGCACTCCTTAAGGAAAGGATAGTGCAACACCTGGAATCCATAGAGGCACAGGATCCAAGACAGCATGGGTTTACAAAAGGAAGGTCCTGTCAAACTAATCTCATAGATTTCTTTGACTGGGTAACCAGAGTGGTGGACCAAGGGGAGCAGTTGATGTCGCCTACCTTGACTTCAGCAAAGCTTTTGACACTGTTCCACATAGAAGATTGATAAATAAGCTAGGTAGGCTCGGGGTGGTCAGAAGTTGGTCAACTGGGTGGCAAACTGGTTGACTGGCAGAAAACAGAGAGTGGTGGTAAATGGTATACAGTCAGAAGAGATGCAAGTCACAAGTGGGGTACCTCAGGGATCAGTCCTGGGGCCAGTCCTATTCAACATCTTCATTAGTGACCTCTGAGATGGACTAGAGGGTAAGGCTTGTCTGTTTGCAGATGACACCAAGATCTGCAACAGAGTAGATGATCCAGATGGGGTGGGCAGAATGAGAAGAGATCTGGATAAACTAGCAGAATGGTCAGAAGAGTGGCAACTGGGATTTAATGCAAAGAAGTGCAAAATCATGCACATAGGGAAGAGAAACCCTGAAGCCACTTATAGGCTGGGAGGGAGTTGCAGTCATTACAAAGGAAGAAAGAGACTTGGGCATCATCACTGATGACCTAAAATCATCCAAGCAGACCCTCAAAGCAGTAGGTAAGGCTAGGGGGGTGTTAGGGTGTATTAGTAGGGTATCACAAGTCGTAAGAGGGAGGTAATAATCCTCTGTACAAGACATTGGTTAGGCCCCATCTGGAGTACTGCGTGCAGTATTGGAGGCCACACCTTCACAAGGACATTAACCAAATTGAGGCAGTCCAGAGAGGGCAACCAAAATGGTGCAGGGTCTGCATCAGAAGACATATAAGGACAGATTAACGGAGCTCAATATGTATACCCTTGAGCAAAGGAGGAGAGAGGTGATATGATCGAGACATTTAAACACCTTAAGGGCATAAACAAGGTGAAAGAGTCTAACATGTTTAAATATAAGAAAAATAGCAGGACAAGAGGACACAGCATGAGATTAGAGGAGGCCGATTAAGGGGAATGTGAGGAAATTCTTTTCACAGAAAGGGTGGTAGATGCATGGAATGGCTTACCACAAGAAGTGGTGGCTATGAATACAGTGCAGGGCTTCAAACAGGCATGGGATAGGCATAAGGGAGCAATACAAATGACTATGAATAGATAGGTCACTGACAGAGCAAAGGCCGATGGTACATTTATAAGGTAGAAAAAGAAATGGGCAGACTGGATGGGCCTTGCGGTCCTTATCTGCCGTCAACTTCTATGTTTCTATGTTTTAGTGTGCCTTTCCTGGTTAAACAATTTCCCCATTCCATTTCAGTTCTGAAATATCATATCCAGTCTTTTTTTTTATTAACAATATCTAGCTCCTTCACACCCTGAGTACACAGGTATCCATGAAATGTTGCATGCACCGTGGGACTGTTTTCTTTCTATTTTATAGTAGCAGTCCATGATAGCAGTGACAGTTTTGACCTATACCTTTTTAATTTATTTTAGATTGACATTCATCTCCTGACTTGATACCCTATGTCTACATTTTGAGTCATTTTTATCACTTTTTTTTAGAGATGAAATAATAAAAGGAGTGCTCCTTTTAATATGGATTGGACTAGCTTTTCATCACTATTCTCTGTTGTTCTTGAACACCCATTGCTTAAGATCACCTTCTTGTGACTATAATGAAATGAAATGCAGCAAACCTTGCTCCCCGACCTTATAGAACAGTAGGGCCCAGACATTCAAAAAAGTTGCGCCATGCGCAACAGAGATGCACCAGCACAAGTCTGAAAATGCGCCATTGTGCGATATTCAGCATGAGGCAGCTGCGCCCCCCAAATCGCAATGCACAAGAGCGCAATGGTAATGAATGCATGAGCAACTGAAGGGGGAGGAACCATGAATAAATGGCGCAGTGCGATATTCAACAGCATGCACCATGCGCAATGGGGGAGCAAATGGAAGTTGCGCGATAGTGGAAATGATCCAAAATAAAAAGGAACAAGAGAGAGGCACAAGAACTCTACAGGGAAGCCAGAGGTGGGAGTGAGGTGACAGCAACTAGGCAGAGCATAGCAGTGAGCAGGACTGGGCAGGAGCAGGACAGAGCACACCTGGAAACTACCAGGAACAGGACAGGGGTGGGGTGCCTGTGCCACTGTGCAGGAGTAAAAGGTAAGTGCCACAATGGACTGAGGGCAGTGACAGTGGGCAGGACAGCCAAATCTTGGAGGTGTTCCTGGTGCAGGGGGAGTAGCATAAAGGACAGTGGGGGCAATGGAAATACAGCTGCCATGGGGAACACAAGCCAGAGACATGGCCAGTGCCACCATTCAGATGGAGGCAGTAATGAGGGGTGTGAGAAGGTAGGCAGCAGGGGGGCATGGCCATGGAAGGGCCCGTCAGCGGTATACCCCCAACAAGCAGTACCGAGCCAGCAGCAGCTTCAAGCACTACAGTGACACTGAGATAGTGGGCCAGTACCACCTGAACCGGGTGATCCTGAGGTGCCTCTGTGAGCTGTGCAGTGATGAGATGCAGGCACCCACACAACAGAGCCATGCTCAGTCAGTGGAGACAAAGGTGACAGCTGTCATGTGCCTGCTCACCATGGGTACCTTCCAGAGACCAACAGGGGACACATCAGGCATAACCCAGTCGGCCGCATCACGCCTACTCACACAATTCCTCAGCGCACTGCTGCCACATGCTGCGGAGTACATCCATTTCCCCAGCACACAGACAGAGTGCACAGCACACATACAATAGTTCCACAGGGTAGCACGTATGCCTGGCATGCTCAGGGCCATTGACTGCACCCATGTGGCCATCCGCACACCACCTGGCCTGGAAGGTGCTGCATACATTAATCGGAAGGGCTATGCAAGCATCAACTGCCAGGTGGTGTGCGATGCAAGGGGGTGCATAACCAATGTCTGTGCCATGCACCCTGTGGGAGCACATGATGCCTTCATCTGGCACCAGTCTACACTGTGCCACAGGTTCGAGAGTGGGGACATCCCCATTGGCCACCTAGTTGGGTAAGTATGCAAATCACGCAGAAAGACATGGATCTTGGGAGGGGCATAGTCAGAGATGACATGGGTACTGGCCTAGATGGCCCATGGCAGGTCGACGCTGATCACCAAACTAATGTCCACCCTCTACACACAGGTGACAGTGGATATCTACTCTGTCCCTGGCTGTTTACACCATACCGGCGGCCTGTGACCCCATCGCAGCAATGGTACAGTGAGACACCTGCCACCACACGCAGTGTCATACAGCGGGTGTTCGGGATGCTGAAGGCATGTTTCTGTTGCCTGGACATGTCTGGCGGTGCCCTACAGTACAGCCCCTCAAAGGCCTGCGGGCTATTCCTGGCCTGTTGCATCCTGCACAACATGGCCAATGACTGTGGGATAGCTGTAGAGGTCAAAGAGGGGGACAGCGATTGGGACGATGAGGACGCTGGTGCAGATGGTGATGAGCAGCCCCCCCTTGGTCAAAGGGACCCCCAACTGATCCGGATGTCACAGCTGCACCGGGACACCATCACAGAGGAGCAAAGTCATGGGGCCATATGCAACCACCAATGGCAAGTGCACAACCCACAAACACACATGAACAAACCTCAGGGGCGCATATCGTAAAGGGAATTGGCTGAGCATGGAACTGCACACGCCGTCAGGGATGGGCAAGGCCTAACATGGCACGCAGTCACACATACACACACACACACACACACACACACCACAAGACATGCACAAAGGGTAGGAGGCACGCCGACCCCAACCACCACCCTAGACACACACACGTCCACAGACCACCACACCCAGTGACTGTCATTGTGCGTGTCTCAGACACTGGGCACCATTGCACAGTGGCGGACAGTGCAATGCAGGCATCATCATGCACATGCCACAGTGGCCAACAGCCGGGAGGGTGTGCATATGGAACGTGTGTGTGTGTGTGTGTGTGTGTAGGGCCGGGTACCCCACCCGTGCATTGCACGTTGAACAACGCAATGCACACAGGGCAGCATCAGACAGTAGCCATGGTGGGAGACAGGTCAGTCATGTGGCACAGTGCCATGGCCGCCATGTGGGTGGCCTCACCGAGACCCACCAGCTGTGACAGGCCAACCACTGGCCTCATGGGGTGGCACCGACGGTCCCCCAGGGGTACCTCTGTGGGAACGTGACCATTCTCGAGCAGGGGTCTGCAGCTCACTGAACATGCCTGCGCCAGGCGTGCTTGGGATGCCCACAGCTGAACTCGGTGTCGACAAGGAGGGTATCACACAATGCCAGGAATGGGGGGTGGACATGGCACTGTGTGGTGTCTGCGAAGCATGGGCAAATAACTATGTGCCCATTGTGGCCATGACAGCTGTGAATGCCTGTGTCTGCCTGTCAATGGCGATGGTCACATTCTCCCATAGCCGGTCCATCCCTGCCAGGAGCAGACTGGTGTCCCTTCTGCGCCACTCCCCTGCCTGGTGCAGGATCGCACTGAGTGCATCCACTGCCGTCACCAGCCGCAACTGCTGATCTACTGATTCTTGAAGTATGCAGGTGTGCACATCTAAGTGGTCATCCACCTGATCAGCATGCTGTCCCTCATGGTGTTCGCGGCCGTGCTGGGCAGCACTCCTTGAGGTTGGGTGCTGCACACCAGGGCCATGCCTGGGCATGTCCACTGGCAGTGCACTGATGCCGCCCCTTGACACTGTCCCCCCATCGCCATTGGCCAACTGCTGAAACTGCCCCTCCGGCCACCACTCCCCAGGGCTCAATGGTGCTGCCTCAGCGGCTGCAACAGCCCCACTGTCCTGGACGCACACCAGTGCTGCCCCACTGGTGCAGACAGGCACAGGCTGGGACTGTGCTGTCATGCAGGCCTCCACGGTGGCTCCACCCATGGCTATGCAGGTGCTGTAACCTGCTGTGCGGCCATCCTGTGGCCCACACGTATCACTGTCCATGATGTGAGCTCCATCATCATCAGTGACGGATCTGGCACCAGTCCGAGTCTTAGCATGCTGGCATCCATGGACGCTGTCACGCTGGGACACGGGCAGGGCCTCCTCCGCACCTGCTCCACCAACATCAGTCCGGACAGCCAGGCGGGCCTACTGTTGTCCTGACCCTTGGACACCTGTGAAGGTGGATGAGCCCTCCTCTGTGTCCAGGGTATTGCCCTCAGTGGACGAGCCCACCACTGCTGACCCATGTAGATGCTCAGGAGCTGTAAGGGAACACAGTAGCATTAATGTATCTGCCCTACCCTGTGGCATCCCCCCCCCACAGTGACAGATCAGGACCCACCATGCAGTGATGGGCTACCACCCGTCTGGAAGCCACCACCAGGAACACCCTCAATGGCACAACGCTGCATGCTGCAAGCAACCCACTCTTCATGTGGCATCAGGTGTTGTACAGTCGGCTGTCCCCAACCAGTCGCAGCCCATGCTGCCCTGATGGCAGCCACCTTATCTTTAATCCTCCTCCTGTCCATGCCCACCTTCTTCTTGCACTCCTGCATGGACCACTGGTGGCTGCCATGCTGGTTGATGGCACACGCCACCTCACCCCATGCCGCAGCACGGGCCTGTGGTGTTCCCCGCTGTCCACTGAGCAGCGGTTCCTGGTCAAGGTAGGCCTCAAACAGGGCATCTGTTTCTGCCTTGGTAAAGTTTGGCCTCCTTTGTCTCCCACTTCTCTGTTCCTCCTCCTCCACCTCACATTCGCATAGCATTGATACTGTGGGAATGACAGGTGTTACCTCTGACTGTGCAGTCCCATGCATCTCCCACACACCACAGTCCACACTCCTAAACAGCATGCAAGTCACCACAATAGACTGCAATACCAGACCATGGCCTCTGCAGCCCAATGTCGCATTTATATAGTGCAACGCATGCAAATGAGGCGAAGCTCAATTTTAAGTGGATGCTAATGCAGTATCTGCGCCATTGAATCGCTGAAGAATGAGCTGATTTGCATATGCCAGCTGAATATCGCGCCATTGCACCTTGCACAATTGTGTTGAACGTGCTTAGGCAAGGGTGCAGCTCTGTGACATGCAAAGTGGACACCGAACAGCGCATGCCCGGGTTGCTGATGCTGACACCTGCCATGCTGCTGACGTGCTGTGCATGGGAGGCAGTGCAGGGCATGGCCACCACTGTGCCAGTGGCGATAGTGCACTGTTCAAATGTATGGTGCATTTGCACTAGGGCATCGTAGGTGCTGTGGAGCAACAGCGCGGTAGGCCACTACAGGGTGTCTCACACAGGCACCCAAATGCGCTACACGCAAGGAGTACCAATCGTGCTGTCGTGGTCCGTACGCGAGAGACCCTTGACCCTGTGCCTGACCTTTACCCCTAGGCACCATGCGTCCGCATGGGTGCATCCCTATCACGCTGTTCGGTGACAGCACGATGGGGAATGGCAGTGCTGTACCATGCAGCATCTGCACGTGGGGGCCGTGCGATAACCAGCACCATTTTGACTCCAACCAGCTTCAGCGATGGCAAGACAGAGGGCTGCTGTTTGGAGCCATGTGGAGCTTGCAAATTTGGTGGCCATAGTGGAGCCCCATGTTGGGGCCCTGTTTGGCAATGCACCACTGGACAGGGCCAGGAGTGCCGTAAGGGAGGAGGTGGCGGTGGCACTGGAGGAGGCCACAGGACTCGCCTGTACCACGAAGCAGTGACACCGATATGGGGACCTCCAGCGGAGGGACCCAAACAGGCTTGCCCGCATGCGGGCACGCGCCAGGCGAGGTGCAGTGCCAGGACCAGGTAGGTGAACCATCCATTCACTGGTTGTGTCCGTATGGGTATCGTGGTGGGTATGTGTCCACCACATGGGGGAGTGGACCGTCCAGTGTGGGCAGTGGTGTTGGTGCTGGTGGTGGTGGAGGTGGTGTTGGGGTGGTTGTGGCATGGCTGGGCTGTGTGGGATCGCACACATCCGGGGGTGGGGGGCCTTTGTTACTGGATTGTACTGATATTCCCCTCTCCATGTTTGCACCCTAAGCCCTGAAGAGTGGCACCGAGCCCGCAAAGACTGACAATGAGGCATGGGTAGGGGAGCTGGGCAGCAGCCACAGGCAGCTGGTCCCAACTTAGTACAGCACCCGGATCAGGCCGATGAGGGTGAGTGCCTTTCTTCCAGGATATTCTCTGCATGCTGTGTTGCAGGGCAGGTGGCGGGGGCATGGCCACCATCCATTGACACCACTGCTGTACACACCACACGGTACAGTCAGCACTGTCCAGTGGCATTGCATGTGTGGGTGTGCATCGTGGTGGTCCATGCATGCACCGGGTACATGGCCGTGCCACTGCCATCGCACCGCATAGCCATGTCACTGTACAGCCATGGTGGTGCTGTGCGGGACTTGGGCAGTGGGTGTGTGCAGAGGTCCACATGGCTGTGTGTGCCTGGGTGGGCAGGTCATGTGGACACAATCACCGTGGGTGGTTGCACACCATCACAGGGGCGTGTCTCACGGCTGTATGCCATGCACAATGGGTGGGTTGCAGGGGGGATGGGCATTCACACCTATTGACTCTGCTCCCTTGTCTTAGGTGGACAGAGGATGCTGCGGATGGAGAGGGCCGTGCAGGAGCTGCTACAGGTGGCACATGCATCTCTGGAGATCCTGCAATGGTTGGACCAGCATGGAGTCTGGAGGTGTCATAGCAGGAGGTGCCACAGGAGTGGGGAGCGGGGCACCCACTTTAACATCATTGTCCCGAGTTCAACCCTACCCCCCTGGACCCACCCTCACACCCTTCCTCCCTCTCCTATTTGTTCACCCCTGCCCCTTACCCACCCCCACCTGGTTTGTGGCCCTCACCCCCCAACTGTTGTGTACATATTTGTAAATAGTTGTTTTCTACCTTTTGATATACATTTGTTTTGTTATGCCCACTGTGGTAGTCTCTGATTTGCAGTGGGCTACAGGTGCTCAGCTGCAGTGGTGTGCATGGCATCAGGGGTGGTGCAGTCATGGGCGTGTGTGTGTGCCCATAGGGGATGCGACTATGGTGTGGGCATAGCTATCAGTCACTGTCTGTGGTTTGTGTGTTGTTCCCTGTGTACTGGATGACTGTGTGCAGTGGTCCATGGAGCATGCACTGTGTCCATCGCGCACCTGTCAGACCATCCATGGCCTGTGCAGCTGACACCCTTGCATGTCTGTGACCTGCACGGTCTGCTGGCATGTCAGTGGTAGCTGTCCATGCTGGACAGCCACTGTACCCAGCACAATGCCGGGTTGCCTCCTGTCACTGGTGTGGTGCATGTCTGCCTCTGGTGGCACTGTGGCCTCCACTGTTGTTGTCCCACCTCCATGCTGTCACTTGTGTCTGTTGCAGGGAATGTGCTCCACTGTCTGTCACATGCTCCGAGTGCATGCTGGTGGCGTACAGCTTCATGGTGCCTGTGCAGGGTGGCTGGCACTCCTGTGCCATGGAGGGGTGCTAGCCATGTGTACACGGTTTCTGTGGCCACACACCAGGGGCTTGGTTGACCCGCTACTGTGTTCCTGTGTTGGTGTGCCCTTGGGTATGGGTGGGTGTTTGTCCATGCACTGTGTTGCATCCTCTGTGGCGCATGCTTCCATGCACCACTGTGGGTGTCTGTGCTGGCTGTTGTGGCCAGTGCTGGGACGGAGTGTGTCCAAGGGAGGGTGTGCAGGGTGCCGTACCACTGGTGGTGGGGTCTGGGGCATGCTCTGTTACGTGTGGGGTACCTCGTGTGCTGACACATGGTCGGTCTCTCAGCTGTACCTCGGGGGACGTGCGTGGTGGCACTGTGTATGCAGTCGTTGCATCACTGTCTGCTGCCACCTGCTGAAGGGTGCTTGTGGTGGGGTTGCCTTGCATGGTTCTATGGTGCACAGGATTGCATTGTCAGAGTGGGGGTGGTGGCATGCATGGGGTGTCCTGCACTGGTGGGCACTGCTCCTGGGCATTGTGTCTGGGGATCGAGGTGCAGGGTGTGCTCTGCATTGGTGGGACGGTGTGGCACAGGGTGGCTGGACCTCCTTGTGTGCCAGTCACAGTTTGCCAGGGGGTGTGCTGGGGCACCACACCCCGGCTGTGGGTTTGTTGCTGGTGTCCATGGGCCGGTGGTTATTCCAGCTCTCCTCCAGTTGTGCAGTGCTTGGGGTGTGGGTGGCGATGTCTGTTCTGCTGTGTGCTCCTCTGCCCATCTGTGGCATGGGTGGTGGGCCCATGTATCCTGTCCCTGCACATCTCTGGTTGTGCTGTTGCGCTGCTGCCCTGCTCCACTGAGCATCCCTGGTTGTGCTATTGCACATCTGACCTGTGCCACTGTACATCCCTGGTTGCGCTATGGCGCAGCTGGCGTGATATTCAGTCGTGTGCCGCAGGTGCATCTTGACCTGCGCAGTGTTTGAATATCACGTGTATTGTGCATGGGCACAATGGACTTGCGCTTGCTCCTGCTGTTGCGCACTTTTATGGTGCAGTTTGAATATCTTGGCCTAGGTATACAAAAACAGCTGAAAATACTGATGAAAACCTGTTCTGAGTCATATGAAAAGGAGCAAGCCTTTTATTGTTTCAAATGTGAGAAAAGTGCTAAACCAGAATCAAATGGGGAAGGAAGGGTATCATACAAGTCAGGAGATAAGTGGCAATCTAAAACAAAATAAAAAAGTATAGGTCAAAATTATCATCACTATCATGCACTGCTTCTTTAAAATAAAAAGCTACCCGCAACTACACACAATAAAATTGTGTGGTGAGTGGAGTCTCTTTCAAAAAAGTTTGAGACTTTGTTTTTGTTCCATTTTAAAAAATCTCTTCATGATGTCCGTTTATGTTTCATGGGTTGGTAGGCCATGCTGTAATTCCTTGAAGAGAATCTTCATTATGAAAATGCGTGGCTTGATTCTGAGACATATGGTGCAACTCGCTGGCAGATGTGAGTTGCAACATACGCCGCTATGGCAGCAACCCTGCGCCAGATTCCAGAAAAGGCATATTCCCCGGCACCTACGCCCTGCAACTTGCGGCAACTCCAGGGTTGAGCCACAGGAAGGGTGCACCTGACCTGGGTGCCACAAGCCACCAAGAAGCCCACTGTCAGGGCACAGCCCCCCCAACCTGAGCCCCAATACATGCCCACAAGCACCAGTGGGCCATGGGGGGGTGTTGGCAGAATGGCACTGGCACTGGGGGGGGTGGCATCAGCACATCCTGGTCCCGGGAGCCAGCGGGTGGAACCCCGGGATTGCCTGGGGTGGGGGGGTTGCAATGTGGTGGGGGGGGTCTGTGTGGCACAGCAGTGTGCAGGTCAGGGCCATGTGGGGGGAGCATCAGGCATTTAGGCAGGGCAGAAGCCCCTTACACCAGCTAATAGCTGGTCTAACCCCGCAGTGCTGCAGGGCCTCTAGGAATGGCATTGAGGGGTTACGGCAGCTGCCCTTTTGTAATTAGGCGCAGCTGCTGCAGTAACCCCCTTCCCCCTTCTGCCATGTCATTGGGGCCTTGAATGGCTGCCACTCAGAATCCCAGCTGGCAGACCCCATGGTGCAAAGTGCGACCTATGCCATAAGTGTTGGCGCAAGTCACACTACACCATGGCGGACCCGTCTTGGAATCGGGCCCCTGTTCTCAAAGAGGTCTAAATACTTTCATTTTTTTTAAATAAATGCTTTGTTACAATTTTTACTGTCTGCTTTCTGTTGATATACTTCTGCACACTGTATCACTTTGGACATTGTACTGTAGCATGCACTTTTTGTTTGAGTCATATTTAGAAGCCTGCCACCCCTACAGTATGACTGAATTCTAATGAATCAGATCAGGGGTACAGGTATAAGTTGAGGGGGAGAGAATTCTGACTACGCCAACCACCCAGAAGTTATAATTTGTGTAACACCCAGCCCAGTGGGTGTCAGGGTTTTAGGGGAAGTGAAACCATGCCAATTGCCACTAACTGGTACCTACGAGAGAGAGAGAGCCATGAAGCTGACTCAGTGCAACAAAGGTATTATAAAACCACTCAAGAATAATCACGTGGGGCTTAACATGAACCTCAGTACTGTAAGTAAATCTAAACACTTTAAGTGATTCTAAATGCTCTAAGCAATTTTAAATACTCTAAGTGATTCTAAATTCTCCAAGTGATCTGGCCAGGAGCAACCTGAAACTGCAGTCTGGCTAACCTTGTATGATACCTGAGCACTCAGCAACCTGCAGGCTTGGTTTCATAGAAATACAGAAGCTGATGACAGATAAGGCCTGCATGGTGCATCCAGTCTGCCCTTTTCTGTTGCATTGGTTACACTGTTGACCTCTTCAGGTCTACAGCACTTTCTCTACCACCCTCTTACCTGTTCCTTATGACTCCCTTGTGCATATCCCAGGCTTTTTTGTATCCCACCTCTGATTTCACCCCCACAACCTCTGCTGGAAGACTGTTCCATGCATCCACCACCCTTTCTGTGAAGAAGTATTTCCTCACATCTCTCCTAAACCTATCCACCTCCAGCTTCATATTATGGCCCCTTGTTCTTGAGCACCCTTTCCTCCGAAAAATAATTCCCACTTGTACCTTATTCACCCCGTGAGCTATTTAAAGACCACGATCATATTCCGTATCTCCCTCCTCTCCTCCAGGGTGTACATGTTTAATTACTGTAGTCTCTCCTCATAGGACATTTGATGTAGACTCTGTACCATCTTGGTAGCCCTCCTTTGGACTGCCTCCATCCTGTCAATGTATTTCCTGAGATGTGGCCTCCAAAACTGGACACAGTACTCCAGGTGGGGTCTTACTAAAAACCTATATTGTGGTAACATCAGTTCCTTCTTCTTGCATTAATGCCCCTACTTATACATCCCAGCAACCCACTAGCTCTCCCAATTGCTTTGTCTGGCCACCTTCAGGTCATCCAATAAGATTGCCCCTAGGGCTCTTTCCTGCTTGGTCTCTGCTAGTATCTCTCCCCCCATTTTGTACTACACCCCCAGGTTTTGCAAAAGGTAGAGTTGAATAAGTGGAAAATCTTGCAGACTAGGAGGCTTTGTGCACTGGTTTGGAGCTTGGGGAAAGGTGCCTTCAGTCAAGGGCATAAGATCTTAACTGTAGACATTGGAGATCAGCCGAGCACACACCTCATCCCTAGATTTGTTATTTATTTTATTTTATTTATTTATTTATTAAGTATAGGATTACAAATACCTTTGAGCCTTGGCTCTTTTACAAAGGTTCCACATTAGAACTTGACTGCCCAGAATAGGTTATGTCAGATCACCAGACAAGATGCATTTACACAGAAATCCTTCACCAGACCCTCTGGTCGGGGAGAAGGTCGTAGCAGACTGCTGGATAGGGTATGCACAAAAAAAGCACCAAATTGTATCCTTAAGGTCTTGCAACTTTTGCTGCCCCTGGGAATCTGGCCGCTTTTGTCACTTCTAGGAATCTGGCTGTTTTCCTCGCCCGAGGATCTGGCCACTTTTGTCACTCCTGAGGATCTAGCTACTTTTGTCGCTCCTGGGGATCTGGCCCCTTTCACTGATCCTGAGGATCTGGCTGCTTCCATTGCATCTGGGATCTGGCCACTTTTGTCATTCCTGAAAAAAGAAGAGCCCAATCCACTGTACTGTATATTGAAGTCCCTGGCTACTGAACTGGTGTTGCTCCTAGACTGCCTTTACTTCCTAGCAGGGATGGCTGGCAGCAGAAGAAGAAAGAGGAGTTGCTCTTGCATGACAATCATCCTAGTTCTTACTTAACGGCTGACCCCAGGACAGAAGCATATGTACCACTGAAGAAGTAGGATGTAGCAGTTGTAATAAAATTCTTATCTAAACAGGTGTTGTTCCTTGTTTATGCACAGTAGAATGTCTTTTTTTTCTATCTGTTTATGCTCACCCTGCCCCTTGCACTCCGCTTCCTCAGGAATCACCTATGGCATCTGTCCCATGCCCCCTCATACCTAGAGCATGTAGTAGTCCCCCCATGTACATTTGGTTTGCCCCCTCCAGGTGAGGATGAGGTGGGGCCTGTATACAAACATCTCTTGTCTGGGACACAGGGGAGCTGTGGATTTAGCCTGGTGCTCTGTCTCCCTGGAGTGCGGGAGCCATTTTTCCTTGTTCGGGGCATGGCGTGCACCCTGATGTCAAGGCGTGACTGCTGACATCCGTCACACCTCCCCCTCCTTTACTTGGCTGGTCGCTTGCTGTGACCCAGGCCTCCACCTGGGGTCAGTCAAGTGCTGAGCCTCAGCCCCCCCCCGGAGAAAGTGAGTGGTCTCCTGGATGCTCAGCCTCCTCCCCCAGCTGGTCCTCTGACTCCCCGGGCTCATTCCTGAACCTGGGTTGCCAGCGTCGTGAGCAGTAGCACTACCACTACATCAGTGGACCTGCTTACTAGAATGTCTTTTGCACACAAAACCCACTTTACACTTTAGGCAGATTACAGTTCAGCAGGGCAGTCTGTGGGAGGTACAATGAGGAGCACCACACACTTTAGGCAGGTTACAGTTCTGTAGGGCACTCTGTGGGAATATGGTGAGAAGCACCACACATTTTATTCAGGTTTCAGTTCTATAGGGCACTCTGTGGGTGGTTTGGTGAGGAGCACCATATAGTTTATGCAGGTTTTATTTCAATAGGCCACTTTGTGGGAGGTACAGTGAGGAGCATCACCCTCTTTAGGCAGGTTTCAGCTGAGCAGGGCACTCTGTGAGAGGTACAGTGAGGGCACCACACACTGCAGGCAGGTTTCATTTAAAAGGGCTCCACAATATTAGTGGAAAGTCACTTCAGGGGAAGCACTTTTGAGGCAATTAGGCAGGTCTAACATACTTAGAACACTCTGCACTTTAATAGCACAGTACTATAAGAATACCAGGGGTACCAAACCAGAGCAGACACTAGATGACGGGAAAACCTGAACTCAGTTGGCTGTGATATACCTAGCTATCATTTGGATCATGGGTTTATGACCCCTTCCCCTCAGGCATACATTTTTAGCTTTACTTATAAACAGCAGGGAACAGTCCCCTACACAACCTATGCAAATCCAGGACTGTCAGCCTCTCCTAGCCTATCTTGTGGCCCTGGTTATTTAGCTCTCTTCCTTGTACCAAATGGCAACTGGCAAATTTGCATACCACTTATGTACTAGAGCCCACAATGCTCTAGGGATGCCTATCTCTCAGTAGGCCTCTGGCAGCTATGCTCGGGTCTTGGGACCTTTCTGTTTTCCTTTCCCCTACTCCCAGCTGGAGCTTGTTTGCAGTTCTCAGTTCCATTTGTTTATCCTATCCCCTTGACTTTGGGTCACCTAATGTCTGTTTGGGCTACTAGCCAAACTTTGCTCTTACCACTCTAGGCATTCTTGAAACTGGGGCCTGCCCTACCCCTATTGCTCCTGGCTGAAGCTAGTGTGCACAGTAAAATAGTTTTTATTCAGTCCCTGTCAGTCCCTTGCTCTAGATTACTGCTCCTCTCATTGGGTTACTAACCCAACCTCGTCCTTGCCATTGCTAGGCATTTATATTTGGGGCCTGGATGCCTTTTATCCCCACCCAATTTATGACTGTATAGGTGTGACTTGTCCCCCCCATTCTGCATCTCCGGGCGTGTCTTGTAAGAGGGCCTTACCTTGTCCGTACTCCTGTTTCCCTGGGTGGTTCTATAACTGGGGCCCTGCTTGCCCTCCTGTGGCCACAGCAATTGCCTGTGGTAATTTAAATATAAAAAAAAAAATATGTCCAGAGTTGAGGTGGTTAGCACTGCCCTGATGTACAATCACTGCCCCAACTGGCTCCCTTTCTCCAGCTGCTGAGGGGGAATTCTCTGTGGGTGGTCCACTGTGAGAGGTCTGTTAGGACTGATGCTGTTGATTGGCTCTGCCACTGCCACTCTCTCTCTACCCACCTGTCATCACTGTGGTTCCTCTTTTGGCCTTACTCACCACCATGGCCATTAGCTCTGAAGCAACAGATGAGGGACTTTACTTAAATCGAAAAACAAACAAACAGAGCTAGACAGTGCTCACACTGCCCATGACTGACTGCTGCTTAACCACTGCACTCACTTCTGGACTGCTGCTGCCTGACAGGAAGAGCCACCAAAGATACTGGGAACCTGCCAGACTTGCTGCTCTTCTTTCAGCCGTCCTGTCTTGACTGCTGAGTTTGCCACCTCTGGGACTTGCCGACAAGAAGAGGAGGCAGGTGAACTGCTGACACTCCGGACTGGCTGGGACATCAGGAGGGATGAAGGAACAACAGGTAAATGCCTCCCTTCTTGCCTTGCTCTAGCCATCTGGTTGCACCATCTGTCCTGCTATTGCTGCCTCTGTCCTGTTTTGGATGCTCCTCACCGAACTCAGGGAATGAATGCTGCCATTCAGAAGGGCTAAGGATTCCAAATGGAATCCTCATTAGCCCTATGCTGCCTGCCTGCTCCTACTGCCAACATGCTTCAGAATCACCAAAGCAGGTTTCTAGTGCCTGGCAGTTGGGTGGGTGGGTCTGAAAGTTCTGGCAGGCACAAGAAAAAAAATCAACAGGGGAGAAACATTAAACCAAGCCCTGCTGGGGCTTCTGTTTAATTAAAGATCAATTGCAGTGTTTTTAAAATGCTTTTACTGTATTTTATTTGCTCACCATGAGAACAAAACCTCCACATATATTGCAAGTAATGTGCAGTCATTTCTTATGTTCAGATGCTGTTTTACTGCCTGTCTTTTTTGAAGGTTTCACAGAAAATCCCTCAGACATTTTCAGACCAGCTGGCGGAATCTTGGGTGAGTGCTGATTCCATTCAACAACAATGACATCATTTCCTCAAGGTCCTGGCAGCTCAATACATCATATTATGACATTTAAAATCAGTCTTTGCTTGGGTGATGGCCTGCATTAATCAAATTATTGCAGTATAACACCATCAGTAAATATCTGTCAATTTCCCTAAGTTGATCAACACTTAGTGCTCAGGATCACCCCCCCCCTTAAAAAAACAAACACATCAACAATAAGACAGGCTCTTAACATAAACATGTTTGTTTCCTTTGTTGTCTTCCTGCCATGAATGAAGTCCCAACAGCTTCCTCCTTATTTTAAAGTATTGTCCCCTAAAAATTACTGATTACTCTGTGAAAGTAACTAAATATGTATCTGTAATGATGTATTGAGAAAATTCAATAGACAAAGATCCTCAGACAATTGAAATTAAACATGAGTTGTTGCCATTTGCAATCTGATGTACATTTGTGCGTGCATGTGTGTGTGTGTGTGTGTAGGTGGGTGGGTGTGTACTGAGCTGCCAGGACCTTGAGGAAAATGATGTCGTTGATGCCTGAATGGAATAAGCACTCACCCAAGATTCCACCTGTTGGTTTAAAAATGTCTGAGTGATTTTCTGTAAAACCATCAAATAGGAGAGCTTTAGAATAGTATCTGTACATGACAAATGGCAATTTCTTCATTTCATATGTAATAAATATGACCTGGTTGTCCCTATGTTAGGAAAAGGAGTAAAGTTTATAATATGTTTATAATACAGCTGCAGTTGATCTTTAAGGGGCCCACATTTCACTGTCTGTTCCCTTATCCTGCTACTCTATTCTTGTACTAGGCAAGGGATCTGAGAGGAGCACCTATACTGCCAAACTCTGGAAACCTGGGCTGCACTGGGGAGACTGGGACACCCTAGGGACCTTGACTGGCCACACTGGTGCTCCTGGAGCACTCACATACCCCTTTTTTGTAGGGCACCAAGGGTCACCCAACTCTGGGGCACTACACATATGTACTTTTTTATTGCATTAAATTCCTTTTGTAACTCTTCCCTTCCAGAATGCATCCAGAAACAATCCTCAGCCAGGATGAAGGTCAAACTGACCAATCTGTAGTTCTCAGGGTCCTCCCTAAATCCACTCTTGTAGAAAGGGACTACACTGGCCTCCATCTGATCCACTTGAACCACCCCTGTTTCTCTAGAGTAGTTAAAGAGGTCAGGCAACCTCCCTTAGCACTCTAGGGTGCAGCCCATCTAGGCCTGGTGACTTGTCCACCTTCAAGGTCCCATGTTCCTTAAATACTCTTTCCACTGCTGCTTTTCCCATCTCTGATCCACCCCCGGCTAGAATCCCACAGTCTGGGAGTGTCTCATTCTCCTACTCCTCCAGTATGTGTTTAGAATACTGTATCTATCTTTTTCTTATTTTCTTCCTCCATTTTCCCTCCTTTATTCAGTCTGACAATTCACCATTTTGTCTTCTGCTGTTCCTTGACATAGTGGAAGAAGGTTTTGTCCTCTTCATTTATACCCTCTGCAATTTTCAGCTTGATCGCCTCTTTCAATTTTCTTGCCACTGTTAGCCTCCTTTGATTTCTCCATGTAGAGTTCCCTATTTCCCATTTGTTAGTCCTCACCTACAGATCTTCCTAAAAGCTGCTCTCTTTATCCCTACTGTATCCCTACTGCTTTAAACATGCTCTTTTGTGTTTCTTTTCATTCCTACTGGCCTCAGACAGGAGCTAGTTGTTTCAACGGTTACCAGCTTTATAATTTCACACTTATCCTCAACATCCTCTACTTATCAGACCCCCTACAAGTTTCTTCTTAATTTACTGCACCAGCTTTCCCAAATCTGCCCTTCTGAGATACAGGACCACTGTCCGTGAATGTGAGTGCAGGGTTTCCAGCGTGATGCTAAACCACACTGAGTTGTGGCCACTGGTCCAAGGGGCTTCTTTACTTTGATCCCTTTTATGCTGTCCCCACTGGATAGTTATGTTATGTTTAATTTGTGTGAGTCAGCCATGGTGCAGTCTGCAGAGCGGTATGCCCACAGCATAATGTAGTGCCAGTTGAGAGATTTTCTATTTAGCTCAGCCCCCACACACACATAGGATTTGCATACCCATGATGCCCTGCACTGGGGTTTTATGCTTTAAACTACATATGCCTTGGTGAGCTTTACAAAACCAAACACATTGAAAAATATCTGTCTTGTTGTATTGTATATGAATTCGACACACTGTCCTACAGTATTTGCAAACTGCTTTTGAGTTAGGCTGCATCTTATTTCAGTTCATTTCATTTTTATTGTTTACACTGGAAAGGCACGTTGAGCAAATTGCCCATTTTCAAATGCATCTAGCAAAGAAAACAGAAGTAACACAGAAACAGTAAAAACAATTATACACAATTACAATGAGACTGGTCTATAAGCAAAGATGATAAGTGTTTCTTAAACTGAAAAATTGATTTACAGCAGTTTACAAAATGAGAAAGATTATTAAAATTCGGGGCACTAACAAAATCAAAAGCACTTTGATCAAGGGACATTCTTCTCAGTGGAACTAAGAATGATAAAGTGTCTTCTGATATGGTACAAGAACTGTTATGAAAAATAGGAAATCATTCTGAAGTAGATAAGGGAACTTTACTAAGCACAATTTCATGAAAAAATGTGGACATTTTAAAAGTTAAATGATCATCAAAAGTGAGTATTTGAGCAGAATACTATAACAAATAATGGTGAGTATTCAAGGGAAGACCAGTAATGAATTGGAAGATAGAATTAGAAACAGCTCTTATCCTGGACAGCACCCTGCATCCAGCAACAGAATAACATAGTATACCATAATCAAGAACAGAGAAAAGTAGACTGTTGGCCAATAAACATGTATTTTGGGCAGTAGACTACCTCGAACATGGAAAAGTGAATCTAGATGTTGAAGTATTGTTCTTGCTATGTGATCAACATGAACATCATATGTAAGGGTGCTGTAAAGGATAACTCCAAAATACTTAAAGTCATTAACTGACTCTAGGAGTTCACCATCCAAAACCATTAAGGAATGCTTACTATTACCAAGTATTTTAATATTTCCAATGGTCATAGCCTTAGGTTTTTTTTTTGGTTTTGAGGACCATCCTGCAGGCCAAGAAGCACTGTTGAAGACTGTCAAATTCTTTTTGCAGAGTGACATTAAGGGTCACTAAATCATACGTAAATATCATGCTGACTGTAATGGGTGTCTCATACTGTGCATTGGTCTGGAATTTTTATAGCACGAGTATGTGCGTTGTGAAATATTGTCCTGTTCCTCTGTGGCTTGCAGTGATTACACAAGCTGATTGCTCACCATTGTCCCTTGTTGCTCAACAGGCTATTTGACACTCAGTGCAGTCACACAGTTCAGGAAATGGAATGAGAAAATAAGTCACCAGCTCGCATATACTGCAGTAGTGCTACTGCTTGTGACACCAACAGTCCAGGCTCAAGAATGAGCCTGGCTCATCGGAAGGCCAGTCAGGGAAGGACTGAACATCCCTCAGTGGGGCTCACCTCTGTGGAGGCAGGGGGGGTCACTGTTGCTGCGCGACCACCACCTGGGTGACCACAGGTGGTGGGGCAGGTGAAGTGCAGTACTGGGGTTTGTGGACTGCTGATTGGCTGGATGGATGCACGCACCTTGTGTGATCATGCCCATCAGCTATTGTCCTTGGGGGGAAAGGAAAGGAAAATGGAAAATACAGCTTTGCTCCATGACAACTCTGTGCAGCCTGCAGACCCTGCACACCGCCAACCTAGGCTCACTCCTGGAGTCCCACAAACAGCCTTTCTGAGGAATCTGGCCAGCCTGAGCACCTCTGCTGTGGGGAGGGTATATCATGGGGCACCACTGCAGAAGACAGATAGGCCCTGGGAGACGGAGGTGGTGATGGGATGTTGGGGCTCCCTGGGGATCCGAGAAGGACTATCGCAGGCTAAGGAAGAGAAGAAAAATGAAAGTAAAAAATAAATAAAGTCAGATGAGGAGACAGAAGAATTTAAGGTGAAATTATATCAATTGCTTTGGCATCTCTCAGTACCTTTGGTACTTAGGAAATCGGAGCTGAGAAGGCATAGCCCATGATTAGCTTCTGTGGTTACGTATAGTATTTTTTGTTTGCCCCACTAAGAATGTATTTATTAAGACTATGTTTAAATTTCGCTTTCCTATTGTTATTGACAGTATCATCAGGAGGTCTATTCCACAAATTGGCCACTGTGTGTATAAGTATTTTCTTTTGTTAGTGTGGAATCTCCCAGGTTTAATTTGAAAAGGGGCACTGCACTCACTGATAATTAAGTATAAATCCACCAATATAAGCTCAAAAATCCACAATGGCTTTATTGTACGACAGTATGAGATATCTTGTGGTGAAGAAACACACAGAAAAGGCTGATTGCCTTTGCCCCGGCGCTTCGAGAACTAGTCTCTTCATCAGGGGGCGTGGCACATAGAGACATACGTCAACTTAAATACCCATGTTCATTAATAGTAACAAAATATTTAGTGACATCATACCATACAAAATTAATTTAACTCTTAACAAAATGGCATCATAGTAAAGGTTTATAGATGTGAAGGGCAATACAAGCAGTCTACTTAATACCAGCCTGTTCTAACATTTATAATAACATAATAACTGGGTATAATTTTTTCCCATTGTGGACCCAGTTATAATTTGTCATTATAACCTGTGGGTTATAACGGTGAACACACACTGGGTTTCCCTTCTGCATATGTGCAAGGCTCTGATCTACCCTTTTTCGCCACCAGCCTTCTCTCAGTGCTTGTCACACTGCCACTTGGAGTCAGCAGTAAGTTAACTAAAAAAAAAAGTGAGTGGTGGTGGTGGTAGTGGGGAAACTTTTAAATGTGGCTGCCTGAAAAAATGAACAAAACAAAACAAAGGTAAACATTTCCTTTCTTCAGCTGCTTCTGACCACGGACCGCACTTACACTGGAGTGGACAGCAGCTGTAGAGAGATCGGATGTCTTTTTATTTTATAGAATTGCTGGGGTGAAAAAAATGATACCCAGCAATTATATAAAATAAAACATGGGGTGGTGTGTTTTACTCGAGATTTTACACACACTCCTCAGTGTTGGATGCTTAAATAAACCCCTCAAGCTTCGCTCTTGGGATTTATGTAGCATCCAAAAACTCGAGTGTGTGTAAAATCTCATTAAACACACTACCCCATGCATTTATATATATATATATATATAATATATATATATTTAATTACATTATGCCTAGTGCATAGATTGAACAAATAGTGAGCTGCACTATAGTGCTGTCTAAGCCAGCTCAGTAACCAAGATGCAACTAGGCAGTGTTTAATGCTTAAAGACAGAATAAGCTGGAAAAGAGCAAAAGTAATCCGATGTGAGGATAAACTGTTCCAAGCTACTAATTAAATTAAATTGCATTTACAATATATTTTTCACTCTTTCAAAACATTTAGAGGAGCTAACATACAACATAAACAGGAAGGTGGGGAATGGAGGGAAGGGGAAGAAAGGGGGGGAGGGGAAGGAAGGAGAACATAGGTAGACATACATGGGTCAGTTATGTCCAGACTCCCAATTGCAGAAATTACACCTGCAAAAAGAGAAAAAAGGGAGAAAACAACAAATGAGATACATCATATATATATAAACAAAGATGCAAACAAATAAATATGTACATATGACTACTCAATGATTTGCACAAAAATGCACGGGTAATGGGTATTTAAGTTGACGTATGTCTCTATTAGCTACGCTCCCTGACGAAGAGATAAAGGCTTGAAGTGCTGGGGCAAAGGCAATCAGTCTGTTCTGTGTACTGTTTCACCATGGGATATCTTGTACAAAAAAGCTGTTGTGGATTTTAGAGCCTACATCGATGGATTTATACTTCATCATTCGTGAGTTCGGTGCCTTTTTGATAACTGTGTACATATTACAGGTGGGCTACCCATTGGGTTCCGCACCAGTACCTTATTACAGTTCACAGTCGGTGTTTGCTGGAGTTTTATTTGAAATAAAAGGATGTCCCCTTGTTATTACGTTTGTCTTTGTATTCTATATTTAATTCATCCATCAAGTAAGTAAGTAACTATCTTTTCTTACATCAAAAAGTAATAGTGAAGCTCCTCTTATTCTTCTGGTTTCGAGTGAGACTAGAAATGAAAATTACGTACCTACCGTAATTCTTGATCTTCTTGGACGAGTCTCCACCACTCATTCACACTATTGGGATCTGCGCCGGAGGCACTAGGACCCATCGGGAGCAAACTTTTTGCTGGGGAGTCGACGCCAGAGATGGTGCCGCGAGGAATGGTGCCGTGAGCCCTAGCTCGCGCGGCAATGACTATCTCGGCGTCGACTCCCCAACTGCCTCAGTACCTTTTTTACCAAGGAGGTGCAGCGTAACTAACCTAGAAGGGTAGCCTAACTTTAAAACCGGACATAAGATAGTCCGGACGACCCGTGTAAGAAGGGTCAACAAAGAAGTCTTCAAGGCCTAAAGATTTGAGGGTGAAGACCAACAAGAGAGGTGAGCTAGGGGATGGAGGTGGGCGTGTGAATGAGTGGTGGAGACTCGTCCAAGAAGATCAAGAATTACGGTAGGTAATGCACTTTCTATATCTTCCTGGACATAAGTCTCCCACCACTCATTCACACCTATTGGGAGAGTACCGAGCTAATAACTCTGAGAGGGCGGCAGGAGAAACCAAGAGCTCACGTTTCTTAAGGCAGAAGTCCATTAAGGAAGGCTCTGCCAAAGGAAGAATGTCGTCTGGCATGGACATCGAGTGCATAATGCTTAACGGAAGTATGCACTGAGCTCCAGGTGGCTGCATTGCAGATGTCTGCAATGGGCATGTTACGGATTTCCACTAGGGATGCCGCTACCGTTCTGGTAGAGTGAGCATAAACTCTACCCTCCAACTTAACCTGCGCCATGGAATAGCAGTGATGAAGGCACGCCACTAGCCATGTTGAGATACATCTAATAGCGACAGATTAACCCAGCCGGGCCTCACTGAAGGAAACAAACAGTTGCTGGGCTTTACGAAAATCCTTGGTTCTATCTAAGTAGAAACGCAAGGCCCTCTTAACATCCAGAGAATGAAGAGAGCGTTCCCCTTCATTTTGGAAGTCCATAAAATAAGAGGGAAGAACCAAAGGTTGGTTAAGATGAAATTCTGACACAACCTTAGGAAGAAATTTAGGATGAGTCTGAAGGACTACTTTGTCCTTATGGAACACAGTATACAGAGGGTCTGTGACCAGGGCATGTATCTCAGAGACCCTACGGGCTGAGGTAATGGCCACCTAGGAAGTCTTCCAGGTGAGGAACTTCAGTTCACAGGTAGCTAGAGGCTCAAAGGGTTTCCGGGTGAGCATGTCTAGCACAAGATTAATGTCCCAGGCTGCAACTGGACGTCTTGTGGAGGGTCTGGTGTGCAGAATGCCCTTAAGAAATCTCTTAACCATAGGTAACTGAGCCAGTGAAAGAGAAGAAACTGGCTCATGATACGCTGAAATGGCACTAAGGTGAACCTTAACTGTGGAGTACTGGAGACCTGAATTTGAGAGGTCCAAAAGGTACTCTAAAACTTTATCTGGAGGGCAGGAAAAGGGATTCAAAGAGGACTTTGCACACCAGAGGGAAAAGCACTTCCACTTGGCCGTGTAAGTTTTCCGAGTGGCTGGCTTCCGCGCAGCCAGAAGGATATCCAAAACTCTTCAAGAGACATTGAACCGATTTACTTCTACCTCTTCAGGAGCCAAGTGTGAAGGTGAAGAGATCTCAGATTGGGATGGACCACCGGTCCCTGAATTAAAAGGTTCATCTGCAGGGGAAGTGGTCTCGGAGGAACTGCCAACATTCTGTTGAGAAGTGGAAACCACAGTTGTCGAGGCCAAAAGGGAGCAATGAGAATCATCTTGTCTCCCTGAGACTCGAACTTGAGGAGTACTCTCTGAATTAGAGGAAGAGGCGGAAAAGCGTAAAGAAAGCATTTTGTCCACCGCAGCCTGAATGCATCCTGACAAAAATGCGGGCCCTGATTTCTGGAGCAGAAGAGAGGCAGTTTTGCATTGAGTGGGGACGCAAAAAGGTCCAGGTCCAGAGTTCCCCACTCTTCGAATAGTGACTGAACTATGGTTGAGTCGAGAGACCACTCATGAGGATCTGTCTCTGTTCTGCTGAGACGGTCTGCCAAGTCGTTCTGTACACCTGGCAGGTAGATTGCTTGAATTAGAGCCTTGTGCTCCAAGCACCATTCCCAGACCCTCATCGCTTCTCTGCATAAGGGGTAAGAATGAGCACCGCCCTGCTTGTTGATGTAATACATCACTGCTTTGTTGTCCGTTTGGGAGGAGAATATTCTTGTGACAGAGAATGTCCTTCAAAGCTCGGACCGCATAAAGGACGGCTCTCATTTCTAGGACATTTATGTGAAGCTGAGACTCAAGTTGAGTCCACACACCCTGAGTGTGGAGAGCGTGACAGTGAGCTCCCCACCCCATTAGTGAGGCGTCTGTGGTAATGGAGATCTAATGGTCCAGAGGGGCAAAGGGGTATCCTTGCAGGAGATTGTCCTCTTGAGACCACCAGGTGAGAGACCTCCATAGGGGTTCTGTCACCTTGATGAGATAGGACTGCGGGTGAGTGGTTGGAGACCACTGAGTACTGAGCATCCACTGGGTGGTTCTCATGTGCAGACGGGCCAGAGGTACAGTGAACACTGAGGATGCCATGAGGCCCAGCATCCGTTGCATCGAGAGCGCTGTAACTGACCTGTTCTCTCCGATGTAACAGGCCATCAGAAGGATATCATTCCTTCTGTCCTCTGGGAGAAAAGCCTTCGCACAGGATGTGTCCAGAAGGGTCCCTATGAAAAGGAGCCTCTGGGAGGGCTGCAGCTGTGATTTCTTGGGGTTCAGCAGGACTCCCATGGATGTAAGGAGGTGAGAGGCCATCTCTATGGCGTCCAGAGTCCCTTGCCTGGAAGGACTTGCCAGAAGCCAATTGTCCAGATAAGGGAACACCTGTATTCCGAGTTTTCTGAGGTGTGCTGCGAGAACTGCACAATAGCTTGTAAAAACTCACAGCGCCGAGGATAGCCCAAAAGGGCAGGACTCTGAACTGATAATGTTGTCCCAGAGCCACAGACCTCAGGAATTTGTGATGTCTCGGGTGAATGGGAATGTGCTGGTAAGCATCCTGCATGTCTAGGGAAGCTAACCAGTCGTGCTGATGAAGCAAGGGTAACAGAGTTCCTAGAGAATCATTTTGAATTTCTCCTTGGGAGAAATTTGTTTAGCTTTCTGAGATCTACAATGGGCGCATTCGCCATGACTTCTTTGGAACCAGAAAGTAATGAGAGTAGAACCCGTGTTTCAGTTGATGCAGTGGCACAAGTTCTACTGCCCTGTTGTTTAGAGGCCCTGAATCTCAGCGGTGAAGTTCTGACTGAAGGGCAGACAGCCTGGGCTGCCGTTTGGGAGGACAATCCAGAGGAGTTTCCACAAAATTGAGTGAGTACCCCTCGCGGATTATCTGAAGGACCCATTTGTCTGAGGTTATGGACTTCCATTGGCTGTAGAAGTGCATCAGCCGACCTCCCACCGGAGAGGAAAAGTCCACCTCGGGCAGTTGAGGTGGGACTTGGGCCAGCAATTCATAAAGTAGCGCTGGGCGCTTTGGGCCCTTGCGCTTTCTGCTGTGCCTTCTTTTGAGGTTGGGCAGGTTGGTTCTTATGGAAACTACCTCTGCCTCAAAAGGACTGACGGTTATGAAACTGACATCTACTGGCATGCCCTCTAGAGGGGGCAGGAAGGGTCTAGCCAACTTAATGGCTGACCTAGTCTTTTGTGTAGCTTCTAGAGCTTGCTCGACCTGAGGACCAAAAAGATATGCACCATCAAAGGCAATGCCATTACCTGCTGTGCGCATCATTGGTGAAGCCTGAAGTGCGCAGCCAGGAATGGCAGCGGTGCAAATACCAGCAGCTGCTGAATGGGAAGCGGAGTCGAAAGTGTCCATGGCTGCTTTAACCTGTTGGTTGTTAGATTCAATACCCCTGGTAATGGTTTGTAGAAGCTCTGGTTTTGAATCCGACTCCGGAAGAGCTTCAACCATTTGCCTGAGAGAGTGCCACAGGATATACTCGTACTGAGAAAAATAGCCCTGGTAACTGGCAATACGCATACTTAGGGTAGAAGCAGCAAAGACTCTCTTACCTAAGGTGTCTATCTTATGAGATTCCTTGTTAATAGGTAGAGCTGTAGTGGTTTGAGGAAGGACGACCTTATCATTCTCTGCCAGGACTACAATAGGATCCGCCAAAGCTTGGGATGCCAAAATGGAACGATCCTTGGGGGCTGAATATTTTCTATCAATGGATTTAGCCACCGATGAAGAGAGAGCAGGATTATTCCATACCATTTAAGACAGCGTCTCGAAGGAAGGCTGAATCAGAGGAGTCAAATCCGTAGAGATCTCCGAGGCATGAAGGTACTGGAGTCTTAGCAATTTCCCAGGATCGATGTCTGTAGTTTGGAGAGAAAGTGTGGAAATCATATTCTTCAGCAGAGACTTAAATGACAGGTCCTCGACCACAGGCTCTGCAGCAGTAAAAGATCCTGCTGCGTCCACCTCATCACCCAGCCGAAGGTCTGGGTCAGGCTCAACGTCATCTCCTGACAGTCCAGGAGGGACTGTATGGACAGGAAAGGGATGAAAGCCAGAAGAGGAAGGAGGAAAAGAGACAAAAGAAAAGTCTCCGAGAGCCCCTGGCACCAAAGAGGCGTCTGGGCGCCGGAGCGGCGCTGAGGAACCATGCGGCACATAGCGGTGCCAAAGACGCACTGGCGCCAAGGACAGTACCCGCACCACCGCGGTGCTGAGCGGCTGCAAGCGATGCCACAAAGCTGCGCAACACTGCAGGCGATACCGCGGGCAGCGTGGCGCTGCGGGGATGCGAGGATGGCGCCCGCGGGCCGCGACGGCACCAAAGGCTCCCAGAGACTGAAAAAAGGTTTGAAGGAAAAGACAGGAGATAAGGGCATCGGTGTGGCCCCCGCGCCGAAGCCATGTGGGGGGGGACACCTAAGCACGGAGTTGACAGCACTGAAGAAGGTACCGCGCTACCAGGAAAGTCCAACTGCCCTACCTGGTTGCCCAGAGAGCCCAAAGGCCCATGAACGACCGAGCCAGGTAGACGAACCAACCTCCGAGCCCATTGCTCCATAAGAGCAGCCCACTGATGAAACTGCTCATCTGAAGACCTACTTGCGGGCGGGGTAGGACTCTGATGTCGAGGCGTCCAGCTGCAAGCCGCTGTTGGTGACTCGAAGGAAGAGACTGGCAACTAGCCCGATAACCGGCGTCTCTGGCGCAGACATATCCGAGAAGGCGACCTCGAGTGATGCCTTCTCTTTTTAGACCTGCGGGCCGAAGAAGAGCTCGAGGCCGAACGGTGCCGAGAATACGACCGTTTGGCTTTATGCTTCCGCAGGGACTGCCCATCCCCGGGCATTGGGCTGACCATTGTCAGACCCCCCCTTTCGGAGAAGGCGGTGGACCGGACCCAGCCCGACTGGCTGAACAGCTTTCATACGAAGTCTCCCTACCGTCACCTGACCTGCTCATGGTCGACTCCGTCAGTGTAGGCTGAGACTTCTTTATCGTTTTTATTAAAAAATAAGAATAACTTAAGCGATACTGTATCGAGATAATACTACAAAATAATAAAAACTGAAAACTATGCTGCTAGTTTGAAGTTTGACTCCCGACAGGTGAGCGACGTCGTTCACTGAAGCACACTCGACGGCGGGAAAAAAGGAACTGAGAGAGGTTGGGAGTCGACACGAGATAGTCATTGCTTTCTTGTGAGCTAGGGCTCGTGGCGCCGTTCCTCATGGCGCCATCTCTGGCGTCGACTTCCCAGCAAAAAGTTTGCTCCCGATGGGTCCTAGTGCCTCCGGCGCAGATCCCAATAGTGTGAATGAGTGGTGGAGACTTATGTCCAGGAAGATTTTGCTTTTTTTCACTCTGTCTTCATATGTAAGATGTTTACTGTCTTTTTATCATTTTTGTGCCCCTCTTTTATACTCTTTCACTACTCTGTGTATTTTGAGTCTGGTATGTACACCACATCTGTGTTCTGTAATCCAATAATGGTCTTACATATGCTTGGTACAATGGAATTAATACAGTACTTCCTCTTTTCTACTATTTATGTTTTTCTTTTATGGAGCCCAGTATCGTATTAGCATTTGATATTGCCTGTGAATAGTGTTGTTCATTATTTAAATGGTTAGTAACTATCACATCTAGGTCCTTTTCTTGTTTGACTTCTTTTATGATTGTGTTACATTGTCAGTATTTCTGTTTTGTGCTGTTTTTGCCAATGTGCAACACGCAACACTTTTCTGAGTTAAGTTTCATCCTCCATTTGTATGTCCAAGTGGTGACTTTATTTAAGTCAGATTGTGTGCTAATTATTTGTTTTTTATTACTACTTGATCCTCCTACTTTTGTATTGTCAACATATTTTGTACTCTGATTCACTACTGATGAGTTAATGTCTGAAATTATGCTTTGGAATGGTTTTGGTCCCAGGACTGACCCCTTGGGGACTCCACTACTAACAGTTTCTACATCTGAGTGATAACCTTTTATTGTGACCTATTGTATTCGACTATTTAACCAGTTCATGACCCATTTCATTATGGTTTTGTTAATTTGTAAACGTGACAGTTTTTCAGTTGTTGCCCATTGTGGTACAATGTCAAACACCTTACAGAAACCTAGAAAAATAAGATCTGTTGGTATTTCATGAACTGTAGAATAACATAAAATTAACTTTTATGTGAGATGCTTCCAATTCAGCTTACCCCCCCCTCCATGCACCTGCTCAAGAATTTGCATACCCATGATGCTTTACACTGGGTTTAGGCTTTAGAATGCTTACACATGCCTTGGAGAGATTTACAAAGAAAGGAAACACATTGGAAATTATCTTCCTTCTTGTACTGTTTATGCAATCTACATACTGCCCTTTTCGCAAATGCCTTTGTGTTAGGCTCTCATACATGTCATGTCAACTGTAATGGGTGTTTATACATTGATCTAGAAGTTTTAAAGCAGGAGTTTGTGCATTGTAAAATAATGTATTGGTCTTCTGTGGCTAGCAGTGACTGCATAAGTCAATTTCTAACTGTTATCCCATGTTGCTGATTAAGCAAACTGACACTCTGTGTGGTCCCATAATCCAGAAGATGTAATGGTGGAAAGGTTTGAAAGAAAGTGTTGAGGAGACTTAGAAGTTAGGGCAAAGTGAGAAGGATAACTTAACACCTCTCAGAAGCACTGGTACTCTAAATAAACACTTGTAGTATGTGAACTGTTGAATAAAATAAACTTTACATTTATAGTATATAGTGCTTCTCATATGAAATGTCACATATCACTTCCTGAGGGGGTCCAGCTTCTACATGGGACAGCTTGACACCTCTTTGTATGACTGATACTTCGATTATGCAATGTCATCATAACTAAGGAAGCCATTACGTAAGCAAGAATAAGAGAGGGTATTTGTTGTGCTCAATATTCCATATTTATGGGTGTTGGAGTCATGAGGCAATGCCAAGTGGCTTTAGTCACCTGTAACTGTGGTATATTGAGTACAGCTTTGGAGCGTATTGTTGTGCTTATTAAATGGGAGGTGATGTTTTCCAAGTACTGTATAAGGTAAGAAAAAGTGGCAAAAGAGAAGAAAAAATTAGAGACTACTGTTTGAAATATGAAAGCAAAACAAATTGTTCCTGATGTTGGGGTTGGAGTCTTGAAGTAGTGTTACAGATGAAGTGCTTTAAAGTATATTGTAGTTGATATTTCTTGACAGATTAAGGAGCTGCAGCACAGGTGAAGTGCTTTAAGTGTACTTTAAGATTTCTTGACAGATTAATGAGCTGCAGCACAGGTGAAGTGCTTTAAAGTGTGTTTCAATTGAGATTTCTTGACAGTTTATAAGTCTAATTAAATATTCATAAGCCTAGAAAGGCTCCTGATTGGCTACTGGATCCATCATTAATGTCTTAGAAATGACCAGTCCAGCTGCCAGTTAACGCAGCACATAACACACGGCTAGTGCCACTCAGCTCAAAACCTAAAAGTAAGTCAAAAAACAGTAAAAATGAAAGTTGTTACTGTGATTAGACATAATTGCAATAACAACCCCCAAAACTTGTCATTTCCTTGGCTTAATGACTGGCTGTAGGGAGCTGGCCCTCAGCTGCTCCTCTACCACCTATCCCCCCAACTGATCATTACTCCCCCGGAAATGACCCGCTTCTTGGTCGTTATTGCTTAATTAGTGAACTGTGGCACAAGTGAAGTGCATTAAGTGTGTTTCAGTTGGGAATCCTTGAAACTTTCAAGGAACCCCAACAAAAATGTGTGGTTGTGCTGGATCAAACAGGGGTTCTTAGCAATCAGACTACAGGATTTTCAAACCCCATTTCATAATGAGTGATACGATGAGTTATACTGTTAATTGCTTTCAGCCCATGTATATACATGTAATATACTTTTATGATTACAGTACATACTGTAGAGGCAGGTTTTACTTCTTTCATTGTTTGAAGTCAGTAGCTATTAGTGGAGCTCTCATTCTGGTTTGAACCCAGTCATTATCATAAGTGACATCAGAGTTGACTCACACATGACACACTAGCATAAGTAGTCTCAGAGTGATAGATAAAATGCAGTTAGCTCTGTGAGTCACATAAGCAACTCACAAGAAACAATGTTATATCCCATTCACGAGTAGCATCAACTCAGACTAGCAGCTACTTGAAGTGTACCGGAATGCTATAACAGAGTTTGTGGTTATGTATTTAATTTGACTAAATAGAACAGAATGCAGAATTATGTATTTTTTAATTGTTTGGTAACCAGCTAATGCTCACTAGGCACAATGCCTGTTTTCAGGGGTGACCCAGGAACATGGGGGAGGTTAAGTGACTTGCTCATTGTCAAACAGTATGCAGGTGGAGGTTGTGGGAATTAAACTCAGGACAGCTAGATGTACCAAGCTCATTTACAGATTGTTACTCAAACTTCTATGTTATACTTCCAGCCCTTCTGAGACATAGAAACATAGAATTTGATGGCAGATAAGGACTGCTTGGCCCACCTAGTTTGCCCATTTCCCTACCTAATGGATAAGCTGCAGATACTAGTTAACCAACAGCCTACTTCCTCCTACCCCCTATTAGAATTGCTTTATGTCTGTCCCATGCATTCTTGAATTCCTCACTGTTTTTGACTCTACGACCTCCTCAGGAAGGCCGTTCCATGCATCTACAACTCTCTCTGTGAAGAAATACTTCCTCACATTACCTCTGAGCCATCCCCCCTCTGTCTTCAAATTGTGCCCCCTTGTTCTTGCACATCACTTTTTCTGAAAGATGCTACCCTCTTGGACTTTGTTGATTCTCTTGAGGTATTTGAAACTTTCTATCCTGTCTCCCCCTTCCTCCTTTCCTCGAGGCATAAAGTATCTCAAGGTGCCTTAGGAAACTGTGAGCTGCATACTAGTAGTGGAGGGACTATATGGAGCAAACTGCAGCATCCTACATGTTCTCAACAATATCAGACTGTTTGTAGGCAGATCAAGAAGCATTGTAATGCACCTGCACAGTTTGTTGGCCAGACGCTATCTTAATTATAGTGTATGGTTCTGGTTCCCATATCTGAGGAAAGATACTAACAAGCAGAAAGATAAAAAGTTTATTGCAGCTATATTCCATGCTGATGTCACACAAATGTAAATGAATTTAAACATCTTTTAAATATAAGTAATACAAATACCTAAAATACATTAGTACTACAACACACACAGATACAAATATCAACAAAGATCAAAGGTTGGCGTGTGTAATTGTTCTCAGTTTGATACAGGAACAGTCAACTTTTTGTTCCTAAACTTATCTGGTCAGATGTGTTCAAACCTCAAGTACACCCACAGTGGATGGGGGCTGCTAAGGTAATTTGAGAGCACAGGGTTAATGAGTGATCACAGTAATATGATCATAAGAAAACAAGATACATAATCTTAAAGGATGTGCCAAAAATTAAAATATGCAAGTGTTGTTTGGAGTAGGATTAGCATTTTAAGCAAGCAAGACTACTTATTGAATGAACTGATCTAGGGCTCACATGATAAAGCTTGATTGCAATCGTCTAGTTTTTCCAGAACTGGTTACCCATTTTTATGTTTGCACGCACGCGTGTGCAAGAAACACAGTGCCACCACACAAGTTTTCGTAGGTGTGGCACCCCCACTTCTAATGCCCTGAGCATTTTTGCGGCATGGCTGCACCACACGAATAAATGTCCCAGCTGTCTATGACAGCAGTTCAGATGCAGTGACATACAGTTGAAAGCAAATGACCGCTACAATCAGCTGTGGTAATGTGTAGGCAATTTGCATACTGCCTTGCCGTCAGCAGTATGAAAATTGCCGACAAAACACTACTGCTGACTGTAGCAGTCATTGTATGTGCCCCCCCCATTTGTTGTGTGCTGAGGGCGTACCCACTCCCCCTTGGCTCATGCACACTCCTCCTCCAAGCACACTGTATGTCTGACAGGGGTGCCCAATCCCTATTGGCTCCAGTGTCCCCCAAAAAAACAAACTTCTAGGTGCCATGCTGGGGGCCCACCCCAGTGTGGCAAAAGTCCAGCATCCTCATGTGCCCCCCACCACACTGTATGGCCAATGGGGGTGCCCAGTCCCCCATTGGCTCCACTGCCCCCCAAAACAAACTTCCCAGTGTCACGCTGGGAGCCCACTCCAGCGTGGCAAAAGTCCCACGTCGTCTTTGTAAAATAAAAAAAAACCTGTAACAAAAGAAAACGGTCCCTCATTGACTCTCTTGCCACACTCCCCCAACCCGAGCCCACCCTCTGCATACCCTACCTCCACACACACCCTCACCCCATACTTACCTCTGGAGGTTGGCATGACGATCTTCGGTGGACCGGGAACATGTCTTCACTTTTCCAAGCCGACTGTGAACTGAAGAAATGCCAATAAGCATATAATGGCATAAACAGGGTTTTTTTTCAACTTTAGTGCATATCTTAGCCATCTTTTTGAATTTTTGCACCACATTTTCAACATGGGGTTCTTGGGACCCCACCTCATGAATTCAGTGACTATCATTTGGTTATTTGGCCCTGAAAGGTGATTTTGTGGTCACTGCATGGAATCACCTTTCGGGACCCATTAACGAAATGACAGTGTCACTACTCATGAGGTGGGCTCTCAAAAAGCCTATGTTGCAAATTTGGTGAAAACACTCCCCAAAATGACTGTGTTATGAGTGTGCGTTGTGTAGTTTCCACGCACACTCGCAAATTCATGAATTTGTAATGTTTTCACGCCAGATTTTCAACATTGCCATTTTTTCATACCTCTTTATGAACAGTACAGCTGTTATTTTTCACATCCTGGCTGAAATGGATTTTCACACTTCCAGCGCAGAATAGTGCATTCGCTGTGGGAAATCAGTGTTCAGGACAGATTAAGAAAATTACAGTGACACTGTTCATGAGCAGAGGTCCCAAAATGCCTACATTGAAAATCTGGTGCAACTCCCAAATAATTGCATTACAGGTGTGCATTGCGCGGTTTCTATGCACGCTCGTGACTTCACCAGTTTTGTTATATTTTCACTCCAGATTTTCAACATTAACATTTTTTTACACCTCCTCATGAGCAGTACAGCTGTCATTTTTCACATTCTGTTTGAAATGTGTTTTTGCACCTGAGGTGCCAAATGGCACAGTCACCGTGCAAAATCATCTTTCAGCTAACTAACTGATAGTGTCACTGTTCATGTGGTGCAGTCACAAAAATCCCATGTTGAAAACTTAGAGTAAAAATACCAAGAAACACCCAGGGCCTTGGGGTTTTCGATCATAATGCCCTACCCTGTAGGGACTTACAGGTGTCATGAGTGTGACTTGGGATTGTTGACAGTAATGTTCATGCCATTCCACCCACAACCCCACCCTGCAGCCAGTGACAGGCATTAAGGTGCACCTTCGACTCTTTGTCCCCAGAGTTCACACCATTCTCCTATACTGCACCAATTTCAGTGTATTTCCTCACGGAATGAGGTGAGTGTAAAGCCCAAACACCCCAAGGCACACCTTGACACTTGTCAGTGTCTGCAGGGTAGGGTGAGGTGAAATGTTGTGACCGTTGTGGGTGATGACCCAAAGGCACACCCCAATGCCTGTCCATCTCTACAGGGTGGGGGTGGAGTTGGTGTCAGTTCACTACATTACTGCCATTCCTATGCTGCATCTTTATTTATTTATTTAGTCAGTCATAGGAATTACAACATCTGTCTTAACTCCTGCACTTCCACTGCTAATGCCAGCAAGCAAACATTTGGCATTGACAAATGCATGTTTCCTCTTGTGGGCATGGTACTTAACTTGTGGGTTTGACCAAATTTGATTATGGAGTTTACTGCAAGAATTAGTGATAGTTTCAATGAAATTGGCACATAATTGTTTTCTTCTGGCACCTAACATTTCTAAGTGCAAACATTCAAATCTCATAGTGTATGTGACAGAGTATGATTCTTGCAGCTGTTTTTTGGACAGACTCTAAGACATCAGATTCTTCAACCATAAGGATAAAACATGAGGTCAGGCAGAAAAACCTCCAACTCTGGCCTAATCTGAGACTTGGACACCATCAACAATTCATTCATGGCAAGATCTGCACTTTTTAGGATACTCAGAAAATGCATGTCTTTGCTTGCTATACCAACAATAGATTCAACTTGAGGGCCTTCTCTTGGGGAATAAGAAATAGTGTAACTCAGTAGTTTCAAAGCAAAGGCTTGGAATGGGGAATTTTATATTTACTGAGCTTTGAGGTGAATTTCAAGTGATTAGTCATTCTTTTCTTGTCATTATTCGTGGGTGGTAAGTCACCTTATCAACTGGATTATAGCCTTTAGGGGCTTTTACAAGATCAATTCCCAGCTACAAGGACCACATTTTTCCTGGTTAGTTTTTTCAGTATGTTTAATATTAAGATTGTTCTTAACATAACAAATGATACCACCTCCTTTTATCTTTCCTGTGTGTTTTGTAACTGTTATGGTGTAACCAGAGAGACACGTACACTGGTCTTTTACAGAGGAGCACCAGATTTCAATTAGGCCCATAATATAAGTAATTATGTTTTACAATAGCCTCATATACATTTATTTTGTACACTAGGGAATGCATTCCAATATTCATAGATAATGGTGGGAAAAATGCCTTATGATCAATGGTGATCAGGTTAGATGTGCTGCAGCTTTTTGATTTAACTCCCCTAATATAACTGTTATAAGAATCAATACCCGCTAGGACTACATGTTTTATTTTGTTGCTAAGGCAGCAGGGAAATACAACTTGTTTTTCCAAAAAAAGCTAGTTTCAGCTGTACTTAAGAAAAATATTAGCATACCTATCAAACTTACTTGTCTCAGTACCTCCTGTGCTGTGTACCATGGGTCTTTTTATTTTTTTGATCCTATTCCTTGCCACGTCTGCAATGCTATTTCTATGCAAAACGTGGTGGTCATCTTTTTTCTTGAGAAAATACTCAATTTAAACATTTAAGAAATACTCAGATGTTGATGGAATTAGAAAACTGTGCCATGGGTCACGTGATGCAGGAGATGCACTAGCAGCCTGATTCATCTGCTCCAGCCACCCACCTCAGTAAATTCTAAATATTTCCGTAAAAAAGCAACAGTCTGAACAAAAATTGCATCCTACCTGGTTGACAACTACAGCGGAAATCTGTTCACTTGGAGATCCCAAGTGATGGAGGTCACAATGAAAAAGTCTTTGCCAAAACATACTCCGCCACCGTCGCCAGTTAAGGCTGCAAAAAAATCCAAGGCCTCATCTTCCATCGGCGTCTCAGAAATAGACCCGAACACATCGGAACATGAACCGCTTACTCTATCAATCATTCAGAGAGGAATTTAAAGCAGTAACGATTTCAGTAGAGGATCTGTCTAGGAGGGTTAGTGACACTGAAGCTCGAATGATTTTGCTGGAGAAAAAGGTGGACAAGCACACGCCGGAGATAGTGACACTTAAGCAAAGCCTCAACAGGATGGAGAATAAGACTGAATATCTTGAAGGACGGAGTAGGCGGAAAAATGCAGTCCTAATCAGACTCCTGGAGAGAGAAGAGGGAGCTGACGCTATTCTTTTCACTCAGAAATTACTCACTAAATTGGCAGCAACAAATGGGCCAGGCAATTGTCCAATTGACAGAAACTTCCTCAAAGGTGGGAGGAGCTAATGTGTATTTAAGGAGGCCTGAGAGAGGGTGGGGGAGGGAGAAAACCCAAGGGCAGTAGCAGCAGCTCAGCTCTAAGTGCAGCCCTGGTTTAAATTAGGTGCCAAATTCAAAGTGGTGCACCACCTCCTCCATACCTGCGATCAGAGGTGTACCTGCAGGTGGCACTGCCACTTCTGGCAGAGTTCAGATGTTGAGGGGATTTGAACCACGTTGGTGGTTCATTGGAGGATGGTCTGCCTGGTCAGGCTCGGTATCCCCTAAGGAGAGAGTGGAGAAAGATTTTAATTTCCAGAAACACCTCTTTTCAATGTGAACAAACTATAATTGACCCTATGGGACATTATGTCTTAGCAGTGGGGCTCTTAGACACAACAAAATTAGTAATGGGCGGAGTATATGGCCCTAATCTCGAGGTTGCCATGGTGACATAAACCTTTCGAGCTTTGCTCTCGAGGTTTACATGGTCGCCCCGGCAACCTCTCCATGGTTAACAAACTGGTTAAATGACCATACATTATCCTCTACTGTATATTATATATCACTTGAGTTGGCGAGAGTGATTTATAACAAGTTTTACATTCCATCTTTTCAGTTTAAAAAAGCATATCTAGCATGCCTCTCCCCACTTCTGAGGTAGATTGCACCACTTTAACATTTCCACTTCCACATCTGACAATAGCTATAGGCAGGAAAGAGACCCTGCAGTTCTGTTTGCTGAATTGCTGAAATCCTGTAATAATATACAATTTGACTCATAGAACGTTATTACCAAAACACAGTCAACTTGATTACATCCTCTAAAATAGCAACTCACAATAATTGAGAAGTTCATAGAACAGTTATAAAAAAAATGCAATGATAGAAAAAGCATATGTGGTACTACATTTCATTTTGTAAGCATTTTGAAACACTAGTTTTACATAGTTGTGTCCTATCTAGTTTGTAATACAAAGTTTTTTCAACTTGTCATTTAAATATCAGTTGATATTCATCTTCAGAACATAAAATGCTGCAACTGCCTCTTTCTATGAACTGTCTCTGAGCAGGATCTCAGAAGAGGGATGTCCTCTGGAATGGCTTGTGTTGCCCCACACCCAAGGCATTCGCAGTGTTCACACTCCATCTCTTCCCATACACAAACTTTTCACCTGTTAAACAAGAAGTTATTTAGATTAACTGATGGCGTGATCTATGACAATTTGGTAGTTTATTAACACCATATTTACATTTCACAGACAATCTCACCAAATATTTTAATAACATATTTCTTTCAATAACAGATTCCAATTTAAGCACATTTTTTTTTGGTAAAGGAGCTCTCTAAAAAATATTTTTGTCTTCCTTTGTATGTAAATTTGGTTGATGTATAATTTTTTTAATGTGAAATTGTATTGTTGAATGTATTTTTTAACATTTGTATGAACAGGACAAGTTTGAAAACAAAGCATTGGCTGTCCTAGCAGCCTTATCCTGTCAAAACATAATGATCACTTACTTAGTATTGTTGATGTGCATGTTATGTATTTATTTATTCATTTATTTTCTGCTATTATTGCTTAGTTTTTGTTGACCAGGTAAATGCAATAGGCAGATGCCTATTTTCAGGCATGATCTGAGAGATAACATACAAAAATGCATTACAAAGAATGGTACAGATAGAATAGTATATGGTGGTAATCCATCTGTTACAGTGCTGCAACACCAGAGAGGGGTTCCATGACATCATCCCTCTTGAGTGCAAAGCTCAGGAGGTTCTTGACATTATGGAACCTCGAGATGATGTTTAGGTGCATTGACAGAAGGATTACCATACACCATTTTGTGTAATACATGGTTTTGACTTCCAGTGTGTGCAGTTCAGTTCTGCACAGAATGCCAGCCACTTGCAGTCATTCATTCAATCAATCAATCAATCAAAATGTTATTTATCCAGATGAACATCATTGAGCAGAGCTCTTTTACAAGATGGACCTGGTTAGAAGAGGGTCGGGTAACAACCATCATAAAAACATATAAATACATGTAAATAAGTATATAAACGCAAACACAATGGTGCAGTAATAGGGGAGTCAAATGATAAAAGGAAGACAAGGCAAGCTACAACAGGAGGATTCTAATACAGGGGGCAGGTCCACCATTGAACCAGGCAACTGTATAAAAACATGTTCTCTGTACAGAAGTACCAGTTAGTTCATTTACCAGGGGCAGTCACTAGTACTAGCCATGAAAATGGCAGAGAACTCACCAACTAATGGCAGATGGGGTACCAGGAGGGTATATAATATGTAAGCGAAGGATAAACATTGTGAGAAGTGAAGTCCCAAGGATAGGTCGGTAGAACTGATGCAGTGGTGGGGGCCTACGGGGAGAGGGAAAGGGGAGTTAGGACTTTTATAGTATGATTGCGTGTAGATTGTGGATGAGTGCAGTATAGAGTTGTGAAACGAAGGCTGGAGAAAGCGGGAAGATAGACCAATATCAAAGGGAGGACAGAGGCATCAAGGTGTTACATGAAAGCATAATGACAGACCAGGGCCAAGGAGGAGTCAAACACTAGAAGTAATTTGTTCATGGTTAAATGGTACAGGTTAGCATGATGACAATTCATGGTCATGGGAAACAATTGCACTGATCATTTCTGAGACGTGAATATAAGAGCTTGAAAGATGAGATGCTGATGGGTGACCTCAGTTTCAGTTTTTTTTGCAATTTATTCCACAAGGAGGACAGTGTAAAGATTATAGTAGCCCTGCCAAAGCGAGAGTTAACTTTGGGAACCATCAGTAGGAGAGATTTGCAACTTCTCAGGGCATAATTGCCTATTGGTTTTATAGGAAGACAGTCTGTAATATATTGGGGCAGTTTTTTGGAGATGGCTCTCAGGGTCCATAAGGCTGCATTTTTATCATGCCTGAATTGAAGAGTACTCCACCCCACTGATTGATATAGGGAGCAGTGGTGAGTGGAATAAGGCAGGTCTGTGATGAACCTCAAAGCTCATTGGGGAGAGGACTAACAGAAAGACAGAATTGCCAGCCGTACTCGAGATTTCCTTGCCAGCATTTAAACTACAGTTGCACATGCTGCTGTTTGTAAGGTTCTGAGTGGTAACAGTATCAATCTGAAATCAGATCGATCTTATTACAGCTTGGAACCTTACAAACCAGCAGTTTTCTGGTGCCAAGATTCTCTAATGTCAGATATTCAAACCATGTATTACAAGGCAATAACAATTTAGGCAAAAATAAGTCACTGTACTATACAATGTATATTGAGGAAAGAAGCGGGGGGGATATGATAGAAACTTTTAAGTACCTCAGTGGAATCAACAAAGTCCAAGAGGGTAGCATCTTTCAGAAAAAGAGACGTGCAAGAACAAGGGGACACAATTTAAAGATGGGGGGTGGTTCAGGGGCAATGTGAGGAAGTATTATTTCACAGAGAGGGTAGTAGATGCATGGAACAGCCTTCCTGGGGAGGTTGTGGGGTCTAAAACTGTGGGAGAATTCAAGAATGCATGGGACAGACATGAAGCAATTCTTGTGGGGGGTAGGAAGAAATAGGCTGTTGGTTAACTAGGATCTGCGGCCTATCCTGTAGGTAGGGAAATGGGCAGACTAGATGGGCCAAGCAGTCCTTATCTGTGTCAGAGTTTATGCTTCTAAGTGGAAAAACAGCATTTAAAAAATTACATAATTTATTTAGGAGTTATGCATCTCAGGGTGGTGCCTTTTGAGCAGCGTTAGCATTTGATTTTATGTGGGGGCCCTGGGATGAAAAACAGTACAATAGAAGAGGTATACAGAACTAACAAAAAATAGACTACAGGGATTACTAGCATCTCAGATACAATACCTTTAGTGCAAATGGGTGAAACAGGTGCAGTGTTACATAGGCTTGTGTGGTTTATAAACAGGGCTGCCTGTTGGGATGAAATACTGTCGTTACAAGTTTTGCCAGTCATATCTTTCAGGATACTACAGGAACATGATTTAATCTAATGGCAATTTCTCCAACTTGTCATGCAGAAATGCATTACATATTTATCACTGAGTGCTACCTGCTGAGCTGCACTGTAAACATATTGGTTGATTTTAAAATTGAAAAATCAGACTTTGAAAAGTAAATCTGTGACTCTGGGCACGTGCAAATTTGTTCATGAATGAGTGTACCAGTGCCTCCGTGCTATAGTTTGTCATGACCGCACATCAGTGGCTGGTGGCAGGCAGCAGACAGGTTGCTCAAAATATGAAATTTACAAATTTTTACTAATATTTTCATTCTTCTTGGAAATCTATTGCCACATAAATATTCAGTGATAAAACATTTGGCAACAGGCACAAAACGTTAACTCTGCCTTGGAAACTCTGAAAAAAGCTGAATGTGTCCCGTTAAGCAGACCAGGATGCCCAGCCCTGGCACCACTTTTTTCTCCACCCATTTAGGTTGCCAGCCCCTTCCAATGTTAATATTAGTGGACTGGGGTACCACCCCAGTACGCTTCTGCTGACCCTCTCCTCCAGGTCACCCGCCCCCATTCCTAATATGTACATGGCAGCACCGAGTGTCCACCCCCATTGTCACCAATCAGTAACCCAACACTGGGGTGCCCAATCCACCGAGTCAGAATATGTCCCCTGAAATAAAGAAAACTGTCCCTCGATGATTTTAATTTAACCTGTAAACAAGAAAACAGTCCATCGCCAATCTGACGGCCCCCGCATACACTTACAAACCCCATCCCGACTGCCCACTCAGCATCCCCTGCCCCCACACACCCTCACTCACCCAAGCATGTCCCACAGTGCAGAGCCACTCTACAATCAAAAACACGTCATGTTGGTGGAACTGGTGACTGCAATATGAAAACATAGGGTATGCGCAGTTTAATGCATTTCAAAGGGGTTTTGAACTTTTATTCATAACTTTGTCATGTTTTATATTTTTATACCAGATTTTTAACATGGCCTTTCTTAGGACCCCACCTCATGACCAATGGCAGTGAAATTATGCAAACCTGACTCAAAAGATGATTTTGTGGTCACTTTGCGAGATCACTTTTTGGGCAGGATTTGAAATATTTCACCACTTTTACTCATAAGATGGGAGTCATAAGAAGGCTATGTTAAAAATGTGGAGTCAAAATATGTAAACATGGCAAAGTCATGAGTGCACGTAGAAATTTGTCAATATTTACTCATAACTTTGGTAATTTTTAATATTTAGAGCCCAAATCTTCAGCATAACCATAACTGTCATTTTTCAAATCCTGCCCAAAATGTGTTTTCACACTGTGGTGTGGAATGATGTTTCAGCTAGGACATGAACATTTTCAACTACTGGGTTCATGAGGTGGTGTAATAAGAAGGCTATGCTGAAAATTTGGTGCACAAATATGGTAAAATACCCAGGTTATGAGTGAGCATTGCAATATTTCAACATCCACTCATAACTACACTAATTTTCAATAATTTAACTCAAAATTTTCAACATAGTCATTTTTCCAAACCACCTCATAAACATGAGAGGTGTCATTTTTTAAATCCTGGATAAGACATGTTTTTGCACTTGTGGTGTGGATATTTCAGACAATATACTATAAATTCCACATGTCATGTTTATAAGTGGAGTCCAAAAATGACTATCTTGAAAATTCGGGGTCAAAATAAAAAAAAAACATCATTAAGAAACTTTGTGTGCAGTGGCAATGTCCACCACAGTGGGTGTGGTTCGTGATCCCATGTTGGTGAGCTGAGTTTGAGGGGGGCAAATTCAGTGACCCAGCTACATGGGTGAGGGTGCTAGGATGGCATTGTTATGGGACACCTCCCCCAGTCAGGGATTGAAAGCTGCATGGTTGCTCACATGGGTCTGGGTACTATATAGTGAAGAAAGCTCTTCTCCTGGCATAGGGCCCTGCACCTCTGCAGCCATTGGTGGCAGAGGACCCTGAGCATTGACTGAAAGGTCGACTTTCTGCCCTGTTCATATGTATCTCTGGCCACATAGAAGCACAGGAACCAGAGGGCCCTGCATTTCCACAGCCCCATGAATTCTTGACATCCATCACTGCATAGAAGTTCAGGGCCTGAAGGGCCCTGCACATCTGTATCTGTTTATGCAGGTCCTGAAGGGACCTGCATGAATGAGGTTACCATTCCACTATCTCAAAAAGAAAGGAAATTCTTTGCAAAAAACTTGAATGCACCAGTTAGGGTTCACATTAACACCACAAAAGTAAGGAAATGTGGTGTTAGGGCTTCCAGCCCTAATTCCCCACCCCCAAGCAGCAAAAGGGAAAAACATTAGGATTTGGGGTCTCCAGAGTCTTGGTGAATCAATGATGGAGTTTTCCTTAGGATTGTAAACCCTAATGCACACCCCTCTCCCTGAACAAACATCAGTCATAATCTCCTTTCTTCATACATGGCCTGCAGTGCCCTGCATGAAGAAAGCTACAACAGAGTGTGTTGGCAACATGTGGCAAGACATACTTCTCTGCCTTTGAAGAATGTATCACTATGACACACTGGCATGGAACTGAAACCTTCTGCTTTGGACAGGAGGCAATGGATCTGGGAAGAGGAGTGGGCATTAGGGTTGACAATGCCAAGGAAAACCCCAAACTGGTTTGCCAAGACTCTGGAGACCCCAAACTCAAATGTTTTCCTTTTCCTGCTTAGAGAGTGGGGTGGGGAGTTAGGGTTGGAAGCTCTAATGCCACATTTCCCTACTTTTGTGGCATTAACTTGAACCCTAACCGGTGCATTAACAACATTTTTTTGCAAAGAATACATATATAGAAACATAGACATTGTCAGCAGATAAAGACTGCTAGGCCCATCCAGTCTGCCTGTAGGCCCTAAACATTGTATGTGGCCACTGACCCTATGTGATCAATGGCTTTTCATCACTTTCTCCCCTCTCAGGCTTCCCTTGTGCCTGTCCCAGTCATGCTTAAACCCCTCCACTGTGCTTGCCCCCACTAACTCCTGTGGTAGACTATTCCAAGCGTCGACTACCCTTTCTGTGTAGAAAAACATCCTCACATTACCACATAATCTACACCCTTCCAATTTCATATTGTGCCCCCTTGTTCTAGTACTTTTTCTACATTGGAAAAGGTCCCCCACCTGCACCTTTTTTATGCCCTTGAGGTACTTGAAAGTTTCAGTCATGTCCCTCCGCTGTCTCCTCCCCTCCAGTGAGTACATATTGAGGTCCCTTAGTCTCTCCTCACATGTTTTGTGGTATAAGCCCTGCACCATCTTTGTTGCCTTTCTCTAGATAGTCTCCACCTTATCTATGTCCTTGCGCAGGTATGGTCTCCAGAACTGCACACAGTACTCCAGGTGAGGCTTTACCAATGTTTTACACAATGCATCACCACCTCCCGCCTCTTGTTTGTGATATCCCTGCCTATGCACCCCAGCATGCCACTGGCCCTCCCTGCCACCTTTGTACACTGCTTTCATCTTTGGTGACAGTCGGCTTCTCTTCCCCCAACCTGTAGCTCTCTCCAAGGTTCCCCCTACCCAGGTACATTATTTTGCACTTCTTTGCTTTGAACCTCAGTTGCCACATCTCTGACTATCTTTCAAGCTTCTCCAGATCCCTCTTCATTTTCTGCACCCCTTCTGGAGTATCCACCCTGTTGCAGATCTTTGTATCATCTGCAAACAGGCAGACCTTTCCTTCCAGCCCCTCTGCAATGTCACTAATGAAGACATTGAACAGGACTCGTCCTAGTACTGATCCCTGTGGTACCCCACTGATCACTCCCCTCTTCCCAGACTGTACCCCATTTACCACCACCCTCTGTCTCCTGTCTGTTAACCATTTCTTAACCCATTTCACCACCTTGTCTTCCATGCCCAGAATACCCATCTTGTTAATCAGCCTTCTGTGTGGGACGGTGTCGAAGGCTTTGTTGAAATCTAGGTAAGCGATGTCTACCATCCCTCCCTGATTTAGTTCCCTAGTCACTGAATCAAAAAAAAATATTAGATTTGTTTGACATGACCTTTCTGCTGTGAATCCAAGTTGCCTTAGATCCTGAGCACCACTGGATTCCATATGTACCACTATCCTTTCTTTAAGCAGTGTCTCCACGATCTTTTCCACCACTGAGGTGAAGCTGACTGGCCTGTAGTTCTCTGCCTCCTCCCTACTGCCACTTTTGTGCAGCAGGACTACATATGCCCTCTTCCAGTCCTCTGGAATGACACCCATGTTGAGTGACTCTGTGAACAGGGCCACCAGAGGCACTGCTAGTTCCCTTCGCAGCTCCTTTAATATCCTTGGGTGGATGCCATCTGGCTCCATGGCCTTATCCACCTTCAGCTTTGTGAGTTCTTCCAGAACTCTCTCCACTGAGAATGGACTAGTGTTCACCTCTCCCCCCCATTGCCTCTGCAACCCAAATGTGGTCCTTGACCCTCCCTCTCCTTAGTAAATACTGAGCAGAAGTATTTGTTCAGTATTTCTGCCTTGTCCAGATCCCCCTCCTTACCCTCTCTCTTCTCCCCTTTGAGTCTCACAAATTCACCCAGTTTTTCTTCTTTCACTGATGTACCTATAAAATGCCTTATCCCCTTTGTTTACAGACTGTGCTAAGCCCTCTTCTGTCTGCGCCTTTACCCTCCTAACAGCCTTCCCTGCTTCCCTTAGACATTCAAGGTACACCTCCCTGTCCTCCTCCTCCTCCCTTTAGCTCCCCTTATATTTCCTGAAACTCAGCCTTTTAGCCCTGACTTTGTCTCCCACCTCTTTGGAGAACCATAGTGGTTTCCTTCTTCTTTTCCCTTTGGCCACTAACCTAATGCACTGGTTTTTTATATCCACTATGGCTCCTTTCAGTTTCTCCCATTGTTCTTCCACCCCCTCTATTACCTCTCCATTCCCCAGGACTGGTTGTCTACATCTACCATTTCAATGAAATACACCCTCCTGAAATCTAATACTCTTGCCCTTTTGTGGCTTAATTGAGTCCATGTCTCCATGCTGAACCACACCCTGTGATAGTCACTGGACCCCAGCTGCCCTTCCACCTGTATTTCTTTGACTGTGTTCCCATTGGTAAATACCAGGTCCAGAATTGACTTGTCCCTGGTTGGCTCAAGCATCAGCTGCCTGAATCCAACCCCCTACAGGGATTAAAGGATGGCTGTGTCTCTGGCTGAAACAGCCATCTGGGTGGCCTAATCCATGTCCGACATATTGAAATCCCCCAGTAGCAGGATTTCACCTTTAGCTGATGTGTCGTGTATGTTCTCCACTAGCTCTCTGTCTACTTCCTCTCCCTGTGCTGAAGGTCTGTAGATCACCCCGTGTGTATTGCTGTTCCATTCTCTAGTTCCAGGGTGACCCACATTACCTCAGCCTCCCCCATCTTAACTGAACTTGTGTAACCTTTATACCATCTCTGATGTACAGGGCCACTCCCCCACTCTTTTTATCCTCCCTGTCCCTCCTGAACAGTGTATAGCCTGGTACATTGACTTGCCAGCCATGATTAGCAGAGTACCATGTCTCTGTTATTGCTGCTATGTCAGGGTCTACATCTGTCAACAAGGCCTCCAGGTCTGGAACCTTATTTCCTAGGCTACGGGCATTCATTAGCATGATCTTCCATGTTTTACAGTCTGCCCTCCCTCTGCTGTTGTTCTTCCTCTCCAGTTTCCTTTCTTATGTGCTTTTGCCCCCCCATATCACTCATTATACATTCTTCACCTGCCTGCCCCTCCCTGCCTGCTTTAGCTGTTCCTGTAGTCAACTTACTCTGGCTAACTCCACCCTTCTCCTGGCCAGGTCATTGGTCACCAGGTAGACAATGACATCCAGCTGCTCTCTCTTAGCTATTGCCATAGGGATCCTATGGATCCACTTCCCATTCCTCCATTCAGCACTTTCTGGGAGGCACTTGACCTCCCTCTCTCTCCTGCTAGGTGACCCTAACTCCACTCCCCGGACAATAGAGTCCCCCACTAGGAGAAGCTTCCCCCTCCTCTGGGGTTCCCTGCTTCCCTTCCCTGGGGCTCCATCCTGGAGGACCCTCCCATCCTCCCTGGTCCCAGCCTTGGATTCCTGAGTGGGGCTTTCCCATTCCTCCAAAACAGTGTAGGAGTTACTAAGTGGGACCAGTTGGGGGATGTGCTGTCAACCCTCCTCCCTCACACTCCCTGAGCCCACTGTAGTCCAATCACTCCACTTCCCTGGCATCCTTTGTGTGGTAAAGGTTGTGGACCCAGTGGTCTCTGGGTGGGGGTGGATGCCACCTTTAGCTTGGCCAACTCTGCTCGGAGACAGGCAACCTCCTCCCTCAGCCCAGAGAGGTGCCTAAAAATAGGGCAGCATCACAATCTCCAGAATGTTTCCCTGAATACAGCTGCTCCACAACCACTGCACTGCACCACTCCCATCATGTCTAATTCCCTCCTCAATCAACTGCCTGCTTAAGACGGCTGTTTGTTACCTCTCATATATTTGTTTTATTTCTGTTGTGTTTTGTTATGCGTCCTCTCTTTGCTACTTCCTGTATGGATGCAGAATGTTGCAAGACCTTATGGGACCCACCCAATAAATGTAGGGTGAACCCTGGGATGGGTGGGAAGTGGGGCAGGTGGGTGGGACTACACCACAGACTGTCTACAAAACAATCAGCCAAGGAGTCCTCTGGCAGTGACACCTCACTCCACTCACAAATTTGTCAGCTAGAATTCCTCAATCCTGCCCAAACTAAATGGAAAACACACAAATGGCAATTAAGAAAATACCTCAAATACAATTACAAACACACAGAAATGGCAGTCAAGAAAAGACCTCAAATACAATTAGAAACACAGTCACAAACTCACCAGCTAGAGTCTCTCCCTCCTGCTCCAACTAAATGAAGATTCAGCTGAGGTGACAGTTAAAACCTCACATTCAGACTACACTAATCCCTGTAATATGATGCCTGCTCTTAAAGGCCAGACAGAGCCACTTTCAAACACACAGTCACAAACTCACCAGCTAGAGTATCTCCCTCCAGCTCTAACTCATATACAGCACAGAAGCAGTTCTTCTGTCAACAATACACTATATTTTATACAGGATACAGCAGAATAATACGATTTTTATTTTATTTTATGGACAAAGCTCATAGGGTGGGATATTCAGAAATGCACCAGGCAGGGGAGCAAGCCAGGCACAGCACTACTGGTATGTGCTGGGGTGTGGTCTGGGTGATATTCAACCGTGCCACGCCATGGCTCAGCACCACTGAATATGGCACTGGGGCTGCCCGAACTGCACATGGCGCAGTGGCACTGAGCCAGCGCAAGTGGCAGTTGAGGAGCTGGGGGCTGCGTCAGTGCAAGTGCAGCTGCACTAGGTGCAGCAAGAATGATATTCAGATGTGAGCATGCAAATGAGGCCATTATGAATGCAAGGTGCAAATGGGTCCATTTGCATGTCATTATGGCCCCATTTGCATGCAGGTGTGCCGATCCCAGATGACTTGTGCCTGGCACCCTGCCAGGCTGCAGCCATTGAGGACCAACACCCCCTGCCCCTCAGTGGGCAATGCGCCCCAACGCCCGAGCATGGGCTAAAGTAAAATAAAGCAATCCCTGGTGGTCCAGTGTACCTGCTCCCCAGCCCGATCGTGGGTTTAAGTAAAATAAAGAATCCCTGGTTATCCAGTGGACCTGAACCCCAGCCCGATCATGGGCTTTAGAAAACAGAACATCCCTGGTGGTCCAGTGGTACCCCCATCCCCACCTCCCCACTCAGACCTGCCACCCTACTCCCCTTCCCCGGTCAGTGGCGGGCGGCAGCTCCCCACCTGCCAGCAGCTCGGCTGCCCACCAACTGACAGCATACAGTATGGCTGTACACCCATTGGTCCATTGTGTGGGCCAATGGGTGTGCAGACTGTAGTGTACTACACAGTCCCGGAATGTGAATGGTTTCATTCACATTTCCGGAGACTAATAGCACAACCACAATCTGCATGTCCATTAGTCCCAGAGCTGTACTGTACACTGTCAGCCAGCGGGAGTCCAGGCGGCTGGTGGGTGGGAAGCTGCCGCCCTCCGCTGACCAGGGGGGAGTGGGGTGGCGGGTCTGAGGGGTGGTGGGGAGGGGGGTACCGCTGGGCCAGCAGGGCTTATTTTTATTTGTAAAGCCTGCAATCAGGCTGGGGTTCGGGTCCACTGGACCACAAGGGATTCTTTTGTTTGACTTGATCCTGCGAACGGGCAGGGGAGCAGGTCCACTGGCCCAGCAGGGATTCTTTCCTTTTACTTAAGCCTGCGATTGGGCAGGGGAGCAGGTCCACTGGAACACCAGGGATGCTTTACTAGCTTCCCATGATCAGGCGGGGGGAGTACGATGCCAGGACTGTGTTCCAGGAGGTCGTGTGACCACCCACTGCTGGCGGCTACCGTGTTGCACCCTGCAATACAGCAGCTCACCTGTGGGTGGCCAGGCCTTGCTCCTTCTTTTTACGGGTGGATCTTTGCGCCCCCCCTGTGCGGCATAAGGCAGGTTTGTGCCTGCATATGTGTCGCACATCCTGGGCTGAATATCGGGATGTGCTGAATATGCATGGGCACACCCCCCACACTTGCGATGCATACATTACTGCTGCACCACGGCACAGCGGAATTTGTGCAGCACAGCTTCCACCTTTGAATATTGTGCTGGGGCGCATCAGTGGGTTGTGCCATGCACAACCCCTTTGAATATCCCACGCATAGAGATAAAAATCTTTTTTGCAGTAGTGCCATAACTGGGGTGGTGGAGGGAAATCCCCATTACAAAAACAAGCATAGAATACAAAACATTATCATTATGTATTTATTTATTTATTAGGAACAGCGGTATATACAGTAAAATGAAGTAAGAAGGGACCACCCAACTACCCAACAGTAGCACATTGTGCTTCATGCTGATGACCTGAGTTTCAGAGTGAACTCGAGAGTTGGCACTCAGACGGCCAAGCTGGGGGACACACTGACACTGGCAGCACATCCCAGCTGTGAAAAGAGCATCGGCACACTCCCAAATTGTAGTAGCCTGTGGTGGGCCAGGAAGCTTGCTGTCCCAGCAGAGTGCACACTGCCTGTGTCCAAGGCGTGCCACCCAGCATGCTGCATGTACTGTCTGGAAGAAAAAAAGCAGTTGGTACACCAGAGCCAGTCACAGCAGGATGACCGACCAATCTGTAGCAATCCACAAGATGCCTTCCATAGTCTCTGCCTCCCTTCCAGAATCTGGACTGTGGATGGGTGATAAGCTCCCACAAGTCCCTGCCAGGGGAAGCACTCTACAAACCCAGAGAGGTCAATCAGTCAATGTTTATTGCAAGGTAAACTGAGAGCAAGAACTCTCTTTTACAATTGTGTCCAGTACACAAAGACATCAACAGCATAAAACACTAAGTGATACATACAGTTGCATCACATCATTAAAAATGTTAAATATCAGTTACAGTAAGTGAACAAAGAAGGTGAGAATTCAACCATAACAGTCACACTGGCAGTACAATAATCTATTTAAATATGCCTTAAAAGGGGTGATTGATATAACAGTAGTCATCTGTAATGTTTTCTGAATGACCTCCCATATGTGTGGGACCACTATTGCAAGAGGATGGGTAGGTCCAGGAGAAGGATGTGATGGGCTATGTATGTTGGTCAAGATGGGGCAGACTGTAAGAGGACAAAACTCTCTTTGGAAAAAATGCAAAAAACAAAACATACTACAGGGCAGATGGGCTATACAGAGTATCAAAAACAGTTGCAGGTAGTATTTGTACCATAATAACATTGAATCCATTTCATATCCCCTTTAAGGAATCACTCAAAATCTGTTCATCACAAGTGTAGTAACTTAGGGAGTTTGGAGAACAGGCGGGGCATGACAAAAAGGACCATACAGCTACAATGCTGCAGTCATGGACTATAGCCAACATGGCACCAAGAGTACTTCCTGAAGAGTAAGTACACGCTGTATATGTACATATATGTTTCTACACACCTTCTCCTTAGACAAAACATAGTCTAAAAGTACTCAACTATCCAAAGTAAAGGCAACAAACCTGTACGTCAAACAAGTGGGCAAAAACAAGAGGAAAAAAGGGACCGCTATGGTTCTTGAAAGAGGTGGCTGTAAAGGTAAAGGAAAAAAGGTAGAATTCAGAAGGTATATGGAGATGAAGAGGGATGAAGATAGTGAGATGTATCAGGGAAATAGAGGGAAGTACGGAAAGCAGTAAGGAGTGCACAGGTGCAAACAGAATAGAGAATAGCCCAGGAGGTATCAAAAGGGGGCAAGGCATTTTTTAGATATATAAGTGAAGGTCGGACCACTGGCACAGCAGAAAGATTTACTGCTGTGATGCGGGTGACCTAGGTTCAGGAATGGACTCAGGATGCCTGAAGGCTGGCCGGGGTGGGGGTGAACTGAGTGGTCACTGCACGCTCTTCACACTTGGGGGGGGTTGAATGTCTCTGGTCCGGTGCTCCTGGGTGACCATGGGACATGCCGTGACCAGAGCACCTGCGAGCATCACTCCTCATGGGCAGATCAGATGCATGATGTGGTTGTGTCATGGCATCCACAGTAACACATCCTCACCAAAAGAAAATATGGCCTTTGGCGCATCAAATGACACCTCCCACCTGTAGTGGACATGGGGGTCCCCTGGCACACCCATGACAGAGTACCATTGGGGCTGCAGCATGGAAGCTCTGATGGCTCCACCCTGGGGGGTGATTCATGGGGCACTACATCCGGGATGACTCCCGGTTCAGTGGTGGTAGCGGGGCTGATGAAGGGGTATGCTGCCGAAAGAAATATAAAGTGTAGTAAGTTAAAAAAAAAAAAAGATATGTAAGTGAAAGGGGAAGACCAGGTGTGGAATTGTAAGGTTAAAAAGGGAAGGAGGGGACTGTGCAGAGAGGGACCAGGAAAAGGCAGACATCCTGAATAAATACTTTTGTTTAGAATTCACAAAGGAAGTAGAAGGGGAGGGGCCACAAAGTAACCGAAGCTTTGGAGGGAGGTAGACACTAGTGCTTTTCTGGAGATGAGAGTCCTGAAGGGACTTGCTAATCTGAAGGTGGACAAAGTAATGAGGCCAGATGGTGTGTGCATCCAAGGGTGAGGGAGCGCTCAAAAAGAGAAAGGGTCTGGCTGCCTCTTACAATTCTATTTAACAACTCACTGGAAGCAAGAGTGGGTTCAGGAGGACTGCAGGAGGCCGGAGGTAGTCCCACTACACAAAAATGGTAGCAGGAAGGAGGTTGGAAGTTAAAGGTCAGTCAGCCTGACATCAGTGCTGAGAAAGTTAATGGAATCACTGCTGAAGGAAAGGATTGTGGAATATCTTGAATCCAGTGGGTTACAAGACCTAAAGCAATATGGTTTCACAGAGGGGAGGTCTTGATAAATGAATCTGATAGATTTCTTTGACTGGCTGACAAAGGAGCTAGATCAGGGTGGAGCAGTGGACGTGGCCTACCTAGATTTCAGTAAGGTGTTTGACACTGTTCCACACAGGAGACTGGTTAGCAAGCTGGGTAGCTGAGGAGTGGATCCGCAGGTGGTAAACTGGATAAGAAACTGGTTAGGGGATAGGCAACTGAGGATGGTAATAAACAGAATTCACTCCAAAGAAGGGAGGTTACCAGCAGGGTGCCTCAGGGATCAGTGCTGGGACCAGTCCTCTTGAATGCCTTTATAAGTGACATTGCAGGGGAGCTGTAAGGGAAGGTCTGCCTCTTTGCAGATGACATGAAAATCTGTAAAGGAGTGGATATTCTGGGGTGGTGGTGGAAAAGATGAGCAGAGACCTGAGAAAACTAGAGGAGTGGTCAAGGGTATGACAGCTGGGTTTCAATGCAAACGCGTGCAAAACGATGCACTTAGGGGCACAGAAACAATGGGGCAGACTGCAAAATGGGTGGAGTGGTATTGATGACCGCCAAGCAGGAAACAGCCCTGAGGATAATAACATTAGATGACCTAAAGGTGGCCAGGCAGTGCGACAAGACAGTATGGAGCTCTAGTGGGATGATAGGGTGCATAGTGAGGGGTATCACCAGCAGAAGAAGGGTGGTAGTGTTGCCTCTGTATAGATCACTAAGACCCCACCTAGATTACTTTATCCAGTTCTGGGGACCACATCTCTGAAAGGGCATAAACAGAGTGGAAATGCTCCAGAGTATGGCAATTAAAGTGGTGCAGGGTCTGCATCTAAAGCCCTATGAGGAGAGATGACAGGAGCTCAATATGTAGGCTGTCATGGTGCAGTCAGACCTGGACATTGTGGCCATCACTGAAACCTGGTGTAATGATAACCACGACTGGGAGATAGCCATACCTGGCTACAACATATTCAGAAGAGACAGGGCAGGCAGGAAGGGAGGAGGAGTGGCACTGTATGTGAAAAATGACATACGGGCCACAGAGATCCAGGAGGAACAAAATGGGGGAGAGATACTGTGGGTTAAGCTGGAAAGGAAAATGGGGCCAGCCATCCACACAGGTGTGGTCTATAGACCACCAGCCCAGGAGGAAGAAACAGATAGGGAACTGATGCTAGCCATCCAAAGGATGGCAGGCAAGGGTGAGGTAGTACTGGTTGGAGACTTCAATATTCCAGATGTGGACTGGAGCATCCCAGCAGCAGAATCAACTAGGAGCAGATTTATCCTGGACTCCCTTCAGGGTGCCTTCCTCAAGCAACTGGTCATGGAACCAACTCGGCAGAAGGCAATACTGGACCTTGTGCTCACAAACAGGGACAGTGTGATGGGGGTAACAGTGGGGGAGCACCTGGGGAACAGTGACCACCCAAAATCACAGAAAGAGCAGAACCAAACCACACAAAAACATGTATCCTGGATGTTAGGGGGACAGACTTTGGGAAAATGGGGAGATATTTGAATGAGGCATTAAAGGGAATGGGGCAGGAATCAGGGGTTGAGGAACAGTGGGCAGTATTTAAAATGGGGATTACAAGAGCAACAGAATTATACATTAAGCAGGTTAGCAAGAGGAAAAGGAATTGAAGACCATTATGGTTTTCCAAAGAGGTAGCAAAAAAAGTGAAAGCCAAAAAGATAGCATTCAGGCAACACAAAAAGACACAGGGAGAAGAGGATAGGGAGAAGTACCAGGAGAAGCAAAGGGAGGCAGGGAGGTCAGTAAGGGAAGCCAAAGCTCAGACAGAAGAACACATTGCAAAATCAGTGGGTAGAGGGGACAAAACCTTTTACAGGTACATAACTGAAAAAAGAAAGGAAAAGGGAGGGATAGTGAGACTGAAGGGGGAGGATGGGGGCCGCGTGGAGGATGACAACAGTAAAGCTGACATATTGAACAGGAACTTCTGCTCAGTCTTTACTGAGGAAAAGGAGGGTAATGGATTTGAAGGGAGTACAAGGGGTGAGAATGGTGCAGAAATGGACCCAAGTCCCTTTACACGAGAAAGGGTCCTGGAGGAACTGGAAGTAATAAGAGTTGATAAAGCAATGGGGCTAGATGGGGTGCACCCCAGGGTCCTTAAAGAACTAAGAGAGGTAGTGGCTGAACCTCTGGCTATCCTGGTTAGCCAATCACTGGAAACAGGGGAGGTACCCAAAGACTGGAGGACAGCAGATGTAGTCCCCTTATACAAAAGTGGGAACAAAGAGGAAGCGGGGAACTACAGATCAGTCAGCCTCACTTCTGTAGTGGGGAAGATCATGGAAGCACTACTGAAGGAGAGATTGGTGGAACATCTGGTTGTCAATGGACTACAGGACCCAAGGCAGCATGGTTTCACCAGTGGGAGGTCATGTCAGACTAACCTTGTTGAATTTTATGACTGGGTGACTATGGAGGTGGATCAGGGGAAGGTAGTGGACATGGCCTATCTGGACTTCAGCAAGGCCTTTGACACTGTGCCACATAGAAGACTATTACTCAAACTGGGGAATATGGGTGTGGGTAGGACAGTAGTGTGGTGGGTAGGTAACTGGCTGGGTGGCAGGACACAGAGGGTGGTGGTAAATGGCTGTCACTCCACAGAGGGAAAAGTGACCAGTGGGGTACCACAGCGATCAGTGCTGGGACCGGTCCTATTCAACATCTTCATCAGTGACATTGCGCAGGACCTAGAAGGCAGAATTTCACTGTTCGCTGATGACACAAAGCTCTGTAACAGAGTAGACACACCAGAGGGTGTAGACAGAATGAGAAAGGACCTGCAGAAACTTGAAGAATGGTCAGGGGTTTGGCAGTTGAAATTCAATGCAAAGAAGTGCAAGATAATGCATATGGGGCACAAAAACCCTGGCACAATATATCAGTTCAGGGGTGAGGAAATAGCATGCACCAAACAGGAAAGGGATCTTGGGGTTATCATCTCTGATGACCTCAAGGTAGGGAAACAGTGTGACAAGGCAGCAGGTAAAACAAATAGGATGCTGGGATGCATAGGCAGGGGCGTCACCAACAGGAAAAGGGAGGTCATATTTCCACTATACAAGACACTAGTGAGGCCCCATTTGGAGTACAGTGTACAGTTCTGGAGACCTTACCTACGTAAGGACATAGACAGGGTAGAGAAGGTTCAGAGGAGGGCAACAAAGATGGTGCATGGATTGCATCACAAGTCTTATGAGGACAGGTTGAAGGAACTGAACATGTACTCCCTGGAGGAGAGGAGGAGAGGGATATAATAGAGACATACAAGTATCTTACAGGGAGGAACAGGTGCAGGAATACACCTTTAAGCGAAAAGATGTTCCAGGACTAGAGGCATGGGATGAAGTTGGAGGAAGGACGATTCAGAGGAAATGGAGGAAGAATTTCTTCACAGAATGGGTGGTGGACAAGTGGAACACCCTGCCAGAGGAAGTGATGGGGGCTGAAACAATCACGGGATTTAAGAATGCATGGGATAGACATAAAGGAATTCTGGAGGTCAGGGGTAAGGGGCAACAGACTTCTAGGAAAATATAAACTGAACTTACAAGCTCAAATGGGCAGACTGGGTGGGCCATAGGCCCTTATCTACCAACACTGTCTATGTATCTATGTATCTATGTAAACCCTGGAACAGAAGAATGAGATAAGGGATATGATACAGGCCTTTAAATACCTCACTGGGGTAAATAAGGTACAGGAAGGAAGTATTTTTCAGAACAAACAGTACTCAAGAACAAGGGGACATGCCATGAAGCTGGAGATGGGGTAGATTCGGGAGAAATGTTAGAAAGTACTTCACAGAAAGAGTGGTGGACTCTTGGAACAGCCTTCCAGCGGAGGTGGTAGGGGCAAAACAGTGGTGGATTCAAGAAGGCATGGGATAAGCACAAGAGAATTATAGTGGAAAGGAAAGGGGGAGGGAGAAAAAGCTGTAGATCGGGTACCGTCTGCAATTATAATGTAGGAAAGGAGACATGGGCAGACTGGATGGGCCAAGCGGTCCTCAACTGCTGTGAATTCTATGTTTCTGTGTTTTTATTAACTTTCCTAGCTTCTTTGCCGAAGCACACTATTTGGTACCCAGGAACAAGGTTGCGATATTGTTCTGCCCCAGTGGTTGGACTTGTTACTAAGTAACAGAACATGTAACAAGTCCAGTTGTACAGAAACATGGCTTCAGTTTATCACTTAAAGGTCAAGTGTCTATGGTGGTCTTCGCTGCTACACAGGTTATCTCCGGGGACAACTGCTGCTGATAATGAGTAAATTCCGGTATTATTTGGCACTGTCCTCAGTGAGATTTCTCAAGCAGGAAAAAAAGTTCTCAGTCTCACTCTCCTCTTCTGGAGTGACGTCTTCTGCTCAATGAGCTGGAACCCTGAAATGTAACAAGTGATCCACATGTATGTGAACAAGGTGATGTGCTGCACAGACTCCATAGGTCAAAGATTCACATTTTTCAGTCACCACCCCAGGAATCCAAAGACATTTGGGATGCCTGTAGTGTGAACCATCACCCTCTCCCCAGGATGAAGATACAAACTGTCTCAGTTGACTTGTCATGACCCCTGTTGCAGTTGATGGTTTGCCACAGTATTGGACAAGTTCAACTGGAGTAATGCCAAATAGGTATATGGTTCATGACTGAGGAACTGGTGTTTTCTCTGTGGTGATGTGAGGAGTGTTTCTGCAAGTAAACAAGAAATGAGCCAACCTTTGAGTTGTAGGTATTGTCTGAGAATCTTGTTTGGTTCCAGCTTTCTTGATTGTTTGTACAGCTCATTCGGCTGCACTGTTAGATGCTGGATTATAAGGCGGAGTCAAAATGTGTTTGATCCCATTCCACTTTAAGAACAGTTTAAACTCTTAGGAAGTTGTTCAACACTAACTCCTGTAGCAGTCCATATAATGCAAAGTAGTGTTGCTCATGCTCAGATAGTATCCTAGAAATTAGGATACCAACAGATACGTCCCATTTGGCCAGATAGTTGCTGTGTTAGGATAGTAATACTATCTGACCATGGATCCTACTGTCTAGGATCCAGCTCTGATCCTAACTATCTGATCCAGGATCCCTGGATCCTAACTAGGATCCATCACTATCTGACCCCGGATCCTAACTATCTGATCCAAGATCCCTGGATCTGACCTAATATCCATCACTATCTGATCCTGGATTCCAACTATCTGACCTAGGATCCCTGGATCCTAACTAGAATCCATCGCTATCTGACCCCGGATCCTAACTATTTGACCTAGGATCCCTGGATCCTAACTAGGATCCATCACTGTCTGACCCTGGATCCTACATCTGTCTTTGGTAGGATTTCTAGTGGGAACCAAGGTAGGATACCAGCACTATCTGACAGATAGTGGCAGGATCCACAAAAGCACTATCTGAGCAAAACTAATGCAAAGATTTGTCATAGAATAACGGTCCTTTCTGTAATTGTCACTTGCACTGGAAGTACTTTGATCCATTAAGAGTGGACATTGATTACCACTAAGAAATGCTGGTTGCCTACTTCTGCATAGTCCACATGAATGTGTTCCAAAGAGGTAATGCCCCGGCACCAGAGATGCAGACGTGCAGCTGCAGGTTGGTTGTGCACTTCAGCACAAGATGCACATTGGCTGACAGGATGCTAGATATCTAGATCAAGTTCCGGTCATCAGAGGTATCACAGGGCCAATGCCTTCATGGCAAAGCTGCAACTTCACTAGTGAATCTGCATGACTTTGCTTGCCAAAATTGTCACAGATTTACAACGTCACTGATTAATTTGCAAAACGAAGTTTGCCAACTTCGCACATCTCTAGCTAAGGATGATGGTCAGATGCTCAACATTAATAACTAAACCCTGCAAAAGCCAGTGATTCTAAGCAATTTTACAGATGATTTGGTACCTTCCACTTAACCTTTTGAACCAGCAATGGGAAGCTGGGTCTTGAGTGTTGAGAGCTGGTGTCTGCAATTGGGCATTCTAATGTTTACTTGTTTATGTTTGGTATAAATTTGGAGAGCACCAACATGTGCTCCATATAGTCAGCCACTGTGCTACGAACTTGTGCTTGGCCATTAGAGTCACCAGCAGTTGTCATGGGCCCTATATTGTTGGGTCTTGACTTGGCCCCAGCTCACTCTGACTTGCCTTTGTGGCATCTCCTTGACTAGACATGCTGCTACCAGCAGAATTATTGACTGTTTCTCATCCTCAGATTCCCCATAATATTCATTTTCTGTGTTTTGGCACTGGAATTTATGGTGGTGCAACAACCAACCAACCTGCTAGGTTTCCTACCCACTGAAACACTTCATGCACTATGGCTGTCCTGACCCTGTTCCTGTCACTCAGCACAAGCAGCTCCTTTACAACATGCTCCATTTTGGACTTTGGTGGCAGTGGTTCATCTGGCTACTGGATTGTGGCTGCCTTGCTGCTCATCCAGGCAGCTTGCTGTGACACTGGCATCAGTATTATGCTGGTGACTCATCTCTTACTGCAAAGAATGGATCCTCCTACTTTAGCTTGGCATCAGCTGTTGAGTGTGAGTGCATGGTCCTTTTCTGTGCAGATAACCTCCTCCATAGTAAGCCCACCTCGACATTGTACAACTGCCTTGTTTGTGTATGGTTACTCATACATAATCTTTTATAGTGTATGAGCAACCACATGTGGCACTACTTGATCCCCCAAACAGGTCTCTTAGAAACAAATGCTTATTTTGGCAGCTGTTTTGTTCTGTTCCATCGCACCACTTACTTCCTCACCATGTGGCCTGCTCAATTGTGCATGCGCAACCACGTTCAATGTTGTTGTGCTGCACCAGTGACATACTCAGTGCAGCACAACAACATCATGATGCACTGAGTGCAGCACAGCAGTGCTGTTCCAGGCATGGATTTCCATGTGGAACAGTGTTCCCCCATACACTGTGATAAACTGGTACATCTGATGAGGCTGGAGATGCTAAAATAAAGGAATAATGCATGACAGGGTGTGTGTCGTGTTGGGATAACACCACGCCTGGGGGGGTTGGGCACGAGACCACAGGCCGAGTGCGTCCAATGCCCCAGGCGTGGCGTTATCCCAAATGACACACATTCTGGAGTGCATTATTCCTATTATACAATGGCTCATTGTTATAAAGAATAAAAAAAAATAATTTTAAAGATGTTTTGTGTGGAAACATATTTTTTGTTTTTGAGAGAAGATGAAACAATCAAGCTGAAGCTCAGTGAAACAATCAACCAGATACTCATCTACATGGGTTCACAGTGCTGAGACTAGACCTGTGGCGACATGCTGGGATAACGCCATGGATCCAGCCCCAAGCTGACCAATCACAGTCCAAGATTCTTTCTTGCCATTGTATAATAAAGCTTTGGCCATCGTAAGGTATGGCCCCAGTATCAATTCTCAAGTACAACTGTCTAATTTAATGGTACAGCAAAGTGTTCTACTGTGGAATTGAAGAAAGAAATAAAATAATTAAGAGTTATTGAATTACCTGGAACGTAACCTGAATAATTTGGCATTAGCCCACTTTCAAGTTTATAAATGACCCTGCCTTGTCGGTTCTGGACATAATCTTCCATTTTCCCAGATGTCTTTGACATTTCCATAATGATTCCAGACTTCAGGGATTTAGTCTTCTGTGGGTTAGCAGTAGAAATGGGTCTGAGAGCTGTCCCTGGTTGCATGAACTAAGGCCATTGAAAACAATATAATTAATAATTGTCTTACCACCACTGTTTGTAAACAATAATCACTCTTATTGTACCACCTGATAACCTATTGTTTGGTAAGTAACCTGTGTATGTTATTGCATTGTTATCATCCTGAATATGCTTGTTGTTCCCATCAACCCCTTGACGTAGAACCTTTGTAAATGAGCCTCTGGCTCAAAAGTACTTGTAATCCAAGATCTCAGTAAATAAATAAATATGTTAAACCATCAATAGTTAGAAACCTAGAATCATTATAGTGTAATGGTGCATAGTTCTGTATCCGAAAACGCCTCCCTGTCAAACGGAACATAAACCTTGTTTTTGTTTTATTTACATTTTTAATGTATTAGAAATCTGGGCATGTGTGAAGTCTGTGTAGAACCTCAAGTGTTTTATTCTGTGTGTTTTGAAATAGTCCTATTTTTTCATATTTAGGGACCCTTGTTAATGTTGCCTTTTCCTACCCAATATTTAAACAATAAAACATGACAGACTGTGGTAGGATAATGGCACGTCTCGGTTGTGTTGTGAGTCACAAGGCATTGCCGAGTTCCTTCAACCACCTGAGAAATGCAGTTATCCCACCACAAAGCACACCATGGAGTGCCTTATTGCATTTATAAAATGGGTCCAAGATTTATTTTTGGAGTGCACGTGAAAAACGCAAAAAATAAAATAATATTAAATAATTTAATGATTTTTTTTAAATGTTCATCTTCACCAACAAATTCATCCCAATGTAGGCATGTCATCTCAGTTTCAAATATTATGTACAGCAAGATACATTTTTTTTAATTAGCCCTTAAACCCTCTTTTTCCCCATCCCACCCATTTACCAGTTTCCTGACCTTTCCTCCTTCTTTATATTATTTATTTCCTATTCCCCACCTTATTTCTTTACTACTGTATCATTCCTACATTCAGTCGATGGAATGCTTACTATGGAATACAATAAATAGAATAGTAGATGGGAGACAATCTGTAACAAGGCTTTGTTTCCATCGAGGTAGTTGGTGACCTTTTAGAGACCTCGAGAGCACAGCTCAAGAGGTCTCTCTTAGGGCACCAACTACTGAGATGGAAACACGGAACCTTGTTGTAGATGGTATCACATCTACTATTTTTTATAGTATATAGACAGCATCTGTTAGCAAACACTAGCAAATAATTCAAATGTACTTACTCAGTATTCCGTGGTGTATTCAGTTGGCATCCGGGGGGAAAAAAAAACAGTAACAGTAACATAACAGTTCACGTAACAGTTCATAAAAAAAAAAAAACAAACACATGAACTAAAGGCTATGAACAGCTGTCTACCAGCTTGTACGTCTAAACTTGTGGCAGCTGTGGGCTGTGTCATTTTGACAGCTCTTTTGGTAAAGTTTAGAAAAGGTGGTCGCATTTTGAAAGAGACAGACTTACTAGCAGCACAAGCTTGTGCCATCAGTTTGCTGTTGTACCATCGATCTGATGTCACATGGATGGTAAAACAACTATCTGACATCAGAACTATGGTACAACATGGTTTTATCGGTTGCCGATTTCTATGAACAGTTGCTGATTATATACTACAATTCAAATCTGTGCTCCATTCTACTGGCACAATGTTCGCCTGCACAATCACACAATGGCTGGGACAAAAACAAGTTTCACACCTTGACATGTTTATTAATACTCCAGCAATACATGTTGTATGTTAATTCCACTTCTGAGACCACTATAACATTTGTAAGAGTGGTCTCGCATGCATTTTTTGAGCATGAGAACCACAAACCCATGGTAAGAACTGTGAGAGTATTCTCCACAGTGGTATGCATATATTATTGTGCAAGGTCACTTAGTAATATAGTATTTTTTTTTTTGCAGTTAGTCTGTTTATTAAGAGTTTTATCACCTGTACAAAGGCAATAAACAAGAACAGTAACAGCTTAAAACTGAGATGAGAACACAAAAAGGTAAACACAAAACATATGGGATCCAGTGTATAACAGGTACTGTAAATATACGGGCCCAGATATTCAAAAGGGTTGCACGTGGCGCAACAGTGTTGCACCATGCACAACCCACTGATGCACCTCGGTGCAATATTCAAATGTGGATTGTGCCTGGCACTAATCCAGATGCGCCGGAGCGCATCAGTAATGTATGCGGCGCAGGAGGGGGGGCATGCCCATGCATACTCCGCACATCCCAATATTCAGCCCGGGATATGCTGAGTCCATGAATGCACAATCCTACTTGCACTGCACACAGGTGAGCCAAAAAAAAAAGGAACAATGGCTGGCCACCCACAGGTGAGCTGCCGTAATGCACGGTGCAACACGGCAGCTGCCACCTGTGGATGGCCACCTGAGCTCCGGCTGCACCTCCGTGGCGGCACCCCCCCCATCCCCGATCATGGGCATCTGTTTAGATTAATAACGTCCTATCTCCCTGGTGGTCCAGTGGACAGCTGTCAGCCCGATCACGGGATTAAGTATACAAAAACAAAGTCCAATATCCCTGGTGGTCCAGTGCACCACTGTCAGCCCGATCGTGGGCTTAAGTATACAAAAACAAAGTCCTATATCCCTGGTGGTCCAGTGGACTGCTTGCAGCCTGATCGCTGGCTTAAGTATACAAAAATTATGTCCAATAACCCTGGTGGTCCAGTGGACTGCTCGCAGCTCAATCGCAGGCATTTGTAATAACAAAATAATGTCCAAGAATCCTGGTGGTCTAGTGGACTGCTTGCAGCTCAATCATGGCATTGTATTATTAATTAAGTCAATATCCTGGTGGTCCAGCGGGCTAACTCCCTCACTCGCTTACTGAGTTCACTGCCCGCTCTCCCGATCATGCTGGGTGGCAGCACCCCACCCACCTGCAGCCCGCCCGACTGACACCATAGGCAGAGCTGTCGCCCGCTGGTCCACAGCGTGAGCCAATGGGCTCTGCAGCTCAGCCAGTGCAGCATTTCCAGATATGTGAATGGATCCATTCACATATCTGGAATGTGTAGTAGGTATGGGCTGTAGCCCATTGGCTCATGTTGTGACAAATGGGTATACAGCCCTTACCTACGGTGCTGGTCGGTGGGCAGCGGGCAGGGCGGTGGGTGCTGCCGCCCGCCGCTGACCGGGGAGCGGTGGTGGGGCTCAGTGGGTGGGTGGGGAGGAGTACCGCTGACCACCAGGCATATTGGACTTAATTTAATAATACAAATGCCCATGACCAGGCTGCGAGTGGTCCACTGGACCACCAGGGTTATTGGACATTATTTAATTATTACAAATGCCTGCAATCAGGCTGCGAGCGGTCCACTGGACCACCAGGGTTATTGGACATTATTTAATTATTACAAATGCCTGCAATCAGGCTGCGAGCGGTCCACTGGACCACCAGGGTTATTGGACATTATTTTTGTATACTTAAGCCCGCGATCGGGCTGACAGTGGTACACTGGACCACCAGGGATATAGGACATGATTTATTATATACTTAAGCCCGTGATCGGGCGTGTAGCAGTCCACTAGACCACCAGGGATATGGGACATTTTTAACTCTCTGTATGCCCGCGAGCGGGCAGAGGGGTGCAGTGCCGCGCTCTGCAGGGGGCATGGGTCCCCGACGGCTGCTGCCTGGCAGGGCGCCAGGTGCAAGTTGCCGGGGATCTGTGCACCTGCATGCAAATGGGGCCATAATGACATGCAAATGGCCCCATTTGTGCCTCCTTACATAATGGCCCCATTTGCATGTGCACTTTTGAATATTGCGGTTGTGCGTATAGTGCAGGGAACTTCACAAAGATCTCCTGGCCCACTCTGGCTACTCTTGCGCTGGTGCAGTGCCACTGCACCATGTGCACTGCGGGTGGCCAGAGTGTGATATTCAATGATGCTGTGCCATGGTGCAGCTCTGTTGAATATCACCCAGGCAACGCCCCTGCACAGCCAAGTTGTGCTGCGCCCAGGCTTGTGCCACAGCCTGGGTCAGTTTGAATATCTGGGCCCTAGTATTTAAATAAGGCATGATAGTGAGACTGCAGAAAGCAACATCATTTTATGAAAGCTATATTAGCCAGACAAGATAGGTGTGTCAGGGGTATTGTCTAATTACAAAATTGTGGAAGAAGGTAAAACAGAGTTTGTTGGGGGGGCATGGAGAGAAGAGCAAATCCTTGCCATCTCTCACCTGAAAACAAGGATTCAACTGGTAAAGTAGTGATGTAAGGTAGGGAACCCATGTAAAACAAAAGGCATGTGGGGATCCTTTTGCTACTGAAGGTATTCTGGTCACTGCCTGGTGCCACTCTGAGATGGTAGGCACCATTTGGGGTTGCCAGTGTTGAAGTATCAGGTGTTTCACAGTGACACCTATCGCTACCAGCCAGTGGAGGGATAGGGGGTCAAGTGGAAGTCCAGGGGTGGGAGGCCCAATAGCTAGAGTGAGGGAGAGTATGGTAGGACAGGCCACAACACTGTGGCACAGTCATCACGTACCTGTCACCAGAATGGTTATAAACTAGGGCATGTCCACAGAATACAGAGAAGATTTCCTCCTGAACTCTGGCAGTGCCAACACTGATCATGAGGGAGCAAACCCAGGGACTGAAGTTAAGTGGGTGTGTGGTACCATTAGTGGAGTACCTTGTGCTGTATCAGTAAACTACAGCTATCAGTACATGCTGAATACTCTATCCTCCGGCATGAGCTCCAAGCCTCCTCAGAGATCAAGATACCCAAAGTAGATTCCCCAGATTCCCACTTGCTACAGGCCTCTGTAGACTGGTCTGGAATAGCATCTCTAATATAGCTGTAAATCCTGCAAGCCCTGCCTAAGAAGCATGGCTCGGGAGAAGCAGAGGGGAAGCTGGACATGGGTTAGGAGACCCAGGGGTACAGCTGAACAGCAGGGATACTGTACTGTGCTACTGAGCTGTAGAAACAGCCAAATGTCTGACTAAGGAATCCCAAAGATTTGCTAGGTCCCTGAAATGTGTTCATGTGGAACATGCCAGGCTAAAAAGGTCCTGCACCAACAGATTCCTTTCTCCTTTACCTGCCTACCATCAGAAAAGGGTTGCCCCAGAGTGGAGCCATTCACGTATGCGGTGCCCTCATCATTTTGGACAGTGTTCTCCACATAATGCAAGAGGCTGCAAGCATGTGCCATGCCATCAAATGGGTGGGGAGAGGGGAGTACAGGTATGCTGCTGGCGAGTTGGATGCACAGAGGTCTGTCTCCATTTGCAAGTACAGAGGGGAGGAAAGGGAAACTGACTGAAGCCATAGTGCTTGTTTGCACACATAGAAAAGACAAATAGAACCCAGGGAACTAAGGAAGGTTCCACCCTCTACGCTAATGCAAACAAAATTTGGGGTGACTGAAGTGAGGTGTTTTTTTTCTCCCAGAGGAAGTTGCCCAAAAGAGCATCAATTCTGGCAAACCACTGCTTAGTAATCAGAGTAGAGGGCCGGCCCAGTGGTGCAGCGGTAGATGTACCGCTTGTGATGCCAGTGACTCGGGTTTGGAAGTGAGCTCAGTTTGTTGGAGGGCCAGCCAGAGGTGAGGTGGGGAATTGAGCACCCAGAGGGCTGATCTCCTCCCCCAGGGAGGGTGGGCTGCAAGTCTTGCTGCAGTAATGTCAACTGGGTGACCACAGGTGGAGGTGCGCACGGAGCAGCAGAATGAAGGGAGGGGAGGACATTGGCTGAGGTCTGGAGCAGTGGCACGTCTTGGACTGCCCCTGTCTCCTTGACTTCCTAGTGAGCCACTGTCATCTTGGAAAGAGACACCAGTAAGCAGGGAAAACCACCACAGATGTGCCACAAGATGGGCCCTAGTGCCTCACCCACTCGACCATTATCTGGGGGGGAAGCTCCGCTGGACCACCCGACACAATGGAATTGGCTGGGGGCCATCTGGAGGTCCCCTTCATACCTTGCCTGGGGGTTATCCATGGTAGGAAGGGGGATGGTCCTTGGAAGCAGCCACGGGATGCCTGGCAGAGCCTTGCAGGACACCTAGGAAGTCCCTGACAAGAGGCACAGCTATGGTGATGAGGGGGCTTACAAATAGCAAGCTAAAAAAAAAAAAAAAAAGAAAGAAATCAGAGTAGGAAGCCTACCTGTCAGCACAGCAGTTGTGCTATCATATGATGCTGGAACCCAAGTTAAGGAAACAGTTGGGTCATCGGGGCCAGTGGGGGGAAGGGCTGTCAAGCATCCCAGAGGATGCTTTCTTCTGGGGATTGAGGGTAGCCAGCTCTACTCCTATACTGCCAGTTGGGTGACTCAGGTGGCAGTGCAGCTGGAGTAGCTCATGGGTTGGAGGACACTGATGGATGTTGCACCATGCACGCTTGTGTGCCTGCATGCTTGGTACGCCCTTGTGTCGATGTCCTGGGGAATGGGGAAAAAAAATTGAAATCACACAGGGTGGCATAATGAAGCTGACCTGCCTGCAGGCCCTGCACCTGGCTATTTGGGCACTGCCTCCCATGATGAAATCCTTGTGCAGTGGAGGTATAGGGGGCCCCACCACCCCCACCAGAGGGTGGAAACTCTGGAGGAACACTGGAAGGTCAGGTAAGACCTGGGGGACATGGTGCTATCCAGAGAGAAGGGGGCCAAACAAATCCTCAGAGTAGGGAGTTGAGAAAGACAGTGCAGCAGTTAAGGAGTCATGATCATCTTGATAGTTGCAATCTTCCTGGCCATGGAATGAAACAACCATTTCCAGTGGTCACACTCATCTTGTCCTGTATACACCGAAGAAGGGGACAAAGGTTGGCAGTACATAACTTCTTTGGATCTGGGGTGACATGAATCACCAACTATTTAAATGAAATAGGGGATCACGTAAGGCCTACAGAGGAAAAAAGGGGTCTGAGAGCACTTGGCGTTCTGTGGAAGGACATCTGTTTTGGTAGCATTAACCCTCAGGCCTGAGAGATTTGCAAATAGATGAAGAATTGCTAATATTGGACGAATGCTGCTAGGTCATTAGAGAACAGGACTACTATATCATCAGCATATAACATCGTCTTATATGCTTTAGACTAGAGATAGGCAAACCGGTCTGGCAAAAATCCAAACCGACCCGAACAAGCTGAAATGTTCAAAAACTAACAGCTTCCAAACATTTTCGGCTGTTTGGATCAGTTCAGAATAGACACACACCCCCAGTTTTCCTTTTCTTTGGTGTCTAGCAGACCCCCCTTCCTATCCGTAATCAATCCCCTGTAAGTAAATAAACAAATATAGTCCTAAAGCTTCCTTTTGGATCTGTGGACCAGAACCCCACTCCCTATCCCCGATCCCTTTTGATTAAATTAAATAACTAAGTGTCCCCAAATTATTATTGTTCCCTGGTGTCTAATGGACCCCCAAACCCACCACCCTGGCAGGTACTGCTCCCACTCTGCTTCCCCACTCCGACCCTGAGTGGGCACTGGCAGAGCCCTCCCTCTCTGCCACAGCCGGCTGCCCACCTGACTGAGCTGATAATGAATGAGCATGTACTTGTAAAAGATAAGCTCATTCATTGACAACTCAGCTCCAGTAATCAGAGTAGAGGGCTGCCCCATTGGTGCAGTGGTAGATGTACCACTTGTGATGCCAGCGACTCGGGTTTGGTAGCGAGCTCAGTTTTCTGGAGGGCCAGCCGGAGGTGGTGTGGGTAATTGAGCACCCAGAGGGCTGATCTCCTCCTCTGGGGAGGGTGGGCTGCAAGTCCCACTGCAATAATGCTACCTGGGTGACCATAGGTGGAGGAGCACATGGGGCAGCAGAATGAAGGGAGGGGAGGACATTGGCTGAGGTCTGAAGCAGTGGCACATCTTGGGCTGCCCCTGTCTCCTTGTCTTCCTAGTAAGTCACTGTCATCTTGGAAAGGGACACCAGTAAGCAGGAAAACCCCCACAGCTGAGCCAGAAGATGGACCCCAGCGCCTCACCCACTCGACCAGGATCCAGGGGCGAAGCTCCGCTGGACCGCCTGACACGATGGAATTGTCTGGGGGGTGATCTGGAGGTCCCCTTCATACATCACCTGTGGGTTATCCATGGTAGGATGGGGGTTGGTCCCCAGAGGCAGCCACGGGATGCGTGGTGGAGCCTTGCAGGACACCTAGGAAGTCCCTGACAAGAGGCACAGCTGTGGTGATGAGGGGGCTTAGAAATAGCAAGATAAAAAAAAAAAAAGAAAGAAATCAGAGTAGGAAGCCTGCCTGTCAGCACAGCAGTTGTACTATTATATGATGCTGGAACCCAAGTTAAGGAAACAGTTGGCGCATCAGGGCCGGTGGGGGGGGTGTGTGTGTCAAGAATTCTAGAAGATGCTCTCCTCTTCTGGGGAGGGAAGGTAGCCAGCTCTACTCCTATACTGCCAGTTGGGTGACCACAGGTGGCAGTGCAACTGGAGTAGCTCATGGGTTGGAGGACACTGATGGATGTTGCACCATGCACGCTTGTGTGCATGCATGCTTGGTACACCCTTGTGTCGATGTCCTGGGGAATGGGGAAAAAAAATTGAAATCACACAGGGTGGCTTAATGAAGCTGACCTGCCTGCAGGCCCTGCACCTGGCTAGTTGGGCACTGCCTCCCATGATGAAATCCTTGTGCAGTGGAGGTATAGGGGGCCCCACCACCCCCACCAGAGGGTGGAAACTCTGGAGGAACACTGGAAGGTCAGGTAAGACCTGGGGGACATGGTGCTATCCAGAGAGAAGGGGGCAAAACAAATCCTCAGAGTAGGGAGTTGAGAAAGACAGTGCAGCAGTTAAGGAGTCATGATCATCTTGATAGCTGCAATCTTCCTGGCCAGGGAATGAAACAACTATTTCCAGTGGTTGCACTCATCTTGTCCTGTATACACCGAAGAAGGGGAGAAAGATTGGCAGCACGTAACTTCTTCAGATCTGGGGTGACATGAATCACCAAGTATTTAAATGAAATAGGGGATCATGTAAGGCCTACAGAGGAAAAAAGGGGTCTGAGAGCACTTGGCGTTCTGCAGAAGGACATCTGTTTTGGTAGCATTAACCCTCTGGCCTGAGAGATTCACAAACAGATGAAGAATTGCTAATATTGGATGAATGCTGCTAGGTCATTAGAGAGCAGTGCTAGTATGTCATCAGCATATAACATCGTCTTATATGCTTTAGACTAGAGATAGGCAAACTGGTTTGGCAAAAATCCGAACCGACCCAAACAAGCTGAAATGTTCGGAAACTAACAGCTTCCAAACATTTTCGGCTGTTTGGATCAGTTCAGAATATACACCCACCCCCAGTTTTCCTTTTCTTTGGTGTCCAGTGGACCCCCCCCCATCCACAATCAATCCCCTGTAAGTAAACAAAAAAATACAGTCCTAAAGCTTCCTTTTGAATCTGTGGACCAGGACCCCCCTCCCTAGCCCTGATCCCTTTTGATAAAATTAAATAACTGAGTTTCCTCAAATTATTATTGTTCCTCGGTGTCCTAGTGGACCCCCAAGCCCCCCACCCTGGCGGGTTCTGCTCCCACCCTGCTTCTCCACCCTCACCCTGAGTGGGCAACTGGCACAGCACTCCCTCTCTGCCATAGTTGGCTACCCAACCAGTTGAACTGACAATGAATAAGCACATACTTGTACAAGTAGTGCATGCTCATTCACTGACAGCCATCCAGCTCTGCTCATTCCCTGAGGTCCTCTCGGGTGTAGCAGAGATGAGCAGAGGGCAGTTTCAGTCACCGCAAGGGAGGAAGGTATTTTACTTACATGGGATTGATCGGGTATAGGGAGGGGAAGGTCCGCTTGACACCAGAGAAAAGTGGGAAAACAAAAAAACAAAAGCTGCATATTATTCTAAAAGATCTGGATAAGGCTCGGATAAGCATCCAAACCTTTTTTCCTTATCCAAGCCTTTTAGAACCCTATTTAGACCCGAACTGAGTGCCCTGTAAACAGGGGTGCTCCCAGATCATTATGGGAACAGGATTCAATGACCGTGACAAACAACAGGGGAGAAAGGGGTACCCCTGTCTGGTGCCTTTACAAAACTGAAAGGGAGAGGAGAGGACATTGTTTGTGAGCAAAATGTAATAAACATTTACAATCTTTGCCCAAACAAGCCATGTTCCAGGGCAGCTGCATGTAAGACACTTTTCAGAATAAAAGTATCTCTCACCTGTAAAAGGCTCGAAAGCTGTCCTCAATCTGCAACAAAGTAAATTTGTCACAGCACACATAAATTAGACTATTGCAGTTAGTCACAAATGACAGACATACTTTATTAGCACAGAGCATTAGTAACCTTCAGAGCAGAGCGGTATCATCCCCCCAAATCTACAAATGCCAAAATGTGACACAAATCACTGTTTTCCTAGCCATGAAAGATCACGTTTTGATTACTGATTTGGTGATGAGGAGAACTGCAGCTTTGCCTGTGCCTTTTCTTTGTAGGGGTTTTTAGGTGTGTGGTTGGTGTAGTGGAGAATGTAGAAGGGACAAGGGGGCCTACAGCATTCATGATAAAAAAAAATTTCCTTTTACTTGGAAGATTGTACCTGGAGTCACATCGCAAAATGTGGTCAGGTAACAGTTTAAATAGAGTTTCAGTTTTCAACAAAAAATTACAACTCTACATCAGAACAACTCAGTTATTGTAAACTAAAGTTCTCTAACATATTAATTTTCAGTTTGTTACTCCTAAACGCATTGCATTAAAATACAATGGGCTGGATATTCAAAAGGGTTGCACCATGCACAATAGGGTTGCGCCTGCGCAAGTCTGAAATTGCGCCATTCTGCCATATTCAGCAGGAGGCAGTTGCACCCCCAAGGCAAGCTGAGCAACAGCGCAATGCAAATGAATGCATGCTGAACTGGAGGGGGAGGAACCATGCATAAACTGCACAGCCCGATATTCAGCGGGCTGTGCAGAGTTGTGCAGGTGCAACCCCCAACCTGCGCCTGCACAACTTTGAGCCAAAAAAAAGGAGTAAGTCGAGGGCCACCCACAGGTGAGCTGCCACATTGCAGGGCGCAACACAGCAGCTGCCACCTGTGGGTGGCCCTCAACCTACTCCCTGTGCCCCCCTGCAGCCCAATCGCGGGCATATAGTAACCCCCCTTCCCCCGACTGGCCCGATCGCGGGCAAAGTGACAAATAACACCCACCCCCCACCAGCCCGGTCGCGGGGAAGCAAAGGTAAACCCCCAAGGACATATCCCTGTGGTGGTCAGTGGACCCTTCCAGCCCAATCGCGGGCAGCAAAAGTGATTTAACCTCCACCCCAAGACCAAATCCCTGGTGGTCCAGTGGACCCTAAGCCCATCGTGGGCAGCAAAGGTGATTTAACCTCCCCCAAGACCATGGGGGAGGTTAAATCACTTTGCTGCCTACGATCGGGCTTAGCGTCCACTGGACCACCAGGATATGTTCTGAGGGTTGGAAACTTTGATGCCTGCAATCGGGTTCACAGTCCACTGGACCACCAGGGATATGTTCTGGGGTGGGATTTGTCCTGCCCGTGATCGGGCTGGTGGGGGGACATTTATCAATTATGCCCGCGATCGGGCTGGGGGGTTTATTTAACCTATGCCCGCGATCGGGCCAGTCAGGGGGAGGGGGGATTTTCACACTTTTGCCCGCGATCAGGCTGCAGGGGGTGTCAGTCCCCAATGGCTGCTGCCTGGCAGGGTGCCAGGCGCAAGTCCTCAGGGATCGGTGCACCTGCATGCTAATGGCATGCAAATGGGGCCATAAATAGATGCAAATGGCCCCCCCTGCACCTTGCATGACTTATGGCCCCATTTGCATGTCACCTTTTGAATATGGGAAATTTTCGCATGGCGCAACGGTATTGCGCCACCACAGCTTGAATGCTCCTCTGACCACTTGCGGTGGCTTAAGTTCCACTGCGCCATGCACAGTGGCTGTGGCAGGGGTGATATTCAGAGGTGCTCAATAGCGCAACTCCTTGAATATCACCCGCCACACCCCTGTGCAACTATTTTGTGCAGCGCAAGGGCTTGCGCCACTAAATAGCGCAGTTTGAATATCCAGCCCAATATATTTTCCTCCATCTGACCAAGTTGCTTATACTGTATCTGCCATGATGTTGTACTCCTCTGCTTATGTTAAGGTCCTGGTCTCACCCCACCTGGAGTTCCACATGCAGTTCTGGTACCTTCAAAACAATGCAGAAGTCAAGAGGTTAAAATGTAAGGCCAGTGAAATTAGGGTTGCTCAGAATCCATTTAATGGAACTGTATTTTTGGGATTCTGGTAACTGTTTAGGATTTAGGAGCTCTGGAATTGAAAACTGGAAATCCTAAATCCTAAAAATGATTAAATTTGGACTTGGAATCAGAATTCATTTCCAAAATCCAGTTCCAGAATTCAAAATCAGATTCTGATTGCATGCAAGAAGTGCAAACCAGTACTTGTTATCTGCTGAGATTTTTTGGATTTCTGATTTGGAATCAGATTTTCTGAAACCCTAAACAAATCCTATTGGAAAGGATTTCAGAATATTGGAGCAACCCAAGTTGAAATGATCAGGAATTATGCAGGATAAAAGCTTTGAGAAGAGGCTGGTGGCTTTTAATGTGTTCACCTTGGAGAAAAATAGACTGAGAGGTGACCTGACCTCAGTTCTCAGTAGACTTAGCGGTATCGATGTCATCAGCCAGGTACAGATGGTCGATCTGGTGTCCTCCAGCAGACTCAGTGGTATCAATGTCATCAGACAGGTGGAGATGTTAGATCTGGTGTCCTCCAGCAGGATGCAAGGATATGCCCTAAAACTCAGTGGTGCTAAATTCAGGGGTATCATTAAGAGGCACTTCCTCAGAGGGTAGTGAACCTATGGAACAGCCTTCTAGCAGAGACAGTGGACATCAAGTCAGTAGAGACCTTCAGGGTAAGTCTGGGTGAATTTCTGCATACCAAGGGAATCACTGGTACCCTGGGTAATAGAAAGGATAGGGAATCCCTATTGCACAGTTTAGAGAGTCATTCCTGCTTATGAAGCTGGGGGGGGGGGGCAATAGACATAGAGTCTCTTCTAACCTGAAATTACTGTGTTACTCTGTATGCTACTATATGGCTATGAATCACAATCTGTTACTATGGAAATGATGCTGATGTCACAAGCAGACTATGTAAGCAATAAAACACAACAAGGTGTGGTTTGTGCTGTAATTAATTACTTGCCCCAGATTGTTGTGAGGCACCTGGTGGCAGCCTTCTGCCACAAAGGGGCATGGTATTATTAAATACTAAATTGGATTTATTTACCAATCACCTGTCAATGCTGGAAAACAACATGGAAGTACTTGAGGACTAAGCTTGGGAGGGAGTACAAAACTTTTTCATACTGTAGAGCACACTGAAATTCAAGGTATAGAAGTTCAGCTTCATAATTCTTAAGGAGAAAAGACTGCAGAAACACTGCAATCTCAGCTTCCATTTCACAGGTCTGGTGATTGGCTCATGTGCAGGTGAAATTTAAGTAGGACTCCATCACTGGACCTTGAATGCTAGAGCCACTTGAAAACTACCCTTAAATGCATTGCCGGTAGTCATGTGCCCTTTGGGGAACTTGTTTGATGTTAATATGTCTTGATGCCAGACATGTTGCTTTCACAGAAATGCTGCACAGACAGCCTTTAAGATCAAAGTTGACAGAAGGAATTTTCTTTGTAAATCAAATACTACTAGATAAATAAAGCATTTAATTTTTGTTAAAACCAGGGACTCTTGTGATACCTTCTGTGTGCCACTTGATTCTTGGAATATCTTGGATGGGCTGTCTGATTCTTGATATATCTTGGCTACATCATCTGATTTGTGTGAAGCCCCATGTGGGGTATCTGGTTCTCTGAGTAATTTAGGTGGGGTTTTATGTCTTGCTGATGTCCATGGTGTGCTGTCAGAACTTGCCGATACCTTAGGCATATTTCTTAGCCTTGCTGAGGCTCCTGATGCCTGATCACTTAGTATAGCTTTGACTTCATCTATCGTCTGGATAGCTGCTGTAGTACGAGGATTGTTGTCATACGTGTAGTGCCTCAGAGCATAGTAGTATTTACCAGTTCTTGGATAGAAATACCCTAAAAGTAAATAAACACAATGAAAAGAGTTAGCTGGCACCACCAGTAGCTGATTATGTGTTGTAGTTATTGATACATGAGTTGAATTTGGAGTGCTATTGGGTTTGTGTGGTCGTATAGTAATTTGTGTGCATATGCAGTATATTTTACATGATACAATAACTCTCATTGGAAATGTGGAACTGAGAGAACAATATTTTTTGTGGTAATTTTGAGGTAAGTGCAAAAATGTTAAACATAAACTCTAGTTAGAGGATTCTGTGGTTTATAAGGAGCAGAGTGCAAGGGTTACTTTAGCAATACATAAATGTAGAAGAAAGAAAGGAAGTCCACAGCTCCTTTTATTTTAAGAACTAAATGGCCCTGGTTGCACTTCTTGTGAAATAATATTCGACTGACTCCTTTCATGTAAAATTTCATGTATGTTTATTCAGTCTGTCACAAATACCAAATCCCTTAGTCCTTTGTCAAAGAAAGTGACCTAAAAACAATAAAATAAGTGTTAAAATAAGTGTAAATGTGGTGTTACAGTAGGTAGGGAAGATGGGCAGACTAGGTGGTCCAAACTGTCCTTAACTGCTGACAATTTCTATGTAATCTGTGATATCTATATTTTGAAATGTATGCTTACTTCATATTTTTAAACTAGTAAGGTATTCATTAGAGGTGGAACCAGCCTGCATTAGCATAAAACATGGGTCTTTTTACAGTTCATTTCTACTTCAACATATTGTCTCTTGTATTTAGATAATACCTTTTGAGACAAAAAAAGGAAACATAAAAATAAATACAACGGTAGCCTTGATCTAACAGTTTGCTAAATCATACTCCTTCAAAACAAGTTCACCATTTGAGTGACTTGATATAATCATTGTCACTCACCTCAGTAGTTTTACTTAATCTCTTACTTCTCAAAGTTGAATGTAGGTATATTAATTTTGCATTCTGAAAGTGTTAAAATGTAGTACTAAGCAGCACAGACAAGTATGTGAATATAATTTCCCTCAAAGTGCTGTTAGTTAGTAATACAGATGCCCACTTAACATATTGTGTCAACTTTATCAGAGTTTTTGGTGGTGTTCTCAAATCACCATTCCTCCTGTTGTGTGAACACATCTCTTGCTGGGGAAAACAATGAGCAGCCAAGCAGCATTCTGATGTGCCTGCATCACAACGTCTCGCATCTTGATGCTGTTGCATCAAAAAAGTCACACAAGGGCATGATAGGCCACACTGTCCAATCCTACTTCTAGGAAACCACTCAGAATAATGCCTAGCATCAGAGAGCGCTTGGCGGCTCTCCCCACTGGGGAACATTACATGACCCTGTTGACTGTTGAAGTCACTTACATAAAGGACAAGTTAATTAGGGGCGGATATTTTCAGGGCATGATGTGGTCAGAGGATAGATAATAGACAGCCCAATGCAAACAATTACTACCACATTCATACCTACAGTACTTACTAAGGTCCCTATACAGAAATTGAAATATATATATATGTAGTAGTAGTAGTAGTAAAATGTTTATTTATACAGGATTAAGAAGAGCAGCTTCAAAACACCATTATGGCTACAAAAGCCCTCTTTACAAGGTGCACCTGTTTGATATCAGTTTAAACAACAGTTTCATATATAACAATACAATATCATAAAAGATACAACAAACAGGAAGCACATAAGATATAATTTTCTGGAGGCATCCTTATGAATATAATACTAAATCATCTGTTACATGAGCAGCGAAAACACAACTGCTTCATTGCAGTATTAAATTTAGTTACAGTCATGTCCTTTGTTTTGAAAACAGGTGAAAGTTTATTCCATGTTGTAGTGGCTTTATACTGGAAAGACATTGTTACAAATCTGTTTTTATTTTTCGAAACTACCAAGTCTCTCGCCCCTTTTTTTCGTAAATTAAATTGATGAGAGGGGCTAGTGAGTTTGTCTGCTAGGCCAGAAGGGGAACCAGACTTATATATTTTATGAACTAAATTCGTCCAGACTTTTTGTCTTCTAAGTTCTAAGGGAATCCAGTTTAAATTGAAGTACATAGAATGATAGTGGGTATCAAATTTACATCTTAATACAAACCTCGCTAATCTGTTGTAATGTGTCAAGCTTTTGAAGAAAATTTTTTATTTGCACTAAAATAAACTTGACACATATAATTAATCAATTGTATTATTAATTGATTTGATATAGTCGATCTATCTTTAGTGCTCAAACAGTTTGCTACTCTCCTCAGTGTGCCTATCCTTGAATGAACTTTTTTAACTAATCCATTTATATGTTGTTCAAAAGAAAGTTTTTGGTCTATGTGCACCCCTAAATACTTATATGATGAAACCTGGGTTAAGTTCCTGCCATTTACAGTACTGATTTGCAAGATGCCATCATTAGGATTTTTCCTGAAGGTGACTGTACCAAATAGCATGGTCTGGGTCTTTTTTGGTATTTAAAATAAGATTTAAAGAGGTGAACCAGTTTTGTAAAACACTAAAGTCTGATTGCAGCTTGGTTTCAACCTCTCTGGAATCTGATCCCACAGAAACCAGGACCATGTCATCGGCATAAAGCCTAATAAAAGTAGATTGTATTAGGCTAGGAAGTTCATTAATATAGATAATAAACAACAAGGGCCCTAACATGGACCCTTGCGGGACACCACAAGTCACTGGGAGGAGTTTAGAACACGTACCTTCCACCGCTACCAACTGTGATCTATTTTCTAGATATGAGTGGAACCAATTTAATGGTTCTTCTGCTAAACCTACTTGTTTCAACCTGTGTATCAGTACAGAATGATCAACCGGTTCGAAAGCCTTTGATAGGTCAATGAACACTGCACCCACAGATCTCGACTCCCAAGTTGGGTCGATAGTAGAGCTATAAAATCCATGAGTGCAGTGCCCATCAACATACCCCTCCTGAAACCTGATTGAAATTTATTAAATTTATTGTATTTTTCAAGGTAACTCATACGTTGGCTATGGACCAATATCTCCAACAATTTTGAAAGAGTTGATAATAGGGCAATTGTCCTATAATTTGCTGGCCCAAAGTCAGAGCCCCCTTTGTGTATAGGCACAATTTTGGCCAGTGTCCAGGAACCCAGAAAACTACCATCCAGCAAACTCTTGTTAAAAAGGTCAGTTAATGGTTGAGCCACCTTGAAAATGGAATTGTTCAGCAGTCTAATTTCAACATCATCAAGACCACTAGCCTTATTTGGTTATAACTAATTTATTTCTCTTATGACATATTTCTTGGCTATGATTTTAAATCTAAAGGCAGGGGCTTTTTTTTTTGGTCAGCTTGGGTGCCTTTGGTTTCAAATTTAAGACACCCTATTTTGTTATTTCTACTGAGTGTCCCAGATATTCAAACTGCGCCCAATTGTGGCGAAAGCTTAGCGCAACTCAACTTAGCTACGCAGAGGTGTGAACAACAATATTCAAAAGGAGCTGCGCCATGGCTCAGCAGCTTTGAATACACACCCTGGCCAGCCCTGCGTGCATGGCGCTGTGGCCAGAGTGGAGCATGGAGATGTGCTAGCTTAAGTTCCATTGCGCCATGCACAGCAACTACGATATTCAAAAGTTGACATGCAAATGGGGCCATAATGTGTGAAAGGTGCACATGGGGCCATTTGCATGTCATTATGGCCTCATTTGCATGCAGGTGCACCGATCCCCGATGACTTGCACCTGGCGCCCTGCCAGGAAGCAGCAGTCAGGGACTGATGCCCCCTGCAGCCCGATCACTGGCATTTGTTTAAAAAAAGCTCCCCGTCCTGTATCCCTGGTGGTCCAGTGGACTGCTCTCTGTCCGATCTCGGGCATCTGTAAAAGAAAAAAAAAGTCCTATATCCCTGGTGGTCTAGTGGACCACACTCCACCTGATTGTGGGCATCTGTAAAAAAAGATGTCCTATATCCCTAGTGGTCCAGTGGACCGCTCTCTGCCCGATAGTGGGCATCTGTAAAAAAAGACATCCTATATCCCTGGTGGTCCAGTGGACCTCTATCTGCCCAATCACGGGCATTTGTTGAAAGAAAGCTCCCCCTCCTATATCCCTGGTGGTCCAGTGGACCGCTCTCTGCCCAATCGTGGGCATCTGTAAAAAAGTCCCATATCCCTGGTGGTCTAGGGTACCCTCCTCCCATCCGCCCACTGAGCCCCACCACCCCGCCTCCCCCAGTCAGTGGGCGCAGCACCCCACCCGTCTGCTGCCCCATCGCCGCCGACCGATTCGGCAGGGCTGCATACCCATTGGTTCACAGCGTGAGCCAATGGGTGTGCAGCCCCTACTGTACTACACATTCCAGATAAGTGAATTCATTCATCTTACGAAGTGACGTGCCACCCATGGCTACCAAAATGTCAGTGTACGCCAATGATTTCTGGGGTGACACACTTTACACCAGACATGCAAGGCCTGTGCCAACCAATGATTTGAGACAGTCAGATATTACCTGTCTCATGTCTTTGCCACCAGTGACATAAGTAGGCACCTTGGACCAGCATGGGATATCTGTAGTATCCCAGATATCAGTACACTGTAAGTAGCAATACAACTGGGATTGTGCAGCTGCAGAAATCATCAGGACTGGATCATAGCCCTCTGACAGTACTCACGGCACAAACAGCTGTCTTAGCTGGTAATCTGACAATGATGTTCTGGAGGTCTCTTGACACCGAAGGCATGATGGGGACCGAAAAGGGCACATGTGATGCTCCGTATACACTGGGGTAGTGAAGGTGTACCCTTGGCATAGAGCAGCACCTAGGCATAGGGCAGTATGGGATTGCCTTGCATGCTGGCAGACTGGGTTAATGAACTTACTCCAATGTAAAAATTGGGGCAATAGTTGAGAGTGATGAACTGGTAAAAATGTTCCGGGGCAAAATTTCTAAAACAGAGGAGTGGTCAAAACAGCACAAACTACTCTTTAACATGCAAAACTGCAAACAAAATGCATATTGGAACCAGGAACAGGAGAGCAACATATTTCATGAATGGCACAGAAATACATGAGACTTTCAGTGAAAAAAGATCTGGGTATTATAACAAATAATAAGATGACACATGAAGAACGGTGCAGAGAAGCAGTCACCAGGTGTAACAGAATTATGGGTTGCATTACTAGGAATATAGGCAGCAGGGATAAAGATGTCATAGTACCCCTGTACAGCATCTTTGCCAGACTACATTTGCAGTGCTATGTGCAATACTGGCCACCTTACGCCAAGGGGAATATCAGGTTACTAGAAAGTGACCAGAGAAAGGCTACAAGGAAAATCAAAAATGTAGCAGTAAGCATTATGGGCAAAGGTTGAGGGATCTAAACCTCTGTTCACTAGAGTACAGAAGAATGAGGGGAGATTTGTGCATGGTTTATAGATCAATAAATAATAACGATCTAATGGAATGTGTTGGACTGGAAAGAGAGGAGATGGGATGGGAAAATAGGCATCATAGTTTACAACTAAAAAGAGCCCTATATAGAACAGAAAGGCATGCTAAATGGTTTAGCCAGAGAGTGATCTCAATATGGAACAGCCTACCTGGGAATGTGGCGATGAGTGATACTTTGGAGGTATTTAAATCAGCCCTAGACGTTGTTTATGGGGGACAGCAAATTTGTATGCCAGGAATAAACTGGGTAAGTCACATGGCCAATAGACTGTTGACCATGATACTGTGATAGGCCGGCAGGAGCAGAAGCTGATATGCATGGCTATTGGTATCTACCAGAATGCTCGTGTCTTCCTAGTAGGTGGCCTTGGTGTAGTGCTCCTGTCACAATGTCATAGGGTGCCGTAATAGTGGTGCCACCAGTGTCAGTTACATTGCAAGGGCATCTCATATGTCATGCAAGGGAGTGGGAACATCTTCACTGGCGGTGACATCTGCACATCGCCACCCATACCTGGTGGCCAGCTGAACACTCTTCCCCATCATGCCTCCATAAGGGAGCTCTGGCTGTTTCCATTGTCCAGGATACAGTCAGGGGCCAGTATTCTGTCCACTGGTTCACTGACTGCAGGAGGTCACAGCAAGTTCAGGGCTTCTATGCCTCATGTCTAGTGTACCACCACACGGATGTGCAGTATTCCTCCAACATGCTACATTCATCTTCCATGGTGTCTGTTGCTTCACAGCTGTGTATTTGCACCACTAGTGCTCCTAATGTTGTTGGTACTCTCTTGGTTTCCCTGGTTGCACTGATGGTTGGTAGCATCACACCCTACATCAAACCCCTCCCTTGCACCATCTGTTTGATATAAGGGACTGCTTGCAGCAGCTATGAAGACTTTGCCTCCGGGACCGGTTTGGTACCAAAATCTGGTGTAGGGTCACTGGTACACTGGGCTTTGCTGCAAGTTGTCTGTTGGACACATCTTGTGTTGCTCTATGGGCCCTTTGAAAATATATCCCCATATGTTTAAAAATGTCTAGCAACTGCTGAAGTTTCATCTCTTCCTCTTATGGAACTTGTTACAGTTACTTGTTACAGACAAACAAGCCACATCACAGACTAAATGAAGGATTCAACTGAACCAGTTTTTTTCCTAAAAATCTGGTGAAAAACAGAGACTAATAACTATGTGTAAAATATTGAATGTATATATTTCCTTTTCTGTATAGAGGTATTAGAAACATAGAAACATAGAATCTGACGGCAGATAAGGACTGCTTGGCCCACCTAGTCTGCTCATTTTCCTACCTAACAGATAAGCTGCGGATCCTAGTTAACCAACAGCTTACTTCCTCCTACCCCCCACTAGGACTGCCCTATATCTGTCCCATGCATCCTTGAATTCCCCCACTGTTCTTGACTCCATGACTTCCTCAGGAAGGCTGTTCCATGCATCCACAATCCTCTCCATGAAAAAATACTTCCTCACATTACATCTGAGCCGTCCCCCCTCTATCTTCAAATTGTGCCCCCTTGTTCTTGCACATATCTTTTTCTGAAAGATGCTACCCTCTTGGACTTTGTTGATTCCCTTGAGGTACTTGAAAGTTTCTATCATATCCCCTCTCTCCCTTCTTTCCTCAAGGGTATACATATTAAGCTCCTTTAGTCTTTCTCCGTATGTCTTCTGGTGCAGACCCTAGACCATTTTGGTTGCCCTCCTCTGGACAGCCTCCATTCTGTCTATGTCTTTGCAGAGATGGGGTCTCCAGAACTGCACACAGTACTGCAGATGTGGTCTCACCAACTGTCTGTACAGAGGGATAACAACTTCCTGTTTTCTACTATTGATGCCTCTTCCTATGCATCCCAGTATCCCCCCAGCCTTCCTTACTGCCTTCTCATATTGCTTGCCCACCTTTAGGTCATCTGATATAATTACCCCCAGGTCCCTTTCTATTTTTACTGTTGTCAGTATCTCACCCCCTATTGTGTGCTCTTCTCCTGGGTTTTTGTTTCCCATGTGCATTACCTTGCACTTCTTTGCATTGAATCTGAGCTGCCATACATTTGACCATTCCTCCAACCTTGCCAAGTCCCTTCTCATCCTTTCCACTCCATCTTGTGTATCAACTCTGTTGCAGATCTTTGTGTCTTCTGCAAAGAGACAAACTTTTCCTTCCAGTTCCTCTGCAATATCACTTATAAAGACATTAAAAAGGACCAGTCCCAGTACTGAACCCTGTGGTACCCCACTAGTAACCCTCCTTCTTCACTGTGTACTCCATTTACTACTATCCTTTGTGTCCTGTTGTCTAGCCAATTTTTTATCCAGGCTACCACCTTGGGGCCCACTCCAAGGCTGGCTAACGTGTGTATTAATCTTTTGTGTGGGACTGCATCAAATGCCTTTCTAAAATCTAGGTAGGCCATGTCCACAGCCCCTCCCTGGTCTACTACTTTGGTCACCCAGTCAAAGAAATCTATTAGATTCGTCTGACATGACCTTCCCATCGTGAATCCATGCTGCCTTGGGTCCTGTGCCCCACTGGCCTCTAGGTACTCAACAATTCTTTCCTTCAGAAGTGATTCCATCATTTTCCCTACCACTGAGGTCAAAGTAACTGGTCTGTAGTTTCCTGCCTATGTCCTGCTCCCACTTTTGTGAAGAGGAATCACATCTGCTCTCCTCCAGTCCTCAGGTACCACCCCATCCTCCCATGATTTGTTTAAGAGAGTAGTCAGCGGTGTCACTAGTTCTACCCTTAGTTCTTTTAGAATTCTTGGGTGAATCCCATCAGGCCCCATTGCATTGTCCACCTTCAATTTTATTAGTTCTTTCAGAACTCTCTCTCTCTCTCTTTCTTCTGTAAATGGACTGATATCGACCCCCATCTTCAGAGTGTTTCTCTTGTTTGGTTTAGGTACCTCCCCCTCCTCTTTCTTTGTGAATACTGAGCAGAAATATTCATTCATTATCCCTGCTTTTTCACTGTCCCCCTCTACCCACATTCCCTCCCCTTTATTAAGCCTCAGTATCCCTCCTTTGGTCTTTCTTCGCTCCCTAATATACCTATAAAAGGTCTTATCCCCCTTCTTAACAGAATTGGCTATCCTTTCCTCGGTTTTGGCCTTCACTATTCTGACTGCCTTCCCAGCCTCTTTCTGCTTTAACTGAAAAAGTTCTCTGTCCTGCTCCTTCTGTATTTCCTTGTATTTCCTGAATGCTATCCTTTTCTCCTTAACCTTCCCAGCCACCTCTTTTGAGAACTATAGCGGTTTTTTCCTTCGTTGTGTTTTATTTGATTTGCTTTACACAAAGGATTATTGCCTCTGTGATGGCTGTTTTAATTACTCTCCATTGTTCCTTCACCCCTCCTTCTTGCCTGTTTGCTAGTGCTTTTCTAAGGCACTCTCTCATTTTCCCAAAGTCAGCCCTCCTAAAGTCCAATACTCTTGCTTTTGTATGGCTTGATTGTATGGCTGTGTTTATCGTGAACCACACTGTTTGGCGGTCGCTTGTTCCCAGATGGTTACCCACCTTTAAATATGAGATTCTTTCTCCATCCCCATTTGAGAGTACCAGGTCTAAGATTACTCCCTCCCGAGTGAGTTCCAATACTAGCTGTCTGAGGTATGCCCCCTGTAGGGCATCAAGAATCACCCTGCTCTTGGATGTGCCTGCAGCAAAGGTGCTCCAGTTAACATCTGGCATATTCAGGTCCCCATCAACAATATCTCCCATTTGTCTACCATTCTAAGGAAGCCTTCTATCATTTCCTTGTCCATTCCCTCCCCCTGAGATGGGGGTCTGTATACAACCCGTCGCAGATTGTGGTGCCATTTCCTGTCTCCAGGGTGACCCAGAGTGCCTCATCTGCACCCTGTTTACTCTTTAGTTCTGTTGCTTTGATCCCTTCCTTTACATAGAGAGCTACTCCTCCTCCTATTTTACCCTCCCTGTCCCTCCTGTAGATTATGTATCCTGGTATGTTGACATCCCAGTCATGGTTCTCTGTGTACCATGTTTCTGAGGCTGCCACAATATCCAGGCAACCCTCTTCCATCTCTAATTCCATTAGTTAGTAAGTATGCATGCAGGTGGCAGTAATGATTCATATAGGACTGTTCACTGTCTAGCTTCTGACCACCACAACCCCTGGTGATACCCTCTTCTAAGAAACTCATTCTTTATATATTATAAATGACTTTAATTATCAACAGTAACACATAATGTTCCCCAGTAGGGAGAGCCACCAAGTGCCCTCTGGCATTAGATGTTAGTCTGAGTGGTTTCCTAGAAGTAGGACTGGGCAACACAGCCCATCAAAAACATGCATGACTGTTTTGATACTAATGCATCATGACACAAGATGTTGTGATGCAATCACAACAAAACACTGCTTGGCTACTCACTGTCTCTCTCAGCAGCAGACACGCTCACACTGCAGGAGGAATGGCAATTTGAGAATGCTACCAGAAACTCTGATAAATTTGAAACAATATGGTAAGCGGGTACCTTTATTACTAGCTAATAGCACTTTGAGGAAAATTATGTTCCCATACTTGCCTGTGTTACTTAATAGTGCATTTTAACACTTTTAGAATACAGGATTAATATACCTGCATTAAACGGAGAGAAATAAGAGATGAAGTAAACACACAGAACTTGAAGTTAGTGACAATGATTATATCATGTCACTGAAATGGTGAAACAGTTTCATTTATTTAAGTATTTATTTATTTAAAAGTTTGATAACCAGGAAAGGAGGTTTTGAAGGAGTGTAATTTAACAAACTGAACAAAGCTACCATTGTATTTATTTTAATATATCTTCTTTTTCAGTCTCAAAAGGTATTACATAAAATATAAGAGACAATATGTTGAAATGGAAATGAAGTGTAAAGGTACCCATGTTTTGTGTTAATGCAGGTTGGATCCGCCTCTAATGAATACTAACACTGTATATAACTAATTTAAAAATATGAAGCAATCATAAGTTACAAAATGTATGCTTTTTTAGGCCACTTTCTTTGACAAAGGGCTAAGATCCAAAACATTGTAATTTATTATTTGTAGCAAATATAATAAACACATATGAAATTTTACATGAAAGGAGCCTAGAATATTATTTCACAAAAGGTACAACCAGGAACATATATGTTGTTTTTTTTTTTCAAAATACAAGGAGCTGTGGACTTCCTTTCTGTTATTATTCTTTTATAATCAACTATATTAACTTATCTAATTGCTGATACTGTCTTGCATTATATACAAAGATACCTTAATGGAATGAGCCTATGGCTCAGTTGAATTTGTATAGACCTGTTCATTTTGAAATGAATAAAAACTACTACTACTACTACTACTACTACTACTACTACTACTACTACTACTACTACTACTATACTACTATTACTTTCTTTCTTCTAATTTTCTGCAGTGCCTGGCTTAAGTCATCCTCAAACTGTATTTAAAAGGAACCATGGTTCCAATTGGTGTAGTTCTCTGAACATGTTTTTGTACTATATTTTATGGAGTAATATTTAGTTATCAAATCCCTAAAATTAGTGTGACTCCATACATCACCTTTTTGGCATACTAATAAGAATCATAAAAAACTATGCTAATAAAACAGTGCTATGGTATGTTAAGATCGCTATGGAAACTACCCTTACAATTTTAATGGTGATCTGATGTGCATTCTCAGAGTATGAAAACTGCGCTACATAGGTGGGCAGTTCAGAAACCGCAAGAATGTATGTGAGACAAGTCATACAACTGTAACTGTTCTTTGTGGCAGTATTAATGTATAGTTGATTGAGGTTTATTAATTATATATTGCAAATTAAAAAAAAAGATTACAAGCAAGTTTGTTTCCATTGCACCTGTTTGTGTAAGAGATACTTTTCAGAATAGGAGTGTCTCTTGCAAAAGGGAAAGCACTTGGATTGGTTTAGAATACTCCCTTAATAAATATTTGTAACATTCCTCAATTCTTGCAAATCATTTCAAAGCTGTGATATAAAGAATACTGATGTTACTTTTGTTTGTATGCAATTTCTTTGTAAACTGTGTTGACAAACAAACTGTTTAATGCTGTATTGGTTCTAGTAAGAACAAATCCAGAACAAATGGTTTAATACCTTTTGTTGGACTAACAAGGATGTTACAAAAAGAACAAAGAGCTTTAGCTTTCAGATCAACAAGTCCTTCTAGGCTTCCAAAGAAGGACTTGTTGGTCAAAAAACTCTTTATTTTACTCATTGATGATCTAATAAAGGTATCAAACCATTTGTTCTGGATTTGTAAACTGTAACATTCTAGTTGTGAAAAAAATACTGTTTCACAATGTTAAAACAGAAATATTTACTAGCTGAAAAAAAACTGTTTATATATTTTTTTAGTGATGTCTCACAGCTACTTTAGAGGGAATACATAATGTATTGCAGTAAAATAATGCATTTATCACCTTTCTTGGGACGCCTCAGTGTATTTCACAGTCAGTGTGCTTTCCATACACTGGATCCAACAGTGTTTTACGACCATTCAATTTACAGCTGAGATGCTACATCTCAGTTTCAGTAGGGCCTTGCTTCTGCTTGGGACATCGTTGATGTCCCTCGGTGTCATTGGTCACGTCCTTTGATTTAATTTGTTTTAATTTAATTAGACAGCAAGGACTCATTTTTTGTTAACTCTTTTTTAGGCTTCTTTAATAAGACTGGGCAGAGGATAGTATAAGAGGAGACATCTTCTGAATATTTGCACATTTAAAAATGATTAATCATGCCTTACCCACATAAAGTATTACCAACTGAATGACTAATTGGTTGTTTCTGGTCTGTTGTTATTTGTTGTTATATGGATTTTATAAACAGTAAGGGCTCGATTCACCAAGCCTATGTGCTACTAACAAACACACAGGCAAATCTATGTCTTGTTGCCTTTTAAAGAAAGGCACCTCCTGTTCTGGAGGCCAAAATAGTCCCCACAGGAAATGCTGTCTCATGCCCAGCTCACTTCCTTGCTATGGGGGCTAGAAAAGTGGCTGGCAAGTACAGCATTCTTTTTAAAAAAGTTCTGGGCTAGGAGTGCAGACACATTCAATAGGTGGGGGGGGGGGCCTTTAAAATAGGACAGCTGTGGGAAGGCATATTTAAGCAATAACAACAGTGAAGCCAGTAATTCCTAAAGGATTAAAGACCGGTTAGGGGGATGAGTGGTCCATGGCACAGCTGAAAGTCATCTCCCTCTAACCAGTTGTTAATCCAAGAAAATGACCAACTTTAAGGTTGTTATTACAATGATGAGCCTAATTGCAATGACAGCTTTCATTTGTGCAGTTTGAATTTTACTTACATTAGGTTTCGGGTGGAGTGGCATGAGCTATGCTTGCCGCATAGCATCAGTTGGCAGCTGGATTGATTATGCCTAAGACATTAATGACTAAATTTGGAGTGTCAGCTGTGTCACTGCATGGATTCAGGAGTTTAAGCACTGTTCTGGTAGCCATGCAACCTCTTAGGATGGAGACTAGAAGGCTGTGGGTTCTAGCTCCAAACCTAAAACTTGGGATAAATCCCACTACTAACACTACAGTGCAGCATGGGGGGGGGGTCTGCACTCCTGAGGTGCCGTCATTCAGATGAGATGTTGAACCTACTGATGGCTGTTCAGGTGGACATTAAAGATCCCATGGCACTTCCCAAAAAGAGTAGGGATATTTTTATTAAAATAAAGAATGATACAAAAAAACAAGCATCATCAAAATATGTAAGGTACACCAAATAGATACAGAAAATCATCAAGAACATGACATTAATTAATAAGTGCTACAGAAAATAAACTGACTGGTGCTCACCTCCCCATTACCCTTCCCACTTGCAGTTTTGTCAAACTAATACACACATCTTCTGAGGTAATTTTGAAGATTCTGTAAATACACCTCATTACATTATATACAAGTCTGACCAGCATACTTTTTTGTTGTGTAGTCAGGGCACATGTTGCCTGCCACAAATAATATTTACAAACAGCAAAAATGTATTGTAAAGTAGAGAAGTAATACCTAGTCCAAACTCTTTAAGCAAGCATAGCACAACTTCATGATGGTGTAGAAAACAATGGTTCATTCCAGTTATTACCCAACTATTCTCCAAAGGCCACAGCATAGAGGCATGATATTAAAAAATTAAGCTGAGTTTCTAATACTCCCCCAGCAGGGAGGTCTTGGGTATACCCTTTCCCCAACACTTTTATGCTCTTTTGACTGTGTCTTTAACAGACATCTTACCACTTTTAACCAGGAGATATCCCATAAGTCATCATCATTATCGGCTGGACAGGCTTCTAATTGAATAGAAAAGGTTGAAACTATTATGTGGGCATACAGTTGTCAGCATGAGCTTTGGCTTCATTGGCTACTTGAAGCTTCCATTGTTTTATTTTGCTGAGGGCTATATAACTGTATCCTGGGATGACATGGACAATAGCCATACCCAATGCTTATAAATCACTCTATGCCCTTTCTGGCAACCAAGGGACCAACCGATCTTCTATAAAGGGATCCAAAATGTTTCCATATTTTGTAACATGGGTGTTACATTAAAAAACTGGAACATGGACATTAAAGAGGCAATTGGATTTAGCATTTCCAGCCCCCCCCCCACAGTTTTAATACTCTCATGGGCTATGTCACTTTTTAATTGCTTACACCTTCTTCCCCATATGACTTGGAAGAATAGGCTGAACATTTGTGCTTTTAACTGTTCTGGTAAAGGGCACGTGCAAAAAGAAAACAAGGGAGCAGTACTGAATGTATTAAGAAACACATTTTCCCTTTTCTATAGTGGCCTTGTTTTCCACAGTGCAAGCTTAGCCTCTGCCTTTCTTATACATGAGATCCAGTTATCCTGGGCTATATTCCCTTACCAGATTGTATCCCTAAAATCTTAACAGGGTCCTTGCTTACCATTATACCAGCTATAGACATGGCTGACTCTTAGTCCTCTGGTAGCCCAGTATATGTTCCCGTACATATATTATAATTTATTTTGGACCCTAAAATTGAAGCAAAGGTCTAAAAAACTTCCTGTGCAGGATTCAAACACTCTGAATCCTTTATGACAACACATAAATCATCAGCATATGCCATAGTCTTCATTTCTGGCATATCAGGGAGGAGCTGAACCCCTCTCACTGCCCTAATATTCTGTAGCAAACCAATTAAAGGGTTCAGGGAGAAAATAAAGAGCAGAGGGCTCAGGGGGCATCTGTGATGCAACCCTCTCTTACGTCTTCAACGTCTGACCCACCCTGAGCCTACCCAGCTTATTAATCAATCTTCTATGTGGAACAGTATCGAAAGCTTTGCTTAAGTCAAGGTAGGCAACATCAACTGCTCCCCCTTGGTCCACCACTCTGGTTACCCAGTCAAAGAAATCTATGATATTAGTTCGACAGGACCTTCCTTTTGTAAACCCATGCTGTCTTGGATCCTGTGCTCCTATGGATTCCAGGTATTGTACTATCCTTTCCTTAAGGGATGTCTCCATAATCTTGCCCATGACTGTGGTAAGACAGACTGGTCTGTAGTTCCCTGCCTCCTTCCTGCTACCACTCTTGTGGAGGGGGATCACATGAGCCCTTCTCCAGTCTTCTGGGACCTTTCCTGCGCTCAGAGACTCACTAAACAGTTCTGCTAATGGCTCTGCTAGTTCCACCCTTTGCTCCTTTAGTTCCCTGGGATGTATGCCATCAGGTCCCATTGCCTTGTCCACCCTGAGCTTATCAAGCTCCTGTAGGACTCTTTCTTTTGGGCAGGGACTAGTGCACATCTCCCTTCCCACTGTGTCCATGGTGCTGAGCTGTGGGCCCTGCCCTACTTCCTCTTCAGTAAATACTGAGCAGAAGTATCTATTTAGGATAAACGCTTTTACATGGTCCTCCTCCTCTTCACATGCCCACTTATCCCCTTTGATCTTAGCAATACCCCCTCTGGACTTTCTCCTTTCACTAATGTATCTATAGAAAGTCGTGTCACCTTCTTTTCCTGTTTGTGCTAGTGTTTCCTCAGTCTGGGCCTTTGCCTGCCTTACTGCCTTCCCTGCTCCCCTTAGGGAAGTTTGGTATGCCTCCCTATCTTCATCCTGGTGCGTTCCCTTATATTTCCTGAAGGCCAGCCTTTTGGCTCTGACCTTTTCTGCTACTGTGTTTGAGAACCAAAGTCGTTTCCTTCTTCTTTTGCACTTCCTTTTCTCAGTAACACAATGGGATGTTGCTTCAAGAATTGCATTTTTAATGTTTTCCAACTTTGCCTGTACCCCCTCACCTGCATTTCTTTTTGCCAGGGCTAGCTTAACTCTGTTGGCCATCTTATCAAAGTCAGCTCCTCTGAAGTCCCACATTTTTGCCTTGGAATGGGATGATTTTGTTCTAGTGGCCAAATTGAACCATACCATGTGATGGTCACTGGCACCCAGGTGACCTTCTACCTAGAGATCTGTGATCCTTTCCCTGTTAGTCAGTACTAGATCTAGGATAGCCCTGTCTCTTGTGGGTTGTTGTACCAGTTGTTTGAGTCCCTCCTCCTGCAGGGAATCCACCATGTATCTAGCTCTGGCAGATGTCCCTGCTGGTATTGATCAATCTGTATCTGGCATGCTGAAGTCTCCCATTATCATAACCTCCCCTTTAGCTGTCATGTTTTGTATATCTTGTAACAATAATGTGTCTATATCCTCCCCCTGATCTGGAGGCCTGTACACAACCCCAGTTTGTATGGCTGTCCCATTTCCTGTTTCCAGGGTGACCCACAGTTTTTCTGGCTCCTTGTGTGTATTCTGAATTTCTGTAGCTTTGATATTTTCATTGACATAAAGAGCCACTGCACACCCCCCCCCCCCGTTTTTGCACCTAGGTCTCTTCTGAACAGTACATAGCCAGGTACTGAAGTGTCCCAAGTGTGGTTACTGGTAAACCATGTCTCGCTAATGGCTACTATGTCCAGTTTAGCCTCTATCATTATTGCCTGCAGGTCTGGGATCTTGTTTCCCAGACTGCAAGCATTTGTGTACATGATTTTCCATTGGCCAGATTTCGGTGTGTTAGTTGTTGGGCAAGGTCCGGCGTTTCCCCTATGCATCGTATGGGAAGCCGGTACCCTCTTAAGACTGCAAAATTTAAACACATGGCCAGCTGGATTTTCTTGGGTCATAATGTGCTGTGCTAGGGCACTATTTGATTGAACTGTTAGTGTAATCCTGTTCTGTGCTTTTGTTTCTATTTCAGCAGTATTTTGGGCATTTGGAAAGTGAACAATATACGTGGGGATAACACAGAAGTGAAGACAGGGAACTGATTTCCATGTGTAATAAATATTGGCTCTAATGGATGTATCAGAAAGAGAGAAAAAAAATATCCTATTCTACTTATTGCATTACCTCAACCCACATATGCATGTTATGAATTTAAACTAAATTAGAAGGGTTTTTTCATGGTCAGCACTTTACATTACACGAAATGCACTGTCACTTTAAATGTGTTCACATAACTAGACCGATGACTGCTGACATCGGGGACTCCTGATGATGCAGTACCTCAGTGAAACTGGCAGAGTCTTCTTGTGCTGTGTCTAGGTAGCCACAAGGTAGTCATTGCACTGTTTTGCACTTGCACTTTACGGAATCAAGCATTTTTCTACTACTGGAAGTCTGGTGCGGCTTTTGTTTGCTGCCCTGTTGCTCTGTTTTTGGCTGAGCATGGACTATAGAGGAGGAGGAGGAGGAGGAACACTACATTCTGGATTCTCTACCCTTTGTAAAGATAGCCCAGGGCCTTCCCTGACAACTGAACTGTAATCCTGCTACCTTAACCATGTTACTCAAGTATACTGAATCACAGAATATCTTGTTTGTCCTGCCCTCTCTGTCTTGAAGCGAAAGCCCACAGTTAAAATTAACCCCACAATAACCAGCCTAGTAATATGCATATTTATCTGTTTTATTTATTTATATACAACTTTGGTTACTGGTTAGATACACTGATCCAAAGGATTGTTTTCAGGCATGACCCAGGCCACCTGAGTGGCACAGCAGTGACAAGGAATACATACATACATAAAGATTATTTACAATGAATACAGTTAGTACAGTACATGAAATACTGGTTGAAATGAGAAAAAAGCTACTTTACAAATCAACTTAGGATGAGTTGACTACACAACAATGAAATAAGGAATACAAACATGCAATACATACAGACATGATAATTATCAACTGTACAATGCAAGATAAACAATTTACAAGGAGTCCAGTCAGTACAGTACATGAAATATTGGTTGAAATGAGAAATAATCAACTTAAGAAATGCAACTAAATAGAGTTGACAGGTCCATTGAAATGGAAAAACCAACTAGACGACAGTCAAAGGCATAGGTAGCAAAATAAGGTGTCCGTTAGTGGTTACCCACAGTTCTGTACCTTGACCACCCCACTGGCCTGGCGACCACTGAAGCATAGATGCAGAGGAAGATAAAGGCACAAGGGCAGCAGAAAAATGAGAGAAAGGAGGGTACAGCTGACGGGGAGGAGGGGGGCTACCTGGGCGAACAGTTACAGTGAAATTCCCCAAGGAGTCAGGTTTTGAAACTGGATTTGAAGCAAGGTGAGAGGAGGTTGATCTGAGAGATGAGGGTAGATTGTTCCACATTGTTGTCACAGAAGGGGCTGTGACACACAATGCTTTACTTCCCATACAACTAGCAGCCCTAGGAACTTCAAGGGTGGGGACAGTCGAGGAACAAAAAGTCCTAGAAGAATGTCTAATCTTGAGGAGTGAGGAGAGAGGGGACACATCTCCAGTCCTGAGGGTGCTGTCAGTGATGCAGCCAAAGGAAAAGTCAAAGCGACCTTGAAGCGGTAACCAGCTGAGGGACTGGTAGAGGTTTCAGTGATGGGCAAAGAACGGGGCATGTAGGGCAAATCGGCAGATATTGTTGTGAACAGATGTGAGTTGAGATTGGAGGCCTTGGACTCACATCGGAGGTGTGAGTATATGGGAGTGCAGTAATTAAGGGTGGGAAGGAGATTTCTATAGCGATAGCCAGGTGGGCCTCCTTAGACAAGTAGTGTTTGATACGATAGGCCGCCCCTAGTTTCTGATTCACTATGACTACATATAGGTGAATCTGTTGAAGTCTGCCTTGGTCTGGGGAACATATACATTAATTAAGTGGAAACTTTTTCCCTTATAATCCAGATTACTTAATAATGCTCCCCCAGGTTCGAGCTCCACCGATTTGGTAACCTTAAAGGTGGAACCTCTAAGCAGGTTACCCATGCCATCACAGCTGTCCAGCCTTTGGAACCAGAATGTAGTGCTGTGTAATCATAAACACATAACAGCTTTTAACTCAAATGTTCTTTTAATATGGGTATCCTCTAGAAAGACCATATTATTCTGCATAGTGTTTAGGATTGCCATAGAGGTTAGGCATTTCCTATAGGTCTTCATACTTTTTGCATTTAGAGGTACAGGTGTTAATATGGAGCTGATACACATACCTGATTTTAACTTAGGGGAGGGCATGTTACTTTATGTACAGTATCTGGGCTCTCGTTTACCTCTTACTTTTCTTAGCTACAGAGGTTACTTCATCCAAATCTGAGGAGGCATCTGTGATGGAAGATGAAATAAAGGATGCTTCTGGGTCACCCTCCTACCCCTCAACGTCAACCCATCTTTTTCAATGAATTAGGACTGTATATCGACTGTCAACTTTTATTTCTTCAGCTTTCAGGGACTTAGATTTAACCTTCCTTTGCCATTCCCTCTCTCTGGCAGTCACTGACTCCATCACATCTTCCACCGGGGGGGCATCACTTGACTGAAAGGGGAGGACTGTTCCATAGCATTCTGCTGTGAAACATGGAGCAGATGCTGTTGCATAGGTCTGTTATTTAATTCTGGCTTAGTGGGGACTTGTATTAGACCCACAGGTTTGTGGGAAAGACATTTTCCTATGGGTTCTGGGCCTGGGAAGGGGGAGGTTCTTGTGCAGTAGATTTTAACGTTTTAGTAGAGGGCCTGTCCCTTACATTTTTTAAGCCTCGTCTCTATTAACGTCTGTCTGACCAGATGCTCTGGCTGCTCCCCGAGCCTGGCCCTTGTTAATAAGGTGTTCTTGGCTTAACCCATCAGTTTCATTGTGTGAGACTCAGGGGCACTGCCAAATATGAGTGTCCCCGTTTCTCACACAAATTACATTTAAATGATTTGGACATCAGTAGCTAAAGTGTCCACACTCCAAGAATATGTTACAGTGATCAGTATCACAAGCTGAACTTCCATGGGAGCCAGATTTGTGACATGACTAGGGCTGACCAGCATAGACACAGGGGGATGGCAAGTCCCTGCATTCATCTGTCTAAGCTTAATTCAAAATTCAAAGTACTGAACCCTGTGGTATCCCACTAGTAACCCCCCTTTCTTCACTGTGGACTCCGTTTACTATTACCCTCTGCATGCTGTTGTCCAGCCAATGTTTTACTCAGGCTATCACCCTGGGACCCAGTCCCAAGCTGACTAATTTGTTTATTAATCTTTTGTATGGGACTGTGTCAAATGCCTTGCTAAAGTCTAGGTAGGCCATGTCCATAGCCCCTCCCTGGTCTACTACTTTGGTCACCCAGTGAAATAAATCGATTAGATTCATCTGACATGAACTTCCCACTGTGAATCCATGCTGCCTTGGGTCCTGTGCCCCACTAGCCTCTAGGTACTTAACAATTCTTTCCTTCAGAAGTGATTCCATCATTTTCCCTACCACTGAGGTCAAACTGACAGGTCTGTAGTTTCCTGCCTCTGTCTTATTCCCACTTTTGTGAAGGGGAATCACATCCACCCTCCTCCGATCCTCAGGTACCACACCATCCTCCCAAGATTTGTTAAAAAGGGTAGTCAGTGGTGTTATTAGTTCTCCCATTAGTTATTTTAGAATTCTGGGGTGAATCCCATTAGGCCTCATTGCTTTGTCCACCTTCAGTTTTAGGAGTTCTTTCAGAACCCTTTCTTCTGTGAAAGGACTGATATTGACCCCCCCCCCCCATCCAGAGTGCTTCTGTTGACTGGATTAGGTATGCATTCAGTATCCCTGCTTTTCCACTGTCCCTCTCTGCCCACTCGCCCTCCTCTTTATTCAACTTCAGTATCCCTCCCTTTGTCTTTCTTCGCTCCTTAATGTACCTATAAAAGGTTTTATCCCCATTCTTAACCAAGTTGGCTATCTTTTCCTTGGTTTGGGCCTTTGCTATTCTGACTGCCTTCCCCGCTTCCTTCTGCTTTAACTGGTACAGTTCTCTGTCATGGTCCTTTTGTGTTTCCTTATACTTCCTGAATGGGATCTTTTTCTCCCTAACTTCCTTGTCACCTCTTTTGAGAACCATAGTGTTTTTTTCTTTCATTTTGATTTGTTTATTTGTTTCACACAAAGGCTAGTTGCCTCTGTGATGGCAGTTTTGATGTTTCCGCATTGTTGCTCCACCCCTCCTCTTTCTTGTTTGCTAGTGCTTTTCTGAGGCACTCTCCCATTTTGACAAAATCAGCCCTCCTGAAGTCCAGTACCTTCACTTTTCTATGGCTTGACTCTACAGCTGAGTTTATTGTGAACCACACTGTTTGGTGGTCACTTGTTCCCAGATGTCTACCTACTTCTAGATCTGAGATCCTCTCTCCATCCCCATTTGAGAGTACCAGGTCTAAGACTGGTGTGTTCCAACTCTAGCTGTCTGAGGCATGCCTCCGTTAGGGCATCGAGAATGGCCCTGCTCTTGTATGTGGCTGCAGCAAAGGTGCTCCAGTTAACATATGGCATATTCAGGTCCACCATCAGCATTATCTCCCCTTTCTGTGCCATCCTAAGGATGCCTTCTGTCATTTCCTTGTCCATTTCCTCCCCTGAGATGGGTTTCTGTATACAACCCCTGTGCCGATTGTGATGCCATTTCCATTCTCCAGGGTGACCCACAGTGCCTCCTCTCCTCCCTCTTTACCCTTTAGTTCCGTTTTTTGTATATATTTCTGTTTTATTTATTTCTCCTCCCCATTATTTATTACTAAGGACATTTGCATGAATATATGATCTTTATCCCTTAGAGTTCCTTTAGAGTCCTTCTGCCTCTGTAACTTACTCTCTACTTCAATTCATAATCCTCTGTTGTGACATCACAATCTGTTGCTGTGGGAGTAACTGTGATATCATAAAGAGTGCTCTATGACTTCAGGTGGGGAGAAAGCAGTAGGAATAGATAAACTGTTCAGGAGCAAAGATCCTGTTTTCATACAAATGACCTCAGTAATAAATAATGGGGAGGAGGAATACAGCACTAATGGGAAATACAAGCTGGACTGTGTCTAATACTAGGTTGAGTTAAAGTTCTCCTGAACATGTCACCAGCACTTTTAGTCATTAATTACAAACATGGTTATAAAAGATGTTTTTTTACATATCAGAGGGAGTTACATATATACTCATTATTAGTACGAGGGTCTCAGAAATACATTTTTGTGGAAAATACATGTGGTGAAAATGTTTACCAATTAAATAATATTGCTACATTAAGTAATTTCATTTTAAAAGATGTACCATTTTTAATATTCATGTCATGGACTTGCCCAGTGTAGGTGCTCATGTCAGTTTGGCCATATGTCCGATTCAATAGGTGCCTGGAAGCATACACATCCCATCCTTGTTGAGTCTGGGTAAGAGTTAGACGAGATGACTTAGGCTGCCCTGGCTCATAGGTGAGTAACCTCAATGTTGCATTTCCGTAGGTTTCTCCTATCTGACTTCGGAGCTTTGGAACAAAACCACCATATCTATTCCAAAAAATAAAGGCAATCATCAAAGGAATATTAAAATCACCTCATGGGATATAATGAACTGCATTACTCATATAGCTTACAAAGGTGAGTGAGTTTATTTGTTAAAGATACTTTGACATGACATTATACAGTAATTCAGCCAGCTTATGTAGAATGAGTCTCTGCCCAAGAGTGGTTTAGAGGGCCAAAAAAGAAAAGCATAAAAAAAAGAAACATTTGATATTATCCTGCGGTTTATAAACCTAGAGCAAAGGGTTACAACAGAATAGTGTTCTACAATTTTTTATTTCACCAAATGCATGAAATCAAGGAATTTTGCATAGAAACGTTTAGAGTGGGAATAGATGAATGGTCCATATTGTCCATGCCGAGTTTGATGTTAAAGGAATAATGCATGACAGGGTGTGTGTTGTGCTGGGATAACGCCACACCTGGGGGGTGGGGGTGGGCACGAGGCCACAGGCTGAGTGCGTCCAATGCCCCAGATGTGGCGTTATCCCAAACGACACACACCCTGGAGTGCATTATTCCTATTATACAATGGCTTGTTGTTATATATAAAATAAAAAAAATATTGTAAAGAATGCCTTTATTAGTGTAGAAAAATATTTTTGTTTCTTAAGAGGAGATGCAAAAAAATAGATGCTCTATGTCCATGAGTTCATTTACATTGGTTCACAGTGCAGAGACTGGACCTGTGGCATTGTGCTGGGATAACACCATGGGTCCAGCCCCAGACTGACCAATCACAGTTCAAGATTCTTTCTTGCCATTGTATAATATTGAATACTGCACTGTGCTTACTTTAGTCTCTGTAAATACTGTTTCCCTACTCCCTTCCCCAGGATGCACCTGGAAAGGAGTTGATCCAGCTCAGTGTGCCATGCTGAACACATATTTTCAATGTATGAAAAATAAATAAAATTACCCTAGAGTCCTAATGACAGATATTCCCAGTCTAAAACTCACACATCCTAGCTTTGAAACTCTGGATACTATGTGCCCATTTGATTCAGTTCAAGTTAATGGTATTTTTGACTTTGGAATTGACTTTTTGTTTGTCATGTTCTAAAATGAAGTTTTCATATGAGTCCCGCACAGGGCAGACATAACAGACACATGTTCAGTCATACATACTTTTCTGTGCCTTGCTGCCTTGAGGGCAGAACAAAGTCCAGTATTTGAACATCTGAATTGGTTGCCTTATAGAAAAAAGGTCCATGCCATTACTTATGATTGCAGTTTTAAGATAAATGTATTTCAAGTGGATGAACATAAAAATAAGTAATTTGTCGCTGGCCCGGTGGCACAGAGGGCAGAGACATCCATGCCTCATCTGCCACCATGCCAGTGACCTGGGTTCAGTGATGAGCCCAGGCCACCCAAGGGTCAGCCGGAGAAGTACTGAGCATACCAAGGGATGCTTTCCTCCACTGGGGAGGGAGGGGTGTCTGCTCCACTGCAACATCACCACCTAGGTGACCATGGGTGGTGATGCAAGGCTGGAGCAGTAGTTCCAGGAGAGGGACACTCCTTGGCGGAAGGACTCCTAGCGCGTCTTCAACGTGGATGCATTCAAGCCATCATTCCCATGGAAAAGGGGAAGAACAGTGGGAAAACACTGGCGGCAGCAGGATGCTGCCCTGCAGAGCCTTGTAAACCCCAAACTACCTGCTGAGCACAGCAGACCACTTGATTAAGCATGGCACTGGAGGAGGTTAGAGGGGGTCACCCCAACAGCCCCTCCACAGGGTGCAATCTCTGGAGGAATTGGTGGCCCCAAAAGTAAGTCCCAGAGATGGTGTGTGATGGAGTTGGGGTACCATGTGGGCTGAAGGGGTACAACTGGAGGAGTAGGGGAGAAACAAATAAGTAATTTCAATAATTATCAAATGTCTAGTAACTGAAGTCAGCACATATACTTTTGGACTAATCAGTTTTGATAGGGATGTGACTGAATGGTGGTGGAGAGGACATCTCCTTGAATCAGAAACATAGACACCTAGAAAATAACTGCAGAAAAGGACCAATGGTCCATCCAGTCTGCCCATGATGCCCTATGAGACCTTGTGTCTATACAGAGTTTTAACCCACACTATACACCCTCATGCTGCCCATCTTGCTGCTACCATGCTAAGTAACTACTAAGCCTGTCACTCTGTCCCAGACATGCTTAAACCATTAATAGTTCAGGCACCCACCACAACACTGGGCAGACTGTTCCAGGGCTCAGTCTTCCTCTCTGTAAAATAAAATTTCCTCACATTCCTCCTGAACCCCCTGCCAGTTTCTACTAATGTCTCCTGTGTTCTTGATCTGCTATTCCTGCTGAATAGTTACTCAAGTTCACCTTGTTCATTCCTTTCAGGAACTTGAAGGCCTCTGTCATATCTCCCCTCTCATGTCTGACCTCCAGTGAGTACATGTTCAGTGCCTTAAGCCGATTCATATAAGATCTGCCCTGCTGGCTCTGAATCAGTCTGATCACCCTGGAGATAAGGGTGATAATTGGGAAGAGGCACTGCTCATGTATCCTATGCCCCTTGCTTGGCACGCTGCACCTTCATGAATGGCGTGGAGTGCAGGCATGCCCCCTGGGCACTCCCTTGGATCATCTGTGCAGATAGCAGCACTAATGGCTGGAAGATTGATCACAAATGGGGTGCGGGCCACTTTAGTGCATGCTGCAGGTGGCTGTGGGACCCCCAATGTGTGGCTTTCCATCTTTGGGTTTCCTATGCACCGTGGATACGTGGTGTATGGGAATTTCAAATATTCGTACATAGGGCCCCATATGCCTAATAGCTGCTGCCAGCTGTTCATCAATTGTAAAGCACTTTGAGTTACTGTGTTCCTTTCCCTCACTCGATTTTTTTTACACTTTTCTTTGTATTGGCCCTCCCAAGCATTCATTAGCATTCATCCTCAATCTCACTTATTCTCTCTCCATTGGGATGATGTACTACAGGGGCCAGGTATGTACAAGAGGCACACAGCTATCCTGTGCACCTCCACACCCAAGGGCAGGAGCAGGGGACACACCATTCAGTACAGCTGGCCACCACAAATGCCTGATCATGGCTCTGCCCCCGGCACACTGGTGTGTTGGGGAGTGGATCCGTGGACATGGTCTGGCAGTGAATCCCCTGCTCTGCATGGAGCAGGGGAATGTGGGATGGTGCAATTCCTGAAAATTGTAATTGCTGGACAAGAGCCCCTAGCCCTCTCCACCTGACTGTAGGACTGGGGCTACATGGCAAGAGTCGTTGTTTTTCCAGCTGCGCCTAGGAGGTGATCATTGGGGGGGTGCACAACAGCTACAGTAGGGTCCTTGCCAAAGTAGCTTGTGTCCCCCCTTCATGAATTACATGGAGTGCAGGGAGACCCCCTTGGCACTGTCCCAGACTGTCCTCTCACATAGCAGCAGAGCTGGGGGATCAAGTGCAAAAGAGGTGCAAGCTCCATTAGTGCATGTTACAGGGGTTGGCAGGACCTCGATGCATGGTTTTCCATCTTTGAGTTGCCTATGTACCATGGATACATGTCACATAGCCATTTCAAATAGTCATGTATAGGGCCCCATATGCCCAATGGCTGCTGCCGGCTGTTCATTAATTGTAATTTGTAAAGCGCTTTGAGTTACTGTGTGTATGAAAGGTACTGCAGTATATAAAACCAAATTTCATGCCTTTCATTTCAAGATAAGTTGGAAATACAGTTGTCACTTTAAGTTAGGACATCTGGATGAGGATTAAAGAGTTAGGAGCATCCTAACTTGGGCACAGTCATAAGAAAATGTCTACAACTGCTGTAAGTTGCCTTCAGTTTCTTTATATAACTTCCCAAATCTAGACGTTATCTGGTGACAGGCACAACATTCACAGTTGATAATATTTAAATTATTTTCCAGTATAAAGGACATTTTTAAAGCACTTTATATTCAGAAACCATTTGTTATAATAAATAGTAAATGATTAATTATCTGTCTCAGTGTTGAAGGTTGGAGCTTTTGAAGGACAGGTGGAGTCAGATCCTGTTATAGTGTGCTGTGTCGGGATGCCTGGTACAGTTGCTGACTCATTCCCTCTGAGATGGCCTTTTTATATTAAGGTTGAGCAAAATAATATTTTAACCTCTACAAACACTATTGGAGGGAATGGCTTTTAAGGTGGACTTGTTTACAGATACCTAAAATGTTTTTCCTTTGTGAGTTAAAACATAATTGGCAACATTGTAAAACTGTTTTCGAACTATTAAGAAGAAAAACAATATAGTAATATGTTTGTGTTCAGGAACATAAAGCTTGAACAGTGAACTGAGTTTGGGGAAAGACTGCAGTATTATGAAGTTGCTGAGATTGCTGATGATACAAATTACTAGTGCTCCACCTTGTTAAATGTGGTGGTCTCTATTAATTATAAACTCATTCATAAGCTGGCAGTGCCAGCTAAAGTAAGCAGCAAAACAATTTTTGAATGGTAGCTGTACTACAAGAAATACACATTACTGAATAATCCATGGCCTTCTGCAATGGTGGAGAGATCAAGTTTAGCAGCAGGTTTTGGCTTGCAGAGAAATCTGCTCAGCTTCTGTAGCAGACCTCTGGCCAAACACTATGAATTGGCACCTCTTTGGATGAAATCCTTGGAGGTTGCTTGATACATGGCATCATAGATAACCAAATTCAGTAGAGGCTACTGCCTGGGATACCACTGGATTTTAAAGAATGTGATGAAAATTGCACAAGTATTTGAAGCAGAGCAGAGAGATCTGGGCACCTGTGAAGTCAGTACAAGCAGGCAGTCTACACAATATCGTGTATAGAGACTTTATTTTATTGAAAATAAAAAATGGCTAAACATACAGCTTGGCAGCCCACCAAACTACACCAATGCTTCATGCTGGAACAAATGCTTTTTCAAGTTGATAGTGCTACCTAAAGGAAGGATTTATATATCCAATACTTAATTTCAAACACCCAATGAGTTTAAAAAGACAGAGTCAGGTGGCACATCCCAAATACACAGCTCATAATCAAGGCCCCTGGAATTCTGCGGTTCTGCGGTTGCGGAATTTGCCGCAGAATTTGCATCTTGCCGCAGAATATATATAGTGCCGCAGAATTCATTGTTTTTGGTGAATTTTCATATAAATATACTGTTTTTCCATAGTGTCAGGCTTTCTTTCCCACCTCATTTATCCTGAAGCCCCTCCTCTATGCTCAGCATATGATGTCATCGATGACATCACATCATATTTAGCCAATGACAGGACTACATTCTGCCAGAGAAATGAATAAATCATGCCGCAGAAATCAGAAAATGCTGCCACAGAAGTCAAGGAGCCCTGCCGCAGAAATCAGAAAATTCTGCCGCAGAACACCAGGGGCCCTGCTCATAATACATACACACAATAACAGTGATAATAAGTACATAGATTGTGAAAGGATTTTGTATTATAGTGACTGGGTAGCACCACTATAGTTAAGGTTGGCTAGACTGTTTTATGTTAATCCTCTAACTTTGCACCTTAAAAGCTTCACCCCTGTTCAATAGAATTGCACAACATTTTGCATGTGTGGTCTGGGCAGAAAAGATATCATGATCTGGCAAGTTTAGTTGGGTTGGATGTGCAGATTCTGAGATCCAGTTAGTGCAATTTTCTGCTGTTTGTCATTGCCTATAGCCCAGATGGTTTGGAATTCTGTTTTTAAATTTTTAGGGTAGAAAGGGCTTGCCCTAAAATTATATCCTTCATTTGTTTGGGGAAAATATATTAATCCCGTCCCAAGTTATAAGTATTTCAAGTTTCGGTTCTGAGCATATTCATTAGGGTGTTTTGGATAAATGTTTGATACAAAAAAAGAATTTGGCCATGTGAAGCAGGATTCTTCTTGTGTGAGGGCAAAACTTTGTCTTTGTATTGCAGTCATCTTATTTCCATGTTTTAAAAAAAATGGTTTCAAAATCCATAAAAAGTATGCCCTGGAGACACTTAGAGGACTCTATGTTACAGGGACCCATTTAGGTTGATTCTGGACATACCTTTTAAAAGAAAATCATGAAATGTCTTTTTGGGACATGACAAAATTCTTCTTTCATGATCCAATTTTCTTGTTCTGTGAGGTTTAGGAAAGAGAAATAGGGCTGTATGGAAGAAGAATTGACTCTCACAAAAGAGGATTTTTACTTAGGTTTTTTTTTCACATTCTTCTTTCATGAGAAGGCATAAATCTCATGAAAGAGGATGCCTTCTCACAATTTTTTTCCTCATTCTTCTTTCATGAAAAGACATCTTCTTTTGTGAGCTCACGAAACTCTCACAAAAGAGGATGCCTTCTCATGAAAGAAAATTTTGGAGTAAGAGTTTTTTCACATTCTTCTTTCTTGAGAAAGCATCTTCTTTCTTGAGCTCATGAAAATCTCACAGAAGAGGATTTTGGTCTTAGTTTTTCCCACATTTCAATTCTAACAAGTCATAACTTTGTCAATCTTTGAAGTTAAGGGACACTATTTATATATGTCTTAATGAGTACTACAATACTAACATATAATGCCCCCCTCAAATTCATGGGGTATGCACAGCACCCCAAAATTACCTCTTAACTTCACCATGGTGCCAAATCCACAATTCAAGTTCAATGATAATCAAAAATGCACCACATGTGTATCACCTCAAAGTCTACAACCATAGCAAGTTTCAGACCAAACCGACACAAATTGACTAACGCCTAAAAAAAAAAAAAGCATTTTTCCTGTATAAAATTAGTCACCATGAGTTAAGATGAACACTTACTATAATTTTTCTTTGAAGTGTGCCTGACAAAAGAAAATTAGAATGAAGCAGATAAATCACTTTCCAGATTGGGCCAATTCCCTTAACCATAATCCAGCAACATATTTCTATCCCTAAGTCAAAAACATATTTCTTACCCTAACCCACCAACGTGTTTCTAACTCTATGTCAGGAACATATTTTTAACCCTAACCCAGCAACCAATTTCTTTTTTTTAGAACTTTATGTTCATTGATTTATTAGTGAACATACAGACATGTACCTGATGCGACATATATATATATATATATGTCGCATCAGGAACATGTCTGTATGTTCACTAACAAATCAATATATATGAGAAAAGATTGTGAAATACCAGTGAGGATGCCAGTCCTCTGATTACATACGGTTGTAAAATTGTACTATATCTTTAGGATGTGTCATAGAGTTGTAGTCAGACATATTTAATAATGTTGCCATAGTAAAAGACACAGTAGTTACTGCATTAATGAGCTCATGAGCCGCATGGAATTAAACAGATAAAATTAAGCAAATATTATCCAAGTTCTGTTTCCTATAACAGGAAAATGAGTATGTCCATGCATTAACAGGTGTTAAATAACCTATAAGTGGTTATATTCCTATAATTAGCTGCAGCTCCCATATTCCTACTGCAATATAAATCTAATCAAACAGGCATAAGAAAGAAAACAGAACTATGGCTAAGTCTCAAATTTATAGACAAGCAGCTTTAAACCCACGACTGCACTGCCTAATGAGTGCTGCATAGCAGAGTGAGCTCAAATAAACCGTGCCAGCAGAAAAAACTTGCTAACCATCTCCCCTGTACCACATAACCTTACAAGTTGAAGCAAGAGATTTTGTAATCCCCATGTGATGAGTCTAATAAACAAAATTGTCAGGTATGGTTAAAATTCAGATAAGGGGGAGATTTAACTTAATACAGTTAAAGAGTCCGACAGCAAACCTGAACTCTCTAATAGTCTCGTCAAGTATCCAAGTCTTCTTTGTCTTATGACTCTGGCAGGGGAGAGATTTTTCTCCTTCGAGAAGCAGGTGCATGCCATTGGGCCCACTTCAGAGCTTTGTTTGGGTCCATGAATAAGAACACCCACCCTTGGTGAACAATTTGCAACCTGGTTGGAAAAATCAGACCACGTGAAATGTTTGCCTGCTTCAGGATCATCTGGACCCCATCAAAATGGTTTCTCCTCTGTTGCATGGCATAACTTAAGTCAGGATATAGATGGACATGTTGACCCTCATAAAGTAATGTTAGTTTCTATCTTGCCAGCACAAGTATGTAGTCCCTGGTTCCCATACCATCAAGAACCACCACGATAGCTCTGGGGGCTTTGGGGTTATCTTGTCTTCCCCAATAAGCTGCCCTGTAAGCTTTTTGTAAGACAATATTTCGAGCTTGTAGGAGTTGTTTCAATTGTTGCTCCAGCCATTCCTTAATAGACAGCTGCAAGTAGTCACCTTCACTCCTTTCAGGCATGCCAATTACCCACAGGTTCAAGGAGCAAGCCTGATTCTCCAACATCTCTATGTGGGATTGTAGGTGGCAGTTTTTTTTAATGAGGTTACTTGTTGAGCCCATGGCCATGGCTGCTGGTTGCTTGGTCTCCAGAGATGCTGTTTGCAGCTGAGACATATCAGTCTCCAACGTAGAGACTCTGTTCATCAGAGTGTTGAATTTTTCTAACAAATTGGCAATGGAGGAAATCGAGGTATTTATTTTATGCCAAATGCTTTGTAGAGTTTCCACTCCCATTTCCTCAGGCGGAGATGCCACGAGGGTCTGTACAGACCAGATGGGCAGAGGGCTGCAAGCATTTTTGATTCTTGCTCCATCATGGTGTGACTTATCTTTCCTTGGATTCCCCATTTTACTTCCACAAGTGTTCCAATGTCCATTAAGTGCATTATTTCTGCTTCAAATGCCCATAAAATAACTTTTAAAATAAAAAGTTGAAGAGTTCATATCAGAACACCAGTTTTAAGTCTCCATCTTACTCGGGCTCCACAGCCCCCCACCCCCAGCAACCTATTTCTAACCCTATGCACCTAAGAAATACCAAATGAAAATAGACATAGAAAAAACATAAAAATAAAAAAAAATTAAAATTCCCATAGGACAACATTGCAACTGTAACAAGCCATAACTCTGTCAATCTTTGGAGTTAAGGGGCAATCTATATATAAAACATTTATCAGTGAGTACTACAGAGTGCAAGCAATTATACCTGACAGGGTGGGTAGTATTGGGCAATACTGGACTGCCCAGGGGTGTAATGAGGCCCATCACCACAGGTGGAGGGCCTTATAGCCCCTGGGAGGTAAAGTATTGCCCAATACCACCCACCCTGGAGGATATTATTGCACTTTTTAAGCAACTTTGAGGTAAAGTAGTCCCTCTACTAGTATACCTGCCAGTAGAGGGCACTGCAGCATTTGACAACTTTTTTTTTCCATTAGCAGTTATCTCAGTGATATCAGTTGTCCACCATCCCCCATCTGTTTTGTGGAAACAAAACAAATTTTATTCTTTATATGAAGCTCTCATCCTCCCTTCCTGCTCCATTCTCTTTTATCTGCATATGATTGCGATGGACTGTGCTCAGATCGGGCAGGCTGGGGAGAAGGAAGTGGAGATCACAGGCAGATTGTCAGTGACAGAATTATCATGACTGCGGTCAGGGGAGTGGAACAGTTAGTGACCAACGGTTGCAGAGGGTGCCATTAGAAGAGCACTGATTGCTGCAGTTACTGATCATGAAGATGGCAGGAAACAGCCTTAGCAGGCACTGAAATTGGGGGATGGAGCCAGCAGTTGTAAAGTTACAATGAATGGGGCTGGAGCTAGAGTGAGACAGAAAACCTGTGTTGAAGTAATGCTGAGCATGTGACCTGCTAGCATTGTTACTTGTAAATACAAAACTATTTGAAGTAAAACAAAATATCATAACATTTGGATAGTGTGTGCTGAATGATTTTTGGTGAAAACATGTTTTTATATTAAACCAGCTACCAGTAGTTGTACAAGGAGCATGGGGGGGAAGGGCAGTATAGAAACATAGAACACAGAAACATAGAAACATAGTCTTTGACGGCAGATAAGGACCACTTGGCCCACCCAGTCTGTCCATTTCCCTACCTAATGCATAAGCTGCAGATCCTAGTTAACCAACAGCCAACTTCCCCCCCCCACTAGAATTGCCTTATGTCTGTCCCATGAGTTCTTGAACTCCCCCACTGTTTTTGACTCCACGACTTCCTCAGGAAGGCTGTTCCATGCATCCACAACCCTCTCCATGAAAAAATACTTCCTCACATTACCTCTGAGCCATCCCCTCTCTATCTTCAAATTGTTCCCCCTTGTTCTTGCATATCTCTTTTTCTGAAAGGTGCTACCCTCTTGGACTTTGTTGATTCCCTTGAGATACTAGAAAGTTTTTATCATGTCCTCCTCCCTCCTTTCTTCGAGGGAATGAATATTAAGCTCCTTTAGTCTCTCTTCATATGTCTTCTGGCTCAGACCCTGCACCATTTTGGTAGCCCTCCTCTGGACAGCCTCCACCCTGTCTATGTCTTTGCGGAGAGGGGGTCTCCAGAACTGCACGTAGTACTCCAGATGGGGTCTCACCAACTGCCTGTACAGAGGTATAACAACTTCCTGTTTTCTACTGATGATGCCTCTCCCTGTGCATCACAATATCTCCCCAGCCCTCCTTAGTGCCTTCTCACGTTGCTTGCCCACCTTTAGGTCATCTGATATAGCTACCCCCAGTTCCCTTTCCATTTTTGTTGTTGTCAGTATGTCACCCCCCATTGTGTACTCTTCCCCTGGGTTTTTGTTTCCCAGGAGCATTACTTTGCACTTCTTTGGATTGAATTTAAGCTGCCATACATTTGACCATTCCTCCAACCTTGCTAAGTCCCTACTCATCCTTTCCACCCCACCTTGTGTATCAACCCTGTTGCAGAACTTTGTGTCATTTGCAAAGAGACATACTTTTCCTTCCAGTCCCTCTGCAATGTCACTTATAAAGACATTAAAAATGACCAGACCCAGTACTGAACCCTGTGGTATCCCACTAATAACCCCCTTTCTTCACTGTGGACTCTGTTTACTATTACCCTCTGCATGCTGTTGTCCACCCAATGTTTTACCCAGGCTACCACCCTGGGACCCAGTCCCAGGCTGGCTAATTTGTTTATTAATCTTTCGTATGGCACTGTGTCAAATGCACTGCTAAAGTCTAGGTAGGCCATGTCCATAGCCCCTCCCTGGTCACTGGATAAGCTGCAGATTCTAGTTAACCAACAGCCTACTTCCTGCAACCCCCCACTATAATTGCCTTGTGTCTGTCCCATGCATGTTTGAATTCCCCCACTGTTTTAGACCCAACGACCTCCTCAGGAAGGCTGTTCCATGTATCCACCACTCTCTCCGTGAAAAAAAATTCCTCACATTACCCCTGAGCCGTCCCCCACTATCTTTAAATTGTGCCCCCTTGTTCTTACACATCTCTTTTTCTGAAAGATGCTACCCTTCTGGACTTTATTGATTCCCTTGAGGTACTTGAACATTTCTATCATGTCCCCCCTTTCCCTCCTTTCATCAAGAGTATACATATTAAGCTCTCTCAGTCTCTCTTCATATGGTTTCTGCTGCAGACCCTGCACCATTTTAGTTGCCTTCCTCTGGACTGCTTCCGTCCTGTCTATGTCTTTGCGTAGATGAGGTCTCCAAAACTGCACACAGTATTCCAGATGGGGTCTCACCAACTGTCTGTATAGAGGGATAACTGCTTCCCTTTTTCTACTTGTGATTCCCCTTCCTATGCATCCCAGTATCCCCCTGGCTCTCCTTACCGACTTTTCACATTGCTTACCCACCTTTAGGACATCTGATATGACTACCCCCAGGTCCGTTTCCATTTTTGTTGTTGTTAGTACCTCCCCTGCTATTGTGTACATGTCTCCTGGGTTTTTGTTTCCCAGGTGCATTACTTTGCACTTCTTTGCATTGAATCTAAGTTGCCATATGTCTGACCATTCCTCCAACCTTGCCAAGTCCATTCTCATCTTTTCTACTCCCTCTTGTGTATCAACTCTGTTACAGATCTTTGTGTCATCTGCAAAGAGGCATACCTTTCCCTCCAGACCCTCTGCAATGTCACCTATGAATATGTTAAAAAGGACTGGACCCAGTACTGAGCCCTGAGGTACTCCACTAGTAACCGCCCTTTCTTCGGACTGTGTTCCATTCACTATTACCATCTGTGTCCTGTTGTGCAGCCAGTTTGCTACCCAGGCTACCACCCTGGAACCCACTCCCAGGCTGGCTAACTTGATTATTAATCTTTTGTGCGGGACTGTGTCAAATGCCTTGCTAAAGTCTAGATAGGCCATATCCACACCCCTCCCTGGTCTATTACTTTGGTCACACAGTCAAAGAAATCAATTAGATTCATCTGACATGACCTTCCTGCTGTAAATCCATGCTGCTTTGGGTCCTGTGCCCCGTTGGCCTCTAGGTACTCAACAATTCTTTCTTTCAGAAGTGATTCCATCATTTTCCCTACCACTGAGGTCAAACTTACAGGTCTGTAGTTTTCTGCTTCTGCCTTGCTCCCACTTTTGTGAAGGGAAATCACATCTGCCCTCCTCCAGTCCTCAGGTACCGCCCCATCTTGCCATGATTTGTTAAAAAGCATGGTCAGTGGTGTCACTAGGTCCTCCCTTAGTTCTTTTAGGATTCTCTGGTGAATCCCATCACGGCCCATTGCTTTGTCCACCTTGAGTTTTAGGAGTTCTTTCAGGACTCTTTCTTCTGTGAATGGACTGGTGTCAACCCCCCTACCTAGAGTGCTTCTGTTGTCTGGTTTAGGTAACTCCTCCTCATCTTCTTTTGTGAATACAGAGCAAAAGTATTCATTCAGTATCTCTGCCTTTTCACTGTCTCCCTCTGCCCACCTCCCCTCTCCTTTATTAATCTTCACTATCCCTCCCTTAACCTTTCTATGCTCCCTAATGTGCCTATAAAAGGTTTTATCCCCCTTCTTAACTGAGTTGGCAATTTTTTCCTCGGTTTGGGCCTTTGCTAGTCTGACTGCCTTCCCTACTTCTTTCTGCTTTAATTGATACAGTTCCCTGTCGTGCTCCTTCTGTGATTCCTTATACTTTTTGAATGCAGCCTTTTTCTCCTTAACCTTCCCTGCCACCTCTTTTGAGAACCATAGTGTTTTTTTACTCCACTTTGTTTTCTTTATTTGTTTCACACAAAGGCTTGTTGCCTCTATGATGACAGTTTTGATTTTTCTCCATTGTTCTTCCACCCCTCCTTTTTGGTCATTTGCTAGTGCATTCTTCAGGTATTCACCCATTTTGCCAAAGTCAGCCCTTCTAAAGTCCAGTATCCTTGTTTTTGTATGGCTTATCTCCATGACTGTGCTCATTGTGAAGCACACTATGCAGTGGTCGCTTGTTCTCAGATGTCTACTGACTTCTAAATTTGTGAACCTCTCTCCATTCGAGAGTACCAGGTCTAGTATTGCTCCCTCCTGAGTGGGTTCCAACACTAGCTGTCTAAGGCCTGCCCCCTGCAGGGCATCGAGAATGACCCTGCTCTTGGATGTGGCTGCAGTACATGTTATCCAGTTAACATCTGGCATATTCAGGTCCCCCATCAACAGTATCTCTCAGTAAGTGAGAGAAAAAAATGGTGGCTACTGAATTTTGAATTTCAGACCGGCACTAGGATACCAGATTGCCATCGGGCATGGCAGGCTGGAAATTTTATTTGCTGGGCATCTATTGGAAATTAATGTACCCCTCTGGAATGGGTACCAGCCAATCAGATATCAGGTAATAAAAAGCCCATTTTCTAATAACACATAATACCCCCCCACACACACACAAATTCATTGGGTACGTACAGCACCCTAAAATTACCTCCCAGCTTCACCATGGTGCCAAATCCACAATTCAAGTTCGATATAATCAAAAATGCATCAAATGTGTATCTCCTCTTGGACTATAAATGTGGCAAATTTCAGACCAAATCGACAACAATTACAACAAAGCTTTCCAGATTGCCTGAATTCCCTTAACCTGCTTTGAGCAGATGAAATTCTCACAACACAATAAGGTGGGCTCATGAAACAACATTTTAGACTTTGTTTTTTTTTTCCACGGTCTTCTTTTGATACCCCCAAATCTTCTTTCATGAGCCATCGCAAAACAAGACTGGTGGCTTAGTCCACTTCTGCAGCTTGATGTCTACACCTATGGAGGCATGGAAGTGCAGGGCCGATGAATATGATATGATTGTACTATCTCAAAAAAAAAGGAAATTCATTGCAAAAACCCTTTCCAACCCTACTTCTCACCCACCATCCCCACCCCCCATGACCCCAAGGAGCAAAAGAAAAAAACATTAGAGTTTTGGCTGTCTTGAGTCTTGCTGAATCACTGGTGGGGTCTTCCTAGGGGTTCTAAACTCTAATGCTCACCTCTGTCCCCAGCCCATAGCCTCCTGTTCAAAGCACAATGTACACATCCAAGCCAGTGTTTCATACTGATGTACACTTCCAACATACAGAACTATGGCTCCCCACATGTTACCAACAACCTGTGGGCCCTGTCTCAAGAAAACAGATCATATCTGACCTTGTTTGCTCATGGCAGGGTGAGCATTAAGGTTGAGAACCCCAAGGAAGACCCCTATTTTTTTTTTCCAATTGCTGCTTGGGGGTTTGGTGGGGAGTTAGGGTTGGAAACCCTAACACCACATTTCCCTCCTGTTGACACTTTATTCTGAACCATATCTAGTACATTAACAGAGTTTTTTGCAATAAATAAATAACAAGAAGAATAAATTTGATAATGAAACTAACCTACCAATAAATAATTGTGCAATAGTGCTAAATTTAGGGCAGGGAAAGATAATGGTCCACAATCAAAACAAACCGTAAGCTGAGTCCATTTCTTTTGATTGTGGACCATTATCTTTCCCTGCCCTAAATTTATCATTCTCCATAAGGGCATTTCCCATGGTGATGTTATAGTTCATTTGTTATAAAAAGACATCATTTACTTAAAAACACATCAGCAACACCCAGCAAATATGATCCTTACTATACACACTACTTAAATTATCCTTTTTCAGATATCATCTTCCAGTTTTTTCAATTTGTTCAAAGATGTAGAGCAAGGTAAGGCAGTAGAGAATTTGTTTATGTCTACCATCAGTTCAGTTAAGGCTGAACCAGATACCACCTCTTCTTAAATATGGACCAAGTTGGAAGAACTTGTCCAGAGTAGGACTAGTGCAGACATAAATGTGTACTGCCAGTATGTTTCTCTTTTTAACAGTTTATTCTCTATGTCACCCCCTTGAGGCCTAAGTATCACCAGCTCTGTGCCATGGAACTTAAATCTGTGGCCATGGTCCTCTGTTTTGATATGCATGAGACTGAGTACAGAAAGTAGTCACAAAATTAATCTGATTTTCCCAGCTATGATTCTCCATAGTAGCTTCTCTCCACCTCACTTGTCCCTGTCCAAGATGGTCTACTCTATCTATGTGTCCAAAAGACAAGTGCCCATGTAGAAACTAATCAGGCTGATGACCCCTGGAGATAATCTATTTAGGAGCTCACTGCATGATTGATAAACCCTCCCTCAGTGGAGCAATTTCATTTCATCCCAATACATTGGCTTTTTGGTATATTTTCAACCAAATGCCTTGATGACAACTCTCAAAGTGGAGGAGTATGTTCCGGTCAGTCTTCTTATGGTACAGCTCTTCTGTATCTTGCCCACCCTCCCCCTGGTGATCATCAGGTCTAAAAAAAGAATCTCTATTTTGCACAGATTCACAGTAAACTTCAAATGGTGGTTCGTACCTTCTAGATACTGTACAAATTATTGCAGTTGTGTAACAGCATCCTTCCAAATTAAAAATATATCATCAATAAATCTCTTGTAGAGGTCTATTAGATGAAAAAGAAACAGATTTGTCTTGTCTATCAGCTCATGTTCTTATTTCCACATATTAAGGTAAATGACAGCATAACTGGGGGCAAAACACGGCCCCATTGCCATTACCTTTATAAGTAGTGTTTCACCATAAATGAAAGTGTATTTCAGCACAACACTGTTTCTGCTAACAACATCAGAAATTCAATAAGCATATTTGAGTTTGACGTACATGACTGCAGTGCCTGGTGCAAGGTGTTTTATGCACCCCTCAAGGGGTATGAAGTAGAAGCAGTTTAATTGGGATGGCTGGGTGTCCCGTTTAATGGGCCATCCCAATTAACAGAAGTGAGGATTTTCCTTTTAAAAAAAGAGAAAGTTTAAACAAACCAAAGCCACGGCTCCACAAGAATCACACACATGATCAGCACATCCTGCGGACAGTTTACTAGCTCCCTTTTGCTGAAGAGAAAAGCAAGAAATAGATTGCTTGCTCGGTGGTGTTATACCCCCCTTACAGTAATCCTTATGGTAATCCTCCAGTATGAAGTCTCTCTTACTCTGTGGACTGTTTACTTGCTGCTCCCTTCTGCCGACGAGAAAGCCTAAGCAGGAAACAAGGTAAAAAAAATGGGCATACTTGAGGAGCAATACAACGGAGCCGATCATCTCTCATAACCTGAGGACATTTTGCTCCTCCCTTTTCCCGATGAGAAATGGCAAAACAAGAAACAAGTTTTAAAAAAAACGGGGTGCACTTGAGCAAACCAAAGTTATGGCTCCATGAGAATCATACACTTGAGCAGCACACCCTGCGGATAGTTTACTCGCTCCTTTTTGCCGATGAGAAAAGCAAGAAACAAGTTAAAAAACACACACACATGAGCAGCACAGATATGATGGAGCCTGACATCTCTCTTACAACGCGGACAGTTTACTCTGTGGTGTTCCACTCTCCTTACGGTCATCCTCAGTGGCAACTGGTTTTGATAGAAAGAAAGGACATGGGCAAGGACTGGGGCACAGAAAAAACAACACAGCAGCAGAGAAGAATGCTGGATTTACAGGGAGGGAGGGAGGAGGGATGAGTTACCAGTACCAGTTAAAGCAGAAGGAAGTGATGGAAGGCAGTCAGAATAGCAAAGGCCCAAACAGAGGAAAAGATAGCCAACTCGGTTAAGAAGGGGGTTGGGTAAAACCTTTTATAGGTACATTAGGAAGTGAATAAAGACAAAGGGAGGGATACTAATAAAGAGGAGGGAGGGTGGGTGGACAGAGAGGGACAGTGAAAAAGCAGAGATACTGAATGAATACTTCTGCTCAGTATTCACAAAAGAAGAGGAGGAGGGAGAGGTACCTAATCCAGTCAACAGAAGCACTCTGGATGGGGGGGGTCGATATCAGTCCTTTCACAGAAGAAAGTGTTTGAAAGAACTTCTAAAACTGAAGGTGAACAAAGCAATGGGGCCTGATGGGATTCACCCCAAAATTCTAAAAGAACTAAGGGGAGAACTAGTAACACCACTGACTACCCTTTTTAACAAATCATGGGAGGAGGGTGTGGTACCTGAGGATTGGAGGAGGGCAGATGTGATTCCTCTTCACAAAAGTGGGAGCAAGACAGAGGCAGGAAACTACAGACCTGTCAGTTTGACCTCAGTTGTAGGGAAAATGATGGCATCACTTCTGAAGAAAAGAATTGTTGAGTACCTAGAGGTCAGTGGGGCACAGAACCCAAGGCAGTATGGATTCACAGCAGGAAGGTTATGTCAGATGACTCTAATCAATTTCTTTCACTGGGTGACCAAAGTAGTAGACCAGGGAGGGGCTGTGGACATGGCCTACCTAGACTTTAGCAAGGCATTTGACACAGTCCCACACAAAATATTAATAAACAAATTAGCCAGCCTGGGACTGGGTCCCAGGGTGGTAGCCTGGGCAAAGCATTGGCTAGACAACAGGATGCAGAGGGTAATAGTAAACGGAGTCCCCAGTGAACAAAGGGGGGTTACTAGTGTGGTACCGCAGGGTTCAGTACTGAGTCCGGTCCTTTTTAATGTCTTTATAAGTGACATTGCAGAAAGACTGGTAGGAAAAGTATGTCTCTTTGCAGACAACAGAAAGATCTGCAACAGGGTTGATACACAAGGTGGGGTGGAAAGGATGAGAAGGGACTTGGCAAGGTTGGAGGAATGGTCAAATGTATGGCAGCTTAGATTCAAGGCAAAGAAGTGCAAAATAATGCTCCTGGGAAACAAAAATCCAGGGGAAGAGTACACAATGGGGGGTGAGACACTGACAACACCAAAAATGGAAAGGGACCTGTGGGTAGTTACATCAGATGACCTAAAGGTGGGCAAGCAATGTGAGAAGGCAGTAAGGAGGGCTGGGGGATACTGGGATGCATAGGGAGAGGCATCATCAGTAGAAAACAGGAAGTTGTTATCCCTCTGTACAGACAGTTGGTGAGACCCCATCTGGAGTACTGTGTGCAGTTCTGTAGACCCCATCTCTGCAAAGACAAAGACAGGGTGGAGGCTGTCCAGAGGAGGGCAAACAAAATGGTGCAGGGTCTGCACCAGAAGACATACAAAGAGGAGACTAAAGGAGCTTAATATGCATGCCCTTGAGGAAGGGGGACATGATAGAAACTTTCAAGTACCTCAAGGGAATCAACAAAGTCCAAGAGGGTAGCATCATTTAGAAAAAGAGATGTGCAAGAACAAGGGGGCACAATTTGAAGATGGGAGGATGGCTCAGAGATAATATGAGGAAGTATTTTTTCACAGAGAGGGTTGTGGATGCATGGAACAACCTTCCTGAGGAGGTCATGGAGTCAAAAACAGTGGGGGGGGGAATTCAAGAATGCATGGGACAGACATAAGGCAACTCTAGTGCTGGGTATGAGGAAGTAGGCTGTTGGTTAACTAGGTCTACAGTTTATCCATTGGGTAGGGAAATGGGCAGACTAGGTGGGTCAAGCGGTCCTTATCTGCCATCAAATTCTATGTTTCTATGTTATGAGGGGCTGGAATTATGATTAGCAGTGCTGATTAATGATGCAATGAAAATAATTTCACACCCACTGAGGTGTGAGAAAGGGATTAGTGAGTAATCAGCGAGGGGACTGTGAAGGATTAGTGAGTAATCAGTGAGGGGGCTGTGTAGGATTAGTGAGAAATCAGTGAGGGAATTGTGATGGATTAGTGAGGGACAAAGTTGACAGATCATCCCAGTTAGGCGGCAGGGGCATCCCCTTTAAGCAGAACTGTCTTCCATTGAATAGCATTGCCACTTAATCGGTGCCCGGTTGGACATCCCAATAAAGCGGATGTCCCTATTATCCACGTCCCGATTAAGTGGCTTGTACTGTATTTGTATAGAGGGCCTGAACATCCAGTGTGACAAATAACTATTCCTTCTGCATTTCTATCTCTTGAAAAATGTTTGAAATGATTGTGCCGTCTCTCAGAAAGCTAGGATAAGACAAATTAACCTCCTTTATGTGGGCAACAAAAAATGTTGCTAAGGGCTTTGTTAATGACCCTATACTTGCAACTATTGGCAACCTAGGGGGGTCCAACAGGTTTTTATGAATCTTAGGAAAGCAATAAATCACAGGGCTAGCTGTGATATCTACCATTAAGTACTAGTATACCTGTGGAGAAATCAATTGGTTGTTTAGAGCATCACAAAAAGTCAAGTCAGTTTCATATTTGTTAGTCATAGTTGGATCACTTTTTAGCTCAGAAGTCAACTACTTGTCTGTGGACTTCAGTTTCATACTTCAAATAGTGAGGGCCTGTTTTTCATGGCCAGTTAAAGCTAAAAAATGTTTCTTCATTGTTTCTCTGACCAGCTCCTGTAACTCCCTTTTACAGTTCATCTGAAATTCATCAACCACAGGGTTCAGTGGTGGTATAAACTGTGGTGGATTCTTAAAAGTCCCATACAAAAGTTTATACTTCAATATGGCAGTGCTCCTTCAGACATCATGCTTTGTTCATGGTGTAGTTCTCGATGGCCCTCTAATCCCTAATCCCCTCTATCTGGTATAAGGTTTACCTATACAGTGCGACAGCATTGTTGTCGACATTCGGCATAGAGATATCCCCGATGTCAACAGGTGAAATTTTGCTTGTCAGGCATTGGCCTGTTTCTATCAGTGGGATATGCCACCCATATACAGATTGTGCTCAGTCAGCGTTAGCATGAGGGGTGAAGTTGGCATACCCTGATATAGCAGTATACCCTCTGGTCAGGCTCGTTTTATTTTGGCCCCCCATTTTAGTTTTTTGTTGCTCAAAAAAGGCCTTAAAATTAAATTTTCTTACAAATTAATGCAAGTCTGTTATAGTCTCAAATTCATTGTTAGAGTTCATGTGGATGAAACCAAGGCCCTTTTCTAAAACCCCCTGCTCAACAGAATATAAGTACTGTAGATCTATTTACCATTAATAATTACCTGTCCTGCCATGGTCTGATGCTTGCTGTTTCTTATGTTGACACTGATCATTCCGTTGTTGTCCATTTCTCATGTACTGCTGTGTTGGCTAGCTTCCACCTCCTCCTCCTTGCATGGTCACTTCATTTAATTCTTCTGCTTCTGAGAACCTGGCAATTCTCAGGATTCTACTCAGTTGTTCGTGGAGTTGCTGATGGTTCGGTGGTGGTGGTGGGGGTGGGAGGGTCTTGAATATCCTCTCCTTCCTCTAAAAAATGCTCCTTTGTGGTGGCATCTGTGTCTAAGCCACTTGTATAGGTATCTTTTGCACTTCCCATTTTTATTTGAAAATGGAGCAGTGTGGGCCCTTGTCCTTCTTTTTCTTCAACAAATCAAATGTTCATCCCTCTGCATAATCCATACAGCCTCTTTCAAACTTGCATAGTTTTACCCGTTTCATGTGTTTCTTATACAATATATGGAAAAAGTTCTGTTTAAATCTTGTTGGTACTCTACAAATTTAACTGATAAGGTATTAACTATTTTTCCCTCTCTAGACGTTGCTTTTTTACTTCCACTTCCACTCTATTAGAGTCTTCCAATATTAATTTAATGAGTCCTGATAAGTACGTAAGTATGAACTTCCATCATCTGTCAATGAAAATCTTGTTTACCTTTAAATAGGCTTCAAGGGATACTTGCTCTTAACAGACTCTCCATGCCTTTAGGGTAGTTCTTTCAAGCAGCACAAACGTATGCTTAATGTCCATTGGTAGTACATCATTGCTGGGATCAGTTGCTATCGCTGTCTCTCTTACTGGTTCCAGTAAAGGGTCGGCTTCACTTTACAGAACAAGCATTTGTCAATGCCAAATGTTGGTTGCGTTGCTCTGTTGAGCATGCTCACTGGCCCTCTGTCAGTCGCTCAGTCTATTTCATCCGGGGCTGCAGGCTGCTGTTTTGTACTGGGCTCCTGGCTGCGTTGGCACCTTGTTCTTCCCACTAAGAATTCTGCAGCTGTCCCGACAGAACTCCGTTAAGGTGGCTCACTCCCGCTCTCTCACTCGTTCATTCTGTTGCTCCTGGTGCTGCAGGCTGCCCTTTTGTACTGGGCTCCTGCCTCTGTTGGTGGCTTTTTCTGCCCACAAAGAAATCTGCAGCAGTCCTGACACAGGTCTGTTGAGCCTGCTGACTCCCCCTCTCTCACTCACTCTTTCCATTTCTGCCTGCACTGCAGGGTGGCCTTTTGTACTGGGCTCCTGCCTGCATTGGCACCTTTTTCTGCCAACAAAGAAATCCGCAGCAGTCACGACAGAGCTCCATTGAGGTCCCTCACTCCCCCTGTGTCACTCACTCATTCTGTCTGTCCTGGTGCTGCAGGCTTCCCTTTTGTGCTGGGCTCCTGCCTCTGTTGGCGTCTTTGTCTGCCCACAAAGAAATATGCAGCAGTCCTGACAAAGCTCCGTTTAGCTTGCTCACTCCCCTTCTCTCACTCACTCATTCCGTTTCTGCCGGCGCTGCAGGCTGCCCTTTTTTATTAGACTCCTGCCTGCATTGCCGCCTTTTTCTGCCCACAAAGAAATTTGCAGCAGTTACAATAGAACTCTGTTGAGCTCGCTCACTCCCCCTCTCTCACTCGCTCATTCTGGTTTCCCCGCCAGTGCAGGCTGCCCATTTGTACTGGGCCCCTGTGTGCACTGGCACCTTTGTCTGCCCACAAACAAATCCGCAGCTGTCCCGACAGAGCTCTGTTGAGGTCGCTCGGTCTCCCTGTCTCACACGCTCATTCTGCTTGTCCTGGCGCTGCAAGCGGCCCTTTTGTATGGGACTCCTGCCTGCATTGGCGCCTTTTTCTGCCCACAAAGAAATCTGCATCAGTCCTGAGAGAGCTCCGTTGAGCTCACTCAGTCCCCCTGTCTCACTCGCTCATACCGTTTCTCCGCCACTGCAGGCTGGCCTTTGTACTGGGCCCCTGCCTGCATTGATGCCTTTCTGCCCACAAAGAAATCCGCAGCAGTCCTGAAGAGCTCCGATGAATTCACTCACTCCCCTTCCATCACTCGCTCTCTCGTTCTGTTTCTCCCAGTGCTGCAGGCTGCCCTTTTGTACTGGGCTCTTATGTTTCGCCCTTTCTCTGCCCACAAACAAATCCACAGCTGTCCTGACAGAGCTCTGTTGAGGTCGCTCAGTCTCCCTGTCTCACACGCTCATTCTGCTTGTCCTGGCGCTGCAAGTGGCCCTTTTGTACGGGACTCCTGCCTGCATTGGCGCCTTTTTCTGCACACAAAGAAATCTGCAGCAGTCCTGACAGAGCTCCGTTGAGCTCACTCAGTCTCCCTGTCTCACGCGCTCTCTTGTTCTGTTTCTCCCAGTGCTGCAGGCTGCCCTTTTGTACTGGGCTCTTGCGTTGGGCCCTTTCTCTGCCCACAAACAAATCCACAGCAGTCCCGACAGAGCTCAGTTGAGCGCGGTCACTCCTCCCTCTCACTCGTTCGATCTTAATGTGTCCCAAACAGTGATTTCCCACAGCAACTGTGCTATTCTGCGGCATGAGTGCAAAAACACATTTTAACCACGATGTGAAAAATGGCAGCTGTACTGTTCAGAAGGAGGTGTGGAAAAATGCCACTGTTGAAAATGTGGCGAGAAAACATTACAAAATTGCGAAGTTACAAGGCTGCGTGGAAACAGTTCAGCGCACGTTTGTAACACAGTCATGTTATGGAGTTTCATCACCCAATTTTCAACATAGGCATTTTAGGACCTCTGCTCATGAACAGTGCCACTGTCATTTTCTTAATCTGTCTCGAACAGTGATTTCCCATAGCGACTGCGTTATTCTGCGCCAGAACTGTGAAAACACATTTTGGTCAGGATGTGAAAAATGACAGCTGTACTACTCATAAGGAGGTGTGGAAAAATTCCACTGGTGAGAATGTGGCGTGACGATATTTACAAATCTGCGAAATTACTGTACGAGGGTGCGTGGAAAGTGTGCAACACACACTTGTAACACAGTCATTTTATGGAGTATCTCTACCAAATTTTCAACATAGACATTTCAGGACCTCTACTCATGAACAGTGTCACTGTCATTTTTGTAATCTGTCCCGAACACTGATTTCCCACAGCAACCGCGCTATTCTGCGCCGGAAGTGTGAAAACAATTTCTGCCAGGATGTGAACAATGACAGCTATACTGTTCACAAGGAGGTGTAACAAAATGCCAATGTTGAAAATCTGGCATGAAAATACTGCAAATTCACGAAGTTATGAGCATATGTAGCAACTGCACAGCGCACGCTCATAAAACAGTCATTTTTTGGATTTTTTCCACCAAATTTGAAACATAGACTTTTTGAGAGCCCACCTGATGAACACTGGTGCTGTCATTTTGTTAATCAGCCCTGAAAGGTGATTCAGCGCAGTGACCGTGAAATCACCTTTCCGGGCCGATTAACTCCATGACAGTTCAAGAATTCATGAGGAGGGGTCCCAAAAACCCCATGTTGAAAATTTGGTGAAAATAATTCCCAAAAATGCCTGAGATATGCAGTAAAGTTGAAAAAATCCTGTGTATTACATTAGACAGCTTACCGGCATTTCCTCAGTTCGCGGTCGGCTTTGAAGAGTGCAGGCGTGTTCCCGGTCCACCGAAGATCGTCGCGCCAAGCTCCTAAGGTAAGTATGGGGTGAGAGGGGTGTGGGGAGGCAGGGCGTGCAGTGGGTGGGTCTAGGTTGCGGGTGGGAGGCAGGGCGAATGCCAAGGGACGGTTTCCTTTTTTCCAGGGTAAAAAAAAAAAACAGACGTCGCGGGACCATTTTTTAATTTGCAGGGGCATCTGGCACACTGGGGTGGGCTCCCAGTGTGCCATCAGAGGCTTTCTTCTCCGGGGCCAGCAGTAGCCGATGGGGGATTGGCACCCCGTCGGCAAGCAGGCTGGGGGGCTATCATTATGCTGATGGGGATTGGGCACCCCATCGGTAGGAGCATAAAGGGGGTTACAGAATGCCGACAGGGTGAGCCCCCCGTCCGCCCTAACACAAACAGGGAGCACTACAGCTGACGGGGATTGAGCACCCCATCGGCAGGAACAAAGGGGTCACAAAATGCCGGTGGGAGTGGGCTCCCCGTGGTAACTCAAAACAAGCGGAAGCACTACAGCCAACAGGATTGGGCACCCTGTCGGCAGGAACAAAAGCGGGGGTGTGCAACAAAAAAAGCACCAAAGCTAGCGGGGATTGGGGCCCCGTTGTAACTCACATGGTGGAGGGAGGTTATATTGTTTGTGAACACGGCGGCAAGCAGCCACCATGTTCTAAACAATCTCAAGGATTTACATTCCGCCCTGCAATGAGGTCACTCCTCATTGCAGCAGATGTGACGCTGCAATGACGAGGAAGCCCCTGATTGCAGCGGCTGATTTTTTAGAAAGTTGTGGCACGCTGGCTGAACTAGTGTCAGTAGTGGCATGCCACAGCATTGGGGGAAGCGGGGCAAGCCTTTGCAGGCTCTGGGGGCATTGGCCACAACAGTCCCGCGTCTCCACAACCTTCTTCTGGAGAAACCTGTCGCAACATGTTTCTTGCCCATGCGCGCAATCACCATAAAAATTAATCCATTAAGAAGGTTGTTCTGGTAGAGCTTTGTGGTTGAGTATTGCTGTTTTCAGCTGCTAGAGGGATATTATTCATGTTAAGGAGCTATACAAACATACTGACCAGGGTTGAGCACAAAGCCACTGACAGCACAATGCTGGTGGGTCAGAGCAGCCTTGCATCTTGTTTACTGCTTCTGTTTGTCAGTTTTGTGCTCAAGCCCCATCAATGAATGTGTATAGCTTCTTACCATGAATTCCACAGGTTGGAAACCCTAACAAAGCATTCCCCTACTTTTGTTGCTTTAAGTTGAACCTTAGCTGGTGCATTAATGCATTGTTTTGCAATATATATTAAAGTTGTGTGGTAGCATCCCTACAGTTAGGGTTGAGTAGAATGTTTAATGTTAAACCCCTAACTTTGCACCTGAGCAACTTTGCCCCATTCAATGGAACTGCCTAAAATTTTGTGTGCGTTGGGGGGGGTGGTCTCTTGATCTGACAAGCTTTGTGATGGTTGGATGTCCAGATTCTGAGATCTGGATAGTGTAAAAAGTGTAGCAATCTGGGTTTGGGGCTTTTTTTTTTTTGCTCTCACATACAGCCCAAATGATTTGGAATTTTGTTCTGAAATGTTCTAGGTAGAAGGGGCTTTCCTTAGAAAGAGGCCTTTTTTGGTTTGGGGAAAATATTAATCAGTTCCCACGTTATAAGGATCTAAAATTTCAGTTGTGAGTTTGTGCAGTAGGATCTTTCATTTATATGTCCAATACAAAAGAAGAACTGCTGGCTCAGGAAAGAAAAATCTTCCAAGGAAGGGTGGGTGACTAGAGGGGTGCCACAAGGATCAGTACTGGAACCAATCCTCTTTAATATCTTTATGAGTGACATTGCAGAGGGACTAGATGGGAAGGTATGCATTTTTGCAGATGTCACAAAAATCTGCAATAGAGTGGACACTCCAGGGTGTGTGTGTCTGTGTGTGTGTGTGTGTGTGTGTGTGTGTGCATGCGTGCATACTTGCGTGCGTGTGTGTGTGTGTGTGTGTGTAAAAATGAATAGAGATCTAGGTTAGCTTTCAAGCAGCACAAATGCTTGCTTAATGTGCATTACTTGTACATCACTGCTTGGATCAGTTGCTGTGACTGTCTCACTTACTGGTTCCAATAAAGCTTGAGGAGTGGTCTAGAAAGTGGCAACTACTTTTCAATGTAAAAAATTGCAAAATCATGCACTTGGGGCATAGAAACCCAGTGTTGGAGTACAAAATGGGGGGAGCGGTACTGTTGATCACCAAACAGGAAAGAGACCTGAGTGTAATTATATATGATGACCTAAAGGTGCCAAAAAGTGTGACAAGGCAGTGGGAGTGCCAGTGGGATGACAGGGTGCAGAGGAAGGTATCACCAGCAGAAAGAGAGAGGTGGTGATACCATTGTATCAGTCTCTGCTGAGACCCCACCTAGAGTACTGTGTCCAGTTCTGGAGTTCTCATCTCAGAAAGGACATAAACAGAGTGGAGGCAGTCCAGAGGAGGGCAACTAAAATGGTGTGGGATCTGCATCAAAAGCCCCATGAGGAGAGACTCAAGGATCTCAATATGTACAGCCTGGAAGAAAGGAGGGAGAGGGGAAATATGACAGAGACTTTAAAATACCTCAAGGGTATAAATAAGGTTCATGAGGGATGCCTTTTTCAGAAAAAAGGATGCACAAGAACAAGGGGTCATGCTATGAAGCTGGGGGGATAGAATCAGGGGAACTGTAAGGAAACACTTCTTCACAGAAAGGGCGGTGGATGCTGGAACAGCCTCCCTAAGGAGGGGGTGGGAGCAAAAACTATAATGGGATTTAAGAAGGCATGGGATAGGTATAAGAGAACCTTAGAAGCTGGGAAGGGGGGGTAAAGCTGGAGATCAAGTAGGGTCTACTGTGTGGCAGTAGGTAGGGAACATGGGCAGACTAGGTGGACCAAGTGGTCCTTATCTGCTGTCAAATTCTATGTTTCTATATGAGCCAAAATTATACTTTCATGAGAAAAATAATTTTTTATGTTGGTGCCATCTTGTTTTTCATTAAAAAAAAATGAAAACCCATAAAAATGATGCCCGCGAGAAAAACAAACACATGACTCTAGCTACCCATTTCACTCACTTCTGGAGTTTGTTTTGTGAAAAACTCACAGAAGTATGGTTTTGGGACATCTCTCAAAACCTTGGTGGAAGACTAGCGAGGGCTCACATGAAATAACTTTGGTCATTTTATGAGCTCAATGCATGAGATCAGCAGCAGGACTTTCTTGGTTTTTGTAACTGCAGATGGAATGCTGCTGCTGCTGCTGCCTTGAGTGAGAGCAGTGAGCTGGTGATTGCTGGATCATATGAAAGAATTATAGTTCTTTTGTAAGATCAATAGCAGGACTTTCTGTTTTTTTTGTAGCTGCAGCTGGAGTGTTGCTGCCGGCTTGACTGAGAGCAGTGAACAGGCAATTGCTTACTCGATCTCTCTCTATTCCCTCTAATCCATCTATCTATCTATCTATCTATCTATCTATCTATCTATCAGCATTCCTGCCCCCAGTGCCGCAGAGGATCATCCCAACATTATGGTGCCAAATCCCCAGTGTTCACTTGGGACCCCCTGAAAGAAACAAGACAAACCCTTCACTGATGCTGTTTTTTTTGCTTTTCCTGAAAAAAAGAAAACAGTCCATCGACGATCTGCCCCTGACCCCCATCCACCCTGCCCCAACCTTCAATACAGCACCCACCACCCTGTGCACCCCTCCACATCCTCATTCACCTGAACATATCCCACGATGTAAATCCACTCTCTCTAATCAAAGACATGTCTTGCTGCTAGAACCGGCAACTGTGATATGAGAAAATAAGTCTGTTTTAAAGTAGTTCAGTGGGGTTTGGACTTTTATTCATAACTTTGCCATTTTTAAATATTTTTACACCACATTTTCAATATGGCCTTTTTAGGACCCCACCTCATGAAGAAGTGTGATGGATATTTTCAAATCTGACCTGAAAGGTGCTTTTGTATCCGTTGTACGAAATCACCATTTGGGCAGGATTTGAAAAGTTTCATCTAACGGGTTCATGAGGTGGGGTCATAAGAAGGCTAAATTGAACATGTGTGGTCAAAATATTACAAAACAACAAAGTTATGAGTACATTGAAAATTTTCTCTGCTCGCTCATAACTTTGGCAATTTTCAGTATTTTGATCCTAGATGTTCAACATAGCCATTTCTTCACACCACTTTATGAATGTGACAGCTACCATTTTTCAAATCTTGGCCAAAATGTGTTTCACTCCTGTGGTGTAAAATTATGTTTTGGCAGGGATTTGAAAATGTTCACCTACTGGGTTCATGAGGTGGGGTCATAAGAAGGCTTTGTGAAAAATTATGACCAAGTTATGAGTGAACATTGAAATATTTCAATGTTCACTCATAACTGATAATTTTCAATATTTTGACTCCAAATTTTCAGCATAGCCATTTTTTCACACCACCTCAAAAACACGATGTGTTATTTTGGAATATAGGACGAGATGTGTTTTCACATGTTTGGTGTGAAATGATGTTTCAGCCAATATACTGAAAATGCCACGTCATGTTTGTAAGGGGAGTCATAAAGCAATTAACTTGAAAATTTGGGGACATTTTTAAAAAGAATAATTATTAATAAACATTGTGTGTAGTGCCAGCTTTTACCCCAGCGGACAGTGTTTTGTGATCTCATGCCAGTGAGCTGAGTTCAAGGGTGAGCTTAGTGAACCAGCTGGATGGGTCAAGGGTAGGGGTATGGCACTGTTATGCGACCCACCCCAGCCAGGGAAGGAAAGGTGCAGAGTTGCCTGTATGGCCCAGCTACCATATAGAGAAGACACAACTCTTCTCTTGGCATAGGGCCTTGTACCTCTGCACCTGTGGGTGGCAGAGGGCCCCCTGCATTGACTGAGAGATGGACTCTTTGCCTTATGCATCTGTATCTGTATTTGTAGCTACATGGAAGATCTGCAGCCCACCAGACAGTCCCATGAATTCCTGACATCCATCACTCACGGAAGTGTAGGGCCAGTGGGCAAAAGGCCCCATGGGACTTATTCCTCTGCAGCCAGAGGTACAGCGGCACCAGCCAGGATACAACACAGTAATGCTGCAGTATATCACAGAAATGCTGCAGTACACTGCAGGGAACACTGTAATTCTAGGGCAATCAAGTCCTTTTTTACTGCAGTATTTTGTGTCATGTCATTTACTGCAAGCTACTGCATTGCATCATGGCAGGCTCCACTGTACTTATGCATGCTGTTTGAGGTACCTCACTAGATATTAAAGGAATAATGCATGACAGGGTGTGTGTCATGCTGGGATAACATCACGCCTGGGGGGGGGGTTGGGCACGAGATCGCAGGCTGAGTGTGTCCAATGCCCCAGGTGTGGCGTTATCCCAAACAACACACATCCTGGAGTGCATTATTCCTATTATACAATGGCTCATTGTTATACAGAATAAAAAAATCAATTTAAAGATGTTTTGAGTGGAAAAATATTTTTTTGTTTTTAAGAGAAGATGAAACAATCAATCAAATGCTCCATAAAATTCTCATCTACGGGTTCACAGTGAGGCTGAGACTAGACCTGTGGCGTCATGCTGGGATAACACCATGGGTCCAGCCCCAAACTGACCAATCACAGTCCAAGATTCTTTCTTGCCATTGTATAATATGATTTATTAGTGCAAGCTTTTCTATATTCACTGTGTAACTGAAAAACTGCTACCCCCTTGAATAATTTCTAGATATGCTGCTGAAACTATTATACCCTCACTGTGACAGTACTTCTATCTGCATAACTGCAGACCCAACAAGGGCCTGCCCTTCTGAAGTCACAAGTTGGTGTGTATGTCTTACACAGGAGGCAGTATAGCACAGTAGTTAAGGGCACTAAGCTGCAAACCTGGAGACCTGGGTTTGAATCCCACAGCCCCCACTTGCATACTGTGCGACTCTGAGCAAGTCACTTAACTTCCTTGTGCTCCCAGGTCACACCTGGAAACAAGCTTTAACTTAGAGTTCCTTTCCTGGTTAAACAATTTCCCCTTTCCCTTACCTGCTCTGCAGGCAGAAATAATGTGGACATTTTTTTATGAATTTTATGACATCTGTGCTTCTGCAACCACAGGTCAGTGCATATGTTTTACACCTGTGGCTGCAGAAGCGCAGGTCCATCAAGTGTGTGTATGTCTTACAGTGTGCGTGAGCACCTGAGGCTACAGAAATGCTCCCCCATAGGGGCTTGCACTACTGTACACAAAATCAACTTTTGTAATTTGGGTATTGCAGATTTGTATCTGTGACTACTGGAGCCTGTGCTTCTGCATGTAGAAGCAGTGCTGAGATTTGAGTATCGTACAGTAGATTTGTATCTGCAATGACAAATGAGTGTGTCTGTCTTGCAGTATGCATGCCAGATACAAATCCATGAAGGTAGTACATGAGTGCTACTGCATTTGTGTCATCTAGAAACAGTTGTATGTTGTTCGTCTTACCTGATGATGGTTGTCTGTGGTTGCTTGTGTGATGTTATCCTTTTGCTGCTTTGATGGTGGGGAGTTCAGGTTGGAAACCCTAACACCACATTTCCTACTTTTGTTGCGTTAATGTAACCCCTAGGTGGTGCTATCCCAAGGGATACTACCCCTGCCTACATGACCAGATGCAGGTTGAGGGGCCTGGGTAATAGAAATGGGTGCCTCCACCCAGGGGACAGGGTTTGTGGTAGCATAGCTGCCCTGGGTACAGCCCTCCAGGACACAGTTACCCCCCTCTTTTCCCTCTAGTGGCCTAAGTAACTCACAGATTACACAACTGCAATTTGCCCCTGACAACCATTTTAACTCCACTCTTGTTACACTTACCACCAGGGCGGGTACAGCTGGCTCAGCCCTAGAGACCCCTGTAAAATAAGGCCTGTAACAGTAAGCAGCAATGCTACAGTATTTACAGTACAGGGGTACGCCACAACCAGTTTGAATGCAAACAGATTTAGATCTGATTTATTCAAGGGGGCAGTAACAAGGAAGGGGCATAATCTGATGGTTGATTCAAGATCTGAAAAATTCAGGTTAATTGGCATCCACGTTAGAGTCCCACACACAGTTACACACACTCCAGGTACCCAGTTGTTGGTAAAGGCTAGCCTGAAGCATTGCCCGGGGTAGGCCAGCGTTGCAGCTGGTTGATGCCCTAATGATGGAAAGAAATAGTCATGCACAGTAACCCACAATTTGTAATCCAGAGCCTGGTGGCTCAGTTCATGATAATTAGGCAAACAATTAAACCTGATGACACACTTTGATTGAGCTGTTGTTGCAGGGAGCTACCCTGGTGTTTACTCATGCTACCCCGGTACAGGACACAGGATTGATGAAATGGAGACCTCTGGATGAAGAGCTGGATGGCTAGGAGAAGCAGGGCCCATACGAGTTACCGTGGTGCCATTCCTGTTTGAGATGTTGAGCAGGGGACTGATCCCTGGGCTGGTCTCTCGTCGATAGTTTTCTCTGTGGCACAAGCAGCTATCTGGGCCAAGGTGGCAGGACCCAGACCGGGGTGAACAATTCAGATAACAATCGGGTAGTTGCTGGATGCAGCTTCCAGCAAGCGTGACACAATCAGACTGCGACCCACTATCAGCATTCAGCACACTTATAGTAAAAGCAAGGCAAATACCACAGTTTGGATAGCAGTCCGGTTGCAATTCACAGTGTCTCTGCACAAACCATACACTCTGTGGCAGTCTCAGGTCCTGACAGGCCGATCACACTGAGGCAAATCTTCGGTCCAGTTCAGGAAAATCCAATTTGCCACAAATCAGGGTCCAATCATAAAATTACAATTTCGGATGAAATCCGATCTCAGGATTAAGGCCTCTTCACTTATGAAGATGGTGGCAGGCAGGCCCAACATAGCCTTCACACCAATTTCCCCTACGCACTACACAGGAACAGCTGCTCGAATCACTCGAGCTGTTCAGTCTTTCAACTCCAACCTCAGACTAAGTTCTGCTTCAGGCAGCTTGGGACTTTCCCCAGTAATCCAAAAGGCTTGATTGGCTGATCCATCGGTCTGTCACAGCTAGAGCTCCCCCTCCAGGTCCACTTAGGCGCCAAAATGTAAAAACTACAATTCCTACAGAAATTCACTCCCATAAGCCTCCTGGGGACAGATTCCATTTTAGAGCCCCCAAAGGTACTGATTGGTCCAAACTAGGCAGCCCAGAACCAAGATGGTGGTGATTAACAGAAGTGTCCATGCTGCAAATGAAGACAGGTTAGACAAACTACAATATCTTTACTGACAAAGCAGATAATCTGTAAACAGTCACAGATTCTCATAGGGCTCCCTCTGCGCAATTAGCAATGGCAGAGTGGAGCAATAATACTGCAGCCCGGGTGGGACTGGAACCTGAAACTACTCAGCCCCTACCCAGATTAATTGTGCACTACAAAATAGGCAGCTCTGAAAGAGACAGGCACAGAGGCTAACAGGGCACTCACATGCAAATACTTTTAAAACTGTTAAGGACACAGAATGCCAGCCTGGCAGTGGGCATTTAGGCACACCCAAAGAAGACTTTTGGGAACCCCCACTTGTAGGGGGGTTACATTAAGTTGAACTCTAACTGGTGCATTAACGCAGTTTTTTGCAAAGAATATGCTTGTAGATATATATATATATATATATATAATGTGTGTTTAAGCATTTTGTACGTAGCAAATATGGTTGGCCTGATATGTATCTGGAGAATATCTGGAATATATGTGTTATGTATTCCCATTACATATTAATACTATAGATCCACTACAGATTTTGTTTAGCAAATAAACATATTGTTATATTTAATAAAAATTGCTTGTATATAATTTACAAATATCTTTAAAGTATGTGCAGCACACAATCTGTAAATAAACACTGAAGGCATCATTTCTATATATCTTTGTATGGTAAAATATATTGGGAAGATTTAAGCCTGAGGTTCAATGTGGGGAATTGCTCCTCCCACAGCCTCTACTTAAACCCATCACTAACACGCTTCCCTTGCTTAGGGAGTGTTTTTTCCTGAGCTCCCCACAAGGCTCGTGTGGCTGTGCTGTCTCTGCTGCTCTATTTTTGTCTATTTTCCCTGCCCCCAGCCCTCCTGTCATTTGCTCTATGTTGTGTCTTTGTTTTTCTCACCTGTTGCCTGTGTTCCAGCTGGTTTCACCTCTCTCGGTGGCCTGTCCACCTCCCCACTCCCTTCCTCCACTCGTCTCCTTCCCTCTGTTCCTGGGTTTGTCCCCCTGTGCTTATTCCTTTTGGGCTTTTCACCCGCGTTCCGACCCTCGACCGCTGACGCTTGCGAGCATCCCCAGATCTTCTCTCTTGTTTAGTGCTTCCTCCTTCTCCCCTCTGACGCACTCCCACTTCCTGTCCATCCCCTACGGGCATCCTATTCACCTCCTCGACTCCCCGGCCCTGCTGCACACCATCTTTCTACGGCACTCATGTTGGATTCGCTGTCACCTTCTCTCCATAGCACTCCCTCGAATTCAATAAGTACCTCTTTTTTACAGCACCACTTTCTGTCATCATTAACCCTGGATTTGCAGTAACCATTCATCTCAGTGCATTGAACCACATTTACAACATGTGAAATGTCACGTCAAACATCTAGCTAGCGTGTTGATCTTCTCTAACTTGGTCACAAGTATATATTTCATAACAGCCAATAGTACATGCATTCGTACAGGGCCCAGGGCAGCTTGGTAGTCCCCACATATGCCAGTAGCCCATTACTGCTTCATTACTATGTTATACATGATACTCTACAACCAATTGTCCTGTTATTTCCTGAGGCCCCCTGACAGGGTTACTGCAGGTTGCACTGCACCTTTGCTATTGTGACCCCACCACATACACTTTGGCGACATCTGCATGTCACCTGCATTGGTTAATGACCTCAAACTGTATAGGGGGTTGGAGTGGATGTTCAGTGCTCTTGCTGCAGCTCCTCCAGTCAGCAGTACGCTCTCATGATTGTGCCACCCTGGCGATTGCCATCTGCATCCCCTGTTCTTCTCCCTCCCTCTCTTGGAAAAGTCCTGCCTAATTTACTTCAGTCTCCCTCTCATCAAGATGTCTGTTTGTGCATCCCTGGAGCCAGTGCCCTGAGCTGCACCTACTTTGGAGGCAGTATAGCGCAGTGAGTTAAGGCTCTGAGTTGAGACCTGGAGACCTGGGTTTGAATCCCACAGCCGCCTAGGTGCATACTGTGTGATTCTGAGCAAGTCACTTAACTTCCTTGTGCTCCCAGATCACATATAGAAACAAGCTTTGGCTTAGTGTGCTACTCCTGGTTAAACAATGTTCCAACCACATACCCATCTGCAGTTTTGTTTGATGTTTCCCCAACAGGGATAACATTTAGCAGCATCAGATGGGATGCTTATCTTCTGCTGCTCCGCTTGTGTAGTACTTGTGGTGGGGTGGGGTTGTGTGTCTGGAGGTGGGGTGGGGAGTATGGGGGTGGGAGGGAGGTGTGGGGGTGCTCCTGTTCTTCTAATCCTAGTCCTTCTGGCCTGCCTGCTACTACTGCCTCTGTCCTCGATCGCTGGTGCCTGTTTACTTCTCTCCCCAGGTTCCTGCATCAGTTTACAGTGGGGCCTCCTTCCCTTGCATTGTTACTGCTTCCTCAGCTGAACCTTCTCTAAAGCACTGCCTGTTTCTGTGCCTACCATTCCCATCATGTTATGTCTGTCTTACCATACTTGTGTTTAATTCATCATGCCTATATCATCTCAGTTCCCTATCCTACTCTCCTTCTACAGCAGTGTTCTGAGCTTCAGCCAGCCCATACCAGCAGTACTCTGGACTCTGTCCCTAACTCGCGCCTTCCGAGGTGCCGAGCGAAGGTAGGCTTCCCCTATCTACTGGGGATGGGATTCCACTACATTCACTACCTCCTACTACTTACCAACCTGATGTCCTCCATCCCTAACTCTGCTGGACAGCATTGAGTGAAGGTTAGCTCACCTCAACTACCAGGAATAGGAGCCATGTTTACAATCTGCTGAGTCTTACCATGCCTTCTCTACCTTATACCAGTTGCCACGTCCCTTCAAGAATGGAACTTCTTTGCCCCATGTGCCCTCATCATTCTACCTATGCCTAGCTGCCTCAAGTCATGATCATCCTGCCTCAGCGATCACTGATGGGCATCTGAGTCTCCATTCTACTGCTTCAACTTACACATTCTCAGCCTGATACCTGGATGCTGCTTCCCTTCAGGAACATGACTTTGCCCGACTTGCCTTCTCCATCCCACCTAATATGCAGCCTCGATTTACTGTCCTATCCCGCTGACTTCCATGGCTGGGAGCCCGAATCTGCATTCGACTGTTTCCACCATCTGCATCCTATATCTGATGTGAGTTGCCGCTGCCCTTCGGGAACGGAACGTCTTCAGCCATGTACTCTCATCATCATACCTCTCCTAGTTGCATCCAGTCAAGATCATCTCACCTTGACTGTGACAGATGGATGCCTGAGTTTACATTCCACTGCTTCACACATTTCCGCTCTCAACCTGCTAGCGGATGCTGCAATACTTCTGGAGCTGGACTTTGTCCTGCTCGCAGTCTCCATTCTTCTTGCCTGCGGCCTCTCCTCAGGTCTTACTGCACTGACTTCCCTGGTTGGGAGCCTGACATAGAAACATAGAAACATAGACTTTGACAGTAGATAAGGACCACTTGGCCCATCTAATCTGCCCATTTCCCTACCTACAGGATAGGACGCAGAGCCTAGTTAACCAACAGCCTATTTCTTCCTACCCCCCACAAGAATTGCCTTATGTCTGTCCCATGCATTCTTGAATTCTCCCACAGTTTTAGACCCCACAACCTCCTTAGGAAGGCTGTTCCACGCATCCACTACCGTCTCTGTAAATAATACTTCCTCACATTGCCCTAGACCGCCCCTTCTATCTTTAAATTGTGTCCCTTGTTCTTGCACTTCTCTTTTCTGAAGACACTACCCTCTTGGACTTTGTTGATTCCACTGAGGTACTTCAAAGTTCTATCATGTCCCCCTCTCCTTCTTTCCTCAAGGGTATACATATTAAGCTCCTTTAGTCTCTCCTCATATGGCTTCTCTTGCAGACCCTGCACCATTTTAGTTGCCCTCCTCTGGACTGCCTCTATCCTGTCTATGTCCTTGCAGAGATGGGGTCTCCAGAACTTGACGCAGTACTCCAGATGGGGTCTCACCAACTGTCTGTATAGAGGGATAACAACTTCCTGTTTTCTGCTGCTGATGCCTCTCCCTATACATCCCAGTATACCCCCAGCCCTGTTTCCACTTTCTGCATCCTCTACCTGATACGGGTCGCTGCTTCCCTTCGGGAACGGGACCATTACACTCCAACTGCCTTCCACCTCTCAGCTCTGCCTGACGACATCGACTGTAGGTCATCTCACTGACTACTGGGTGTGATAGCCTGTTTATGGATCCGCTAGTTCACTGCATCCTCTGTCTCATGCCCAGTTGCCACTTCCCATCTGAAATGGGACCTCATTAACTCATTTGCCTCCATTCTCCTACCTCTGCTGAGTGGTATTGAATACTAGTTCTCTCTCCTTGATTACCAAGCCTGGAAGCTCATTTCTACAATCAACTGTTTCGATCCTATTTGCTCTGTACTGGAACAATGATTGCTGCTCCCTCCTGGACCTGAGCCACGTACCGAATGTACCTTTACCCTCAGCCATTATCTGGAGCGTCATGTCCTGGTCATCTCATCTCAACTACTTTGCTTAGGAGCCTGCGTCTGCACCTGCAGGTCCCTCCAGACTTATTTTTCCATAACCTACCTGATTACCACTTCCCTCCAGACACAGGATCCCTCTGCTCTGAATGACTTGCATCCTTCCTCATCACTCAACATCCTGCTTTTCCATGGACCATCATACTTGACCCCCTTGGCCTCCTTTCCCTCATGATTTGGATTTTGCCAGCTGGTTTGGTATCTATCTCAATCCAGTTTGACTGCCTCTTGGACTTCCAGCTGCCGTACGAATTTATTTTTCTCCTTCAGATATGGAAACTTCATCCTTCTTTGCTCCAGCACCTTCTGTCCTTTTCTGTCATTGTTTGAAACTTTCATCATATGTGTGACTCATGTATTTCAACTCAATTGCTCTTACTGCTCAGCTTCACTCCTTGGCCTTCCACGGATCATCTTCTGGTACCTTGCTACAGCCTTCTTGCATTCTGCTGCTGTTCGCTGAAGAGCTGACCTGGTTCTGTTCCTTCCTGCACCATATGTCATCTGGCTTCACCTAGCCCATTGCCTTCCCCAGATCATTCCTTCAGTCCATCAGGATTCACTCCAGACTTCCTTTCATCTTTGGATTGCTGCCTTTTATCTCCACCTTGCAGGCATGGGGCTTCGTCCTTTTTGCTGTGGATCTCTTGGGCATACTACCCCATCTCCATCCAGTATTCCTATCCAGTCAACTACTTCTCCCGTTTATCCATCTCATACTCCTACTCTGGCCATTCTAACAGCTCCCATCCACTACTCGATGGATCATATGTTCATTTCACCTGAGGAAACTACTTCTAGCAAACATCCCTTGGATAACATGCCTTGTAAGCTCTTACATCATCATATAGTTTTCTATACAGTCCAATCAGCTCCTCACGATCATTCCTGAAATCTCATTCGACTGGACAATAGAAAGATCTCATCCATCTCTATTGGCTACTCCCTATGAATCCTGTCAATTCAATCACTTTGACTTTCCTGTCTACCTTGTATCACAAGCTCTCCTCCTACATGGAAATGACTTATATCCTTCCGTTATGCTCTAACTTAGTAACCAATTTCACTGCTATGGATACCGGGAATTGCAAGATACCTCATACAACTATGGACATCATCTGTTTTACCCTCTGCAGCCTCTCCTACCAACACCAACTCCACTGACCACATTACTCAACTCCTACTTTCTCAACAGCTATTTCTTATCCTAAGACTTTCACAGCTGCTTTCCCAGAACTTCCATCATTGGATCTCCCATGCCTAGCTGATTTCCTAACATAAAGCCATCCAAACTACTGTTTTATAACTCCTGAACACCACCACACTTCATTTACTCGTCTGCATTTCTCCATCCTATTACCATTAGTCAAGCTAGCTGCCCATCCAGCGGTCCTTCTAGTCTATCCTTCATGAATTATCTCCATTACTTCCTCCAGTGAAGACTTTCACAGTGAACAGACTCCTCTGATTCTCAATCTGGAAATTGGCAACCATTAAGGCAAATTCACTTTCCCAGTCTTGCCTCCCAACAAGTCTTAGTCAACCACAGCACTAGGATCCTATGGTATTTCACACTACTCGATTTCACTACCAACCCAGCATATAGACACTTCCAGATCTCCATTTCCAAACTTCTCTTAAGTATTTGGCATTGGATTATCTGTAAATAGGTAAGTAGGTAATAATCCCTCTTTACAAGACACTGGTTAGGCCCCATCTGGAGTACTGCATGCAGTACTGGAGGCCACACCTTCACAAGGACAGTAACCAAATTGAGGCAGTCCAGAGAAGGGCAACCAAAATGGTGCAGGGACTGCATCTGAAAACATATGAGGACAGATTAACAGAACTCAATATGTATACCCTAGAGCAAAGGAGGGAGAGAGGTGATATGACTGAAACATTCAAACACCGTAAGGGCATTAAGAAGGTGAAAGAGTCTAACATGTTTCAATATAAGAAAAATAGCAGGTCAAGAGGACACAGCACGAGATTAGAGGGAGGCTGATTAAGGGTAATGTGAGGAAGTTCTTTTTCACAGAAAGGGTAGTGGATGCATGGAATGGCCTACCTCAGGAAGTGGTGGATATGAATACAGTGCAGGGCTTCAAACAGGCATGGGATATGGATAAGGGAGCAATACAGATTAGTATGAATAGATAGGCCATTGACAGAGCAAAGGCCGATGGCACATTCGTAAGGTAGAAAAAGAAATGGGCAGACTGGATGGGCCTTGAGGTCCTTATCTGCCGACAACTTCTATGTTTCTATGTTCTTATGTAAATCTAGCCAGCCATAGCCACCTCAGTGCATCTCATAGGCAATTATACCACAGAAATACCCATATTTACTTCAGCCAGTGGACCAGCAGAGCATGTACAAGTATAGTTACGACAACAATGCCCAAATAAGCTATCCAAGTCCTTGTACTGAACTTCCAGTCATTCTCTATATGTATTTAATTACCATCTGGATCGCATATGCCAATCTTCCTGTATTTGTCTACAAATCACTTATGGCATTTCTCTTATCAGGCACTCAGAGACACTGCTTGACTTCTTCTTCTTCCACTTCATGGATGCTTATTTAGCAACTTATCACTTAGTACTGAATTTCTTACCTCCAGACTTTACTGTGAATGTTAGACCTCATACAAGTTGGATCATTTACCCATGACTTCATGAATCATTGCAATTCACACCATTCAATGTCTGGTAGCATATCGATCAAATCATGCTCTCCTTGCTCATTATGTCCCTGTAATCCCTTTGGACAAGCATCCTTCATTACCTTGGAAATCTGGACGTCATTTGCCCTTCCTCAACTGGATCTGCTTCACACTCAGGATTCTACCGCTCCTTCAGAAAAGCCCTACTTCTTCAACCTCAGGATTGTCATCCAAACTACATCGTCCATGGATCGAGGATGGACCATCATCTCTCCAAGAAGCTCACCTTCCTCAAATTAGCTAAGGTTACTAGAACCTAGGTTCTTCTTCTCTTAGTTGCCCATAGGATGGGCAGACCAATGGCCATGGGTCCTCAGAGGTTTCCTCCACCTGGGGATTTTTCCTTTCCTGAGTGCCAGCGGTCATATTCTCTGTGAGTTGGAGGAGGTATCTTTTTGGGTCTTCTATTCCTACAAATTCCTACCTACATACCTACTACTCGAGGGTAGGAATAGAGTAAAGCCACAAAAAGTACTACAAGTTACACAAGCACTAATACCCCATCACTATTCCCCAAACATTGAATGGGAGAGCTTAAGCCTGAGGTTCAATGTGGGGAATAGCTCCTCCCACAACCTCTACTTAAACCTATCATTAACACACCTCCCTTGCTTAGGGAGTGTTTTTTGTCCACCACCATTCCCTCCTCCTCCTTCTTCTCTGGCGCTCTTCTCACCCTTGTTCATGGGCCTTCTATTCCCTACAAATTCCTGCCTACCTACCTACATACCTACTACTTAAGTTTGGGAATAGAGTAAAGTCACAAAAATGACTACTAGTTGCACAAGCACTAATACCCAATCGCTATTCCCCAAACATTGAAATCATGTTTACAAGAAAGACACAGTACGTGTAGAATACTGTATATGTAGAAGGTATGTTATTTATAAGTGTTAATACATATTTTTAAATGCTTACTTTGGTACTGAATACTCTTTTCCATAACTAATTTGCATATTTCCTTAGCTGGTCAAGCTTGGAAAGTAGATACCTAAAGTTTATATGAAAAATGCTCAGCCCTTTGGGAAGGGTGGGGATGGGAAGTAGAAGGAGCCAGGGTTTAGCTCCACATTATCTGACAGCAGAAGCATTGGAAGGCGTATTATGGTGTGAGACCAGTGCCTTCATGCAGGTACTTGGGAAAAGAGGGGGAGTGTGGCAGGGTTAGAGAGAAAGATCTCAGGAAAACATTTAGATTAACGGAAAGTGAGGAGAGGAGACCAGTGTGAATGAGGAAGGTACACCCCATATAGGAAGTCTACACCTGTACTTCTCAGACACTTAGGTTCTCTGTAGATGTACCCCAGATAGGGAGTTTGTGCTGTACAGTTAACCAGAGAAAAACACTTGCTTGTTTTTTTAAACTCTCCTGTCACCTCAGCTGTACCCAAGACAGGGTCTTCCTAGTCTTTCTCTGTATACCTAACAACAGTCCAAAGTACAACAGTTATACCACACCACCCTAGATAGACATGTCATAGGCCCTCTGCTAACACAACCTTGCCATTTGATAACTGTGAGACTGTGGCTTAAACCCTACCGGGCCTTACCATTGATACAGTAGGCTTTATGTCAAGCTTCCTGTAGTACCTATCAACTGACCCAATGTCATTATAGTGCAAGCCACTTATAACAGACTAGTCTGTGTATACACTATTAGTCTGTTATAGGTGGCTATTCAGAATAGCCAAAGATATGATTTTCAAGTGTTCTGCACAGCCTTTACTGTGCTTCTGCTCTACTACCCTGTCTCATTCTGCAATTTTATGTAAAATCATTACAAAAAATTAAACTAAATTTGTGATTGCACTTTATCAATCAGCACGCCTGCCTTGTTGTTACAGGAGTGTCCGAGCATGCTCAACCCGTAACACTCCTGCCATGCTATAATGACCAAGCAAACAGAAGGAAAAAAAGAAATAATTGCCTCATCTGAGATTTAAAGATTGCAAGGTAAACTGTACAATAAATAAATTAAATAAAGCTATACTTGACTTAAAGGTATGTCATCCCTCATATGTCACAGGACCCATTCTTCTCAGTATTGTATAGGGCCCTGCCACTTCATGAGAAGCTTGCTGTCAGAGGATGGAAGTAATAATAGTGCTTTATCACCTTCTACAAATTCTTTTAGTCCTGTCCCTTTATCATATTGATTCTTTTGGATTGTCTGATGTTTCTGGTTTGTTGCATGTGCCTTCTGTATATAAGTTACTAATCTCTACCTTAACTGACACATGCATTCAGTGGGTACCATACCTTTCGGGGACTTCCCTTCCTCCCATTCCTCTTTCACAATATCCAATGGCCCCCGTGGGTTATGACCATATAGAAGCTTGAATGGGGAGAACCCTGTTGAGGACTAAGGCACCTCCCTGTATGCAAACAGCAAGTATGGTAGGTACATGTCTCAATTTTTTCCTTCTTCCTGAACATACTTCTGTAGCATTTTTTTCAAAGTCTGATTGAAAAGCTCGACCAGATCATCCATTTGTGGATGATAAGGTGTTGTATGTATGGCACTAATGTCTAGTGTCTGGTAGAGTCGTTTCAACATCACTGAGCAGAAATTGCTACCACGATCTGTCATTATCACATGAGGAATGCCCACCCAACTAAAGATCTTGCCCAATTCATCAGCAATTTTAGGGGCTGTTACACTCCGCAGGGAAATAGCCTCAGGATACTTTGTAGTGTAGTTACTAGTCACCAGAATGTACCTGTTCCCTTTGGTACTTTTTGGTAAGGGCCCTGCAATGTCCACTGCAATTCTTTCAAATGGATTTGTAACCAAAGGCAGAGGTAGTAAGGGTACTTTGTCTTTTCTACCGATCTTGGAAACTTTCTGGCATTCACTACAACTGTTACATTAACTGGCTACCTGTTCATGAATGCCAGGCCAAAAGAAATGGTAGAACAGATGACTTAGGGTTCTATCTCTGCCTAGGTGCCCAGCCAAGGGGATGTCATGGGCTAGCTCTAATAGCCATTGTCTGTACATCTAAGGAACCATTAGCTGTTCCACTTCTTCCCCTGTTTTGGGATTGACTCATTTGTGATAAAGCAACCCATTATGCATTCTGTATCTGTCTTCCTGTTGAAGACCATTAGTGTTTTTACCCTGTGGAAAATAAGACTATAAGGTTATGTCATCCCTCTGTGCATTTTTTAACTCATTTCCCCTTACAAGATCTAACACTGTAGGCATAGAATTAATCACATTGTCTATACAGTCACTCTTAGCCCATGATATCTTCTCTTTTTTCTCTTTTGATGCCTTGGTTTTCTGTTCTTTCCTGAGGTAACAATAACATCTTCCATGAAAGGAAATAACTGTCCCAATGTTTCTTTATGTGTTTGAGACCTAGTCACCATGGCACATACATTCGAGGTCATCAATGACTGAAAATCTTGATGATCATGTCCCATCAGAACAAGGACTGGTAAATGTGGTACTACCCCCACCTTTAGTCGTTGGGTTTGACCTTGTACAGTTAGTGTGTTTTCTTGTAATGATTAGTAGTGCACATCGCCATGGATACAGGTGACCCCAGTTGCTGGCCCTCCCGGTACTGGTAATTGGTTCAAAACATTGCTTTGCACTAAGTTCTGTTTACTTCCTGAATCCAATAACCCCTGTACAGTTTTACCTTCAAGAAAAACCAGAACAGTATATTGTCCCCAATTAGCAAGGACTAAATGTGTTGGTTCAATTTTTCTTTTTGGGCAGAACCTTGCTATGTGACCTTTCCCTTTGCAGTCATGGCAGATGATTTCTGGATTATACCCCCTTCCTATTTTAAGATTATGTGTTACCCCAGTGGAATTACTGTTCCCACTGGATGTAATGGAAGTAGATGCAGGCCTCACTGGAGTTTGATGGGAAGTGGAGGATATAGTACCTTTCTGTCTGTGGGGTCTCACTGCCAGGTAATCGTCAGCCAACCATACAGCAACATTGGCTGCCTCTGGACGATGTTCTTTCACCCAGAGTTGAACATCCTGTGGAAGGATATGAATGAACTGTTCCAGAATAATGATTTCCAGGATCTGATCTAATGTTCTCATCATGGGCTGTAGCCATTTAACACATAAATCCTTGAGTTAAGTATAGGCATCTTGGGGGTTATCAGCCATCTGGAACTTATATGATCGGAACCTCTGCCAATAGGTTTCTGTGTTAATGTCGTATCTCTTTAAAATGGCTGATTTCATGCTATCATAGTCATTAGCATGGGCTATGTCCACATGGCTATACGCTAGCTGGGCTTTTCCAGTCAGATAGGGAGCTAGACATAAAACCCATTGATCTCTTGGCTAAGTGCAAGCTGTGGCCATCCTCTCGAAAGTCATTATATAAGCTTCAATGTCATCACTTTCTGATAACTTCACTAGCTTGATATCTTTCTGCACACCACCAAGGGAAGAAGGAGGTTGATGGACACCTAGAGCCTGTATAGCCCGCAGCATGTCTGTCCATTGGGCTTCACTTTCTTTCTGGTCCCACTCCCTCTGTCTTTCTAATTCCACCTGGTGAACACATAACCATCTAAGTAGCTCCTGAGACTCCTGAGGGGCGTCTCTTCCTCTGAACATCCCCCACTTGCTTGAGCCCCCAATTCCACTTTTTCTTCTGGGTCTTCCATCTTTAGCTGACCTGTTAATGGCTTATTCTCCTTCTGCCTGACCACCAGGGGCAGTTCAGATAGTAATGGCAGGTGATTCTTGGCTGCTACAGATTGTGTGGTTGCACCAGGAGGCCATTTCTCATCCGCCTTGCTCTGTAACATCAGCTGTCCATCAAGGTCTTGTCCAGACCCTCGAGTCGGGAAACAGCAAACCAACTGTATCCCACTTGTGACACCACATTTGAGAGATATAGTGGGTAACAGATGGACACATATGCCAACTTGTGACTTCAATTCCTTCTTTATTCAGCACAGAACAAAAATTAAGTGGACTGTTTTCATCAAAATAAATAACTTTACAGCAAAAATAAGAAAACAACTAAAGATGGCTTCAAAGCAGCAATAGTCCAGCTGTAGGGACAAAATCCTTGATGGAAAAATTATTTTATTTTTATCTTCAATAACTCATTTTTAATTATTATTTTATCTGATTTTTATATGGGACTAATTTCTGGTTAAGATTATGGTTTGCATAAATTCCTAAGAGAAAACAAAAAGTGTTAGTTAAACCTTAAAACAAGGTATCTAGCTTTAATGCTTTAAAGAAAAATACCTCTGTTCCCTAAGCAGCACTTTGCCATATGCTAGATGAGGTCTAAGGGAACAGAGGTGAAACTCCATTTTGTTTTTAAGCCATGATATAAGTGGACACCTTCCAAGCTAAGCATGTAGTGCAGTGTTGTTCTAAGGGGGGCCCTGACACATTCCAGGACCATCTCTGTTATGTCCAAGCCTTGCATGACAGATTTATAGGTACATTTATAGGAAAAGTCTTAGCTAAAGCTAGGTATCCATGACCACTATCAAGATAAGAGATCATATGACTGGTAGCACCAAGAAAAAAAAAGTCTTAGTCTTTGAAAGTCCCATTACCCTGTATAGAAATAAGAAGTTTTATTCATAGTTTAAAGATGCAGTGTACTGCCGCTATGAACATTGGACAGTTATAGGACAATAGTGTGATAAATAAGCTTATCAAGTATTGTAGCTGCAGAATAAAGCATTCAAAAGTTATGAACATCAATTATTTAATATCCTTTTCTTATTAGAGAACTAGACAAATCTACTATCCTGTGATAGCTCACATCTTAGGAAGTCTAACAAGATGAATATTAAATCTGTAGTTTGTTGCTATAAAGAGAAAGACTGTCTAAAAGTTCATAGTGAATTAACTTTTTTGACAGTGATTGATTCTTTAAGAAAAGAACAAAGGATCTTGTGTGTCTCTACAAAAAGTAATGTTTGAGAATTTAGGAATGGATTTTTCTTACAAGTCTTATATCATTCTGTAGTGTAGACTATGTAGAGTAAGACTATAATTTTGTTTTGAGAAGTTATATTAGAATTATGAAGTTATAACCTTAATAGTGCAGTTTAAAAAGTATCCATACTACAGATATCAGACTTTTTCAAGAATGGTTGGCTTGATGTAAAACACTTGAATATGCAAGTTTAATGTTCAAATTATGGTAAATAAGACTTTTATTTAAAGAAAATAATTTTGACCCAAAAATATGTTTGAGGAAAAGGGGCTGTCTTAAAGAGGCATGTCTATATGTCACCATTTATCTTCTAAGAAGCTCTACCTTTCTAATGATTCTAACCAATCAAAATCTGGTGATGACATCACCAGAGCAGGTTTTATATTTGTAAACACTGCTGACCACACCTTATATCTGAGATAACTATCGATGTAGGAAGACCTATGTTCAGTTAATTAAGAATTTTATGGCTTTATACTGATGCTAGGCCAAAGAACTTTCGGCCATGCCTGTTTGAAATACAGGGCTCCGCCTAAGGAGAGCCAGAGCTCAGTGCTGCTAAAGATATCCAGAGGCAAACAAGAAGTACAAGGACATTTTTATTGTGTATTAAAGCAAGGTCTGTGTTATTTGCTGAGCATTTTGACAAGTAATGTTGCCTGCTGAAAACCAGACAGACTTACTTTTAAGACTCACACAAGCTACCAGCGTGCTGAGCAAAAAAAAAGGTCTATTGTCCCAAGGTTTTAAAAGCAGATGCACAACATGAAAGGGTCAATAAGCTCCCATTATTAAAACACCTTGCTATTCACAAGAAGGTTCTTTGAATCCAGTATTGTTATGCACTGTGCAGATTAAAGCTGTGTTCTACAAATCCAATAACTGATTTTTAGCAAAAGTTTAACTTGCAGAGTGTATCCATGCTAGAAGAAGTTCCAGGGTCAAAGTTAGCTGACAAAGAAACCTTTACATCGAAAGCCAGACTCAGCCACAGTTCTAAGTGGAGAACAGAATAACCACTTCTACAACCAGAAATATAAGTATTCCTTTTTAATTACTTTCACTAATTTAATTAATAGTCTTGGTATTTTAAATTGGCTTATCTGGGAAAATATGAGGGAATCTACCTTTAACTATGAAATCTGGGTATATAGCTTAAAAACTTTAAATTAAAACAAAGAACTTTGCGTGATTTGAAAAGTTAAACTGAGTTTTACAAAAGTAGTACAAATCAATGATGTAATGAGTTGTTGCCAGTTCTCATAGAAAATACGTTTTACATGCAATGAAGTTAAAACAAGTTTTATACAGAAATAATCTGAGATAGTGATCTTAGAAGTATATGTTCTCATGCATGAAGGTTATGTTAAATACTAAGTATGATAAAAGTAGTATAACTGTTACCATGTATTATGCTAAGTATTGCTTATTCCTTTACATTGTTTATTTGCTAGAATTTGTTAGTTGCTGGATTATCTAAAACAATGTTGTTGATGTTTACAAGATTAGGCTTGATATGTATGCTAATGAGGAATATTTAGAACCATTGTATAGGTGTAAATAAAATATATATTTTTTCACATGCTTATACGTGTGGTATGCAGTGTCATTTACCATTATACTTGAATCTGGAGAGCATAGAATAATATCGCATGTGAATATTTATTATTTTAGGTAATTTATAAAATAATTTTTGGGTAATGCCCAAGGTGAATCCAAGTGCATCATTATAAAAAGTGATATTATAAGCCTTTGTTCCGACACAGCAGTATAAGTCCACTATGACTAGTAGGAACTAGCCTGAAAGGGGTGTTTCACCTTCCACACCCAAAACGAATCTGGCTTATCTTTCTCAATGTCAGACATATAAAGAGGGCTGTATCCCAGGACTGGTCCGCCCTGGCTGTCACTCTATTATTTTATTAAACGTATTTGATTCACTTCATGAACCCTTTTTATTGTTTACAAACAGTATAGATATTTACAACACCTTATAAGAGGGTACACATTATATTGTCACTTAATTTAGATCACTGTAACCAGTTTTTATTCAAAGAAGTTTTCTGTAAGTCCCTCCTTTAGCTGAGCTCTGCATAAAAGTATTGGCAATGATGCCTGCCAGCTCTTAGAGCAAACAGCTGATAGCAGGGAACAACAGCAGAAGACCTTGTTTGGAGTTGGGTAAGTGTTTGCATAGCTAAGTGCAGTTGCAGCATAAAAATAACCCTTTTTCCATTAAAGGCTTTCACCAGAGGTACACGGCAGCTACGGTTTGTGCTTGCAATCGCTTCAGTTTAAAAACTGTACTTCAGTAGCCTTTTGCAAGCACAACTGTTTCTATGTGGCTTTCCAGCAGCAGTTTGCAACCACTGTGACTCTGCAAATCTTCGTGGCTCTCCCTAAGCAAACCGCACCATCGTGAGGGTAACACCAGGACTGATTATTAAGTCAGGAGGTTTTTAGGGGGCAACAAAACAGAGTGAAAGAGTGCTCCCTGAAACCTTGCTTTCTTTCCAACCAGCAATTTTACCCATAACAAAGATGCCGCATAACAGCGGCACATATAGCATTGCTATGTACACTGCTCTAATTATACCGAAAGTTCATATTGTGGGTGCTTGCCCTTCATATTATTCTGTGCGTCACTTCTTTAGGATTTCACTCATTTTACCAAGCAGCGCAACAACGAAATAACAGTTCTTTGTATGTATGTTTGATTGTCCATATATCACTGCATATCAGAGGCATTACAAATGAGACTATTCTGGCACACTAGTGCACATAACCTCTGAAAATGCAGGCAAGCTTGTTTTCCTATGTCCCTCATAAGGACTTTCGGTATTTACTTATTAAAACTTATGCTAACCAACAGGTTGCTGCCAAACGGGGGGGAAAGTTGGGGGGGAGAAGACAAACACAAACAATGTAAAGGAACAAATATACACAGACAGGGATTACGTGGGTGGCCAGTCCATGTAAGACGTACACATTTTAAACAAACATGACTACAAATATCAGAGATAGGGACACAAAAGGAAACCCTCCAGGCAGACCCGTGGATAGACTAAGGAGAACCTTCCACAATACCCAGCATCATTTTAGCTGAAGGGGTTTAATTTAAAAAAAAGAAGTGCACTGGACTCATACCACTCAGCCTCTCAGCATTAAATTTCATTGCACTAGCCTCAAAATTCAGAGCAAATGGCCAAAATGTGTAGCACTTTATTTTAAAGAATAGCATGTCTACAAATAATGGACCCCGTTTTTTTGTGTTAATGGATGTTTCTATCAAGTTATTTCAATCATTTAATAGTTTGTGTATCCAGAAATAGGTCTAACGTTATTAAAGCAACATACGAACACACGAACATATGAGTGTGCCAGCAGAAACAGACCACCTATCTAAGTCTGCTCGAGTGTGCAGCTAGCACCCCTAGTTTGCAGCTGCCCCACCCCCCTCCCATTTGTCATCCCACTGTCACCCCTCACCTCCCCCACCCTCACTCGCCCCTGTTCCCTGTCCCGTGCCCTTTTGAAGCTGTTCACTGATTTACATGATACCACCCATTCTGGTAGGGGTTACATTTTGCTACCACCTTCTCTGTGAAATACTGTCTCCTCATTTCCATCCTAAATCTTCCCCCCTCTATTCCTAGCCCATGCCCCCTGGTGACCCTTCCGCTCCTTAACTTAAAGACCCCATCTGCCCCAACCTTATTGATTCCCCTCAGATACTTGAATGTCTCTATCATGTCCCCCCTGTCGCTTCTATCCTCCAGGGTGTACATATTCAGGTCTCTCAGCCTGCTCTTATAGTCGGTCCCTTCCATTCCACATATCATCTCTATTGCCCTCCTCTGCACCCCCTCCAGTAGCCTGATATCACGCTTTAGGTATGGCCTCCAAAACTGCACACAATACTCAAAGTGCGGCCTTACCAGTGACCTGTAGAGGGGCAAGATCACCTCTCTTCACCAGGATGAAAACCCCCTCGCTATGCACCCCAGCATTTTGTTCACTTTTTCAGCCACTCTCCTGCACTGGGCAGTGTTGTCCATGGTCCCTGCTATCATTACCCCTAGGTCCTTCTCCTCCTCAGTGATCCACAGCTTAACCCCTCCCAGCCAGTATTCTCTTCTTGGCTTCTTCACCCCAAAGTGCATAACCTTACACTTTTTTACATTGAACCCCAGCTGCCACCTCTCTAACCTCTCCTCTAGCTTGCTTAGGTCCCTCTGCAGCTGCCTCCATCCCTCCTCTCCATTCACCACTGCTCTGATTTTGGTGTCGTCAGCGAACAGACTTATCTTGCTCACCACCCCATGTGCAATGTCTGATATGAAGAGCCCAAACAATACTGGCCCCAGCACAGAGCCCTGTGGCACCCCACTCATCACCGGCCTTGGCGTTGAGAGCTCTCCTGTCACCACCACCTGTTGCAGCCTCCCACTCAGCCAGCTTGTAATCCAGTTCATCATTTTTGCCCCTACCCCTACACCAGTTAGCTTCCCCACAAGCCGCCCATGAGGCACAGAATCAAAGGCCTTGCTGAAGTCCAAGTAAAGAACATCCACCGAATGACCCTTATCCAGCTCATCTGTCACCCAGTCATAATATTGTATCAGGTTGGTTTGACAAGACTTCCCTGACACAAACCCATGCTGCCTCACATCCTGGAGGCCATTGCCCTCCAGGTACGACACCAGTCTTTCCTTTAGTATTGTCTCCATGAGTTTGCACACTATGGAAGTGAGACTTACCGGACAATAAGTACCCAGTTTATCCCTTGGTCCACTCTTGTATGATGGTACTACATGTGCCATCCTCCAGTCCAGTGGCACACATCCCAACTCCAGTGAGGTGCTGTACAGATTCGCCATCAGCTCCGCCAACATCTCCACCATTTTACTCAGCACCCTGGGGTGGATACCATCCGGCCCTGGTGCCTTGTCTACCTTCAGTGCCCTCAATCCCCCTAGGATTCTACTTGCCTCAATTCTTCCATCTGTTGCCTCCTCTCCCCTGTCCCCACCCTCCCAGCCCATGGTGGTAGTGGTCCCCTTTCTTCTGTGAACACTGAGCAGAAGTATTCATTCAGTGCTTCTGCCTGCTCCTTACCCTTTTCCATCCACTACCCACCCTTTTTAGCCTCACTATTGTCTCTTGCACTTCCTTTTCTCCTGAGTGTATGAAAAGTCCCCATTAATTCTCTGTGCTAATCTCAGCTCCATCTGGGCCTTGGCTTCTCTCACTTTTCTGGTCACCTTCCTGGACCATCTTGCATACTCCTCCCTGTCCCCTTCCTTTTTCGTCCTTGTATACCTCTGGTGCACCTCTTGTTTTGCTCTCACCACCTTCACTACCTCGCTGTTCAACCAGCATGGTTTTCTTGCACTGCTCCTCTTCCTCTGTGTCTTAATGCAGGCTTCTGTTGCCTTTGTAATCCCCCATTTAATAATATCCCATTTCTGCTCTGCATCCATCTCCTGCCTTATGCCGTCTAGTTTCCCTTTCAGTACTTTCTGCATCCTCCCAAAGTCTACCCCTCTGAAGTTTACTACCTGAGTAACTAATTTCTAAACCACACCGTTTGGTGATTGCTGTCAGCTAGTGGGTCCTCCACCTTTATTTCCCTTACTGCCTCCCCATTCGACAACATCAGATCTAAAGTGTTCTTTAGCCTAGTAGGTACACTAACCAACTGTGTCAGGAGACCCTCCTGGATTGCGTACAGGAGCACTTGCTCCCTAGCACTGGAGGTGCCTGGAATGCTCCAGTCAACCCCTGGCAAGTTGAAATCCCCCACAATGGCCACCTTCCCTTTTCTACATACCTTTCTGATTTTTCCTGCTAGTTCCCTGTCAAGCTCCTCAGACTGGGACTGTATACCACACCAAACCTCAATTTCCTACCCCTTGAGTCTAGGAGCTGCAGCCAGATTGCCTCTGTTCTCCTTTCTTCCCCCTCGTCCCTTGTGCATTGGATCCTGTCCCTCACATAGACTGCCATCCCACCACCCCTCCCTTCCTCATGGTCCTTCCTGTATACTTTGTATCCTGGGATTGCCAGATCCCAGTCCCGGTGCTCAGTTGCCCACAGCAGTATCTGTTAGTCAGCAACAAATTACATCATATAGTTTTTTTTTTTTTTTTCATTTTTAGCACAAATGTATTTTTGAAACCCTTAGGTTCATCATCAGTGCATTTTTAATTTATTCAGATATTTTTCAATCAGCTTTTGTAGCTAAATTTAGAATTAATGACTCAAGTCATTTAAGATGACCGCCACTTGCTGAGGTTACCTTTAACCTATATATATCCTAGCGGTATACTGCGGATGTATTAGGATGATGCCTCTACATGTTTCTGATAGTAAACTGCACACTGAGATAATTATTTTTTTAGGGTTGACTATGGGTGTGGCACAGGAGTAGGAATGTTTAAACATTTCAGAATCCCATATTTCAGATCAGGAATGAAAGCAAAATGGGTATATTGATGTTTTTGCCAAAAATACACTATTGCTGAGAAAATAACTACATGATGACTAATAAATACTGGTGCTTTAAGAACATCAGTAAATATCTGTGGAGCAAGGGTCAGTTTGAATGTAAAAATCATAGCTATGTGAAATTCATAGCAGTTAAGAGGTATGACTGAACTCCATTTGTGGTCGCAATTTAGCAATCAGCACAACCACCTTACTGTGTGACAGGATTGGCAGTGCACTGCTACAGTACAGCTTTTACCAAAAAGGATTCTATGAGCACTCCTATCTTAGTGCCAGTTGAGTCCCACCAGTCATAGGGTAAACTGCTACAGCTTTTATAGAAAAGCTGACCATTTCTCTTAAACTCCTTTTTCTCTCTTACTCAAGGAAAAAGCATGCTATTATGAGAGGCTACAATGATAAGATATGATGAATCCGGAACACACCTGCCATACTGTATTGTAAACTGCATACTAAATAAACTTTAATTGGGCTTGCCCTACTCAGCAATGTTATTTTTTTAACTGAAGCGGATTCACTTGAGAAAATACTGTATGTGTACACTCTTGCAACTTTGCTGTAAGGGAGGGCGGAGGGAGACAGCTGAGCTTAGCACCTAGTTAGGTAGATATCTGCGGTGGACAGGTAGTGTAAGGGAGGCCCATTAACACCTCCACAACTGTAGTCAGGAAGCCTCAGAAGGTGTTGTGGCTAAGCAGCACAGCTCAGGTGTTCAGTTCCGATGTATCAGGTGGGTTTTTAATGAACCCCCTATAGCAGTGGCTTTGGTTTATGGAATTTGTCCAGTAAAACTGACTGAACATACTAAGCGCATCCTCTACAAGTGGTGCATGCTGTATAACAAAGTACAACTTACAGGACTGCATATTCATTTATTTCGTCTTTGTGGACTGGAACAGGAGTGCTAGACATTCCTGCTTATTGTTAGCCTCATCCTGGGGGAGAATACAGATGCAAACCAACTGAAATTAAACCAGATTAAGTTGGTTGTATTTTTAGTGAACTGGGGAAATTTGGCCAGGACACTGGAAACTTCTACTCTTTTGAAGAAGTGCTGTGGGATCAGATCTTTAAAGTCCACCTAAACAACCACCAGAGCAGGCAGATAGGACCTTGGTTCAATGTCTTATCAGAAGGATGGTACACTCTGACAATGCAGAATCCCCTTAGTATTGCATGTGGGTTCCAGTGTTTATGACATTAGTCCAGTCCTGGTGTGGGAGTAGAACCCATGGCCTTCTGACCCAGAGGCAGATGTGCTACCAGCTGAAGCATGCTGACACCTATATATCTGATTCAAACTACTGCACTGTGAAATGCTGACACCTATGTATATTGAGTTCAAGTAACTATAAAATATGTGTGGAGTACTCTCACTTGGTGAACCAAGATTTCGCTTGCCTTTGACTGCAGGAAGAAACAAGCAGAGTTCTGTATGGACATGTAAATGTCCCATCAGACACTATCCTCCCTCTTCATGGTCCTGACTATTTGAGGTCACTCACTCTTCAGGGTCACTTAGCCCTGTGAGAGTATAATCATGGACCACAAAGAACCAATTTGTCTCCTAACAGAACCCAGCCCTCAGCTGTCCTGAAAGTCCCCTTTCCTTTTGACCTCCCTTAACCCCTGTCCCATGCAAACAGTTTATTAATCAATCTTTTTGTATAACAAACTGAAAATCATTAACAGTCCTTCCTTCCCACTTACCACAGTTTGGGACTCACAGAAGCACTTTACTCTTTCTCTAAGGCACAATCTGGAGCTGCACAGATAATTACATTTTCATTCACAATGGAGTGGTGTGCACATATATGGATCCCAGACAAACAGAACTGAGAAAGAAATAAGTGCCCTGGCTGGGATTTGAACCCAGGTCACCTGGAATACCATTCTGGTTGTGCTACAAGCTGCACAACCAACACAACTGGTAACCTGGGAGTCCTAGAAATACCTTATTTTTTCTCTAATGCACAACCTGGTGCTGTACAGATAATTACATTTTCATACACAAGGGTATGGTGCCCATATACGGAACCCAAACAAACAGAGGAGAGAAATAAATAAATGCCTTAGCTGGGATTTGAACCCAGGCCACCCGGAGTACCGTTCCAGTTGTGCTACCAGGTCCACCACCATGACAACTGGAAACCTGAGGCTCCCAGAAGCACCTAACTCTTTCTGTAATGCACAACCTGGTGCTGGTACTGTCATATATAGTGACCCACTACATGTATTGCCCACATAGATGGTCTCCTGCAGTCCTGGGAATGGAATAGGTAAGCCTGGATTTGATTACATTAACAATGCAGCCCTTTCATTGGGAAGATAATTATTGTTGTCATTGTCATCCATGCTAAATGGTTGCAGGTCAAGGTACCTAGCAAGGCCTTCTCCCAAGTTACTATAGGACTGTTCCACCAAATATTTGCCACACATGGATAATAGCCAGAAGCGGTGGTTACAGATAATGAGACAACAGACATGGATAGCCAGAAGCAGTGGTTGCAGATAATGAGACAGCAACATTCACCAGTAGGAAGTTTGCATATTTTATGCGCTTGAATGGAGTGACTTGCATTATAACTATACAGTACCCTATCACACAGCTTCCAATGGGCTGGCTGAGAGGTCTGTCCAGACACTGAATGATGGGTTGAAAAAGGTGTTTGGGAACTTTCTGGAAAGTCTTCTTTGCATGTTTTCTTTTAGCACCTCATTCCACCACACTGATTGCATCTGAACTTTTAAAGGGGCAGCAGCTTAGATCTTATTTGGACCTTGTGCAGTCCGATTTAGGAAGGATGTTACAGGATAAATGAACACAGAAGAAAGAACTTCATAATTTAAGGGTATTGTGTTTCATGTTCCAAACTTGAGTTGTTGTGTATGTCCTCAGTGGGAAGAAGGGTTTCCGACTTCCCAGGTGCTATCGGGCACAGTTAGAAGCACATGGGCCAGTGTTGGTTAAGGTACAGCTACATGATATAAAAATGTTATTGACCAATTGGTTTAGGCAATAATACATGATAGTGCATGTGTTACAGTGGAATTTACCCATGTCTTGTGTGGCGTGGCACTAGTCACAGCTGAGTGCTGTAAACCACATAAGAAGTGGGTAAGTCCCACAATAGCACACACCCTGGTGTGCTGGTGTGTGTCATTGCAATTATAAAATGGACCTATACTAAAAAAAGACTAACAAAAAACTCCAATTAGATAACTAACAGCTGAGACTTTACCTGTGTGTGTTGTGAGATTTACTCACAAGTAAGGATCCAGACTAATCAATCAGATGGCAGGAATTTTCTTCTCCATGTTAAACTTGAGCATTTGGACCAGGAAAGGACATGCTAAGCTGGGACTCCTTTATTTTCAGGTGTATCCTTGGAGTAGGATACAAAGGAGACAAAAGGCTTAAGAAAAAGAAAATTACTACAGCAAACCTTGCAATACAAGTAGCAGTGGTGGAGCTGGGGCTGGGGCACTCACCCTCCTGGCCACTTGCCCAGTGTGATGGTGGCACCCGCCACTATCTTTATTCACTGTTTAGTGACCATTGTGGAGCCATGATTGACCTGAATGCCCCCCGCTCACAAATCCTCCCAAACCTGGCTCCGCCACTGACAAGTAGGAAGGCAAAGAAACAGGAATACATTAAACAAAGACTGGGATCAGCAGAAAGCTAAAGGGCACTGTCAACAGAATTAACAAAAATGAACCGGGGGATGGGGTGGAGTGAGATCAAGCATGGGGAAGTGTATCTGTCATGATGGCATAAGCGCTACTTGGAAAATAAAACCAGGATGCTAAACTTCAGGCGAGCTGAATATAATAAGGTGAGGGAGATGGTTGCTGCTAAATCTTTTTGATCATTGAATACTTTCTTTTACCTGCAGCCACAGTCCTGCTGATCTCCAGCCACTGCTCATCCACCGCTGACCCTGAAGCTGTGATGCCCAGCTGGCATAGGCAGCTACACTGTTGAGAGGGGCTCCCCCTAAGCCCCCGGACCCGGCGAGGATCCACTACTGATGCACGGCCTCCAGGCATCGCTGGACCAGTGAACTGTGGCCATCAAGCTGCCGCGGACTTGCACTGTGTTTCCTTGTTCTTCCCCAAAGGGGGCGCGGATGTGCAATGACATCCATGCACCAGCATGCAGATGTCTGCTGTGCCCCCCACTTTGGCAACCGCGCCTCTGCAGTACCTCCGGGCATCCCCAGGAACCAGCAGAGCATGGTGTGCAACCACCCTGTTTCCCCCAGACTAGGAGATCTGTCTTCAGATGTTCAATCCTAGTCCACCCCTGCCAACCCCTGACAACCCAGGCTCGTTCCTGAACCTGGGTCGCCGGTGAGGAGTGAGGTGTGGCATCCTGCGCCTCAAACCTCAGTGCCACCGGGCCGGCCAGTTGCGGCTAAATTGACAAATATGCCACTGAGTGGCATTGCTAATGCCAAGTAGGAGACCCTGAAGCAGTATACAGTATAACTGAGGCAATGATTAAATGCATGCCCATGGGCAACAAAGGCAAGAGCGCTATACAGAGAGTGGAGGCCTCTGTGCAGTGACGGTGCCATGACAAGAGCAGGTGGAGCACTTGCCCTGGTAAAAATATATGGTTCCTTGCCTGTGCCCCAGTTCTGGCTCAGAATGCTTTGTGCACTTTTTCCTTTTTTAATTGCAGCCTTGAGCTTGTTACTATCCAGCCTTTGTATGCGATGTCAATGACCTAAAAAAAGGATGTGCCGTAAGACACTACATACCAATCACTAAGGAGTAGTCAGGGTGGGGAGCTCCCAGTGGCCCGTCAGCAAGCAAAGCACCTTTGAACACATGCTATCTGTCACAACATCTACTTGCCATGAATGATGATCATGTGTGCCCACCACGGACTGTATTCAGTTCATCTATTGCTGTTAAGGCATCTGTGTTGTGGATGTGTCTATGAAGGAATACTGTGTGGTAGTGGGTCAGGTGCCTGGCTGTTCGCTTATGTGCAGTGCTGTTCCTCACCTCAAGTCCCAGCTCTCAGCTTTGCATGACAGTTTAGCCACAGTCCCTCCTCAAGGATTGCTTCATCTATGCCCACCTCAAAGCTACAGTGTTGGTAGGTTTGTTGAAGAAGGAACTGCTGTTTTTATAACACAAAGTAACAGACAGAAAGCCACGATGCACTCTTGGCAGCCTGTTGCACACAAATGAGCAGCTTGCTCATGAAGTTATATCAGACACACACAAGAACTTGAATGCGTTCTCACCGAAAGATGCAAAAATTCAGATGAAACGAGCAAATAAATCCAAAGGGAATCTTTTATTTTCAGCTCAAAAAACACATCCAGTGCATGCCAGCTGACCACCCAGTGCTTCGACTCCTCCAGGTTTAGCACATTTCAATGTGTAAATCCATTTGCTTTCCTTCTCCAACAGTAAATTGGGCCTATCCCCACCATATTCAAGTGGTGGTATCCATTCGATTCCTATGAATATCATACAGTCTGGTTCTGATTCATGTACCTGACTAAAATGCATCCCTTCAGGTGTGTCGTGTCTGTTATTCAGGCCTGAGTGCACATGCTCTTGTATCCTTTGTTTTAAAGGTCTTACAGTTTTTCCAACATACAGTAAAGCACAACTGCACCATAGTGTGTAAACCACATAACTGGTGTCACATGTGATAAGTTCCCTGGGGACAGACCCAATTTACTGTTGGAGAAGGAAAGCAAATGGATTTACATATCGAAATGTGTTAAACCTGGTGGTTTACATGAAAGGTGGGACTTCAAACCCTTCCTTAAGAAATAAAGTATATACAGAAAAGTTAAAAATAACTTGAATAACAACATTATTTTATTTTTCCATAATTTGACACTGTTTCTTGTCTTTTTTTCTCCTCTGTAGGCCATTTCAACTGGGACAGGCCATTTGGTTGGAAATAAAATATGGTTTGGAACCAAAATGGAGCCACCATTATTTAGGAAAGAACACTGTCCTTACCAGAGACTGAATCCCTTTCTTTATGAGAAGTTAAAATAATAGTTCTTTAAGATTAATAGTATAAGAAAAGTAAATTAAGGACTTATTTTGTCTTAGTTCTCTCTTGATAGTGCAGAAAATGTGTGTTTAGGAGTGCTATCAAGCTGCATCCACTACTTGAAAACAGCATTAAGCCAAAATAAATATTTTTCTTCTTTCTTTTCTACAAAGATTTGTATTGGAGTATATTACGTACAAATTAACTTACATAAAAGATACACAAAAATGATGTAAATGTATATAGAGAAAAAAGTGTATATTGTTTATTTGATAGACTAACAAAATGATGTCATTATGATGTCGTTATGTAAATGAGTCATGTAAATGAGCCCTGATATGTACTCAACTGTGTTTTCCTATCCTCTAACCACACCCCTGAGGAAGACTCGCGAGGAGTCGAAGCACTGGGTGGTTAGTTGGCATGCACTGGATGTGGTTTTCGAACTGAAAATAAAAGATTCCCCTTTAGATTTATTTGCTCATTTCGTCTGAATTTTTGCATCTTTTGGTGAGAGTGCATACAAGTTCTTGTTGTGTCTATTTTTAAAACAGTTTGCTGTGCTGGATTTACCCTGCCTCCGGTCCCCTTGCCAGATTGACTGCCAGTGCCTGCAGCGCTGCTGCCTATGCACATGTCTGGTACTTGTTGAACATCCAGTCCAACCCATTCTGACTCACAGTCAGTGAGTGAGTGGCTGTGGTGGAAGCAAGCATCATCATTCGTTTGGGAGACTTGGAGCTGAGAGGTGAGAGGATTCATTCCCACTGGAGGAAGTTTGTTTGGCCTAATGGGCATTGGGCAATCACCTATGACTATGCCAGGGTCTGGCCAACCATGACTCGGGAGCCTACATCCCAGCCAGACACACCAGAGCATTAGATGGGCACCAAGGCCAATGGCATTGCCACAACAATATCAACTCATATGCCTGATTCTAAGAGACCATGCTGTGTGGGGTGGAGTGGAGACTGACAACTTCAGACCAAGGATTGGCCATCTGAGGATGGGCTGGGGGCTTCATGATCTTATGACTGGATTTGACCAGGACAAGGCCAGGAGTGAAGGAAGACAACAAAATGAGAAGGTGCCCAGGCAGGATTATTTCTGGCAGTGGATGTACCACGCTCTGCATTCATGGGTAGAGTTTATGAAATCCTTCAAGTCCGTAACTGTGGTGACTGACTGGTACAGTAGGCAGGCTGGGCATAGGCAGGCAATGTTCTCACAGCAGTTCACAGTGCAGAGTCCACCTGCTAAAACCTTCACCTGTATGATCTCCTTTTCAGAGTGCTGCAGCACCTCTCTCAGTAGAGTACCCTGTTTTCATCTCAGGAGGCACTTGTCCTAAATTTACTGGCTGCAACAAACATCAGAAAAAAAAATACACTGCCTGTATCTGAATATGAGCAGGAACTGAACCAATAAGCTTTGTGCCTCTGCTGTTCAAATAAATGTGTTTTTGTTTCTGTGATTGCTTATGTCATTTGACTGGAAAACATGCAAGGATCAAGTTTGTTTATTTGTTTATTGAATAGAATCAGAATTACAATCCTTTGAGTCATAGACTCATTTGCAAAGGCTCCACGTCCAATAAAAGTAAAAGTACAGAGTAAAAATACAAGAAAAATATATATACAGGTAACACAAATATACAATTATATTGTAATAATACAAGGTCCGATAGTCCTGGTTTTAGCTTATTTTGTGGATTACATCAACTGGGAACATACAGAAGGTCCTGGGTCAGTGCTAAGACAGGATACAGTTTTTATACGATCTTGAAGGACCCAGAGTCATAATGTCTGAATGTGGGGGGCATAGGAGGGGGCTGGCATCAGACTAACCGTTTGCTACAGGATAATTTAGAGGGATAGAGTAGGCTCCTGTGTAACATTTATCTCTGTAATGATGGTGGGGGGAGGGTGGTAATAGTATGTGTGTGGGATTAATTACAGTCACAGGTTGCTGAGTCAAGGAGCAGGGTTTTGAGACCTGACTTAAATAGGCTGAAACTATGGGTCAAGGAGATGGAGGATGGTAGACTGTTCAGCCATAGAGGGGCCCGATAGTGGAAGGATCTTTTTCCAAGCAAGGTTCTACAGTGGGGAACTAGAAGGGTAGAGTTAGCTGTGTGCCTTAGGGTCCGTCTATGGGGGGTTGTGCTGATAAGTGGGGGGAGGCTGATAGGGGCTTGCTTAAGTTGTATCTTTTTGGCAAAAAGGTAGGTAAAATACTTAAGTCTGCCTTGGAAATTTAGCCGGTCTGTCTGATTATAAAGCTCACATGTGTGTGTTAACCTGTCACATAGAAACATAGAATTTGTCGGCAGAAAAGGACCACTCGGCCCACCCAGTCTGCCCAGATGTTCCTGCCTAATCTGACTCCATGGACCCTAACTGGTCTCTAGCAATCCTCCCTCCACCCTGCCTATTTAAGCAATATAACAAGACAGGGTGCGGGTGATGCTAGGATTTACCCACGCCTGGGGTGTTTGGTCACGAGGCCGCAGGCAGAGTGGGCAAACACCCCAGGCATGGGCAAATATCAGCATCACCCACTCCCTGAAGTGGGACATTGCTATTATACAATGATTAAAAACATTTTAGGTGAAAACAAAATAGTTTTTTTTTTACTTTCATAGTATTTTCATTGATTTTATTGCTCCGCCAGAAAAAAAAAAGTTCCTTGTTGTTAGGCAGAATGCTCTCCCCATATATGTTTGCACAGAGAGAGTGTACCAGTCTTGCATTTTTTTTTTCTTTAGTTCCCTACCCACCCCTCCTGTCTTACGTTTGGAGCAAGAGAGCACATTTCAAGTTTATTTTATTTATTTTTTAAACTGACAGCCTCACAGTTTCTTTCTAATAGATGTTTAGAGACAGCGTTACAAAAGGTGAGGTTGCTGTTTTTGTGTTTCCGGGTTTGCAGTGGCTTTAGTGGCTCCGCTTTTTGTTTTGTGCCAAATAAGAATTATATAAAAAAAATTAAAAAAAAAGATTGTTGCGTATAGTTGTACTTATTTTTATTTAATTTGTTGCTCCTGGGCCAGATCTTGAAGTAGGGAGCACTGGCTCCATTTTCTTTATGACAAAGTGGCACTGCTACTGCACTTCCTAGCACCGCTTCCCCTAGTTGTCTCGAGGGTCTGAGGCAAGCAGCGGCCACGGACTTAAAATGGGAAATTCTGGTGACTGCCCTGCCAGCTCCATGTTTGGCTTTCCTGGGACTGGACAGTGAAGAGATTCCACTTGGGACAGAGCAATCTTAGACCCGGTACTCTCAAATGGGGATGGAGAGAGGCTCTCTGATCTTGAAGTGGGTAGCCATCTGGGAACAAGCGACCACCCAACAATGTGGTTCACGATAAACTTAGCTGTAGAGTCAAGCCACACAAAAGTGAAGGTACTGGACTTCAGGAGGGCCAATTTTGACAAAATGAGAGTGTGCCTCAGAAAAACACTAGCAAAGCGGCAAGAAGGTGGGGTGGAGCAACAATGGGGAAACATCAAAACCGCCATCACAGAGGCAACAATCTTTGTGTGAAGCAAATAAACAAATCAAAATGAAAGAAAAAAACACTATGGTTCTCAAAAGAAGTGGCAGGGAAGGTAAGGGAAAAAAAGATAGCATTCAGGAAGTATAAGGAAACACAGAAGGAGCAGGACAGAGAACTGGACCAGTTAAAGCAGAAAGAAGCGGGTAAGGCAGTCAGAATAGTAAAGGCCCAAACTGAGGAAAAGATAGCCAACTCTATTAAGAAGGGGGATAAAACCTTTTATAGGTACATTAGGGAGCAAAGAAAGACTAAGGCAGGGATACGGAGGCAGAACAAAGAGGAAGGTGGTTGGGCAGCGAGCGACAGTGAAAAAGCAGGGATACTGAACGACTACTTCTGCTCAGTATTCACAATGGAAAAGCAGGGGGAAATACCTAATCCAGTCAATAGAAGCACTCTGGATGGGGGGGTTGATATTAGTCCTTTCACAGAAGAAAGGGTTCTGAAAGAACTCTTAAAACTGAAGGTAGATAAAGAAATGGGCCCTGATGGGATTCACTCCAGAATTTTAAAAGAACTAAGAGAAGCACTAGTAACACCACTGACTACCCTTTTTAATAAATCATGGGAGGATGGTGTGGTACCTGAGGACTGGAGAAGGGCGGATGTGATTCCCCTTCACAAAAGTGGGAGCAAGACAGAGGCAGGAAACTACAGACCTGTCAGTTTGACCTCAGTGGTAGGAAAAATGATGGAATCACTTCTGAAGGAGTGGGGCACAGGACCCAAGGCAGCATGGATTCACAGCGGGAAGGTCATGTTGTCAGACAAATCTAATCGATTTCTTTGACTGGGTGATCAAAGCAGTAGACCAGGGAGGGGCTGTGGACATGGCCTACCTAGATTTTAGCAAGGCATTTGACACAGTCCCACACAAAAGATTAACAAAGTAGCCAACCTGGGAGTGGGTCCTAGGGTGGTAGCCTGGATAAAACACTGGTTGGATAACAGGACACAGTGGGTCATAGTAAATGGAGTCCACAGTGAAGAAAGGAGGGTTACTAGTGGGATACCACAGGGTTCAGTACTGGGGCCAGTCCTTTTTAATGTCTTTATAAGTGACATTGCAGAGGGACTGGAAGGGAAAGTATCTCTTTGCAGATGACACAAAGATCTGCAACAGGGTTGATACACAAGGTGGGGTGGAAAGGATGAAAAGGTACTTGGCAAGTTTGGAGGAATGGTCAAATGTATGGCAGCTTAGAATTCAATGCAAAGAAGGCAAAGTAATGCAACTGGGAAACAAAAACCCAGGGGAAGAGTACACAATGGGGGGTGAGATACTAACAACAAAAAAAATGGAAAGAGACCTGGGGGTAGTCATATCAGACGACCTTAAGGTGGGCCAGCAATGTGAGAAGACAGTAAGGAAGGCTGGGGGGATTACTGGGATGCATAGGGACAGGCATCACCAGTAGAAAACAGGAAGTTGTTGGCCCTCTGTACAAACAGTTGGTAAGACCACATCTGGAGTACTGTGCACAGTTCTGGAGACCCCATCTCCGCAAAGACATAAACAGGGTGGAGGCTGTCCAGAGGAGGGCAACCAAAATGATGCAGGGTCTGCATCGGAAGATATATGAAGAAAGACTAAAGGAACTAAAGATATATAGCCTCTAGGAAAGGAGGGAGAGGGGGGACACGATAGAAACTTTCAAATACCTCAAGGGAATCAAAGTCCAAGAGGGTAGCATCTTTCAAAAAGAGAGATGTGCAAGAACAAGGGGGTACAATTTGAAGATAGAGGGGGGCACAGCTCAGAGGTAATGTGAGGAAGTATTTCTTCACAGAGAGGGTTGTGTATACATGGAACAGCCTTCCTGAGGAGGTCATAGAGTCAAAAACAGTGGGGGAATTCAAGAATGCATGGGACAGACATAAGGCAATTCTAGTGGGGGGGTAGGAGGAAGTAGAATGTTGGTTAACTAGGATCTGCAGCTTATCCATTAGGTAGGGAAATGGGCAGACTAAGTGGGCCAAGCGGTCCTTATCTGCCGACAAATTCTATGTTTCAAGGGAGTAGGTACCAGGACTAGACACCAGGAATACAGCAAACTGGAGATTGAGCGTGAGGTGAGTGCGGTCTGTCTGGTTACGAGGAAGGAGTTTAGAGACAGAGGATTATTGGGAAGATTTTTTTTTTCTGTGCAACCGATGTTTGCTCTTGTTTGGTACTGTGGCCCTCTCACTGGTTATGCAAGCGGGCTGGATCAGAACAAGAGAAGAGCACCAGTTCTGTGAAACACCATATAGTGCGGGATTTGCGTCTTTGCCAGTCCAGAGTTCATGGTGCTCGGAGTAATTTCAGGGGGAGTACCTGATATGGCTAAGTGGCAGCTGGCACCTTTTTCCGCGGGGTGATACTAGGATTTATCCCAGTTAGAAGGTGCCAGCCAGCCAATCAGAATGCCTTATTTCTGTGCCTATTGTATCATTTCTACTATACCGCTGTTTGTCCCACACATGCTTGAAGCACCCCCCACCCCACTGTTTTCATCTCCACCACTTCTGATGGCAGCCTGTTTCAGGAATCTACCACCTTTTCAGGGAAGACACCCCCTCCCCAGTTTCATAGCATGGTGCTTGGACACTTACTAATTTGAAAGGGACTCCACTCCAGCACCCTGCTTACCCCTGTGATGTACTTGTGGGTTTCCATCATCTCCCCCCCTTACTCTCCTCAAGGGTGTACATGTTGAGATCCTCCAGTCTCTCCTTGTAGGGCTTTGTGCAACCCCCGAAACATTTTACTGCCCTCCTCTGAACTGCCTTCACCCCATGTACATATTAACATACTAAAATGCCAGCAGAATAGGCCTAACAGTCTCTTGAGTCTGCTCCCGCATTGAGGGCCGATTTTTGTGTCCCCCTCCCCTTGGGTTATACCCTCCCCAGTCATTCCACCTGTATTGGGCCTGGTCATATTTACCCTCCCCCTGTACCTGTCCCATCCCCTCTTAAACTCATCCGCAGTCTCCACCTCTACCAGCTCCCTTGGCAGTGCATTCCATGGCTCCACCACCCTTTCAGTGAAATAACATCTCCTCTGCTCCCCTCTGAGCCTGCCCCCTTCTAGCTTACACCCGTACCCTCTTGTTGCCTCACCCGCCTTCCTTTGGAACACCCTGACTGGGCCTCCTTTATTGATCCCTTTCATGTACTTAAAGACCTCTATCATGTCCCCCCGTCCCTCCTCTCCTCCAGAGTGTATATGTCGAGCTCCTTGAGCCTCACCACACAGGTTCTCTCCCCCAGGCCCCAAATCATTTTGGTTGCCCTCCTTTGGACTCTCTCTAGGAGTGTTATGTCCCTCTTTAATTGTGGTCTCCAAAACTGTACGCAATACATGAGGTGTGGTCTAACCAAGCAGTTGTACTATGGAAGGATCACGTCCACCTTTCTGGAGGTAATCCCCCTGGCAATGTATCCCAGCATCCTATTTTCCCTTGCCACTGCCCTCCTACAGGTCTCTGAGTTGTTCATTTTGATATCTACCACTACCCCCAAGTCCCTCTCACCCTCTGTGACTTGAATCATGTCTCCTCCCAGGGTATACCCCTGGCCTGGATTTCTGACTCCCAGGTGCAGAACCTTACACTTCCCCGCACTGAATTTTAGTTTCCATTTTTCCGACCACCTTTCCAGAGCCTCCAGGTTCTCCTGCAAGGCCACCCTTCCCTCCTCCCCATCCACCACTGCGCCCAGTTTTGAGTCATCTGCAAAGAGACTCATCTCACTCCTGATGTCTGAGATATAGGCGTTGAATAGGAGTGGCCCCAGCACTGACCCCTTGGGAGCCCCACTAGTAACCCACCTTGGGGATGAGGCTACCCCTCCAACCACCACCTTCTGAGTATGCTCAGAGAGCCAATTTCCTATCCATCTTAACAACTGTCTCCCTACCCCCATTTCCTTCAGCTTATCCAGCAGGCCACTGTGAGGTACCGAATCAAACGCCTTGCTAAAGTCCAGAAAGAGGACATCCACTAGCCTACCCTGGTCCAGGGCCCTCGTCACCCAGTCATAGAACTCAACAAGATTTGTCTAGCATGATCTTCTTGTGACAAAGCCATGCTGCCTATCGTCCAAGTACCCAGTCCCAAGACTAGTCTGCAAGCTTTGTTAAGGGTGAGGTTGATGCTGCGTAGGGCAGTTTTATCCGCTGATCCATATATGATTATTCCGTAGTCCACCAAGGATAGGACAGATGAGGACACAGCGAGATGCATGGCCTGGGGGGTAGGCAGTGCTTATGCCTGTAAAGGATCCCTAATCTAGTGTTAATAGAGGAGGAGACCTGTTGTATGTGAGAGTGGTAGGAAAGGGAGGTGTCTAAGGTGACTCCAAGATATTTGAAACATGGGACCTGCTCCAGAGTGGAGCCATGTGTGTGTTTTTTACAACTAGAGGCGTGTGACAATGGGGGCTTTGGCAGTGTGCAAAGATCATGGTCTTTGCTTTCTTGTAGTTGATTTTAAGACGGTATTCAGAGAACCAGGTTTCTGTCTCCCTTAAGTAGCCCTGTAGAGCTGATTGAAGGGAATTAAGATGAGGATGTTTCCAAAAAACTACCGCATCATCAGCATACAGCATCATGTGACCACTGCAAGATTTAGGGAGGGAGTTAAGGAAGAGGGTGAAGAGTAGGGGGTCAAGTATAGACCCCTGCGGGACACCAGTGTGAACCAGTTTGCATGTGGAGATAGTAGTATTTATTTTGACTTCTTGTGTTCGATTAGAGAGGTAATCTTTGAACCAGGCAGTGACCTCCAGTGCAAAGTTAAGGGATGGAAGGGCATAGAGTAGGAGCTTGTGACTTACGGTATCAAATGCTTTGGCCAAATCAACGTAGGAGCCTTGTTCTAGGGCCTCATGGATAAAAGTAGTGAGTTCAATGAGTGCTCCGGAGGTGCTGTGGTCCCTCCAGAAACCATGTTGTTCATGGCAGAGCAGGTTGTGTTTGGATAGGTAGTCAGTTAGCTCATCCGATACTATTTTTTCAAGGGCCTTAGAGAGGGGTGGCAGGATTGATATTGGCCTAGAATTGCTTGCGGCTGTGGGATCGCCACTGTTTAGGATGGGCATGATTACTGCTCTCTTCCAAGCCGAGATGAATTGGCTGAGGCATAAGGACAGGTTGAGGATTTTTGTGAGATGAGGTAGTGTCACATCCAGCGAAAGCTGAATGAGTTTGAGGTCCAGGGAATCACTGCTATAATGAGAGTTTGCCAGAGCTTTGGTGAGATAGTGTTTTGCCTTGTTACAAGAGATGACTCTTAGCCTAAAGGGGGTAGGGATGTTGGTGGCTGAGGTGACATGGGGGGTGGTAGGATGAAAGAAGTGAGGTAGGAGAATATGAGAGAGGTCAGAGAAGGAGGTGTTGAGGGCATCAGAGATAGCAATAGGGCTATGAGTAGTAGCCCCATTTACTATAAGCTGAGCAGGGGTTGGGGAAACAGTTTTCTCACAGAGATCCTTGATATTGCTCCAGAATTTTTTCCCAGAGCCCCAAGAAGAGGTGAGGGTTTGTTTATAGTATGCAGTTTGGGCTTGTCTGGTGGCCCGTGTGCATTCATTACGGGCCTCTCTGTACCATTGCCAATCCTGTGGGAGCTGAGAGTGAAGGGCCTTATGCCATAGGTTATCCCTCTGGTGCATTTGATCAAGTAGCGCTTGGGAGAACCAAGGAGTTTTTCTTTTCTTTAACATTTGTTAGGAGAAGGGTGCGAATCCATCGCAGGCCTTATTGAAGATGGCAATAAAGCAGATGAGTGCAGCATCCACTGACTGGGCTGTGTGAATAGGGGACCAGTCGCAGGAGGCAAGGTGAGACTTGAAACATTCTAGGGATCCTATTTTAAGGCGTCTATGCATAGTGACATTTGGGGGGAGGGGGGAATTTTGTGGACCACAGGCAGATTTCAGGGGAATGGTCACTAATCGAGTCTGGGAGCACAGTGACTTGGGAGAAGTTCTTAGGCCTGTTGGTAAAGATAAGGTCAATGAGGGTTGAGGTCCCTGTTCTAGTGTCCAGTCTAGTTGGGGAATTAATGACCTGGGTGAGGTCACAAGCTAAGGCTGAGTCTTTGCTGGAGGATGAGGCATATGACAGCCAATTGACACTGAAGTCACCCAGCAAGACGACTTCACTCCTAGGTGGGAGGTGGGAGATACTGTCCAGTACTGACTCGAAAGTGAGCTTTTGGTTGCTGGGGGGAATATAAACTGCCATAATGTAAAGGGCTTTACCTGGGTTGCCCAGGCTGAGCTTGACTGTTAGGCTTTGGGCTCCATGCATAGATGGCAGTGTGTAGACCTCCAGGGAGCGTAGGGAGGATCTTACATAGACGGCACAGCCGCCTCCCCTGTTGCCAATCCTGTCAGCTCGGTAGATGATGTAGTCACTGAGGGTGATAGCTCCGTTGGATATTTTACCCAAAAGCTAGGTCTCTGATAGAGCTAAGACATCGGGTGAGTGCTGGGCAATCCAACCCTGCGGGTGTGGGGGGGGGAGCTTTTTTGGGAGGCTGCAGATGTTAAGTGTAGCCAGCAGGATGCCTCCACGTTTGTTGTTAGAAGAGACAGTGGGGGTGGGTCCAGGGTTGGGGTGTATATTACCTGATAGCAGCAGAAGGAGGACAGCGTGCCATAGAAGTGCTAACCTGAGCAGTTTTGATGAGGCATGTTTAGACTGGTTATTAGTGGGTCTTTTTATCGTGTGTGATAGGGACTGGGAGGGTACGTATGAGATGGGTTATCATGGTGACAAGAGGATGGGTACCAGGTTGGTAACAGGATGAGTAGGGGGCTATAGTCTGAGGGGTAACAGAATAGCAGTACAGCGAATGTGGCATGCATGGGGGTTGGAAACTAGCACTGGGAGGGAGTATGTGCATGCGAGGTCACGTAACATGGGGTAGGAGGGCATGGAGGTGTGCAATTTGAGGTCATACCAGGTAATTATGTGGTGGCTGGCAGTGTAGCCACCGTACAGAGGTAATTCCTTGGGGGGGGTAGAGCAATTTGGGGGATCATAGAGGCAATGAGGATAGGCATCACAAGAAGTGGGAATATATTTACTATAAAGATGGTTAGGTATATGTGATTGAGATGAGTGGCCCACTAGTGGTGAGCTGGTATAAGCTGCTGCTGGAGAAGTGGGCTGATAGGTTAATTTCAAGCACACGTGATGTGATACTGCCTATATAAGAGAAAGCCAACCAAGGGTCGCAGGAGTGCAGTTGTAAAGTGAATGTAATTTACTGTAGCATCTGCATCTGTCTTTCTATATGGGGTAGGGTGAAGGAAAGGACGTGACAGTCATTAGTGGCTAACCGGTGGGAGTGCAAGGGTTAGCTTAGCTCTAAAAAGCATCAGGCATAGTGGCACATGGACAGCAGAGCAGCAAGCAAGCCTCTGCACATACTCCATCACTTGACATTTGTTCCATGTGCATGTTTTTTCTTTTCATACTCATGTAGACTACTCCCAAATTGGGAGCTGGCATACATTTGAGCTTCCAGGTCACAATGTTGTTTCCCATAGGATTCAGCATATTTTTATGCTTAGGTACTAATGTGCAGGACTGTGTGTGGGGATTGAATGGCCAGCAGCAGTCCTCATAGAAACATAGAAACATAGACTTTGACGGCAGATAAGGACCGCTTGGCCCATCTGGTCTGCCCATTTCCCTACCTACAGGATAGGCCGCAGATCCTAGTTAACCAACAGCCTATTTCTTCCTACCCCCCACAAGAATTGCCTTATGTCTGTCCCATGCATTCTTGAATTCTCCCACAGTTTTAGACCCCACAACCTCCTCAGGAAGGCTGTTCCATGCATCCATCACCTCTCTGTGAAATAATACTTCACATTGCCCCTGAACCGCTTCCTCCCCTATCTTTAAATTGTGTCCCTTGTTCTTGCACATCTCTTTTTCTGAAAGATGCTACCTCTTGACTTTTGTTGATTCCACTGAGGTACTTAAAAGTTTCTATCATGTCCCCTCTCCTTCTTTCCTTAAGGGTATACATATTAAGCTCCTTTAGTCTCTCCTCATACGGCTTCTCTTGCAGAGCCTGCACCATTTTAGTTGCTCCTCCTGACTGCCTCTATCCTGTCTATGTCCTTGCAGAGATGGGGTCTCCAGAACTGGACACAGTACTCCAGATGGGGTCTCACCAACTGTCTGTACAGAGGGATAACAACTTCCTGTTTTCTGCTGCTGATGCCTCTCCCTATGCATCCCAGTATACCCCAGCCCTCCCTACTGCCTTCTCACATTGCTTGCTAACCTTAAGGTCATCTGATATGATTATCCCCAGGTCCCTTTCCTTTTTTGTTGTTGTTACTACCTCCCCATTGTGTATTTTTCCCCTGGGTTCTTGTTTCCCAGGTGCATTATTTTGCACTTCTTTGCATTGAATCCTAGCTGCCATACTTCTGACCATTCCTCCAACCTTGCCAAGTCCCTTCTCATCCTTTCCACACCTCCTTGTGTATCAACCCTGTTGCAGATCTTTGTGTCATCTGCAAAGAGGCATACTTTTCCTTCCAGTCCCTCTGCAATGTCACTTATGAAGACATTCAAAAGGACTGGACCCAATACTGAACCCTGTAGTACCCCATTAGTAACCCCTCTTTCTTCAGGGTGGACTCCATTTACAATTACCTTCTGTGTCCTGTTGTCCAGCCAATGTTTTACTTAGGCTACCACCCTGGGACCCACTCCCAGGCTGGTTAATTTGACTATTAATCTTTTGTGTGGGACTGTGTCAAATGCCTTGCTAAAGTCTAGGTAGGCCATGTCCACAACCCCTTCCTGGTCTACTACTTTGGTCACCCAGTCAAAGAAATCTATTAGATTCATCTGACATGACCTTCCCACTGTGAACCCATGCTGCATTGGGTCCTGTGCCCCACTGGTCTCTAGGTACTCAACTATTCTTTCCTTCAGAAGTGACTCCATCACTTTCCCTACCACAGAGGTCAAACTGACAGGTCTGTAGTTTCCTGCCTCTGTCTTGGTCATACTTTTGTGAAGGGGAATCACATCCGCCTTCTTCCAGTCCTTGGGTACCACACCATCCTCCCATGATTTATTATAAAGAGTAGCCAGTGGTTTCACTAGTTCCCCCCTTATTTCTTTTAGGATTCTGGGGTGAATTCCATCAGGCCCCATTGCTTTGTCCACCTTCAGTTTTAGGAGTTCTTGCAGAACCCTTTCTTCTGTGAAAGGACTGGGATCAACCCCCCTATCAAGAGTGCTTCTGTTAATTGTATTAGGCACTTCCCCTCCTCTTTTGTGAATACTGAGCAGAAATATTCGTTCAGTATTCCTGCTTTTCACTGTCCACCTCTGCCCACCCACCGCTCATTCTATTCAGCCTCACTATCCTCCTTTGACTTCCTACTCGCTGATGTACCTATAAAAGGTTTTATCCCTTCTTAACCGAAGTTGGCTATCCTTTCCTCAGTTTGGGCCTTTGCTATTCTGACTTCCCTCCCTGCTTCCTTCTGCCTTAACTGGTACAGCTCTCTGTCCTGCTCCTTCTGTGTTTCCTTATACTTCTGGAATGCTATCTTTTTCTTCCTGACTTTCACAGCCACCTCTTTTGAGAACCATAGCGGCTTTTTCTTTCATTTTGATTTGTTTATTTGTTTCACACAAAGGCTTGTTGCCTCTGTGATGGCAGTTTTGATGATTCCCCATTGTTGGTCACTTGTTCCCAGACGGCAACCCACTTCTAGATCTGAGATCCTCTCATTGCCCCTGTTTGAGAGTATGAGGTCTAAGATTGCTCCCTCACGAGTGGGTTCCAAAACTAGCTGTCTGAGGCCTGCCACCTGTAGGGCATCAAGAGTGGCCCTGCTCTTGGATGTGGCTGCAGCAAATGTGCTCCAGTTAACACCTGGCATATTCAGGTCTCCCATCAACAGTATCTCCCTTTTCTGCCATTCTAAGAATGCCTTCTATCATATCCTTGTCCATTCCCTCCTCCTGACATGGGGGTCTGTACACAACCCCTGTGTGGATTGTGGTGCCCTTTCCAGTCTCCAAGGTGACCCACAGTGCCTCCTCTCCTCCCTGTTTATTCTTTTGTTCAGTTGCTTTTATCCCTTCCTTTACATAGAGAGCTACTCCCCTCCCTCTTCTCCCCTGCCTGTCTCTCCTGTAGGTTATGTACCCTGGTATGTTAACATCCCAGTCATGGTTCTCTGTGTACCATGTTTCTGTGACTGCTACAATATCCAGGCATCCCTCTTCCATCAAGGCCACCAGCTCAGGGAGCTTGTTGCCCAGACTACGGGCATTGGTACTCATTACCCTCCATTTCCTGATGACCTTACTCCTTTTTGCCCCATCCCTGTCCTTCTTGCCTTTGTCACTTTCTCCATTTACCCCTGCCCTTCTCCCTATCAACACCTCTGTGTTGGTGTTTACCGCACTTACTACCGTGATTTTTTTGGGGGCTAGGATTTCCCTGCTCCTTTCCAGTGCCTCCCCCCTTGGCTAGTTTAAATGCTTGCCAATGAAGCATTTAAACCTATCACCTAGGATCCTGGTTCCCCTCCTGGACAGATGCAGCCCATCATGCCAGTATAGGCTTGCATCACTCCAGGTGGACCCCCAGTCCCCAATGAAGCCAAATCCCTGAGCTCCACACCAGTTTTTCAACAACTGATTGAATCCCATGGTGCGGAACACCCTAGCCTCTCCTATGCCATAGATGGGCAGCACCTCTGAGAAGGTTACTGTGCATGCTACTTGTCTAAGGCCCCTCCCCAATTCCACAAACTCTTCCTGCACTTCTCTAATCCCTTTATTAGCCAGGTCATTTGTCCCTAGGTGGACAATGACATCCAGCTCCCTCCCCTGTGCAGCTGCTCTGGCAATCCTGAGGATTCGCTCCCTGTCCCTCAAGCCATGGCGCCCGGGCAGGCACCTTACCTCCCTCTCCCTTCTTCCCCAGTTCTACCTTCCTAACAATGGATTCCCCACCAGGAGTTGTTTCCTTCCTGCGGGTCCCCTGCCACCCTTCTGTGGTCTCCTTTGTGGAGGTTCCCAGCATCCTCCTTGGTCTCCACTCGCGGGTGCCTCCATAGAGGAACCACACTTTGCCAGAATGGCATAGGAATTGTGGAGAGGTACAACTGGAGGGATGCACCTCTGTTCCACCACCCTCACCCTCCCTGAGCCCACTGTGGTCCAACCACTCCTCTTTCTTGGCAACCTCCGAGGCAACGGCAGTGGCACTGGTGGTCCCTGGATGGAAGAGGAGGTCCCACAAATCCTGGCCAACTCAGCCTGGAGATGAGCAACCTCCACCCTCAGCCCAGAGAGGTGCCTACAGATGGGACAACACTGCATCCTCCAGAATGTCTCCCAGAAGACTGGTGCTCCACAGCCACTGCACTGCACCACTCCCATCATGTCTTATTTCTGGCCCCTTAACTGTTTGCAATCTTTACTCTTTCCTTTGTTTTTTTTTCTTTCTCCTTACTTTCTGCCTGTGTGCCCTTTAAGCTCCTGATTGTCCTGTTCTGAGACAAGAATATCCTATATTTCTCAGTAGACCTCTTGCTTGCTCAGAGGCAGACCTGCTGCAGCTAGAGGGGGCTGGAGAGCTACTCTTGCCCTTCTAGGATGGTGGGTCTTTGGTGGCTCTGTGATCACTCACTTCCTGCTCCCAAACAGGAAGTTCCTGTTGTCAGTCAAATTCTGTGCCTATAAAAGTAGAACTAGCTTTGGGTCGGAGGGTGGAGGGGAAGGAAGGAGGGCAATATAGTCCCAGTAGAGAAGTCCAGTCACACAGCAGTCCTTTCTCCTGGTGTCTTCTGCCAAGCTACTAGCAAAATCTTTCTAAGGCAGTCTTTAAATGTAGCTTCCTTCTAGCTAAGCCACTCCCCCTACTTACTAGATCTTTCTACAAGTAATTTACCCTCACAGCTATCAATTCTTTCAATCACCTGAGATTTACACATTCAGATAACTGTTCAGATAACCATTCAGTTCAGTTAACTCAGACAAACACACACTTTTTTTTTGTTTTGTTTGTTAGTTTTTTTTTACCCTAAATTGAAGTTCCAAGTACAAGAGTTCTACTTCTTTAGTCCCAGCAGAGAAGTCAAGTCACACAGCAGTCCTTTCTCCTGGTGTCTTCTGCCACGCTACTAGCAAAATCTTTCTAAGGCAGTCTTTAAATGTAGCTTCCTTCTAGCTAAGCCACTCCCCCTACTTACTAGATCTTTCTACAAATAATTTAACCCTCACAGCTATCAATTCCTTTCAATCACCTGAGATTTACACCTAGATAACTGTTCAGATAACCATTCAGTTCAGTTAACTCAGACAAACACACACTTTTTTTGTTTTGTTTGTTAGTTTTTTTTTACCCTAAATTAAAGTTCCAAGTACAAGAGTTGTACTTCTTTAGTCCCAGCAGAGAAGTCCAGTTACACAGCAGTCCTTTCTCCTGGTGTCATCAGCAAGTCATCAGGAATTCTGGAAGTAGCTGCATCAGGACAGCCACATCTTCATGGTTGGAAACACTAGATCGCCCTTAGAGTAGAACGCAATACCCTGTGACCAGTAACACTATTTGCATGTGTCCCCAGCATCTTGGAGGTAGTGGAGGGGCCTGAGAGCATTAAGGACTTAAATGGGGGAACAGGTGTGATTTAAAAGGGCATTAACATGCAATATGGTGGGTGGAGTGCCCATAAACAGTAAAAGCAGCCAATTCAGCAATGGGCTGCGGGTCCTTTACAGTGAAAGGTGTCCTGGCCACAGAGAAAAGCTTGAGGGGCCAGGACCAGGACAGTATAACCCTCAGGAGATTAGTGATCAGTGGCAGGAGGCTGCACACGTTGCAACATAACATTCTATAAAATGTGAACAAATATGGCCATGACCATGCTAAATCAAGCCATCTGACCTCACCGAGACTTGTAGGAAGGGGACAGAGAGGAGTACAGAAGTAATTGCAACCAGAGTGTACACAGGGATACTGGTGCTAAAGGAACCACGCCAAACAATACTGCAATAAGTTCCAAGCACACACTAAAGCCTCTCAGAAGGATGCCACACTTTTGTAAAGTTACTTGTATTTTATTATCATCATGACACAACAATACAAAGCCATTTGTATTGTTGTGATAATAACCCCTGCATCTTTAGCCAATGGGCGTGCAGACCATACTGTACTACACAGTCCCGATATGTGAATTTAGTTTCATTTGCATGCGATCAGGCTGGGGATCGGGTCCACTGGACCACCAGGGTAATTTTGTTTCATTTGCCCACGATTGGGCTGGGGATCAGGTCCACTAGACTACCAGGGTAATTTAGTTTCATTTGCCCACAATCAGGCTGGGGATCAGGTCCACTGGACCACCAGGGTAATTTAGTTTCATTTGCCCGTGATTGGGCTGGGGATAGGGTCCACTGGACCACCAGGGAATGTGATCTGAATTACAGCCCACAATCAGGCAGGGGAGCAGGTCCACTGGACCACCAGGGTTTTATTAATTATACGCCCACGATAGGGTGATGGGGTAGGGTCCACTGGACCACCAGGGAATTTAAACTTTACTAAAGCCCACAATCAGGTATTGAGGCGCGTTGCCTGCCGAGGGGCAGGGGGCGTCAGTCCCCAACGGCTGCAGCCTGACAGGGCGCCGGGTGCAAGTCACTGGGATCAGCGCACCTGCATGCAAATAGGGCCTTAATGACATGCAAATGGCCTCATTTGTGCCTTGCATGCATAATGGCCTCAATTGCATGCCCAGCACTGAATATCATGGTTGATGCACCTAGCGCACCTGCACTTGTGCTGGCGCATCCCCCTGCTCCTCTTTTGCCACTGCGCCATGCACTGTGTGGGTGGCCCCAGTGCCATATTCAATGGTGCTGAGCCATGGCGCAGCACCGTTGAATATCGCCCAGGCCATGCCCTAGCACATCCCAGTTGCTCTGTGCCCAGGCTTGCGCCCATGCCTGGCGCATTTCTGAATATCCCACCCATGGTGTTTCCTTAGTTATGCCATGAGTGACAGAGAGCGCACTATAAAAAGGGTCTTAAGAGGGCGCTGTTACCTAAAGAAAACCTTTTTAGAAATCAGCAACCAGGTAAGGAGAAGGTTCTATGGTAGTTTTTTCCTGGCTAATTTATGCATATATGCCTGCACCTCTCAACACTTTATATGAGTATATAAATACTCTGGCAGCCCTGTTATAGAACTATTTTAGGGTGAATAAGACTTTGGGAGTATTTGTAGTGGTGCAATACTTTGTTTTATTTTTCTGAAGCCTTTTGTTATTTCTTCTATTTGTAAAATAATCATATATTTATTTTAAGCTGTAAGGCACATTCAGTCCTGTGGAGACAATATTTATGAGGAAGTTCTCTTTTTATCTAAAAGGTAGAGAGTCCTCAGGCAACACGAGTACAGTCAGGAGCGGCGGCTGTAATTGCAAAACTAAAGTGCAGTTGCTGACTCCTAAGTTTTAAATACTGCTGTGCAAGGTTTCAGGCTTTCCCCTTCAAACAACACTGGTCTCCTAGCCTACAATGAGCATTTTAAAAGACAAAGCCTTTTCTTCCTGATGCCCAGTTTGTCTGCAGTGCAAATTGGGCAACACACAAAACAACCTTCCCTTTACCGTCAGGAGGCTGAAATTATCAAAAGCCACCCCACCTCCTCTCTATGAGCTGAACACTCGCTCACGCTCTGGGGAAATACATTCTTTAATTAGGCACAAAGAAGGTGCCTTCTCTGTAGTTTTGCTTGGTTCACTTCAGCAACATGAACGAGCGCTTGTTCAGGGAATTTCTTTTCTCTTTTTGTCTCAGAGTGGCTGCTAACTTCAGAATTGCCATGCCCTGAGACCATACAATGTTAAACCATAGGAACAGATTCTGTAATATCATTCCCTGCCCTGGATAACAGCAAACCTCAAAATAACTAATGTATGTATAATATACATATAATATGCTTTTTTAAATATATTTATTTAACAATATAAGGCAATATTGTTTTACTGTGGGGTTTTCCTAATTCCCCCTAATACAACATCCTATTACTAATCATAAGCTTCTTGCGGATCCTTTTACTTTTTATTTTACCCGGGTATCAGAGCCTGTTGATAGTCCCATTTAGCTTTAAGGGTCTTTGTTCATTTCTTTCTATGCCCGAAGGCATACAACATTTATACCTAGTCATCACTACTGGGTACACCTTCCCAAGGTGCTACCTTTATTCTTAGTATTTCTTTGGGACTAGAAGGATTGATTTTAAGCAGAATAAGTAATAGTTTTGAGATACAGTTGGAGTGTATAGAAGAAGTAAAGTACTATCCTAGGTGGCCTACCTTGGATAGTAGAAGAGAAAATAATTAGAGATTGAAGAGGTAATGTTGCAACAGAAGTTTTTTATACAAAGGCTGGTGAAAAAGGAGCTAGAAAAGAGTCCCATTGTCCAAACTCAGGGCAGTGTAGCCAACATCTATCAAACCATTTTATAAGTAGAATAAGCCACTCCAGGGTTATGCATTAGACAGTTTCATTTCTGATTGTTATTTTCATGGAAACCTTTGTAATTATCCTGAAAAGAATTATGCACAGCTTTCAAATTATTGCAGAGAAAGAGGACCTTCACTAATAATTTCAGCATCCATGCTTTGACAGAGAACATTTGGGTCAAAATGTGAGAGTCCACTCCCACCAAAGCAACTGCCATTGTATGACATTAAACCAGTGTTTTCTTTTTTAACATACTGTTTATGCCCCCATTCTCCAGCTAACGCCTTCTATCTGCCCCCTCCTCCAGCATCCTCATCTGTCTTCTCTGGCGCTTTCCCCATCTTCAGTCACCCCCGTGGCTTCCCCCCATGGTGGGACACTTTCATTAGGGCTGAGTGGCTAACCCCTTGAGTCCTCATAAGCAGGCATGCTGAAAACTGCAGACGACAGTGTGGGGACTGCTAGGGGAACCCCTTCATCCTGCAGCAGCAGGGGTGGTTATTCCATGCAATTCTCCCTGCCCCCGGGATGTCTGCATGCTTAGAGCTACAAGAGAATGAGGGCGCACACAATGGCATGGTGTCCCCAAGTCCTGCCAATGTGCACCCTCCTACTCTGCCTCTCCACTGTTCTTCTACACATGGCCTCCCAGGTGGCTGCACTGCAGAGGAGGCAGTGACCTTCCTTTCCTGGAGAACAGCATCCTCTGGGATGCTCCATCTTCCTCCCTTCACCATCTCCCCAATGACCCAGGCTCATTCCCAAACCCAGGTTGCTAGAGATTCAAGCAGCAGCTCAACCAGTGCATTAGTGGGCCAGTTATGAACCAATGTCTTAACCTCTCTGTGCTTTAGTCCTGCTAGCTGTGAAACTAGGTAGAAACAGTTGGGTTACCCCCCCGGGTGAATCATTAAAAGTTAAAGTCTCATCCATTTTGTTACATATCGAGCAGTATTAACAGCTCTTACCCTGGAATGTAGTTCGGATCATATGTAGAAAATATCATCTCTGCTCTATGAGGTAGTGTCACTGGCATTTTAAATCAAGCACAGACTCTGCTACGTGAATACAATCAGCTCCAATCTGAGCCCAAGAGAGAGAGAGAGAGAGACAACTCTCCAGGCTGGAGACTGCAGCAAGGCTAGCAACCAGAGAGGGTGGAGATTTGTTTTCACAACCACTTGTGTCAGGTGATCATGGGACAGTCTATCACGGGAGGTTTCACAGGAAGCAAGATTACAAAAGCTGTTTGACACTGTTGTTAATAAATTACATTCCTCCCAGTACCATACTATATACTCTTAATTCAGGAACTTGTTGAACAATTACAAATTACAGTTAACTGTGTTGCTTATACAGAGTATGGGTTCCAGGATTTCAGTTTTTGTAAGGCAGCTGTGTAAGCTCTAGTATATACTGTGTTACCTTACTGTAGGCTTTGTGTTGCTTTAGCAACAAGAGTTATCTGGAACTGACCTCCTGCTGCTGCTGTAGCTGAGCAGGAGTCCTAAGAGGTTGTCTTGGTGCCCTGTCATCATCACTGACAGGAGCGGAAAGCAGACAATTTATTCTGTGCAGAAATGCAGTTTGCAGTGGCAGAATTAGAGGTGAAACAAACAGTTTGAAAAAGAATTAAAGCCCTTAAAAATTCAGGGGACCAAACAGAAACAACATTATGGGCAACTGAGAAATGAATAAAGTTCAGATCACTGAAACCAACCCAACTGATTTAAACTTTGGGATATGAGGTGACATTCACAAACATAACAAAGGGATTTGATTCCAGTAAGACATTTTGAAAGTGATTTCAACTTTTTTCAAGGCCAAACAGGATTGTTCACAATTTCAAACTTTTCAAGCCTCACACTACTTGCTTGGGGTTTCTGCAGGAGAGTCTCTGTCTGTTACTCAACAGCTTGTTTTTTCATCCCCTGACTGTGCTTCAGGCCTTTTGGCCTGGCCGTCCCCACTCTTGCCGGGGCACTAAGCAGCCTTTGCGACACTGATAAAGCCTCCCCTGATGAGACGCAACAGGAATGTTTCCCCTTCCCGACAGTAGGGCCTCAGCCTGCTTGGGTCAATTCTAGCAGTGGAGCACACATCTAGGATGGAGGGATGGGGGTGCTGAGGTGCGTACATTCCTGGGAAATAGGTGCAGTGCCCCTAGTGTTAGGAAGCACTTATGTCCTAATTTCTGCAGCTGGGCTCCTAGGCTTCTGCAGCATGAATCATTCATTTCTGCAGCATGAATCATTCATTTCTGCAGCATGAAGTATTCATTTCTGTGGCAGAATACAGCCCAGAGGAGGAACCTCAGGATAAACAAGGTGGGCAGGAGAGCCAAGGACTATGGAATATTTATATTTGAATGCAAAATCATGCAGAACAACAAATTCTGTGGAACAGCATATATTCTCTGGGAATGATGCAAGTACTGCAGAAACGTCTGAAGCCAGATGTAGTTAGCTCTTGCTATTAGAACAAGGAGGCAACTGACAGAGGCAGCTATAACATTTCTGCTAGAACATGTCTAACTAGGATAGTGTCTGCAAGGTGAATTGGGACCTTCAGTCAGGGTATAAAATGTACAGTAGCTAGCAGTGTGTTCGTATGAGTTGGGGGCCGGCAGTTGAAATCATCCCTGCAGTTAGCGGGGGAGAATACAGTAGTTGTTAACTGGGGATGTGGCTTATGCGGAAGTGAAGCAGTTTTTTTGCATTTAGTCTTCCCTTAGCCTTCTAACAAGAACACAATAAAATACTTCCTTGGCCAGCATGTCCCATAATGCTCAAGTCCCAGTACATGAGTGGAACAGGGCTGGAGTAGAACAGACAGCGAAAGGCATCTAAGGCACTGGCAGACATCCACAGGTCACTGTAGGCAAGCAGAGGGCTCTGCCAGACTGACAAAAGAAGGTAAGGTACCTTTTATGTTACTGTTACCTGTATAGGTAGCTACAGGTTTTGGGATAGAGTGCTTGCTGGGAAATAAGCAAGTAGCTGCTACAGATGGGAATACGGGAGATGCCCAATCTAGGATAAGGTGCAGTAACAGACTGGGAAGAACAAAAAGGGGATGGTTAATTAAAAGGGAGAGGTAAAGAGGCAAGGGGGTACAGGGGTGAGAGGTATCCAGAGATAGCAAGTGAGTAAAGGGGAAAGCAAGGAACACTCTATCTAGGGTACAGTGATAAAGTAAATCCTTGTATAGGGTGTGGGTGGAAACGGAAGAAACACAGGAAGGGGACAATAGTAGCAAGGTACATTTGAAAGCAGTCGGTAGTACTTCTGTACATGAAATCAGATATGGGAGTGGTGCAGTGCTCTGTATGTGGAACTGCAGTGTTCCAGGAGACATTCTGGAGACTGAGATGCTGCCTTATCTGCACGCACCTCTCTGGGATGAGGGAGGAGGTCGCTGGTCTCTGGGTCAAGCTGGCTAGGATCCAGAGGACTTCACATCTCAGCCAGGGGCCACTGAGTCTACTGCTGTTGCCCCAAAGGTTGCCTAGGAAAAGGAGGGCTGGTTGGACCTTGGTGACCTTCAGAAGCGGGAGGGTAACAGGTCAGGTGCACATTTCTAAGCCTGTGCCACTAAAGAATTCCTTCACCATTCTGGCATGACAGCACTGTTGAGTGGAGGCAACTGAAATAGTAGCAAAGGAGGATGTGGGGGAGCCCTCTAAAGGTGTGACCCCAAAGTGGGAGGTAGAGGACCGTAGCAGAGGAGGAATCAGCTTCTAGTGGGGGACTCAATTAAAAGGGGGTTAGGTTTAGAAACAGAAAGGGGTGGAGAGAGGGAGGTCAGGTGCCTACCTGGTGCCACAGCTTGTAGGGATGGACAGAGGATCCTAAGGATCACTGGGGTGGCAGGGCAAGGGGGGGCCAGATGTTATTGTCCACCTAGAGACTAATGAGCTAGCAAGTGATGGGGCTGGGATTGTGCAGAGAGAGGTCAGAGAACTGGAGAGGGGCCTAAGGCAAGTAGTGCATATTGTGGCATGTTTACCAAGGTGATGCCTTCCCACAGCCAAGGTTAGACTAGGGTACTCCGCACCTGGAGCTTCAATTCTTGGTTGAAGGAATGGTGCAGAGAGGAGGGGTAAGCTTCACTAGGAACTGGGGACTAACCTGGAAGGGTATGCGTATATACAGAGGTGGTATCTATATCCATCTGGTAGATGAACTGTAGTCCTCAGTGGATGGTTTAAATGTTGCTTTGATAAACATTAAACCTAGCTGGGGTTGGAGGGTGGCGGAAAGTCAAAGGGAGGAATAAATTGCCCTACCCCACAGACTGAAGCAGTAGGAAGGGAGGTCCACAGGGGAGGAAACTCTCCTATGCAGCAGGTTAAGGAAAGCAGCAGAGTCATTGGGGATGGGATGGGGGAACAAAAACTGTAAAAAAAAGGGGAAAATAAGGAAGGGAACAAAGGGGGGTTGCTGGCAGAGTGGGAGCAAGGTGTGGAGGACCATGTGTGCAAATGCAAGGAGTGGCGGAGGCACACTTGGATATTGTGGATATTACTGAGTAGTGGTGCACAAGAAGGCATGACTGGGATGTGGCCATACCATGCTATACTCAGTTCAGGAATGATAGGGAGAGGAGGAAGTGTGGATGGGTTGTGCTGTATGTGAGGGAGGGCATGAAAGTGATGGAAATTCATGGGAACCAGTGGGGAAAGGAGGGTTGGAGGTGCTGTGGGTTACCCTAGAAACAGGAGCCAGAGCCACTACCTGCACTGGGGTGATAGACAGACCTCCAACATGGGAAAAACTGAATAAGGCACTGGGGGAAGCCACCAGCACAATGGCAGAAAAGGGGTAGGTGCTGCTTATGGGTGACTTCAGTTTGCCAGATGTAGATTGGAGCCTCCAAGCTGTGGCTGTGGCTAGAAGCAGGAACATCCTAGACCCCTAGCAGGGGTATTTCTCTGGCAACTAGTCAAAAAGCCCACTCAAGATGGGGCAATACTGGATCTGGTGCTCACAAACACTTGGGATTCCACCTGGGGACCAATGATCACCATACAATGTGGTTTAACGTAAGGATGGTGGCAGGGACAAACCACACAAGGACAAGGGTCCTGAACTTCTTGAGGGCAGATTAAAAAAAAAATGGGTGGATGCCTCATAGACAACTTAGAATTGGTGGGATTGCCTGGGTGAGGTGGAAGAAAAGTGTGTCAAATTAAAGGATGGCATAGTGAAGGCAACAAACCTCTTGTGTAAAAGAAGTGAGCAAAAACAGCAGAAAAAATAGACCACTATGGTCCTTGAGGGAAGTGGCTGCAAAAGTAAAGGCTAAACGGGTGGCATTCAGGAGGTACAAGGAGATGCAGAGGGAAGATGATAGGGAGATGTACCATGAAAGCCAAAAGGAAGCAGAGAATGTGGTGAGGGGTGCAAAGGTGCAAACAGAGGAAAGGATAGCCAAAGTGGGTAATTAAAGGGGATAAAACCTTTTTTAGACACATAAGCAAAAAGAGGAACACAAGGGGAAGGATTGTGAGGTTAAGAAGGGCAGGGGGAGTCTGTGCAGAGGAGGATTAGAAAAAAGCAGATATCCTGAACAGATACTTCTGCTCAGTCTTCACAGTTGAGGGAGAGGGGGACAGACCACATAGAAGCAGCAGAAACATTGGAAAGAGAGAGCAAGATGCAAGTCCTACAAGTCCATTTGCAGAGGAAAGAGTCCTGAGAGGCCATGCGAATCTGAAAGTAGATACGGCTATGGGGCTGGATGGGGTACACCCAAGGATGCTATGGAAGCTCAGAGAGGTACTGGCTGCACTTCTGACAGCCATATTCAACAACTCACTGGAAACAGGAGTGTCCCAAAGGACTGGAAGAGGTCAGATGTAGTCACACTTTATAATGGTGGCGGTAGAGAGGAGGCTGGCAACTACAGGCCAGTCAGTGTAATGTCAGTATTGTGAAATTAATGGAGACACTTTTATAAGAAAGGCTAGCGGAATATCTTGAATCCAGCAAGCTGCAAGACCTGATGCAGCACAGATTCACGGGGGCGGGGGTAATCATGTCAGACTATCATGATCGATTTCTTCAACTGGGTTACCAGATAAGGGTGGGGCAGTGGACATGGACTACTTAGATTTCAGACAGGCCTTTGACACCATACCTCACAAGAGGCTAATTAGGAAACTGGGCTGTTCATGGATGGGACCAAAAGTGGTAAACTGGTATGGAACTGGTTGATACATAAGCCATAAAGGGTAAGTAAGTAAGTAAAATTTTATTTTTAAGTGCTTTTCAAAACCAAAGCGCTCTACAATAACAACATTTAAAATAACAGACATAATATTAACAATAAAATTATTCTTCAAATGCTTTTAAAAACCAAAAAGTTTTAAGCTCAGATTTGAGACTCTCAACGGTCAGGCAGCCTCGTATCCAGCGAGGTAGAGAATTCCACATGGTAGGGGCAGTGTAAAAAAATGCACGTGCCCCAGATGTCTTTAAACGAACCCTGGGAATCTCTAGCAATCCCTCGTCAGCGGATCGGAGTGAGCGAGAGGGAAGTAGGGAGTAAGGAAATCTTGCAGATACTGCGGTCCCTGTTCATGTAGGGCTTTATAGGTCAGTAACCTGACCTTAAAGGTGATCCGCCACTGAAACGGCAGCCAGTGCAGTCCGCGCAGCACAGGCGTAATATGACTATTTCTAGATGTCCCAGTCAAAAGCCTGGCCGCTGCATTCTGCACCAGCTGCAAGCAGTGGATATCAACCCCTGGTAGCCCTAGGTACAGGGCATTGCAGTAATCAAGGCGAGAGGTCACAAAGGCGTGGACCAAGGTAGGAAGGTCAGCCAGAGGAACCAGGTGTTTCACCCGAGCGATATTCCTAAGATGGTAAAATGAGGATTTGACAACAGCCGACACCTGAAATTTTAGGGTCAGGCCGGCGTCTATAATAACGCCCAGATTACGTACCTGGTCTGAGGTTGGGAGTTGGACACCATCAAGCCATATGCCCAATGGAACCCCAGCCCTACAACCCACCTCAAGGCAACCAGGGTCCACAGTCAGCACCTCAGTCTTATCCGGGTTTAACCTCAGCCAGCTGGCACTCATCCAATCTTTGATTTCGGATAGACAGCTGCTAAGCATAGAGATCGCATCTTCCTGTCCGGGACTGAAGGACAGATACAGCTGGGTATCATCTGCATAGCAGTGAAAACCCAGATTGTATCGCCTAATAATGTCTCCCAATGGCAGCATATATACGAAGAACAACATGGGTGCCAAAATGGAGCCCTGCGGCACCCCACAAGACAGGGAGATGGCATCGGAGGAATAAATTCCAGTGACAACCCTCTGCCTCCGACCCGTGAGGAAAGATCGAAACCAATGCAGAACTGTACCAGACAGTCCACAATAAAGCTGCAGGTGCTCCAAAAGCACACCATGGTCCACAGTATCAAATGCTGCAGAGAGATCAAGAAGGACTAGAATAGTGCGAGCCTTTCGATCTCTCACAATCAGGCGATCATTTAAAACCCGGACAAGGGCGGTCTCAGTGCTATGTCTTTTCCTAAATCCAGATTGAAGAGTATCATAGACATTGTGATTTATAAGATGATCATCCAGTTGTAGTGCAACCACCTTTTCAATAACCTTACCCACAAAGGGCAGGTTAGAGACAGGTCTGTAGTTAGCTAAGCAGTCTGGATTTAATGAAGGCTTTTTAAGGAGTGGTCGAATGACCACCTCCTTTAGGGGATCAGGAAAGACCCCCTGCTCCAAAGATTTCCAGACAATTTCAGCAAGGATCAGACAGATAGCATCTACGCAACCTAATAATAGTGACATAGGGCCCAGATCCAAACTACAGCTGGTTGGTCGTACAGTCTGGACAATCCTCACAATATCCATGAACTCCGGCTTACCAAAGTCAGACCAGGTAACAGAGGTGTTTGTTTCCTCTCACCGATCACCGCAAACCCTTAAAGAGGGAGCTGGGCCGATACCCGACCTGATGTTGGCAATCTTATCTGTGAAGAACCGAGCAAGCTCATCACATTTTATTTGTGAAAAATCTCTTCCAGACTGCAGACAGAGTGGATTGCACAGTCTGTCGACAGTCTGAAAGAGTTGAGCCGGTCGGTTCCGCACAGCAGCAATCTCCCTGGACAGGAATTCTGCCTTCTTACAGGTGATTGCTGATTGATAGGAACCATAATGGTCCATCAGCCTAAGTCTGTCCGCATCAAGGCCGGATTTCCGACAAGCCCTCTCTAGCCTTCGCCCCACTCTCCTCAGTTCCTTTAAAGACTCATCAAATCATGGAGTCTTTGGGTGCTGAGTGAGTGGGCGAACACAGACAGGAGCAACTAAGTCCAAGGCCTCACCCACCACCTTATTATAGGCAAGAACGAGGTCCCCTTGACCCATGCACTCACCTGAAATACCCGATAGATCCAGTACCGCCAGTAGATCCTCTGGGGTAACTCCTCTTAAAGGGCGATACTGGACAATCTCCATAGAGGCAGGCCTATTTGGGGGTGCCCTGAAGCTGAATCTTATGGTATGATGGTCCGTCCATGTATTCGGTTCCACCCCCAAATGCGTGACCTCCAAATCCAGTAGAAACACTAGATCCAATGAGTGACCCCCTATAGGGGTAGCAGAGATAACTACCTGTGAGAGGCCTAACATAGTTATAAGTTGGAGGAGATTCTTTTCAAAATGTGAGAGCTCATCATCGACCCAGGCATTGAAGTCACCCAGTATTAACCATCTGGGCGACTTCAATGCCATGTCGACAATGAAGTCCGCGAACTCCTTCAGGAATTCTCCACCATCACCGGGTGGACGGTAGACGAGGAGGATCCTGAACATTACACCTGCTCCCAAGATACACTGAAAGGATCAAGTGCCACCCACTGGCACATCCAGAAAGACTCAGCTCCATTCTAAAAAAAAATGGCTACTCCTCCGCCTCTACGATCCAAGCTTGGGCGGTGTATCACCGAGAACCCAGCCAGAGCAGCAGAGGCTAGTATAGGGCCTGCATTCTCATCAAGCCAGGTCTTGGTGATACATGCCAGGTCAGATGTTGCAACAAGATCTGCAATAATTGCAGTCTTGTTCCTAATAGACCTGGCATTACATAACACCGCCCAGGTTGGAAGGGTTTTCAGAGAGGAGCGCAGTACCTGCCCACAATCTGTGGAGCCCTTGGGTATGGCAATCAGGCAGGGAGGACCCCTCTCCTGATCCCATTTTGCCCCAGGGAGTCTCCTAGTCCCAACTATCCCTATCTGCCCACTCCTTTCCATTCTCCCACTCTGTCCAGCCCATCCATCCCTCGAATGCCTTCTCGCTATCCCCAATGCACGACACTTACTAAAGACATTGGCAGATAAACGGGGACAGTGAAAAGGACGGAGGCTCTGGAGCAGAGTGGGAGAATAGCGCCTGACCATCGTAAAGCCCTCCCAACACAACTTAAAACAATCAGTAAAAACCTAACAAACCCAACAAACAAACTAGTCAAATTAACTATCTCACCTTCAAACCCAACCCCAAAATAAATAACCCCCACATAAACAAATAATATACTGCTAATAATAATAACTATAAAAGAAATAATAAACACACAAATTAATAAAATAATATCTTCTTCTAACCCACCCCAACATATACAAATTAAATAAACTAAAAATCACTAAAAATGTAGATTATTAAGCCTAACGTCAGAGTCCAAATCAAAATAAGTCTGCAAAACACAAGTCACAGGGAGGTGGATAATAAATCTTCAAAGCTGTAAATAAAATCAATAAGTGCAATGATTTCTACACAGGCTCACTTAAAAGCGAGAAGTGCAATGCAGCCAAAGTCTTTCAGTCCCCAGACACTCCCACCACCTGGAGAAAAAGGCATATTCAGATGTCAAAACATAAAATTAAATAATGAGTCTTAAGGCAGCCAATGTCTTCAAATCTTCAGATCCCCAGACCCTCTCACAACCCGGGAGATCAGAGAGAAAATAGGTAATCTAACTGCCTCAAACCAAAGGAGTGTAAATCACTGAGAAAATAAAGTTAAAGTCTGACCATATCCATATGTAAATAGGCAGAAAGTCAAAAAAGCAGGTCCAGAACCAGTGGCACTGAGGGCTCAGAAATCAAAGCGTGAGGGAAGAATACCCTGAAAGCGGCCGCTAATCCAGGCCAGATCCAGAGCAACGAACCCCGGAACAGTGTTCACCCACCGGTAGACCCCTCCGGTAAGTCTAGGAGGGTGGTAAATGGCACTCAGTCTAATGAGGGGACTGATCAGTGGGGTAGCTCAAGGCTCATTATTGGAACCAGTCCACTTCAATGTCTGTATCAGCAGCACTGCTGAAGAGCTGGCAGGAAAGTTGTGCCTCTTTGCAGATGACACCAAAATCTGCAATAGGGTCGATGCTATGGAAGGAGTGGAGGGAATGAGTTGAGACCTATGGAAACTCAAAGAGTGGTCGAGGGTATGGCAGCTGGCTTTCAATGGAAAAAAGTGCAAAATCATGCACCAAGGGCACAGAAACCCAGTGACAATGTATAAAATGAGGGAAGAGGTGTTGACGTTCACTAAACTGGAAAGAGTAAGGCAAAATAAAGATCGTTGTTAGATTATTCTTTTTTTTTTGAAATTACTGTTTTATTTGCCTTCCTGCCTGCCATCCCCGACCCTTCAGAAGCCTCAAGGTAGACATCCCTCTACCTTCCACCCTGCCCGTATGACCCTCTGGAACCCCATGGAGCTTCGGTTTACACCCCGAGCGGGGATGGGGCAGAGCCCCCTTACCCCATCAATCATCTTTTGTCGGTCCAAGGGCCATCAGGCGGGTGAAGGCACATTGAGGGCACGTTTCCGGAGGCTCCATCTTCCAGGCGATGGCAGGCATTTTCCACTTTTTCTCCCACCCCTTACAGCGTAGGGCCCCTGACGTCAAGGCGCAAAGCGCTGATGTCACGCTATATAGTAGCAGCCTTCCCCCTAACATTAGGGGCTTGCAGTACTCCGAGCCTCCGCTCGGAGTCAGACAAGTGTTCGGGCTATTGCTTTAACCCTCCCCGGAGTAGGCACGCTGTCGTGGGATGCTCAAGCCTAACTCCCCCCGGCCAGGCCACCAGCGACCCAAGTCCACTCCTGAACCCGGGTCGCCAGCATGGAGCGAGATGTGGTGTCCAGCGCCTCAACCCTCAGCTCCATCGGGCCGGCCATTGTTAGATTATTCTGTTACGTGTCTAAAGTTACAGCTTATACCACAAGAAATTCAACAGTTACAGTACCAGTATGCCTACTTCTGTACAGTGTCAGTGAAGTGAAAACAGGCCCTGCCATCAGATTTTCAAGGTGGCAATTAAACTGTTGAGCTGTACTCTGCTTCACCAACACCATGCAGATGCACCCCCCTCAAAAAACACTTTTCCCATTGTTTAGAAACCTGGAGATAGAGTGCACTGTTGGAGACACCTTGGAGTATAGGCACACTGAATTTCATGTTTATATCACGGGAAGTTTAAATTAAAGTCAACCAAAATAACAATCAAACCACAGTGGTGTTCAAGTGGCCATCTTATCGCATGTTCTCGTCTAATGTGTATGTGCTCTTTAAATGTTCCATAACATGGAGCCTGCATCCTGGGGTACTTATAGTCTCACAGGGCTAGCCAGAGATGCCAGAAGGATGGGGAAGAAAAAAAAAGACCCAGTCACCAGGTCAATGGCACAGGGCCCAGTGCTGGCTTCACCCAATCCTGACAGTCCTAACCCAGGAGGGATTTACTATAGCACTGCGATAGCACTCACGGCAACATCCCTGACAGCAACAGACACAATGTTGAGTGTCGGCATTGTACTGTCGGGGATGCCAGTGTGTTTCAGTTGGGGAGCTGTGCCCCCAGAACCCCCCATGTGGGGAGCTCTGCACCCCACACCCACCGGTCTCTAAATATCCAACTCCTAGTCGGATTGGGGAAAGGGTGCAACACCTGGAGCCGCACTGCCAGTATCTGCATGGACCAGCACAGTGACTTGCCGCTTTCAGGTGAAATGTCTCTGTGCTGGTCTTCATGGTAGTGGTGTCGACCTCCTGTCGGCAAACCCCCAGGAGGATCTGATTTATCAAGACCTGGAGGGTCGGGTGTGGGACATCGAGCAACCCACTACAGTAAGTTCTGAATATCACAGCTAGGGGTGTCCCTCTCGGTGCCACCTCTAGCATGCCAACCACACATCAGTAAAGGCCCTTAATCCGAGATGCTCCCTAGACTAGTGCTCTTCAGACCAAGCCCCTATTGGGGGAGTAAAATATTCTTACTAGGTTTCCAACTGACAGAGTTTTCTCTAACTGCACTTTTGTATGTACATGACTAGGCCCTGTTTGGGCCCCCACTGTAACTGTCTATGTCTCCTGAATGTTCCGTTTGACCAAGCTCAACATGAGCTAGTTCTTGTACCATTAAAGAACAACCCCCCCCCATTTAAAATCAGTGCATAAAATGTGACGTCCTGCATCCTTGAAATTGAAGGTACAAATGTAAAAATTCATTCAGGACTTTTTGCATAATAAAATGAATTAGTTTTACTGTACCTCGTGTCACAGCTCCTTTTCTGAGTGCCGTTTTTCTCCCAGATGTGCGTTCATGCTGATTGCGTGTGATGTAAGAGTCTGAGGGACCGCTGTGATCAAGCTGCCTACTGCCTGTTCATTTGCCTGTACTGACATGGCTAGTGATTCATTTAATGACAGCCTGTCATTGCTATTTAATGAAAATAGTGACTCTCATGGTGAGAGTAGTGAGGGCGAGGCAGATGATTATGTGCTAGGAGCACTCCCATATCAGTTTGAGCCCGAAGTGGAACACTGTGCTGCAAATATTTACCGATGTACTACATCTTCCCAATCGGATGTTGGTGGTCACATGGAGGACCAGGACATGTCATGGTATGTCATATGAGCTCATTTTATGCTGTATGTGAGCTTTGAATTTTGTGGGGTTTTTTCTGCAGTGTGTGTGTGTGTGTGTGTGTGTGTGTGTGCCATTGCTGGTTTGTGCCTTGCATCCATCCTTAAGAAATAAGTTTGTCATGTTACACCCCCCCGCCACCTACACATTGCCAGTACAGGCTGTGCTACATATCTGTTTTACCATCTATAAGCATGACTTGCCCATGCTTGGTATCTGATGCGCCTTATTATTGCTGCCATGCATTGCAATGACAAGTGCAATGCAATGACTATCTTTTGTAGCAGTGTATGGGAGCTTTCTTTCCCCCTTTACTTTGATAATGATGTTATGTCATGCAGTTGCATTCAGCATCCACCCACCCGAGCTGTTGACACTGTAAAGATAACTGCTGTGATGTGATTTGCTGACATCTCCGTTGTCATTCATACTTGAAGGTAATGTAATACTGTACAGTATATTTGTCAGCTCCTGTGCATCTAGCTCCAGAACTACCCACTGAACCCTCCTTTTCCAGTGTTACAGTGTGCTGGTGGGTGGTGTGTTGGTGTTAGCATGGTGAAATGATTGTCAGTGGTGATGGCACTTGGGAGAAGCAGGGCATAGTAGGTATGGTTCATACATTTTCTCAGCCATCACTCCACTACCAAGTCTGCCAACAGTCCATCCATTTCTGCTGGTCATGGACTTCACAGTGGCAGAAGGTAATCAAAGCATGCCCGCTGCATCTTCATCGAGTTAGCTGTCTCTGACTCCTGCAAGTGAGTTGCTGGACCTGAAGCAGGCCATAGTAGCACTTGTATATACATACATGTCCCCCTTCCTGCCCCCACCCAGTCAGCCACCAGTTCCACACAAGAGGCTTATGCACATGAGATGGACAGCTGGCATGCCATAAATGTATTTCAGTTAGACCTGTGTAATACCTTTGCTTGCAGATATTGGCCAAGGAAATTTACATATTGCATTATTCTTTGTTTCTGTCTTCATGTTTCTTCATTTTGTGCGTATGTGTGTGTTTGTGTGTGTGTGTGTGTGTGTGTGTGTGTAGCTCTGTGTTTCTTTTTACATGTGTGTGTTTCTTTATGTTTGCCTGTATGTTTGTGTCTGTTTCAGTGTGCATTGTTAGGCCTCCTTGTGTCCAAGCCTCTGTTTAGATTTGTGTGTTCATCTGCTTTTCTGCGTGTGTTTGTGTGTGTGTGTGTGTGTGTGTCTGTTTTGCAATGCATGGTTTATTGATGAATTTTCTTGATACAGGTGTAACCCCCCTGCAAATGGGGGTTCCCAAAAGACTTCCAGGAGCTTGCTTGAATGCTCCAAGCCTGAATGGTGTTTGGCATTTAAGCCATTTATCAGTGAGTGTTTTTAGAACCTCTGGTACTGTCTCTTTAAGAGCTGTCTGCTTGCAGACATAATTAGTTTGTGAGGGGACTGTGTGTTTCTTTGATTGAGTACCACCAAGCTGCTGCCAATTCACTTCATTTTGCAGTCACTAGGAGTGCAAAGGAACCTATCTGAAAGATGTAACTGTTTGCCAGAAATTATTTAGAGTAATAATGAAATTACAGTTTGTCCAACCTGCTTTTTTGCAGTCAGAACTGTGTCTAGTTCCTCATTCTAGTTTTGAACTGCTGAACTGGACCAATCAGTGTGGGGTAAGCTAGCTCTAAAATGGTGCCTTGGACGAATCAGAACTTGACTCAATCTGAGCCAGCCACAAGAGGATTGTATGGGCAGTGACTCTGGGAGATGTAGTTTAGACTTCAGTGCCTTTTGGACCAACAGCAGCAGTCTATTGTGAGTGACAGCCAATCCAGTCAAGAACTGGGAGGAACTCAAAGGAAGTGCCGGTTTTGTCGGTTGGAGTTTCAGTTGAGCTTTGGCAGTGAAGAAGGAAGGAGCCCTGTGCTTTTCAGTGTGCAGTTTTAGTCAAAAACGTGGTAAGGCCCAGAGTTCTGGTCTGCAGCTTGTGTAACAGCTTGTTAGGACTGAATCCGTCCCTGTGAAAAGAATCAAAGGATCTCTGAAGAGTAGAAACCAGGCTCACCCTGTAGAAGACTGGAGGAATTGCTGAAAATTGCACTCGGTCTGTCAGGAACTGAATCTGCTGTGTGTTCTCCCGGTATTGTGCAGTAATTGCGATCGGGATACAGATGCAGCCCTCCTGGTATAGTGCTTTTATATGGATGTGTGAAGAGGTTTGTGTACCTCAAGTGAGCCCTGCTGACATTGAAGGACCCTATCTTATTTGGAGGTTGTGAGTACTAATTCAGGGTCGCTCCTGTTGAATTGCCACATTAAATCCAAATGGAATTACTGCTACTGCTGACTGTTTAATTCTCCTTTTCTCTGTGTGAAAGGGCCCTACCAGCTGCCACGGTTTGGACTAGCACTAGGGCTTGGGTACCCAGGACAGTAACTGATAGGGATAGGCCTGTGCACAGAGCCATAGGTAGATTATTAGAGTGATAAGCTAATTAACCTGATTTCCCTGTCCTTGTTATATCCCCCCAATAAATCAGAGCTGCTTGTTTCAGCAAGTTATACTGCCTGGAGGTATTTGTCTATGTTAAGTACTGTACTGTGATTGTTGCACTGTATCTCATTTCACAGGAGGTCCCAGTGCCGGAACCAGACCTGGGGTAAGTGTATATTGTGAAGGTAATTCTGATATGTGTGTGGGCCACTAGTTGGGAAGAAAGGGGTTGCAGTGTCCCAGAGGCTGTGATGAGATTGGTTAACTATTGCAAACCCTGACCTCTGGGTGGAGGCACCCCATTGGATCCAGGCCCTCAACCTGTTAGTGGCAAATCAGGCAGGGTAGTAGCCCCTGGGATAGCGCCATCTAGGAGTTACATCTGGAGGCACCGCTTGGGATTAGGTGTCCTATGTGGCCATATTTACGAACCACTGTTAAGAAAAATGGGTACCCTGACAGAAGTGGCTGTGCACCGCTGGTGGAGTGGTGTACTGGGAGGGAGATCGACCCCCAAAATGCTATGCTTATCCTGGACATCCCCTGGTATCAATACGGACACTGTGCAGGGAGTACTTTCCAAGGTGGAAGGTTTACAAAACTCTTGGTGGTGGGTCGGCATGCTAATCTGCTCACCCACACTTTCCTGGCCCTAGTAGAGTTTAAGGATTCCATAGATAGCTCCAAAGTGCCACAGACCATTACCCCAGAGGGAGCCCTCACTGCTTGGAGAGTGATAACTAAGGACAGTAAAGACCCAGCGGGGAATCAGCCCCCACCACTATCTGAAACTTTTGAGGAGAAATTTGCTGAATGGTTGCTGGGAGAGGGGAAAACTGTGGAGGACTTGAAGAAACTATTCTTGCCACCTGGGGTGTTCCTCCCCAACACCTCTCCTGCTCCAGTGCACGAATGGTGGCTGAACCAATGCAGACTCTATTTCTGCACCTGCCATTAGTCACGACTCTTACGAAGGTTGAGGATCTTCTCTGGCACCCTCCCCACCCCCAAGGGAGGATGACTGGGAGACCTGGATAGACTATGTTGCCCCCAAGTGCTAGAATGGCAATGCCTGGAAGGCTAAAAGTGAAAGAGGGTTAGTGAGAGCCTCCGAGGTCCTGCCCTGGCTACCATCCATGCTAAACGGGCCAGTAACCCTGAAGCACTGCACAGGCCTATCTTGAGGCCTTGGAGAATGTGTGGGAGCCCAGATTCTGATGAGGACCTATGGTGGAGAGTAAGAAATGCACAACAGTACCAAGGGAGTTGTTGTCGTGTATGTCTCGCTGGAAAAATTGCTGCAAGAATGCCTCAGAAAGGGTAGTTTGCCAGCGATTGAACTGGACCGAACCAGACTGGACAGAACTTAAGTCTGCCCCTTCTCAGAACTGCTGTTGCTTCAGTTACGCCTGGCAACCCACTGGAATCCCACCCTCCTATGATGAGTTAATGAGAGAAATTCGAGGAGTTGAGAAAGGCGACCTCGGGAGGTACCTGCACCAACAGCTGTGGCTACTGACCAGTGACTGAGGGTGACCCATCAAGTGAAGTTCAGGGGCAGAGGTTGACAGTCAATGAGTGCTCTGACAAGGAAAAAGATATGCCACAATGGGGCGAACTGTTGAGAGAGATCCGGGAATTCAAAAACAGTCCCTTTATGAAGGCCATGCCTGCAAGTACGGGCCCTGACCTATATCTGACTGCATCTGCTATGGGGGTGGGGGTACCCACTCATGTATCTCCTGCTGATAACAGCTCCAAACTCAATTCCTTGACCATGGAAGTGGAGAAACTGACGAGATGTCTCCAAATGCTTATCACGCCGCAGACAGAGATGGCACCCAGGTTTCCAGTTAGTAATACCCCCGCCCTGGCTCCCAGTGTGGCATCTCGCCAGCTCAAACTCCAGAAAGTATGTTTTGCTATAATTGTGGGAAGATGGGCACATGAAAAGGGAATGCCAGTCCCCAAAAGACACTGACAAAGTTGCATATAGGCTACAAGGAGAGCTCGAGAAGAAATCAGTGGTTAAGAGGTGCACTATGATCCCAGTGAGGGCACCAAAATGCTAATTCACGCCCTTTGTGGCAAGGTCAGTTGCCCAGGCCCCCACTACCACCTCTCCAGACTGGTCCAGAATAGTGGGTCCCTCCATGGAGACCACTGTAAAGGTGAATGGAGTGTCTACAAGAGCGTATTAGACAATGGCTCCCAAGACAATTATGTTCCAGGATTGGTATCTGAAGCATTTGTCAGAGCGTACCCTCACAACCATTAGAAGGACTGCATGTATGGGGTTAAGTGAGAAGGCCTACCCCTATTCCGGTATATCCGAATTTGGCTGTCTTTCCCCACCTCCGTGGCTGGAGTGGCGAACAAGTAGAGACCCTAGCCTTAGTGTGTCCCCCACTGGACTGTATGATGGTGTCCCTTTGTTGATTGGAACAAATGCTCATATGTTCGGAAGGCTGGCACAGTTGTGTTATGAAAAACAGGGTCAAAGACTAGTAGAGCTTTAAGAGTTCTGGCTTTAATTAAGAAGGCCTATGAGGCACAGAGATGCTAAAAAACAGAACCAGAGGAACCGGCTCGGAATTGTATGGAAGAAGGATCCTGAGTCTCTGATCCTGGCGCCAAATGCCCAGTGTACCTACAGGGAGAGGTCCGTATCAGAAAGGATGTTAAGAATAAAATATTAATGTTGGATGCACCAGGCTATGGAAAATTGCCAGAGGACTGCTGGTCAAGTTTGGTATTTTGCCCGCTAGAGCCCATGCTTGTCGCCAGAAGGGTAATGGTCCAAGTTCATAATGTGTCTGAAAGAGACATTCGAGTAAACAGAGGTTGCATCCTGGCTAATGTGCATTGTGCAGACACTGCAGTGCTACCCAGCAGCAAGAGTTCAAGGAAGAATGACAGAGTAACGCCTGACTTGTTTGATTTCGCGACTCCCGCTGCCAGCTGAATGGAAAGTGAGGATCAGTGAGAAGCTTGCCCAGAGAGACCAGGTGTTTCTTGAGAGATTGGATGTAGGATCGTGCAGAGCTGGGCATGATATCCGGCTGCATGACGAAAGACCATTTCGTGAGAGGTCTCGACGCCTGGCACCTGCTGACATAGATGATGTGAGACGCATCTGCAAGAGATGTTAGCTGCTGGTGTAATACAAGAACCAGAAGCCTTATGCTTCCCCATTGTGGTAGTGAGGAAAAGAATGGAACAGTAAGGATGTGTGTGGATTATCGCACCTTAAACCGGCGGACTATCCCTGATCAGTACACAATGCCCGCATTCAGGATGCTTTGGACTGCCTAAGCGGAGCAAGTGGTTCTCTGTGCTGGATCTCCGCGGTGGGTACTACCAGATCCTCGATGGGTCTGAGAGGACCGTGAGAAGACGGCCTTTATCTGTCCGCTTGGCTTCTATGAATTCATGAGGATGCCTCAAGGATTTCGTGTGCCCCAGCCACTTTTCAACGATTGATGGAGCGTGCAGTGGGGACATGAACTTACTAGAGTGCCTGGTATACCTAGATGATGTTATTGTGTTTGGCAGCTCACTGGAGGAACATGAGAGCAGATTATTTAAGGTATTGGACCGATTGGAGGACTTTGCCTTAAACTGTCCATTGATAAGTGTCAATTCTTTCAAACATCAGTAAAGTATGTGACACATAGTATCCACCGAGGGAATAGAGACCCACCCAAGTAAAGTTGAGGCCTTGACCACTGGCCACAGCCCAAAAATCTAAAAGAACTGCAAAGATTCCTGGGATTCTGTGGTTATTATCGGCGCTCATCAAGGACTATTCAAGAGTGATCCGCCTTTACTTAACCCTTACTCAAGGGTATCCCCAACCCACAAAAATACTAAAAGTCAGCGTCCTCAAGACTGAAAGAGTGTATTTTCATCCGAGTGAAGTATTTGGGGCCTGCTGGACTCCTGATTGTGAGACTGCTTTTCATGAGATCATATATCAACTTACCCATGCTCCAGTGCTGGCCTATGCCGATCCAAGAAAACCTACATCCTGCACACTGATGCTAGCTTGCAAGGGTTGGGGGCTGTGTTGTACCAAGAGCACGAGAATGGCCTGAGACCAGTGGCTTTTGCCAGTAGAAGCCTGACCCCATCCGAAAGAACTATCCTGTACATAAGTTAGAGTTCTTAGCTTTGAAGTGGGCTATTGTTGACCAATGCCATGAGTACTTGTATGGGGCTAAAATACTAGTAAAACTGACAATAATCCTTTGACCTATGTGCAGACCTCAGCTAAGTTGGATGCCACTGGCCATAGGTGGCTTTCTGCATTATCTACATATGACTATGCTGTCGAATACCGAGCAGGTCTGAACCACATAGATGCTGATGCTCTCTCCCGGAGGCCTGTTCCCCAGAATGATTGAGTCCGATTGGCAGAACCTGACATTCGGCACTCTGCCGAAGTTTGACAGGAGGAACAAATGTCCACGGACGCAGTGGACTGCATGGTGGATTGTTTGGGAGCCTCTGAGAATTGCATACCTGCTGCTTATTGCCACTTTTCTGCAATAGACATTGGTGCACTGCCTCAGCTGGACAATGACAGTATTCAGCGGGCTCAATCCCGCGATCCCATGATCAAAGCAGCTTTAGAAGCCCCTATGCAGGAAAAGATGTGTCCAAATTACGCCCACTGATTTGAGAACTGCACTGTTATACAAAGAAGGTCCTAAGTTGAAACTGATCAATAAACTGTTATACAGAGAAACAGTAGACAGAGGGGACAAGTAGACAAACAACAACTAGTGCTGCCCACTGCCTTCGAGACTCAGTACTGAGGTCCTTGCACAACCACATGGGGCACCTTGGTATAGACAGAACACTTGACTTGGTGAGATCCAGATTCTATTGGCCTAAGATGGGGCTGATGTGGAGCAACACATTCAAACTTGTAGTCTGCCACAGAGGAAAGCTTATTCCAGAGGGCTGCCCCTTGTTAACATCACCACCAGTGCACCCATGGAGCTGGTCTGTATTGATTTTCTGAGTTTGGAGTCAGATCAAAGAAATATCAGTAATGTGCTGGTGGTCACTGACCATTTCATGAGATATGCCCAAGCTTTCCCACCAAAGACCAGAAAGCATCCACTGTGGCCAAAGTACTTGTAGAAAACTTTTTGTTCACTATGGGCTCCACAAAGAATCCATTCTGATCAAGGGAGAGACTTTGAGAGTCGTCTGATCAAAGAGATGCTTTCTGTGGGGAGTGCGAAGTCCAGAACCACTCCTTACCACCCCCAGGGGACCCACAGCCTGAACGTTTCAACCACACTTTGCTAGATATGCTAGGCACCTGCACCCAAAGGACAAGCCTAGATGGAGCCAACAAATTAGCACCCTGGTACATGCTTATAACTGCACCAAAAGTGATGCCACTGGATTCTCCCCACCGCCGATGTTTGGAAGAGAAGCTTGACTACCAGTAGATGTGTGTTTGGGGTCTCTCTCATGGGGGTTCAAGCTGACAACTATTTACAGTATGTGCAAAAGTTAAAGGCCCAGCTAACTCATGCGTACTAACTGGCTCAAACCATGGCTGCCAAAAGAAATCTGGCCAACAAAGAAAGGTATGATAAAAGGTGAAAGCACAGGAACTCCAGGAGGAGATCGGTATTGCTAAGAAATCTGGGACTGCATGGCAAGCACAAGATTGCTGACAGATGGCACCATCTCCTCACATTGTAGTGGGCAAACTAGATGATCTGCCAGTGTACAAAGTAAGACCTGAGAATAATTCAAAGATGTAAAACAATGCATAGAAATCATTTACTGCCCATTGGACAAATCTTAATTGAGTCTGAGCCCCTAGAAGATGCCCTCTGGACCAGTGACTAGAGCTGCTGCTAAGAAAAGATCAAGAAAGTCTGCACCTACAGAAGCAAAGTTAAAGTGTTCCCTCCACAAGTCCCAGTTGAGCATGACTGTCAGTCCATATCGGAAGAAAGTGAGAGTGACTTTGAATACTATCCTTCTTACGAACTGAGTCAATTGTTTCGGGGCAATCCCTAGTCAATACTGGAGATGAAGCTGGGCCTTCTGGACTGTCTAAGCCCCAGCTTCATCCCTGGAGCCAATGCTCCCAGAAAGTGAAGTGCAAAGCATCAGATCAGATGAAATGGAATCATTGTGCATGGTTGAACTGTTTGAGCTTTCAGGAGGAAAATGATAGATTGGGGCAGACTGGTGATACACCCGAACAAGAAGAGTATTTTGAGTGCCCTGACAGTCCACTGCCAGTGTCCAAAGCTCTCCATGCGAGCCAAATGTTGTGGACTCAGAAACTGTAACTCCTGGAGCTGAAAGTGCCCCAAGTTCCAGCCCTCTACCCCATGGAGACTCCCTGACAAGTGAGGACAATCCTGAAATGAGGCTCAGAGTGCAGAGACTATAACAGTTCCCCTAGAAAGACTGGTCGAGCTGTAAGCCTGTGGTACACCTCAGTTATGATTCACTTGGGAGGCCTGTGGACTTGCCTCTCAATGTTGTCCATAAAGGAGTGTGTATGTGTCCAGAGCTCATTGCCCAAACTGAGCATCAGTGCTAACTCAAGTTACTTGTGTTGCCCTCTCTAAGTATGGTGCCCTTGCCCCATCCAGCCCCAGGTAACTGATAGGAAGGGCCCCCTCTTCAGGTTTCATGTACAAGAGGTAATAACTTGAGTTATGGTACAATGTGTATGTAATACTGTGTAAAGAGTGACGTACTGCAATGTTTCAGAAATGTGTTCTTGGTAAAATGATATATTGACTGATGATTACATGTGCGAGCCTAATGCAAATGTATATGGTTGCAGTTGAAACTTATGGGGGTACTTGCTTGACGCGGACATCAAGCTTTCACAGGCCAGGAAGGGTGTAACCCCCCTGCAAATGGGGGTTCCCAAAAGACTTCCAGGAGCTTGCTTGAATGCTCCAAGCCTGAATGGTGTTTGGCATTTAAGCCATTTATCAGTGAGTGTTTTTAGAACCTCTGGTACTGTCTCTTTAAGAGCTGTCTGCTTGCAGACATAATTAGTTTGTATGGGGACTGTGTGCTTCTTTGATTGAGTACCACTCAAGCTGCTGCCAATTCACTTCATTTTTGCAGTCACTAGGAGTGCAAAGGGAACCTATCTGAAAGATGTAACTGTTTGCCAGAAATTATTTAGAGTAATAATGAAATTACAGTTTGTCTAACCTGCTTTCTTTGCAGTCAGAACTGTGTCTGCTAGTTCCCATTCTAGTTTTGAACTGCTGAACTGGACCAATCAGTGTGGGTAAGCTAGCTCTAAAATGGTGCCTTGGACGAATCAGAACTTGGACTCATAATCTGAGCCAGCCACAAGAGGATTGTATGGGCAGTGACTCTGGGAGATGTAGTTTAGACTTCAGTGCCTTTTGGACCAACAGCAGCAGTCTATTGTGAGTGACAGCCAATCCAGTCAAGAACTGGGAGGAACTCAAAGGAAGTGCCGGTTTGTCGGTTGGAGTTTCAGTTGAGCTTTGGCAGTGAAGAAGGAAGGAGCCCTGTGCTTTTCAGTGTGCAGTTTTAGTCAAAAACGTGTGTAAGGGCCCAGAGTTCTGGTCTGCAGCTTGTGTAACAGCTTGTTAGGACTGAACGTCCTGTGAAAAGAATCAAAGGATCTCTGAAGAGTAGAAACCAGGCTCACCCTGTAGAAGACTGGAGGAATTGCTGAAAATTGCACTCGGTCTGTCAGGAACTGAATCTGCTGTGTGTTCTCCGGTATGTGCAGTAATTGCATCGATACAGATGCAGCCTGCCTGGTATAGTGCTTTTTTATATGGATGTGTGAAGAGGTTTGTGTACCCCAAGTGAGCCCTGCTGACATTGAAGGACCCTATCTTATTTGGAGGTTGTGAGTACTAATTCAGGGTCGCCCCTGTTGAATTGCCACATTAAATCCAAATGGAATTACTGTACTGCTGACTGTTTAATTCTCCTTTTCTCTGTGTGAAAGGGCCCCTACCAGCTGCCAAGGTTTGGACTAGCCACTAGGGCTTGGGTACCCAGGGACAGTAATCGATAGGATAGGGCTCGTGCACAGAGCCATAGGTAGATTATTAGAGTGATAAGCTAATTAACCTGATTTCCTCGTCCTTGTTATATCCCCAAATAAATCAGAGCTGCTTGTTTCAGCAAAGTTATACTGCCTGAGGTATTTGTCTATGTTAAAGTACTGTACTGTGATTGTTGCACTGTATCTCATTTCACAGGGAGGTCCCAGTGCCGGAACCAGACCTGGGGGTAAGTGTATACTGTGAAGGTAATTCTGATATATTGTGTGGGCCACTAGTGGGAAGAAAGGGGGTTGCAGTGTCCCAGAGGGTTGTGACCAAGTTAGTTTAACTATTGCAAACCCTGACCTCTGGGTGGAGGCACCCGCCATTGGATCCAGGCCCCTCAACCTGTTAGTGGCAAATCAGGCAGGGGTAGTAGCCCCTGGGATAGCGCCATCTAGGGGTTACACAGGTAAGTTTAATACATTTTGTTTTCCTACATGTATTGATGGCACTATTTTTTCCTTGCTTTATTTTGGAGGTGTACATGTGGAAATTGTGTCACCATGCCAACAGAACATGAGTATTGTTGCTGCAAAGAAATTGACCAGGTTGTGAACAAGTTTGCCGAATATCATATTGATGAAGGATGTATCATTGACCACTTTGGCTTTGAAGATGTGTGTCTCAGAATCCCTGTGCTACAGATCGTATATTTCCAGTTTTGTCAGGAACATGGGCATCCAGAGGTAGAGGACATATATGAGTAAGTTAATTGGAACCACTGTTGCTCCTCCATGGTATGCCCTGAGGTAAGCCTGTATGTCTTAGTAAGGATGAGTGAGTAATGGTGTGAATGGACCTCTGTGGGGATGGTCACCTTGATGTGGTACAGAGGCTTAAAACAGTGATTGCCAAGCACTGTAACTAAAAAACAGCCTTTTTCTGTATGTCACGCATGTTGTGTGTCATGTAAGCAATAACCCACCACTGTCTGTGCTGTTATTTTGTAGTAATCAACCCCCCCAGTTGTATTGTGATGCACAACGTTGCATGCTGAGTTTTCTCACAACCCCATGGGAGTACATTAATACGAAATACCCATATAGCATGACGTGGGTTACTGTACTTACGAAATTTATTATGTTGAAACAACCAAAACATTTCTCAGGTAGCCTGTTCCAGCCTCCACCACCCTCTCATACAAGAAATTTCCCCCTCATATTAACTTGGTATCTACCGCCCTGTAATCTCAACCCATGTCCTCTTGTTCTACTATGTTCCTTCACATGCAACAACTTCCCTGTATGGCCTCATTATGACCTCTCACATTGTTTTCTGCAGTGTATAGAGCCCTAATTTCCTACCCCTCTGTTCACATGGTTTTCACTACATCCTCTGAATCATTTTTGTTGCTCTTCAATGTACTCTTTCGACCATGTATTTCTGTAGGTATGGTCTCCAGTAGTGGACTTTTTACAGTGCGGCATCACCATGGTCTGATACAGGGGCATCATGACTTCACTCTTTCTACTAGTGGTTCCCCTGCTTATACATGGCAACATCTTGTATGCCCTCCCCACTGCCCTTTTATATTGTTTGGCCACCTTGAGGTTATTTGACACCATTATTGTCCAATCCTTCTTCTGTTCCATAAACCCTGATCCCAAATGAGTACCCTACTCTACTGTTACCATATCACATGTTTAGTACTCTTCGGTCCTGTCTTATGTGCTCAGTACCCTCTTTGGTGTTCACCCTGTTACATACAGTATATTTGTATTGTCCATAAAAAGGGCCACCCTCCCCTTAAGTACTTCTGCTATGTGAGTGATGTAAATATTGAAAATGAGCAGTCGCGGGACTGATCACTGACGCACCACACTCGACAACTTTCCTATTCTGGAGTGTACCTCATTTACTACCACCCTCTGAGTTTTGTCCGTCAACTACTTTTGTATCCATATAGCAATTATGTCCCTGACCCCCGCACTGTCCTGTTTGTTTCCCAGCCTCCTGTGGTGTATGTGGGCGAAGGCCTTTCCGAACTCCAGCTAGGCCATTTACCGCCTCTAAGTACTCATGCACATGTTCAAAGAACCAATCAAATTGTTCTGGTACGACCTCCCTTTGAGAACATTTGTCATCTGTCATCAAGCAAACCATTTCTCTGTGGATGTAACAGTACCCTCTCTTTATTGAGTGTTTCCAGTACTTTCACTAGCACTTCAGTGAGACGGACCATGTGGTAATTTTCCCTTAACTCCATGCTCCCTCCTTTGTGTATAGGTACCACTTTTGCCTCTTTCCAGTCGTTTGTCACCTCCCTGGACTGTAGTGATAGGTTTGACAGCATTGCCAGTGGGGCGGCCAGTTCCTTCATATATTCGCGGATCACTCTCAGATGTACTTCATGTAGCCCCCTTTCCCTGTGTATTCTTGTATTGCAAATGTCCTCCCTTAGCCTCTCCTCATTGACGTGTCTAGTGTGCACTTCCATCCCCCTCCTCCTAATGTCCTGATCTTTTCCCTCTCCCTCATCAGTAAATACTGAGCAAAACTACCCATTTAGCAGTTGTTCTTTTACCCTTCCTCCTCCACTGATTTCCACCACCCGTCCTTTAGTCATGTGCCCCCCCATCCTGCCTTCCTCCTTTACCCTACATATCTATAGAACATTATTTTCCCACCTCTTGGTCTGCTATATAGTGGAATTATAACCTCCCATTTCCTGCTGGTGATGCCCCTGCTTATGCATCCTAGAATCATGTTTGCTGTAACTACTGGCTTCTGCTTCACTATGTTGAGGTCATCACAGCTAATAACCCCAAGCTCACTGTCCTGCTTGGTACATGCTATATCCTCCCCCACCCCATCAACTGATATGTTGTTCCATGGTGTTTGTGCCCCATATGTATTATCTTGTACTTCTTTGCATTGCAGTTCAACTGCCAAACCCATGACCATTCTTCAAGTTTCTGCAGGTCCCTCCTGATTCTGTCTACACCCTCTGGCATGTCTACTCTGTTACAGAGTTTTGTGTCAGTTTTATGCAATAAAGGCAAGTCTGAAAGACTGCCTATCACATAAAGAGAACATGAAACAGTGCATGGTCAAAACAGCGCCCAATATTGTAGCATACAATACTTACACTCCGCACACATAAAACATTTTTTTTTATGTGGGGGGCAAGCTACCAGCACCCCCAAACTAGAATAATCAACTCCAATGGGGATGTGGACCATGGGGCAAGTTATTGTTTAGTTTTTTTAAATCCTATCCGTAGCCAGACCTGAACCCGGTTCCACTGGCACCACAAGCGATAGCGTATTTCACTAATCTATGCAGCCAGCTCAGCAGGAACCTGGCACACAGGATCCTATATCCTGTACTAGTGAGAATAGCTCCCTGCTATCCTCACTTTACAGGATATAGCGAGGTTTTTCAGCACTTGCTCCTGGTGTGAGCGGTATTATTGAGTCACTCACATTGTAGCGCTCAATAATACACGTTCTACATTAGTACTACCCTTTGTGTCATCAGCGAACAGTGAAATTCTGCTTTCTAGGTCCTGAGCAATGTCAGTGATGAAGACATGGAACCTCCCAGCCAGTTACATACCCACAGCAGTACTGTCCTGCCCACTCCCATATTCCCCAGTTTGTTTTATAGCCTTCTATGTGGCACAGTGTCAAAGGCCTTGCTATAGTCACGATAGGCCACGTCCACTGCCCTCCCCCAATCCACTTCCCTTGTCGCCTGGTTGATAAATTCAATAAGGTTGGTCTGACATTACCTCCCAGTGGTGAAACCATGCTGCCTTGGGTCCTCCTGTATTCCGTTGGCAAACAGATGTTCCACCAATCTCTCCTTCAGTGGTGCTTCCATGATCTTCCCCACTACAGAGTTGAGGCTGACTGGTCTGTAGTTCCCCGCTTCCTCTTTGTTCCTGCTTATGTATAAGGGGACTACATTTACTGTCCTCATCTTTGGGTACCTTCCCCATTTCCACTGACCTTTTAAACAGGCTTTCCAGTGGTTCAGCCACCACCTCTCTTACTTATTTTCAGACCCTGGTGTGCATCCCATATGACCCCTTTTCTTTAACCACTGTTATTCCTTCTAGTTCCTTCAGTACCTTTTGTCATTTAAAGGTACTTGTTTGCATTTCTGCACTGTTCCCACCCCTTGTACTCCCTTCAGGCCCATTATCCTCCTCTTCCTCAGGAAAGACTGAGCAGACATAAATGTACAATATGTCAACATTACTGTTGTCATCACTATCCCTCCCTTTGCCTTTCTGTTCTGTCCATCATCAGAAAAGGTTACCTTCGGTTCATGAATGATCGATCACATACAATCTGCAAAGGTTGTTTGTTGTTGCTTGCACTGAACTGGTTGAGGCACCACCACCCCCGTAGAGAAATAGGTGCCCCCTGTACGTGCAGTTCTTCTTCTTACCCTGCTTGCCGTTTACCACCTATAGCCCATCCAAAACCAAAGTTTTTGTGCTCACATGACATGGCAACTTGATATTGTTCCTTTTTGCTATGTAATTATCTTGTTTTGGTAATGGTTGCTGTCCTGTAATTTACTGTATCTCGCTATGCATTATGGATTACAACTCACTGTGTTACACACCAGGTCCATTCTTCTGTCTCCTCAGTACATAGTTCATTCATGGGTGTCATAATCACTATTTATACCCTAACCGCACAACCTCTTTGTCTTGAATGTCTTACTACACATGTGACATACAGACAACCTCAATGCATTCCAGGTGCATACTGCAATGTTTAATTCCCAAGCATAGAAAAGTTATGCAACTGCTCTGCCTGCAACATTGTTACTGCTGCAGTTAGTAGCATACAAAGCATCTTGACATCAGGTTACAGCACTTTTTTTATAGTTGAAAGTTATAGTAACCATGGTGTAAAATACAAGTAATAAAGAAATACAGTAACTGCATTGGTAACAACAACGTATTGTTTAAATATGACTGTTTACATAACTACGGTATGCCAGTCACAAATGGTGAAATGTCAACATTTGTACAGTATTTAGGTCAGTGTCACTTAGGATGAACTGATTAGTGATAAATAATGATGTTGTACATACTTACTATCAACTGGTTGTCTGCCACAACATTGAAACAAAATATATGATGTCGGTTAACTTTGAAAATGCATCTGCAGAAAAACGCATACAGTTATTTTGCCAAGTGACCACCTTGTCTTTCAAAAATAGCACACATACAGTATCTGTTGTACTATGCACGAAAACCATCAAACTGGTACTGCACAAACTTTGTGCCATGTCAACCATGGCTGTGAGACAGCACGACCACAGTACGACATGTTATGGAATGATAGTCTGGTTAGATTATGACTTCTCTAACATACTGTATGTATTGACAGTACTGGATTACTACACAATATTATCCTGCTTAATACGAAGTAGCAGAAGCAGTGTTGCATAATAATAGTAATGTCTGAAGTACAGACAGGGCAGCAGGAGGTGAGGTAGGAGGTCAGGTTCACCCTAGGCTGAGAGTAGGAGTACAGGGGAGGGGAGAGGGAACTAATCATGGTGGGCAGAGAAGGGGAGGAAGGCAAAATGGAGTGGACAATGGGGGGTGAGAGTGAAAAGGAAAGGAAGAGGGGAGGGAGGGGGTGGAAGGGGCGAGAACACAGTTATCAAAGGTTGAAGGGGAGAGAAGAATACAAGGGTATGTGTAGGGGTGCACACAGAGGCAATAAATGTGAATAGAAGAATAGAGGGAAGAGAAGGAAAGTCATATTCTAGGTGGATGGTGCAGTCTCTGATTGCACGAAGTGTTGGAAACAAGATGGATGACATGCAGTCACTATTAGCAGAGAGGATGGTGTACATGGCTGCAGTAACTAAGACTTGTGCAACATCACACCATGACCAGTACCTTGTGATCCATGGTAATAAACTAGACAGGAGGGACAGGGTAGGTGGGAAGGAGACAGGGGTGACAGTTTCTATCATTGAGTGAATAACTCGTATGAGGGCTGATTCAGAGGAAGGGGAGGTGGAGGCATTATGGGTTCAGTTGAGGTCCAATAGAATGAGAAAGGTGAGGTTTGCTGTGGTATATTCCAGACGATCAATGAAGTTGACTATTACTGGTATTCAGACTTGTCAGTCATTAATAAGTCAGTCAGTTTTCACGTTACACTGCAGATGGAAGTAGTATAAATATGTAACAGCATGCTTAAACACTGCCATCACATTTCATCACATGTTGTGTGACACTAGAGTTGTGCATGCCAGCAGTATGGCAGAAATGCTGTTTACCTGTATGAGTGCTGTTTAGGGCACACTATCATCAAATACGATCAATGTTGGCACCAGTAGGGCAATTTGGGGACAGGGTGTGCATTATGAGTTATATTGTTCATCATGTTGTTATAAGCGAGTACCATGTTATTGGTAAGACTTCAGTGTTGGCCAATTTTTTTTCTTTTTTCAGGAAGTATTAGTATATAGCATATCGACAACTTGCCAGATGGTATTGGGGGTGGTTGGGCTGCAAGGTCCATGTTGTCCTGCCTGCATGCGCCATTACAAAGATTCATTCCATGTTTCCCTCTGCATCATACACTGGATTCCGCTACGCTGATTTGAACTGAAATGTACTGTTTTACTTAATCTGTACTGTGACTTTGCAGTCCTTCACTGTCAGTTTCAAACTGTGAATTTAATAAACAGCTGTCACATCACACTGAAGTGTACATAGGTAGCAGTAGACAGCAGAGAAAAAATATAGTACGGACCAGTGAAGTCCCCATCACGAAGTGACATCAATGTTGTGTGTATCGATGTACACACAAGAAATCATGGTTTATATTATGTTGATCCAATTATATGTGACATCTAACAAAAGCTACTATTTGTATATATTCTGAATCTTATAGCCTTCTCTCCTGTTCTGGTTGCTGTGTATGTATATTGCATGAATATAGCCTTCATATTATTGTATAACTGTTAAAAGGTTTATGCTTATGTATATGTATGTATATATATATATATATACCCCCTCTGTGTGTCTAATTTCACCCTTGTCCCCAGGTCACACCTGGAAACAAGCCTTAGGCTCAGTGTGCCTTTCCCGGTTACCAAATTTTAAATAAATATGCAATGGTCTCTAGGCCTGTTGTGGTACTGGTGTCTGTGAAGTCGGCATCCATTCTCCCTGTGGTGGTTTGTGTTTGTGTTTGCCCCTGCCTGTTTGACTGTCCTGACCATTTCCCTGAGCCCTGCCTTCTGGCTCTGTTCCTGCACCCCCCCCAACCTCTTGCTTGTCCCTGTCTGTGTCTAAAGGGTGGACGTTTCCCACTTTGTTCCCCAAACTCCCACCCGCCAACATGACCTCTGCCAAAAAAAGACATCTCCTGTGTTGAGGATGGTACCTATATTTGGAATCTGAATTGGATTCGCTACTATGCAATGTACTGCCTAAATCTAAATTGTACTTAATGTAGGGAAAGTTGTATTTATTCCTTGTGCAAGCATAGGCCTCATTTTCTTTATAATCTATTAAATCTTGTCTAAAACTTTTTATTTTCTAAGATTTTATGAAATCCTCATATTCCTCAATAGTCTTGTTAACCTTTTCTAAATATTGTCTGAGGTACTAGAAAATTTTTCTTTAAGGTCCTCATTCAGTTTTTCAATTTTAGCTGATACAGACTATTTTCCTTTTGTGATAGCCTCTACCAACATGAGCATAAAGTCCTGTGAACACCTATTTCGAATCTCATCCCATTTCTGTTTTAGTAACTGGTTGGTATAACCTTAAGTGGGTTCAACTGGTACCCTGAGATCCCTGGGTATATGTTTTTGTTTACCATACTTGACTAGAGTGATGCTATGCCACTCCAGTCGTATCTATTTATGTCTTAGCTGTTTCAGCCTATCAGTTAGTTCCTTTGTGGGGTTAGCAGTAGCACATTTTTTACTACTAAGGGTGTCATCAGCCTCTGTAATATACAAAGGTAAAGTCCTTTCTTTGGTATGTGACCCCAGTTCAGTAAATTAATTCATACTATAAAACAACCTTCAATCTACTAACAAAAAAAGGCAAATTATGAATGACACAATGAGGAGAGAATGAGAAACAGTGAGACCAAGTAACTTGAATAACTCATGGTCATTAAATCCTAGCCATGGCAGGTAAAGCAAGTCCAGGAGAAGGAGAAGTCAGAAACCACTTGTACTTGATCTTGCATTTGAAAAAATGGTCCACTGCTGAATCTGTGAGAAGGTGATCGTTAAGTAGGAAACAAATCCGCGGGTCTACATTAAGGAAAAATGAGGTAGGCACACCTCTCAGCAAGTGCAATGGTACTTCCCAGGTGGGGCTCTTGCAAAAAGAAAGGAAAATCAGTAGAGTTGTCCTAACAAGCCTTCCACATGTGCAACTAAATTAGGACAAATAGAACCACTCACCAAATCTGCAGTTCTTAATATTTTATTAAATTCATGTGGTAGCTAGGAGCCCAATTTATTCACTGTAAGCACAGCCTAAAAAACACTATCAATGTTTCAAGGAACAGTCCTTTTCCTCAGGGCAAAGGCATATTAACTACAAATAATATATATATATAAAACAGTTCACAGTATAATATCAAATTAATTGAATCATATCAAATTGATTGAATTATATAAAACAATTATCTACCAAATGAAGCATCTATCACTGATGATGATGTTAAACAACACCAGGTTGAGCACCAAGCCATATCAGACCTCACTAGTGACTGGCCTAGCCTCTGAGAACTCCCCCTGAACACCATCCTCTGACTTTTGTCCTGCAGACAGTTTCTAACTCACGCAATTAGTTTTCCCCCTACCCCCAGGTCCTCTAGCTTCCTAATTATTCTCTTGTGGGGAACAGAGTTGAAGACCTTACTGATATCCAGATACAGAATGTCAACCTCTGTCCTGGTTACCTAGTCAAAGAAATCAATCAGTTTAGTGTGGCAGGACCACCCTGCTACACACCCATGCTGCATCTCTCTTCATGGAGCCTTTTTTTCTTCCAGAAAGCTTACCAGTCTTCCTTTCATTATGGTTTCCCTGAGCTTCCCCACTATCGAGGTCAGACTGAGCGGTCTGTGGTTACCAGGGTCCTCCCTCAGCCTGCTTTTGTGGAGCAGCACTACATATATGTCATGCTGCAGTCCATGGTACTTTCTCACTGCAGAAAGTATAAAGACAGGCTCAGAAAAAGTGTGAGCAAATTTTGATATGCCTAAACCAAAAATTGTAAAGGATATACAGAGTTGTTTTCTTAATTTGTCAACTAACTATACAAATTCTTGCCTTGTCTGTCAGAGATTAGTGAACCTCTTTATAAACTGACAGAAAAAGAGGCTGGATGGTGCTGGGAATCACAACAGCAAGAGGGCATTTCAGCAAATCTGAAGACGGGTGACAAACCATCCTATGCTGAAATATTAAGATGTCACTAAATTAATAACCATTCAGTTTGATGTTAGTGAATGTGATCTTGCAGTAGCCCTGTTGCAAAATGGACAACATATGGCCTTTGGTTCTCAAATCCTTTCTCCAACTGAGCAAAACTATGCACAGATAGACAGAATGCCTTGCAATTGTTTTTGCATGCACCAAATTTGATCACTACATCCCGGGCTGTGTCCACATTCATGTTCACAGATCACATACCTTTGGAAGTTATATTTAAAACATCACTGCTATTGGTTCCCAAATGTCTCCAGTGAATGCTACTGAAAATCAAAACATATCACTTGAACATACAATACAAGAGAGACTCCCAGATGTTTCTTATTGACTTTCACTTCACATTAGTTCCACAAAAGACTGAGTGAGAAGACCCATGATTATGAGATTTGTGGCAAACAGCCAAGAAGAAGGAGGGTTTCTTCAAGAACTTCAGCACGTCAACCAAGCCAAATTCCTTTGTTTGATCAGCATCTTCTTCAAATACAAGGACCAAACTGACACAGCACTGCAAACACTGAAAACAGTCATTCTGACAGAGTGGCCAGACGTGAAGGAAGAAGTGACACTTAAAATTCCTGAATATTAGACTTACCAGGAAGAACTGACTGTACAAAATGATGTGCTCTTCAAAGTCAGTAGAGTCATCATACCTAAAGACATGCATCCTGAAATGCTATCTCACATACACTCTAGTCATACTGAAGCAGAAGCATGTCTGCATAAGGATTGAGATGTTCAATATTGGTGAAACATGAGCAGTGAGGTAAGGGACTTCATAAGTCAATGCAGCATCTGCAATGAGTCCTCAGCCAGACAACACACGTACCTCTCATAATTTATAAACTACGTGACAGGCCATGGAGCAACACATGAGTAGATTTATTTACTTTGACAACCATGACTATCTTTTCTTGGTTGATTACTTCTCCGCTTACTGGGAATTAGACAATTTATGCAAAACAACTGAATTAGACCATTTATGCAAAACACCTGCATCTGCTATCACTGAATGCTGCAAAGCACAGTTCACCCATCATGGAATCCCAGACACAGTAATCACTGATAATGGAGCTCAGTTTACCAGTGGGGGAATTCACACAGTTTTCTGCATCATCAGAATTTGAACATGTCACATTTTTCACCGTATCTCAGTCAGTCAAAAAAAAAAGTGGAGGCAGTTGTCAAAGTTGCAAAAACACTTCTGAAAAAAGCACAACTTGACAGAGATCTATAGAAAGCAGTATTGGACTGGAAAAATACACCAACAGAAGCCCATTACAATGCCACTTGTCTCACTGCACACATACATTGCAACCCACAACAAATAAACTCCTCAACCATCAGTAGTCAAATGTACTGCAGGACAAATAAAGCAGCGGTGGAGGCAAGCCAAATACCTACGATATAGATGCCAAAAAAACTCCCTGCACTCCAAATGGAACAACATGTAAGGGTACAACTAGTACCCCAGCATAAACACAAATGGTGTTGAGATGGTACATGTGCGAAACAGTTATCACCAAGATCATATCTGGTAGAGGTAGAAGGGCAACTTTACTGTAGAAACTGTAATTTCTTAGAAGCTGCCAAGGAACAATCCAAGCAACTTCAAATTATAACAGACTCAACAAATCAAAGCTCTCTGGATCCTGAGACATAAACAGAAGTGTGTTATGACTGTGAAGCAAACTGTGCTACTGGTGATGCAGCTGGGATGACATAGTAACATAGTAGTTGATGGCAGATAAGGACTGCTAGGCCCACCTAGTCTGCCTGAATTCCTTGCCTACATTGGCGGATGCAGACCCTACGTGGCCATTGGCTTTCACCCCACTTCCCCACATCTAGGGTTCCCCTATGTCTATCACATGTATCTTTGAACCCCCCACTTTGCTAGCCCCCACTCCTTCCTGGGGTAGGCTAGTCCAAGCATCTACCACCCTTTCCATGTAGAAGAATTTCCTCACATTTCCCCTTATCCTACCCCCCAATCTCTTATTGTGCCCCCTCATCCTTGCATAACTCTTGTGCTAAAATATGTCACCCACTTGTACCTTGTTCAAGCCCTTAAAATACTTGAAGGTTTCAATCACGTCCCCCGCTCCCTCCTATATATTAAGGTCTTTTAATCTCTCCCCATATGTCTTCTGATGTAGACCCTGCGCCATCTTGTTCACCCTTCTCTGGACTGCCTCCATCCTTTCTATGTCCTTGCAAAGATGGGGCCTCCAGAACTGAACACCGTAGTCCAGATGAAGCCTCACCAGTATTTTGTATAATGGCATCCACCACTTCCCTTCTTCTGCTAGTGATGCCTCTTACCATACTTCCCAATATCCCACTGTCCCTCCCCACAGCCTTGTTACACTGTTTGGCCACCTTTAAGTCATTTGAGATGATTATCTCTAGATCCCTTTCTTCCTTGGTAACTGCCAGCAATTCCCACCCCCATCCTGTAACTCTCCATAGGCTTTCTTCATCCCAGGTGCATGATTTTGCACTTGTTTGCATTGAATTTTAATTGCCACATGTTGGACCATCTTTCCAGCCTTCCAAGATCCCTCCTTATTCTATCAACCACCTCCATAATGTCTGCTCTACTGCAGATCTTGGTGTCATCTGTAAATAGGCAAACCACACAGGACACAGGAAATACCTGACAGATAGCTAGTATGAAAGGTGAAACCTCCTAAATGTGGCTGTCAACTGAGAACAGGTCAACGAGGTCAAAAAACAGAAGCTGCATGAATTGCTTTCTGGCAATCTCAAAGACTTTGCTGTTAGTTAAAGAAAGAAAAGACTGTATTCAGAGTTAACATTCACTGTCTTGGCTAGTGTAACCCCCACCTTCGGGTGGGGCTTACCTTTTCTGCCCTCGGGTGCTGCTGCCCATTTCCTCCTGCTCCCCCACTGTGCCCGTCACAAGTCCCAGGTTCCTGGATGCTCCTGAGTCTCTGTCTAGCCCCACAACATGTTTTTTCTCTCAAAAGGGGCTGGAGGAGCAAGGTCGTGGAACCACCGCGCTGGCTCGCACCTCGAATGTGCTAGTGGTGGTCTGCGCATGCGCAGTAGTACATTGCCATTTTCTCACCATGACTGGGCAAAACAAAAGCCTCTCCAATGCTCCTGACCCTCAGAATCAGCTAGTCAGGAGTCAGAGACATGGAGGAGGCACTTCAGAAGCCACAAAACTGTTTAGTTTAAGAGCCCCAATGAGCACTATGAACTGGCCTCATAAATATTAATGAGGCATCTATAAATATTAATGAGCTGACTGCCTAATGCCTGGGGCTGTATAAAATAACACTAGCAATAGGCAGAGGAGAGTGTTTTAAGACATAATTCTGCAGCTGGGTGTTAGATGAGAGAGAGACTGCTATGCTATAGGGCTGTGGAGTGCATATTTATAAAAAATTAACTGTTTGGTTGCAAGAACATTTTAAAGTGGGGATTCTATATAAACTGAATGGACTGTGTTGTATAGCAGCCATGCTTGATACTTTGACCCCCAGAGCCAGCCAATCAGCATTCTTGGTGCTCACAACTCAAAGAAAGGACTTGTAGGAGAGGTGTGAGCAATATTCTTGGTGCCAAAAGCTATTTCCAATCAATAATTGAAGGGACTTGATGTTTATTAATTTTACTTGACAGACAGCATGTTTCAGCCAATCAGAAGCTGCCATTTTCCCAGTGAAACCCCAGAGATAGTTACAGCTTAGGGCAGTCTGGCTTGGGCTCTCAGTGAGTCAGGAGGGCTCAGATTGTGTTGGAGGAAATGTTTGGAAGCCAGCTGAGGGCTTCTGCAGCCAAACGCCAAAGAATTTGCCAAAAGGTTTTCTACTGCCTGGAGAGCCATGTTCGCACCTGAATTCTGCAGCATCCTGAGAAAGCTCTCAGCTTGGAAAAAGGGTTCAGACTGTCTGTCCAAGATTGCAGTTTGCCAAGTGGGCTTAAAGTTGATGCCAGATGTGGAAAGAGCCTGCGGAGCTCCAGTGCCTGTGAGCCTAACTTAACTGCTTAAATCCTGCTGCTGAAAAGCTGGGTTGCCACCCAAGAGACTGTTTGCTGACCAGCCCAGATTGCCCCACTGGAGGTGTGACTTGGAGAGGCCATTATCCAGCCAAGCCAGAAGTTGCCTGATGCTGCAAGCCAGCCAGAAGGTGACAAGCTGTCAGAACATCCTTCTTCCTACCGTAAGCCTGCTGTTAGTTGACACTGCTCAAGGTCTCAGCCCTTCCGCCTGCCAACAGATGCTGCTTCAGGAAGGTGGGAAAAATAAATGTGTTGCTGCTGGTGGAGGTGTGTCCAGTTATGGTTGCTTGTTTATGGGTTTGCCAGCTTACCCAGTATTATAATTTCTGTTTTCTTTGCTTTCCTATTCCCTTTTTCCTAAAATAAAAGTGTTACTGTTATTACTGTTAAAAGCATCTGTGAGCATATTATTAGCTACAGTCAATCAATCAATCATCTTTATTTTACCAGGTGAGACACTGTTGAGACAAGCTCATTTACAAGGTGGACCTAGGACGGTCAGCAAGGAAATGCATGTAATACAAGCACATAGAAATAACAGGTGAAAGCACATTACAAAGGGAAGATATATACAAGTACGGTGATCATTGGCAAACACAATTAGAATAGCACAAGTTAAGTATGATTTTCATTGACAATGATATTTTCTTGAGCATGGCAGAGGGCAGTGATAGGAGATGAGAGGGGTTAACAAGGCAGAATATAATACAAAAACACATTTTATATGCATGATACAGGGGTAAATAGTAGGAGAGGAAGAGGGAGGAGTGCTATCGAGTAGAGGAATGCTGAGGATGAGGCCTAGGTAGACAGGATAAGAGGGATAAGGGCTGGCTGGAGAAATGCTAGGGATGGGAAGAGGTAAGGGAAAGGCTGCCCTGGATAGACTCTGGGAGAGGATAGAAGGGTGGGAAGAGATAAATGGTGAGAAATTACCTTTGTGCAGTACTTCCAGGGTTCAGGACGGAGTTGTACTTAAATTTGGCATTTACGTGGTTCAAAGAGTTTGCGTTGGAGTAAAGCCTTGAATAGCATCATACGTAATGGTGCTATGAGTTTTAATGACTTTTGGATATCATTCCAGATTACAGGGAGGGCATGGCTAATGGCCGCAGCTCCCAGGTGAGTCCTGACTTTTGGGATTGCCAAGAAAATGTATGAGTGACTTCTCAAAGCATAGCAGCACTCTAGAGAGATAGAAAGCAGTTGGAAATATATGTCACTATTTACAGTGTTACAATTTAAAGTGATATTCTGTGTGTGTGAGGGGTGACTGGAAGGGGAATTGGCTAGGTTAAGCACCCCAGGGGGCTGTACTACACAAATATCTGGCCCACTATAATTTTACTCTGAGTGGAGGCACCAGCTATTTATTTATATCCTTAGGAAAGAACCCCCATTTGTCACCAGAACAGTAGCCAGGCCCCTTAACTTGTACTGTAGTCATCAGGCAGGGGTAGTAGCCCGTTGGTACATGGTGCCTGGGTTAAATCTTTGGAGGCACCGCTGGGATCTCCTGATTACCCGTCATGCCCCACATGGCATCCCCACCCATAAGAACAATATTGTACCCCTTAAACCCCAAGTTGTTGCTGACACCATGGCTTATAATTGACTACTGGAGTGGTCTGAAGGTGAGGAGGTGGACCCTAAGAAAGCACTTTTGTTCCTGGGAGTTCCCCCTGATATGAGCAATGATCAGATAGAAGAGGCCCCAAATGCCTGGATCGAGTGGTTATCTGAGGATGATGTATGGACTCTGCTACATGGACAAACTACATTGAGTGTAGAAATGTAGTCAACACCCTTAGAGTGCCCAACATATTGATTCCAGAAGGTTCCAAGGTAGCATGGACCATAGTGACATATGGTACCAAAGCTCCCAAAAAGGAGGCCTCACCCCAATGTAGCTTTGGGCCATCATCCTCAGACTCTTATCGCAGATTAAGAATGTTTTCTAGGTTCAAGCTCACCCCAGCAAGTAAGGATAATTTTGAGACATGGATGGATTATGCCACTCCTTTAGTGCAGGATTGGCTGTGTTCTGAGGTTAAAACAAAAAAGTGGCTTGGAGAAAGCCTCTGAAGCCCTGCCTTAGAGACTATCTAAGATGGCCACATTATGAAGAAAAGATGGCCACATTAAGAGGAAATTCAGGTTGCAGGAGGAACCAGCAAGAGTAAGAGACAGACTGAAGAAAAATGCCAGAAACAGGGAAACTCTACCGGGGCCCAGTAAAGGAGCATACTGGGACTCCAGGTAGGCCCAGCTCTACCATATTAGTAGCACAAGCTATGGCTAACTCCTCTGAACCTGCACTGCCTGATCTCGGCAAATTGGTTGGGCCCTCCACTGAAACCACAGTTACCATCAATAAAGTGTATCCACCCATGCCGTATTAGACAGTGGCTTACAAGTAACTATCATCCTTAAAAACTGGTATGACCAGCACTTGTCTCATCTTACTTTATAGCCATTGGAAGGTTTAAATGTATGGGGCCTTAGTGACAAGTCCTACCCATATCTAGGCTACATCAAATTATGGATTGCCTTCCCCTTCAATGTGACTGGAGTGTGGGACCTGGTTGAGACTTTGGCTTTGGTATGCCCCAAGTCAGGGGTGTACGACAGAGTACCCATATTTATTGGCACTGATGCCCATATGTTCGAATGGCTGGTACAGCTCTGCTAAGAAAGAGAGACTAAACAGAAAAGGAAAGCATTAGCTGTGCATGCAGTGGTGAGAAAAGCCTATCAGAGACAAGCACAGGCTCCACCCGAAACTCAAGATGACCCTGAGGGCATAGTCTGGCAGCGATATGCTGAAGTGTTAGTGCTGCCCCCTAATGCCGAGTGCAATATACATGGTGTGGTACACCTAAAGAAAGATGTAAGAAATCAAATATGTATGCTTGATGCCAATGAGGAACATGGACTGCCTGCAGACTGTTACTCAAACCAAGTGTATTGCCCATGAGAGCTAAAGCGTATGTCAAGCAAGGTACCATCCAGGTAAAAAATTTACTGATAGAGACATTGTCATGAGGAAGGGGCGTACTTTGGCACGTGTGTATTGTGCAGACATGGCTGTGCAACCTACTCCCACCAGAGATGGTGCCCACCCTTGCATTTATCCAGACCTGTTTGATTTTGGTGACTCTCCTATTCTGGAGGAGTGGAAGACCCATATCCACCGAAAGCTATCTGAAAGAATAAAAGTGTTCGAGCTATGTGAGTGAAATGTGGGGTTTGTAAATGGAGGAGAAGAACACCACATCAGACTAAATGAAGAACACCCTTTCCAGGAGAGGTCCCACAGGTTGGCACCTACAGACATTGATGATGTGAGGAGCCACAAGAATTACTGGCTGCTGACATTATCCAAGAATCCAGAAGTTCCTATGCTTCCCCAATCATGGTAGCGAGTAGAATGTAAGACGTGCTTGACTGTCTTAATGGAAGCAAGTGGTTCTCTGTATTAGATTTAAGGAGTCGATATTACTAAATTCCAATGGCTCCCCAAGACAGAGGAAACACAGTATTCATATGCACTCAAAGATTTTACGAATTTCTGAAAATGCCTCAAGGAATTTCAGATGCCCCTGCCATCTTTCAGTGCCTCATGGAAAGAGCTGTCAGAGACATGAATTTGTTGGAGAACTTGGTCTACCTTGACGACATCATTGTGTTTGGGAAAACTCTGGAGGAGCATGATGCCAAATTACTAAAAGTGTTAGATCACTTGGAAGAATTTGGACTCAAGCTTTCCATTGATAAATGTCAATTTTGTCAGACTTCTGTGAAATATGTAGGGCACATAATATCGGCTCAAGGAATACAGAATGATTCAAGCAAAGCTGAGACATTCACCACCGTGCCCGGACAGCAGAATTTGAAGGACATACAGTGCTTTTGGGGTTTCTGTGGCTATTATAGAAGATCTGTTAAAGATTACACTCGAGTGGTGAAACACCTTTTGTACTTGCTGCAAGGTTATCCACCCACCAATAAAAGCAAAAGAACAAAAGCATCTAATGTCACCACTGAGCCTGAACACTATTTCAAGCCCTCTGAACCTTTTGGCCACAGGTAGACCAAAGACTGTGACAAAGCATTTGCCGAGTAAGTAATAAGACACGACAGGGTGTGCATTAGACACTTTAACACATGACTAGGAGGTGTAGTGAGGCATGAGGCCACAGGCTGAGTGCGTCCAGCTTCCTAGCCATGTGTTAAAGTGTCTAACACACACACACTGAAGTATCTTATTGTGCTTATGAAATGGCCATCTGTAGTGAAAATGCATTTGGTAAGTAAAATGCACAATATTAAGTAGGAAAAAACATATATGTTTGTGTCAGTTTTCAATAAAATAGTTCCTCCGCCTAAGTTTCTTGTGGGTTTTTTTGTGTGTGTGAAGGACGTTTGTCCTAGAAAGGCTTCTGTAGTTTTGGTCTCTGGTTGTCATGTGACCCCCCCAAGCAGTACCACTTTGGTACTGTTTGAAATGTGAAAGATTAAAGATAAAACATATTTTTCTTTATTTGTATGTATTTACAATGCTGCTGTACTGGGAAAGACACAGCGGTGCTTTTTATGGCAGTACCAGGGAAGACACGCGGTGCTGTTTCAGTGGCACAGTAAAAATAGACCAGGTGCAGATCTACAGCGCATTACTGTAAGTAACAATGTGAGGAGCATTGTGGAAAGAAACACTGTATATATTTCAGTGATATTAAAAAAATTTGAATTTCAATGAGCTGAGGGGTTAAGGGAGGGAGGGAAGTAGCAAGAGGCAAGTAGATCATTAGTTTGTGAGGACAGTGAGTGAGCGGGTTGCGGGGTGGGGGAGAGATTGTGCCTGGCGTGCCTTTTGTTTTGTGTGTTATGTGTTAGGCCTGCTATTTTGTAAAAAAAAAATGGGAAGAATGGTAAAGGATAGAAGTAGCTAGGGAGTGCTGTTTGAGCAGCCAACAGGTCAGCTGTTAACAACTAAAGCGAGTGGGTGTGCTGCTGAGGTGACATCTGGAGGTGACAGCAAGGGACTGCTGGCTAATGGAATGTGTCCATTTTTCTCATTGTTTTCAGTTTCAATTTTCTGGCTGTAAACATTACTCTACATCATGTTGTTACACCTAGGTGAAAGATGGAGTGAGGTATACATGACGTTGTGCTTGCTGTTACTAAATGGCTTGCTTTACTATATGGCTACTGTGCCTAACACAGAAAAATACATGGCTGCCATTTCAACTGTGAAAGTTCGGGGGGGGCACTCTCACCAGTATGAATGATTAGGGATGTAAGTTTGTCATGGCAGTCATACACGTCATTGATTCCATGATGTTTGATCTTTATTCAGGACTTCCATGACTTTCACTAATGTCATCAGAATGTAGCAATGATGACAGTGCCACAACATTTACTACTGTTTACTAATGATTTCATGAACAAACAATGAGTCATTAAAACCTCATCCATGACAAACTTACATCCCTATCAATGATCAGCTAGGGCAGTGCCGGACTCAATCCCATGTGTTAGACGCTTTAGCGCCCGGCTGCTGGCCAATCACATTACAAATTTCTTAGCCATTTCATAACATCATTTACCACCTAATTCATGCACCAGTCCTAGCGTATGCAGATCCTCAAAAGCCTTATATTCTGCAGATGGACACCAGCTTCAGTGGTCTCAGGATGGTCCTGTATCAGAGTTACCCAGAGGGCCTGCGCCCAGTCACCTTTGCAAGCTGAAACCTAAACAGTGCAGAAAATAATTATACAGTGCACAAGTTAGACTGTCTTGCTTTGAAATGGGCCATTGTTGACCAGTTTCATGAATATCTGTATGGGGGTGCACATCACGGTTAGAACTGATAACAACCCTTTAACATATGTGCAGACTGTCATAAATCGCTCAGTAGGTCAGGCCCTCTGCTCCCACGGTGCCAACGTCCAAGTGCAGTATTGTGAACAGGTAACAGAACAGGGTAACCCTCCTGTCTGCTTGTGGGTCTGAATCACCTTTAGTCTCAAGTTCCGGGGGGATTTCAAACTGTGAAACTTATGCTAGCATACCCAAATGTACAGGCTCAGATAATCTGCTCTTCAGGCGGATGCCAGATATCTTTTGCCTAAGGGCACCTAACTAGGTATCCAAAATGAACCCTTAAATCTCTTTAAAAGACCTTAGGTATATTCTTACCTTTTCCAGTTTGGTACACCATCAAGCTTTGAACAGTTTTAGTCAGTCTTAGCCATCTATACATCACATGAAAAAGAAAGAACTTCGAAGACACACCAGGCAGTCTCTTTAAAATAAGACGTTTACTTAAAAATGGACAAAAATATGTAAAATGTAAACACAGAATGCTATATCACAAAGCATATAATCACTTAAAAGAAAACAAGGAAAAGTACAAACATAATCTCCTACCACAATACAATTAGACTTTTCTATCTAATGTATTACCTCCTTACAGTGCTTATAGTTAGTTCTTGTTTCTAACAGCCCACAAAGAAATGTGTCTAAAGATCAGACACAGAATAGCTTAAACTGTCTCTCATACACACCCCTTCCATGATGTCACCCAGCTCCTCCTTGTTAAATACCTCTTTGTCAGGTCAATTGTCGTAAGGTAGGTCGCCCCTCCCAACTTGTCCAGGAGTTTGTCCATCCAGGGCATCGGGTGGGTGTCTGACTTTGTGACTGCATTCAGTCCATGATAGTCTACCCAGAAATGAGTAGAGCCATCTGGCTTGTGCACAAGGACTACGGGTGAGGCCCAGGGGCTGTGGGATCTCTAGATCACCCCCTAAATCCAGCATTTCCTCCACTTCCCTCCTAATGTCCTTTTGGACAGCCTCTGACACCCGATATGCTATCCACCATATGGGCGTCTGTGTCCCTGTCTCCACATCGTGCATCGCTAAGGCGGTTAGTCCAGACTTGGCACTAAACAGGTGGGCAAAGTCTGCTAAAACCACCTTTATTTCCTAGATCTTGTCTGTGGCCAGCTGGGGAGACAATTTAACTGCCTTCAAAGAGGACTCCCACTTGCTTTCTTCCAGCAAGTCCAGAAGGGGGTCTCCTTCATTCCTTCCCTTCCCAGGACTACATACTGCAAACACCATGTCAGCCCTATGAGCATATGGCTTCATCATGTTGACATGATACATCCTTTCTGTCTGTCTTCTGTCAGGTAACTCTATGATATAGTTCACATCATTTACCTTCCTAACTACTTTGTACAGTCATGCCCACTCAGCCTGCAGCTTGTCTTTCCAGACCGGAATAAGGACCATGACTTCTTGACCCACCGTGTATAAGTGAGCTCTGGTTGTGCGGTTGTACCACACTTTTTGTTTCTGTTGGGCAGCTGCCAGGTTGCTCTGGGCTGTCCACATAAGCTCCTTTAGCCTTTCCCTAAACCTAAGGATGTAATCCACTATGGGAGTTCCCTGGGTGGCATGCTTGCCTTCCCAGTCCTCCTGGATCAAATCTAGGGGCCCACGTAGCCTGCGTCCATATAAGAGCTCAAAGGGGGAAATCCTGTTGACTTTTGGGGCACCTCCCTGTATGCAAACAACAGATGGGGAAGGTATTTCTCCCAGTCCCTCCCATGCTGTTCAGCAAACGCTCAGAGCATTGACTTCAGGGTACCATTAAATCTTTCCACAAGCCCATTGGCTTGCAGGGGATAAGGTGTCGTGCATCTCTGCACCACCCCACACTTCTCCCACAAACATCTCATCAGGTCTGACATGAAGGAACCCCCACGATTGGTGATAACCTCCTGCGGAAACCCAACACAGAAGAATATCCCAAGTAAGGCATCTGCCACTTTGTCTATCCTCATTGAGGATAGGGCGACTGCCTCTGGATACCGGGTGGCATAATCCACCACAGTCAGGATGAACCTCTTCCTGGAGGAGCTGGGGTATTTAAAGGCCCCACAATATCCATTCCCACCCTCTGGAATGGCTCCTCCACTATGGGCAATGGAATTAGGGTGGCTTGGGTTTTCTTACCTGCCTTCCCTGTTTCTTGGCACCAGTGACAAGACCTGCAATACTCCTTCACCTGCTGGGTGAAGTTGGGCCAATAGAAATTCTGGGCCAACCACTGCATAGTGCGTGCGATTCCCAGATGACCAGACAAGGGAATATCATGAGCAATCTTGAGCAACTGCTCATAATACCCCGGGGGAATGACAAGCTGCCTGCCTATCACCCCTCCCTCTGTCTGCACAGCCTGAGTATACATCAGTCCATTTTCTCAATAAACCTTATGTTTACCGTCACCTCCCTGTGCACCATCAGAGTCTGCCCAAGCCCTCAGCTTCTCTAGACTAGGATCACTTTTCCGAGCAGCTGCAAACTCCTTACACATTCCCAAGGCATGGGACAGGTCCCCTTCAGTCTCTAAACTAGGGTCCCTAGCACTAGCATCAGGGCACACAGGATCACTGTCATCCCTAACCCTCTGACAATGAGCCACCCCTCCCTCTTCAGAGTAACCCTCCGTAGCAGTGTGTTTAACTGCTACTGGGGAAATTTCTACCCCCTTTTCATTAGTCTCCATATCAGGAGACACAGGCTGGGGAATCAGCCTCCCAGTGATTTCCACACTGGCTTCTGTGGGGTCCAGGGAATTGCAATGTTCCCTTGCTTCTTGGCTACAGGTAACTGTACACACCATTCCCTGTTTAAGATTGTTGCCAAGGATGACGTCAACTGCTAACGCTTTGGCTATAGCCACCTGTTGCACAGTTCCTCCTGTTTTATCCCAGTCTAGGAGAACACTAGCGAGGGGCAATGTTTTCTCCTCACCAGTAAAGTCTTGTACAGTGACATATTTATTGGGTATAAGCTGACCAGGCTCTACCAGATCCCCTTTTACCAATGTCAGGAATGCCCCTGTGTCTCGTAACCCTTGTGTCTGTACACCATTCACCATGACTGGGTGCATGTGTTCCCTCATGTTCACAGGCATGCTTCCAGGGACACACAAAAAACTCACTTCTTTCCTAGCCCCCTGTTGCATATTGCTCACCTTTTTGAGACACTGTCTGGCAATATGTCCAGTTTCTTTACAAAAATTCATTTCTTTTCTCAGAGAAATCTTTCCTCTGAAACCTGGGACTAACTGGTTTTGGTGGAGGCAGTGAGGGTTTTAGCTGCCCTGAAGGCTTTTCCCTTTCTGCGCTACCATTCCCGCCCCATTCGCTCTCAGAGCAGGTCTGCTCTTGGCATAGCTGTCTGAGAGTTCAGCAGCCTCTTGCACTGTTTTGGGATCTTGGTCCTCCAGCCAGGTTTTCAGCTCTGCTGGGTATACCAAAAATACTGTTCTATCAAAATAGCATTTTTAATTTTGTCTACAGAGTTTGCTTCAATTCCTTCCCACCAGCACTATAAAAACTGATGTTGTTTCATGGCTAGCTCCTCGTAGCTCATATCAGGGCTTCTCCTGAGCTTACAGAATTTAGCTCTGTATGCTTCAGCAGTTAAATCAAACTTTTTTAACAGTGCAGCTTTAAGTTTGCTGTAGTCTACTGTTCTCATTGTCCATTTGGCCCAATGTATCCCAAGCTTTCCCAGTAAGTAGTGGGGATAGCTGGAAGCTCCAGTACCTTCTAGGAATTTTAGCCTGAATACAAACTTTTTCAAATGAGTTTAAAAAGGCATCCATATATTCCCTCTCTTTAAATTCAGCTATCAATTTGGAATTCAATGTGTAACCCAGTCCTGTAGTTCCAGTTAAACCCAAGCCACTTGCCTGCTCTGGTGCTGGTGGCTGGAGTCGTAACTTCTCCAGTTCTTGTCGCCTCTGGCCTCATGTGCCTCACGTTCTGCTTCTCACTGTTCTCGCTCCCTCTTCTCCTCTGCAGCATGCTGCTGCTTACACTCTTCATGGTCAGTCTCCTGCTGTTACCACTCTGCCTCTTGCCGTTCTCATTCAGCCTCTCGCTGTTCTCATTCCCTCTTCTCCTGGAACTCCAGCTCCATTCTGTGCAACTCAATCTGTAGCCTGAGTGCTTCTGGCTCCAGAATGCTGGTGACCTTCTCCTGCTGCTGTGGCCCTTTGCTGGCACTGGCCCTGCTGTCATCCTCACCGGATCTGGACACTGCACTGGCCGCTAGCCCCTCCATACTCAAAGTTTGGTCCTTTACAGTCACAGTCTGTGACTTGATGTTCTGGGTATCTGCTGCCATCAGGGCATCCATGAGATTCAGTTTGGTGGCTCTCCCCTCATACAGGACTCATCTGTCCTGACACAACTGCCTCAAGTAGTCTACAGTGTGCCCACTGTAGTTGGAAGCCATCTTCTTCCCTAACTATGGCTACTCTAACTTGCACTTTAGAAAAAAAAATAAAACAGGTAGGAACTTAACTGTAAGCAAAATGATATAGTTCTGTTTCCTTTTTTAAAAATAAATCCCTGCCTTATTTTGCAAATGAGTTGTACAGTATCAAGCTGACACACTGAACAATTAATGCTTGTGTTACCAAATGTATCTGCACTGCTGCTAACCAATCTGTCACAAACCACTCAGTAGGTCAGGCCCTCTGCTCCCACAGTGCCAACCTCCAAGCGCAGTATTGTGAACAGGTAACAGAACAGGGACCCTCCTGTCTGCTTGTGGGTCCAAATCACCTTTAGTCTCAAGTTCTGGGGGGGGAGGATTTCAAACTGTGAACCTTATGCTAGCATATCCAAATGTACAGGCTCAGATAATCTGCTCTTCGGGGAGATGCCAGTTATCTTTCACCTAAGGGCACCTAACCAGGTATCCAAAAATGAACCCTTAAAATTCTATAAAAGACCTTAGGTATAGTCTTACCTTTTCCAGTTTGGTACACCATCAAGCTTTGAACAGTTTTAGTCAGTCTTAACCATCTATACGTCACATGCAAAAGAAAGAACTTCAAAGACACACCAGGCATCTCTTTAAAATAAGAGGTTTACTTAAAAATGGATACAAATATGTAAAATGTAAACACAGAACACTATATCACAAAGCATACAATCACTTAAAAGAAAACAAGGAAAAGTACAAACATAAACTCTTACCACAATACAATTAGACTTTTTCTATCTAATGTATTACTTTCTTACAGTGCTTATAGTTAGTTCTTGTTTCTAACAGCCCACAAAGAAATGTGCCTAAAGATCAGACACAGAATAGCTTAAACTGTCTCTCATACATACCCCTTCCATGATGTCACCTAGCTCCTCCTTGTTAAATATAAAAAAATATACAAACAGGATGTCCTATCAGGAGGTATATTAAATAAGGTGATATCAGCAAAAACTCATTTTCCAATATGACTCCTTAATTTTGTGTGGTTTCCTGTTTCCAAGGACATCACATGTTTTTACAACTCTGCAGTTTGTCACCTAACTGTGAGACAGCTAGATCCTGTCCTGTAATAAATTGTATATTTAGCTTCCTGACTTCAAAGCAGCACAAGTCATAAACAAGGCCATAAAATGCAATCTCTTGGAAGTTAATCACATTACAGAGATACTGTGTGAGATGCCTTTTGGCACCATGCAGTTCTGCTTAAAGTTGAACCAGCATAATATTCTGTGGTGATTTGCATATGCAGCCCATGATACTTTGCATTGTGGGGGCATGTGTGATTTTGTATTTCTTTGAAACTTGGCTTCCCGGCCAAATGCCCTTTGGGGTAAAAATTGCCTCAGTGCTTGTGCACAGAGGTTCTTTGTCTTCTACAGAGATCTGCTGTTTAATATATATCCTGTCAGACTTTGGGAAACAAAGAGACAAGTGTGCCCTAAAAGTTGCATGTGCTTACTATGTGAATTGGAGGAGTCGCTAAAGAAATAGCCAAGTTCTGAGCAAAGAAATGGTCAAAAATGGCACTCTGGCCATTAAATTTCAGCCAAGAAAAAAAAGTTTAGTTTGCAGTTTAAATTTTTCCCTGCTCAACGATCACCATGGAGGAAGAGTTCGAGGGGAGAGAGAGAGAGAGAGAGGCTCATTCACATGGTGTTGAGTGATTGGTGTGACTGCAGTCAGTCCTGCCCCCTAGCCAACTTCAGAGTGCAGCCCAGTGTTCGAGAAGGAGACAGCGAGTGGTGTGTGAGCTGGTTAGCCAGGAGAAACCATTGAGGGTACTGTGAACATTCTAAATCTGTAAATACAGACTATTTCTGTTCAAAATCGGGCTCAACCTGTTATCCAACCAACTGGGAAGAAAGTGTGGAGTTCGTAGTGACAATCGGTGGGATTGCCAGCCCGTTTCACCCCAGAGGCCTTCCAGGATCGGCTTTAGGCTGAGATTTTCATCAGAGCAAGCCAGCTACTGATTCAGTGAGTACCATTCAGAATAGCTGTGCTCAAACTGTGTGTGATTTTTAAAAGCCAGCTGGATCAGTGTGTAAATAGTGTGATTGTTTTTGCAAAGAAGGACTGTAAATTGCAATCAAAACAAACAAGAATTCTGAGCAGTAGACTGTGAGCATATATAATGGATTCAGCAACAGTATAATATAGTGAGCAAGTGAGAGACTGTAACTTGTATGAGAGGCTGCAACAAACAGGCAATCCTGTGTGAAGAAATACTGTGGCTTTAGTGACTTTAAGCAAGTGTATTGATTGAATGCTAATTGTAAAGTCCAGAAATCATATGAATGTGTTGAGAAATGTAAAAGCAGTGCAGTCGTTACAGTTTTGAACAAAATATCAGTAGCAGAAAGGTCGGATGCGCAGTTGTTTGAGTCAGAGACAGATTTTGATGCAACAGGAGTGCTGCCGCCACCATTACAGGGTGGGGCAGTAATGGAAACACAGCAGCAGGGAGCCATTTTGACAGACTGTTCCAAGTATAGTGAACTCCGTAGTAACAATGAACTTTTAATGTGCTTATTTGCAAACGTGGCTTCAGGATCATCCTGCTACCTGGATCATGCCCGAGCTATGATAGTTGAGGAGGTTGCTAAACTAAAGGAAATAGAGCAAGTTTTCTATGGTGAAGGTTTACCTCCCCATGTTGCAATTCCCAACTACCCTGTGAGGGTATGCTTGATGTGCCTCAAGGCTGGAATGGATGTGTTCTTAATTCCTCACTGTTCGGGTTGCTTAGTGAAGTATGGTCTGCCCAAAGCAGCAAAAATTAATCTGGCTCCCACCAAGACAAAAGTACAAAACCCTGCATGTAGCAACACACAGCACCAGGTTGAACCTGTTGGGGGAGGCCCCATAGAGTGTGGCACAAAGGAAGATAGTATGGAGTTCCTGCAAGGGCAGGCATCTCATGATGTTTCCTAGCCTGCGTCTCGTGTAGGCAGTGCAGAGGAAGGATCCGTGGACATATGGAGAGAGGGTCCTAGTCTTAGCCTAGCTGGGGAAGACAAAGTTTGAGAAACTTTGGAAGGGAGGTGACTACCTCCACTCCCAATGAGGAGTGGACTGTCTCAGGAGTGAGGATGATTGCTCACTCCTGGGCCCAGGTCTTAAGTGAGGAAGAGGAGGATGAGGATATGTATCTTCATGTTGAGGTTCCCAGTGAGTGGCTTCAAGCTCTTGCCTCGGAGAGGCCAGAGATAGAAGTTGGTGACTCCACTGCCTTGCCTGCAGATATGGTCGTGGACAACTTCTTTCATGCTTTGAGTATGCAGCATTGGCTGAACCAGGACTGCCCACCCCCAAGCCGTGCTGAGGGCAGTGTACTGTTGAAGAGTAGTAAGGGGGAGAGACTGGTTCATAGGAGAGCTGACGCCATATATGGGAGGTCCTTTCCTACCTTTCCTCGTAGAGTCTAGGAGGAGATTGAGCAAAACAGGCAATCCTGGTTATTGGACATGCAAGCAAGAATCTGCATCCAGGTGCGACCCTTGTGTCAGAAACAATCATAAATGATAGACTAAAGTTTTGGAAATTGGGCAGGACATTGTTCATGGACACTGTATGATTTGTGGACAAAGCAGGGAATGACACATTCCATGACATCAATTATGAATGCTCAGATGGGGCCATAGTTCTTGCACCTGACCCAGAGTGGTACTACCCTTAATGGTGCCACTCCCCCCTACGAATATGCCCATGCCTACCCTGAGGGAAGCAGAGCAGTGGTAGCGAAGTGTCTGCCATCCAGCAGTTGCCGTATCCATAGATTCCACCAGACTGGTGTTCCAGGATCCGAGGTGCGTTCAAGATTCATCAGACCTGCAGTGTGCCTTGCCAGTTTCATCGCCTGGACTTCCAGATGACCTCAACCCAGCTGTTTTCCTGATTTATCGCCTGGTATCCCAGATGACATCATTCCAGCTGTTGGTTCCTGTTCCATGGTTCAATCTCTGAGATGACATCAGCCCAGCTGTTTTCCTGTTTCAACGCCTGTTTTCCGGAGGACATCACCCAGCAGTATCCAAATGATGCTGCCAGAGGGGGAGAGTCTTTAGCTGGAGAAGTAGGTGATTTTTCGTTGTTCAATCTTCAAGGGACTGGTAAGTCCAAACTTTTCTATACCTAACCGATTTTGCAGTACACATCTTACACCTGGAAGATTTCCACGAACTATATTGAACTGTCCACAAAGACTCTCCCTTTTGGACTACAGTGCTCAAGGACTGTGCTTCAGTGTGCTCCAGCCCAGGAGCGACTCTTTCATGGACCTTGCCTTTGGGCACAACTTTCTGTCACTAGTTGGGACTTTTAGGGCATTCCATCCCCCCTAAAATGTTGCATTGTGAATTAATGTCAATGTTTCTGCTGTTTTTCTACTTTTCTATAAAATATTTTTTGGGATTCTCCAGTGTTTGATGGAAGGGTTGTAGTACTGTGATATGCAGATTTGGGGTGTTTTGTTGTCTTTTCTCTTTCAGATTTTCCTGACAAAGAAAAAAGAGAAGACAAAAAGAGGATTTGGGGGACTCATCAAAGTTTCTCTGTGCTTTAGAGTGTTTTCTAGAGTATTGTGCAGTTGTTAACATGTGTTAACCTTTTTCTCCACGGGTGTATTTGTGGGGGAGTGTGGAAGTGTAATGCTCTGGCATAGTGTTAATTCTCTGGTGTGTTTTTTGGTTTGCAGGTACCCTGGGCTGGGGGAGGTCCCCCTGTGAGTAATCTGGTTAGGTAGATTTTCCCTAGAGGGCTAGGGGATAGACAGGTTGTGGCTTTGACCTGCAGTAGGAGCTGTAGTTCTGGTCTATTAGGGTATGCTTTGGGCAGTTCTCCCAGAGCTACTGATTCTCCATAATAAGATCAAAGAGTAGGGGGCTGATGAGTCAGCCAATGGTTTCTGGGCCTATAGTGTTGTCTGCCTGTGCCTTGCACATGGTAGGGGAGAAGGTAGCACTACCTCCATGTAGTCAACACATAGGGTAGGATGGTCTGGTGCTGGGCATGGTAATGACTGGGGACAATCATTTTCCTGGCTAAGGGTGTATGTAACCCCCTTGTTCCCAGGGGTTGCTAGAATCCAGTTAGAATTAGTTGTAGGCAGGGAAGGCAGCTAGTGAAATGCCAGTTAAATGGGTTTCTCTTTGTCTCCTTCTCTGCAGTCAGTCACAGCTGAGTGCTGAGAGGGTGATGTCATTTGGAACTCTTGCAGCTGCGTAGGCTACAATTCTTTGTGCTGTGAGGGAGATAGAATGTTCACAGTAGTCTAGTAGTGGAGTTTGTGGAGAAGGCGGCAGAATGTAGCTGCAGCTCTTCAAGCAGCTCTGAGATAGAGCTGCAGTTTTTTCCTGTCTGATTTTGTTTCTCACCCTGGTGAGGAACAGCTTTGCTAGTCAGTTGAAGTGGTGGAAACCTGTTTTTTGGGGTTTTCCTGTGCTTCATCCCAGGAGGGATGGAGCAGGACTCCAGGATTCAAGGGCAGTCCCCTGATCCTCCCAGGAATTTGGAAGCTACCTTTTGATGACCACTTTCTGTGAGTAAAATGGTTTTTGTTTGAAGTTTGCCCAGGAATACATGCAGTTTTAAAGGTGGATTTTCTGACAAAGGGACACTGTCACCTTAGCCTTTCCTTAAAAGTTGTCTGCCTACAGTGGAGTCCAGTATGTGACTGTCCATGTACAGAACTTTTACCTTTGACACCCCCTGTGGAGTACCTTGTAGTATGTTAAGTGTGGCATACATTTCAAGACGACATCTACAGTTTTACAGCATGTAAGGTATATTTTACCAGATGAATGGAGGAGTATAAACTTGGAAGCAAAAGGTGGGAGGCCCCCCATCTGGAGTAATCAGTTTACCTCTACGGGTTCTGAAGGGCACCTATATTATCTGTCAGTACATGTGGCCAATGCCTGAAGAAACAGTTCTTCCCCAGTGAGTGGGATTTTCTCCAGTTACCCCTAGTATGTGGGTCCTACAGTGTTGAGCCGTTAGTACTCTGTGTGGTCCATGTACCATGTCCATCCAATATAATATGAGAAGTGTCCTAGTACTGGCCATATGTGCCTAGTCGATGGGAAAGTGTCCTAGTACTGGCCGGATGTGCCTAGTCAATGGAAAAGTGTGTTCTTCTGGCGGTTAGTCCACAGTTCAATTTCTTACCCTGTGATAAATAGGAATTTGTGAAGTTCTGTACCCTAAATGTCTGAAGATACCCTGTGTATAACCCTGGGGGGGGCCATCATTGCTTTGTGTTGTTCCTACGTGTGTTTTGGAACAAAGCCACACTCTAGAATCCCAACCTGGTATGGACATTCTTGTTATTGCTTCCCGTGTGAAATTAATTTGGGTACCCCTGTCCAGAAGTGCAAACCTAGCAAAGCCCTGAGCAAATGTTTGCTCCCCGGGACCTGAGTTGTTGGCCATGCATTGGTCCCACCAGGTGTGTGCCAGGTATATTGTGCCACACCTGCTTGTGGTCTGCATTGGTCCCATCTTGTCTATGGTGGGCAATCAGACACAGTTTTTCTGGTACCTGTTGTGTACCTTCTCTTCCTGTAAATGGTAATGTTTCATATGCAACCCTCACCCCTCTCTCTTTGTCATGCCCCTAGAGCCTGTGTGTTTGTTATGCTGAGAGGTGCTCCCTGCTAGTTAAATAAGGGACTGGTGGGTGGGGGGGTTACACCAGCATCTGTAACATACTCTGTAACACAGAAACATAGAAATTGTCAGCAGATAAGGACTGCTAGGCCCATCCAGTCTGCCCGTAAGTCCTACCCTTATTTGCAGCCTCTGACCCTACTTGATCAACGGCTTTCTCCTGGCCTTCCCACTTCTAGGGTTCCCTTATGCCTGTCCCATGCATGTTTAAATCCTACTGTGCTCACTCCCACCACCTCCTGTGGCAGACTAATCCATGCATCTACCATTCTTTCCATGAAGAAAAACTTCCTCAGATTTCCCCTTATCCTGCCACTTTCCAATTTCATATTATGCCCCCTCATTCTTGTACTTCTCCTATATTGGTAGCTGCCCCCCCTCCCCCGGCATCTTGTTTATGCCTTTAAGGTACTTGAAGGTTTTTATCATATCTCCCTGCTCCCTCCTGTCCTCCAGTGAGTACATATTGAGGCCCTTTAATCTCCCCTCATATTTTTTCTGGTGAAAACCCTGTACCACCTTTGTCACTGTTCGCTGGACCCCCTCCACGCTATCAATGTCCTTACAAAGATGCAGCCTCCAGAATTGTACTCAGTACACTAGGTGAGGCCTCACTAGTGTTTTATACAATAGAATCACCAGCTCCCTCCTTCTGCTAGTGATATGTCTGTCTCTGCACCCTAGCATGCCACTGGCCCTCTCTGCAGCCTTTGTACTCTGCTTAGACACCTTTAGGTTGTTTGAAATGATAACCCCCAGATCTCTTTCTTCCTTGGTGGCTGTCAGCAATCCCCTCCCTTCACCCATCCTGTAGCTCTCTCCAGGGTTCCCTTGTCCCAGGTACATTATTTTGCACTTTTTGAACTGAACTTCAGCTGCCACACCTCGTACTACTCTTCAGGCTTACCCAGGTCCCTCTTTATTTTCTCCACCCCATTTGGAGTATCAACCCTGTTTCAGATCTTGATGTCATCTGCAAACAGGCAGACCTTTCCCTCCAGCCCTTCTGCTATGTCACTGATGAAGACAATTGGACTGGCCCAAGGACTGATCACTGAGGCACCCCACTCGTCACCCCCCCCAGACTGGTTCCCATTTACAACCACCCTCTGCCTCCTGTCTGTTAACCAATTTCTAACCCAGTTTACCACCTTGTGGCCCATGCCTAGACTACCCATCTTGCTAACCAGCCTTTTTGTGGGACGGTGTCGAAAGCCTTGTTGAAATCGAGGTAGGCGTTGTCCACCACTCTTGCCTGATTTACCTCCTTCGTAACCCAGTCAAAAAAATCTATCAGATTCATTTGACATAACCTTCCTCCTGTGAATTCATGTTGCCTTGGATCTTGGGCACTGTTGGAGTCCAAATGTGCCACTATTCTTTTTTTAAGCAGTGCCTCCATGATTTTACCCACTACAGAGGTGAGGCTGACTGGCCTATAGTTCTCTGCCTCCTCCCTGCTTCCACTTTTGTGAAGAGGGACTACATGTGCCCTCCTCAAGTCCTCTGGAACCACTCCTGTGTTGAGTGACTCAGTGAACATGGCTGCCAGAGGTGCTGCTAGCTCCCTCCACAGCTCCCTTAATATGCTTGGGTTTATGCCATCTGGCCCCATTGCTTTGTCCACCTCCAGTTTTGTGAGCTCCTCCAGGACTCCCTCCACAGTAAATGGACTGGTGTTCACCTCCCCCCCCCCTTCATATCTGTTGCCCACCTGTGGTCCCTCACCATCCCCCTGTTCAATGAATACTGAACAGAAGTATTTATTCAGTATTTATGCCTTTTCCAGGTCTCCCTCCTTACACTCTCTTCAACCCCTCTGAGCTTTACAATCCCCACCTGGCTTTCCTTCTTTCACTGATGTACCTTTAGAATATCTTGTCCCCTTTTTTCACCATCTGTGCTAATCTTTCCTCAGTCTGCACCTTTGCACTCCTAATAGCCTTTCCCACGTCCCTTAGATGCTTTAGGTGCACCTCCCTGTCTTCCTCCTTTTAAGTGTTCTTAAATTTCCTGAAACCTGCCCTTTTGGTCCTTACCCTGCAGAAAGGGGGCGATGCTGCTCATGTAATCACCAGCAATCCAAATGCTAAGCTGTTGTTAAGAGAATGGTCAAAGCTTAAACTTTTTTTTTTATATTATCTTATTTATCCCCCCTCTCCCACTTGGCTCTGGTCTCCTCGGTAGCACCAAGGAGTCATTCCCCTGCGGTCCGCACCTACCTGGTCAGTCCTCTGTGTCGCCCATGTAGCCTCGGTTAACCCCCCGGGCGAGGACGAGGTGGGCCCCTAACACTCCAACAATTCAGTAGCACCAGTCGGTCGGGTGCCAGGAGGGCGGCCGCAAATTAGGGGCAAGTTCCAGTGCTCCGTCTCCGCCGGAACCGAGAGGCATTTTCCCTTGTTCTGGGAAGTGGCTGGCGCTCTGACGTCAAGGCATTGAGCTAACATCTGCCACTCCCCCACTCCTCCTTCTACTCCTCTGTGCTTGCTGTGTCTCTGGCCTCTGCCAGAGATCAGCCGAGTGCTCTACAGGGATCCCTGTCCCTCCGAACGCTCAATCCTTTCCCTCCCCTGCTGACCCCCAGCAGCCCGGGCTCATTCATGAACCCGTGTTGCTGGCGTGGCGCGATGTGTAATGTCCAACACCTCAACCCTCAGCGCCACTGGGCCAGCCCATCAAAGCTTAAACTTAAAGACAATTTATTGTACCAGGTAGTATGAGACTTGCAAGCAGTCCCCGTGTGCAGCTGATATTACCTGAAAAATTCAAGAGAACTGTCCTCAGAGCTGTCTATGATAATATGGGCCACCTGGGAAGTGAGCATACACGAGACTTGGCTTGCTCTTCGTTCTACTGGCCTAGAATCAGATATGACATCAAGCAGTACTGTAAACATTGATGCAGATGTGTTCAACAAAAAGCAATGCCACAGAAAGTCATCTCTCTTGTAAATATTGTGACAAGTGCCCCAAGGGATGGGGGGAGTTACTGACAGTCACCAGGGAGGAAAGGGATCTCGGGATTATCATCTCTGATGACCTAAACATGTCAAAGCAGAGTACAAAGGCTGCAGCAAAGGCCAGTGGCATCCTAGGGAGCATAGGCAGAGGTATCACTAGCAGAAAGAGGGAGGTAGTGATTCTGCTGTATGACATACTAGTGAGGCCCCACCTAGAATACTGTGTACAATTCTAGAGGCTGCATCTTCATAAATACATTGACAGGGTGGAGGCGTCCAGATAAGGGCAACAAAGATGATACATGGCTTGCACCAGAAAACATGCGAAGAGGGATTGAAGGTCCTCAATATGTACTCACTGGAGAAGAGGAGGGAGCGAGGAGACATGATAGAGACCTTATTATTTATTTTATACAAGATTATATATACATACAACGACATGTGAAAATTAGTTACATGATACAGCAAAGATTAATATAGATGTACAGTTCTTGTTCAATGACTATGATTTTTTTTCATAGTGTGGTATATACCTAGTATTGTCATTCCTTTAATAAACTCTGAATATATACAAACAATTATTGATTGTTTGAAGGAAAGTGACCTGCTAAATTAGGAATGACTTCAAGCACCTTAAGGACATAAACAAAGTGCAGGGGGTTGCAGCTTTCAATATTGGAGAGGTAGGAGAATGAGGGGGCACGATATGAGAATTGAGGGGGGCAGGATAAGGGGGAAAGCAAGGAAGTTTTTCTTCATAGAAAGGGTGGTCGATTCATGGAATAATCTGCCACAGGAGGTGGTGGGTGCAAACACAATGGGAGGCTGCAAACATGCATGGGACAGACTTAAAGGAACCCTTGGGGTGGAGAAGGAAAGGAAATAGCCGCTGACTGGGTAGGGTCAAAGGCTACAGACAAGGATAGGCTTACAGGCAGACTGGATGGGCCTGGCAGTCCCTATCTGCTGGCAATTTTTATGTTTCTATGCCCCAATATAGCTGGTCTGCATAGATTTCCTCAGTCTTGAGCTTGATTCAAAAAATATCTCTAACACTCTGGTAGTTACAGATCATTTTACTTGTTACGCTGAAGCCTATCCAACAAAAGACCAGAAAATATCAACTGTTACCAAGGTACTGGTAAAGAAATTCTTTGTCCACTACAGTGCACCATGGAGAATTCTTTCAAATCAAGGTCATGATTTCAAGAGTCGCCTAATTAAAGAAATGATGTCACTATGGGGTGTCTCTAAATCCAGAACCACGCCTTATCATCTGCAAGGTGGTCCTCAGCTAGAAAGGTTCAATCAAACATTATTGGACATGCTGAGCACCCTAGAGCCAAAAGACAAAAGCAAGTGGAGCTAATAAGTCAGCGCTCTGGGCCACGCTTACAGTTGTATGAAAAATGATGCTACTGCATTCTCCCCCTATAGTCTGATGTTCGAGAGGGAAGCCTGGCTCCCAGTGACCTTTGCTTTGGTGTATCTGCAGATGGCACAAAATCTGAGAACTACCAGCAATATGTCCAAAAGCTGAAAGACTAGCGGAACAGAGCATATAAATTAGCTGTTGAGGTGGTTGTTGAACGGAACCAAGCTAACAAAGAACATCACGATAGACAAATAAAAGCTCAAGAGTTACTGCCTGGAGATATAGTGCTACTACGCAGTCTGGATATCCCTGGCAAGCATAAACTAGCAGACAGATGGGGTAGCACACCATATGTATTAATAGAGAAACTTGATGGACTCCCTGTGTATAAGATAAGGCCCGAAGGAGAAACTCACGGATATAAAACTATCCACCACAATCACTTGCTGCCAATTGTTAACAAGGTCATTAGTAGGATGTAAGATAAGCCAGACCCCAATAAACCTCCTGTAACAAAGATCTACTGCCTGCAGACAACAAAGTAAACAGAGTGCCCAACAACCTCAGATTGTCCCTGAAACTGCTGACGAGGCAGTAGAACAAGATGAATCAGATTTTGAGTCAGAGGGGAGAAGTCAACTTCTATCCAGCTTACTATTACCTAACTCCAGAACTTGCTAGATTGCTACAGTACAAGGGACAAGTGATGTGATGGATACGCCTGCTGTAGGGTTGCCTACATCAAGTCAAGACTCTAACACATCTGTGGACACTGAGCCTGTAGCCAAAATAGTACCCCTGGATGAATGACCTACACTCAAGAAGGTTACAGAGCAAGAAGGTGGAGACCCTGCTAAGCCTGCATCTCTAGAACCTGAAACTGCAGTACCTGAATTAAGAGAGTCAGTGAAAACTGAAACAAATAAAGTAACAGAGGAAACTGTGGTACTCACTTTGCCTGAGGATGCTTCATTGGTGGACAATGAAACGGGGGGGGGGGGGGGGGGGGATGCCTCCTCATGCCAAGGAAGAAGTGCACAAGCCATTAAGATGCTCTGAAAGAACTGTTAAACCTCTGCTAAAGCTCACCTATGACTTTCCCAGGGTGCCCACTGACTTGTCTATATATGTGCTCCACAAAGGTGTATATGTCACTCCAAAGTCTCTGCCCAGAATTGTTTTGTGCCCATCCAGTGCCAAGCCACCCAGAGCAGGGAAGGTTACAAAGTGTAAAAGGGGAGGTTGAAATTTGTACTTGTAGTAATTCCCCAAAATGGCTATATGAGTAAATCTAGAAAGCTTTTATGCTTATGATGCCTTGACAGCTGTCAAAAACTTGAAAAGCTTTTCAGTACCTGTATATGTGTATATAATTTGCCTTTCGTCTAGTCCAAATGTATCAGATTACATATGTTAGTTAGGAATCAGTTGTCTAGCTAGAGATGTAAAAATGTATGCAAAATGTTCATAGTTAAAAATCACTAGGTCCCTGGTAATGGACTTGACGTGGACTCCAAGCTTTTGAGGCACGGGGGAGTGTAAACCCCCCTCAGGTAAGGCTTACCTTGTACTGCCCTTGGATGCTGCTGCCCATTTCCTCATGCTTCCCTGCTGTGCCCGCCGCAAGTCTCAGGTTCCTGGGTGCTCCTGGGTCTGTGTCTGGCCCTGCAATATGTTTTTTCTTTCAAAAAAGGACCAGAGGCGCAAGGTCACGGAACCGCCGCGCTGACTCACACCTCAAATGTGTGAGCGGTGGTCTGCCCATGTGCAGTAGCTCATTGCCATTTTCTCACCATGACTGTAGCAAAATGAAAGCCTCTGCAGTGCTCCCAACCTCCAGAATCAGCTAGTCGGGGACAACGGAGGAGGCACTTCAGAAGCTGCAAAAATGTTTTGTTTAAGAGTGCCAATGAGTGTTATGGACAGGCCTCATAAATATTAATGAGGCATGTATAAATATTAATCTACTGCCTGCCTAGTGCCTGGGGCTGTATAAAATGGCACTAGCGACACGCAGAGGGGAGTGTTTTAAGACATAATTCTGTAGTCAGGTATTAGATGAGAGAGACTGCTGTGCTAAAGGGCTGTGGAGTACACATTTATAAAAATGGAACTGTTTGGTTGCAAGAACATTTTAAAGTGGGAACTCTATATAAACTGAATGGGACTGTGATATATAGCAGCCATGTTTGATACTTTGACCCCCAGAGGCAGCCAATCAGCATTCTAGCCACCCAAAACTCAAATAAATGACTTGTGAGAGAGTATTCTTTGCGCCAAAAGCAATTTCCAGTCAATAAATTGAAGGGACTTGATGTTTATTAATTGTAATTGATGAACAGCATGTTTCAGCCAATCAGAAGCTGCCATTTTCCCACTGACACCCCAGGGACAGTTATAGCTTGGGACAGTCTGGCTTGGGCTCTCAGCAAATCAGGAGGGCTCAGGTTGTGTTGGAGGAAATGTTTGAAAGACACTCTAGGGCTTCCACAGCCAAATGCCAGAGAACTTGCCAAAGGTTTTCTACTGCCTGGAGAGCCAGTGTTCACAGCTGAATTCTGCAGCATCCTGAGAAGGCCCTCAGTTTGGAAAAATGGTTCGGACTGTCTGCCCAAGATTGCAGCTTGCCTAGTGGGTTTAAAGCTGAACCCAGATGTGGAAAGAGTCTGCGGCGCTCCAGTGCTTCAGAGCCTGACTTAATTGCTTAAATCCTGCTGCTGAAAGGCTGGGTTGCCACCCAAGAGACGTTTGCTGACCAGCCCAGATTGCCCCACCGGAGATGTAAATCAGAGGGGCTGCTGCATCCTGTTGCTGCTGAACCTATTCCAGTTGGAGACGGACACTGCGACCTGCACAGGCCCATCTCGGAGTCCAGTAAGGGAGCTGCTAGCCTTTATCAAGTGAGGTGGATCAGGATGCAGGGAGTCATGGATGCATGCCTGGGCACTAGGACACTCTTGACCTAGTTGGGGGAGTCAAACCATGGGGTCACTCCTGGGTCTGGACTCTCTGTGAACTGGGAAGCGTTGCATATGTAAGCACCCTCTGGGTGCTTACTAGTTGATTCTGGTTGCTAGGTGTAGTTAGGAAAAGAGAGAGCTTGGTGTCACTAGGTCTGGGGTGTACGGCCTGCTTGCTGGTGGCAGGGGGCCCTATCCTCAGGGGTATATAGGGAGAGGGATTTTCATGCCAAAGGGGTAGAGGAGAGAGAAACCCAGGGGGAGAAGAGTCCGGGGGGTCAGCCAGTCAAGTTCAGCTGTAGAGCCGTGGCAAGGCCAGAGTGGGCCATTTGCCACCCCGGCCCTCCTCCCTTGAAGATCCGTGTATGAGAATTGTGGTGGTTCGGGTCATGAAAGTGAAGGGGGAGAAGTTGGAGGTGAAAATTCAAGGCCTGTTGGTGCATTTGGGAGTCAAAGCCCAGGGAGAGAAATGAAGTATGGAGGTCCGCCAAGTGTACTTCAGACCCTTGGTAGGGTAAGCACCAATGGGGCCATTGTAATTTAAGTAGTTTCACCCGTGGATGAGTGCAGATTGTGAAATAATAGTGCGTCCTGTGTGCAGGCCTGTATAGCAAATTAGGCCTGGAGTGCAGTCCAGAGGTTGGCAGCCTGGACTGTTAAGAGGTGTAGTGGTGGCAGCACTACCCCTTTTCCCCTGGCTAGTTACTGCCACAGAGTTGGGACTCCTGAATTGGGCAGCCTATGGAAGTAGGGAAAGGTCCATGTGTGGAATAGTTGGTTGGGACCCTGGCGAGGTGGCAGTCTGTCTGGGTGTTCCATGTGGCACAGCAATTAGTCACCTGTGAGAAGACAGTCCAGAAACTGGAATCTCTGTAGGAGCAGAGGTGCTGTTGGTTTCCAGATCAGGATGCAGAATTCCCTGGGAAGCCATTCTAGGCACATGGCCTCAGTGATTCGGTGTCCGTAAGGTCTCCGGTGGTTCTGCTCTAGCTGAAGAACACCAGTTTGACTGATTTAAGATCTTAAAGTGAAGAAAGTGCTCCAAGGATTGTAAGGTAAGCCCCGGTGGAGAAAGTGTATGGAAGGCCAGGTTTGGAAATGGGATTGGGACAGTAGAAATGTCTTGTGCTGTCATAGCCCCTAGTGAGTGCCCAGTATTGAGAATTAAAGAATGGTAAGTATGCCAGAGAGGCCTGTGTAAGGATTTGGATTGAAAGAAGGGAATTGGAATGGACGTGCATGTAGTGCTCCCATTCCCCAGCCAAGCCAGAAGAAGGTGAAAAGCTGCTAGACCATCCTTCCTCCTCCTGTAAGCCTTCTGTTAGTCAGTGCTGCTCAAGGCCTCAGCCATACACCTGCCTACAGATGCTGCTTCAGACCCTGTGAACTGGGACTCCAGAACCTTGAGTAAAACAGGCCCTGCCCTGACCTGGGGAAATAGTTTGAAGTTGCAACAAGTTACAGTTTATTCAGCCATTTATTTCAAGGGCCCCAACTCTGGCCAACTCGCGGCAATGATCAGGCCTGCACCTTTATCTGGGTACCCAGCTAGGACTAGTAACGGCACTGGTACTAGTGGTGAGGTGGGCAAAATAAATGTGTTGCTGCTGTTGGGGGTGGGTCCAGTTATGATTATTTGTTCATGGGTTTTCCAGTTCATCCAGTGTTATAATTGCTGTTTGCTTTCCTATTCCCCTTTCCCTAAAATAAAAGTGTTACTGTTGTTACTGTTAAAGCGTCTCTGACATATTATTAGCTACAGTCATTATTTATAGTGTTACGATTTAAAGTGGTATTCTGTATGGGGAGTGACTGGAAGGTGAAGTGGGTAGGTACAGCATCCCAGGGGGTTGTACTGTGCAAACATCTGGCCCACTATAATTTTACTCTGGGTGTAGGCACCACACTATTTATTTATATCTTTGGGAAAGAACCTGTTTGTCATCAGAACAGAACCCAGGTCCCTTAACCTGTATTGTAGTCATCAGGCAGGGGTAGTAGCCCATTGGTACATGGCGCCCGGGTTACACTTGTAAAGTCATAATCTTTTAATCCGTCCGTTAGGATGCAAGCTGTTATGAAAGTTGTAATTGATGTTTAAATAGCATAGTGCAACAGTGCCACCCTGTGGCTTAAGTCAGCTAGGACAATGTAACCCTGACACCTCTTGGCCCATAATACTGTTAACATTCTTACTCAAGTTTGCACAGACCAAAAAGAAGTTTATTCTAGTTACCCTGCATCATGGCTCCTGGCTGGTGCTATTAACAGCAGCAAAACCACATGACGGACTAGCATAGAAACATAGAAACACAGAAACATAGATTTTGATGCAAGCAAAACACAGTGTTACCCCTCACACCCTTTTTCCTTTTCATGGCAGAGGTTAATGGTACAGGTTGTATGGTGTGGGCTTAATGATCTGTGTGTAATGAGTGCACCGATAGTGCCCTAGGTACATCCTGTGGATACAGCAGCAGTGAATTCATTTTAGCGTGTCTGCCTCCTTATACACTGCTATCCTCCTCCCCATTTATGGTCAGTATTTCCATCTATTCTATTCTCTACCAAGTGAAGTCCTTGGGAGCCTGGCCGGTCTATGGTCCAGGGTTGCATGTTGAGGTGAGGGTGAAAAGGGCTGCTGGCAAATTTGGAGAAAAGCCTTATGTAAGTCCCCCAATCTGGGGCTTACCTGTTAGCTGGGCTACAGCCCGTTGCCCTGCTGTCATTGTTCTGCCTCTGGCCCCCTGTACTGCTGGATTGGGATTGGATGGCTGTCTCGAGGCCCCATCACTCATTTGTGCCTCCGGGCCAGACCAGGACATAAACACTAATGGCAGCACATGCAGTTGCTGTGCACGCACAGCAGAAGCCTTAAAGGAGCCATGGCTCCCTTAAAGAGTTGTCCATGCTGCTGTAACTTGGAAGGTTTCCTGGCTCCAGGACAGGCAGTAGAGCCAGGACATGGGTTTGGAATGCCTCCGGGTGAAGTGTTGGTGGTTTTCTGGTTCCCAGCTGGGCAGTGGGACCTGGAGCCGAATCATAGAGGTGTGCATGCATGCCCCACACTAGACAGTTAAACAGGGCTCCATGCATTCAAAATAGGGGATTCTCTGGCCCCTCCAGAGCAAGCAGGGCCAGGGCAGGTGATTATCTGCCCCTGTGTGGGCTTCTAATAAAAGGTATAGGCTGCAAAAGCCAGGCAGCCAAATGAAAATAAATATGGTGGCCCCCTGTAATCTCCTTGCAGCAGGGGCCACTGGTAAGGGGTGAAAGGTCATTTTTCAGAGCCTGTGGAAATACTGGCCAATGAGAAGAGGAGCCTGGCAAAGAGATAAGAAAACAGGCTGTGCTGTGAAAGGGGGAGAGAATTCAGATGATCCTGAGATTGGAGAGACTCTGTGAGGGACTGCACCAGCCTGAAGGCTAGCCTAGGTACACTAGCCCCTTTTATAACCCCACAAGAAGGATTAGACAGAGCATCTATGTACTCATAGTAGCAGCAGGGGAGAAAGTGGTCTGCTGACCTGTTGTCTGTGGGGATTTATTGGAACTGCTATTTTGTGACATTGCAGCCTGCAAGCTGTATGGACTATGTGAACTGTTTCTGTGCCAGGAAGAAAAGTATTGGGCTGGGTTCAAGATTGTCTAGGAGCCCAGCTGTGTTTCTGTGTGACAGTTCCCCTTGGACATCCAGGGTGACCATCAAGTCTGCCAGGTACCATGGTCTGACGAAAGGCCTTTGTGGTGAAGATGAAAGGTATTTGAGGTGAAGACGATGAAAGGCCTGTTAGGCGAAGATGACAAAAGGCCATTGGGGTGAAGATGACAAAAGGCCTGTCCTGGGTTAAAGGCTGCACACCCCAGCCAGTTGATGTGGTACAGAGAGAGACTGTCGGCTGTAACTAGTGGGGTACCAGTTTGCCCTTTTCCACCCCTTCCTCCCTCACCCCTCTTCTCCCCCCACCCATACCATGCATACCTCACCCCTACCACGCATACCCTCACCCCCACTCTGGCACTTCTCTGACCCCTGTACAATATCCGCTACCTACCTTAGTACTTCTCCCTCCCTCCTCCCTCTTTGACAATGGCCCTCCAGCCTGCCTACTCCTCCAGGGTCCTCCCCGTACTGTCCTCTCAATCAATCAATCAAATTCTCTATTTAACCAGGCGATCACCATTGAGCATAACTCATTTTCAAGGTGGACCTGGGGTATACAGGATACAAACAGGTCAGAAAGGTACAATGAACAATATACAAGGCAGAAAATAAATATGACACTAGAAAATAATGAACAGGTATTAACAACCAAAGGCATGTACAGAGTAGACAGTTGGAATCTGGGTCAGGGAAATGAACTGGTGACACATCATGCAAAGCATATACAAATATCAACATAAAAATAATATAGCAGTCAATGAGTACAGCAGAATAATAAGTGCTCAGTAAACACTAAAAGTAAAGGTCCGGGGTAAGGATGAAGGTTAAAAGGCTACTCCGGATGGTATTTCAGTGGAGGTAATAACAACAGAATAAAGGGTAAGGTTTGGAATAGGGACATAGTGGAATTGAATGGAGAGAAGAAAAAGGAACAAAAACATGAAAATGATAATGGACCGCAGCAATAGCAGGGAAACTAAGTCTGGCTGACAAGAGGGTTCCGGAGGAGGAGAGAGACAGGGGTAAGGAGAATGACAGTAACTAAAAATAGGGTTAAACAAGCCAGAGATGACAGAAGAGGCAGAAGCAAGGGCATGGGAAGGGGAAGGCGGGGGGGCCTAAAATTATAAATATCAAACACAGTGCTCTCACTACCTGTGCTCTTCTTAATAGTTTACCTTTAACTCTGCTTTGTTCACAGTCATATGTAGTCTCTCCTTATGAATCATTGTTACTAGTTATACTTCTGCCCTCTCTGTGTTATTTAATACCTTGCAACTATGTTGACCTTTGTTAGTTTGTTACCCTCCATAATGACGTGGAACCTTTGTAAATTAGCTGTTCTTACTCAAAGGTAATGTAATTCGAGAGTTAATAAATAAAATAAATAAATAATCTGTGTCCTTTCTCAACATCCCCAAAGCCTTCAGAAACTATAAGTACCTCTGGGCTGCTGCCCTGAGGAGCTCAACTGCAATTTAGTTAGTTAGTTAGTTCAAAGGGGGTGAAGTCCTGGGCAGGACTTGGTAATCTACAGGATAAATCCAGGCTGAAGATTTAAATTTACTATTTCACTGGTTGGAATTCTATGTGGGCCTTTTGCAAAGCTTTGCAGTTCCCATTTAAAACTGTTGTTCTCACTGTGTCCCCAACAGCCAAGGTGTACCTACCCTGTGCCTGCTGGTTGGCCATCAACAACCTGGTGAGATATCCACTGCAAAGAACAGTTTATGTAAAAGCTTACTGCATCAGTAGATCTTCAAGAGAATCTGTTGCAGCAGGTCACACCATAGTAGCTATAGCCGTCAGGCACCAGGACCACATAGAAACATTTTTGCTAGCTGTCTAACTTGGGCCACTCATGGCGACGTCACCATGCTGACATCCTCTTTATATAGCCGTGAGCGGCCTCATGCCCACCTCAGTTCCCCACCAGAGACCCTCCACCGAGGGCACATTCCTGAGGGAACCGAGGGAGAGCTAGACAGATCTGCCAGAAGGAGCATGTAAGGCAGAAGGCATGCCATCTTGGAAAAGAAGAGGACAGTAAAGGAGGAACTCAGACGTGAGAGGAAGATGGGTGGGATGGCATGACCTGCTGCAAGAGATTCTCTTGAACATCTACTGGTACAGTAAGTTCTTATGTAACTGTTCTATCTTCTTCAAGGATATCTCTTGCAGCAGGTCACACCTTAGGAATGAGTCCTAAGCAGTACTGCAGAGGGAAAAACAGGCCAGGCAGTTGAAGGCAATGACATACGAAAGGAGGCTCTACGGTACAGCTGGGCCAAAACCTGCCCTTCTTCTAGAGGTGATGTCCAGGCTGTAGTGCCAAGTGAAAGTGTGAACAGTACTCCAAGAGGCAGCATCACAGATCTCAGCTGCTGAGACTCCCCTGAAACAGGCAACAGAAGTAGCTATGCCTCTGGTAGAGTGGCCCTTAAAAGCCCCAGGAAGTTCCTTACCATACTTCCTATAACAGAAAATAATACAATTGGCCAACCATTTGGACAGACACCATTTAGAAACTGGTATGCCCTCTTTCCCAAGGGTGAAAGTAACAGACAGCTGCAAGGCCTTCCTGCAGTCCTTCATGCAATGAACATAATATCTGAGTATTCTATGTACATCCAAATTATGGAGCAATACTCCCCTGGATTGGCATGCTCTGGATAATAAATGGGTAGGTGGATGGTCTGATTCAGAGTGAATTCAGACAATACCCTTGGCAAAAACTTAGGGTTAGTATGCAAAGACACCTTCTCTTTGTGGAAAATCAAATAGGGTTGCTCACACATAAGTTACTGAAGCTTGGAGATCCTATGAGCAAAGGTAATAGCAACTAAAAATAACGCCTTCCACAACAGGAAGTGTAGCTCGCAAGTCACGGCAGGCTCAAAAGGAGCCAAAGTAAATTTTTCCAAAACAAAGTTCAAATCCCAGGCCAGGACTGGGTTATGGATGGGAGGCTTTAAGTGCAGGATGCCTCTCAGAAAGGTACAGGCCACATCCAACTGGCCTACTGTATGACCCTCAGTGGGCACAGGGAAGGCTGATATGGCAGACAAGTACACAAGTACACCTTCAGCAAAAAATAATTCAGGCCAGCATCTGACAAGGACAGCAAGTAGTCTAGAATCTGGTTCACCAGGCAGATGAAGGGGTCCAGATGATGGGAAGTCGCACACAAAGCAAAGCGCTTCCATTTCATGGAATAAGTCTCCCTGGTGGAAGGCTTTCTGGAGGCTACCAGGATGTCAGCCACTTTAGGAGAGACACCAAACCTGGCAATGGCTATGTCTTCAGGAGCCCAGCATGCAGGTGAAGAAACCGGAGGTCTGGATGGAGAAGCATCCCCCGATCCTGTGACAGCAAGCCTGGGCACAGGGGAAGTGACATCGGAGGCTCCACTGCAACTGTTGCAACAATGGCAACCAAATCTGCCGAGGCCAAAATGAAGCCACCAGAATCAGGATGGGGCCCTCCATCTGGAGCTTGATTAGCACTCTCTGAATCAGAGGAAAGTGATGGAAGTATAAAGGAACCCCCCTTTCCAAGAGAGGGACAATGCATCTTTCCAGAAAACTCCAGGCCCTGGATCGAGTGAGCAGAAAAGCGGCAGTTTGTGTTGAGTGGGGATGCAAAAAGGTCCAGCTCTGGGTGACCCCACCTGCTGAGCAGGTCTTCTACCACTAAGGTGAACAGTTCCCATTCATGCATTTTGGACTGCAACCTGCTTAGCTTGTCTGCCTGGATGTTTTGAGCACTGAAACATGGATGATCAATAGTTCGAGGCCATGCTCCAGATCCCAATACCAAACCATCATCACTTCTTTGCACAGGGGGTAAGACTGTGCGCTCCCTTGCTTGTTGATGTAGTGCAACACACTGATATTGTCCGTGTGCACTAGCAGATGGCCTGGGGACAGGTGACACTGGAAGGCCTGCAGCCCGTAGAAAATAGCTCTCATCTCAAGGACATTGATGTGGAGTAAAGCCTCAAGTGGAGACCATGTACCCTGAGTCTGTTAAAGACCCAGATGAGGGCCCCAGCCCATCCCCAAGGCATCTGTGGTGACGCTATCATGAGGGGAGGGTATGAGGAAAGGAACTCCTTTGAACAAATGGCTGGTTTCACCCACCACAGGAGAACCTTCTTGACTGGCAAAAAGACAAGAACCATCTGCTCCAGATCATCAGTCTGCTGACCCCACTGTACCCTCAAAGTCCATTGAGGGATGCACATGTGTAGTCTCACCATGGGAACTGTGGCAAGGCTGCAGCCATCAGGACCAACAGTCTGAGGTATGTCCAGGCTGTGATATACCAGCTGTGATAGATTTCCTGGACCTGCACTATCAGGCGCTCCACCCTGCTCATGGTCAGAAAGGCAGAACCTTGGGCTGTGTCCAGTATAGCCTCATGTACTGGAGATGCTGGCTGAGAGTCAGTACTGACTTGGGCAGGTTAACTGTGATCCCCAACTGGCTGAACAATTGCAAGGTACATGCCAGGGTCAAGGACAGTTGCTCTTTGGACTGAGCTTTGAGCAACCAGTTATCCAGCTAGGGAAAGACGTAAAGCCCCCTTCCTCATGAGGCCTGCTGTCCTTACAGCTAGGCATTTGGTGAAGACCCGAGATGCTGACAGCAAGCCAAAAGGGAAGACTCTGAACTGGTAGTGCTCCCCTTGAAACAGGAACCTGAGGTACTTACTGTGGGGAAGGCAGACCTTGATGTGCAAGTATGCATCCCGCATATCTAGGGAGCAGATCCAGTCTCCTTTCCAGAGCAAGGGCAACAGGCCTAGGAGGGTGACCATCCTGAACATTTTGTATTGGATGCAGTTGTTCAGGTTTCGTAAGCCTTGGATGGGCCTCAAGTCTCCTGTGGACTTGGGAAAGAGGAAGAAGTGGGAGTAAAACCCTGCATTGCATTTATTCTCAGGGATGGGTTCTATGTCCCTTTTTCATAGCAGTGTCTGGATCTCCTTCAGCAACATGGGTACATCATCTGGAGTGTAAGTAGAAGGCCTTGGAGGGAGCTTTGGAAGTATCACCAGAAATTCTAGAGCATGTCCTTTTCTATGAGTTGCAGCACCCAGGCATCAGTTGTTATCTTCTGCTACCCATCCAGGTAGAGGGATAAACAACCCCCCACCACCACATCCTGGGGAAATGGATGGAGGGGTTGGGTAAGGAGTCAGACTGAGGCTGATCATGTGGATGGGCCCACTCCTCCACCCCTTTAGGACTTTTCTGTGGTGGGGGGGTAGGTAGGGCCATGGCAGTTTTGCGTTTGCTGGGCTATCTGGTGTCAGACCTAGGGTGATGTGTGGTATGCTGAAAGAGCACTCTCTGCCCACCTTTCTGGTGGGTGTGGTAGAGGGAGTGAACAGACTGCAGAGTTCTTCCCGAGGCCTGCAGGTCATTGAGAATATCCTGCACGTTCGCCCTGAAGAACTTGTAGCCCCTGAAGGGAGCATTCAGGATGGACTGTTGGATGTCTGAGGCAAAACCAGACACCCTGAGCCAGGATTACCTCCTCAGGCAAACTCCCACTGTGGAGGCCCTGGCAGGGCATCTAGGGCATCATAGGTGGTCCATAAGAGGTGCTTGCCCACATCTGCACCCGTCTGGAGGGTCTTGAGCATTTCCTGCTTTTGAGGGCCCTCTAGAAGGGACTGGGCTGCAGACCTGGCCCCTTTCCAGAGGTCGTTCTGGAATTTGAGCATGTTATTGATGATCCATATGGCCAAAGTGGAGGAGGCAAATACCGTCTTGCCCAGAAGGTCTAACTTTTGGGATTTCTTGTACAGAGGAAGAGATCTGAGGTGCTGGGGCCTCTTAGATCTATCATGGGCCACATTGATCACCACAGAATATGCCTGTGGGGGCCCCACAAAAAAGGATGGCCCCTGAGGAGGTGGAGGGGCGTTCAGTAGAGGTGGACACATTGGTGAGGGTAAGGAAAGCCCTGCCAATGATTGGCCAGTGTTGGCAGAAAAGGAGCCAATTTGCTGCACTGCCAGTGTCCTCCCGTGTGACAAACAGGGTGAGAGAGGCAGTGGAAATCATCAGCAGAAGAAGGGGTAGGCCCACTGATAATGAACCAGTGCCAGGCTGAGAAGCTCCAGTGGGAAAGGCTGTCTAGGCTGACCCTGCAGTAGATAGGATGTGGGCAGCAACAGGAGTTGCCGCTGGCCTGGATGACAACCTCGTACTGGCTGGTGCTGAGCATGGTGACTGAGAATGTTTCTGGGAGGACCTGTCTTTCTCCCAGTGATGGTGCTTCCCTGATGACTTGTCCCTGATCTTTGCAGTATGAGAGCTTGAGGACGAGGCCATGGAAGTGGAGGAGCGCCTCGCCTGAAGCTCCTTTTCCAAGGTATCAACCTTCTGCTCCATAAGGAAGAACTTTAACTCTTTCTGGCGACACCACTGGGTAGACAGATTAAAGCCATGGCAGATCTCATAGGCCTGCATGTCATGGTCAGTGCCGAGGCAGGGGATGGATGCCTCATAGTAGTCCTTATCATAGATCTTCATTCCACAGCTCCACCGATGGAAAAGATTGTCAGATTTGCTTAGCATAAACAAAAGGAAAAGGGGATTCCCTTTCAGGGAAATAGTAATTGAAGAAGTAGGTGAGAAAAATTAAAATTGGAAGATGTTGGAAAATGGCGGTTGACTGACGTGATTGTGCTCTGTGGAGTATGAAGTGTGATAGTCAACTGCAGGAAAAGAACTGAGGATGGCGTGGGGCCACCCACGGCTATATAGGGAGGACATCAGCATGGTGATGTCACAGTGGGTGGCCCCAGTTAAACTGCTAGCGTAAATGTTTTATTTGGTCCTGGTACCTGATGGCTATAGTTCCTAAGTGTGACCTGCTGCAAGAGATATCCTTGAAGAAGATCAGACTGTTCCAACAATTACATCCGTTGGGGGGAAAGTTGGCTGTAAAGCCGGGTGCACCCAAGGGGTGTTACTGGGCTGTGTAGGGATACAAAAGTTAAGCCAGAGTTAGTGCTTGTGTGTTTTATTCCCTTCTACCCCTCCCCCCGTAATAGATCTGAAGTTGGTTCATTTTACATTTGTGATAAGTGGATCACTACCATCTCAGCACCACTAGAACAGCTGTAGGTTGTTCAGGTACTGTGGGGAGCTGGAGGACTGAGGGAACCTCCACTTCCTGGGTACTCACTATGAGTCTGGTGGCAGCATTTAAAAGGGCTGCCAAGGCATCCAGATTAGTGGGGAGGTGTCAGTCTATTCCCTGGCTAGTGGTGCATTTTTTAAGTATACTTTTATTGTTTATTGTGTTTTGGTGGATTTCGCCAAACTGGATGTGGGCGGCACGCAACTTCTGGTCGGCCCTGCATAAGCTGAACGCTCGACGTGAGCAGGGAAAGCACACAGACATGTGCGCAGAGACACACACATCTCAGTGCATGTCAGCTGTGTCTGCTGGGGAAGCTGGGGTACTGGGCCTAAGCATACTATCTGCTAAGTAAGTTATCTAGTTAAAGCTCTGTTCTCCTTCTACATCTGACCCTCTAGACGAGCTAGCATGGAAGGCCCAATAAAAATATACAAGCAATTCCTTACATTTTGCAAAGGGGAACAGTTGGAGGAGTTTGTTTGTGATAAATGCTTACTGAATATCACACTCCAGGAAGAATAGCTAGACTTCTTAACAGAAAACATGTAAATGCCAAACTAGTGATTTTAGAGAACTTTATTGATAATATGGTTAATGAACTTAAAACACCAATAGGGCAGCAAGATAATCAGTCCTTGGCGGTTACAAGTAGAGATAAAGTGAACCAGTCTCCTACAGGAACAGATATAGAGGAGTGGGCAATAGTAAAAAAGGGCACAAACAAAAGAAAGGGAGGTCAGATTTTCAACAGCACCCCCATCCAACTCCAAAATAACTATGGCATGCTCGCAGACATGCAGGAAGAAGCACAGGTAGAAAGGGATGACACTACAGCTAAACCAATACAAAAACCAAACTTACAGCTTGAAACATCTCACATTTCTAATTGTTCTAAACTAAAGGGTAACAAAAGCACAACTTCAGCTATACCTAAAAACACGAAGGAGGGAAACAAAACATCATACCCAGATCTAAACACAGCCAGCGACTTATTAATAACTGGTGACTCCATAATCAGTGGGATTGACTCCACAATATGTAAGGGATGAAATGATAAAACTACAGTAAGCATGCTCCCAGGAGCAAAACTCAGAGACATAAGGGACCTTTTAGGAAGACTAATGGCCAATACCAACAATCCTTTAGTAGTACTCCATGCAGGAGTAAACGACATACACAGTAGAAAATTACAGGACATCTACACAGATTATAGCCTAGTCCTAGCTGAATAAAGAAGAAAGGAGGGGATGCTGTGGTACCAGGCATTCTACCTACCTTCGGGTATCATGCCAGCAAAAGAAAAATATTACCACTCTTAATAATTGGTTAAGGAAGCTTTGCAGGAATAAAAAACTGAGATATTTGGACAACTCTAACGCATTTAGGGACCCACGCCTATTTAAACCAGATGGCCTACACCTAAACAGAATGGGTTCTTGATATCTTGCAAAAAAGAATCAATGAGACAACATAAATTCATTTAAACTAAAAAATGGGGGGCTCTGAGGCATGGCACGACCATTAGGAATGATTATTCCAATGATAAACTAGGCAATCTGTCCTCAGATGGGTGGATCTGTTTACTACTCAATGCCAGAAGCCTCACTAATAAATCTGATGCATTTGCACAGTTATTACACTCCCATAACATCCATATTTGTGCAGTCACTGAGACTTGGTGGGATGTATATGACTGCTGGGACCAGGACATCCATGATTATACATTATACAAGAAATCTAGAGAATTTAGAAAAGGTGGAGGGTTGCTTTAGACATCTCTGAACACATTAAATCTGAAGAAATAAATATATGTTCTCATGAGCCGGATCAACTTTAGGTGAAATTAACCCCACATAAGTCCCCAAAGATAATTGTAGGTACAATATATTGGTCTCCACCATCCTCAAAGGAAGAAAACAACCTACTTTTGCACACAATCTAATCATTAAATCCTGCAGAAAGATTACTACTCATAGGGGATTTTAATTTACCTGGCATTGATTGGAAAGGATTAAAAACTTACAATAAATTTGAGTCAGATTTTTTAGATTCTTTTGATCAGACTGGCCTGGCCCAAATGGTGGAGGAACCAACGAGAGGCACTAATTTGCTAGATGTAGTCTTGACTAACATGGGAGATACTGTTATCAGTTGCAGAGCTTCTGCACCTTTAAGCACAAGCGATCATTTACAAATAGAATGTACGGTCAAAGAACCAATATGTAGGTTTACAGGGGCTACTACTATCCTAAATTTTAATAAAGCAAACTTTGCCCAAATGAAATTAAATTTAAAGCACTGGAAATGGCAGGGGGAATTTAAAGGCAAATCTTTGGATATTATCTGGGACATATTTAGTAAAACAGTACACAAGGACACATTTAGTAATATACTGCCAAAACAGAAATACACAAACCGCAAACATAAACCACACTGGCTGACACCCAATATTAAGAAGTTGGTTAACAAAAAAATAGACTTTTAAAAAAATGGAGAGTTAATGGTCACATTAAATTCAGAGAGCAATACAAGACTACTGCAAAAACTTTAAAAAACAAGATTAAGTTGGCTAAATCAAACTATGAATTAAAACTAGCAAACAAAGTTAAAGATAATTACAAATCTTTCTATTCATATATAAACAATAAAAAGGGCACGTCCAAATGCATAGGGCCACTAAAAATACAAATGGGGATCTAATATCAGTCGATGCTGAGATGGTTAACCTAACAAACAAATATTTTTCATCAGTATTTAATAATAATGTTAGCACTGGATCAGCTGCCCCATTTACAGGTGTAATGCAACAGAGTTATCATGTCAATATCAAAGAGGTAGAAACTAGATTAAGCAAACTTAACCCCAATAAATCACCAAGACCGGATGGTTTACATCCTAGAATCTTGAAGGAATTACCATATGTTTTCCAAAAATCATTGGATAGTGGGGAGATAGTGGGTGACTGGAAGAACGCCACTGTTATCCCATTATTCAAACAAACGTTTGTCAATGCTGAATGTTTGCTTGCTGGCATTGGTAGTGTAGGAGTTAGAGAGCTGCATAATAGCAGAGACTGACAGGCATTGGGGTGTACCTTTGGGTCGTCAGGCATAACAGCCATGCCATTTCACCAGAGCCTACCCTGCAGACACCGACAAGTGTCACGGTGTGCCTTGGGGTCTTTGGGCCTTATGCTCACCCAATTCCATAAGGAAATATGGTGAGATGGGTGCAGTATAGAAGAATGGGGTGAACTTTGGGGCTGAAGAGTCCAAGGCACACCTCAATGCCTGTCACTGGCAGCAGGATGTGAGTGGGGGTGGAATGGCATGAGCATTATACGTGACAATCCCAAGTCACACTCCTGATGCCTGTCAGTCTCTACAGGGTGGGGTCTTATGGTCAGAAACCCTAACGCCCTCGGCGTTCGTTGGTATTTTCACTCCAAATTTTCAACATGGTTTTTTTGTGACCCCCACCTCATGAACAGTGGCAATATCAGTTTGTTAGCTGAAAGCTGATTAGTGACTATGCCATTTGGCAAAACAGGTGCAAAAACACATTTCGAACAGGACGTGAAAAATGACAGCTGTACTGTTCATAGGGAGGTGTTAAAAATGACAATATTGAAAATCTGGAGTGAAAATATAAAAATACTGGTGAAGTCACAAGCTTGCGTAGAAACTATGCAATGCACACTCATAATGTAATTAGTTCAGAGATTTTTTACAGCAGATTGTCAACACAGGCATTTTGGGACCTCCACTCATGAACAGTGTCACTGTAATTTTTCTTAATCTGTCCCAAGCACTGATTTCCCACAGCGGCCACAAATTTCTGCGCCGGAAGTGTGAAAACACATTTCGGCCAGGGTGTGAAAAATGACAGCTGTACTATTCATAAGGAGGTGTGGAAAAACGCCAGTGTTGAAAATCTGGACTGAAAATTGTACACATTCGTGAACTTACGAGGGTGCGTGGAAACTGTACAATGCACGCTCGTAACATAGACATTTTATGGACTTTTGTCACCAAATTTTCAGCATAGCCATTTTAAGACTTCTGCTCATGAACAGTGTCACTGTGACTTTTTTAATCTGTCCCGAACATTGATTTCACACACCGACAGTGCTATTGTGCACTACATGCACAAAAACACATTTTGGGCGAGATGTGAAAAATGACAGCTGTACTGTTCATAAGGAGGTGTGGTAAAATGGTAATGCTGAAAATCTGGAGTGAAAATATTAAAAATTTGCAGTTACGAGCGTGCACAGGAACTGCACAACACACGCTCATAAAACAGTCATTTTTTGGATTTTTCACCAAATTTTCAACATAGGGTTTTGAGGGGCCTACCTCATGAACTCTGACACTGTCATTTCGTTACTTGGTCCAGAAAGGTGGTTCTGTGCAGTGACCGTGAAATCACCTTTTGGGACCGAATAACAAAATGACAGTGACTGAGTTCATGAGATGGGGCCCCAAGAATCCCATGTTGAAAATTTGGTGAAAAAATATTTCCCAAAATGGCCGAGATATGCACCAAAGTTGAAAAAAAAAACATTTATGCCATTATTCAGCTTACCAGGATTTCTTCCGTTCGCGGTCGGCTTTAAAGAGTGCAGACGTGTTCCCTGTCCACCAAAGATCATCACGATGGGCTCCAGAGGTAAGTATGGGATCGGGGGGTTGTGTGGGAAGGTGGGTGCACAGAGGGTGGGCACAGGTTGGGGAGGGGGCAAGACAGTCAACAAGGGACCGTTTGTTTTTTACAGTTTTTTTTTCTTATTTAGGAAGACGACGGAACTTTTGCCAAGCTGGGGTGAGCTCCCAGCATGGCAGCTGGAAGGTTATTTTGGGGGGGCAGAGGAGCCAATGGGGGTTTGGGCACCCCCGTCAGCCATACCGACTTTTGCCATGCTGGGGTGGGGTCCCAGCATGACACCTAGAAGTCTGTTTTTATTTTTTTGGGGGTGGTACAGTGGAGCTGTCGGGGGATTAGGCACCCCCCGGCTATAGGACTTTTGCCATGCTGGGGTGGGCTCCCCAGCATGGCACCTAGAAGTCTGTTTGGGGGGGCAGTGGAGCCGATGGGGGATTGGGCACCCCCGTCGGTCATACAGTGTGCGGGGGTGGAGGGGAGCGCATGAGCACGCTGGGGTGGGCTCCCAGCATGCTACATGGTGTTCAGGGGGGACGATGAACTGTCTACGACAGTTCAGATGCAGTGCTGACGTACGTGTAGGCAATCGGCAGTATGCAAATTGCCTACACGTTACCACCGCTCATTGTTGCAGTGTTTTCCTCAGAACTGTACACCACTGCATCTGACCGGCTGTCATACACGGCTTGGACATTCATTGGTGCAGTGCGGCTGTGCCTGCAAAAGGGAGCAGGGCATTGGAAGTTGGGGAGGCACACCTATGAAAACTCGTATGGTGGCACTATGTTTCTTGCACATGCGTGCAAGCAAACACAAAAAGGAGCAAAGTCAGATCCTGCTAACTAATGAGGTAATGTAAGGAAGTATTTTTTCACAGAGAGGGTTGTGGATGCATGGAACGGCCTTCCGGAGGAGGTTGTGGAGTCAAAAACAGTGGTGGAATTCAATAATGCATGGGACAGTCATAAAGCAATTCTAGGGGGTGGGGGTAGGAAGAAGTAGGCTGTTGGTTAACTAGGATCTGCAGCTTATCCATTAGGTAGGGAAATGGGCAGAATGGGTGGGCCAAGCAGTCCTTATCTGCCGTCAAATTCTGTGTTTCTATGTTTCTATGTAACTATTGTCCAGTAAGCTTGACCTCAATACCATCCAAGATACTGGAGGGAATTCTGAAAGATTCAATCATAACATTTATAAATGAGTCCCAACATGGATTCACTAAGGGGAGGTCATGTCAAACCAACATGCGTAGCTTTTACGACAGGATATTAAGGAATCTGGATGAAGGTAAATTGGTCGATGTACTGTTTCCAGACTTTGACAAAGCCTTTGACAAACTGCCACACAACGAATTATTAAAAGCATTACATGGGTTGGGATTAAATCACCTTATATCTAATTGGGTTGGGGATTGGCTGAAGGACAAGAAACAGAGAGTTTGCATTAGGGTGCATATTCCAATTGGGCACACATGTCAATTGTGGGTCCCCCAGGTGTCAGTGCTGGGGCCTTGCCTCTTTAATTTATATGTAATATCACTGCAATTGAGTCCAACGATATCTGGTTAACCAAATTTGCTAATCATTGTAGGTTAGGGGCAGTGGTAGATAACATCAGAGGAGCTGCCCCCTCCGAAATGCACTTGACACAGTCTTGCAATGGACCACCAAGTCAAAGCTACCTCTAAACTCTGGTAAATGCAGTATAATGCACCTAGGGAAACACAACCCATGCCACAGATACACTCTACATAACCAGCCACTAAGAGTAACAACAGAAGAAAGGAACCTGCGGGTTACTGTTCCCCCGAGACTTGAAATTTTCATTACATTGCAGAAATATTACTCGTAAAGGGAACAGAGTATTGAATTGTATTTTTGGACATATAACAGCCAGAAATAGTGAGGTGATGTTACCTATGTACACATCCCGGGTAAGATCTATTCTGGAACATGGGACACAGGTCTGGGCACCCTACAAAAGGAGTCATGTGGCAATGTTGGAGAGGGTCCACAGAAGGGCCACTCGGGGGATACAAAATAGGGCAGGGTTGGAATATGAGACAAGGCTGATGGAACGGAACCTATATTCTCTGGAGTATAGGAGAAAGAGGGGGGGCCTATGCTTGGCACATAAGGCTTGGTCTGACAATGACCTTTGGGAGATCTTAGGCCTTGAATCAAGCCATAACACATATAACACTCACTCTCACCCAATGCAACTAGAGGCAAGGTATACGCACCTTGCCAGAACCAGCAAGTGGTTTAACCAGAGAGTGGTCCACGAATGGAACAGACTGCCCATAGAGGTAGTTTTGTGCACTACCATTCAGACTTTTAAACACAGACTGGATGACTTTTATCATGGGGAAATGACATAAGTACAAATCGCAAGCATTAAGGACCAAGGGACCAATTCCAGGTCGAATGTCACAACTCACCGGTGGATGCGAGTTGCGACATTCACCGCTATGCCAGGGACCCTGCGCCACATTCCAGCAGTGGCAGGGTCCCAGCACTTGCGACATGTGGGTTACACCATGTAGAGGCTAATGCCATGGGCATGGCATAGAAGCCCCGCATGTTGCAAGTTATGGCTCGACACTGGCAGCCCCCCCTGCCCAGGAGCACCATGGCACACACCAGAGGTAATGGGGGGCAGGACAGGTGGCACAGGAGTCCGGGGGGGTGCACTGGAGATCGGACCCCTGGAGATCCCTGACTTTCAGGGGGTTGGGGGCAGGGGTGTGCTTGTGGGGGCACGGAGAGCACATTGACGCCATTGCCATGGCACTGCGGAATGGGCATCTGACAGATGGCACCATCGGATGCCCTTTAGAGCAGCTCCGAGCTACTGTAACTTAGCTCCACCAGTGTAGCTCCTGGAATCGTGACAGTGGGTTATGGCAGCTGCCCTCTTGTAATAGGGCACAGTTGCTGCCGTAACCCACCCTTGTGCCATGTCATTGCAGGCTGCAGCATAGTGGGTGGTGTAACCCACAGTTGGCATAGCCTGCAGCCAACATGACGCAAGGCACCTCTTGGAATCGGGGCTGGCATACCGCTTGGAGCAAGTCGCGAGATACACCAAGGGGTTTGGCTTATATCTCGGCTTATGCTGGTGTACGCCAACTTGGAATCAGCCCCCAAGTCTTTTGCTCTGTAGAAATCCTATGAATCCTATTGTTCGGGTGTCCATGGTTATTTTGGGGAGTGCATTATTGCTGTGAAGGAAAAAGGTCACTGTGTGTGGGAGGAAACTAATATTAACTCCTGTGGGGTGGTAACCTTGTGTTTTATTGGCCAGGTACTCCATACCACTGACCCAGGTGGAGGCACCACACCACTTTGCTCCAGTGTAGCATGCCAATTAGTGAACCCATGCTGGCCCACTCAGAAGGTATGTACTGTGGAGACCCCGAGGGCCCCACAACAGCCAGGTTGTAAGTTGGGGGCCATTACACTAGCACTCTGACTCAACACCCAATTACAGAGCACACTGTTGACTGTACAGTACTGGGGACATAAGTTTATGGCTCGGCTCACATGTCTGCTGTCCTCAGACAGGTGGAGTTTGCACAGCTCAGTACTTTTCTCCACACCTGATCCCCACTGGTGCTAATCAGTTTTTGCCCACCCCTTAGGGTTTTGTATGAAGGACACAGGGGGATATTGTAACCATAGCATGATATCTGGGTGGAATACCCAAACTACACCCCATTGCCCTTAATGTGCATTCCTACATGCTGGCAACAAGTTACTTGAGCAGAGACTGCACATTGTACAGCATTAGGTATTCTCACTGTGTCAGTATAACTCTCTTAAATGAGCCTCCCCATTACCAAGAGGACTCTAGCTATAGGCTCGGGGGCATCATTAGGACTGGGCCTCCAGGGCTGGGGCTTGAAATATTTTCCTGGGGCCCCGAACCCAGTACCGTACAGCCTTACTTTTTTAACTTAGTTCCTTCCCAGTCCTGTTCTGGCTGTTCATTCCCAGACAGAGACAACCCACACCATGAACACTCTCTCAGCCCTCACATTTTACTTTGGACTTGTCCCTCACAAGATGTGTAGACAGCAGCAGCCACGGATGCCCCTCCAGCAGCATTAGCATGGACTAGTAGAGTCTAAACGGGAGCAGCTTGGAAATGTCATGTCAGTTAAGGACTCCAGCTTGCATGATCATTTACAGACTGCCTGCCTGAGTGACCCATAGAAGCAGACCAAGTGTCCTGGCAGACATTGTTGCTTGTTGTGAGAATGCTTTGGTACCAATTCCCAAACTAAACTCAGACTACTGGAGATGAGTCTGAACTTGGGTGCCCTACTGATCCTGCATGATGAGATTGATGCCAGTTGCGACTGTCGACTTGCACCTTGCTTGTCATCACCAGAGTCACTCCTGTGTCACCACTCTCATCTGACCCCCATGTATTAATCCATCATCATCAGCAGGAGATAAGTAAGAAAAGAGACTATAGATGCGCCATGCATCGAGGGCAGAACAGCCAGGGGGAGTGCGGTGGGCACCACTAACAGGGAGCAGTAGTGCAATACATTACTGAGGCACCACTAGTGAAAGCATTAGTATACTACTGTACTTGCATGATCCAAAGGGTGAACAATGTTGGGAACAAGGAGTTTCTGATTTTGTTGTCAGCTAGTCGGGGTGCAGGGCTTATTCTTATCAATTTCACAATACTTAGTTACAGTTTTCATATACAGTTTGCTTATATAGACAGGTTTTACAACTATCTGGGGGTTTATATGAGTTATAATTGCTCATAATTGTTCAACTCTTAGTATACACTGATGAGTGTAATTAACTCCTGTTCTGTCATTGTGGTTACATTGTTGGTATTGTATTAACAAGATAGAATCAAATGAGTATTGTAAATTTTAAACTTTAAAAATCAATAAAGATATGGTGCAAAAAAAAATAAAAGAAAACTATAATTAAGTATTGTGAAATTGACAGCTCCTGGTATTATAAACTGTTATGTGAAGTTCAGTTGTTTTGAGAAAGAAAAAAAATCTCTGCTTCAGTTATTTGCAATAAAAAGTACCCCATAAATTTACAATGATCACTGGTGTCGTGTTTTCCTGAAGGAAATCAAAATGTGATTTCCCCCCAAGAGGCTGTTTTGAGAACTGCAAACAATACAAAAATGTATTTAGTCACAGCTGAAAGGTTCAAGTTTGTCATTCTAAAAAATGCAAAGGTTTTATATTAAACTAAGAAAGTCCTAAATCCACATATAGCAGAGCACACCGAATCACAATGCAGTGATGTTATCATTTTAGAAGTGGGGCAAAAACAAAACAAGCATTTGTCAATGCCAAATGTTTGCTTGCTGGTATTAGCATTGGAAGCGCAGGAGTTAGACAGATGCAGAATAGGAATGGCAGTGAAGTACTGAACTCACGCCAACGCCACTTCCACCCTGCAGAGATGGACAGGCATTGAGGTGTGCCTTTGGGTCATCACCCATAACGCTCACGCCATTTCACCTCACCCTATCCTGCAGACACCAGGAAGAGTTGAGGTGTGCCTTGGGTTGTTCGGCTTTACAGTCACCCCATTCCATAAGGACATACACTGAAATGGGTGCAGTATAGGAGAATGGGGTAAACTCTGGGGCCGAAGAGTCCAAGGCACACCTCAATGCCTGTCACCAGCTGCAGGGTAGTGGTGGGGGTGGAATGGCATGAGCATTACAGCCGGCAAGCCAGAGGCACACCCCTGACACCTGTCAGTCTGTACAGGGTGGGATGTTATAATTTAGAAACCCTAACACCCCAGGTGTGTATTGGTATTTGACTACAAATTTTCAACATGGCCTTTTTATGACCCCCACCTCATGAAGGCATTTGGGACCTCTGCTCATGAACAGTGGCACTGTGATGCCACCTGGGTGTTTGTGGGGGGTGGGGGGGCTGGAGCTGATGGGGGTTAGGCACCGTGTCAGCACATACAAAGTGTTTGGTGGGGAGCATGAGTCGAGGGGGATTGGGCACCCCCCTTGGCACACAACGAATGGGGGGGGACATTATGCCAATGGGGATTGGGCTCCCCCATCGGCAAATAAACTGGGGGGGCATGCCAACAGGGGGGATTGGGCACCCCTGTTGGCTTTCATGGGGACTGTGAGAGGTGGACGGCAACAGCCGCCACCATGTTTATTGAAATATGACACCAGACAAGGCAAGCTGCTATTTGCTGCTCTAATCAGATACCACCCCAGCATCAGACTGTTCAGGTAAAACAGCTGAGTCTCCAATGATGGGGGAGCTCCCTGATTGCAGAGGCGAATTTCATTCAGGTTGGTGGCATGCTTCAAAACTGCTGTCATAGACCGTGTGCTCCTCCATTGGCGCCACAGAGACCAGCTTCAAAAAGCACTGCCAGCATTGGCCACAACACTGCCGCACCTTCACAACCCGCTACTCCAGCAAACTGCCACAAAATTTTCTTGTGCATGCTTGCAAGCAAACATAAAAAAGTAGCAGAAATGTGTTATTTTGCACCAGAACATCAACATGCCGACAGCTTATGGAAGCCTAAATGACCCCCAGATCTCATGCCTGTTTTGGGGCCTGTGCCCCAAATAATGTCTCATGCTAGCAATGCCTTTGTATAGGTTTAACAAAAAAGACCTTATAATGCACACGTTCAGTGTTTCAGGTTGTAGAACTCATCATGCAGAACTGCTAGGATATTCTATGAGTGATGAGCACACAACATAATTATGGACCTATCTCTAGTAGGTCTTAAATGCAATTCTAGCTAACTGGCTTTCATATGGGCTGTAGTGTCTGCCTATCGTCTAGCCAGAGAATTGGTAGATATTGTAGTGAACAAGGGGATAGAGGGAGTAGCCATGCCGAGTGAGGCATGTCCTCCCATCAGAATCATATGCTTTATCCAAGAGTTCACGGTTTCTATTATGTGTCTGTATTGCTTATGAGCTGTCTAAGCAACAGCCACAAGATGGCAGTGCTGTGTTGCTGTTTTTTTCAGAATGAATGGGTTACGTCAGGTCTTGGGTTAACCCCTGCTGTGCTGTGGACTGATATATTGGTCCAGAATTCTTATATGTTCTAATTCTGTCAGCAGCCTAAGTCTTCCACTTATTTATCAGGTTTTTCTGAGCTCTGCTTACTCTCCCTTTCTGGAAATCCCTAACGCTCTCTTCTCCTCCTTGTGATAAGATCTGAACCCAGAATGGACACTATGTCTTGGGGCAGATAGGGACCTCCTTGCAGACTAGATGAATTTTTGGTCTTTTTCTTCCATCACTGTCCATGCTTCTAAGTTTCTTTTTTTTTTTCTCCTTTATATTTTTGGCCCCATTTCTCCTCACCAACTGCTAGATCATCCTTCCATCTGCCAAGCCCTTTTGTCAGCCATAGGAATCCTCCAATATTCCAGCCTGCCACTAGCCTCTGCTCAACATCCTCTCTGAACACCCCAACTGACTGTAACCCACAGTTTCTCCTCTGAGGGTGGGACTCCCCCAGTTCTCCAAGCCAGGAGGAGGATACTTTACTCGATGGTTATGGTGTGGGACAAGGAGCTGGCAAGGCACGGGAAGAGTCAGAAGGACCCTACTGTGGCGTGTGAGGCAGGATTGCTTCATCTGTCTAGTGCAGTTGAGGTATTCCTCCTGAAGCCCTCCCTTATCACTCTTCAGGACATGGTCCTGAGAAGTGATCTAGTAAAATGCATATCAGGGCTGTCAGAGGGGAGGGTGAGTCCTGCCCTACCTCCAGAACTCCCCTGCCTGCCCCACTCTGGGGTTGTGATGCCTCCGCATCACTTGCCAGGCAAGCAGGAGCATGCTGAAGTAAAACCATTCCAGAGGGAGCACTTACTCCTTTCTGCACAACACGCCCCGTGCCACCAGAGGGTAGTTGTACTGTTGAAGGAGGTGCCCTCCCTCTCTGAGCCAGTTGGTGTCCAGACAGATGCCATAACCCTTCACCAGCAGAATGAACCTGGATCATCTGGATGACAAGTGTTTGCTCTACCACTGCACTAGCCAGGCCGCCTATGTTTCTAAAACGTCTCTATACTGGGTCTCAAGAATCAGGTGCGATTTTTTTTCCTATATTACCAGTTTCAGTCTCTAATCCCATGGCCGATCTAAACTTAATTACATGGAACATTCAAGTGACCAATCATCCCATCAAGTGGAAAAAGATTCTTCTGCACCTAAACTAATCTAAATGTGATATAGCCATCCTTCACGAGTTGCATCTGCTTAAAGCAAAGGCAGCAAAACTGGTAAGAGGCAGGGTCAGGGATGAATTCTCTAGTACTTTCTCCTCCAAGAAAAGAGGGGTATCCATATTAATTAGTGAACGCTGTCCTTTAGTTATCACAACTTGCTTAGTTATTACTGTCATTGTAGGATCATGTTACAGAGACAATGATAGCAATAACTAAGTATGTTTTGATAGCTAAAGGACAGTGTTCACTAATTAATATGGAAAGAAGAATGTTTTTCTGGCAATGATGAAATGCATCCCTCCAACTCAGGCTGCCTTAGTGGAGTACACAAAAAGAGTTGTGTATCAAGGAGATCATTGCTGGGGGAAAACACTAGAGGCACAACAAAACCTGCCCAGCCCACATAGCTGGGGTTGGAAACTAGACCATGAGAAAGAGTGGATCCCCATTTGGACAGTCCTTCCAGAGGCAGCTAAATTGTGCAAAGAGTTGATCAAATGTGGTTGCAGAAAGGCTTGGAGATCACCATGCAAATGTTTCAAAGCCTCACCTCCATGTATTGATCTGTGTCCTTATGCAGGATCACGCTACAGAGACAATCATACAATGATAGAGATTACTAAGTATTTTGTGATAACTAAGCAATTTGGTGATTTCTGTAAACAAGTATAATAATTTTATTCATCCCTTTACTGTAACAGGTATTTTATACTGAAATGTTGTAACCTGGTTATGTGCAATCACAGAATGTTATTTGTGTGAAGTACACTTTTGCAAGGTAATATCTGTAAACATGTCCTGTATCCATTTCATTACCATTTCAAGCAATCTTTTTAGAAGTTTATCTTTAAAGATGGATCTGTAATACATATTTCTAAAGATAACATAATGAGCATTTGCTTGTGTTTACATGACAGCACATTTCTACATCAGTTTTCTGTAGACTCCAAAATGTGCAGTAATTTTGAACATTTCTCCACATGATACAAGATTAATTTAAAATCAAAGGTCTGCATGCTTTGTTTAAAGTAGTGATGTAAAGTTCAAAAGGTATTTTGGTATAATTTGTAAAAGTCTGGAAACATATGCATGTACCAATGAGTCATATGTACGCGTATTTTTGGTGTTTTTCACGTAATTGTACATCAACTGTATTTTGACCCCTCAATATCCTCAGATAATGTGTATTCTGTTTTCATTTTAAAGAAAACATAAAAACCTACTTATGTTGCAATTTTCATGCTTTTTTGCATTTTGAATGATTTTTGCAAAATTCTGCTAGGCTATTGTAAGGGTGGTCTCTTGTAGTTTCACAAGGGTCCCTCGTGCTGGTTCTGCAAGAGGACTGCACTGTGAAGCTGAGCAGTTCTGTCTACCCAACCAGTGCAAGAGACCCTTGTGATGCCATACATGACCTCTCTTACAACACCCATATTTGTATTATATCACAACTATATGCCAATAACATGTAGACGGACTGTATTTTTGTGGAATATTTTCATGTTCTTGTCTTTTTGATTTGCTGTCCCAGGCTGTGTATTGGTATTGCCCTTCTGTTGACACAGCACACAGTGAGGTGATGTCCATCTGCATCTGGCACAGTGGTGCAGAGGCTGTAGGATGCTTGTAAAAGAAGAACAGAAATGGTTAGTTTTTAAGAGGGCTGTATGTCCGGCTTACAATATTTTAACATTTTCTTTGGAATGGGGAGTGCTATAAGAAAAGGTGAGCGAGTTGCTCTGAGCGAGGCAGATTGGAAATCAGGAGCACGAAGCACATGAAGCGTACAGTGTAGGGAGACAATTGTGTACAGAATAAGGTACAGTTGCTCTGCTTGCTGATTGGTGGATGGCAATCCATTGTCATATGGTGGAGATCATAATTACAAAATGACTCCTACTGTAATGAGCCAGAGAGGACATGGGCCATTATTCATACCTTTAAGGGAAATGTTGTACCAGCCTGGTGCAAGCCTTCAAGTTGCAGCTGCGGCCAAGCTTTGTTCATTGCTCGACCACAGGAGGTGCTGCAGAGCACTGCTTTCTAGCTTTTCCTTCCCAGAGAACAAGCACACCACCTCTGTGATACACTCACTCTCCACAGCCCACTGAATGAGATACTGAGGTCCCTACCAAGGTCAAATCTCCCATGTGACAGCACAGCCACTGGTAAAGTCCAGAAGATTCCAATTCTGTTTTTCCACATAATCACAAGAAACCATGTCCCCAGAATATATAACACACATATAGCACTTTGTGTGTATACTCACAAAAATTGTTCCACAAAGTTGCAAGCCTTTATCAATCAGGCGACAACAGAGTGGGAACACAGTGCATATTTGGTTTGTTCAGAATTACATTAATGGCCACAGGTGTATAATAAGGCTTAATCATATTTTTCCTTTTTATATTAGATGAAAGACTGGTTGGCGTTACTCCTTCATTACCTAGGATACAATTGTTTACTAATTGACTGTTACAGCACCTAAAATTAAGCTGTTCATGCTTGTATTTGGAGAGCAGTAATGGTTGTAAAACTTGGATGAAGTTCACTGGAGTAAGGTTGTTAGTGACACTCATCCATGAATATAGATTTCTACTGACTCACTGGCCGAAAATTTAGACTGGACCAGCAAAACCAACATTTGAGCACTGATATATTTTTAGACATTTTCAAGCCATGGAGTCTGTGAAGAGGATCTCAGTATTTCTTCTCCTTCAGACCTTTTGTACGGGCGCAGTATTCTGTGGGAAGGTGCTAATCTGGCCTGCCGAGGGGAATCACTGGATTAATATGAAACAAGTGCTGGAAGAATTGACCAACAGAGGACACCAAGTTACTGTCTTAACACATACAGGTGCACTTTTTATAGATCCTAACAAACCTTCATCATATAACTTTGAAGTTTTCACTGTGCCCTTTGGAAGTGATGCTATAGAAGGGAACATAAATCGTTTTTTGCACTTGTGGATCTATGAATCTCTAGATCTCTCCTACTTGCAGCTCTATAGGAAAGTAAAAGACTTAGTGACAGAAATGTCTTCTCAGCAGAGACAGATATGTGATGGGATTCTGAAGAACAGAACTTTATTAGAAACTGCAGACAGTTGGCTTTGATGCTCTTCTTTCTGATCCTGTACAGTTCTGCAGTGAGTTGGTGGCTGAGAAACTTGGAATTCCTTTTATCTACACTCTGAGATTCTCAATTGCCAATACCATGGAGAGGTTCTGTGGACAGATGCCAGCAACTCCTTCTTATGTGCCAGCTGCCCTGATAGCTTTCACTGACCAGATGTCTTTTGTTGAAAGGCTGAAAAACCTTCTGTTTTACCTCTTTTATGACCTTCAATTTTCCAAGTTGCTGAACAGGAGTGGGATTCATATTATTCAGACAGTTTAGGTAAGGTTGATAAGGTTAAAGAATGTGAATGTTGACAAAGTCGGTTTTGTGAAACAAAAAGTGCTCTCAGAACCTACTGGTGTATTTAGTTTCCTGACACCACATTGTTATTGATACGAAAAACAAATTATTAATGTTAAAACTGAAAGAGTTATAAATAACGTAGGACACTGTACTTCTACCTCATACTGTATGCAACAGATTATTTCATTGGCTTAGCTTCTTCAAATCCAATGTTTCATGGCCATGCACCACTTTGTCTAGGGTGACTGGTGGTACTTTGCTATAGCTTGTGCTACTGTATAATGTCAAGAACACTTAATATATACAGTATTAGAATGCCATGCAGGCACGCACAAAATGTTGTTCTTGTGATTCCCTTGCTAAGCACGAGTATGAATGAAGGCTTGAAATCTGTGACTACTGCCCCAATTACCAAGAGAGATCCTAATCATTTGGGGGCACTGGTCCAGATATTCAAAAGAGATGCGCATGGCACAACAGAGTTGTGCCATGCAACCTGATCGTCGGTGTGATATTCAAATGGGGTTGTGCCTGGCACAAATCTGGATGTGCCGGGCACAGCAGTAATGTATCTGGCGCCAAAGGTGGCGGAAGTGCCCATGCATACTCTGCACATCTAGATATTCAGCCCGGGATGTGCACAGAGTCCATTCATGTACAACCTACTTGCGCCACACACAGGTGAGCCAAAAAAAAAGGAACAACGGCTGGCCACCCACAGGTGAGCTGCCATATTGCAGGGTGCAACATGGCAGTTGCCACCTGTGGGTGGCCACCTTAGCTCTGGCTGCACCTGGCGGTGCCCCCCCATGCCCGATCACGGGCATATGTAGAAAAATGAACCTCCAATATCCCTGGTGGTCCAGTGGACCGCTGTCAGCCTGATTGCAGGCATTTGTAAAATAAAATAAATCCAATATCCCTGGTGGTCCTGTGGACCACTGTCAGCCTGATCAGCGAGAATTTGTATAAAATATTACATCCAATATCCCTGGTGGTCCAACGGACCCCTCTCCGCCCACTGAGCCCCACCGCGCTCCCCATCAGCAGCTTGCAGCCTCCCCACCCGCCTGCTGCCCCACTGCCTGCCAACTGACACCGTAGGTAGGGCTGTATGCCCATTGGTCCACAGCATGAGCCAATGGGCATCACATCCATACTATACATTCCAGATATGTGAATGATCCATTCACAAATCTGGAATGTATCTGATACAGAGCTGCACACCCATTGGCTCACGCTGTGGACCAATGGGCGTACAACCCCTACAGTGTCGAGTCGGCGGGCAGCGGGCAACAGGTGGAGAGTGAATGCTACCGCCCTCCGCTGACCGGGGAGCGGGCGGTGGGGCTCAGTGGGTGGTAAGGGAGGGGTCCCTGACCACCAGGGATATTGAGATGTAATATTCTTATACAAATGCCTGCGATCTGGCTGACAGCAGTCCACTGGACCACCAGAGATATTGGAGTTATTTTATCAACATTTAAGCCCGCAATCGGGCTGACAGCAGTCCAGTGGACCACCAGGGATATAGGAGTTATTTTATCAACACTTAAGCCCACGATCGGGCAGACAGCAGTCCACTGGACCACCAGGAATATTGGAGTTATTTTATTTTACAAATGCCCGTGATCGGGCTGACAGCGGTCCACTGGACCACCAGGGATATTGGATTTATTTTATTTTACAAATGCCCGTGATCGGGCTGTAGGGCACATTGCTGCGCTGCAGGGGGCATCGGTCCCTGACAGCTGCTGCCTGGCAGGGTGCCAGGTGCAAGTCACCGGGGATCAGAGCACCTGCATGCAAATGGGGCCATAATGACATGCAAATGGCCCCATTTGTGCCTTGCATACATTATGGCCCCATTTGCATGTGCACTTTTGAATATCATGGTTGCTACGCATAGCACAACGGAACTTGTGCTAGCGCATCCCCCTGCTCCATCTGGCCACTTGCGCTGGCGCAGTGCCACTGTGCCATGCGCACTGTGGGTCACCAGGGTGCGATATTCAATGATGCTGTGCCATGGCGCAGCTCCGTTGAATATCGCCCAGTCAACACCCCTGCGTAGCCAAGTTGTGCTGCGCCCAGGCTTGCGCCACAGCCTGGCGCAGTTTGAATATCTGGGTCACTGTGTTTTACCCTCTTTGTGGCTCAATGTCCTTCTTAGACAGCAAACAAAGTTTGGAGGCTATTGTCAATGGTTTGACTATTTTGTGTAGTTTCAAAGTGTGAAGTGGGGTAAGTAGGGAACTATTCTCCATTGACTCCACAGAGGTTAATCAGCGCTGCTATTTGCTCAGGTTTGAATGATTGAAGTACTTCTATGGAGTGATGTCTGGAGTTGTTTTAGTGATCCAAGCTTTCTGTGTATATCTGTGTTGTTTCTGTAGTCATGGTAGCCTTGTAGCTGATGGGTTGTCTGGATGGTGAGGTTTTATGTTGTTCCCTGTGTGGTGAAAGGTTGGTAATTTGTGATATCTGGGTAGTTTAAAATTTGTCCTCACAATTTATTTCTTTATGAGTGTTTTGAGTCAAAGAGGAGACTTCTGGGTGTCAAGACTCTTGGGAATTTTATTTGACATTGATGTGAATTGGGGTAGGGTCCCTGGGCATCAGTAGCTTAAGAATTCTTGTTGTGTGTGGGTCTTGCCATACATTTCAGGATCTCCAGCAGTGTGATCCCCAGGAAGTGAATTGCTGCCTTTTGTGGCTCTAGTACAGGAATTTCAAGCATTAGGATTTCCAAGGGGGTTTCATCCAATGCTCAGTACTAATTGCATAGAGGAGTGCCAGGCATTGGGACTACCTTTGAGTGGATTTACCCCTTGTCATGGCTTGCATAGAGGGACCCCGGGCATTGGAGTACTCATGAGTTACAGAAACATTTTTCCACTTGGACCAGTTCATAATATGTCCTAGTCGGGTTCAGTTTCCTTGGTCTGCATCTGGTCCTGGTTCCCATTTCCATTTAGAGTAGAAGGGGAAAGAAGGCATTCTGTGTATTGTGGTTACTACAAATGGGAAACCAAAATGAATCATGAGATATGCAGTTTTGTTTACAGAGGGTCCCATTCCAGAGTCAACTAAAGGCATGAACCACCCAGAGCAGTTTGGATAGCTTCTGGAGTGGTTCCCACTGTGTGTAGTGGAAAGAGGAAACATAAGTTGACTCGTATGAATCACAATGCAAACCACACCTGATGAAAGACAGGTAATAGTCTGCTTGGTGAAGTTTGGAGAGGATGGGTCCCAGGCATTAAGATTTTCAAGGAGTTGTTACATTGGCCATTGTATGGTTCAGTGAGGAATATCCCAGGGATTAGAACTCCTGATGATTTAATCTTTCATATGATGCAGCTTGGGGAGAAGGTAGTAGGCATTCAGAAGGTAGGGATTTTTAAAACTTGCTTGTGGTGGCCAGCTTTAATTACCTGAGTTATTAATTCAAAAATTAGTAGTAAAAGCTGTATAGTGTATGATGGAACATTGTTATGCACTGAATTTCATTATTTTAAAAACGTTGTTATGCTGCACTAGCTACATAGCAGGTGCAGCATAACAACTTAGAACGTGATCACGCATCTTCCCCCTACTTGGCAGCAAGAGCTAGTCCGTTGGAGAAGTAAGTAAAAGCTAATGATCTGTGTCTGCATTTTTTTCCTCAAGATGTATGGCAGCCGGTAGCATCTCGAGGTTATTAATGTCTCCATGGCAACCTTTTGATGTACTAACCAGCTTGTTACCGATGAGTCGGCATCCATTATTCTCTATTTTGAAAACATCTGCAAGAAATAAACTACACCAATTATGAATCTAAGTATGTCAGAAATGTATTTTTCCTAAAAAACTATATGATGACATTTTTTGCCAACCATTAAATGCTACTGCTTTGATATGTAGCAAATTATCTTTAAGCACTACATATCATGCTCACAATTAAAAACTACTGCAGTTCTTCTAGTTCTTGAAATTTCTAAGTGGCAGTTTATATAGATTTTTAAATTTCTGACAGCAGAAGAATATGTTCACAAGGAAAAAGAATGTTCATAATGACTTGTCAGCTGTGAAAATGGGCAATTTGCTCATCAGATTTACAAGTATAAAAAATAAAAATGAAAAGTGAAATGAAATAATATAGCGAGATTGCTGGGAATCAAACTCTGTTCTTCTAAAAACCTTAAGGTGTGACCCAGTGGCACTGAGGGTTGAGGCGCTGGACACCACACTTCATGTCACGCTGGAGACTCGGGTTCAGGAACGGACTTGGGTCATCGGGGTGCCAGCACAGGGGGAGGGGGGAACAGGATCGAGTGTTGGCTGTCCTCTCCTGGGTGGGTGGGTCACCCATCCATAGTCCCACCATCACTGGATGGAGGTCCAGGGGCTGGTGCAGGCAGTAATGGGTGACTGGTAGGGTGGGGCATCCCCTAGGGCATGACGTGTGCGTGCCTCCACATGTGCGCATCACATTGGGGATTGGGGAGAAAAGCTGACAAAAGCACAAAGTACTTCTGGGAAAAAAAACTTAAGGTGGACACTTTAATCCATAGAAGCATCACAGTATTCATTTCCCATCGCAGAAATTTGCAGCGTAACAAAGCATCCCAGAAATGCTATCCCATTAAATTGATGACTGCAAAATTGTGATTGCAAATATGGTGATGGCAAAACAGCATGGCAAAAAGAGCATCTGGGAAGAACAAAGATCCTCAACATGGAGACCTATGGCTTTCTCCCCCTCCTTAAGTTGCATCCCCCCAGAATTGATTATATATAGTAAGGTGGGTGCGGGGTGTGAAGCCCCCTGCAGAAACTCATTGCAGCAGTGCAGACACATTTCAGCGATTGCTGTTATTTCCTGGTTGCTCTTTGTGTCCGTGCTGTTTTGCAGTCATCTTTTCTCAGTCTCCCTTTTGTGCTCGCCCATTTCACATGGAACCCTGAGAAACATTACATCAAAATTTCATAGACTGCTTCAGAAAACAGAAAGACAGATTACATATTCCCTTTTTTGGATGAAAATTTGGCAGAAATTAAAAAAAATAAATCCACATGTGGCAAGTGTAGCCATTTTAGAGCAGTTGGTTATACTAAACAAGCATTTGTCAATGCCAAAAAATGCTTGCTTGCTGGTATTAGCATTGGAAGCGCAGGAGTTAGATAGATGCAGAATAGGAATGGCAGTGAAGTATTGAACTCACGCCAACCCCACCTCCACCCTGCAGAGATGGACAGGCATTGGGGTGTACCTTTAGGTCATCACCCATAACACTCATGCCATTTCACCTCACCCTATCCTGCAGACACCAAGAAGTGTTGAGGTATGCCTTGGGGTGTTCGGCTTTACAGTCACCCCATTCCATAAGGACATACGCTGAAATGGGTGTAGTATAGGAGAATGGGGTGAACTCTGGGGCCGAAGAGTCCAAGGCACACCTCGATGCCTGTCACTGGCTACAGGGTGGGGGTGAAATGGCATGAGCATTAGAGACGGCAGTCCAAAGGCACACCCCTGATGCCTGTCAGTCTGTACAGGGTGGGATGTTATGGTTAGAAACCCTAACACCCCGGGCACTTGTTGGTATTTGCACTACAAATTTTCAACATGGCTTTTTTGTGACCCCCACCTCATAACAGCATTTGAAACTGCTGCTTATGCACAGTGGCACTGTGATTTTGTTAATCTGTCCTGAACATTGATTTCCCACAGCGACCGCGCCATTCTGTATCAGATGTGTGACAACACAGTTCAGGCAGGATGTGAAAAATGACAGCTGTACCATTCAGAAGGAGGTGTGAAGAGATGACAATGTTGAAAATCTGGAGTGAAAATATTAAAAATTCTCAAACTTACGAGTGTGTGTGGAAACTGCACAACGCATGCTCGTAAAAGTAATTTTGTGGAATTCTTTCACTAAATTTTCAACATAGGCAATTTGGGACCACTGCTCATGAACACTGTCATTATGATTTTCTTAATCTGTCCCAAACATTGATTTCCCACAGCAACCGCACCATTGACTGCCAGATGTGCGAAAACACATTTTTGGCAGGATGTGAAAAATGACAGCTGTACAGTTCATAAGGAGGTATGAAAAAATGCCAATGTTGAAATTCTGGAGTGAAAATATTACAAATACTCGAAGTTACAAGTGTGCGTGGAAACTGTGCAATGCTCGCTTGTAACAGACATTTTTTGGAATTTTTTCACCAAATTTGCAACATAGGCTATTTGGGAGCCCACCTCATGAACAGTGACACTTTTGGTTTGGTAATCAGTCCTGAAAGGTGATTCCACACAGTGACTGCGAAATCACCTTTCAGGACCGAATAACAACATGACAGTGACTGAATTCATGGGGTGGGGTCCCAAGAACCCCATGTTGAAAATGTAGTGCCAAAATTCACAAAAATGGCCACGATATCCACCTAAGTTAAAAAAAAGAAAAACATTTATGCCATTATACAGCTTACCAGCATTTCTTCAGTTGGCAGTCGGCTTTGAAGAGTGCAGACGTGTTCCCAGTCCACCGAAGATCATCGCGCCGGGCTCCAGAGGTAAGTATGGGGTGACGGGGTGTTGGGAGGTGTGGTGCATAGAGGGTGGGCGCGGGTTGGGGGAGGGGGCACTGGAGACAACATGGGACAAATTTCTGTTTTCACAGGAAAAGAGCAAAACAAAAAGACATCGCGGGACAGTTTTTGGTGTTACAAGGACAATTGACATGCTGAGTTGGGCTCCCAGTGTGCCACTTGGGTGTTTGTTGGGGGGAAAACTGGAGCCGATGGGGATTGTGCACCCATTCAGCCCAGAAAATGTGTCAGTGTTTGGGGGGGCGCATGAGCTGAGGGGAATTGGGCATCCCCCTCGGCACACTACTGTTACATGGGGGAACATTATGCCGATGAGGATTGGGCTCCCCTATCGGCAAATGAACTAGGGAGAGGGGATGCCGATGCCAACAGGGGGATTGAGCACCTTCAATGTCAGCTTTCATGGGGACTGTGAGAGATGGACAGCAACAGCCACCGCCACGTTTATTGAAATGTTACACCACACAAAGCACCACCCTGCAATGACAGGTCGCTCCCTCATTGCAGCAGCCAAATCATTTCAAGTTGGTGGCATGCTTACAAAACTAGTGGCACCAGCAGCATGCGCTCACATTGGTGACACATGGCCAAGCCCAAAAAGCAGTGGTGGCACTGGCAGCAACAGTGCACCTCCACAACCACTTCTCTCCTAAGCTGCGCAACATGTTTCTTACACATATGAAAGCAAACTATAAAAATGAGATAGCATCCCTAAGGAGAGTATCAAAATGTATCCAAATGACGAGGAAGAAATTGAAAGCCAGACCACCAAGCTTGTTTAATGGGGTCATACAGTGTGCGGGGGTGGAGAGGAGCGCATGAGCACGCTGGGGTGGGCTCCCAGCATGCTACGTAGTGTTCGGGGGAGGGGATGATGAACTGTCTATGACAGTTCAGATGCAGTGCTGACGTACGTGTAGGCAATTTGCCTACATGTTACCACCGCTCATTGTGGCAGTGTTTTCTTCAGAACTGTATGCCACTGCATCTGAATGGCTGTCATACACAGCTCGGACATTCAATGGCACGGTGCAGCTGTGCCTGCAAAAGGGAGCAGGGCATTGGAAGTGCGAGAAGCACACCTACTAAAACTCATATGGTGGCACTATGTTTCTTACACATCCATGCAAGCAAACATTGAAAGGAGCCAAGTCAGATCCTGCTAACTAATGAGGTAAGGAAGTATTTTTTTAAAGAGAGGGTTGTGGATGCATGGAACAGCCTTCCGGAGGAGGTTGTGGAGTCAAAAACAGTGGTGAAATTCAAGCATGCACGGGACAGTCATAAGGCAATTCTAGGGGGTAGGGGTAGGGAGAAGTAGGCTGTTGGTTAACTAGGATCTGCAGCTGATCCATTAGGTAGGGAACTAGGCAGAATGGGTGGGCCAAGCGGTCCTTATCTGCCGTCAAATTCCGTGTTTCTATGTTTCTATGTAACTATTGTCCAGAAAGCTTGACCTCAATACCATCCAAGATACTGGTGAGAATTCTGTAAGATTCAATCATAACATTTATAAATGAGTCCCAACATGGATTCACTAAGGGGAAGTCATGTCAAACCAACATGCTTAGCTTTTACGACAGGATATTAAGGAATCTGGATGAAGGTAAATTGGTCGATGTACTGTTTCTATACTTTGCCAAAGCCTTTGACAAACTCTCACACAACAAATTATTAACAGCATTTCATGGGTTGGGATTAAATCACCTTATAACTAATTGGGTTGGGGATTGGCTGAAGGACAGGAAACAGAGAGTTTGCATTAGGGTGCATATTCCAATTGGGCGCTCGTGTCAAGTGGGGGGTAAGTGCTGGGGCCTTGCCTCTTTAATTTATATGTTGCATCACTGCAATATGAGTCCAACAACATCTGGTTAACCAAATTTGCTAATCATTGTAGGTTAGGGGCAGTGATAGATAACATCAGAGGAGCTGCCCCCCCCCTCCATAATGCACTTGAAACAGTCTTGCAATGGACCACCAAGTCAAAGCTATCTCTAAACTCTGGTGAATGCAGTATAATGCACCTAGGGAAACACAACCCGTGCCACATATACACTCTACATAACCAACCATTAAGAGTAACGACAGAAGAAAGGAACCTGGGGTTACTGTTCCCCCAAGACTTGAAATTTTCATCACATTGCAGAAATATTACTCATAAAGGGAACAGAGTATTGAATTGTACTTTTAGGCATTTAACAGCCAGAAATAGGGAGGTGATGTTACCTATGTACACATCCCGGGTAAGACCCATTCTGGAACATGGGGCACAAGTCTGGGCACCCTACAAAAGGAGTGATGTGGCAGTGTTGGAGAAGGTCCAGAGAAGGGCCACTCAGGGGATACAAAATATGGCAGGGTTGGAATACGAGACAAGGCGGAGGGAACGGAACCTATATTCTCTGGAGTATGGGGGGGGGGCTAAGCTTGGCACATAAGGCTTGGTCTGACAATGACCTCTGGGAGATCTTAGGCCTTGAATCAAGCCATAACACATATAACACTCACTCTCACCTAATGCAACTAGAGGCAAGGTATACACACCTTGCCAGAACCAGCAAGTGGTTTAACCAGAGAGTGGTCCACGAATGGAACAGACTGCCCATAGAGGTAGTTTTGTGCACTACCATTCAGACTTTTAAACACAGACTGGATGACTTTTATCGTGGGGCAATGACATAAGTACAAATCGCAAGCATTAAGGACCAAGGGCCCAATTCCAGGTTGAATGTCACAACTTGCCGGTGGATGTGAGTTGCAACATTCACCGCTATGTCAGGGACCCTGCCCCACATTCCAGCAGTGGCAGGGTCCCGGCACTTGCGACATGTGGGTTACACCATGCAGAGGCTAATGCCATGGGCATGGCATAGAAGCCTCACATGTCGCAAGTTGCGGCTCGATACTGGCAGCAGCCTCTGCCCAGGAACACCATGGCACACACCAGGGGTAATGGGGGGCAGGACAGGTGGCACAGGAGTCCGGAGAGGTGCACTGGAGATCAGACCCCCGGGGGTCTCTGACTTTCAGTGGGTGGGGGAAGGGGTGTGCTTGTGGGGGCACGGGGAGCACATTGACGCCATTGCCATGGCACTGCGGAGTGGGCATCTGACAGATGGCACCATTGGATGCCCCTTAGAGCAGCTCCAAGCTGCTCTAACATAGCTCCACCAGTGTGGCTCCTAGAATCGTGACAGTAGGTTACGGCAGCCGCCCTCTTGGAATAGGGCACAGTTGCTGCCGTAACCCACCCTTCTGCCATGTCATTGCAGGCTACAGCATAGTGGGTGGCATAACCCACAGTCGGAATTGCCTGCAGCCAACATGGCGCAAGGCACATCTTGGAATTGGGGCTGGCATACCTCTTGGAGCAAGTCATGAGATACGCCAAGAGATTTGGTGTATATCTCGGCTTATGCCAGTGTACGCTGACTAGGAATCAGCCCCCAAGTCTTTTGCTCTGTTGAAATCCTATGAATCCTATTGTTCGGGTGTCCATGGTTATTTTAGGGGAGTGCATTATTGTTGTGCGGGAAAAAGGTCACTGTGTGTAGGAGGAAACTAATATTTACTCCTGTGGGGTGGTAACCTTGTGTTTTATTGTCCAGGTACTCCATACCACTGACCCAGGTGGAGGCACCACACCACTTTGCTCCAGTGTAGCATGCCAATTAGTGAACCCATGCTGGCCCACTCAGAAGGTATGTACTGTGGAGACCCCGAGGGCCCCACAACAGCCAGGTTGTAAGTTAGGGGCTACTAAACTAGCACTCTGACTCAACATCCAATTACAGAGCACACTGTTGACTGTCCAGTACTGGGGACATAAGTTTATGGCTCGGCTCACATGTCTGCTGTCCTCAGACAGGTGGAGCTTGCACAGCTCAGTACTTTTCTCCACACCTGATCCCCACTGGTGCTAATCAGTTTTTGCCCACCCCTTAGGGTTTTGTATGAAGGACACAGGGGGATATTGTAACCATAGCATGATATCTGGGAGAAATACCCAAACTACACCCCATTGCCCTTAATGTGCATTCCTAGATGCTGGCAACAAAGTTACTTGAGCAGGGAATGCACATTGCACAGCATTAGGTGTTCTCACTGTGTCAGTATATCTCTCTTAAATGAGCCTCCCCATTACCAAGAGGACTCTAGCTATAGGCATGGGGGCATTATTAGGACTGGGCCTCCAGGGCTGGGGCTTGAAATATTTTGCCTGGGGCCCCGAACCCAGTACTGTACAGCCTTGATTTTTTGTAACTTAGTTCCTTCCCAGTCCTGCTGTGGCTGTTCATTCCCAGCCAGCAATCCAAAGACACACCCCTAACACCTGTCAGTCTGTACAGGGTGGGACATTATAATTAGAAACCCTAATGCCCCAGGCATTTGTTGGTATTTGCACTACAAATTTTCAACATGGCCTTTTTGTGACCCCCACCTCATGAAGGCATTTGGGACCTCTGCTCATGAACTATGGCACTGTGATGCCACCTGGGTGTTTGTGGGGGGAAGGAGACTGGAGCTGATGGATATTAGGCACCCTGTCAGCACATACAATGTGTTTGGGGGGAGCATGAGTCAAGGGGGGATTGGGCACCCCCCTTGGCACACAACAAATGGGGGGAGATTATACCAATGAAGATTGGGCTCTCCCATCGGCAAATGAACTGGGGGGCATGCCAACAGGGTGGATTGGGCACCCCTGTTGACTATCATGGGGATTGTGAGAGGTGGATGGCAACAGCTGCCACCATGTTTATTGAAATGTGACACCAGACAAGGCAAGCTGCTATTTTCTGCTGCAATCAGATACCACCCCAGCATCAGACTGTTCAGGTAAAACAGCTGATTCTCCAATGACAGGGAGCTCCTTGATTGCAGAGGCGAATTTCTTTCAGGTTGGTGGCATGCTTCAAAACTGCTGTCATTGACAGCGTGCTCCTCCATTGGCGGCACAGAGACCAGTTTCAAAAAGCACTGCCGGCACTGGCCACAACAATGCCACACCTCCACAACCCACTACTCCAGCAAGCTGCCACAAAATGTTTCTTTTGCATGCGTGTAAGCAAACATAAAAAAGTAGCAGAAATGTGTTATTTTGCACCAGAACATCAACAGGTCAAAAGCTTATGGAAGCCTAAATGGCTCCCAGATCTCATGCTTGTTTTGGGGCCTGTGCCCCAAATAATGTATCATGCTAGCAATGCCTTTGAATTGGTGTAACAAAAAAGACCTTATAATGCACACATTCAGTGTTTCAGGGTGTAGAACTCATCATGCATAACTGCTAGGATATTGTATGAGTGATGAGCACATAACATAATTATGGACCTAGCTCTAGTAGGTCTTAAATGCAATTCTAGCTAACCGGCTTTCATATGGGCTGCAGTGTCAGCCTGTCATCTAGCCAGAGAATTGGTAGATAGTATAGTGAACAAGGGGATAGAGGGAGTAGCCATGCCGAGCGAGGCATGTTCTCCCATCAGAATCATATGCTTTATCCAAGAGTTCACGGTTTCTATTATGTGTCTGTATTGCTTATGAGCTGCCTAAGCAACAGCCACAAGATGGCAGTGCTGTGTTGCTGTTTTTTTCAGAATGAATGGGTTACTTCAGGTCTTGGGTTAACCCCTGCTGTGCCGTGGACTGAAAAATTGGTCCAGAATTCCTATACATTCTAATTCTGTCAGCAGCCTAAGTCTTCCACTCATTTATCAGGTTTTTCTGAGCTCTGCTTACTCTCCCTTTCTGGAAATCCCTAATGCTCTCTTCTCCTCCTCCTTGTGATAAGATCTGAACCCAGAATGGACAATATGTCTTGGGGCAGATAGGGACCTCCTTGCAGACTAGATGAGTTTGTGGTCTTTTTCTGCCATCACTGTCCATGCTTCTAAGTTGTTTTTTTTTTCTCCTTTATATTTTTGCCCCCATTTCTCCTCACCAACTGCTAGATCATCCTTCCATCTGCAAAGCCCTTCTGTCAGCCGTAGGAGTCCTCCAATATTCCTGCCTGCCACTAGCCTCTGCTCAACATCCTCTCTGAACACCCCGACTGACTGTAACCCACAGTTTGTCTTCTGAGGGTGGGACTCCCCCGGTTCTCCAAGCCAGGAGGAGGATACTTTACTCAATGGTTATGGTGTGGGATAAGGAGCTGGCAAGGCACGAGAAGAGTCAGAAGGACCCTACTGTGGCGTGTGAGGCAGGATTGCTTCATCTGTCTAGTGCAGTTGAGGTATTCTTCCTGAAGCCCTCACTTATCACTCTTCAGGACATGGTCCTGAGAAGTGATCTAGTAAAATGCATATCAGGGCTGTCAGAGGGGAGGGTGAGTCCTGCCCTACCTCCAGAACTCCCCTGCCTGCCCCACTCTGGGGTTGTGATGCCTCCGCATCACTTGCCAGAGCAAGCAGGAGCATGCTGAGTAAAACCATTCCAGAGAGCACTTACTCCTTTCTGCACAACACGCCCCCCCCGTGCCACCAGAGGGTAGTTGTACTGTTGAAGGAGGTGCCCTCCCTCTCTGAGCCAGTTGGTGTCCAGGCAGATGCCATAACCCTTCATCAGCAGAGTGAACCTGGATCATCTGGATGACAAGTGTTTGCTCTACCACTGCACTAGCCAGGCCGCCTATGTTTCTTAAAACATCTCTATACTGGGTCTCAAGAATCAAGTGCGATTTTTTTTCCTATATTACCAGTTTCAGTCTCTAATCCTGTGGCCGATCTAAACTTAATTACATGGAACATTCAAGTGACCAATCATCCCATCAAGTGGAAAAAGATTCTTCTGCACCTAAACTAACCTAAATGTGATATAGCCATCCTTCACGAGTTGCATCTGCTTAAAGCAAAGGCAGCAAAACTGGTAAGAGGCAGGGTCAGGGATGAATTCTCTAGTACTTTCTCCTCCAAGAAAAGAGGGGTATCCATATTAATTAGTGAACGCTGTCCTTTAGTTATCACAACATGCTTAGTTATTACTATCATTGTAGGATCATGTTACAGAGACAATGATACAATGATAGTAATAACTAAGTATGTTTTGATAACTAAAGAACAGTGTTCACTAATTAATATGGAAAGAAGAATGTTTTTCTGGCAATGATGAAATGCATCCCTCCAACTCAGGCTGCCTTAGTGGAGTACACAAAAAGAGTTGTGTATCAGGGAGATCATTGCTGGGGGAAAACACAAGAGGCACAACAAAACCTGCCCAGCCCACATAGCTGGGGTTGGAAACTAGACCATGAGAAAGAGTGGATCCCCATTTGGACAGTCCTTCCAGAGGCAGCTAAATTGTGCAAAGAGTTGATCAAATGTGGTTGCAGAAAGGCTTGGAGATCACCATGCAAATGTTTCAAAGCCTCACCTCCATGTACTGATCTGTGTCCTTACGTAGGATCATGCTACAGAGACAATCATACAATGATATAAATTACTAAGTATTTTGTGATAACTAAGCAGTTTGGTGATTTCTGTAAACAAGTATAAGAATTTTAATTTTATTCATCCCTTTACTGTAACAGGTATTTTATACTGAAATGTTGTAACCTGGTTATGTGCGATTACAGAATGTTATTTGTGTGAAGTACACTTTTGCAAGATAATATCTGTAAACATGCCCTGTGTCCATTTCATTACCATTTCAAGCAATCTTCTTAGAAGTTTATCTTTAAAGACATATTAAACATATTAGACATATTTCTAAAGATAGCATAATGAGCATTTGCTTGTATTTACATGACAGCACATCTCTACATCAGTTTTCTGTAGACTCCAAAATGTGCAGTAATTTTGAACATTTCTCCACATGATACAAGATTAATTTAAAATCAAAGGTCTGCATGCTTTGTTTAAAGTAGTGATGTAAAGTTTAAAAGGTATTTTGGTATAATTAGTAGAAATCTGGAAACATATTCATGGACCAATGAGTCATATGTACGCGTATTTTTGGTGTTTTTCACGTAATTGTACATTAACTGTATTTTGACCCCTCAATATCCTCAGATAATGTGTATTCTGCTTTCATTTTAAAGAAAACATAAAAACCTACTTATGTTGCAATTTTCATGCTTTTTTGCATTTTGAATGATTTTTGCAAAATTCTGCTAGGCTATTGTAAGGGTGGTCTCTTGCAGTTTCACAAGGGTCCCTCGTGCTGGTTCTGCAAGAGGACTGCACTGTGAAGCTGAGCAGTTCTGTCTACCCAACCAGTGCAAGAGACCCTTGTGATGCCATACATGACCTCTCTTACAACACCCATATTTGTATTATATCACAATTATATGCCAATAACATGTAGACGGACTGTATTTTTGTGGAATATTTTCATGTTCTTGTCTTTTTAATTTGCTGTCCCAGGCTGTGTATTGGTATTGCCCTTCTGTTGCCACAGCACACAGTGAGGTGATGTCCATCTGTATCTGGCACAGTGGTGCAGAGTTGTAGAATGCTTGTAAAAGAAGAACAGAAATGGTTAGTTTTTAAGAGGGCTGGATGTCTGGCTTACAATATTTTAACATTTTCTTTGGAATGGGGAGTGCTATAAGAAAAGGTGAGCGACTTGCTCTGGGCGAGGAAGATTGGAAATCAGGAGCACGAAGCACATGAAGCGCACAGTGTAGGGAGACAATTGTGCACAGAATAAGGTACAGTTGCCCTACTTGCTGATCGGTGGATGGCAATCCATTGTCATGTGGTGAAGAGCATAATTACAAAATGACTCCTGTTCTAATGAGCCAGAGAGCACATGGGCCATTATTCATACCTTTAAGGGAAATATTGTACCAGCCTGGTGCAAGCCTTCAAGTTGCAACTGCTGCCAAGCTTTGTTCATTGCTTGACCACAGGAGGTGCTGCAGAGCACTGCTTTCTAGCTTTTCCTTCCCAGAGAACAAGCACACCACCTCTGTGATACACTCACTCTCCACTGAATGACATATTGAGGTACCTACCAAGGTCAAATCTCCCATGTGACAGCACGGCCACTGGAAAAGTCCAGAAGATTCTAATTCTGTTTTTTCCGTAATCACAAGAACCCATGTCCCCAGAATATATAACACACATATAGCACTTTGTGTGTATACTCAAAAAAATTGTTTCACAAAGTTGCAAGTCAGGCGACAACAGAGTGGGAACACAGTGCATATTTGGTTTGTTCAGAATTGCATTAATGGCCACAGGAATATAATAAGGCTTGATCATATTTCTCATAGAAACATAGAAACATAGAATTTGACAGCAGATAAGAACCGCTTGGCCCACCCAGTCTGCCCATTTCCCTACCTGATGGATAAGCTGCAGATTCTAGTTAATCAACAGCTTACTTCCTTCTGCCCCCCACTAGAATTGCCTTATGCTTGTCCCATGCATTCTTGAATTCTCCCACTGTTCCTGACTCCACAACCTCCTCAGGAAGGCTGTTCCATGCATCTACAACTCTCTCTGTTAAAAAATACTTTCTAACATTACCTCTGAGCCGTCCCCCCTCTATCTTCAAATTGTGCCCCCGTGTTCTTGCACATCTCTTCTTCTGAAAGATATTACCCTCTTGTTACTTTGTTAATTCCCTTGAGATACTTGAAAGTTTCTATCATGTCCCCCCTCTCCCTCCTTTCCTCAAGGGTATACATATTAAGCTGCTTTAGTCTCTCCTCGTATGTCTTCTGGTGCAGACCTTGCACCATTTTGGTTGCCTTCTCTGAAGAGCCTCTACTCTGTTTAAGTCTTTGCAGAGATGGGGTCTCCAGAATTGCATGCAGTACTCCATATGGGGTCTCACTAACTGTCTGTAGAGAGGGATAACAACTTCCTGTTTTCTACTGTTGATGCCTCTCCCTATGCATCCCAGTACCCCTCAGTCCTCCTTACTGCCTTCTCACATTGCTTGCCCTCCTTTAGGTCATCTGATATAATTACTCCTAGGTCTCTTTCGATTTTTGTTGTTGTTATTAACTCATCCCCCATTGCGTACTCTTCCAGTGGATTTTTGTTTCACAGATGCTTTACCTTGCTTTTCTTTGCATTGAATCTGAGCTGCCACGTATTTGACCATTTCTCCAACCTTACCAAGTCCCTTTTCATTCTTTCATTCTCTTTTTTATATTAGATGAAAGACTGGTGGGCGTTACTCCTTCATTACCTAGGATACAATTGTTTACTAATTGACTGTTACAGCACCTAAAATCAAGCTGTTCATGCTTGTATTTGGAGAGCAGTAATAGCTGTAAAACTTGGATGAAGTTCACTGGAGTAAGGTTGTTAGTGACACTCATCCATGAATATAGATTTCTACTGACTCACTGGCCGAAAATTTAGACTGGACCAGCAAAACCAACATTTGAGCACTGATTTATTGTTAGACATTTCAAGCCATGGAGTCTTTGAAGAGGATCTCAGTATTTCTTCTCCTTCAGACCTTTTGTACAGGCGCAGTACTCTGTGGGAAGGTGCTAATCTGGCCTGCCGAGGGGAGTCACTGGATTAATATGAAAAAAGTGCTGGAAGAATTGACCAACAGAGGACACCAAGTTACTGTCTTAACACATACAGGTGCACTTTTTATAGATCCTAACAAACCGTCATCATATAACTTTGAAGTTTTCACTGTGCCCTTTGGAAGTGATGCCATAGAAAGGAACTTAAATCGTTTTTTGCACTTGTGGATCTATGAATCTCTAGATCTCTCTTACTTGCAGCTCTATAGGAAAGTAAAGGACTTAGTGACAGAAATGTTTTCTCAGCAGAGACAGATATGTGATGGGATTCTGAAGAACAGAACTTTATTAGAAAAACTGCAGACAGTTGGCTTTGATGCTCTTCTTTCTGATCCTGTACAGTTCTGCAGTGAGTTGGTGGCTGAGAAACTTGGAATTCCTTTTATCTACACTCTGAGATTCTCAATTGCCAATACCATGGAGAGGTTCTGTGGACAGATGCCAGCAACTCCTTCTTATGTGCCAGCTGCCCTGATAGCTTTCACTGACCAAATGTCTTTTGTTGAAAGGCTGAAAAACCTTCTGTTTTACCTCTTTTATGACCTTCAGTTTTTCCAAGTTGCTGAACAGGAGTGGGATTCATATTATTCAGACAGTTTAGGTAAGGTTGATAAGGTTAAAGAATGTGAATGTTGACAAAGTCGGTTTTGTAAAACAAAAAGTGCTCTCAGAACCTACTGGTGTATTTAGTTTCCTGACACCACATTGTTATTGATACGAAAAACAAATTATTAATGTCAAAACTGAAAGAGTTATAAATAACGTAGGACACTGTACTTCTACCTCATACTGTATGCAACAGATTATTTCATTGGCTTTGCTTCTTCAAATCCAATGTTTCATGGCCGTGCACCACTTTGTCTAGGGTGACTGGTGGTACTTTGCTATAGCTTGTGCTACTCTATAATGTCAAGAACATTTAATATATACAGTATTAGAATGCCATGTAGGCCCACACAAAATGTTGTTCTTGTGATTCCCTTGCTAAGCATGAGTATGAAAGAAGGCTTGAAATCTGTGACTGCTGCCCCAATTACCAAGAGAGATCCTAATCATTTGGGGGCACTGTGTTTTACCCTCTTTGTGGCTCAATATCCTTCTTAGACACCAGACAAAGTTTGGAGGCTATTGTCAATGGTTTGACTATTTTGTGTAGTTTCAGAGTGTGAAGTGGGGTAAGTAGGGAACTATTCCCCACTGACTCCACAGAGGTTAATCAGCGCTGCTATTTGCTCAGGTTTGAATGATTGAAGTACTTCTGTGGAGTGATGTCTGGAGTTGTTTTAGGGATCCAAGCTTTCTGTGTCTGTGTTGTTTCTGTAGTCATGGTAGCCTTGTAGCTGATGGGTTGTCCGGATGGTGAGGTTTTATGTTGTTCCCTGTGTGGTGTAAGGTTGGTGATTTGTGATATCTGGGTAGTTTAAAATTTGTTTTCGTAATTAATTTTTTTATGAGTGTTTTAAATCAAAGAGGAGACTTCTGGGTGTCAGGACTCTTAAGAGTTTTATTTGACATTGATGTGAATCGGGGTGGGGTCCCTGGGCATCAGTAGCTTAAGAATTCTTGTTGTGTGTGGGTGTTGCCGTACATTTCAGGATCTCCAGCAGTGTGATCCCCAGGGAGTGAAGTGCTGTCTTTTGTGGCTCTAGTACAGGAATTCCAAGCATTGGGATTTCCAAGGGGGTTTCATCTGATGCTTAGTACTAATTGCATAGAGGAGTTCCAGCCATTGTGACTACCCTTGAGTGGATTTACCCCTTGCCATGGCTTGCATAGGGGAACCCCGGGCATTGGAGTACTCATGAGTTACAGAAACATTTTTCCACTTGGACCAGTTCATAATATGTCCTGGTCAGGTTCAGTTTCCTTGGTCTGCATCTAGTCCTGGTTCTCATTTCCATTTAGAGTAGAAGGGGAAAGAATGCATTCTGTGTATTGTGGTTACTACAAATGGGAAACCAAAATGAATCATGAGATATGCAGTTTTGTTTACAGAGGGTCCCACTCCAGAGTCAACTAAAGGCATGAACCACCCAGAGCAGTTTGGATTGCTTCTGGAGTGGTTCCCACTGTGTGTAGTGGAAAGAGGAAACAGAAGTTCACTGATATGAATCACAGTGCAAACCTCACCTGATAAAAGACAGGTAATAGTCTGCTTGGTGAAGTTTGGAGAGGGAGGGTTCCAGGCATTAAGATTTTCAAGGAGTTGTTACATTGGCCATTGTATGGTTCAGTGAGGAATATCCCAGGGATTAGAACTCCTGATGATTTAATCTTTCATATGATGCAGCTTGGGGAGAAGGTAGTAGGCATTCAGAAGGTAGGGATTTTTAAAACTTGCTTGTGGTGGCCAGCTTTAATTACCTGAGTTATTAATTCAAAAATTAGTAGTAAAAGCTGTATAGTGTATGACGGAACATTGTTATGCACTGAATTTCATTATTTTAAAAACGTTGTTTTGCTGCACTAGCTACATAGCAGGTGCAGCATAACAACTTAGAACGTGATCACGCATCTTCCCCTACTCGGCAGCAAGAGCTAGTCCATTGGAGAAGTAAGTAAAACATAGAAACATAGAAGTTGACGGCAGATAAGGACCGCAAGGCCCATCCAGTCTGCCCATTTCTTTTTCTACCTTATAAATGTGCCATCGGCCTTTGGTCTGTCAGTGGCCTATCTATTCATAGTCATTTGTATTGCTCCCTTATGCCTATCCCATGCCTGTTTGAAGCCCTGCACTGTATTCATAGCCACCACTTCTTGTGGTAAGCCATTCCATGCATCCACCACCCTTTCTGTGAAAAGGTTTCCTCACATTCCCCTAATCGGCCTCCCTCTAATCTCATGCTGTGTCCTCTTGTCCCGCTATTTTCTTATATTTAAACATGTTAGACTCTTTCACCTTGTTTATGCCCTTAAGGTGTTTGAATGCCTCGATCATATCACCTCTCTCCCTCCTTTGCTCAAGGGTATACATATTGAGCTCCGTTAATCTGTCCTCATATGTCTTCTGATGCAGTCCCTGCATGATTTTGGTTGCCCTTCTCTGGACTGCCTCAATTTGGTTAATGTCCTTGTGAAGGTGTGGCCTCCAATACTGCATGCAGTACTCCAGATGGGGCCTAACCAGTGCCTTGTACAGAGGGATTAATACCTCCCTCTTACGACTTGTGATACCCCTACTAATACACCCTAACACCCCCCTAGCCTTACCTACTGCTTTAGAGGTCTGCTTGGATGATTTTAGGTCATCAGTGATGATGATGGCCAAGTCTCTTTCTTCCTTTGTGACTGCTAGCAACTCCTCCCAGCCTATAGGTGGCTTCAGGTTTCTCTTCCCTATGTGCATGATTTTGCACTTCTTTGCATTAAATCCCAGTTGCCACTCTTCTGACCATTCTGCTAGTTTATCCAGATCTCTTCTCATTCTGCCCACCCATCTGGATCATCTACTCTGTTGCAGATCTTGGTGTCATCTGCAAACAGACAAGCCTTACCCTCTAGTCCATATGCAAGGTCACTAATGAAGATGTTGAAGAGGACTGGCCCAGGACTGATCCCTGAGTGTACCCACTTGTGACTTGCATCTCTTCTGACTGTATACCATTTACCACCACTCTCTGTTTTCTGCCCGTCAACCAGTTTGCCACCCAGCTGACCAACTTCTGACCCAACCCGAGCCTACCCAGCTTATTTATCAATCTTCTATGTGGAACAGTGTCAAAAGCTTTGCTGAAGTCAAGGTAGGCGACATCAACTGCTCCCCCTTGGTCCACCACTCTGGTTACCCAGTCAAAGAAATCTATGAGATTAGTTTGACAGTTAAAAGCTATTGATTTGTGTCTGCATTTTTTTCCTCAAGATGTATGGCAGCCGGTAGCATCTCAAGGTTATTAATGTTGCCATGGCAACCTTTTGATGTACTAACCAGCTTGTTACCGAAGAGTTGGCATCCATTATTCTCTATTTTGAAAACATCTGCAAGAAATAAACTACACCAATTATGAATCTTAAGTATGTCAGAAATGTGTTTTTCCTAAAAAACTATATAATGACATTTTTTGCCAACCATTAAATGCTACTGCTTTGATATGTAACAAATTATCTTTAAGCACTACATATCATGCTCACAATTAAAAACTACTGCAGTTCTTCTAGTTCTTGAAATTTCTAAGTGGCAGTTTATATAGATTTTTAAATTTCTGACAGCAGAAGAATATGTTCACACAAGGAAAAAGAATGTTCATAATGACTTCTCAGCTGTGAAAACGGGCAATTTGCTTATCAGATTTACAAATATAAAAAATAAAAATGAAAAGTGAAATGAAATAATATAGCGAGATTGCTGGGAATCATACTCTGTTTTTCTAAAAACCTTAAGGTGTGGCCCAGTGGCACTGAGGGTTGAGGCGCTGGACACTGCACTTCATGTCACGCTGGAGACCCAGGTTCAGGAATGGACTTGGGTCATCGGGGTGCCAGCATGGGGGGGGAGGGTAAGAACAGGATCGAGTGTTGGCTCTCCTCTCCTGGGTGGGTGGGTCACCCATCCATAGTCCCACCATCACTGGATGGAGGTCCAGTGGCTGGTACAGGCAGTAATGGGTGATTGTTAGGGTGGGGCATCCCCTAGGGCATGATGTGTGAGTGCCTCCACATGTGCGCATTACATTGGGGATGTGTGGGGATCGAGACTGGGGAGAAAAGCTGACAAAAGCACAAAGTACTTATGGGAAAAAAAAACTTAATGTGGACACTTTAATCCATAGAAGTATCACAGTCTTCATTTCCCATTGCAGAAATTTACAGCATAAAGCATCCTAGAAATGCTATCCCATTAAATGGATGACTGCAAAATTGTGACTGCAAATATGGTGATGGCAAAAAGAGCATCTGGGAAGAATAAAGATCCCCAACATGGAGACCTATGGCTTTCTCCCCCTCCCTAAGTTGCATCCCCCCAGGAGTTGATTATATATAGTAAGGTGGGTGTGGGGTTCGAAGCTCCCTGCAGAAACTCACTTCAGCAGTGCAGACACATTTCAACGATTGCTGTTATTTCCTGGTTGCTCTTTGTGTCCGTGCTGTTTTGCTGTCATCTTTTCTCAGTCTCCCTTTTGTGCTCGCCCATTTCACATGGAACCCTGAGAAACATTACATCAAAATTTCATAGACTGCTTCAGAAAACAGAAAGACAGATTACATATTCCCTTTTTTTGGATGAAAATTTTTCAGAAATTAAAAAAAACAAAAACATATGTGGCAAGTGTAGCCATTTTAGAGCAGCTGTTATACTAAACAAGCATTTGTCAATGCCGAATGTTTGCTTGCTGGTATTAGCATTGGAAGTGCATGAGTTAGACAGATACAAACTAGGAATGGCAGTGAAGTACTGAAGTGATGACAACCCCACCCCCACCCTGCAGAGATGGACAGGCATTGGGGTGTACCTTTGGGTCATCACCCATAACCCTCACGCGCCATTTCACCTCACCCTATCCTGCAGACACTGACAAGTGTTGAGGTGTGCCTTGGGATGTTTGGCTTTATAGTCACCCCATTCCATTAGGAAATATGCTGATATGGGTGCAGTATAGGAGAATGGGGTGAACTTTGGGGCCAAAGAGTCCAAGGCACACCTTGATGCCTGTCACTGGCTGCAGGGTGGGGGTGGGGGTGGAATGGCATGAGCATTACAGCTGGCAGCCAAAGGCACACCCCTGATGCCTGTCAGTCTGTACAGGGTGGAACATTATGGTTAGAAACCCTAATGCCCCGGGCACTTGTTGGTATTTGCACTATAAATTTTCAACATGGCCTTTTTGTGACTCCCACATCATGAAAGCATTTGAGACTGCTGCTCATGCACAGTGGCACTGGGATTTTCTTAATCTGTCCCAAACATTTGATTTCCCACAGTGACTGTGCCATTCTGTATCATATGTGTGAAAACACAGTTCAGGCAGGATGTGAAAAATGACAGCTGTAGCATTCAGAAGGAGGTGTGAAGAGATGGCAATGTTGAAAATCTGGAGTGAAAATATTAAAAATTCTCAAACTTACAGTGTGTGTATGGAAACTCGCATGCTTAGTAAAAGTAATTTTGTGGAATTCTTTCACCAAATTTTCAACATAGGCAATTTGGGACCACTGCTCATGAACACTGTCAATATGATTTTCTTAATCTGCCCCGAACATTGATTTCCCACAGCAACCGCACCATTGTGCACCAGATGTGCGAAAACACATTTCCGGCAGGATGTGAAAAATGACAGCTGTACTGTTAATAAGGAGGTGTGAAAAAATGCCAATATTGAAATTCTGGAGTGAAAATATTACAAATTCTCAAAGTTACGAGTGTGCGTGGAAACTGCACAGTGCTTGCTCATAACAGTCATTTTTTTTTTTTATTTTTTCGCCAAATTTGCAACATAGGCTATTTGGGAGCCCACCTCATGAACAGTGACACTGTTGTTTTGGTAATCAGTCCTGAAAGGTGATTCCACACAGTGACTGCGAAATCACCTTTCAGGACTGAATAACAACATGACAGTGACTGAATTCATGAGGTGGGGTCCCAAGAACCCCATGTTGAAAATTTAGTGCCAAAATTCGCAAAAATGACCGTAATATCCTCCTAAGTTAAAAAAAAAAACACATTTATGCCATTATACAGCTTACCGGCATTTCTTCAGTTGGCAGTCGGCTTTGAAGAGTGCAGATGTGTTCCCGGTCCACCGAAGATCATCAGCTGGGCTCCAGAGGTAAGTATGGGGTGACAGGGGTATTGGGAGGTGTGGTGCATAGATGGTGGGCGCAGGTTGGGGGAAGGGGCACTGGAGACAACGTGGGACGGGTTTCTGTTTTCACAGGAAAAGAACAAAACAAAAAGACATCGCGGGACAGTTTTTCAATCAATCAATCAATCAATCAAGTCTTATTTAACCAGGCGTTCATCATTGAGCAGAAGCTCATTTGCAAGATGGATCTGGGTGGAGCATGAACAATTGTATATACAGGTCAACACAGGTATTTACAAGGCAATACAGATAATACTCTTTACAGAGAGGAAGAAAAAGAAGTTCATATGTACATAGAATTATGCAGATATTGTACCGATTACACGGTATTTACATACATAGAAGTGTCTATAGGAAGATAAAGCAGGTTATCTAAGGTTGCAGGAGGAAGTAACGGAAGAAAAAAATAAAAATAAAAATATACACCAGGTAGAGGTGAAGGTAGGGGGGAAGAGAGGGAGGGAAGTAGGGGGAGAAAGGCTAGGAGGGCACGGTGCACAGAAAGGAGTTGGTAAAGCTGGATGTAGAGAAGGTGGATGGAGAAAAGGAGTATGTGTGAGCCCCGGGATTGAATGCTATAAAGTACGGGGCATGGTAGGATGTCACAACCCAGGGTAGTGAGCTCCTATCCGAGGTTGGGAAAGGAAGATTAAGGGGATGGATGGGCCTAGTGTTGATAAGACAGGGGGATAAGAGAGAGAACAATTAGGCTGGTGAGGAGCAAGCTGGGGGTCAGTACTTAAAATGGGGTCTAGGCGTGGCTATATACCAGTGCAGACACCGGTACTGGGTCTGAGTGGGTGAAGCAGTTACATACTTCTCTGATTGTATGGAAATAAAGCATCTTGAAAGCATTTATACCGATTAGAGTGCGTAATTTGAGGGTTTTTTAGATCGTTCCATAAGGTAGGTAGCCAAGCTTATGGCTGCCCTGCCAGTGGGATTTTGCTTTGGGTACTTTAAGTGTAATAGCTGAGTAACTTCTTAACGCGTATTTCCCAATTATACTCAGGGGAAGACAGCAGGAGATATAGTAAGGCAGCTTATTAGAGATGGCTCTATAGGTCCAGAGAGCGGTGTTTCTGTGGCGCCTGAACTTTAGTGATGTCCATCCCACTGCCACATATAGAGTGCAGTGATGTGTGTCGAAGGGGAGTCCCGTTATAAACCTCAGTGCTCGATGGTAGAGTGTGTCCAGTTTAGCCATGTAAGAGTTGGGGCATTGGCTGTAGAGGAAGTCAGCGTAATCAACCAATGATAGGAAAATGGATTGGACCAGTTGTTTCTTGGCATCTCTGGTGAGAAATTGGCTGATTCTAAAAAACAGTCCAAGCCTTTGCCGAAGTCGTTTTAGCAAGTCCTCGATATGTTCAATGAAGGAGAGTCTTTGGTCTATCCAAACTCCCAGATACTTGAATTTTGTAACAAATTCTAGTTTTTCACCTAGAACTGTGGTAATTTGGGGAACTGTCCCACTGGACACAGGGTTAGCTGTACGGATAAAAGTTTTTTTTTGGCATTAAGGAGTAGCTTTTTTTGGAGGAGTTGGCTTTGCAAAAGGTTTGAATTCTGACTGTAGGTCATTGCAGGCAGCTTCAGGTGTTGGGCGGCTCACGTAGAGAACTGTATCATCTGCAAACAGATGGATGTTGGCTTCTTTTATACAGTAGTCGATGTTATTAATGTAGATTGCAAAAAAAGAGGCCCTAATATAACCTTGAGATCCCCTCTTTGCAGAGTTTTTAAGGGGACAGGCCTCCTTGGCTTTAACTTGTTGAAGGCACCCTGTAAGATAGTCAGTGAACCAACGCAGAGGAGGGGTCCACACTATGGTTTGAAGGGTGGAGAGGGCAGACTATGGTCGACGGTGTCAAGCCTTGCTTAGATCAAGGAAAACAGCACAAATAAAGTTTTGCTCTCAAGATTCGCTGCCAGTCATTAGTAACTTTGGCGAGGGCTGAGATAGTGCTATGTTTAGCTCTGAATCCGGACTGCATAAGATTTAGCAGTTCCTAGACTCAAGGTGAGTCCTCAGCTGTGCATTACAATTTTCTCTAGGAGCTTGGACAGGACGGAAGGAGGAAATTGGCCTGTAGTTATTGAGATCACCACGGTCACCTGATTTGAACAGTGGTATGACATGTGCTGTCTTCCATATAGGTGGTAAGGTGCCCTGAGACAGGGATAAGTTAAAAGGTGGGTGGCGGTATTGCTGAGTATGTGGTGGGCAATTTTTAGGAAGTAAGGTCAAGGAGAGTCGGCCCCAGCACTTTTTCTAGTATCAACTGAAGCAAGAGGTCCTCTACCTCTTTCAGTGTGTGCAGTTGAAGTGAGAAAGGCGGTGAGCTATCGAGTTTCAGGCAGTTGGCTGGCAGTCTGGGAGGCAAAGTATGTTTGCAGGGAGTTATCAAATGCCATGCCTGCAGTAGCAAAGTGGTTATTGAATCGTCAAGTATATCCATCTTTTCGGTTGCAGTCAAGTTGCCAGAGGTAATCTTGGTCGGGAGTGAATTTCCTGGGGAGTGGCCTAGCAGATCACTGATTGTGTTCCAGAGCTTGATTGGGCTCTTTGTGGCAGAGTCGAGTTCGGATTTGAAGAAGGTGGCCTTGATTCTCTGATTGTTTTGGTACATAAATTTCGTAGTCTCCTGAACTGGTTCCAGTCCTCTGCAGTGTTCAGTCTCGTGCTTTTTCGGAGCTTATCTCTTTCTAGAAGCAAGGACTTGATCTGAGGGTGAACCGTTTACAGGTTTTGGTCCTAGTTCGAACTTTAATAAGGAGCATACTTATTAAGGGCCCTTGATAGAATGTTGTGGAAGATATTGTAGCTGATGTGTCGTTTTGGCCAGGTAGAAATCTTGCCACTCAGGGAGTACTTAAGCTCATTTAGGTAGGCATGTTCATTGAAGTTGCGCCTGGATCTCTTCATAGAGAACTTGCTGATGGGTGCTGGGTTGTTGGTGGATCTTACTCCCGCAATAAAACAATGAGTCGCTGGCGTCTGAGAAGAAGACATCAGCGTGGGAGAGAGATGAGGTTTGCTCACCATTAGCACATCAAAAGTGTACTTTTACTGGGGTTCTTCACGTTTGGCGTGTTGGTTCAGTAATAAGTTGCATCAGCCCATGTTCATCACAGAAGGATGCAAGGGGCAGCTGTGTTAGAAACCAGTCAAAGTTGAGGGTCTCCTAAAATAATAGTTTCTGGCAGCCCCTGTCCCAACTTGTCACTTAGATATGACACAAGCTGTAGGCCAGCAGGCGGTGGTCTGTAGCATCCTATCGCAGAGTGCAGTAGTCTATGTAATTTCCACTTTGAGAATTAGGCATTGAATTCGCTGGCGACAGATGCCGAGGATAAGCAGGAGGCAGAAAATTTGTCTTTAACGTGATAGCTACCCCTCCTCCTCTGGCATGCCTATCAGCTCTGAACAAGGCATAGTTGGGTATGTTTACTTCTCTATCAGTGGTGCTGGGTCTAAGCCAAGTTTGAAATCACAAGTATGTCAGGAGAGGTATGATTTACCCAGGTTTGTATTAAGGTTATCTTTTAAGGAGGCTACATACGTTAATATGCAAAAAGCTTATTCCTTTTAAATTTGCTAGTTCTGCTGGCAAGCAATAGCTTCTGGGGGTCAGGGTTCAGTTCTCGTTGCCTGAACAAAGCAGGAGGATAAGTAGGATTTTCTAAGGCGCTAATTATAAACATAATTCCTGCCTTTCTCCCGTCTAGTAGATCTGATGTTTTAGGGACTGGAAAGTAGCCACCATAGAAGAGCTGATCTGTTGTAGCAAGAGCTAGTACCCCTACCACAATAGGCGGAGAGATAGAAGTCTGCGTGGTGGGAGGTGGGCCTTGTGGTGGGGGAGTGTTATAAGTACTACTGGTATGTGGTCCAAGAGCAGGGTTCGAGGTACTGGTACTTGGAATCACGAGAGCAATTAAAGGATAAGTTGCCATGTGGTATACAGCACAAAGGTGCCGTTGTAGACCAAACATGATGGTAGTTCAGGTGTCCAATGCTGGGCAGCTGGTATCAAGCAGAAGAGGGGCAGTAAAAGGAGCCATATAGGGCCCGACATGATGGTACCTCAAAAGGAGCCCTCAATTAGCCCAGGGGCTAGTGGGGTTGCTGGATTAATGCAGCTTATCAGTAGCTTTCCAATCCAGGTCGACCCAAATTTGATAGCATTAAAGATATTTACTGGTGAAGGCACAGCCAAGGAGAGCCTATGTGTTTTAGTGAGGCGAGGCCCTGAGAGTTGGATCCCGTAGGCTGGATAGAGACGAGGGGGATCACGAGCTAAGTCTCAATGGTGGGGCACTCGCCAGAGGCGTGGACTAATATTTTGGCAGGAGCTACTGTATTTAATAATCAGCGGAGGTGGGGAGGGCGGTCGAAAAGTTGCGGCAGTTGCCGTGCTTAGCAGGGCCTTGGGTCCGTGTCTGCGGTCTCGAGCATCGGCTGAGGGCGCCTGACCGCCTAGCAGCCGGGAATCCCGTGGCTTAGGAGCTGGGAGCCTGGGCGACAGTTTCTCGGCTGAGGGAGAGAAGGAGAGTGAGGGTTAATAAAGTGGATTCACATAAAGGGTTAGACAGAACAGTGGGAGTCCAAAATTTGCAGAACAAAAGGATGTGTATGGTACCAGCAATGCCAAAAGAGGTAGTGACGAGTAGTAGTAGGTGGTTGCACCCCAAGGTAGTTTGTTTGGTGTTGCTGGCCTGCTTAACTGCAAGCTGGTTTATAGTTGAAAGGGTATATAGTCGAATTAGGGTGAGGGTCCTAACAATAAGGCAGGTAGAGCAGTAATTGAGAGGAGTTAGATGGGTGGCTGGAGAAAAGGTTGAGAGGAAATGTGGGATCCTGTGGGTGGGACTGCTTTATAAAGGCGGTAAGAAAGTGGGTCAAGTCAGGTATTGAAGACAGGGAGGCCAATAGCATGAAATGTGCAGCAGTGGGTGACCAATCTGCTGCTAGGCTGAGAAGGGTGGAGTAAGGGTATATTTAATACTGTGAGCAGGAGGGGGAGGGGGGGTGGACGAAAAAATTCAGTCCAGAACAAAGCACAGAAAGAGATTTCCCTGAGACCAGGAAGCACCAGGAGTTGGAAAATCAGCCAAGGAGTACAGCTGCCAGTCAGTGCCTGGTTCCTCCACTGGGCATCCAGTCAAAACAGTGGCATTCAAAACCACGAGTTTCGGAGGTCCGGTGCGTATCTGAATCTGTCCGGGGGTCAGTCGGGTGGTCTGTTAGCTGTGGCCTGCTCGGAGAGAGCCAAGACCACAGGAGCAGCTTGGGAAGCCCACAGATGGGCTGTCTGTGGAACAAGGAGGGAAACACAGAGGATTAAATACAGCTAGAGTACAATAGCAAGCTCAGTGGGGGCAGGCAATGGGGAAAGACAAAGCATGAGGTAAAGAGGTGGTAAATGCAGGGCAATTATTTGGAGCTAGAAGAGGAGTTAATGGGGGTCGTCTGTGCTTTGGCACCGGGATGTCTGAGGAGGACAGCAGCAGCAGCGGGGGTGTAAGGAAAGGGTTTGTAGGTAAGGCAGAGAAGAAAGTAAGGTGTTTAGAGAGACAGCATTACAAGTGGGGCAGAGAAATTAATAACTGGCAGAGTGACCAGTGTGGGGAAGGGGCAGAGTTCGTCAGTAGGGCAGAAATGGAAAACTGCAGCAGTCTTGCTCAGTAGCTAGGTCAAGCAGTCAAACATCGGCTACTATACAATACAGTTTGTCCAGCACTAAGTAACTCTGAGAGGCTAGACTAGTGGCTTGTAATAGACTAGCTAAGCTGGCAGGTAAAATAAGGCCAATTGATGCATGACATATGTAGATTACATTAACAAAAATTTTTTGGTGTTACAGGGACAGCTGACATGCTGAGTTGGGCTCCCAGTGTGCCACTTGGGTGTTTGTTGGGGGGGAAACTGGAACTGATGGGGATTGTGCACCATGTCAGCACAAAAAATGTGTCCGTGTTTGGGGGGGCGCATGAGCTGAGGGGGATTGGGCACTCCCCTTGGCACACTACTGTTACATGGGGAAACATTATGCCAATCGGGATTGGGCTCCCCTGTCGGCAAATGAACTAGGGAGGGGGCATGCCAATGCCGACAGGAGGGTTGAGCACCTTTAATGTCAGCTTTCATGGGGACTGTGAGAGGTGGACAGTGACAGCCACCGCCATGTTTATTGAAATGTTACACCACACAAAGCACCACCCTGCAATGACAGGTCGCTCCCTCATTGCAGCAGCCAAATCATTTCAAGTTGGTGGCATGCTTACAAAACTAGTGGCACCTGCAGCATGCGCTCGCATTGGTGACACATGGCCAAGCCCACAAAAGCAGTGGTGGCACTGGCAGCAACAGTGCCACACCTCCACAGCCCGCTTCTCTCCTAAGCTTCCACAACATGTTTCTTGCACATGTGCACAAGCAAACATAAAAATGAGATAGCATCCCTAAGGAAGGAGTATCAAAATGTATCCAAATGAGGAGGAAGAAATTGAAAGCCAGAACACCAAGCTTGTTTAATGGGGAGGTGGCCAGAGTGATAAGGAAAAAGAGGGCAGCCTATAGAAAATTCAAAAGAACTGCAAAGGAAGAGGATGAGGAAGAATACCTGAGGCTAGCTAAGGTGACTAGAAGGGAGGTGCAGCAGACAAAGGCACAGAAAGAGCTTCAAATAGCCAAAGGAATAAAGAATGGGGAAAAGGCCTTCTTTCACAACATAAGCAAAAGGAGGGACAAGAAAAATGGCATTGTTAGGCTGAGGAAGGGGGATGGTTGGGTTGATGAAGACGGGAGCAAAGCAGAGGCATTAAACAAATGCTGCTGCTGCTCCATCTTTACAAAGGAAAAGGATGGACTGGTGCCACAGGAAGGGAGAAGGAGGGAGGAAATGGGGGAAGCAGCTGGGGTAATTGGGATTGAAAGAGTGAGGGAAGGGCTGATAGCCTCGAGGGTGGACAAATCCCCAAGGCCAGATGAAAAACACCACAGGGTGGTGAAAGAGTTAGGAGAGGTTCTGGTGGGGCCACTGGCTGTTCACTTCAATAGATCTCTGGAGTCAAGAGTGGTGATGCTGGAGTGGAGAATAGCACATGTGGTGCCACTACACAAAGCCGGACCCAAGGATGACCCAGGCAACTATAGGCCAGTCAGTCTGACCTCAATAGTATATAAACTCATGAAGACCATACTAAGGGAAAGGCTGGTGAGGTACATAGAGGAGAATGGTCTACAGGATGAAAGACAGAAGAGTTTGTGGCAGGCAGATTGTGTCAAATGAACCTGACTGAGTTTTTTGATTGGGTCACAAGGGCAGCAGACAAAGGCCCGGCAGTGGACATCATATACCTGGACTTTAACAAGGCCTTTGATTCTGTACTACACAAAAGGTTGATAAGAAACATAGAAACATAGACTTTGATGGCAGATAAGGACTGCTTGGCTCACCTAGTCTGGCCATTTCCCTACCTACAGGATAAGCTGCAGATCCTAGTTAACTAACAGCCTATTTCTTCTTACCCCCCCCACACGAATTGCCTTATGTCTGTCCCATGTATTCTTGAATTCTCCCACAGTTTTAGATCCCACAGCCTCTTCAGGAAGGCTGTTCCATGCGCCCACCACCCTCTCTGTGAAAAAATAGTTCCTTATGTTGCCCCTGAACCGCCCCCCCCCCCTTTAAATTGTGTCCCCTTGTTCTTGCACATCTCTTTTTCTGAAAGATGCTACCGTCTTGGACTTTGTTGATTCCACTGAGGTACTTAAAAGTTTCTATCATGTCCCTCCTCTCCTCCTTTACTCAAGGGTATACATATTAAGCTCCTTTAGTCTCTCTCTCGTATGGCTTCTGTTGCAGACCCTGCACCATTTTAGTTTCCCTCCTCTGGACTGCCTCTGTCCTGTCTATGTCCTTGTGGAGATGGGGTCTCCAGAACTGGACGCAGTACTCCAGATGGGGTCTCACCAACTGTCTGTACAGAGGGATAACAACTTCCTGTTTTCTACTGGTGATGCCTCTCCCTATACATCCCAGTATCCCCCAGCCCTCCCTACTGCCTTCTCACATTGCTTGCTACCTTTAAGATCATCTGATATGATTACCCCCAGGTCCCTTTCCATTTTTGTTGTTGTTACTACCTCCCCCCCATTGTGTAATCATCCCCTGGGTGTTTGCTTCCCAGGTGCATTATTTTGCACTTCTTTGCATGGAATCCAAGCTGCCATACTTCTGACCGTTCCTCCAACCTTGCCAAGTCCCTTCTCATCCTTTCCACGCCTCCTTGTGTATCAACCCTGTTGCAGATCTTTGTGTCATCTGGAAAGAGGCATACTTTTCCTTCCAGTACCTATGCAATGTCATTTATAAAGACATTAAAAAGGACTGGACCCGGTACTGAACCCCGCGATACCCCACTAGTAACCCCTCTTTCTTCAGAGTGGACTCCATTTACAATTACCTTCTGTGTCCTGTTGTCCTGCCAATGTTTACAGGCTACCACCCTGGGACCCACTCCCAGGCTGGTTAATTTGACAATTAATCTTTGTGTTTGGACTGTGTCAAATGCCTTGCTAAAGTATAGGTAGGCCATGTCCACAGTCCCTCCCTGGTCTACTACTTTGATTACCCAGTCAAAGAAATCAATTAGATTCGTCTGACGTGACCTTCCCACTGTGAACCCATGCTGCCTTGGGTCCTGTGCCCCACTAGCCTCTAGGTACTCAACAATTCTTTCCTTCAGAAGTGATTCCATCACTTTCCCTACCACAGAGGTCAAACTGACAGGTCTGTAGTTTTCTGCCTCTGTCTTGGTCCCACTTTTGTGAAGTGGAATCACATCCGCCTTCCTCCAGTCCTCAGGTACCACACCATCCTCCCATGATTTGTTAAAAAGGGTAGTCAGTGGTTTCGCTAGTTCTCCCCTTAATTCTTTTAGAATTCTGGGGTGAATTCCATCAGACCCCATTGCTTTGTCCACCTTCAGTTCTAGGAGTTCTTTCAAAACCCTTTCTTCTGTGAAAGGACTGGGATCAACCCCCCTAACAAGAGTGCTTCTGTTAATTGGATTAGGCACCTCCCCCTCCTCCTCTTTTGTGAATACTGAGCAAAAATATTTGTTCAATATCCCTGCTTTTTCACCGTCCCTTTCTGCCCACTCACCGTCCATTCTATTCAGCCTCACTATCCCTCCCTTTGTCTTTCTACACTCCCTGATGTACCTATAAAAGGTTTTATCCCCCTTCTTAACCGAGTTAGCTATCTTTTCCTCAGTTTGGGCCTTTGCTATTCTGACTTCCCTCCCTGCTTCCTTCTGCCTTAACTGTCCTGCTCCTTCTGCGTTTCCTTATACTTCCTGAATGCTATCTTTTTCTCCCTGACTTTCTCCGCCACCTCTTTTGAGAACCATAGTGGCTTTTGCTTTCATTTTGATTTGTTTATTTGCTTTACTTACACAAAGGCTTGTTGCCTCTGTGATGGCAGTTTTGATGTTTCCCCGTTGTTGTTCCACCCCTCCTTCTAGCCTGTTTCCTAGTGCTTTTCTAAGGCACTCTCCCATCTTGACAAAGTCAGCTCTACTGAAGTTCAGTACCTGCACTTTTGTATGGCTTGACTCTGTAGCTGAGTTTATCATGAACCACACTGTTTGATGGTCACTTGTTCCCAGATGGCAACCCACTTCTAGATCTGAGATCCTCTCACTGTCCCCATTTGAGAGTATGAGTTGTATGATTGCTCCCTCACGAGTGGGTTCCGAAACTAGCTGTCTGAGGCATACCACCTGTAGGGCATCGAGAATGGCCCTGCTCTTGGATGTGGCTGCAGCAAATGTGCTCCAGTTAACATCTGGCATATTCAGGTCTCCCATCAACAGTATCTCCCCTTTCTCTGCCATCCTAAGAATGCCTTCTATCATATCCTTGTCCATTCCCTCCCCCTGACATGGGGGTCTGTATACAACCCCTGTGTGGATTGTGGTGCCATTTCCAGTCTCTAAAGTGACCCACAGTGCCTCGTCTCCTCCCTGTTTACTCTTTTGTTCAGTTGCTTTTATCCCTTCCTTTACATAGAGAGCTACTCCTCTCCCTCTTCTCCCCCCCTCCCTGTCTCTCCTGTAGGTTATGTACCCTGGTATGTTAACATCCCAGTCATGGTTCTCTGTGTACCATGTTTCTGTGACCGCTACGATATCCAGGCATCCCTCTTCCATCAAGGCCACCAGTTCAGTGAGCTTGTTGCCCAGACTATGGGTATTGGTACTCATTACCCTTCATTTCCTAATGGCCTTACTCCTTTTTGCCCCATCCCTGTCCTTATTGCCTTTGTCACTTTCTCCATTTACCCCTGCCCTTCTCCCTATCGACATCTCTATCTTGGCATTTACCTCACTTACTACCCGACTTTTTTGGGGGGGCTAGGATTTCCCTGCTCCTTTCCAGTGTCTTCCTCCTTGGCTAGTTTAAATGCTTGCGAATGAAGCATTTAAACCTATCACCTAGGATCCTGGTTCCCCTCCTGGACAGATGCAGCCCATCATGCCAGTATAGGCCTGCATCACTCCAGGTGGACCCCCAGTCCCCAATGAAGCCAAATCCCTGAGCTCTGCACCAGTTTTTCAGCCACTGATTGAATCCCATGGTGTGGAGCACCCTAGCCTCACCTACGCCATAGACAGGCAGCACCTCTGAGAAGGTTACCGTGCGTGCTACTTGTCTAAGGCCCCTCCCCACCTCCATAAACTCTTCCTGCATTGCTCTGATCCCTTTCTTAGCCAGGTCATTTGTCCCTAGGTGGACAATGACATCCAGCTCCCTCCCGTGTGCAGCTGCTCCGGCGATCATGAGGATTCGCTCCCTGTCCCTCCAAGCCATGGCGCCAGGCAGGCACCTTACTCCCTTTCCCCTTCATCCCCCAGTTCTACCTTCCTAACAATGGAGTCCCCCACCAGGAGTTGTTTCCTTCCCCTGTGGGGTCCCATGCCACCCTCCTGTGGGTCTGTCTCCCTTGTGGAGTTTCCCAGCATCCTCCTTGGTCTCCACTGCGGGTGCCTCCATACGGGAACCACACTTTGCCAGAATGGCATAGGAAGTGTGGAGAGGTACAACTGGAGGGACGCACCTCTGTTCCACCACCCTTACCCTCCCTGAGCCCACTGTGGTCTTACCGCTCCTCTCTTTTGGCAACCTCTGAGGCAACCGCAGTGACCCTGGTGGTCTCTGGATGGAAGAGGAAGTTCCACAAATCCTGTCCAACTCAGCCTGGAGATGAGCAACCTCCTCCCTCGGCCCAGAGAAACTGAGGGATCTAGGTGTGGGTAAGAATATGGTAAGGTACCCTTATGGTATGCTGAGGCTCACTATCCCGACACTGACCTGCACAGGCAGTACTGCCTGACAGGTTCAGTATCCAGACAGTGAGCATCCCAGCATTAGGAATCCTGAGGGATATTTACAGGGGTAAGGTAGTGGATGTGATGGCTTGCTACCTTACCCCTGTCCAAGGGATAGGAATCTTGGAGGAATAGGGAGGCTGGCTGAGCTGCCCCAGTGGCGTTGAGGAATACACCACTGGCAGCTCAGCCAGTGTGCTGTGGAGGTGCGGGTTCTATCCACTCTGTGGGCAGCAAAACTTTTATGGCTAATGCCCCGTAACTAATTGTTTTATAACTCTGAGGTCTGCTCCCCCTCAGAGTTAGATATTTTAGTTACGGGGGTGTGTGCAGGTGGAGCCCCCCACATGGATGGTTCAGGGGGCAAAGCCCCCTGATTTGCATTGTGTTTTTTTCAATCAGGTGCCTGAAATCATATTTTTGGGCATCTTATTGATTTGGCAGGCTGGATTTCGGGCCAGTGGGGTCGGTATCCCAAGACTCAGGATACTGAGTTTAGGGATACCATAGTATACCCTATGGTAAGATGGGTTAAAAACTGGTTGGGTGGTAGAACACAGAGAGTAGTGGTTGAGAGTGAGTTCTCCAGCACCAATGATGTCACCAGCAGGTCCCGCAAGGATCAGTGCTTGTTCCAGTGTTGTTCAATGTCTTCATAAATGACAGCAGGGAAGGCACTAAGGGCAAAGTTTGCCTGTTTTGGGATGACACCAAACTCTGTGGGACAGTGGACACCAAGTAGGGGATACAGGACCTGAGGGAGGACCTTAGCAGACTACAGAGAAGGTCAGGAATCTGGCAACTTAGTTTCAGTGCCAAAAAAAGCAAAGTGATGCACATAGCAGCCAAGACCCCTAGGACAGAGTATTACATAGGAGGGGTTCAGACAACTGCTTCCAAAGAGGACACGATGCTGGGATGTATTGCAAGGGGATTCAGTAGTAGGTGGAGTGGGGTCATTTTACAATTGTACAGGTCATTGGTGAGACCAGATTTAGAATATGGTGTGAGGTACTGGCATCCTTTACTGAAAAAGGACATCAGCATGCTGGAGGGGGTTCAGAGGAGAGCAACTAAGATTATTGAGGGGTTACAGGACAGGTCCTATGAGAAGAGGCTGGGAGCTCTGGGGATGTACTCCCTGGAAGAGAGGAGGCAGAGGGGTGATATGATAGAGACATTCAAATACATGAAGGGAATTAACAGAGTGAAAAGGAATGGTCTCTTTAAAATAAAATGACAACAGCACCACTAAGGAGCACGGCCAAAAATTGATGGGGGATTCGGAAGGGATGTAAGCAAGCATTTCTATACTAAGAGGGTGGTGTCCACCTGGAATGAGCTGCCAGAGGAGATGGTATCAGCAAGGATGGTGGGAGCAATCAAAAGATCCTGGGACAAGCAAAAAGGGAACTTTTGGACCAATGAAGGGGAGAAGGGGGTAAAGGGAGGGACAGTTGGGGGACCAGGGTCTTTGGTGTAAATTGTTAGGTCAGACACTGCATCACTTACTGAGCAGACATGATAGACCGGGTGGTCTTCTTCTGCTGGCTCTTTTCATATGTTTGTATGTTGCAATACATTGGGTATGTTTGGAGGATCTACTTGAGTTTCAGAGAAGAAAACTAGAATGCCAAAAAGAATCCTCAGTCTTCATAAAGTCTGAGGAGAGAGATGAAGACAGTAAAAAATGATGCTCAAAGGATGGATTTTACAACTATAGAAATACCAGAAGAAATAACACCAAAACAAGAGGGGGAAATAAAAAAAAAAAAATAAAAAAAACCCTAAACATCACACACAATGAATTAGTGACTGAATCCTTGGAGAAAATACAAGGGGTGGACAGATCAACAGACAGGCAAAATAACCATATAGAAAAAAATAAGGAAATAATTGATGTAGAAGCTGTGACAGGTGATCCCACCTATGAAAATAAACAGTGCATGTCTGAATATGTAAAGTCAGATAGTTTGGTGGATGTAGAGGCAATAATTACATTGAGGAGTACGAAAAACAAATTATGAAAATTCAGAAAAACTGGTTTCTATGTCATGTGATCTGTGAAGATCTTTTAGGGCCTGACATTTCCCCCGATGATATTTATATAGAAACATAGAAACATAGAAGTTGATGGCAGATAAGGACCGCGAGGCCTATCCAGTCTGCCCATTATTTTTACCTTATGAATGTGCCATAGGCCTTTACTCTGTCAATGGCCTATTTACTCTGTCAATGGCCTATTTACTCGGTCATTGGCCTATTTATTCATACTCATCTGTTTTGCTCCCTTATGCCTATCCCATGCCTGTTTGAAGCCCTGCCCTGTATTCATACCCACCACTTCCTGAGGTAGGCTGTTCCATGCATCCACCACCTTTTCTGTGAAAAAGAACTTCCTCACATTACCCCTTAATCGGTCTCCCTCTTATTGTGCCATGTGATAAGATGTGATGATTTTATAAGGAAGAACAATCTCCTGATCATGGTTAAACATGCAAGAGTGGCTCACTCTGTCTGCCATAATGGCATAAAACTGCAGAAACATAATTTAAGAATGGATTATCCTGTTCAAATGAAAACAAAACCAGATATGGGAAATCTGGAAGCCATGACCAAATCAAAGCTTGTTACAGAGCTGGCCAAGTATCCAAATTCAGGAGGACTATTGTATGAAATTGAACAAAACAAAAACAGGTTGATACATAGATACATAGATACTAATGGCAGATAAGGGCCTTTGGCCCACATAGTCTGCCTAATTGTGCATGTAATTTTGCCTCTTTAAGCTTCTCTTGAACTGGGTTGTCCCCTTCCCTTACCTGCTAGGATCCCCCGATGCCTATCCCATGCATTCTTGAATCCTGTAATCATTTCAGCCCCCACCTCCTCCTCTGGCAGGGCATTCCACTTGTCCACCATCATTTCTGTGAAAAAATACTTTCTCATGTTACCTCTGAACCCCCCTCCCTCCAATTTCATCGCATGACCCCTAGTCCTGGAACATCTCTTCCTCTGAAAAATAGTTCTTTCCTGCACTTTGTTCCTCCCTGTGAGGTACTTGCATGTCTCTATCATATCCCCCCCTCACTCCTCTCCTCCAGGTAATACGTATTCAAGTACTTCAGCCTGTCCTTGTATGACTTGTGATGTAAACCCTGTACCCTCTTAGTTGCCCTCCTCTGAACTGTCTCCATCCTGTCTATATCCTTACATATGTAAGGCCTCCAGATCTGGACACTATATTCCAGATGTGGCCCCACTAATGTCTTGTACAGTGGAATCATGACCTCCATTTTACTGCTGGTGATGCCCCTGCCTATGCCCCCCAGCACCCTATTTGCTTTACCCACCGCCTTATCACACTGGCTCCCAACCTTTAGGTCATCAGAGATGATAACCCCTAGGTCCCTTTCCTGCTTGGAACATGCTATATCCCCCCCCCCCCCAGGCTGACATGTTGTTCCAGGGTGTTTGTACACCATGTGCATCATTCTGCACTTTTTTGTGTTAAATCTGAATTGCCACACCCTTGACCATTCCTCAAGCTTCTGCAGGTCTCTCCTCATTCTATCTGCTCCCTCTGGTGTGTCCACACTGTTACAGAATTTTGTGTCATCAGCAAACAGGGATATTCTGCCTTCTACATTATCCATAATGTCACTGATAAAGATGTTGAAGAGGACCGAACCCAGCACTGATCCTTGTGGCAGTCCACTGATCACCCTTCCCTCTGCAGAGTGACAACCATTTATCACCACCCTCTGTGTCCTGCCATCCAAACAATTCCGCATCCACCACACTACTGTCCTACACACACCCATATTGCCTAGCTTGTTTAACAGCCTCTTGTGGGGTACTGTGTCAAAGACCGTACTGAAGTCCAGAAAGACCATGTCCACTGCCCCATCCACCCCCAATCCACCTCCCTTGTCACCCAGTCGACAAATTCAATGAGGTTAGTCTGGCATGACTTCCCCCCAGTAAAACCAAGCTGCCTTGGGTCCTGTAGACTGCTGGCCACAAGCTGTTCCACCAATCTCTCCTTCAGTAGTGCTTCCATAATCTTCCCCACTACTGAGGTGAGGCTGACCAGTCTGTAGTTTCCCACTTCCTCTCTGTTCCCGCTCTTGTATTTGTATAAGTGGACTACATCAGCTATTCTCTAGTCTTTGGGCACCTCACCTGTGTCCAGTGATTGATTAAACAGGGTCACCAAAGGTTCAGCCACCACTTCTCTGAGCTTCCTCAGCACCCTTGGGTGCACCCCATCTGGGCCCATAGCTTTATTGACTCTTATTCCTTCCAGTTCCTTTAGGACCCTTTCCTGTAGAAAGGGACTTGTATTCATTTCTGTGTTCCACCCCCCTTTGTACTCCCTTCTGGCCCGCTACCCACCCTTTCTACTGTAAATACTGAGCAGAAATATCTGTTCAGTATGTCTGCTTTACTGTTGTCATCCTCAACACTACTCTCACCCTCACCCTTTAGCCTCACTATCCCTCCCTTTACCTTCCTTTTTTTCACTTATGTACCTGTAAAAGGTTTTGTCCCCTCTAACCACTGTTTTTGCAGTGCACTCATCTGTCAGAGCTTTGGCTTCCCTTACTGCTCTCCCTGCTTCATTTTGCTCCTCCTGGTATATCTCCCTATCCCCTTCTGCCTGCGTCTTTTTGTATTACTTGAATGCAGTCCTTTTGGCTTTCACTTTCTTTGCTAACTCCTTGGAATACCATAAGGGTTTCCTCTTCCTTTTCCCCGTACTAACCTGCTCAATGCATAATTGTGTTGCCCTTGCTTTTAAATACTGCCCACTGTTCCTCCACCCCAATTCCTTCCCCATTCCAGCTAGTGCTTCTTCCAAGCGTTTCCCCATTCTCCTAAAATCTACCCTCCTAAAGTCTAGAATATGTGTTTCAGTGTGGCAGGGATCTGCCCATTCAGTTATTTCAAACCACAGTGTCTGGTGGTCACTGTTCCCCAAGTGATCCCCCACTGTGGCCCCCATCACACTGTACCCGTTTGTGAGCACCAGGTCCAGTATTACCTCCTGCCAAGTTGGCTCAATGACCAATTGTTTAAGGAAGGCTCCTTGAAGGGAGTCCAGGATAAATCTGCTGCTGGCAGCTGCTGCTGCTGCTGCAGGGAGGCTCCAGTCCATGTCTGGTATGTTGAAGTCTCCAACCAGCACCACCTCCCCCTTGTCTGCCATTCTTTGGATGGCAAGCATCAATTCCCTATCTGTCTCTTCCACCTGGGTTGGTGGTCTATAGACTACTGCTGTGCAGATAGCTGCGCCTGTTATCCCTGACATAGTGCTGTCAGTTTTTGGTATTGCACATATAGGCGATGAAAACAGAACAACGTTAACCCATATGATCTGTCATTTGTTTGGGAACTTTCTGGGACTAGAGTTTTATGTGGAGGATACAGTTAATTTCCAAAGAATATTTGCAAGCTTGACTCAGGGAGATCAGATTGATTTAACTCTAATAAACAGAGTGCTAGCATTAAAAATAATAAGGGCAGGGCACAAACTTGACAACTTGGGAATCCGGATTGTCAACTTTGATCAATTATATAGACAAAAAATGATGGACAAATGCAAAAAAATTGAGAGTAAGAAACAGGGACAATTGGAATTGAGATACAATGTAGAAGTGAGCAATCACTGACAGATATTGGCTGATATGGACAGTTGACTATGAGGTTCAATATATGAAAAGAGGAAACTGACCGAAAAAGATGATATATCAGAAAAAAATAATTTATTGGAAATAAGCAGCAGTATAAATGTCTTTTAAATAAGAATGAAAAAAATGTTGACATGCTAGCATGGAATGTTACTGGGCAAGACTCAAAACTGATAGATGTAGAACATTCCAAATTTCTTATGTCAGCAGGCATAGTAAATCTACAAGAAAATTGGCATAGCAAGGAACCAATAGATACTGTCAATATAAACAGATATCAGTGATTCCAAATACCTGCACAAAAGCTAACATAAATGGTAGGAGAAGTGAAGGCATAATTACTGATGTTATGCCTTTGCGGTATCTGGACCAAAACTCTGGAACTCTTTCCCAAATGAGCTGAAACGCACTCAGTCCCACCAAGTCCTTAAAAAGAGCCTCAAAAGACAGCTACAAATCAAAGACAAGTGCTCTTGTTCCTAAATGACACTTAGTTCTGGACCTAGCCCCTGTCTTTTCTCTTTGTCCCTTCAGCACTTCTAGGGCTCTCCTGCCCCAGCTCACTGCCCTAAGATCCATAATGCTGGGGTGTTTGCCTTCTTCCCCCCATTAGACCTCTGGAGGATGTTCTCCCCTCTTTTTGTCCATTATATGCCCTCAGTACTTACATGGGATAGGTTCTCTCTTCTGTAACGAATGCCTGTTTCGCATCTTTGTACTCTGTGTAATACTTGTCCTCAGGTCTGCCTATTGTATGCAATGTGAAAATCCTGCAACCCCACTGATTTTTGTTGTGTTGTTTGTTGGCTGTAACCTCTCATGTTATGTTATGATGTACTGATCTTGTCCGTAACTCTCCCGGGTCATGCCTGAAAATGGACGAAGCTTGTTGTTTAGTGCACTTACCCGGTAAACTAAAACTAAAAAAATAAATAAAGTATTTGAATATCTGGACATTAAGGAGGTGAAACATGATAAACAACACTATATGATTATAGCAGTAAAAATCTTGAAGGATACTACTAATCTTGGTCAGTACCTATAACCCCTTAAAATTAATCTGCATATAGTAAAGATATTTTCAATAAAATAATGCAAGATACTCTTTTGTTACAATAACAGTACAAAACTGCTGAGCTGCTACTCATAAGGGACTTTGTGGTAACTCTGTCTTATAACTAGACACATAAACTCAACTAAGGCTTGACACATTAAGTGTAAGGGGCAGGGAACTGCTTCATAACAAATACTGATAATACTGAACAAATGAAATTACTGTTGGAGTCTTTAAATTTGATCATATACAATGGAAGGTTTCCATCTGACTCAGTGGGAAGGTTTAATTGCATAAATTACAGGGGATCCTCACTAGAGGACTATATAACTGGATCTCCTTATAACTATCATAAATATAAGTATTTGAAAATTATTACAAGAACAGGAAGTGATAATTTTCTGATCCTAGTTTATAGGAAGCTAGCTGGGAATACATTAGACAGTATTTATGAACCAGCAGAGATAATGAACAACAAGAAATTCTATTGGGTTAGAATCCCAGAAAGCAAAAAAACCCCAAAAACAAATAAAACAAAATCGATCAATAAATGCTGACAAGAAATAAATCAAATCTGAGAAGACAAAATCGAACCAGAAGATATACATATATATTTATTTATTTATTTATTGCAATTGTTTCACCAGGAAAGGCACACTGAGCAAAACGATGCTCGTCTCCTAGTGCGACCTGGGGGAAAGGGTACACAGGGAGGATATCACGCAGGTTATCACAATAGAGACACATTAATTAGATGTACATATTTACATGTGCAATAAATACATTGAACAGATGTATTGTAGCTTGGAATTACTTGGTTACTGCAATGAGTAAACATTTTAGCAAGAGCATTAGCCAGTATAAACAGCAAGTTAGACAGACGACCTACCAACATTTAAGCACAGATTTGTACAGAAGCTACAGTCTAGGCAGGACAGTGGGGGTCAGAAGTGCAAGAGGCGGGAAGAACCTTTGGGTATTTAGCCAGCATCCAGTGAAAGTCATGACGCTGGTAGGCTTGGGAATTGGGAGGGGGCCATTTATTAGGGAGTGCAGGCACAGTTTAGTACGAGGTAGTTTGCCAGGGCAGCTGATAGGGAATAGGTAGAGGAGGAGTGATGGATTTGAGGGGGGAGAGCATTCCAGAGTTTAGGGAAATGGTGCGAGAAAGCTGTTGTACCAGCTGTGGTCATGCGACTGGGGATATTTAGTAGACCGGTGTCAAGGGATCGCAGGGAGTGAGGAGGTGTGGGAGCCAGCAACAGTGAGGAGGAGAGGTGGGGGAGGGAGCCAAGTCAGAATTTTGATACAAACTTGGAGCAGTGCAGAAGGCATCGATTTTTGAGGGAGGGGAAGACAAGGGAATGGTAAAGCTTACAGTGGTGGGTGTGGAGGGGGGCATTGAGGGCGAAGTGGCAGAAGGCATTGAAAAGGGTGTCTAGCTTGGATAAAGTGGCTTTAGGTGCTGCACTGTAGACTATGTCGCAGTAGTCAATCGAGGGAAGGATCATCTTCTGCACTAGTTCTCAGTTCCCATCTGACCAAGGATGGGAGGCAGGAGCTGTTCCTGTAGAGGGCACCTAGCTTGGGTCGGAGTTGTTTTATGATAGCATCAACATGATCAGAGAATGTAAGGTGGTGGTTGAGCAATATCCCTAAGTAATGGAAGGAAGTAATGTCCACCAGGGTAGTCCCATCCAATGTGTGGAAGGACGGGAATGAGGGGAGTCGGGACAGCCTCTGACATGTGCCAAAGGACATAGTAACAGTCTTTTTAGCGTTGAGTGCGAGCTGGTGTGATCTGAACCAGTGCTGAACTTTATTGAAATCAGTCTGGAGGTTGGACACTACTTCATCCAGGGAGGAGCCAGAGGCGAACAGGACGGCGTCGTTGGCATATATGTGTATAGATGAAGCTGTGCAGATTTGAAGTAGGTCATTGAGAAAAATGGAGAACAAGATGGGGCCAAGGACTGAGCCTTGGGGGACACCAGTGGTCACTGCGAGAGGGTGGGATGTAGCATCTACAATACATACCGATTGTGTACGACCAGAGAGATAGGTGCTGAACCATTTAGTAGCTGAGGCAGCGAGGCCGGCTTCCGAGTGGCTGGTTATTAGCAAGGGGTGGGAGACAGTGTCGAAAGCTTTAGCGAGGTCAACAAATACAGCTGATGAGACCTGGCCCCTATCCATGCCGGAGAGGATGGAGTCAGTGAGCCTTAACAAGGAGGAAACAGTGGAGTGGCCCTGCCTGAACCCAGACTGGAACGGTGTGAAGAAGTTTGAATCAGAGAGGAAGGAGGTAAGTTGGGAGAGTACTAGGTGCTCTTGTAGCTTGGCCAGGACTGGGAGTCGAGAGATAGGGTGATAGTTTGCAGTGAGGGAGCAGGAGCCCCCTTTAGGGAGAGGGATGACAACGGCATGTTTCCAGGCCCGGGGGACAGTAGCAGTGGTGAAAGAGTGGTTTAGGAGATCAGCTAGAGGTGTAGCTATGACTGGTGTGGAGAGAAGAAGGAGTTTGGTGTCTAGTCCATCGGGAGAGTTACTTTTAGAAGGGTTTAATGCCAGAAGGGCCTGAAGGCTTCTGATTGTGTAACAGGTTGGAAGGAGAAGGTGCATGGCCTAAGTGAGTGTGAGGTATTGTCTACAGTGGTGTCTAATGGAGCAGCAGGGGGCAGGGAGGAGAGGAGAGACAAGGCACTAGAGGTAAAGTAAGAGTTGAACACGGCTGCCACCGCCCCTGGAACTGAGAGGAGTGAGTTGTTTGTAATTAGGTGCGGCATGGGATTAGCCACTGGGGGGGGGGGGAGAAGAGAAAGTGGATGACCTTCCAGAATTTGGATGGTCTATTTAAGTTAGACTGGAGGGAGGAGTTGAAGTATTCTGCTTTAGCGAGTCTAGTTGCTGCTGTGCACTTGTTACGTAGCACACGGTATCTTTTGTAGTCTTGTGGGAGGTGCAAGGTTTTATGCACTCTCCAAGCTTTGTCACGAGCGTATTGGCAGGCTATGAGTTCTTGAGTGCTCCATGGCAGGCGGTTACCACGAACCCTGGAATGACACAGTGGGGCGTGCCTGTTCCAGACAGAGAGGAACGTGTTTTGGAAGCGAGCTATGGCGTCATCAATGGATGAGGTAGGGATGGGTGAGGACCAGTTAGTGCGGGCTAGGTCTTCATGCACAGAGACTAGGTTGAGGGTTTTTTATGAGCGTTGGAGTATGAACTTGGGGGCAGATTTGGGGCGATAAGTTTTCCTGATAAGGTAGACAATGTGGTGGTCACTCAGGGAGTCAGGGAGTAGCCCAGCTTGGATAATCTGGTGGGGGTGGGAGGTGAGTGCCCAGTCTATAAGTGAGTGTTTCAGAGATTTGGGATTTAGACGGGTAGGCTCAGAGATGGATTGAGATAGGTTCAGACCAGCAATGTCTGTCCTGGTTTTGCTGAGTGGGATAACCAGTTGTGGTTAAAATCCCCCATGATATATAATTCTCCCTTAGAAGACAGAGAGGAGATTTGAGCGAGCAGGTCAGTGACAGTTAATGTTGGAGTGCTCGGCCTGCTGTAAACACCAGCTATAAAAATAGGGAGTGAGTGTGGTAATTCCAGTTGAATCATTATGAGTTCATGGGCTTTAGGAGTGGACTTGGTTAAAACTACAGTGAAGTGCAGGGTGGGATTTATATAAATGGTGACACCACCACCTCTGCTAACCCTGTCTTGGTGGGTCAAGGTATAACCCAGGATTGAGATGGCGGTCTCATGGATATTTTTGTTTAGCCACGTCTCAGTCAGGATGATGATGTCAGGGGCATAGTGGGTGGCAAGCACCTGGAGAGAGTCTGTTTTGGGGGTGAGGCTTCTTATGTTTAGGTGCAAGAGACGCAGGCCACGGGGGAGGGGTAGGCCACGGGGGTTTGGGGTGATGGATGGGTTTGGAGAGGGTCCAGGCAAATTTGGCAGGGTAGGGCAGTGAGAGGGGCCTGGGTTTGGATGTATGTCCCCAGCTGCTAGGAGCAGGAGAGCAATAGTTAGGTAGTGCCCCAAGAGTTGAAGCCACCAACAGGTGCTTGAGTGACGTCTTATGTAGGTGTGCTGGGGGCTGTGGGAGGTTTGATGGGGGTTAAGTAACGTTATAATTGACCATGCATGAGAGGAGTGGAAGAGGGAGGGGCATGGACATACGAAAGAGTGGACCCATGTATGGCTAAGGTGAGTGGTCACTGGAGAGTGTGGAGGGAGGTAAGATCTTATAAGATCAAGTAGTTAAGGTGGTTGTGTTTTAGGGTGGATTTGGGGTGAGTTGGGGAGGAGGGGAGGATGGCAGAAGTAATGATAGTGAAGAGGGACAGATAACCGAACTGGAGAGACATGATAGTGCTACACAGCAATAGGAATTATGGAGGGAGAGAAGGCTGAGGGAAGTGTAGTCTAAGCACTGAGGTTGATAAACAGTTCAGGTAACAGTGCCCTCTAGTGGCTAATCCATATAAGGAGCATATGGGAAACCAGGGAGATTGTTTTTTTCTAGCTTCATGAGAATATCCACTATCGTGAGAATACCCACTATATAACTATTACCAGAAAAGGGTGGGAGGAGCATTGGGGGGGCGCATGGAGCATTTATGAAGTGATCATGGGCTTAGCTACTGAAGTGATTCCAGTAATGAGGGAGAGCTGGCCTGATTCGTACCTGCGGCATCAGTAGTTCGGGGGGGAGGGCAGCTCCTCTTCGACCCTTGCAACCCGGGACCCTCGGAGGATCCTGTCTGCTGTGCTGGTGGTGGGCTGCGGTGTCAGTAGTTCGCGGGGAGGGCAGCTCCTCTTTGGCCCTTGTGATCTATATATATATATAGATATATAGATATATAGATATATATATATCTATATCTCTATATCTATATCTATATCTATATATACACACCATGCCCCTATAGTTAGGGTTGAGTGTGTAGTTTAATGTTAAACCTCAAATTTTGCACTTTAATAACTTTGCAACCATTCTACAGATCTGCACAAAATTTGTCATGTGCTGCCTTGTGCGTGAGATCTCTTGATGTGCCAAGTTTTGTTACAGTCAGATGTGCAGATTCTGAGATCTGGATAGTGTAAGAAACTGGACGTTTGCAAAAACGGGCATTTATGCTCACATACCTTTCCAGTATAAGAAATAAATTAAACTAAACTAAAAACCTTTAAAATTTCCCTTTTTTTTCCATTTTTTTCCTCACTGCCCTGCACACAGACAGTGTGGAATTTTGGCGTGAGATCTGTATGGTAGAATGAGCTCAGGCCATAGATCCGCCCTGCATTTGTTTGGTGGAAAAATATTAATCTGTTCCAAAGGTATTCAATTTTTAAGTTCCTGTCATTTTCAATGGGAATTTCACTCTCCAGGATAGCAGAATGGAATGAAAAAGGAATCTGATCTCACAAAAAAGGATTCTTTTTTTGTGAAGGGCCTATCCTTTTCTATGAGAAAAGAATTCCTTTTTTGTGAGCCGCCATCTTGCTTTCATTTTCCCCACACAACAAACTGTCATGACTCTGCTCAGGTATATCTTATACAGACATCCAGACATGTGTCTTGCTCATCAGGAGTTGATGAATTTCACTGTATATTTTCTATAGCTCCCATGGCCTCATAATGTTTTTTTGTAAATATTTAAATCCTTTTTCGCAACTTGCTAAGTTTCTTTTTTGCAAATCCTTTTTCATCATCGTGAAAAGGAAATCAGCCCCAGAAAAAGAATTTAACTGTGCCTTACCTGACAAAAACTTCATTTTCAACCGCATCTCTGACCATGCCTCCTGCCCTCTTACTTCTCCCATTGCTCTACTGCTCCAACACACAAATGAAAAGTCAGATTTCAGTAGACAGATTCTTTGGATTTCCTGCAGCTTTCAATGGAGTGAAGATTTGTTTAGTCACGTCCTTCTAAAGATACAGGTGTAGAGCACTGGAATGGAACAGACAGATACAAGTTGCAGTGCAGTGTGTTGCAGGGGAGTACAAGTTGAATGTAATCTGAGCCAGTATGTAACTGAAAGTGAAAACCAGATGCCTTTCAATGTTGGGGGGGGGGGCCCCCGAGTCAGCAAACAAAGAAACCAGATGCCTTTTTCTGTTGGGGTGGTAGGTGAATGCACACTGAGTCAGCACAGACATCTGTTGGTGTTTTTAGTTGTGGCACCTCTTCAGTCCTGTGTCAGTGTATAGCATCCGAAGTAAGTTTATTTTTTATTTAAAAAGCAACATTGGGTAGACTGGCGGATAGCAAAAAATACATTTGCACTGCATAATAAGGGCACTGAGCAAGAGGTATACTAGTGACAGCAAGTAAAAAAAGTCTCTTTTGAATACCTCGAATAGCTGCTTATAACAGACAGAAGTGCTCCGCACAGATGAGTCCATTATAACCAGCTTGAACTGTACTTTGAGTTAAGAAACTCTGTTGTGTAAACAAAACAAAACACGCAAACAAAAAAAAAAATGAGAAAGGCAACAAAACTGGTGTAGTGGCACCTCCGACCCACTGATCGCTGTCCCCATTGGCAATTTTTATTTCCCTGGCATCTAGTGGCACCCACCATTGTAGCCAAAACCTGATGTAAAGAAAACAGACCCTCAATGTTTTTGTAAACCCGTAAAAAAAAAAAGGTCCCTCGCTGATCATCCCCCCATCCCTCCTCCCAATCAGCACCCACATGCCCAGTACACCCCCACACACCCTCACTCACCCAAACAGGTTGCAGGTTCAAGACCCACTCTCCGATCGAAGACACGTCTTGCTCTGGAACCAGCGACTGCAATACGAGAAACTAAGGTAAATGCGGTTCAGTATATTTCAATGGGGGTTTCAACTTTTATGCATGACTCAGTTGTTGTTTGAGATTTTGACCCCAAATTTTCAACATGGCCTTTTGGGGACCTCACCTCATGAACAACGTGACTGTCATTAGGCAACTCCTGTTGAAAAGGTGATTTTGTGGTCAGTTGGTGAAATCACCTTTCTGGTGGGATTTGTGTAACGACAGTCATATTGTTCATGAAATGTGGTCATAAGAAAGGGTTTACCTATGCCAATGCGACAACAGTGTTGTTGAGGTTTGCAGAGCAACATCCAAATATGCGACAGGTGAAATTTCGCCTGTCAGACATCAGTATATTTTCTGTCAGAGGACTGTGCCCCGAACCCGAAAACGGAGCCCCAACGACATTTTCAAAGCTTGTTGAAAATGTCACTGTAGAGATTTCACTGTCAGGGTTTTACTCTTCTGTTGGCATACCAGAAAAAGGCTGCATTGAAAATTTGGGGTCAAAATGTCAAAAAATGGCTGTGTTATGAGCATTCCTTGCAATTTCGCTATGCATGCTCATAACTTTGGACATTTTCAATATTTTCACTCCATGTTTTCAATACAGCCTTCTTATTAACCCATGTCATGTTTGTCACAGCTGTCATTTTTCAAATCCTGGCCAAAAGGTGTTTTCACACCTGTGGTACAGAATGGCATTGCGTTGCACAGAATTATGTTTTGGTGGGGATTTGAAGACGTTTTGTACTGGGTACATGTGGTGAGGTCATAAGAAGGCTATGTTGAAAATTTGGGGACAGAATTATTAAAATTGACACAGTTATGACTATTTGTTGCAATTTTGCTACGCATGCTCATAACTTTGGGAATTTTAAATATTCTGAGTCCAAATTTTTTACATAGCACTCTTTTTAGATCACCTCATGTATGTCACAGCTGTCAGCTGCCAGTTTTCAAATCCTGTCCAAAATGTGTTTTTGTACCTGTGGTGCAGATTGACATTGCGCTTGTGCGGAGTTATGGTTTGGCTGGGATTGAAACATTTTCTGCATGGGGTACATGAGGTGGGGTAATAATATGGCTATGGTGACAATTTGGTGACTGTTGTCCTTTGACTGGAAGCACAGGGGCTGGAGGGCCCTGTGCTTCCACAGCTAAATACATATACGCATCTATGGAGGGATGGGGCCCTGAGCTCCCACAGGCAAATAAGGTTGCAATTATACTATCTCAAAAAGTAAGGAAATAAATTGCAAAAAAATTCATAAATACATCAGTTAGGGTTAAATTGACAAAAGTTGGGAAATGTAGCATTAGGATTTCCAACCCTAACACCTCATTAGGGTTGATAGCCCCAAGACAGCCCCCCCCATCTGTGGGTCTGTGCAGGGTGGGGAATGGGGTGTTAGGGTTGTAAACCCTAGTGCCACATTTCCTACTTGTGTTGGTTTAATTCTAACTGATACAATAACAATTTTTGCTATATATATATATATATATATATATATATATATATATATATATATATAATTATTTATTTATTTAGTTTTGTTGACTGAGTAAGTGCACTAGACAAATCCTGCCTATTTTCAGGCGACCGGGGAGGGATACAGATGAATGCCAACTGACCTTGAACCAGATTAAGCTGTTGGTGGTATTTTTAGTGAATGAGGAAATTTGGCCAGGACACCGGGGAAATTCCCCTACTCTTTTTGATAAGTGCCATGGGATCTTTAACATCCACCTGAACTACCACCAATCCAGGCAAATGGGACCTCAGTTTAACGTCTCATCCGAAAGATGGCACCTCAGAAGTGCAGCACCCCTCTCATGCTGCACTACAGTGTCAGTACTGGGATATTAACCCAAGTGCCAGATGTGGGAACTGAACCTACAGCCCTCTGATCTCCCGTCCTCAGAGGCAAGTGTGCTACCTACTGAGCCACTGACATTGATATATATATATATATATATATATATATATATATATATATACATACACACACACACACACACACACACACACACACACACACACACACATCTTAAGTTGTTACAAAGCTTTTAAGGAGGCATATAAAATAGAGAAAGGAACAAATAATGTCAAGTGCAACAGTTGATTTAATAGGACATGTAAACAGGAAAAAAAGAAATCAGCAAAATGTGTATGATAAAATCTAACCAGAACAAATCTTTTTTATTCAATATACTTTATTAGTTTTCAAAATTATTACAAACAGACAAAGAAAACAGAAGAAAAACACATTCAACTTACAAATAGTTAAAAACTATTACACAACACTATACTAACACACTACACCCCAACCCACCCATCTTCCCCCCCAAATCCCCTCAGAGGCATGTAACAAACAATGAGAAACAGTCCTGTTAGGACAAACACTTGAATAAAGGGCACATGTAGAAGAAGGAAGAAACAAGAAAAAGAGAGAAAAAAGGACAAAGAAAAAAGACTATACCATAAGACAAAGAAGACTGGAACCCAGAGAAGTTGCACCAACACTGTACTCATATTTCATATAAAATGGCCCCCATAAGGGGTCCACTACAATAAACTGATTCAATAGTCAGACCGTCTCCCAGCAAATCTCTACATGTTGTTTCCAGGGATTTCAAGCTCAGTTGGTCTACTCAAGGGACGGAGGAGATCAAAAAAAAGAGTATGTGATTTATTTCACTTCTTATTGTATGCCTGTAGGTGACCGTGAAGACTAGCGGCCATCTTTTCAATTGGTATATTAAATAATAGCTTATTAAGCCATTCAGAATAAGAAATTTGTGATTGGTCCTTCCAATAATGCAGAATAACTTTTTTCACTGAAAGGGAAATAATGGGTGGCCAATACTTTCATTCTTTAACTGGGACCCTTGAGTAATCACCAATCAAGCAGATCTCCGGAAGAAAGTATTCCTCCAGTCCCAAAAGAGGGTCTGATTTTTGTTTTATTTTTCCCCATAGAGGGGCAACTTTTGAACATTCCCATAACACATGTATAAGGGTCCCATCCACCTGGCCACATCTGGTACAAAACAAAGAGGGTATTTCCCCCATTTTGGCCAGGCGTACAGGAGTAAAATAAATATTATGCTGGATATAAAATAGAATAAGGCATAACTTGTTAGTGGCTATAAAACACTATAGATCTGACCATATACAGCTCCAATCAAAGTTTGATTCAGGGAATAGGGAGGTCCAGTATGTGGAGTTTCTGGATGCATCTGGGCCAATTTTGGGGTATATTACAGATGCTATCTGAGAAACTGGGTGAGGTTGCCATGCCAGGGTTTGGAGTGATTGAAGGAACTCTCCTTGATTAATAGACCAGGGTGGTAGCCCAAACCATTTAAGCAGCATATACTTAAGTTGGTAAATCCTGAACACCGACCTAGGCAGCATATCAAGAGCCACCAACAACTCTTAATTACTGAGGATGTAACCCTCTGAAAGAAGATCCTTGACCCTCTTCCCTTCCAAGGAGGGTACGTCTCTGGAGCACAACAAATGGTTGTCCAAGCGGAAGTTTGGATTGGAGCATATTGACTGAGTGATCTCTAATTTATTAAAGAATCAGAGTGCTCTACATAACTGTGCATGGATCTGTAATGATCTAAAAATAATTGAGTTTCAGAGTGGCCTTGGGAGTTGTTTGGGTGGAATAAAATACAAACTATCTGGGGTTAAGCCAGCATTATCAATCAGTGCCCACTCAGTTGTGAGCCACAAGGGAACATATGAGATAGTCACTGGCATGGGAATCCAAGTGGACCATCTGGCATATTTAGCAATATGATTTGCCTAATAATAGACAAAAAAGTTAGCCAACCTGAGCTCTCCCAAATTTTTGGAAGCACCTAATTGGACTTAGGTCCTGCGTGGGATTTTGCCTTTCCACAAGAAGGAAGAAATAAGGCCATGGACCTTCTTAAACCAATTAAAGGGAAGTGAGACATTCAACATATTCAGGGGATAAAACAGCCTAGGAAGAATATTCATTTTAATAGTGCTAATTCTACCTTGAAGGGATAAGGGAAGGGATGTCCATCGATGCAGATCTTGGTGAATAGTGCTAACCAAGTTGTCTAAATTAAACTTTTTCATTGCACGAATAGCCTGTGATAGGGTGATACCCAAATATCTGAGCTTGGTGGTCCATCCCAGACCAAGGTAAGTAAAATCTGATGCAGCTACCATGGGATTTAAAGGCATTATCATTGTTTTATCAATATTGAGTTTGCAGTTGGGAAATCTACCAAACTCTTGAATAATGTGCAAGACGATGGGAATTACGGTGACAGGGTTGGAAAGATGTAACAGCATATCATCCGCGTATGCAGAGATCCTAAGGACAAATGGGCCATCGGGGATCCCAGTAATATTAGGAGATTCTTTTAGAAGATGCAACAAAGGTTCTAAATATAAATTAAATAAAAGAGGGGTTAATTAGCAACCTTGACAGGTGCCAGAGAATAGTTTAAAGCTCTCAGACAATATATCCTACTCTCGCACGGGGGTGGGAGTATAACACCCGTATTCAATTTATAAAGGACATTGGGAAAACAAATTTTCCAAGAACTGAAAATAAAAATGCCCAGTTAACCCTGTCAAAAGCTTTTTCCGCATCCAGGGAAACCAATGCCATAGGTACGTTGATTTCCCTGGAGGCGGAAAAGATGTGGGATAATTTCCTTAGGTGATCTGTCGAACAATGACCTTTCATAAAGACTACTTGTTCGGGTCTGATCAGCAATTCCCAGACCTGCTGAATCCTGCTAGCCAAGATTTTAGCTAAACTTTTGACATCATAGTTCTTGAGGGATATTGGGCAATAATTAATGACGTTATCCGGGGATTTTCCCAGTTTAGGGAGCACTATTATCATTGCTTCCAGGAGTGAAAGATCTGAGATGTCTGTTTTGCAGAAGTGAGAATTTAACTGTTGAAGCATTGGGGCCAGCTCGCTTGCAAAGGCTTTGTAAGAATTAGGAGAGAAGCCATCAGGTCCTGGAGATTTATCTGAAGGAAGGGTTTGAATAGCTTACAATATTACTTGAAGAGATACAGTATGGGATTAGCTAGAAGATTTTGTTGGTCTGGAGTTAGACATGGAAGATGAATGGAAGAGAGGTAGTCCTGAGTATCCTCGAAGGGAGGAGAATAAACAGGAGGGCAATATAATTGATGATAGTACATTTTAAATTCACCACCATATCTGGAGGGGATGTTTTGAGGGAATTATCATTTTGGGATGTAATAGAGAGAACTAGGCAGGAGGCTTCCTGCTTTCACAAGCATAGGGCAAGAAAGTGTCTAGCCTTGTCCCCCTGATCTACATAAAGTGAGTGTGTTTTAAGAATGGCATATTCGGCTCTGTCCCAAAGGTTCTCTGTATATTGATCTCTTAAGGTCACCAGTAGTTCCTGATCCACCTCAGATGCGTCTAAAGAGGGGCTATTTTCTAACTCAGTAATTTGATCAAGGAGAAGGCAAAGAGAAGCTTCCCACTTACTCTTCCTTGTGAAAGCCAATCAAATAAATTCCCTGTACAGGACACACTTAAGGGAACACCAGAGCTTATCAGCATCTGGAATTGAACCCACATTATGGTCCATGATTCGAGTAATGAGGTCCTGATCCTGGATAGCACTGACTCCTCTTGGAGGAGCTGGTTGTTCAGTTTCCAAATGTTATTTTGATGTAGGGTAGGGGAGAGGTTACACTGCAATCAAGTGGGCAAGTGGGCAGATAGGACTCAGGTCTCCCTCCCCAACCCGTCTACAACATTTGATAGAAGGGATCTACTTACTAGAAAATAATCCAACTGGGAAAAAGGTTTATGGACAGGTGAATAAAAAGTATGCATACATTTGGAGGGGTGTAGTATTCTCCAAGGATCACAAAGGCCTCCCTTCTCTATCATTTAGTGTAAGGACCACTGAGCAGGACTAAGCCCTGTGATCCTATGCCCAGTTCTGTCTCGGTCTATGATTAAGGTTAGGTTCCAATCTCCGGCTAAGATAAGTGGTAAATGGATATAGGGGGTTAGTCGATTCAGTAAGTCAGAAAAAAAAACAGGGGAGTCCGTATTGGGATCATAGATGCAACCTAAAAGAATTTCAGAATGGTCTTGGACCCCACGAACAAATAGGCATCGCCCTCCAGGGTCTTCTACAGTTTGTAACCATTGGAATCTCGTTCCTTTAAAAATTAATATGATCACACCCCTTTGTGTCTTTGAGTCCCCAGCTGAGAAAACCTGTCCGACTGCCTGTCTGCAAAAGAGAAGCCCTTCCGTGGAGAGGAGATGGGTCTACTGCAAGAACACTAGTTGGAATTGCATTAACTGTAGGTGGCACAAAATCTGATAACGTTTTACCCTGGAGCAGGTGCCTTCGATATTCCAGGTAATATAGTTCATCAGTAATTCAGGATCAAATATTATGAGTCCAATAGGAAAGAGAACTGAAAATGAACTGTTAATATCTAAAAAGACATAGCACCTCTGAGAACCCAAACACCCTCCCAACCCCCCATCAAGTCCCCCATTAAGTATAACAAAGCAAACGATTCCCCCAGTCCTAATGACTGACCTTCCATTAGTACTTGGGCCATGATGCCAGTACTTTAACCACCACAAGTTTCCCTTCCCGCCCCTCCATCCCAATATAAAGCCAGATGGAAAAAAAAACACATAACCACTGACCCAGATATAATACAAAAACATCAGCTAGGGTATTGAAGGGCCCTCCACAGGAGGTTCTTAGAGTCTTTTCTTGTTGCCCGTGGAAACATTTAGATTTAACTAGACCATAAAAAAACTGGAAATGCAAGAAACCAAACCGGGGGTATAAAAGTATTGGATTCCTTATCCAGTATGTGAATAGAAATCTGTCCCCTAGTTGTCCAAAATAAATTAACATAGTTCCATAGGTCTTATTTCAATGCAGTTCAATAGCCGTGACCCAGTATTAATCCTGACATCCAGATTGTGGAGATGTAAGTCTGATGGTATATTAAAGTAACCAAAAAATAACCAAAGTGTTCAGCCCCTATTACGGTGACCACAGGCAACTAACAGAAGGGCCACGGGGTCTATGGAAGTGTCTGTTTTGTCAGATCTGTCCATGCAGCGTTTGTTCCCTTCAGAATGAGTTTTAAGAGGTACATGCCCATTGTAATATTGCTGGAGCATACTTAGCGCAATTCAAATCTAAACCACAAGGTGGAGCCAGTAAAAGAAGCTGAATGAGGTTTACAAATCCTGAGCCAACTGAAATGATCAGAAAAACTTCTGATTGCTATGATGAATCCAAAATAAAGAACGCATTGAGGATCTTCTAGGTGCTCTCATCTGCATTGAAACAGTCCAGCAGGATGATATGCCCCCGATGTGAGAGCAGGTTTATTCAGTTCACAGTGACCCACTCAATTCTATATTAACCAAAAGTCCAAACTGTATAAAGATTTAGTAGAAATTCTCCCATGAAACTTACTTCATGAAAATAGATCTGGACAGAAGTCCTCAAGAGCAACAGATGCCTGGTCTTCCAATTCAAATGGGCGCCATTGATCTCTCTTAAAAACATGTAGCACAGCAGGGTATTTAACTTTGAACTTAATACTGGCTGCAATTAACTTGGAAACCGTTGGGTGTAGGGCAGCCCTCTTCTGCCGGACAGAGAATGGAAGGTCCTGAGCTATCCGGAGCCTCTTTCCTTCCCATTGTATCTCCCTCATTTCTCTCACATTCTCCAGGATGTGTTGTTTGTCCCTGAAATGTAAAAGCAAAAGATTAGAGGTCTCAGAGGGGATCCCGACCGGGGCGCAGGTCGAAGTGATCTATGGGCCCCTCTCTATTATATAAGTATTGCCATTTGGGGAGGGACCAGCTATTTTAGTACACAGGTCCTGTACAAATAAAATCACATCTGAGTCCTCTTACTTCTCTGGTAGCCCCAGTATTACAAGGTTTTCCTGCGGGAATGACCCTGTAAGTCTTCCAGTTTACCGTCCATCTGTTTAACTCTGCACCACAAGGCTGCCATGTCAGGTACAGTGTGAGCAAGCCAGTCATCCAGGAATGAAATCCTGGCCTTGTTGTCCCCAGTGCATTTTGCTGGTTGATCCATAATGGACTACATTGTTTGGAAATTTTTGGATAAGCCGTCAAGAACTTCTTTTAAAGGCACCAGTCCCTCCAGAAATTTTACTTCAGTTAATGAGTCATGTGAAGTTGAGTGGCTGGTTATGCCAGAGGCTTGAGCTTTTGCCCACTTGGCATTCTTGTCTTGCGTTGGCATTGGTGGTGCGGTGTGGCGGGGGAGAGAGTCACACATTTCTGCCTCCATTCATGGTGATACAGGCTCCAAAATTTCAGTTCAGACCTTCAAATACCTTTGAGGTTACCCTCAACAACGCTGGCTTTCTCTGAACATATCTATGTTGTCTCCAAGGCAGTCAACTACAGATTAGGGTTACTGTATAGGCACAGAAAAAGCATGATGCAAAAAGCACTCCTAACTGCAGTTACCAGCTTCATACTCCCAATCATGGATTATGGTCTAATCATTTACGGTGCTGCTGCAGACTCTACCCTTAAGAGAGTTAGTACTGCCATCAACAAAGCCTGCCACCTAGTCACAGGTGCCCATAACCAGACATATACCTGTGACTTATACTCCATGACAAGGTGGTTGAACCTCAGAGACAGGATCAAGTATCACACATGCTTATATGCAAAGAAAATCACCATGGGCCTAACCCCTCCAAACTTCCTGCTCCTCCTCACATGCGACCCCTGCTCTCATAGCACAAGGAGTGCATCTAGACATGCCTTCCACATCCCCTTCTGTCGTACCATGCAAGCACAATGATCCTTTAGTTTCCATGCTCCCAACTGTCTTAACAGTCTCCCACTAGATACACTAGACATACACAAGCCTGGTCCTTTCAAGTTTTTCCTGAGATGACACCTGGTTGCATGCAGCCTTTGTGACTGCCCTGCATAGCCTACCTCCTGCCCTGTCTGTGATGGCCCCTTTTGAAAAACAAAGGACTGGCCCTTGCTCGACACAACCTTTCTTTGGCTAAGCCTCCTAATGACAATGCCAACCCCAGGTCGCCTGTTTTGCATGTTTATAGTCCAGCTAGTCTCCCTTTGATTTGTTCTAGCTCTTATATATTTGTATATGCTTATCCTATTCTAGGTTACGGTCTAATTGCACCAAATGTTACATGTATGTTTCTAGCAATGTTATATAAAGCTATTATACCTATTTTAGCTCACTGTCTAATGTACCAAATTTCACATGTAAGTTTCTAGCAATGTTATACAAATCTATTATACCTCATTGTTTTGTACCTGTTTTTGACATGGAACCTATGTACAAGAGTCTCTGACTCATAGGTAATGTAATCCGAGAACTCAATGAAGAAATAAATAAATAAATTGTAAAATTTGACCCAGAGGATGTGCTTCTTCCAGACTACTCCTGGGCACTGAATTAAGGTAGGTTAGTGATAAAGAGATTAAAATATTAGACAGAGGAGTGGGAGCTGCAGTGAATGTGACTATTCAGGCTGCCATCACGTGACCTCCCCCCTCCCCCCCCACTGACAAGAACAAATCTTCAACTAAATAGACTTAGAAAACAATGCAAGGCCTATGTAAACATTCAAAAATTGCCCATCAGAAAGAACTATGGGGAAACATAATTACAGTAATAGAAAAAAGATAATAAGCAGTTCTGGGATCTGGTTGCCATGAGAACCAATTAATATTAAAATCAAACAGATTACTACAATGCACCGGATAAATGGACAGATTACTATAAGAAAATTTTCTTTAGTCCATTGTATTCTTCTGCTCAAGTAAATGATGAGCTAGAAGAACCATTTGTATGACTCACCCAACAAGAATTTAAAGGCGCAATATCCAGTTTTAAGAATAGTAAATCCTCAGGTCCAGATGGAGCACCGGTTGAATTCTAGAAACTGGATGTAGAATGGTGGTCAAATTGTCTAAAGGATTTTAATAATAAAGCAATTATGTATGGCTTTACACCACACACGTGCAGGGGCAGTTATATACTTCCTATCTTTAAAAAAGGGGACTGGAACAAGCCTGTAAATTATCAACCGATGAGCTTGCTAGATAATATGGCTAAAATATATGCAAACATCCTTTTAAATAGACTCCAGAGCTGGACAGAAAAAAAAATACTTTCCCCCTTACAAGCAGGATTTAGAAAAGAACTAGGAACAACTACCCAAACCTTCTTGCTATTACACCTAATAGAAAAGTATTGTATTATAAAAAAAATAAGCTATATGTAGCCTTTGTAGATTTTTCTGCAGCATTTCATTCCATCGTAAGGGGTGATTTATGGATAACGCTAAGAGAGCTAGGGACTGACCAAAATCTATTGGTCCTGATAAGATGTCTTTACACCAATTCATGGATGAAAATTAAGCATACCAAATGCAGAGATTTAACTGAAAAGATAGAAACCATTATGGGAGTGAGACCAGGATGTGTACTCAAACCAGCCTTATTAAGTATTTACATAAACAAACTCTTATTTGAATTAAACAAACCTGAATACCGTGTACCAACATTCTTACATCATGTACCTGCTCTTGCATACGCAGATGATCTGGCAATTATTTCCACTAGTAGATTAGGATTACAGAGAAGTTTACGCAAACTGGACATGTTGTGCTCCAAACTAAATCTCATGCCTAATACTCAAAAACTATTATTGCTAAACTCATAAATCAGGGACTTTACTCTGTTAAAGCATGGGGAAACACAGATCTCAGTTTATTGGATTCTTTATTAAATTTATTATATAAACAAATGTTAAAGTCACCCATAAGAACACCAAATTCCTTGGTTAGGACTCAGGATAGATAAACATTAAATATATAGTACAGACCAGACTGATAAAGTTCTAGATAAAAAAGCTGTCAAAGCCCTCGGGGTCAATATTATCAGACTGTATTGAAGAAACAAAGTACTGTATTTATTCAAAGAAGTTTAACAGAATTATGGTTAACTAACATTTATAAACTATTGAATATGTACAATATTCTTGGCAAAAAAACTGTGTTAATGCACCAGTTAGGGAAAAGCAGGGAAATGTAGTGTTAGGGTTTCCAACCCCAACACCCCACTCCCACCCTCCAAGCAGTAAAAGGAAAAAAAAATTGCAGTTTTGGCTGTCCTGTCTCTTGGCAAATCACGGCTGTGGTCTTCCTTAGGGTTCTCAACCTTAATGCCCCCACCCCATTCCATCAGCAAATAAGCTCAGATGTGCAGACGATATGAAATGAAGTGAGCCACACCAAGGAAGACCACAGCCCTGATTCGTCAAGACTCAGGACAGCAAAAACTGTATTTTTTCCCCCTTTGCTGCTTTGAGGTTGGGGTGGGGTGGGGTATTAGGGTTGGAAACCCTAACACCCCATTTTCTTACTTTTGTCACTTTAATCTGAACCCTAACTGGTGCAAAGAATTCCTTTTCTTTTTGAGATAGAATAATAATATCCTCATTCATGCAGGTCCCTTTGGGACCTGAGTGAACACATCCATCTGCTTAGAAAAGTGCACAGCCCTCTGCACCCTGCACTTCCATTCTTTCATCCCTCCATAAATGCACAGATCTATATGGCTGTGGCCCTGCACTTCCATGTCTCCAGAAAAGCAATTTATATACTTTGTTGTAATTGTTTTTTGTGGGGCTTATTTCAAAGGGAAAGATAATGTCCTTCTTAACTGCCAGCACCTGGTTATATAGGGGTAAAAATGTGTTTTTTGTTGTTTTATCCACAAGTCAGTAAATGTTTGTTGGTTTGCTCGGAAATTTCCTATGGCTGTACTGGAAGACTAGATGCATGTTTGATGTATTTCTGATGATGATTAGACTTTCACTGTGGATTGGCACCATGGTGAAGATTGGAGGTAATTTTGAGGTGCTGTGCATACCCCATGAATGTTTGGGGTGATTAAGTGCTAGTGTTGTACTACTCATTGACATCTTTTCTTGGATATATACATTGTCCCTTAACTCCAATTATTAATGACCTTATGGCTTGCTAAAGTTGCAATGTTATCTATGTAAATCTTTTGGTTGTGTTATGCATTAGTGTTGTAGTACACATTAAGACCTTTCTTTTCATATATATATATATATATATATATATATATATATATATATATATATATATAGACTGTTCCCAACTGCAAATATTAATAGAGTTATGGCTTCCTAAAGCTGAAATGTGGGACAAAAAATGTATTTTTTCATATGAAGCAATCTTTTTTTTCATGAGAACAACATAATCTCACAAAAAAAGATTCCTTCATATGAACAAAGAATGTGAAAAAAAAAAACTAAGACCAAATTCATTTTCGTACAAAGGAATCTTTTTTTTTTTTAATCTGGTATTTCTTCCTTCATCCTGGCTGGCACTCCTTACCCTAACCACTGTCCCCCCCCCCAGCACCATCCCCCAAGGATCAGACCCCCTCCATTAAGCTCCCAACAACTTATCCTTCATGGCAGGGTAGTGGGGAGCATCTCAACCCACCCAACTTGGATCCAGCCAAGGAGGTGCCTTATTGGAGGCAGTGCCTGTGAGGGACAACTTCATGTCACATGGCCAGGACCTTTTTCTGCTTTTCTCCCCTTTAGGAAGTGGGGAGTGCAATGATGCCAGCAGAGAGAGCACGCATGCATCTGCACATGCTCCTCCAGGCATCTGACCCATCTCCTCCCCTTTCTGCAGCATTTGTGCACTGCCTCCCAGCTGCCAGGGGCCAGTGGAACACTGACAGCTTGTGCCCCCCTCCCCAGAGAAGGAAAGCAGTCCATCAGATGCTCAGTCCTTCTCCTCCCCTGCCAACTCCCGGTGGCCCGTGCTCACTCCTGAACATGGGTCATCAGTATAGCACAAGGTAAGGCATCCAGCACCTCAGCCCTCAGTGCCACTGGGCCAGCAGAAGGAATCTTTTTTAATGAGACTGTGTCAGTCTCAAATAAATATTCCTTCATACAAAAAAAAGAATGTAAAAAAAACTAAGACCAAATTTTTTTTTTGTATGAACGAATCTTTTTTCATGAGATTGTGTCATTCTCATGAAAAACAATTCGTTCATTTGAAAAAAAATGTGAAAAACAGTAAATCCATATTTTTTTGTGTGAAGTCAATCTTGTTATGGCCCTATTCTTGTTTCACATGTCCATACCAGAAAAGAAAATCCTCTCACAGAAAAAGAATTTGAAAATGTGTTAAAAACACATTTCTGGGTAATTTTTCCAAAAGGTAACTGCAGAATCCACCTAATGGGGCCCTGATTAACAAGATACATATGTTGGTGTGTTTCCATGATATAATTTGTATGGGTTTTCAAACATTTGTTTTTGAGAAAAAAAAGAAACAAGATGGCAGCCTCATGGAAAAATAAGTTTTTGTCTTACAAAACAAGGTTACCCCCCATGAATCAGAATCCTTTTTTGTATGGCCCCAATTTTATGAGACAGCTGTCCAAAAGAGTGTACTGAGTATGGTCATAACTAAAAATTCAAATTCTTATAAATCTGGAACAGATTAATATTTTTTCACCAAACCAACAAAAGGCATCACTCTGAGTCAAACCCTTTCTACCCTGAAATTTTCAGACTAAAATTCTAAACCATCTGTGCACTAGGCAATGACAAAGAAAAAACAACAACAAAAAAAAAAACAGGAATAAAACCCCCCAAATTATTTCACTATTGTCACTATTCGGATCTCAGAATCCGCACATCTGACTGGAACAAAATGTGGCATGTCAAGAGACCTGGCCACCACGACTGTGCATGCAAAATTTTGTGCACATCTGTTGGATTGTGGCAAAGTTATTAAAGTGCAAATTTAGGGGTTTAACATTAAACAGCCTATTCAACCCTAAGTATAGTGGAGCTACTGCAACACTATAATGATCTATCTTAAAACGTTGCCAGATCAAGACAAAGATAAATGAATCTTACACAAAATCTATCACTAGATTAATACAACAAAATGTCAAAGAAGATGATGTGAAACAAATTACATAACTAACACTTTAACTTTCTAAATGGTTAGTAAGTGACACCAAGGAACATTCATTAAAATTGTTTCTAAATTCAATGCAGAATCCAAAGTACAGAGATACATACCTCTCAACTGTCCCTGATTTTCAGGGACATCCCCGATTTTTCCTCAAAATTTTACTCTGTCCCTCCTAAAAATTGTGTTTCTGTGACCAAACAGTGGGAGTTGTAAGAACAAAATAATGTCAAACCTTAAGGTTACAGACATGTTCTTCCTTAGAAAATGCATTTTACACTAAGCCCCTTATTCTACCAACTTCCTGTGTTGATATCCCCAGTTTTGAAGATGTGTCCCTGATTTTTTAAACCTTGTCCCTGATTTATGAGGCAGGAGGTTGAAAGGTATGCAGAGATATATTGACTCTGTTCAGATCGGAGGCATTTCCCAGTAATGTCAAAAATCTTAGCTAGAAGAATGAAGTTGCTGAATCACCAAACTGCAACTGTGGCCTACAGGAAACTGAGGATTTACGTCATGTTGTACTGCGCTGCTCTCGGTATAAACAATTTCAAAATAAATTTCTGGGTAAAATAATAGAAACATTATACGTACCAGTTAGATTTATGCTGGACTTGGTTTTTAATGCAGCAAATATGGCTATCTTGGAGAAACTTACCTTGGAAGGTATAAAGACTAGAAGGCGATATGACTAGACAACTAATATCTTATGATCACATAAGGTGTATTTTTAATATAACAGGAATGGGCAATGTGAGTGAATCTTTTTTTAAGTTCTACTTGGACTTGTTAATCTCTTTAGAGATAATAGGAACTACAGGTGACAATAGCATCACAAGGGGTGTAGGTAACCAGACCTGAACCTTACAATGACCTGTTTAAACTCAAAAAGAACATTGGCCCCATTTTCAAAAGAGATGAGCGGCGCATCTCTGGAACAAATGGAGATGAGCCTCTCATCTCACTAGTTGCTCCAGACTCCATATTCAAAGGAAGGAGATAGGGCACCCCAGTTGAGAAGGACCACGGCCCAAAGTTAAGGTATGCAGCCCAAGTTGAGGGGGAGTGCTCATGAATATCCCGCACATTGGGATATTCAGAGGAGATGAGCCACCCAAGGGCAGGAGATGAGCAGCGCAAAGTTCCATGCCTAACTTCTGGCCTCCCACAGGCAGGCTGCGGTAGTGCAGACAAGTGCACAGCAGCCTGCCAGCCCTGGTAGTCCAGTAGTACCCCCCTTCCCATCCAGTAAACCCGATCATGGTGTTATGAAATATAAATAAAAGCCCCCAAAGTGCCCTGGTAGTCCAGTGGTACCCCCTCCCATCCAGCAACTCCAATCGCATATACATGAATAACAATAATGCTCCCCGAATTGCCCTGGCAGTCAAGAAGAATCCCCCATCCCTGAAAACTGATAACCATAGGATTCCCTGTGACTCCTTTTCCATAGTGTAGTGGCCCCTCCCACCCACTCAGGCACCCACATACCACCCCGCTCCCCTGTTCCAGCACGGCCAGCCAGACAGCAAGCAGCACAGCCCTCTGCTCATCTCCATGGCTGCCGCCAACTGAACTGTCAATGAAAGTGTACAGTATAGACCACACCTACTGGTTAAACTGACAACCAATGGGTGTGTCGTCTATACTGTATGCTATCATTGACAGTTCAGTCAGCGAGCAGCCATGGGGGTGTGCAGAGGGCTGTGCTGCTCACTGACTGACTGGCCGTTCTGGGATGGAGGAGTGGAGTGGGATGTGGGTGCCTGAGTAGGTGCTGGGGTGGGGGGCAACTACACTATGGAACAGAGATAGCACAGAATCCTATGGCTTATCAGTTTTGGGGATGGGGGTTCCACTAGACGCCAGGGCAATCCGGGGAGCATTATTGTTATTCATGTATACACGATTGGGGTTGCTGGATGGGAGGGGGGGGTACCACTGGACTACCAGGGCACTTCAGGGACTTTTATTTATATTTGTTAACACTGCAATCAGGTTTGCTGGATGGGAGGGGGGTTCCTCTAGACTACCAGGGATTATGCTTGCTTTCCTATTATGACAAATACTGCGATCGGGGTTTGGGGATTGGCACATGTTAGTGCAGGGACAGGGACTGGACGGGGGGATGCCTGGCACAGGCATGCAAATGAGCCCATAATGGGCATGCAAATAGCCCATTTGTGCCTTGCATGCCTAATGAGTTCATTTGCATTTCATGGCTGAATATCGCCTTTGGGGGCACAGCGCATCCCCCATTGGCAGTATTCGGCCATCCCCTAGGATGTGTCCACTGCCCCCCTTTGTACCACTAGTGTAGGTTGCCATATTCAAATGGATTGTGTGATCTGTTGGGATTGCATCTCTTGTTTGAATATAGCATTTTTATGCGCTGGCACAACTTTCTGGGTAGTGCATCTAGATGCACTGCGTAACTGCTCGCTTTTGAATATCCTGGCCAGTATATCTATTCTTGGATGAGTTAGCTAAAATTTTCAGACAGATTGTTCACTCACTGTAAATTACTTATTGTTTAATGCATAATTTGGGATAAGCCACTGTTTTGCCTACCAAATGTATATTTTTTGTCTCTATCCATCCTCATTGCTATACTGTTTTATATTGTACCATAGGTATTTATACTAAAATATGGAGGCAATGGGATATGTGGAAGAATTGTTAAATGAACATCTTTGCACCATGGAAATTTTTATTATGCTACTTTAACTATGAAGTTATTTATGTAAAGTCTCACTCTGCTAATATGCTTTAAATGAGCAAATGTTTTGTAATGTATGATGGTTCCTTCTTTTGTATTGTTTTTATATGTAATGGCCAGATGACCAATTGTTTTTTTCCCCCAGTTGTTTAACCAGGTGAGCCACACTAAGCTCAACGCTTGTTTACAGGTGCAACCTGGGAGCACAGATAACTTAAGTGACTTGCTTAGGGTCACACAGTATGCAAATGGGGGTTGTGGGATTCAAATCCAGGTCTCCAGAGTTGCAATTCAGAGCCTTAAACCACTGTGCTATACTGCCTCCAAATGATTGCTTGATAAAACTAATTGAATGAATGAATGCATGACTGCTTCAGATATTCAGATCCTACAGATTAATGACACTGCCTATTTTGCCTTCCTCTTTACAATAACAAATGCTGCTCTTGAAAAGTGAATTATAGGTAAATATCATATTAAAACTAGTTTTAATATTTAAATGTTTGATTGCACTGAATTAAACAAAAATAAGATTTTTTTATTGTGTTTAGGAAGGAAAGATGTAGAAACTTATTGCTGTGATTTTCTGATAGGAGGATTACCATCATTCTCTGTGAGCTTTTATTCTGTTTTGTGTCTATATTCACAGCATGGAGCCATGCATAATGCATTATCAAAGTGACTGGAGCACCGGCCCGGTGGTGCAGAGAGGTTGAGTGCTGGTGCGCTAACAGAACCATGTCGACTGATTCGGAAACAGATTTGGGTGCCAGGGTCAGCAGGAGAGGAGAGGACTGAACATCCAGAGGACTGCTCTCCTGTCCTGGGGTGGGGGAGTGGGGAGCATCACTCAGCAGCGGCCCCTAGTAGAGGCTGGAGGCACTGCAGGAGCGAAGCATTGAAAGGGAACCCAGGAAACAGGAAAAACCACTGCAGTGTCTGCCAGATGACAGTTTCCAGGAAGCCATCTCTGCCTCAGCAGTACCCCTTGGTCCTAATAGTTAGTGTGCTGGTTCCCCTGCCCCGGTGCCTTCCTCCTCAGAAGAGGGGGAACCCCGCTGCAGAATGGTTATGCTGGGATACCCTGGGGGTTGGTTGCAATGTGAGGACAGGGCAGCTTGAGATAGGATAGCCGGTAGCTGTCAGGGGGCTTTGGAGGCCTGAAGGAGTGGGGGACACTACAGCATGGAGGAAGGAAAAAAAAACTGACTGGACAAACTGTTTAGTTACCTGCATTGTTTTTGAGTTACATTATAAAGAGAAGCGGTGTTTTTCATTTGTTATAAGTTTGCTTCTGACTTAACTAGTAAAATTCAGCAGTGCCATTTATACCTCTCAACCTCTCAGCATTAAAATGCATATCCCGGCCTTCAAAATTCAGATCAAATTGCCAGAATGTGTAGCATTTTCTTACTTTTGAGAGTAATATGTCAAGGAATAGTGGGCTCCATATATTCAGTGTTAAGGAATGGTTTTATTAAGTTCGCTCAAAGCTTTAATAGTTTGTGTGTCCAGAAATAGCGCTAACAAAGGTAAATTTGAGTGTAAAAATGATAGTGCTATGCAAAATTCATAGCAGTTGAGAGGTATGGTACCGTTATGTAGATTAGTAATCAGTGACCTTGTTTTGTGTATGCAGACACTACAGAGAATGTCTGAGACAGAGATGTGTGACCCAGAGGGAGAAAGTTAGACACTGTACGGGCACATTTTTTCCCAAGGATTTATGCTGACCATTATTTTATATTATTGCTAGATTATCATGAACATGAAACAGTATAATATGTGATATTAGTATCCAGTGATAGGGGTGAAGTAAACTGAGCAACTCAAATATGAGTGACTCAATCTGCACGCCCAAAGGAGTAGCGACTGTGAAAGTATAGTGAGTGGAGGGAATAGCCAGTATGGAGTGACAGAATAGTGAGGGTGCATAACAGGGGACTTGTATAGTGATGTGGGCTAAATGGAGGAATGACGCCTGCTGTTGCCAAGCTGGCCACCTAGCGTGGCAGATATGGTCACTGTCTGGAATGGTGATGGTCCCAAGTTCAGGAGTGCCTGTAGGCAAATGATATTTTAACATGTTTTGGCTGTTAATTCTTTTTTTTTTGTTGTGTCCTCTGGTTCCCCCAACTGTGTTGGCCAGTCACGGTATCTCCCCCTGCATTCTGTGGCCCCCCCTCCCATGTATTTCCCAGTGTATTCCCCCATCTCCCAGTGGCTGCCCCTCCTGGAGTTGATTATATTAATATGGGGGATGTGGGGGGCTCACCTTCCTGTATATTGTAGTGTTATTGCACTGCCTAGTGTTGTTGGTGTGTTGATGGTCTTTGTGGTGTTGGGTAGCTTATTTTGGTGTAGCCAAGATGTACCCGCAAAAATGGAATATGCTGTGAACATGTCTCTATTATGACATAGGTGATATCACAGTCAGAAAGTTTGATAAAAAAAACAGAAGTGTTAAAAACCATACATTTATTTATTTTATTTATTTCAAAAGTTGTACCAGGAAAGACATACTGAGCTGGTAACAGATTGTTTCCAGATGCATCTTGGGGGGATGGAGGATGAGGGATAGGGAGCAGACAGTATAAAATGTGCAAGTGAGCCTAGCATACTAAAGGTGCAATAGTAATAAGAAAATAAAATACAATGCAGTAAAAATACATTACAATAAAAATAATAATAAAACACATGACAGATGTGCATTCATGAAGTACAGGCAGACAGTAAGGGCAAAATACAAATAAAGATGCAAAGCAATGCATTAAGGCACAAGTGCATGCTCAGGAAGGTGTGAGAGTTATCAGTGTCAGTGTAGTACAGTAGGTACAAGTGCATGCTCAGGAAGGGTGTGAGAGTTATCAGTGTCAGTGTGGTACAGTAGGTACAAGTGCACGCTCAGGAAGGTGTGAGAGTTATCAGTGTCAGTGTAGTACAGTAGGTACAAGGGCACAACAATGTTTATCATTGGCGTGTATCAGTTTAAAGCCACAGAGACTGAGGGCTTAAAGGGATAGGAAAAATCTCACATCTTGGGGGGGGGGGCAACCAAAAGGGAGGGGAAATGGGAATAAAAGGGTCAGGGGCCAGGTACAGTTTCAGGACGGAGTGGAAAATTCCCCAAAAATGATTTGACTGAGGAGAAGGACAAGGCTAAGCAGACAGACATGAGAAGAGAGGACAGGACTTAAGAAAACAATATAAAAATTAAACATGGCCGATGGAAGTTTTCTTGTAAGGGAGGGAAGGAGAGGAAATGGGAAGCAGTGCTCTGGAGGGGGTAGGAGGAAGAAAGGGGTAGATAGGAAGATGGAAAGGTAGGGTGGGAGAAAGTCAAGCCAAAATTTGCAGGTGAAGGAGGCACAGTGGGTTAGGAGTCTGGCATCCAGGAAAGAAAGGGAGAGGGAGGGAGGTGTACAGACAGTAATGTTGTGCACAAGGAGGGCAATCCAATGCAAAACAGCAGAACAAGTGAAGGAGGGGATTTGGTCTGGCAAGGGTGGACTTACGAGCTAAGCTGTAGATAAGGTCACCATTGCTGAAGACTGGGAGGATCATCTTCATAAGTAGCTTCTAGTGGGCAGGACATGGGAGGCTGGCTTTATTTCTATGGAGCGCACCCAGTCTGGGGTGGAGCTTGAGGTGAATGGCATCAATGTTCATCAAGAAGTTGAGGTGATGGTCCAGCAAGACCCCAAGGTACCTAAAGGGAACAGGGCACTGATGGTGAAGAAGGAGTTAACAGAAGAAGCAAGTGCAGCAGGGTCTGTGATGTGGGCACTGTCAACCTTGGGGGGGGGAGGCAAGGGTGTGGCTAACTCGAAGGCAGGTAAGCAGATTGACAGAGATCCAGGGAAGTGGGAACCTCAAACCCTGTTTTTACTGAGATGGAAATGGTGGTCCCAGACAGCCATAAATGTGGTATGAAAGGATTCAAGGGCTGAGCTGATGTTGGTGGCTGTAGAGATATGGGATCAATCAGTAGGAAAACAGGTTAGTGGGGAAGGAGAACAAATCCAATGACCTGAAGTACCAAAAAAGGAAGGGGAGGGGCTTTAGGGTGATGTATCTTGCACACAGGATGGTAACTGAGGGTTTCTGGGAGGATGCCTGTATCCAAACTCTGGAGGCGGTGAGAGGAGAGTACCCAGTCTAGAAGAGTGTGATTCAAGGATTTATAATTAAGCTGGGTGGGGACCGAAATCAGTTGGGATAATTGGAGGGATTTAACATTTTGACAAAGTTTGTACACAGAGGGGGACAGCCAACTAGTACATACATTCATGGTATATTGAAAATACCACATTTTTTAAAATTCACAAGCAACTATCAACAAAACTTAGGAACAGTAGAAGAATCTGTCTGGGGCGGGAGGGGGTAGAACGCAGGTTCAGGAGTGAAATTAAAAGTCTGACTCAGTGGCAGGAGCAAAATGAGGAAGGATCGCCCCTGTGTAAAATACAAAAACAAAAGGAAGTACACTAGATACAAGTGCCAACCATAACACAAAATACAGAAAAATTAGTAAAACTGTGGCATGTCCAAACTTTATTGTGAAGCCAAAATCCACGTAAGTACCACAAAAAGAGATGCCTGATGCAGTTCACACCTCTGTGTGCTTTCTCAAAGGCGAGGAAAGACAGTGATGATGTAATTTATAGTTGTCTGCTTAAAATGACAGGAAAGATTTTAATAAAGCAACAGTCCCTGGTGCCTATTACCAAGAGAAACACATGAAACAATTAACAGTAATTACACACATACATAACAATAGTAAACAATTTTAAAAGCAATGAATCAGATAGAAGCTCTGGATCCATTAAATAATTATGCTGCATAATGGCAATTTTATTTAAATAGTCCCACGTAAGCTCAAGCATTGACTCATAATTAAAGTGACTTGATGAAAATAAGCTGTTCCAAAGCATCTTGGGTCCTTATTTTAAATCTACCTGCACAAAGGGCCTAGATGTGCATGGGATAAAATAAATCACATCAAAGAAACCGTCCTGCCAAAATACCAGATATTAAATGGAGAGAAGAAAACACCATTAATAAATAATACTACTAAAATTAAAAAAAAAGTCTAACTCTGAGAAAAGGTGACAAATCAAAACCTCTGTTTAGGCCCCACCATTTGTATGCCCTCAGAGTATAGATCCAATAGGACTCTCTTTGGAGCATCTTTCTGTTGAAGTCACCCCCTCCCTTTGATAGGGCCAAACTTTCTCAATACCAATAAATTTAAAACTGTGTTCCTCAGGGGCTTTGGCTGAATATATGTGATAAGTAGTAGAATAAGTCAGATTCCCCTGCCCAATTGCCCTGCAGTGTTTTCCCATATGCAACATTTACATACTATACAGTGTTTCCAACATAATGGGCACCATGTTTATATTCTGCCATATAAATCAAGCCACTGATCTGGTATGTAATAAAACTGTTGATTTCACATATTCATTTAGTCATCAGAGTCAGAAAGTTTTTGGTTTGTTTGATAGCATTACAATACAAGTAGTTGTTCTGACACATGTATCAACCTCTATTTTGTTCTACTAGCCACAAATTGTGGCTGTGAGTACTGTAGGTTGTTCAGTGTGGGCTAAGTTGTCCCTGTCCTTCTATGAGCCATTGTAGGTGGTACTTCTACTATTGTTTCTAGTGCTTTATCCCCTTCAGAACATGCCAATGTTTTCGGATTACACAAATTATCTAAACTCTTTTCTCTGACCATGCTTGATATGTTATGTTTTATACCTATTTCCTCCTAAAATGTATGTATTGCTGAAAAGTAATGTTCTGTATACTGTATTATTTACTGTTGTCTGTTGTTTGTTCTGCTGTTGTACCATTGTTCTGTACCCTCCCAGGTCATGCCTGTAAATAGGCAATATCTTGTCTAGTGCAACAAAAACTAAATAAATAAATATGTGCTGAATAAGAGGAAAAAGCAGTGACAATGTTAATCCTTGCTGAAGTCACATTTCTGTATTGCTCTCTAAACAATATACATTGTCTGTTCTGAGCCCTAGTATGTTATTCAGCATCCAAAATACATCTCATGGAATATCCTGTCTCTAAAAAATCTATTTCTTAAGTCCTCTGCCCTTTGTCTTCGGTACTGCAGTTCCTTTTGAGGAGTAAAAATTGCTCCTTGGGGATGTTGGTGACTGTGCGGCATGGATGGCAACTTCCTGAAAATAGAAGAGAATTCCTATCCGCTGGTTTCCTATAAATGTTGGTGTCAGCACTGCCATTTTCTCCATTTGAAATCTCTGAATAAAAAACTAACACAGTTAGCATCATAATAAATTGTGAATTTTAAATCTGGATTTGTGTAGTTAATTTACTCCACAAATTGGTGAAGTTATTCAACAGTTCCATGCCACACAGCCACCACATCATCTATAAGGTGTTTCCATAAAACCAAATTATCAAAAAATGGATTTTTTCCAGCATCATAAATAAATTCAGTTTCACATTTTCCAACATAAAGATTGGCCACACTGGTGGCAAAACACGCCCCCATGGCCATACCTTTCACCTGCAAAAAATATTTGTCCAAAACATGAAATAATTAAATTGCAAAAGATATTTGGCCAATTGGAGTAAAAACTCAGTAGGTGGCATAGCTGTATTTTCTCTTGTATTCAAAAAGTGTGCAATTGATTTCAACCCCCCCACCCCCCATGGGGGATGTTGGAATACAATGATTCAATGTCAAAAGTAACAAAGTTCCCTCTCAGCAGACGTATCCTGACTTTGAGCGATTAAATCAGTATTAGAAGACACCATGGGGGGCCGGCCCATTGGCACAGTGGTAGCACTACTACTTGCAGCACTGGCGACCAGGGTTTGGGTACAGACTGAGGTCATCGGGGACCGGCCAGGGGGAGGAGGATGGAGAATCCCAGGGACTGCTCTCATTCTCCAGGGGTGGGAGGGTTTCCATCCCCGCTACAATACCTCCACCTGAGTGATCATGGGTGGAGGAGCAGTTTGGGGATGCTGTGGGTGGGGAGGAAACTGGTCAAGTTCTGGAGCGGCCACATGCTCTGCATGCTTGCAGGTTTACCTATGCCGATGCGACAACAATGTTGCCAATGTTCGGCATAGCAACATCCCCGATGTTGACAGGCAAAAGTTCACCTGTCAGACATAGGTGTCAGAGTTAACTTGGGGGGGGCAAAACTCGGTGAAAGGGTGAAATTTTGCTGGTGGGTCCTCCACAGCAACAATTTTGGAACTTGTCAAAATTGTCACTGTGGGGGATTTCGCTGTCGGGGTTTCACTCTTCCATTGGCATACCGTGCTGGTGCGCCTTGGTCCTCCTAGCGAACTGGCTTCCTTGTGAACAGGGCATAACCATGGTGGAAAAGCCCCACAGCTATGCCTGATCACGGCCTCTGGGACCTTGCTTTAGAGAGGACTGAAACCTCACGATCCCAGATGCCGCCTGACTAGGACAAATATCAGGTAAGGAGAGTTGAATGGGGAGCTGCTCTCTCCTTTCCTGCTGGGGGAGAGGGGGATTAGCCTAGACAGCATGGAGGTAAGCACCAAGAGGAGGTCTGGGAGTAGGCCTAGCCCAGCACTGGATACGTTTGAGAACCCTGAGGGAGCGGTGAAGCTATGGTGACAAGTGGGCAAAAACAGAGAATATAAAAAAAATTAAAAACAAAAGACACCATAGCAAAACTGGACAAGGAGTTAAAAAATATAAAACAGAGTAAACTTCATCAACACAAAGAGTACTCTGAGAGGGGACAGTAGTATTTTTCTTATTTATTAAACACCCAATCCTATGGGCTCTGGGTGCCCTACAAACATATTCAACAACTGACAGTAGCACAATGAATAAATACAGGGGGCCGGATTTTCAAAGCCCCGACACAAGCTGCAACAATGGCATCTTGCGCCAAGTGCAGTAGCGTCCGGGACCCAGCAGCATGCAGCAAAGGTGGTGCTATGCCAAACAGATAGCGCACTCACCCAGAATGCCGCAATGGCAGCAGGGTGTCTGTGGCACCCACAGACGGGGGCATGATGCTGGCAAGAGCTCCCCCTCACACCACCATGCTTCCCCTGGCCCCCCTGATATGCCGACCAGCACAGCCCTCCTCACTCCACCATGGCCAGCTGCGGAATGCACTGTCAGTGCGCGTACTGTATACTGTATACAGTACACACACTGACAGCTCATTCGGTGACCGGCCATGGTAAAGATGAAGAGACTGTCTGATCTAGAATCTGGGGCATGGATGGGGCAGTGCGGGGTTGAGGGCACTGTGTGCCGAGTGGGAAGCACCGGGGGGATGACATCCAGCACATGGACAGGCAAGGTGGGGGCGGGCCACTGGATCACCAGGGAGCACCCAGCGTGGATGGATTGGGCAGGCCGCACAGTGGCATATAGCAGATGACCCTCCCAGGAAATGACTCAGTACCGTTAGACCAGCCCTTTCTGGTCTAAGGGTACTCGGCACTTAGTTCCTGGGGAGGTCTTTGAAAATCCAGATCTGAGGGCTGCGGCAGTCTGGGTCTGCCGCAAGACCCCTTGCACCATGCTGCAGCCACTTTCGTGGCACAAGGTGGGTGCTGGCACACATTGGCACAGGCAGCCTGCTGGGTGATGCAGGCTGCCTTTAAAAATAGCACTCGGCGCAGCCCTTGGTGCAAGGTGCCTTTGCATCAGACCTGTTCGATGCAAGCACCTTACGTCAGTCTAATGCCTTTGAAAATCTGGCCCTGAGTATTTAGAACCAGGTAATATATACTATATGGCCTTGAGGTAAGCTATTGAAAAGAGATGCTATTTTAATCCCTGCTTAAATACCTCAACCAAAAGGACCTCCCTTAGTTCACAGGGCAGCTGAGTCCAGAAAAGTGTTGCTGCCACTGCAAAAGCCCAGTCCCAATCTGCAGAGCAGGAGAGATATATTCTGAGTGAGGAAATCTGGCAATCATTCGAGCCGCAGCATTCTGCACTAGTTGCAAGCGATGCACCAAACCGCTAGATAGCCTGAGAGAGAAAGAGAGAGAGAGAGAGAGAGAGAGCATTACAATATTCTAGTCTGGTTGTATCAAAGGCATGCACGAGTGTCTTCAGATCCTGGGAACTAAGACAGGTCTTGATCCAGGTGATATTCCTAAGCTGAAAAAAAAAAACCAGCATGGATTGTATTGTACTGCTGTGGTGTTTTGTAGCAAAGCTATGAAGGATCTGCATGCATCATGTAGGGGGACCTATTAGGGGTATGCAGATAGCCCAGTGTCATTATGAAGAGGAAAATGATTTAATTACCATAAATATGTTAAAGTGAGTGCAAATAAAAAATAACTAAAATAAGCAGTCATCCTGTAGCTGTAATTATCTAAAGAGGTAACCCTTACCTCAGTGTTTGCCCACAGAGGTTCTTTGTCTTTTAAATAGTTTTTTTATTTTACTGGGTTCACCACAACATATCCAAGGCACACTGCCTTAAGGGTAGCTGGTCCATCCCACTGGGGTGTCAAATAGACGAGGCATACTGATGCGTCCTGGTAGGACGAAACACGTGTCTATGTCTTCTGTTAGCACCCTTTGCAAACTGTGTGAGAGGCCTTTCGGCACCATGCAATTCTGCTTAAAGTTGGACCAGCATAACATTCTGTGGTGATTTGCATATGCAGCCCATGATGCTTTGCATTGTGGGGGCATGTGTGATTTTGTATTTTCTTGAAACTTGGCTTCCCAGCCAAATGCCCTTTGGGGTAACCCTTACCTCAGTGTTTGCACACAGAGGTTCTTTGTGTTTTAAATAGTTTTTTATTTTAATGGGTTCACCACAACATATCCAAGGCACACTGCCTTAAGGGTAGCTGGTCCATCCCACTGGGGTGTCAAACAGACGAGGCATACTGATGAGTCCTGGTAGGATGAAACACGTGTCTATGTCTTCTGTTAGCACCCTTTGCAAACTGTGTGAGAGGCCTTTCGGCACCATGCAATTCTGCTTAAAGTTGGACCAGCATAACATTCTGTGGTGATTTGCATATGCAGCTCATGACGCTTTGCATTGTGGGGGCATGTGTGATTTTGTATTTTCTTGAAACTTGGCTTCCCAGCCAAATGCCCTTTGGGGTAACTCTTACCTCAGTGTTTGCACACAGAGGTTCTTTGTCTTTTAAAGAGACAAATACTGTTGGGTTGGACTGAACAGCTTATTGTCCTGGTGAAACTATGCTACCCTATAAAAGGCAAAATTTATAAACAAAAACAAGATCTGGACTTATTCAACAGAATACAAACCTCTACACTTGTGGGATCACTACTATATCAAAACAAAAAAGAAACTAACAGCAAAGGTACTTAAATTATTTATTGGCACCATAGGCCCCCTGATGAAGACCCTGTGTTGGGTTGAAGTGCCAGGGTTATGGGCATAGTCAGTGTTCCTCACTGGGCTTGTGAATAAATGATTTCAGCCCCTTTGCTGTTTGTTATTTTTTATTTTGGTATAGTAGTGATTCTAAAAGTGCAAAGCTTTGTGTTCTGTTGGGCAGGCTGTCCACCTTGCTTCGCACCACATCTTCTCACCTGACCATGCCTTCCTTTGTTCACTTGTCTGAACTTCTTCAAACATTGAAACATAGATACTGTCAGCTGATAAATGCCTTGCAGACCAATCAGACTCTGGGGTCAGTTAAATAAGCAATTATGACCAGCTTACAACACATTATTACTGATTTCTTCAAGCAATTTAAAATTTATGACTTCATCTCAATAAAGACACTTCAATCAATTTTTGTTAACTTCAGCCACTATGAAAGTTTGTTTATGTACTTACAAGTGGTACATTTTGAGTTCAATTAGTTGAAAAACATTGCAGTATATTCATTTACATAATGCTTTCTCAATATTCATATAGCAACCTCTTTTTCAAATGTCATGTGGGTGGGAAACCACCTGCTACTGGGTCCACTACACACATAAAAATACATTCACATTTTGTCTGTACAGTTGTACGTAACTCATACAGTACACTGTCAGTAAGACAATAAATAATAGCAAAAGTATATATAATTATATGTGTAAGTACAAAAATAGATAAATATTATTAAATGGCACTTAGTTGGAGACAGAGTAATGTGAGGTAGAAGACGTAACTAAAAGAAATGCCTCATAGTAGATCTACATGGCAATCCTATATTGCAGTCTCAGCCATGAAAGTTTTTATTTACCAAACATTTTGTTTGTTAGGACAGGATAGGAATAGGGTATGTTAGTAACAGAGCACTGCACTACTGGTGTAGTAACAAGCTATTAGCCATCACTCCATACCATACAGCGCCTTCTTGAGTATGATGCATCCCTGTTAAGAGGCACAAGAACAACAAGCATTTGTCAGTGCCAAATGTTGGCTTCCTGGCACTGGCATTGGTAGTGCAGGAGTTAGAGAGATGCACAACAGGACTGGCAGTGAAGTAATGAACTGATGCTGACCCCAGCCCTGCTCTGCAGAGAGTGATAGGCACTGGGGTATGCCTTTGGGTTGTCGGCCATAATGCTCATGCCATTTCTCCTCACTCTACCCCATAGACACCAACAAGTGCCGCTGTGTGCCTTGAGGTTTTTGGGTCTTACATTCACCCCATTCCATAAAGAAATATGCTGATATGCATGCAGTATAGGAGAATGGGGTGAACTTTGGCGCTGAAGAGTCCAAGGCACACCTCGACGACTGTCACTGGCTGCAGGGTGGGGGTGGAATGGCATGAGCATTACAGCTGACAACGCCAAGTCACATCCCTGATGCCTGTCAGTCTCTACAGGGTGGGGCATTATGGTTGGAAACCCTAATGCCCCTGGCATTTGTTGATATTTTCACTCCAAATTTTTAACATGAACCATTTGTGATGCCACCTCACGAACAGTGGCACTATGAGTTAGTTTGCTGAAAGGTGATTTTGTACAGCGACTGGGCATTTTGGCGCCACAGGTGTGAAAACACATTTTAGGCAGGATGTGAAAAATGACAGCTGCACTGTTCATGAGGGGGTGTAAAAAATGTCATTGTTGAAAATCTGGAGTGGAAATATGAAATATTGGTGACGTCACGAGCGTGTATAGAAATTGCGCAATGCATACCCATAACGCAAGTATTTTTGGGGATTTTTTTAACCAAATTTTCAACATAGACATTTTGGGAACTTCAGTCACGAACAGTGTCACAGTGATTTTGTTAATCTGTCTGAAACATTGATTTCCCACAGTGACCGCGCCATTGTGTGACACGTGTGAAAACACATTTCAGACAGGATGTGAAAAATAACAGCAGTACAGTTCATAAGGAGGTGTACAAAAATGACAATGGTGAAAATCTGGAATAGAAATATGAAAAATTGGTGACGTCACAAGCGTGTATAGAAATTGTGCAATGCACGCCCGTAATGCAAAATGCAATTATTTTGGAGATTTATTTTACCAAATTTTCAACATAGGAATTTTTGGACCTCCACTCACCTCCATTTTGTTAATTTGTCCTGAACATTGATTTCGCGCAGCAACCGTGCCATTGTGCGCCACATGCACAAGAACACATTTCAGGAAGGATGTGAAAAATGACAGCTGTACTATTCATAAAGAGGTGTGAAAAAATGATAATGTTGAAAATCTGGAGTGAAAATATTAAAAATTGTCAAAGTTACGAGCGTGTGTTGAAACTGCACAATGCATGCTCATAATGCAGTCATTTTTTGGAATTTTTCCACTAAATTTGCAACATAGGCTTTTTGGGACCCCACCTCATGAACAGTGGCATTGTCCTTTTGTTAGTCAGTCCCAAAAGGTGATTTTGCACAGTGACCACAAAATGACCTTTTGGGGCTGAGTAATGAGATGACAGTGCATGTGTTCATGAGGTGGGATCCCAACCACCCCATGTTGAAAATTTGGAGGAAAAATTCCAAAAAATGGCCGAGATATCCACCTAAGTTGAAAATCCCCCATTTCTGCCATTATACAGCTTACTGGCATTTCTTCAGTTCGCGGTCAGCTTTGAAGAGTACAGATGTGTTCCGGGTCCACTGAAGATCGCAGAGCCAGCCCTCTGGAGATATGTATGGGGTGAGGGGGGTGGGAAGACAGGGTGCACAGAGGGTTGGTGCGGGTTGGGGGAGGGGGCACCGAACACATCGAGAGACCGTTTTCTTCGTTTCAGATTAAAAATAAAATAAAAACATCACGGACCATTTTCCTTTTTTCAGGCACGAGAAAGATGCTGGACACACTGGGTGACTGGAGGTGATGTTGGCCACACTGGGGTGGGCTCCCAGTGTGGCACACAACGCAGGTGGGGTGGGGGCAGGAACATGCCGATGGCATTCCACTTTTGTACAATGGAGGCACACTGGGGTGGGCTCCCAGTGTGCCACACAATCTTTGGGGGGGGTATTTAACAAGCCAACGGGGATGTGGGGAACCCCAAAGTTGGCTTTATAGGGATCATGTAAGAGACGTCAGCAGATGCTGCCACCATGTTTATTGCAATGCTTCACCAGGAAAGCAGGCATGTCGGGAGGCGTGTTATTGTGCCGCTGCACGACGAGCTTGTCTCTGATTGCAGCGGCACTTTCTTTACAAGTTTTGTCCACTTTACATATTTCTTGTGTCAGTGCCTGCATGCTAGTTTATTGGGGAACGAGGGATGTACCTACTAAAGAGTGCCCTGCCTTTGCCCACACTGACATACCCCCGAAATCTGCTAATACCGCAAGATGTTGGCTTGTGCCTATGTGGCAAGCCAACATAAAAACTGTTGTCTCCATGCAGTTGAAATTGTTATTGTACATCTGTCTGGTTAACATCATATGAAGATGCGTGTGTAACATGACTTGATTGCTCTTTTGATGATCTATGACTGATAATGTATGTCTTGCATTGTGTGAGTAGTCTGGATTGAGTCCATAGAGAGTACATAATGTCTTAGTTGTGCAAACTCACATTTTAAGTTTGAAGGTATTTGCTTGAGATCAATATTGATGCCATATCTGAGATGCTGTCCTTTTTATTTGTGCAGAGTGCACATGCTGTTTGCCATTGCTGCTGCCACCTATAAAAAATACATTACTATACTGATTAATGGACCAGGTGGTAGAGGGAGCACATCATCAGTCAAAATGGATCATGGCGAACACATGCAGTCTCCTGTCACCTACACGATAAGGCACACCATCAAAGAAAACTGTTGCCTCCAAACAGTTTTCAGTTTGTTCTGGTGCCTATGTGCATTGTCAGCATATAAACATCATTTACAACAAGTGCATTTTCCATAATACCCCGTTAATTCACTATGCTGATTTAAGGCACCTCTTACACCCTTTTGGCATCTCATAAATCATGTTGCATATGAGCAAGTGTTTCCTGTATTCAGTCTCTATTTCTGTTAGGTTTTTGGTAGTAGTATGAACCATTTATATACATTACATTAAATTTCCTAATAAAAACATCATAAACTTTTTTATCTCCCTAAATGAAAACAAATGACTGTACCTTTTTTAGATGCAAAAATTAGGTGATTTGATACCTTTTATGGGACGAACAGAGATTACGGAAAGACCTTAAGCTTTTTTTTTTAATATTTATTTTTATTGATTTTTACAAAAAGAAAATCAATCATCTCAATATTAAATAACATTAAGGGGTACCATAATAAATACATCATTTTACATATGATTAGCAATACCGATAGTTTTTCATTTAATCCAGAACAGAAAACACATGCTAAATTAATCAGACTTATAGCTTCTCCGTTAGGTAGACTATCTGGGATGTGAGCCAGACTCCTCCATCCAATCAAACCCACTACCCTCTCCCCCCAACTTCCCTCATGGGACAAAAGAGGGGTCTCGCATGGAAATAAAAGCAACCCAAGGGCGCCATCTAAGTTCAAATTGTGTGATTCTATTATTACACCTGGTTATCAACCGTTCCATGTAATACAAATCTATCATTATTTTAAACCATTCCTGAGTTGTAGGAGGATTACTCTTCTTAGCAGCCAGCATATATGTGAATAGGAGAGAACCCCTTTGGATACGAAGACCCTCTGGTGGTACTGAGAGAAGAACCAGTTCTGTGGTAAGCACTGCCTCTTCACCCAGCAAATCAATCAAGAGATCTGCAATTTCCTGCCAAAATGGCCTCAGTGCTGGGCAAGATCAGAAAATATGTACCTGATTGGCCATCTGCTCTCCACAGTTTCTCCAGCAACAACCTATCGGAGCAGAGAGACGTTTTGTCAATTTTGCCGGTGTATTAAAAAAGCGAGAACGTGCCTTCCATGTGAATTCTTGCCAATAAGGGGCTAAAGATACCCCTGAGGATTTGCAAGCATACTTTATCCAGCTATCATAGTGAACAGGGTCTGATAATTCCCTGTTCCAGGTCTCCAATATTCCTCTGGTTGAGTGTATCAAATATTCCCTAAGTCCCTTGTATAAGAGCCCAATTACATGTTTCCTACGGTTGCCCTTTGTGTCTGAGCTGCTGCTTCTGGTTGTTTCTGGCTGAGAGCTTTCTATTAGCTGACCACTATTTCAGTAGTGGATACAGCAGTCAGTGAAGCTCAGTAAAGCTCAGCAGACAGTAATGCTAAGGGCTGGACCACTCTTGGCATATGCCTCCTAGGGGTACTCTTTGTGTCTGAGATGTTGCTTCCAGCTGAGAGCTTTCTATTAGTCAACTACTATTTCAGTAGTGGTACAGCAGTACAGATGCTGATTTACATGCAGCAGCCAGGAATTCTGGGTAAGTGTTCCAACTGCTCTTTATGCTGAGAGAACAACTACTGGCTGGGTCTGAGCAGAGCGATTGAGGAGAAAAGTCACCTCAGTGGAGATAGGAGCCTGGACCGGGCACTCCAATGGGGGATTCACCCAGGTAGAACTGCTGTCAAGGAATCCCTGCTTCTGCACCTGTCAGAGTCTGCCTTCCCTCCGTGATTGGTCTCTCTCCCAGTCAGTGAAGATCAGTGAAGCTCAGCCGATAGTAATGCTAGAGGCTGGACTGCACTTGACGTATGCCTCCTAGGGTTGCCCTTTGTGTCTGAACAAATTTATAGACTGAAGAAGATAGACACACAGTACCAACAGCACCACCACCACGGCTCACATTTAGTGTACCTTGCTTCAAATTGCAGACTTTGCTACCCTCGCACACATCAATATTACGGATGTGGATCCGATGTTCTGGATGAGGTAGCCTCATTTTAACATTGCTGGTATGTGCACGTGATTGTCCTTTGGCATACAGTGCTTGCTGCACATCCAAGCAACGCCAATAAAAAAAAAGACCTGCTATGTCTAGCAAGAGAGGAGATGCTGTATCTGGGTCACCTGAAGATGTACTGTACCTGGCACTTGTGTTTTAACATACAGAAGGCCAAAGTATTTCCAAACAATGGACTTACTATTGGTGTGAGACCTCAATTTTGATATGACAGACAGATTGGAGAATTCAGATTTTTCACTTTGTGACAACAGTGAAGTACTTACATACTTGTTAGTTTTACCTCGAGAAGCTGAGCCACCCATATTAACTAATAATGAGTTTCGCAGATTGCAAAGAACATGAGAAGAGGATAATACTATGATAGGATACCAGATACAAAGAAATTAATCCATAGTGAATTGATCAAACAGAAGTAGAATATAACTGTGATTAGTGGAAGTGTAGTGCTACACAGGTTAAGCGCAAATGCAACAATAATATTACATGACCACCATGCAATACAAGACAAATTGATGCTGCAGTGCTACTGCACAGCAGTGCATGCAGCCACTACATGATTGCCTGCTTCTATTCCCCACTGCTGCCCCACCCCGCTCCCTGGGGTAAGGTTGTGTCCCTGTACAGGGAGTCTTACTGATCTGAAAAAAAGTCTATGTCTTGAAGACTGACTGTACTAGACAAATCATAGGCTTCACCACATTTTGAATCCTCACTACAAAGTCAGACACACATGTCCCAAAGTGAGAGTTGCTTCCTCCCAGTTTCGATTAGCTACCTCCTCCTACAAACAAGTTATTATAAGGGTGAGTGTAGGTAATATGGTAGTAGTATATATGTTACTAAACTGGCCAAGTAAAATTATGCTTTGTAATCTAATACCTCACCTACTCTATGACACTGTAAAGCATTTCTGTCACTGACTGAATTGATTTGAGTTATATGGGACACCTTGTTTCTGGCTTTTGACTAACGCAGGCAGCTGTAATTACTTACAAGTGTTTATTTATACCAGTTACACTACCTGTATGAAAACATGAAACAATTCTGTACTGTTACAAATAAAGTTCTTTAAATGGTTTTACAGTCTGTTCTTGAAGTCATCCTTCAAAAACGTTTCTCTACTTGTTGTTATTCATATACATGGCTACAAGGACAGGGATGGGGCAAAAGGGAGTAAGGTCATCAGGAAATGGAGGGTAATGAGTACCAATGCCTGTAGTCTGGGCAACAAGCTCCCTGAGCTGATGGCCTTAATGGAAGAGGGATGCCTGGATATCGTAGCAGTCACAGAAACATGGTACACAGAGAACCATGACTGGGATGTTAACATACCAGGGTACATAACCTACAGGAGAGGGAGGGGAGAAGAGGGGGAGGAGTAGCTCTCTATGTAAAGGAAGGGATAAAAGCAACTGAACAAAAGAGTAAACAGGGAGGAGAGGAGGCACTGTGGGTCACCTTGGAGAATGGAAAGGGTACCACAATCCGCACAGGGGTTGTGTACAGACCCCCATGTCAGGGGGAAGGAATGGACAAGGATATGATAGAAGGCATTTTTAGAATGGCAGAGAAAGGGGAGATACTGTTGATGGGAGACCTGAATATGCCAGCTGTTAACATTTGCTGCAGCCACATCCAAGAGCAGGGCCATTCTTGATGCCCTACAGGTGGCAGGCATTAGACAGCTAGTTTCGGAACCCACTCGTGAGGGAGCAATCTTAGACCTCATACTCTCAAACGGGGCAGTGAGGATCTCAGATCTAGAAGTGGGTTGCCATCTGGGACAAGTGACCATCAAACAGTGTGGTTCACGTTAAACTCAGCTACAGAGTCAAGCCATACAAAAGTGAGGGTACTGGACTTTAGGAGGGCTGACTTTGGCAAGATGGAGAGTGCCTCAGAAAAGCACTAGCAAACAGGCTAGAAGGAGGTGTGGAGCAACAATGGGGAATTATCAAACTGCCATCACAGAGGCAACAAGCCTTTGTGTGAAGCAAATGAACAAATCAAAATGAAAGAAAAAGCCACTATGGTTCTCAAAAGGTGGCTGTGAAAGTCAGGAAGAAAAGATAGCATTCCGAAGTATAAGGAAACACAGAAGGAGCAGGACAGAGAGCTGTACCAGTTAAGGCAGAAGGAAGCGGGAGGAAGTCAGAATAGCAAAGGCCCAAACTGAGGAAAAGATAGCCAACTCAGTTAAGAAGGGATAAAACCTTTTATAGGTACATCAGCACGTAGAAAGATGAAGGAGGATAGTGAGGCTGAATAGAATGAACAGTGGGTGGGCAGAGGGGACAGTGAAAAGCAGGAATACGAACTAATATTTCTGCTCAGTATTCACAAAAGAGGAGGGGAAGTCCTAATCCAATTAACAGAAGCACTCTTGATAGGGGGGTCGATCACAGTCCTTTCACAGAAGAAAGCGTTCTGCAAGAACTCCTAAAACTGAAGGTGGACAAAGCAATGGGTCCTGATGGAATTCACCCCAGAATTCTAAAAGAATTAAGGAGGAACTAGTGAAACCACTGGCTACTCTTTATAATAAATCATGGGAGGATGGTGTGGTACCTGAGGACTGGAGGAAGGCAGATGTGATTCCCCTTCACAAAAGTGGGTCCAAGACAGAGGCAGGAAACTACAGACCTGTCAGTCTGACCTCTGTGGTAGGGAAAGTGATGGAGTCACTTCTGAAGGAAAGAATAGTCGAGTACCTAGAGGCCAGTGGAGCACAGGACCCAAGGCAGCATGGGTTCACAGCGGGAAGGTCATGTCAGACGAATCTAATAGATTTCTTTGACTGGGTGACCAAAGTAGTAGACCAGGGAGGGGCTGTGGACATGGCCTACCTAGACTTTAGCAAGGCATTTGACACAGTCCCACACAAAAGATTAATAGTCAAATTAACCAGCCTGGGAGTGGACCCAGGGTGGCAGCCTGGGTAAAACATTGGCTGGACAACAGGACACAGAAGGTAATTGTAAATGGAGTCCATTCTGAAGAAAGGGGTTACTAGTGGGGTACATGAGGGTTCAGTATTAGGTTCCAGTCCTTTTAATGTCTTCATCAGTGACATTGCAGAGGGACGGAAGGAAAGTATGCCTTTTGCAGATGACACAAAAATCTGCAACAGGGTTGATACACAAGGAGGCATGGAAAGGATGAAAAGGACTTGGCAAGGTTGGAGGAATGGTCAGAAGCATGGCAGCTAGGATTCAATGCAAAGAAGTGCAAAATAATGCACCTGGGAAACAAGAACCCAGGGGAAGAATACACAATGGGTGGGAGGTAGTAACAACAACAAAAAGGGAAAGGGACCTGGGGGTAATCATATCAGATGACCTTAAGGTTAGCAAGCAATGTGAGAAGGCAGTAGGGAGGGCTGGGGGTATACTGGGATGTATAGGGAGAGGCACCAGCAGCAGAAAACAGGAAGTTGTTATCCCTCTGTACAGACAGTTGGTGAGACCCCATCTGGAGTACTGTGTCCAGTTCTGGAGACCCCATCTCCGCAAGGACATAGACAGGATAGAGGCAGTCCAGAGGAGGGCAACTAAAATGGTGCAGGGTCTGCAAGAGAAGCCGTATGAGGAGAGACTAAAGGAGCTTAATATGTATACCCTTGAGGAAAGAAGGGAGAGGCGGGACATGACAGAAACTTTTAAGTACCTCAGTGGAATCAACAAAGTCCAAGAGGATAGCATTTTTCAGAAAAAGAGACTTGCAAGAACAAGGGACACAATTTAAAGATAGAAGGAGGGCGGTTCAGGGGCAATGTGAGGAAGTATTATTTCCCAGAGAGGGTAGTGGATGCATGGAACAGCCTTCCTGAGGAGGTTGTGGGGTCTAAAACTGTGGGAGAATTCAAGAATGCATGGGACAGACATAAGGCAATTCTTGTGGGGGGTAGAAAGAAATAGGCTGTTGGTTAACTAGGATCTGCGGCCTATCCTGTAGGTAGGGAAATGGGCAGACTAGATGGGCCTAGCGGTCCTTATCTGCCGTCAAAGTCTATGTTTCTATGTTTCATTTAATCCAATCCCTACGAACTGAGCAGTGCCAGTGATGAGTACTGCAAAATACAAGAAGACCATCTCTGAGTAGGACAGTGCAGTCACAGAGTGACACAGAGACACACACACACACACACACACACACACACACACACATACACCATGGCAGGGGGTACAAAAGAAAACACAGAAATGCAGGTCAGTACTGTGTATGTGTTTGCATGTGATACACACCACACCCAGGTCACACACGCATGCGCGCATGCACGCGAACACAAACACACACACACAATACTTACCTGCATTTCTGTGTTTTCTTTTGTACCTCCCTAACCGGGTGCCCTTCATTCAACATTCTCACCCCCACCCTGACCATCAGGAGTACAGATCAAGATTAAGTAACAGACATTTGATGTCACACTAGCTGATTTCTTTTCTCCTGGCACTCAATACTAAAGTGACGTTTAGTGCACGTACCGAACCGTGTCGCAACTGGTCACACAACCACCACTCACCACACCCACTGCCATAATTATTGCAGAATGCAACAACAATTATGTGTAATTTCTACATAGATTACTATTGGCATTTAACTCAGTCACCAGTTATAGCCCATTAGCACCCCCCCCCCGACAAGATACTAGTGAAAGGCAACACATCAATACTCAAGACGGTCATTATTTTATTCACATTTGTAACAGTCGCCATGCAGCAGTATCCTTCACTGTTCTAATCTGCTCCCCATAGTGGAGGGAGGATGATCCAGCCACCACTAAGGGATGGATAAGGATATTGAAAGGGGGGGGTGGCCCACCAAATAGGCACACCCAGCCAACCCCCTAAAGTGGACATGGCTCGGCACCACCATGGCATGCTACATGCCTTAGCTGGGTGGGGAACGAAAACCAGTGTTTCACTTGCTATGTTGCCAGTTGTCATCTTTTTGAACATACAAAGAATAAATAAATAAAGACATCCCCTGCTCCACTCTGTGGCTCCCCACCTGTGATCAGGACAGTAAGTACCCCGTCCCCAACCCTGCAAGGACTTGGCTGTTTGCTAAAGAAATGCCGCTCCTTGCCTGACTGTTGCCATCTTCTTGCTGCCTGGACTGGAGCTGTCAGTCTGTCCAACAGGAATGACCTGCATCATCGTCCGTGACTGAGGCTAGGCTGCCACTTGGTGATGACCTCGCTGTCTGGACCTTTCTTGGATTGCTTGCTGCCTTGCTTGTGTTGCTACTGGAGGCTGCTGGCCTTTCAGCTCAGCTGTCCCACTAGAGATAAATAAATGCAAGGCACACCTGAGTTTGCCATACATATCAGTATCATTATTATGAAACAAAACCTTTTTGCTCATTTTTAATGCTGCTGCACTACAGTTAGGGTACCTGCCCCTCTTAAATGCTGCGCTGTCTGTTCCAGCTTAGGCCTGCCACTCAATTCCTTTAACCTTTCAATGCCAAAGAAGTGCCATAGTGATATAATTCTGAGAGTGAACTCTTGTCCAACAAGTACTACCAATTAGAACAACAACCTTAACTTAGCCAATCTGTCAATGGTAGGTGACCACAACCCACAGGCAGTCACTCCATCCCCCACCCCGAGAAACAGAAAAACATTCCAAGGCACATCACATTTCATAATTTGCCACCACCCCACAATAATTTGTAGAAAAGTTACATATAAGTTGAAATGTACATTTTTTCTCTTTAAGTTGTACTCCAGAATGCCCTCTGTCTGCCCAGTGCCCTGCTGTGAATATGACCAAGCCAGGGTCATCCACTGAAAAAACTAACTTTAATACAGTTACAAAACAGGCAGCCAGGATAACGGTCATAATTTATTTGTCAGGCAATGCCTTGCCAGCCCACCCACACAGCACTCAGCAGCACGCAGCCAGCCAGATGTATAGGCGTCCCCCATCCCAGCTGCTGCTAGCTAGCCTGCTCTAAGTCCACTCTCTGTACAGCTGGCCAGCTGTGTACTGCTGTGCTAAAGAAAATCAACTAAACCCAGCATACCACAGCTGCACTGACATCAGTACTCAAACAAGCATTTGTCAATATCAAATGTTTGCTTGCTGGTATTGGCATTGGTAGTGTAGGAGTTAGAGAGATGCATAATAGGAATGGCAGTGAAGTATTAAACTAATGCCAACCCCACCCCCACCCTGTAGAGACAGACAAGTATTTGGGGGTGTGCCTTTGGGTCATCAGCCATAACACTCATGCCATTCCACCTCATCCCACCCTGCAGACACCGACAGGTGTTGCAGTATGCCTTGTGGTCTTCTGCCCTTATACTCACCCCATTCCATAAGGAAATAAGGAAGGAAAGGGAAAGGGAACATTGTATAACCAAAGAGTAGCATACTAAGCCAAAGCTTGTTTCCAAATGCGACCTGGGAGCACAAGGAAATTAAGTGACTTGCTCAGGATCACACAGTATGCACCTAGGCGGCTGTGGGATTCAAACCCAGGTCTCCAGATCTGCAGCTCAGAGCCAAGCTGAGATGGGTGCACTAGAAGAGATTGGGGTGAACATTAGAGCCAAAGACCCCAAGGCACACTTCAATGACTGTCAATGGCTGCAGGGTGGGGTGGGGGTGGAACGGCGTGAGCATTACGGCTGATGACCCCAAGTCACACTCCAACACCTGTCAGTCTCTACAGGGTGGGACGTTACAGTTGGGAACCCTAACGCCCCGGCGTTTGTTGGTATTTTCACTCCAAGTTTTCAACATGGGCTTTTTGGGACCCAACCTCATGAACAGTGGCACTATCATTTCGCTACCCAATCCTGAAAGCTGATTTTGCACAGCAACTGAGCCATTCAGCGCAACAGGTGCAAAAACACATTTTGGGGATTATGTGAAAAATGACAGCTATACTGTTCATGAGGAGGTATGAAACAATAGCAATGTTGAAAATCTGGAGTGAAAATATGAAAAATTGGTGAAGTTACAAGCGTGTGTAGAAAATGCGTAATTCATGCCCATAACGCAATCATTTTTTGGAATTTTTTTACCAAATTTTCAACCTGGGCATTTTGGGACCTCCCATCATGAATAGTGCCACTATTGTTTTGTTAATCTGTCCCAAAAGGTGCTTCCCCATTGATTAGTGGCTGATGGACGCACCCAATAAAGCGTCCGCATGCATTGCCCACAACACTGACACACTTCTGAAATGGTACTATCCTAATATGTTTCTTGTGTGCTCCACGTGCAAGCAAACATAATGAATGACTGAATTTGCTGACTGTGTAGGGCTTGCTGTGGCCTGCTGACACAGTCCGCTCTCTCTGGCCCCCCTCCCCCACTGAGTGCCCACACAGGCAGCCTCCCAGTCCCCACCCTGCCACACCAAGTTGCCAATACCAGGCCAAGAGGTAGGCAGCACCACCACCCAGTCCCACCCTAGGTGTCACCATGTGCCCTAGGCCCTAACTGCACTAAAGTAAAGATGCCACACAGTAGTGCTCAGTATGGTCTGTTTAAACAAAACCTTATAACAAATATTTATAGTACCTTGCTCTTCTACTTTGGTTTCAGTTGTGGGGCCTCACCTCTGTGTCTTCTGTTTGTCTGCCTGGCTCGATGCTGTCCGCAAGTGTGGGATTCTTCTCTTCTCTTCTTTCTTGCTGCATGATAAGGTGCAGTCTTGTTGCTTGCTCTTGCTGCCTCCCCCCCTCCTCCTGGCTCCTTCATTTTTCTTTCAGATTTCCTCTGATCTCCAGCTCTTCCTCTTTTCTTCGTCTCACATCTCATCAGTTCCTTAGCTGACACCTCCGCCCTCATTCGACACTGACTGATTCCTCAGAATCACAAACTAGTCTTCTTTAACCACAAGTCGGTCTCTGCTGCACCTATTGCTTGGGACATGCCCCATGCTTTGTGGCTCATTCTGTCTACCCACCACCAGCCATGCCATGCCACCTGCCCTCATGCCCAGCCTGTGCTGCTGGCCCTGTGAGTGTCCAGCCCCAGGCAGCTTCCACCCATTGGCACTTAGAGAATATGAAGTCTTATTCTTTTTGGTTTCTTTACTGTGCAGTGACTGCAGTCCTTTTTCTAGGACCTCTGGGTCAGTATCGCTCACTATACCCCACCAGACAGTCCACCTGGCACTTGCAAGCATCCAACAGCCAGCCCAAACCCAACTCTGCCTGTGTCATGAGCCAGTCCCATGGCCACCAACCCTGCTAACCCTGGCACCTGTCCATGCCGAGCCTCACCTTCTTAAAGCTCTGATGATACTGTGGTGTAACCTCGCTTGGGTCTGACTGACCTGGCCTGCACTGGTCAACTCATATGGTGGCTGACTGCCTGACTAACACATATGCCTAAATGCCTATAGTATGCCTAAGCACCAGTTCAGCCTCACCTTATGGTCTGCCCACACAGCACTCAGGGAACACTCACTGTCTCAGTTTGTCCACAGACTCCCCGGCTCACATAAAATTCACTCTCAGTCCCTTTACCTCTCCCTCCCCTCCCTCACCATCCACACAACTTGGCCCTCCTTATTCGGAGCTGAGACAAGACTGTGCCTGGTCCTGCAGTGGCTGGCTGCCCATTGCCCCCACAGGGTCCTCCCTAGTCCTCCTCCTCTTCCTCTCTCCTAGAATCCTCTTGATGATCCTGACTCAGTCTTCTGATTGGTAAGAGTGGGGAGGCAACCCTCCCACTGCATAATGGTCAAAATATTTCCTCCCCATCTCCTATCTGGGTCCACTCTACTCCCAGTCCCATGACTGACCACTCACTCACTCACTCACTCACTACTAGCCTGTGGCAGCTGCATCTGCCCCCATCTCAGCCCATGCCTCCTAAGCCCACAGGCCTCAGCAGCATCTATTCTGTCTCTGTCCCAGCGGGTGGCTGGCTGCCCTGTGAGGTAGTCTTGTTTTTTTGCTTCCTTCATCCTATCCTAGTCCCGGTCCCTTCCACTCCCACAAACCTGGCCCTGGCCTGTCTGTTTGAGCCCTGTCTGCCTACTGACCTAGGCTCCTTAGTCAGTTTTTGTGGCCTCAGGCCTAGCAGGCCTACTATACTGCTTGCTTTGCTGGTTGGGCTGCTGTTCTGGGCAAGGAGGTGCAAGGGAAAAAGTGCTGCTGCTGCATCAGCTCGAGGGCAAACTGCCTTCTTTGTTGTGAAAGCCCAGTAGTTCTTTCTTCTTCTTCCTCTTCAGTTCAGGAGGGATTAAGTTAAAAGTTCTGGCCTCTGCCACCTTGTTTGCACTGTTGCTGTTCTTTGCCTGGTGATGGACTGTATCATCGGCCTTTGGCCTGGTTTTGTTTCCTGCCTTGGCCACACGGTTGGTCCCACAATGCCCACCCAATGAACCACCACATGCCCACTGACTGGGACACCCACTAGACCTGGCATGCTCTTCTCAGCTGCTGGGCGATTCATCCCCCCATCCACTTGGCAGTCCGGATGACCGAACTGGTTCCACATGATTGTTCTCCACTGACCGACCACTTCACATTGCAAGCCCCCACCAAGGTGTGAACTGATTGAACTAAACTGCTGCATGTGTGTGCAGCATGCACTGGCTTCTGACTTTTCCCTCTCAGTACTGATTGAAGACCATTGGTATCGGATGCAGAGAGGCACAATATGGTTGTCTATGGCACTTACAATAAAAAAAAAATGTTTGAAAAACAAAAAAGGACCACTCAGCAACAGGTGGTCCTCATGACTGATCTGACAGTGCTGGGGAGTGGGGGTCGACTCAAGTTGGAGTTGGTATTTATCTGACTACAATGAATTATGGCTGCAACACATGGAAATTGACATTAACTGCAACTATCCTGAATTGCAGCCCACGATTCATATGGCTGGTGACGGCTCCAGGGTCTAAAACCAATCCAGTCTGCCCAAAATAAAAACCTGTCTATTAGTGGCGAATGCTTCCAGTGGTAATTTCCCACTTCCCTCCTCCCAGCTGTCCCACCCTCACCCTTCCCATGTATCTATCCTGCTCTTTTTCGAACCCCCCCCTCACTCCAACTGTTGTAGTGCATACAACCTCCTCTGGAAGCCTGTTCCATTGTTCCACTATACTTTTCATCTAGAAGAACTTCTTGTAGTCCTTTCTGACCCCCCCACCTGCCAGCTTCATAGGGTTTCCCCTGATGCCTGTGTTCCCACTCAGTGTGAACGACTCCTTGCTGCCCACCTTGTTTATCCTGTGGAGATACTTGAATGTCCCCCATTTCTCTTCTATCTTTCTACATGAACATGTTGAGGTCTTTCATCCTCTTCCTGCATGTCCTGCCCTGCTCTCCCTGTATCATTTTGGCTGCCCTCCTTTGCACCGACTCCAGACCATCTCTGTTCTTTTTCAAGTGTGGTTCCAAAACTGCACACATTACTCTAAGTGTGGTCTAACCTGGCAAGGGCAATATCACCAGCTTTCTCCTGCTACTGATTCCCCTCCTTATGCAGCCCAGCACTCCAGGTAGAGATCTTCATTTTTGGGGTGGGGGCTTTGGGGATAGGCACACTAGTGTGCAACTGGGGATGGACTCTCAGGGCTGCATCTTTTTTCAATTTAATTATTGTCTAACACTGGGGTTGGCTTATTGTGTCAGTACCAGAAATGAGGTCATTGGGCCAGGTTGTGCCACCAGGGATGGGCTCCCAGAGGCCACATTGTTTAAGTATCTATGTGGCATGGGGGGTAGTCTCACAGTGTCAGAACTGGTGGAGCCTTGTGTAGATAGATAGATAGATAGATAGATAGATAGATAGATAGATAGATAGATAGATAGATAGATAGATAGATAGACATTGTATTTATATAGCACCCCTTTCCAAAGGACTCAGAGCATTTTACAAAATTAAAAACACAGTACAACAAGCAACATCACAATAAACATACAATCCAATTGGAGTGACAGCTGTATACGTAAAACATATCTATCCAAATAACTCAAAAATTAAAACCCATTAAAAGCCTGGTTAAATAAAAAGGTTTTGAATCCCTTTTTAAAAGATCACACCGAGGGTGCCTCCAGAGGTTATTTAGAAAGAGAGTTCCATAGGGTGGGCACTGCCACAGAAAATGCTCGTTCACCCAGGCGTTGCATCCTCACTCTAGGAACACTAAGGAGGCAACCCTCAGAGGAACAGAGAGCCCAGGTTGGGCAGTGAGGCATGAGGAGATCTTGCAAATAAGCTGGTCCCCTACTGTGTAGGGCCTTATAGGTCAGTATCAAGCTAGCAGGGATTGGGTCCCTTGTAGCCACATTAAACTGTGGGGAGCGGAGGCATAAATGCATCACTGGGGCTGAGTTCCTGGTTGTTGTTTTTTTTTTTGAAGAAAATGGACAGAGGGGATGGGCTCCCAGTGTTGACAAAGTGACCATTTGAGTGTCACCAGAGTACGAACACATCAAGGTAGCAAACGTGCCAATGCCGTAGTCATGATGTCTCTCAGGGACTGATTCAATCAATCAAAATCATTATTTTGCCAGGCGGAACATCATTGAGACAAGCTCATTTACAAGATGGGCCTGGGGCAAAATAATTGCCAACAGGGTTAAGACATAACAGGTTGAGTGAACATACATAACAATTGCATAGTAATAATAACAACATAATAACAAATAACCATCACATGTAACAAGATACTTCCACCAGAACATAGCAATAGGTTCAACAGGAGGTAGTGCCATTTAAATACAATTGCATAGAGACAGATGTAAGGTAATGAGCTAAAGTTTATACAGTAAACATCATGGGCTTGTGAAAACACCTTATGAGAAATTATTGTGTAATGCTGCCTTGTATTCATGACCAGTGTAAGTTTAAATCTTCACATCTGTTTTTATTTCAAGTTTCCATCACAAAAACATTACTGTACAAAAGGTGCTCCTTTGTGACCTGATCAAATGACCTGGAAAGTTGGGTGTTTCAATTCTTTACCATTTTTCTGGCACTAAAGAGCAAAGAATGTGTCCCATTTCAGATATGTTTATGTATTTTTGATACTTTATAGCTTAAAAACTACCTAATAGATTTCTTTCAAACATTCAGGCCCTGCCAAAAACACAGGGCCTGCCAATTTTCAAGTCCTATACTCAAATGACAGATGAGCTGCAAACTGCTGAAAACAGGTGTTTAACATAGAAATACCCAACCCTTAACTATAGTGGCAATGCCGTGCCACTGTAATCCTTTCAGCTCTTTGATAAGTGATGAGGCAGTTATGTTGTTAGCACCTGAATTGCTGTCATTCTTTTAACAGTGTAATGTAATCGCTTCCTTTATACTCAGACAAAAGCTTTGAGCTTATTCACATTTTTTTGTCAAGTTACAACAGGGAGCAATTTATACATGTTTTGTTTGGTCAGAACTACATTAACGGCTACAGCAGTATACTGTAGTAAGAGCAGATCACATTTCCCTTCCTTATATTACATGAAAGACTGGTTTTGCATTACTCATCATCATTACTCCTTTATTACCAAATAAGTTGCCAGGCTATAGCCTGAAGGCCTTGGCTTTCATTTTAATCAGTAAAATTGGGCTAATGTGCCTTAACTCAGTAGGCCATGACCACTCAACCCCTTCCCCAACCCACAAACCTCTTGAGGTACCGCGCACCACAACCAGAATGGGAAGGAGTACCCTATCATTTGCTGCCCTACTTTCTGGAATGGGCTTCCGGCGCCCCTTTGATCCTCCAACACCCATATTGCCTTCAAAGAAAACCTCAAATCCTGGCTACTTGCCAAACACTGCTGTAACTGTGCACACAGACAATCCCCCCACCTTCTTGACTACCCTAAAGTTACCCTACCCTTCTCCACCCTTCATCGCTTCCATCTTCTGGTAGCTAGTCAATTGCACAGGGGCTGGGGGGGTAGCTGGGTACAGCCTAATGCTGTAATTCTGTGTTCCGCCAATCTGCCTGGTGTTGATTTTTTTCCTTATTTATGTTATATTGTTATTGTAGTCATCCTTACTTATGTTGTATTATTATTATTGTACTTATCCTTACTTATGTTATAATGTTATTGTACTTAACCTTACTTATATTGTATTATTTCTTTGTAACTACTGGTGTACTCAATCTACTCTACTGCATTGTAGTTCTACTGCAATTCTGGTGTACTTGACCATCCACCTGTACCTTGTACTGTGTTGTATTATCATTGTGTATATCATGTATTATTATGTTCCTCTTGCCTCTTTGCCCAGGTCATGCCTGAAAACGGTCCCCTGGACCAGTGCACCTACCCGGTTATCAAAGTCATAAATAATAAATAAATGTTTGGACCTTCATTTTCAATTATCTCACTGACTCCCTTGCTTACCTAGGACAGGATTTATTGTCAACTGACTGTTGCTGCACCTGAAAAAAAGCTGTGCCTGTTTGTATTTGGAGAGCAGTCCTTGGTTGTTGAATCTAGAGTGAGTAAATCTATTAGAAGTACAGTTTGACAATCATACTACTCCATGAATTACCTGTTCCAAGATTTACTTTTTGTGCAACTTATGGGGTGGTACCTGAGGACTGGAGGAGGGCAGATGTGATTCCTCTTCACAAAAGTGGGAGCAGAACAGAGGCAGGAAACTACAGACCAGTTAGTTTGACCTCAGTGGTAGGGAAAATGATGGAATCACTTCTGAAGGAAAGAATTATTGAGTACCTAGAGGCCAGTGGGGCACAGGACCCAAGGCAGCATGGATTCATGATGGGAAGGTCGTGTCAGACGAATCTAATAGATTTCTTTAACTGGGTGATCAAAGTAGTAGACCAGGGAGGGGCTGTGGACATGGCCTATCTAGATTTTAACAAGGCATTTGATACAGTCCCACACAAAAGATTAATACACAAGTTAGCCAGCTTTGGAGTGGGTCCCAAGGTGGTAGCCTGGATAAAAAATTGGCTAGACAACAGGATGCAAAGGGTAGGAGTAAAAGTCCACAGTGAAGAAAGAAGGGTTACTAGCAGCATACCGCAGGGTTCAGTACTGGGACTGGTCCTTTTTAATGTCTTTATAAGTAACATTGCAGAGGAACTGGAAGGAAAAGTATGTCTTTTTGCAGACGACACAAATATCTGCAACAGGGTTGATACACAAGATGGAGTGGAAAGGATGAGAAGGGACTTGGCAAGGTTGGAGGAATGGTCAAATGTATGGTAATTCAGATTCAATGCAAAGAAGTGCAAGGTAATGCACCTGGGAAACAAAAACCCAGGGGAAGAGTACACAACGGGGGGTGAGATACTGACAACAGGGAAAAATGGAAAGGGACCTGGGGGTAATTATATCAGATGACCTAAAGGTGGGCAAGCAATGTGAGAAGGCAGTAAGGAAGGCTGGGGGGATACTGGGATGCATAGGGAGAGGCTTCAACAGTAGAAAACAGGAAGTTGTTATCCCTCTGTACAGACAGCTGGTGAGACCCCATCTGGAGTACTGTGTGCAGTTCTGGAGACCCCATCTCCGCAAAGACATAGACAGAATGGAGGCTGTCCAGAGGAGGGCAACCAAAATGGTGCAGGTTCTGCACCAGAAGACATACTGAAGAAAGACTAAAGGAGCTTAATATGTATACCCTTGAAGAAAGAAGGAGAGAGGGACATGATAGAAACTTTCAAGTACCTCAAGGGAATCAACAAAGTCCAAGAGGGTAGTATCTTTCAGAAAAAGAGATGTGCAAGAACAAGGGGGAACAATTTGAAGATAGAGGGGGGATGGCTCAGAGGTAATGTGAGGAAGTATTTTTTCATGGAGAGGGTTGTGGATGCATGGAACAGCCTCCCTGAGGAGGTTGTGGAGTCAAGAACAGTGGGGGAATTCAAGAATGCATGGGACAGACATAAGGCAGTCTTAGTGGGGTGTAGGAAAAAGTAAGCTGTTGGTTAACTAGGATCTGCAGCTTATCTGTTAGGTAGGAAAATGGACAGACTAGGTGGGCCAAGCGGTCCTTATCTGCCATCAAATTCTAAGTTTCTATGTTTCTATTGATGGAATGGGACCAGATGCTTTAGGCAAGACCTGATTTACTTTGGCTAGGGATAGGCAACTAATTGTAAATAATATCTGGACACCGTTCTGTACCACCACCCCCCCCTGGTATCAGATTAAAACATACATACATCGAGCTCCAAGCATGCACCAGCAGACATCTTTTGATTGGCCACTTTTCAGAGAATAGCATGGTCAAGAAAACTCTTGTTAAAGTTCATCTATCCACATGAGCTGGGATTTTATCTGTTCAGCTATTTAGTCTGGACAATGTTTCACAGTAGGAGACTTTGCATGTCCCAGATGGTTTCTGTGCACTTACACAAAGCAGCAGTGCAACGATATTGGGCAAAAAAATCTGACCGTGCTTTTTCTCACTGTAAAAGATTCCGGGCATCTTCCAGTTTTATTTGGTGGTACAATTTTCTAATTGCTCCATGATCTGAGTATTTTATGAATGTTTCAAATTATTTTTTCTTAAGAAAAAAATATGGCCACCACATGCATAAAAATAGCACTGTAGACCTGGAATGGGTTTGGATAAAAAAAATAAAAAAAGACCCATGGTGCACAACATAGGAGGTACAGTACCTAGACAAGTACATTTAACAGGTATGCTAACATTTTTCTTAATTTTAGCTGAAACTGGCTTTTTCTGAAAAAAGACAAGGCAAGGAAAGGCAATTCTATTTATAAGGCACCAAATCCCAGAGGCTCTGGGTACCGAACATGAACAAAATATACATCAATAAATTAAAACATATAATAAAACCTCATTAAAACCATAATGAAATTAATATTCTGCAGCAATAAAAGGTCCCCAGAGGTCATACTTCAAAGGACTGACCGGAACTAAGGATGACATCAGCAGTCAAAGGCCAGACTGAAGAGATGGGCCTTTAGCCTCTCCTTAAACACCTCAATAGAGGGAGCCTCCTGGACTGCAGGTGGAAATGAGTTCCACAGGGTCAGCCCAGAGACACTAAAAGCACGATCTCCCAAGATCTTGAGCCAAACCCTTGGAATGTTCATGGGGCCCCTTGAAGAGGAGTGGAGGGAGTGAGAAGAGGACACCAGTGTTAGGAACTCAGACAGGTAACCAGGACCCAGTCCATATAGGGCCTTAAAGGTGAGAAGCCCCACCTTGAAAAGGACCCTCCACCTGACCAGTAGCCAGTGCAGAGCATGCAGGACCAGAGTCACATGACTGGACCTTGAAAGACCCGTCAGCAACCTGGCTGCTGTGTTCTGCACTAGCTGCAGTCTGTGGAGGGTTCCTCCTGTGACCCCAAAGTACAGAGCTTTGCAGTAGTCAAGCCTGGAGGTAACAAAGGTATGCACTAGTGTCGGCAGGTCTTCAGCTGGAATGAGGGGCTTAATCCGGGCAATGTTCCGCAAGTGGTACAAACCACTGCTTACTATAGATAACACCTGATCTTCTAAGGTCACTCTGCAGTCAAGGATCACATCCAGATTTTGCACCCTTGGAGAATTCACCAGCGGCACAGAACCTAGAACAAGTCCAGAGTCCATCCCTGGTGGCAACCCATCACACTCATGACCAGGCTTGATCACTAGAACCTCAGTCTTAGCCGGGTTGAGTCTCAGCCAGCTGGAAGCCATCCAGTCATTGATTTTAGCCAGACAGATGTTAAGCGCATCCACAGCTCCTGATGTTCTGGGTGCAAAGGACAAATATAGTTGTGTGTCATCTGCATAGCAGTGAAACTCCACACTGTATTGTCAAATGATCTTGCCCAGGGGCAGCATATACACTGCGAATAACATCAGCGACATGATAGAACCTTGGGGCACTCCATAGGATAGAGGTATTGGGGAGGAGGAGAAATTACCTATTATCACCCGCTGCACCCTGTCCAAGAGATAGGACTCAAACCATTTGATGACAGTACCGGCGAGTCCACAAAACTCACAGAGCCGATCAAGAAACACGATGTGATCCACAGTGTCAAAAGTTGAGGAGACATTGAGGAGCACAAGAACTGACCTGTCTCCTCTATCTCTAGCCCTGAGCAGATCATTATGCACTCTCACTAGAGCAGTTTCAGTGCTATGTCTGGCCCAAAAACCTGACTGAAAAGGCTCTTAGATATCCAAGGACACCAGGCAATCCTTGAGCTGCTATGCCACCAATTTCTCAACAACCTTGCTCAAAAAAGGCAGGGTTGGAGATTGGACGGTGATTCACCAGGATGTCTGGGTTGAGGGAAGATTTCTTTAGGAGGGGCTTCACCAGTGCTTCTTTCAAAGCAACTGGGAAGATCTCCTCCACCATCAAGCACCTGGCAATCCTGTTGAACACCGGGCTGACAGCATCGACACGTCCCATTAAGAAACACGTTGGTAGCTGGCCCAGTGGCACTGAGGGTTGAGTCACTGGATGCCGCACCTTGCACCATGCCAGTGACCCAGGTTCGGGAAGAGCTCAGGTCATTGGGGGTCGGCGGGGAGGGAGAGGATTGAGCATCCGGAGGATAGCTCTCCTCTCCTGGAAGGGGAGGAGTTGCACTCCTGCTGAATGACTGCCCCAGGTGGAGGCCTGGGGTATGTGTGGGTCTGTAGGGCACACAGAAGGGGTGGGTACTGCAGGACTTCCGTGGACGTGCGCGCTTCCATGCACACACATCTGTCGTGTGCACCCCAGCAACGGGGATCAGGGAGAAAAATGGAGGAGAAAAATCAATCCTCCAGCCACAGGATGAAGCCTGACTCTCTGCAGGCTCAGCTCCCAGGCCAGGCAGAAAGGTAAGCCCTGGTAATTCCAGGATGTCGGGGCTGGGAGGGTTGGTCTGAAGTGGGCATGGAGGACAGGAGCATAAAAAGAATATGAAAAAAATAAAAAAAAATGCATTGGTGCCTGGTCCAGTTCACAAAAGGTGTGCTTCAGCTCTAAGATCACCTTAGTCACTTCAGATACCTCCACTGGCCTAAACTCCTCCCAGACAGATTGAGTGCCTCTGAAACTCCCAACTCGATCACTGTGAGGCGAAAGCCTCCCTGGCAGAATCCTGGACCGGATGGCTGACACTCTCTTGTATAAAAACAGAGCAAACTCTTCACATAAAGTGGTTGAAAAAGCTTTTTTCAGCTGAAGACAGGCAGGATGTAAAAGCCTGTCTACAGTCTGAGACAGCCGAGATGGTCTGTTTCTCCCCGCAGCAATTTCATCGGACAGAAATTCTGCCTTCTTATGGGAAATTGCCCCCTGGTATTTAACATAGTGAGCACATACGGCCAGCCTGTCGGCATCCAGCTGGGTCTTCCACCAGCAATGCTCCAGCTTCCAACTCCTGATCTTCATCACCCTGAGATCCCCATCAAACCAAGGAGATCTCAAGTGAGATGATAAGGGTTGTATACAAACTGGTGTGATGGTATCTAGAGCTTCGGCAACCACCCTATTATAGGTGGCCACCGCCTCTGCAGTGCCAATTGCACATGATGCATCACTCCTAGATAGGTCAGCACCCCTTAAGGGGCAATAGCTGACCATCTCGAGAGGGGAGGGACTTTCAGAGGGGGCTCCAAAGTTGAACTCCATGATGCAGTGATCAGAAGAAATGATGTGATCAAGCTTGAGGTTACTAATCTCAAGACTCAGCTGAAACACCAGACAGAGTGTGTGGCCATGCTGGTGGGTAGCAGCAACAACTGCTTGAGACAGGCCCAGTGATTGCATCAACTGGAGGAAGTCATAATTGAAATGCGAGGATTCATCATCAACTCATGCATTGAAATCCCCAAGATCAAACACTTGGGGGACTCCAACACCTGGTCGACAACATACCTCCTGCAGGAATTCCCTCCCCCACCCGGGGGGGGTGGTAAACTAGGAGAATCCTGCACCCTCCACCTGTACCCCCATACATGGTGCTGCACTCAAAGGATTGGGTGCCACCAGCTGGGTGCACTGAGAAGCCGAAACTGGATCGAAAAATGATGGGCACACCCCCACCCATGCAATCCTTTCTCGGACAGTGTACCATGGTATATCCAGCGGGGATGGTGGCCTCAAAAACTGGGCCCACATCATCACCCAGCCAGGTCTCTATGATGCAAGCCAGGTCATCAGAAGAAATTAAGTCCACAAAAATCACAGTCTTGTTCCTCATTGACCTGGCATTGTAGAGCACTGCCCGAAGAGGATTAGAGGATGCAGCTGATCCTCTAGCTGCCTGCCCACTCAGTCCGGTGGGGACCCTGGGTACGGAGATCAAACCCGTTGGGCCTCTCCCCAGGCTCTGATTATACCCAGGGCATCTCCTGCACTGGACAACCTCAATGCCGCTCACCATCCCCCTCCTCAGTTGCCCTCGGCACATGACAAACCATACACCTCCTAATAATCCCGACCTCCCTGCAGCGCCTTGCTGCAGTAATAGGAACTGGGAGGTCGGTAAATGGGAGAAGATCAAGAAGCCGAGAGGCAGCATAGGTGATACAGGGAAGGCCGTGGCACCAACACATCTCCTGCCTGGCAGGACCAGTCCCGAGAGAGCACTAGATGTTAATACAAGAGTGTAATGACAAGACGAAACACTCACACTTTCCATTGCACTGCTGCTTTAAGTACTATCATCACATGAAAAAACTATAAACATTTACTAAAACTAAGACTCAATGGGCAAACGTAGGAGGCATGGAAAAAGCTCCACAATTTAATTGTATTGTGCAGTATATGCTAAGAAGAATGAAGTAAAAATCATCATGTCGGTTGTTATGTGGGTGGGTGTGGGCAATAACACACACTAGACGGAGCATTCATTAGAAGACATAGGCACTTCTCCAGTGTACATTAAGGCACGAGGCCACAGCCTGAGTGCTCCACAGCACACTGGAGGAGTTCTTATATTGCACACAGAACACAGCATCTTGGAGTATGTTGTTGCGCTTATAAAATGTTCTGGCATTACAACTTTTGGCTTAGAAAGTACAGCTTCATGTGTACATGAGTACATATGGCCATGACAAAAGACCTGGTTCATCCTATCAGAGAGTTGAGTTTGCAGTGTCCACCTTGGCACACTTTATAAATATGTATATGTATGTATGTGTCTGTATGTATGCATATGTATGTATATATATATATATACATAGATATAGATATATTCCCATCGCTCACTCCAGCCACATCCATGGCAAGCAGATTGATGGCCCCTGAGGGCACTGCCTCCTGACCCTTCCTGCGGTGCGGTGCTCCATTCCTGCCGCTAGCTCCAGTAACACTTCAGCCCTATCCACAGCAAGCAAATCGAGACCACTGAGGACACTCCCTCCCAACCCCTCCTGTGGTGCAGTGCTTCATTCCCGCCGCCTGCTCCAGCAATACTTCAGTTGCATCCATGGCAAGGTATGCTGCCCGGTGAAGCCGAGCACCTTTTTTAGTTGAACACGGGTGCTACCCACTGATTGGTCTTTCTTTTGGTCTACCACTTCCCTCTTGGCTCCTCTGCTGTTCTTCACAGTTTTTGAACTTTGCAGTCTGTGTGCTATTTTTAACTGATTTAAACCTCAGGAACAAATGTAGTTGTTTTTACTGTTGTAACACTGCTCTGTTTATTCTGCTAGCAATGTTTAAACATAGGACAGCCAAGAGTAACTGTTGTTAAATGAATGCTTTTTACCTAAACTGATTACTGCATCAGCATGTTAACAGCATAAGTTAATTTTTTGCTTACTGCCTCAGTATTTTCAGCCAGAAATGATTTTTTTCTTTCTGCTGCCTTAATTATTGCAATTGATTTCACTTCCCTTATCTGCCCTCTCTGTTCTGCATATTTATTTTTCTGCCCCCCTCTCAGGTCTGCAAGCTGTTCTTTCTCTATCCATAAACTCCTACCAAGCTTTCACTGTATCTATTGCCTGGCACTGACCCGCACTCCCCCCACTTCTTCTCCTCTGTGCCTTTCTCACTGCCGTTGCATCCTCTGCCCCCCGATTTAGACTAACTACGTTGCCTTTGGCTCCCTGCTGCTACCTTGTCTCTTTCCCCTTGTCTGCTTCCTGCCCACTGTCTCTGGGTCATTTAACTCACCCGTGTCCTTCTCCCTCTCTCCAGTAGATCGATGGCCCCTGAGGGCACTCCCACCTGACCCCTCTTGTGGTGCGGCACTCCATTTCCACTGTCCATTCCAGCAACACATCAGCTGCATCCATGGCAAGGTACACTACCTGGTGAATCCGAGAGCCTTTTTCACTTGAACGCAAGTCCTGCCAGTGCTTCACGCCAACTCCCCACCCTCCTCCCTCCCTCCAGACCTATCTGAACATTTAACTTTATAGGTGCTGGTAGTCACATGACAGCTTGTACTGTCACTGATTGGTGTAAGTAGTGATTTTCTCATTAGCTCCTTATAACGCGTATCCACTAGGGGCTCTGCTTAGAGTGATCCCATTCCACCTTTACAGCTACACCTGCTACCTGCCTATTCCTACTCTCCCTCTGATCTCACCTTGCTAGTTTGTGTATATAATAATTCTTCCCACCCTCTCTCTGTATCCACCTACCATTCCTCCATTAACCTGTCTCCACTCCACACATTCAGTTTAACCTTGCCCTCTACATATTTTCCTCTTACCCTGATTCTTCTGCAAGCTCTACATTACTATCCCTACCATTATTTATGATCCCAGCTTCCATTGTCTGCTCACCTAATCACTAATACCTATCAAAATGATAATCTTAACCTTTTCCTTCATACCTTTTGTCTGTTCACCCCTCTCCACCAACCCCCCCACTAATATACCCACATCATTACCCCCTTACCATGTCCACATGCCATTTGCTTCCCTACTCACACTTCCAGCACCCACTGCTCCTCTCTTTCTACCCTGGTCCCACTACCCATCCTTTCCCTGTGCATCTCTCTTCTGTGAGCCCAACTCTAGTGCTATAATTCACTTGCTGAAACTTAATTTCTATATCTCCCCTTCTTATCCACCTAAAAAATGCCTATCATCTGCCCTACAGTGGTACAAATACTCTATGTTCCACTGTTTAATCATCTCACTCCTACTTTTAGCAGCTGGAGATATCAACCCTAATCCTGGCCCTTCTGCCCCATCCCTAGTCCTGGCCCTTCTCCCCCAACTCCCCCACCCTACCCTGTGGACTTAAACTGTGCCATCTGAAGATAAGGAGCCTCCTCCCTAAAATAGACATGCTTCCACCACTTACAATATCTCTTGACCCCAACTTCCTCATACTTACAGAGTCCTGGCTCAAAAATAAAATACCCAACTCACCCCTTGCTATCCCAGGTTTCACCCTGTCTTGGCAAGATCGTACTGCAGGGGATGAGGAGTGGCTATATGCATCTCCTACGCTATCCAATACACTACTGTTCTCTCGACCACGGTACTGTCAGCTTACAAGGTGCTCATAAACTGCCTCTCCCTCCCTTTCTCATCCCCATTTTCATTGCTGGAGTCTATTGCCACCCTGGTCTTATTCCCGCTACAGCCACAGATCTCCTAAAAGTCATAGTCTCTCTCACCTCTTCTGGTGAACTATATGTTATGGGAGACTTTAATCTGAACTGGTTGTCTTCCTCCCTTTGTAAGACATGGAATGACATTGATGCCCTGAATCTAACACAACTGATACAGCAGTCAACTCACTTAAACAGTAAAATTCACAACCATTCCCTTATTGACTAGGCACTCACCTCCCACCCTCATAGGGTTATCCAATCTGGCCTACTTCTGGACTCCTTAAGTGACCATCATATGATCTATCTAGTCCGCAAAATCCACAGACCTAAGGCATCACAAAAAATCCTGCAAACCAGATCCTTCAAATCCCTTGACCTCCCCCCCCCCCCATGACCTTGTGTACACAGACTGGTCCTCCATCTCTGCAGCTATCTCAGTGGATGAGGCCCTAGAATGCTGTAGAACTAACTTTCTTCACATCTGGGACATGCATGCCCCCATCAGATGCACCAGAGTACGTGGTGATCACCATCCCTGGGTCACCCCTGAATTGTTGGCATGTCAATACGCTTGTGATCAGGTTTTGAAGGCCTATAAAACCTTGCCATTGGAGAGCATTTTCCAGCTTTAATTAAGACTTTGCAACTCCTCCAGTAAGGCTACCAGGCTGGCTAAGGCCGAATATTTCTAAGCAACGTTCCAGTCCAACATAGACAGATAATCAAAATTCTGGAAAGTTGTCGATGCCCTATTCTACCCCCCTCCCCCAACACCACTGACGCCGCTCCTTAAAATAAATGGTTCATTAATTTCAGATCCCCCTGTTGGAGCTTTGGAATTCAACACTTACTTCACTTCCTGTGCCTCATCCTTTCTATCCTTCCTCCACTCCCCTTTCTCCCCCTTTCCTCCTCACTCCAAAACAAACAATGCACATGACTCATTCATGTTCTCAAATGTCACTCCAGGTGATACCCTAGCAATCCTCCTTGCAATTAACCCTTCAAAAGGAAGCTCTCCAGATGGTCTCAATCCCAAACTATTACACTTATCTGGCCTTGCAATCTCTGTACCACTAGTATATCTTGTAAACCTGTCATTCTCGACTGCAGTAGTTTTAAATGCCTGGAAGTATGCTATTGTCCTTCCACTACTCAAAAGAGGCAACCCCTCTACCTCAGGCAACTATCGCCCTAGTAACTAGTTCTTTTCTCCCTACCCTAGCCAAGCTTCAAGAGCACTTGGCCCTTTCCCAACTCACTAGCTTTCTGTGACAGGGTCAGTCCCTGCCACTTTAGTTATGGACCCATTTACTTTCTCTCCTTGGTTGCAACCACTATATTTCTCTCTCCTATGGCTATTCCTGTTTTTCTGTATGGAGGCAGGCCACCTCCTTACAATCCCCCCTTCCCATTTCTTAATCGCTCTTTGATTTTCCACTATATTCCTCCGGGTCCTTATTTAAAAATGGTTACAGTAGTATGGCAGACTAGCTGCCTTAATAATGAGACTTCTGCAAGCAGCACCCCCTTTTCACCTTTTCATTTGGTATCCTGTGCTGTCCTTGCCTGAATAAAAGAAAGAAGGCTTATGAGATATTAAGTGCCTTAGGTATAAATACATTGATGTGTTTATCATGCCTAGAGTTATTAAGTAATGAGGTTGTTTTCTCCCACCCCCGCTGTGGAAAAGAGAGCCCTGCTAAAATAAGTAATAGTCCTGGGATTTGAATCCTGTGTAGGATCCTTCTCATAGCACTTCTGTGGTGCCGCATGACAGTTCGCACGATCGCAAAGTCTACGTGACTGTGCGTACCATCGTGTAGCGCTAAGCGCTCGCTTATGCCATAAAATGTTTTTTATTGGAAACCTCATCTGATGTGGCATGTTTAGAGCAGGAAATCGCTGAACTTTGCAGTCCTGTTCCTCATTGGGTAGCTGCTCAAAGTTTCCCCAGTCTGAGAGTGAAAATATCAGCCGACGGCTTGACATTGCTTCGGGACTCTGTTTTCTTGCAGCTCTGCAGCTCTGGAAAGCTTTTTTTATTAGAGAAGCCTCTAAGCACATTTATCCCCCTGCATTTCTTATGAAATAATAGTGCTAGCACATAATACTAAATGAAAGAGGCTGTGTTCAGACAGTAGCCCTGCAAACTTAGTTTGTTTGTTAGTTTTCCTACCTAGGTAGACAAGCAGGACTGGTGCTTAAAAACATTACACAAAGAGGCATAACAATACCTTATATGGCTCTGTTTCTCTGCTTTGTTGGTGTTGAAGCCCCTTGTAGCCATAAGAGTTCTGTTCCCTGGGAAGCCTCACAGTGTACTGAGGGCTACTATAGGGAGATAGCGGCCCCTTGTGGCCTATTCTTATAGAACCTGCCTGTCAATCATTGTTAGGGGAACATTCTGGTGAATGCAAAATCTTTAGCAATGGTTATTTGCTACTCTTTGACCATAATACAGTTTGTGCTTGTCATGCATTACTTTCTTGGGTGTTCATAACATTGTTTTAAAAGCTATAAAGAAATGTTTTCATAGTGATGATGTTAAGTCACCTGACTCAGGTAGTCGTGTACTTAAGCACTACCTGAGCAGGCACCAGACAGATAGGGTCAGTTTCTCCTAACCAGAGGAGACAGAGGTTCTAAGCTTCAGAATCTTCTTGTTTTCACTGTATATTTGAAGAACTTGCTTTTTCTTTATGTTATTTTGTTTATGGTGCTTGGAAAGTGTTTATGAAGAAATAAACATCCACAAAGCAAAAGTGGGTTGCACTTTACTTTCTGTCTCATTGTGTCCATCTGTAGAACCCACACCGTAACACTTTCTCTCAGAATCCTCCTTCTACCCACCTTTCCAATCTGCATTCTGGAAGGATCACTCCACCATGACCTCCCTCCTCAGGCTCACTGGCTCTATCCTCTCTAGATGGACTGTGGCCAGATCACTTCTGCAATTTTTATCGATCTTGCTAAGACCTTCCATACCATCTCCCACCTCTTCCTTCTAACCAACCTGACTTCTGCAGGCCTATCAGACTCTGCAGTAAACTGGTTCAGGTTCTTAATCAGTTAAAATTTGCTGACTCCATATCACTCCCACTCCCAATTAATACTGGTGTGCTGCAGGGTTCCTTGCTAGGCCCCATTCTTTTCTCAATATTCCTAAATGACCTTCCCACAGCCTGCACCACATCCTCCATCCATATGTATGCCAGTGACACTGTTCTGTTCACCTCAGGCCAGTCCCCCACTGATGTGGCAACCAGACTTCAAGAGGACTTTGACAAGGTCCAACTCAGACTTGCCTCACATCAACTAATACTGAATGCCAAGAAGATGGTCTCCATGACCTTTGGCACTAGGCAGAGACTCTCTATGCTCCCTATCATGCCCTCCATCCACACCCTCAATGGGACTACACTTGGGGGCACCTCTTCCTTTAGATATCTGTTTGCGAATTTTCAATATTTTCACTCCAGATTTTCATCATTGCCATTTTATTACATTTCCTTATGAACAGTACAGCTGCCATTTTTCACATGTCGCCCAAAATGTGTTTCCGCACATATAGTGCACAATGGTGCAGTCGGTGTGCGAAAGCAATGTTTGGGACAGATTAAGAAAATCACAGTTACACTGTTCATGAACAGATGTCTTAAAATGGCTATGTTGAAAATTTGGTGACAAAGTCCATAAAATGACTGTGTTACGAGTGAGCATTGCGCTGTTTCCACGCAACCTCGTAAGTTCATGACTTTGTAATATTTTCAGTCCAGATTTTCACCAGTGGCATTTTTCCGCACTTCCTTATGAACAGTACCACTGTCATTTTTCACAACATGGCCAAAATGTGTTTTCACACTTTCAGCACAGAGATGCGTGGTCGCTGTGGGAAATTATTGTTCGGGACAGATAAAGAAAATCACAGTGACACTGTTCATGATCGGAGGTCCCAAAATGCCTGTGTTGACGATCTGCTGTAAACAATCCCCAAACTAATTACATTACGGGTGTGCGTTGCACAGTTTCTACGCACGCTCAAGACTTCACCAGTTTTTTTAATATTTTTACTGTAGATTTGCAACATTGCCATTTTTTACATCTCCACATTAACAGTACAGCTGTCATTTGTCATATCCTGTTAGGAATGTGTTTTTGCACTTGTAGTGCTCAATGCCATAGTCGCTGTGCATAAGCAGCTTTCAGCTACCAAACTGATATTGCCACTGTTCATGAGGTGGGGGTCACAAAAAAAACATGTTGAAAATTTGGAGTGAAAATACCAACGAATGCCTGAGGTGTTAGGGTTTCCAACCATAACGCCTCACCCTGTAGAGAATGGCAGGCATCAGGGGTGTGACTTGGGATTTTTGCCTGTAATGCTCATACCATTCCACACCATGCAGCCAGTGAGAGGCATCGAGGTATGCCTTGGACTCTTCAGCCCCAAAGTTCGCCCCATTCTCCAATACCACACCCATCTCACCGTATTTCCTGATGGAATGGGGTGCGCATAAGGGCCAAAGACCCCAAGGCACACCGTGACACTTATCAGTGTCTGCAGGGTAGGGTGTGGTGAAATGGCATGGCTGTTATGCCTGATGACCCAAAGACACACCCCGATGCCTGTCACTCTCTGCAGGGTGGTGGTGGGGTTGGCTTCAGTTCAATACTTCACTGCCATTCCTATTATGCAGCTTTGTAACTTCTACACTACCACTGCCAATGCCAGCAAGCAAACATTCGGCATTGACAAATGCTTGTTTACTTTGATTAGAGAACACAAATGGTTTGCCATATATATATATATATATATATATATATATATATATATATATACAGTATATATATATATATACACACACACAGACACACATCTGTGAAAACACAGGGCTCTCCAGGCCTTGCACTGCCATTTATAGGACAACACTGACCAAATTGAAAGGATAGCAATAGTATTACCATGCAGTCAGTATGGAAATTGTTCAAGTCCCCTCTAAAATGTAACTCTGCTCAAATGGAATGCCATTCTGTGCCACCTGTGCGAAAACACGTTTTGGGCAGGATTGAAAAAATGACAGCTGTGACATACATAGGTAGGGAAATAAGAAGGCTATATATGAACATTTGGGGTAAAAATGTTTAAAATTCCCAAAGTTGTGAGTGTGCATGGTGAGATTGCAATGAATGCTCATAAATCTGTCATTTGTAATAATTTTGACCCTAAAATTTCAACATATCCTTCTTATGACCCCACCTCACAAATGACACTGGGTCAGACTAGTGCTGACTGCAATAGCGCAGTCAAGAACCACGCGGCAATTTAAGCATCAATTTATTTTTGCAGGGGACCACCCACAAAGTGGGTTTGTCCCTGCAACCCCCGGACTGAAGGAGTCTCACTCGGGGGGGGGGGGCAGATCACAGGGTAAGTTAAAATTTGTGGGGCTGTGGAATACTGTCTCCATAGCCCCACGTAACAAAAACTAAGTCCACAGTGCAGAAAAATGTTGGAGACCAGGATTAGAACCCTGGTCTCCTATGCCACTGGCCAAGCTGCTCAATGCACCAGCCCTGCATACCACGGGAGCAGCTTGGCCAGCCTCCTGGATCCTGGTGCTCTTGAGGTGCCTAAGCACCAAGGACAGTGACTAGGGGAGCGCTTACTGAAAGCACTGTAAATCCCCTCTCGTAGACATGTTAGCACTACAGGGACTAGCGCTTTCTTGACTGGTGCTATTCCTGTAGTGCTAATCTAACCTGGTACCCCTCATGAACAATAGGACTGTCATTACACAGATCTTGCCAGAAAGGTGATTTTGCCAATCGATCATGAAATCGCCTTTCTGGTAGGAGTTGCATAATGACTGTCCTATTGTTCATGAGGTGGGGACCCTAAAAGGCCATGTTGAAAATTTGGGACCAAAATCTCAAGAAATGTAAAGGTTATGCATAAAAGTTGAAACCCCCATTGAAATACATTGGACCACATTTTCCTTAGTTTCTCATATTGCAGTTGCCGGTTCCAGCAGCAAGACCTGTCCTTGACTGGGAGAGTGGATTTTAAACCTGTCACCTCTTCAGGTGAGTGAGGGTGTGTGGGAGTGTCAAGGGGGTGTGAGGAGGGGGGTGCGGGTGTGATTGGTGATGGACGTTTCTTTTTTTACAGGTTACAACAAATTACAGAAGACATTGAGGGGTGGTTTTCTTATTTTCAGAAATATAGAGACATGGGAGGGTGGGTGGTTCCACTTGCCACCAACGATACAAGAATGGGTATCAGAGGGTTGGGGTGCCACTAGACACCAGGGAATCAACCTTAGTCAGTGGCTAGCAGTAGTGTGGGGTGGGCTGTGCTAGTCACCAGCCCAGTTATTTTCAGCAGTATGGAGACATGGGAGGGAGGGGCTATGCCACTAACCATCAACAATATGTGAATGGGCATCAGAGGGTGGGGGATGCCACTAGACACCAGGGATGGAGCTCAGTCGGTGGCTGGCAGTAGTAGTGTGGGGTGGACTGTGAAAGTTGCCAGCTTGGTTATTTTCAGCAGCATAGAGACATGGGAGGTGGTGGGTGCTACAAACCATCAACAATACGAGAATGGGCATTGGAGGGTTGGGGCTGCAAGTAGACACCAGGGATTTAGGACTCAGGGGACCTGCTGTAGCAACTTCACAAGCAGTAGTCAGTAGATGCCTGCCCTCCAGCTCTCACTCCTTCCAGACTGACAACTGGTCTGCTGTGATGTGCTGATGAGTTGCATTGTGGATGCCGGGTCTTCACTGAGTGCTAGTTTGTGGCATAAATTTACCTTCTAGAACCATCCCAATTTTCAGTACTTTGCACCTTCCCTTCCTCCATCCCTAACCCATTCTGAATCCTTGTACCTGAAGTTTGGAGCACTCCTCCCAAGCCTAGAGCCCCTATGATGCAGGAGGGGGGCTTTATTTATGGAAACTGTTCTCACTATCCACATTGGGACTAAATACTTACCAAGCTGAGGGTAACTGGTCCCAGAGACTGGTCTGCCTTTACCTCCCCATCACTATCTTTGCCTTGGCTGTCCAAGGAATACTATCACATCCTCTGTTGCCTTTGGCTTGATGTGTCTTGGCTCTCCAACCCCTTTGTGACACTTCTTTTGGGTTCCTACTGATATAAAAAGAAGTTGTATCACAAAGTGCAGAAAAATGAATTTTTTATGTGAAACACCAAGTCCTTTGTCTGCAATTTGCGACAATACCCCCCTTGTTTCACAAAAATAGTGCCGCAATTTGTGGCAATAAAAAAATCAACAGATGAAATAAACATATTTCTGGCCATTTTGGGGGCAAACTGATTCCTCAGCCCCAATTAAGTAAACACAACTGTTGGTGTTTACCAACTCATAGTAATTTTCAAATTGTTTAAATTTGTTTGCTTGTTAACTGAAAATAAGATGGTGGAATCTCGGCACTACAGTCCGCATCTGTGGCAATGAATACCGCTTTTGAGGCAACAGAGCAGTTGTTTTGCTCTACACATCTAACTTTTCCCATAGGAAGTAATGGGAAAATTGAAACTATAATAACTTTTGAATGGATTAATATTTTTTCATCAAACTTTCAAAAGACACAGGTGTGACCCAATACCTGTATACCCTGCAAATTTCTGACCATAACGCCACACAGTTTCTGAGAAACTGCATGACAAAGAATTTACACAAAAATGATAAGTTTCACATTTGTGGACACTCTGTATCTCCACATCCCCACATCCAACTGAAACCAAACTTGTCATATCAAGAGATCTTTTGTCCCTGACATTGCATGCAAAATGTCATGTGAATCGGTTGAATGGTAACAAAGTTATTAAAGTGCAAAATTTGGGGTTTAAATAGCAGTGACTGTTGAGCCCTAACTATAGGAGCGTGATCGCGTCCCTATAATATATGGGGTGTACCATGGCTAAGTGGAAATATCAGTGATATTTCCCCTGAGTGCAGTTTGACCTTATGATGTCACGAGTGGCGGAGACACAAATGATGTCACAAAGGTCAATTTGCATGAGGGGGAAATATCGCTGATATTTCCATTTGGCCATTGACATTTTTCAGAATGGAGCAACCAAAACCCAGTTATAAGTGCTGCAGGCATTGCAGCCAGAAGATGTTGGTCATGGACACGTACAACACATGCCTCTTCAGCCTCAGGGAACAGCACAACATGAAACAATTCTTTTATGCTGGGTCATGCATTCGACATTACTCGATAGGCCCAAGGACTGCAAACAGCCCTTGGTGGATGCTGTGTTGGTAGCCCAGCTCATGGCCATGGAGGAGGAGGTTGAAGACTCATCTTCAGTTTCAGCAGTGGTCCAGCCTAGGCCAGCTGTTGGAGGGCCATTCATGGATGAATTCCATGAGATGTAGCGGGCCCTCCAGACTTATGGTGAGAGCCCACATGCTGAAAATAACAGTCTATAATATACCTTTGTCTGTCTTTAAAGATAAATTAGCATGGGAAGACCTGAAAACAGCATATACATATAACTTTTCTCCAGTAAGAGGGTATATCTGTAATAGAGAATCAAGAATTGAAAAAAATCAAAATATCTTTTTTTAAACATTTTATTTAAACTTAGAAAATGGGCTACACACTATGAGCTCTCTGATTGGCTGAGAGCCATAGCAGGGGGTACATTAACTTTCGATAGAAGCCCGATCAGAAAAGGTACCAGTGCTAACTAACAGCATTACCAATATTAGCAGGCACTGTCACATTTCAAATTAACCACCATTTTTTTACCCGCAGTAACTCAGATTTATGGCTGAACAGATATTAGGCAATGTCCCTCTACCCACCCCCTCTGTCTCACGGAGCCTTCCATTGGCTAGTAAAACACACATTTACAATAAAATTAACTGAATAAAGTTACAGAAAGTGTTGAAATCTGATGGAGCTTAGCATGACCTACAGTACCCCAAATGCCATCCGATCAAGTAGCTACAGTAAGCCAGCAGCATGTCACCATCTATGGGGAGTGCAGCTCATAAAACCACTGCCACCGCTCCAATCCTTGGCTTGATTCTCCCAGTCCCATAATTAGCCGTGCCGAGTACCAACTATTCCAAACAGCACAGAAAAGCCAGTGGGGAAAAACACAGAAATGTACCTGTTTTTACAGGTTAGCTTCTTTTTTTTCTCTGCCAGCTCACTTGATTGCCATCTTCAAGGTCCCTGTTCAATCACGCATCTGCCCACTCAGCCAATCGCTCCCTGCTCATACTCTTATACGAAAAAAAAATGTAATCTAAGAAAAGTCTAGCTTTGCCATGTAAGTAAAGTCCTGGAAGAGAAGAGAAGAGAAGAGAAGAGAAGAGAAGAGAAGAGAAGAGAAGAGAAGAGAAGAGAAGAGAAGAGAAGGTGTGTGTGTGTGTGTGTGTGGGGGCAGAAAAACAGTGAAAAAATGAAGGTAGTAAATCCAATTCAATAAAAATATCCCATAAGCAGCAGCAGCAGCGCCTCTACTGGCAATTCAGTAAAGGGACTATTTGACATAAGCTGCTGTGTCTGATCATGTTTATTAATATTTTACCCTATTTTTCCTCATCACTTTTATAAAAAAATTAAAAATGAAAGCCCATTTTCTAAGCGCAATAATACCCTCCAGGGTGGGCAGTGTGGGCGATACTGGACCTTCCAGGGGCTATAAGGCACTCTTCCTGCAGCGTCGGGTCTCATTACACTCCTGGGTGGTCTGGTATTGCCCAATACCGACCACCCTGTTTGGTATCATTGCTTGCACGCAATACATATACTTTTCATTTAGTCCATATAACAATAGGTAATGTCATATTATTTTTCTTTCAGCATGTACCAACTTATCAGATAACATTTATTTTATATATTAACCAACGAACTCCTAATATTGGGAGATTTCAACCTGAACTGGGCCACTGGCACCAACAAGGTCCTCAAGGGAAAGATAAGTGTTTCTCCTGATGACATTCGGGGACATTTCTTGTACTTATTGGCTGATTGCCTAATCTTCCCCTTTAAATTGTTATTTGAATACAGCTTAAATTTTAACTGTGTGCCTGAATTATGGAAAATTGCCTTTGTTATTCCTATCCACAAGAAAGGTTCCAAAAGTGTATGGGAAAACTATCAACCAATTAGCCTTACTTCTTATATGGGTAAACTATTGGAAAGTCTTAGTAAAGACTTAATTACTACACCATGTGATACCATAGGTAATGAACAACATGGCTTTAAAAATGGTAGGAGTTGTTAAACTAATCTACTGTGCTTTTATGAAGATCTGAGCCTTCATTTAGATAATAGACATCCTTACGATGTAGTATACATAGATTTTAGTTAAGCCTTTGATTACCTTCCCCATTGGGCACTCATACACAAACTTTCATCCTCAAATATTAATCCTAGAATAACAGCATGGATTGCAAATTGGCTGGATAATTGTTCACAATATGTTCTTATCCATGGACAACTCTCCTGTAAGGGTCGTGTAACTAGTGGGGTGCCTCAGGGGTCTGTCTTGAGCCCCTGTTTGTTTCAGTTTTTTATAGCTGATATCACTAAACAGAATTGTACAAATTCAGTAAAATATGCTGATGATATCAAGTTGGTGGTCCTGTTGAAAATCCTACTCAAATAGCTGACATTCAGGGAGATTTGGATAAACTGTCTGTTTGGACTACCACTCGGGGAATGAAGTTAAATCATTCCAAATGCAGAGTAATACATTTTGGGTTAAAAAATCCAAGGCACTTATATATTTTGGACAAGATAGCATTATGTAGTTCATCTATAGAAAAGGACTTAGGTGTATTCATAACTGGTGATTTTCTTACTAATTCTCATTCAAATGAAGTCATTCTTAAGGCTAACCATGTTATTTGGTCCATCAAGTGTAATATTACATCGAGAGATGCTAAAGTTTTGATGCCTCTGTATAGGTCCTATGTTATTCCGCATTTGGATTACTCTTACCAGTTATGGTGCTCTTTTAAAAAACAAGATATTAAACAAATAGAAGGAGTTCAAAGAAAGTATACTAAAATGGTGTGTGGTTTAAAAGATGTTCCATATGAACAAAGACTTATCTCACTTGATTTGATGTCACTATTTGTTAGGCGTTAAGGGGTGATCTCCTTCTTATGTATAACATTATAAATTACCCATTTTTAATAACAAATTTGAGGTTTCTCTTCAAGGATTCAATTTATACTATTAGGGGACATCCCTTTCAGATGCAGTTAAAAAAGTTTAACCATCTTCCGCGTGAGATTTTTTACACAGCAAGAGTTTACCTATTGAAGTGATTGTTTGTAATGCATGGCAGTTATATAAACAACAGTTGGATAAATTTATTCTATCTGGCGGCATTTTTAGTTACTACTAAATATATAGGAGCTTATTTTGGGCCTTTTTGGCTCTCTTGCTCCTAGCCAATCCTAGTATGAATCCTAAGGGTGCGATCCAAGACGCAAGCTTGGAACAGGTCATCTCTCTACCTACCAGGCTTTATTATAAAATGGGGAACCATACTACTCTTGACTGGGCTCTGGTATCTAACTCCCTCAACATACAGAAAGCAGGTATATTGGCTGGCACCATTAGTGATCACTCCCCAATATTCTGTATTTGGAAGAACAGAGCACCAAAGATTCCCCCCAGGATACTCACAGTACATGACTTCTCCAATTTCATGCCAGCAAAATTTAATGACTACCTAAGTAGTCTGGACTGGAGCCCGATTAGGCTTCTCCTGACATTGGACGAGGTCCTTGCCTACTTTCAAAATTCACTCGTCAATGCAGCATCTCTATTTGCCTCTTTCAAAAAACTTCATACAAAAGGAGGCTGCCATAAATGGATCTCCCACTCTGTGAAATCTCAAATGAAAAGAAGGGACAAGGTTTGGAAGAAATCCCTGCCAGCCCACCTTCCTGCAGACCTGGTTACTTACAAAACCCTAAGAAAAAAATGTAAGCTAGACATCAAACTTGCCAAAAAGGAGTATGTAACCCGTCTCCAACGGTCCACACTGGGGAACCCTAAGATTTTCTGGGCACAAATCAATGAACTGCTTAAGGGCAACTCCAAGGAGGCATAAGGTCAAACTGAGGTACAAGGACAGTGTATCAGTGATTGCCAGCTTATAGCCTCAGCAATCAACCACCACTTCACCAACCTTGATGCATACAAGGTAGGGCTACCAACACCCATGCTTGTACAGACCTTTGATGAATCCCCCTGTCTGAACAGACCCCAATTTCACCAGAGAATGGTCAAGGTGAGTGAGGTCCATAAACTTCTGATAGCTCTCAAACATAGAGGCTCTGGTGGCCCAAATGGAATCAGCCTGAGGCTACTCCAGGAAGGTGCACTGTCCCTGGCCAAGCCTCTGACCTGGATCATCAACAGGTCTTTACTTGAAGGGTATGTTCCCTACCAGTGGAAGGCTGCCAATGTGGTCCCATTTACAAGGGTGGCTCCCATGAACAAATTGGCAATTACAAGCCCATCTCCCTTCTGTGTACCCTGGCCAAATTGCAAGAAAGACTAGTTTATGGGCAACTAAGACACTACCTGGAGCTCCACCAAATCCTAGCCCCTTTACAGCATAGCTTTTGGGCAAACCATGGAACAGACATGGCATTCATCAAACTCACAGTTGACCTATTCAGGGCAATGGATGAGGGCATGTCGACGGGTGCTATCTTCATAGACCTGTCCAAGGCATTTGACCTTGTGGACCACAACTGTCTTCTTACTAAGCTTCAAGGCATTGGGCTTGATGTCCAGGCCCTAAACTGGTTCAAGAGCTACCTCTCAGGCCGCTCCCAGAGGGTCATTTGGAAGGGAGAGCTTTCCACCCCTTTACCCATCAAGGAGGGTGTACCTCAGGGCTCAATTCTTGGCCCCCTCCTGTTTTCTCTCTTCACAAATGATTTAAACCAGCACTGTGGGGATAGCTCAGTAGTTCAATACACAGATGATACTGTCATCTTCTGAGCCATGTCCACACCACATGATCTGGGCCCTTTCCTAGAAGGGGACCTAAACACACTCGAGGCCTGGCTCACATCAAACAGAATGATCCTCAATGCAGCAAAAACAAAAGCCATGTTGTTTGGTCCTAGATCCCTTGGTCAGGATCAGACCAATTCCCTAAAACCAACTACCCTTTGGGATAAACGAATAGATGTAGTTAGCAACACAAAATACCTAGGGCTAACTATTGACCAGGGTCTCACCTTTAAGCCCCATGTTGACCAGGTAACAAGGTCTATCCACGTCAAACCTGGCACCATGAACAGGCTAAAAATCCAACTTATCCCAGAGGCCAGACGAGCAATCACCTCCAGTGTCCTCCTACCCACATTAACCTATACTGCCCCGGTAATCCAGGGCATGGAAAAGGGCGAGGTTAGCAGGCTTCAGGTCCTGTACAACAAGGTTGTGAGGTTTGGGACAATGTGTCAACCATGAAGCCACCCCTGCATCTCACTAGCCCAGCTGCAATGGCCTTCTTTTGAGGCTCGTCTACAGTATCCCCTGCTCTGCCATGCATACAAATTGCAGAGCCCTGTGACCCCACCAAGCCTAACAGGAATAATCATGGCTAAGCCTAACTCTCGAATGCTCAGGACCTTAAGTGGGTCCCTACTGGCAATCCCCAGAATCAAGACACACAAGGGAGGCAATTATTTCACTCTTACAGCCCCTAAACTGTGGAACACTCTCCCACCTCTAGTACAGAAAGCACCCTCGCTGCCAATCTTTCGCACTAGGCTGAAGTCCCATTTACTCAGAACAAGCTCATGCCACTGTGAGGGCATAGGATAATCACCCCTGATCCTAATCACAACACCCATCCCCCCTCTTCACACCTTAACCTACAATAAATCATGCCTTAAATCCTTACACCTAGAGGTTAGAGGAACGAGGTGTGAACAAGCTTGATACATCCAGCAGACCAGACCTGTGTTTGATTCTCACAACCTCCACTTGCATACTGTATGACTCTGAGCAAGTTACTTAACCGCCCAGTGCTCCTAGGTCACCCCTGAAAACAGGCACTTGTGCCTAGTGGGCCTTACCCGGTTACGAAATGACTAAAAAAAAAAAATCTATCAAGTGTTGCACTTATGGTCTATGATTTGAATAATTGCCTGTACTGTTATCCTCATTATCTTGTCTACTTCTTGTAACCCTGTATCACTTGACTGTATGTATTGTATTGCTTCTGGAGCACCTGATTGTATGTATTGTATTGCTTCTGTTCCCCGGTCGCCCCTGAAAAAGGGACCTTTATGGGCCCAGTGGGCCAATCCAGTCATCAAAATTCAATAAATAAATAAATATATTACAAGCTGTATGTACATTTATATGTCATATAGTTTCACATATACCCACTCCCTCACCTCCCTCTGATGGGAAAAATGTGAGTACTGTTGACTACCTTTAAGAATTCTGAATTTGTCTCCAGGTATTGCCATATATATCATCCACTATCTCGTCTAAAGAAAAAGGTGTTTTTTTCTCAAATGTCACTGTTTCATTGAAGGTATTCCACAACTTATTTATTTCAACTGTTGGAAGTTTAGTAACATTCCAGTTATTTAATATTAACCTTTTCAATACCAGTGTTGCTTGAGAAAATATCCTTTGGTGAATTTCATTTTGAAATACTTCATTAATGTTGTTGAATACAAATACATCTGCTTTTAATGGAATATCTGTCTCTAAAATTGTTTCTAAGATATCTCTGTCTTTGGTCCACTAGATAAGTATTTGGGGACATGACCATAGACAATGGTACAAAGTTCCTCTATGTCCACATTGATGCCAGCAACTGTCACTATATTGTCCGATTCATTTTAGACATTTCTACAGATGTATAATCTGCCCTTTCTATTATTTTTCTTTGAATTGTTTTATTTCTGGCTGATACGTATATTCTATTTGCTTGCTTTCTGAAATGGATCCATTGTTGTTGTGTCCATTCTAATTCTGCCTCTTGATTCCATTTCATATTGCTATTAGTTTTATCATTTAGATATTTTGGGTTTATTTGATTATATATATTTGACAGAAGTTTATCTGTTCCTCTATTGATATAAGTGTCTTGATTTTTCATACGTTTAAATAGGTATTTTATATCTGTTTTGAAAATTTTACAAATCTTTTTAAATTTGTAGTGTAGTATATAATAATTAAGGTGTGTTATTCTATAGTTGAGCATCCTTTTGTTTTAAGTGTTGATAAGGGATAAATTCCCCATCTATCACTAAATCTCTCCATTTATGAAAATGTTGTTCTTGATGATCCTCGTTATTAATACCTTTTGAATTTTCCCATATTTGTTTTCCAGACCAGATATCCATATGAAGCCAAGGAATTTCCAAAATTTTATTTGTACATTTTTGGTTCAGTAATTCCTGAAATACTTCATCATCACCTTTATTCAAAAAGGACCATCTACAAACCATACTTTATACATGTGATTGCATATACCTTAAGGGGTCTGGGCATCCCAGTCCACTTTCTTTTCTAGGAATAGTTAACATAGGCCATGCGATTCATGACTGTCCCTTCTCCACAAGATTTTTTTTAAGATTTTCTTAAAAGCGTCAAACCGTCCTTTAGGTGGAGCACCTACTCTATTCTGCATAACATATACATAACAAGGAGAAGCCATCATGAGCTAATAAATCTTGAATTTTCTGTTTAGCTTTATTGACATTAGTTTTTATATTCTTATTTTGATCAGGGGAAAACGTGATACCTAAATATTTGATTGTATTATCTAGTTTGAAATCTTTACTGAATTCAGGTCCCAATTGATATTTATTGTTGAAAGTTTACATAATTACCAATTTATTTTTATTTATTTTATAACCAGATGGTGATGAAAATAATTCTATTTCCTATAAAAATGTTTTTAAAGAAGTATTTATATTTTTTATGACCAGCAAAATATTCTTTAAATACACTCATTTTCATTTGACCCCTTTGTAGTGTAAATCATTGAATTTCCTAGTTTGCTCTAGTAATTTTCAAAAAGGGTTCTAGACAAAGGATAAAAATAGTAGGGGACAGTGGACACTCCTGACAAACACAATTAATCATTACAAAATCTTCAGCTAAGTGAGCATTAATCTGAAATTTAAGAGTAGTTTCTTGATATAGCTGTTGTATTAGTGTTATCAGTGAAGTTCCATGCTTTAAATACTTCCATCATATATGCATATATCTATCACATCAAAAGTGTTATGGCATAATAAGTATCTTTTTCATACTGCTGAGATGAGTTGATCAAGTGAAAAATCACCTGTACTCTCCTGGTAGCTTGCGAGATGGAGCAATCTTTTATTAATCCACATTGATTTTTATGGATAAGTTCATTCAGGGATAGTTGAATTCTATTATTTATTAACTTAGCAAGCAGTTTATAATCTGAGTAAAGGATTGCTATTGGGTGATAGCTATTTGGTATTTCTTTCTGCTTGTCTTCTTTATGGATTAAGACTATTTTAGCTTGTTGCATTGATTTTGGTATATTGGTAGTTCTTCCTATTACTTCTTCTACCAATAAAAAAAAAACAGAGAGTTATCTTAAAATGCTTGAAAATATTAATTAGATAATTCATCTAACCCTGGTGTTTTATTCCTGGGTAAAGTCTTAATTGTTTTTTTAATTTCTTTTTGTGAAAAGGACATGTCCAGAAATTGAATTTGTTTAACATTTGATCTTTCTCTGAATTCCTTTTATTGTTGTGGGCTTACCTTTATTTTATTTTGGTATATATTTTTATAATATTCCTTAAATACATCCAACCCCAGTGTTTTATTCCTGGGTAAAGTCTTAGTTGTTTTTTTGATTTCTTTTTGTGAAAAGGGCATGTCCAGAAATTGAATTGGTTTAAGAGTTGATCTTTCCATGAATTCCTTTTATTTTTGTGTGCTTACCTTTATTTTATTTTGGTATATATTTTTATATTATTCCTTAAATACATCTGCTAACTCCTTATCCTTTGTTAAATTATTTCCTTGTTCGTCTTTTACTGTTGTTATAGTATTACATTTCTTAGTGTTTCTGAGAAAATTTACTAAACATTTCCCAGTTTTGTCCATGTGAAAATATTTAGCATTTGTTATTGTCTTACAGGCTTTTAATGTTTCTTGATATATTAAATCTTGTTTTTGAATGTTGGCAGCATTCCATTCTTTTACGTATTTATTGTAATTGTATAATATTAATAGAGAAAGTCTTTTTAAATTTTGCTTCAGTATGGTAATTTTTTCCTTTTTTTCCTTTTTATTGATTTTGATTTGATATGTTGTTATTGCCCCTCTTATTGACTCCTTAAAAGCATCCCATAAATTGCTTGTTAAAGTTTGATCACCATAATTATAAAACCAATATTCCTGTATTGCTTTTTTTAATGAAGGGAATGAAATCCTGTTCTTTCGGTAAGTCATTATTGAAAAAACATTGTCTATTAAAGATCCTATCAGGAATTTCAATTTTAATAATTAAACTGATTAATCCATGATTGGAAATTATGAATTAATATCCACTAATAACATTTTATTAATTAGTCCTTTTGAAAGCTGTATGTAGTCTAATCTGGAAAAAGTTTTACTTTTCTTATCAAAATATGCATATTCTTGTTTGGTTGGGTTTACTGTATATATCTCCAACTATCTACTAAATTTTCAGAATCCCAAAAATTGTTTATTAGCAATATAGTTAGTCTCACTTGTTACTGGAGTTGATTTGTCCAAATAGGGGTTAATCAGTCTATTAAAGTCTCTTGCTGTTATTATATTTTTTGCCATACGTTTATACAGGCCTTCTACAATAGTGGCTAAAAAAAGTCATACTTAACAAAGGGTGCATATACTGATACAATTATTATTTTGAAATTATTAATTAGTATTTACTAAGTAGGACTCTCCCATTAGGATCTTTAAACTCTTCCAATGGTTTAACATATGTTCCTTTTTAATGATTATTGCAACCTCCTGACTATTTTTTTCCAGACTTAAAAAAATAAGTAGGACATCCATTTCTTTTTTTTTTCATAATGTAGTTTTTCTCCAAATGTGTTTCCTGTATACAAAAAACATTTGCATTGCTTTTTTAATACATGTCAAAATTCTTGCTCTTTTAACAGGAGAATTAATCCCATTGACATTTAGTGAGACCATTTTAATTCCATAATTGTTAGCCATCATATCGAGGTAGACTGGTAGTATTGATACTTTGTTGACATAAGTTTAAGAACCTTAGAGGTTTAGCTCCATTTGTTATATAGAAAACCAAGCTGTCTACCTTTCCAGTATTTCAAGACACATCAAATAAACATAGAAAAAACATTTAACAAAAATGCACATTTGAACACATAACAAGGTGCAGCTCAAAGGAACTGCTTGGTCCTACTCTTAACATGCTTCTGGACCCCCCCCCAAGTAAACTTTAAGTTTTACCAAATTAACTTCTTTATATCATATATAGAGCATATGTAATTCAAGTCATAGTGGAAAATCTGGGGCAATCATTCCTGTAAGTCCTTTAGGGCATCTTGGGGTTTTTCATACACAAATCATGCATTGTCTATCTTCTATCATGATCCTTAGTTTTGCAGGGAACATATTGGTAGCTCTAATATTGTTAACCCATAATTTGTTTTTGTTGAAGTTATAATTTTTTTGCTCCTGCACCAGTTCTGGTGGTAAGTCATTGAAAATCAATATATTTGAGCCCATTAGTTGTATTTTCTTTTTCTTATAAACTGCAGCCTTAAGTGTATCCTTGTCCCCTGGTCTTAAAAATTTCAAGATAATTGGCCTTGGTGGAGCGGCATGGTCTGTCTTGTTTTTTGCCCTCTATGTACTCTATCAATATTGAAATTTATTTCTCTATGGTCAGTGTTGAGGTAGGCAGCTGCTATTTGCTTGAATGAATCTCATAAGCTTCTTGTACTGTCCCAAGATTCAGGTACACCCGGGATTCTTATATATTTTCTTCTAGCGTGGGTTTCAAAGTCTATTAATTTAGTTTTAAGTTCATTATTAGTTTTTTTCAAGTTGGCTCACTTGGCGTGCAATGGGCTGATTGGTTTCAGATAATTGATTTACAGTTTGCTGTAATTGTTTCAGTTCTGACTTTAGTTTGTCATTTTCTTTAATCAAGTTCTGTGAATGTGTGAAATAAATTAAATGTTTCTCTTGCAAACCAACAAGTTGTTCCATCTCCACTGCTAGGTTGTTCATTTTGGGAAAACAGACTATTAATTTAGTCAGCTTTGTGACTCTTTTAGGTTAACTTCCATAGGTGGTGTTTGTTTAACCATTTTAGTTTGCAAATTATCATTAATTTCATTCTCAAAGTTCAGTACTATTTTACTCTTAATACTAATAACATTTGATGCTTTAGACATTGCCTTTTTTGTTGTTTTTTCTGTTTTTCCCTTTACAACACTTGTTTCTGTATATCCCTCTGTCTGTTTTTTAACATTGGATTCAGGTACTAGAGTAGAAGATTGGTCACCTTATCGTGGCACCAGCATTTCTCCTGTCTCCAGCCCTTCAGGTATTGCTTCTCTCCCATCTCTGTCTTGAAAAAAGGCTCCAGTTCTTCCACCTGGGTTAAACTGTCTCCATTACTTTCTTTGTTTCTCTGTTCACCATTCTCTGGTAAAGTTTTATCTGTTATGTTTTCTGGCATCTCCTGAAAAACCACACTGCCTCAGCCATCTTCCTCTGAGTCTCCTCTCACCTGTCCCACTGCCGATGTCTGTTTTACTTGCACTTCAGTACTGTCAGTTTTAACTTTTTTACTATCTTTAGCCCTAAGCTCCTTTCCTTTTTCATAAATTACACTGTGCTCAATAGAAATAGTTGTGCCATGCATTTCAGTCTGTTTTACCTTTTGGCTCTGAGTCGGTTCTACATCATTGGGTGTTTCAACTGTTATAGCACAGGTAGGGGTTGTTGATTCTTTTATCTTCATAGATTGTTTATCTGGTTGTTGAAAAATGGGAAACAGGTTTGTTGAGGTTGTTGCATTCTCTGATAAGGTATTGAACACTAGTGCAGTATTTTTGTTTTTTGGTATGGGCAACCTAGATTTTCTTGTCGACGTTGCTTTTAGATATCTCAGTTTAGAAGAAGACTCCAGATTTTTTTTAACCTTTTTTGGGTATCATTATGCCAAAAGTTAATAAAGTCTTACTGTCTTTTTTTCTGAAGCTCTTCCTCATACGTTGTAGGTTCAGTACCACAAAACATCCCAGAGCATTCTCTCCACTCACAGAGTGTGGTCACAACCACTGTAGGGGGAGTGCAGCAGCTACTAACTCACATGTCGACCCTTAGATCTGCCATGTAGTTCCTCCCTCCTTTGAAAAAAGCAGAATATCTAAAAAAATGGAAACGCAGTAAGTGAAACACTGAAGATTTTTGTTGAGGAAGAATAGAAAGATACAGAAACTGAGACATGCAAGGAAGGAAGTGGAAAACATGCAGAAATAAAAGAAGGCTAAATAAACTGGAAAACAGCAGCCAATAGCACTTTTTATAAAGTGCAGTAGAAATAGGGCATCTGAATGGATCCACAGACAAAGAAATAATGATAAGAAGGAAGGAGAAAAAGAGAATGAAACCAATAAAGGTCGTTTTTGACTCAGACCAGGAAGCTGAGGATGATATCCTACTACAGTCATGCAATGATTAATAATAGGATTCAAACACTGTGCAGCAGTGAGTGAGAACTAGAATCTGGCTGATTTGGATACAGATACAAAATCTGATTCAGCACAGTCATTGAAAAAGGTGTCCCCGATAATATGATCATCCTAAAATGGCTGCATCGGCAGCAGGAGGGGCACCAGGACAAGCTTTTCCTGGCAGCTGCAACAGAGGCGGGCCAGGGCTGAGCAAGTGGGACTTCTGTGGGGAGACTGCTAGCAAGGACAGAGGACCAATAAGTGAGCAGGGCACCAAAATTAAACTCACGGCTGGGCTATAAAAGGGCAGGCCCAACCACCTTCACTTGCACTTTGCCACCAGAGGAGCTGTAATTGTGTGGAGCAGGATCCAGGGACTGCATCAGCAGCTGAGGAGCAGAGGTGATTGCTGGCCACATCAGCGGTGTGTGGAGAGCACACCAGAGGCCACATTGGCAGTGAGCAGTGGAGAAGCAGGGGCAATTGCTGGGCACATCGGCAGTGAGGAGAGCCCACTGGAGGCTACATCAGCAGTGGGAGGAGCTGGACCTCTACCAGGGAGACTGCTGGCTGCATTGGCAGCAGGAGGGGAACCAGGACAAGCTTTTCCCAGTGGCTGCAGTGGTGGCAGACCAGGGCTGGAGTGAGCATGGCTTCTGTGGGGAGACTGCTAGTGAGGACAGAGGACCAATCAGTGAGCAGGGCACCAAAATTAAACTCATGGCTGGGCTATAAAAGGGCAGGCCCAGCCATCTTCACTTGTACTTTGGCACCAGAGGAGAGGTAATTGTTTCCCACCCCCCACCCCGGTCCTGTCCTCTATTAAATAATCAGTGAGGAAGAAGTTGGGTTAAGAGTGGGCTGGACTAGTAGTGAGCTTGTAGCCTTGGTTCTTTGGAAATTCAATTCTTGGACTGACACCTTGCATGCTGTGTGGGGGATTGTTTAAGTAAAATCACCAGGAGTTCTGATCATTGTATAGCCACTTGTAGCGCTGATCACTGAGGAATCCAGGGGGATTATTTTTGCATTTACTTGGGGGGCTTTTATCCTAAAAATCTGCTATGATGTGGAAAGGCCCACACATCACAAGAGTGGGCATCTTTGAGAGGGTGGTTGGGTGCACAGGGTGTGGAGCTGCCATGGTACTTGACTGAGCTTGGAAGTTTGGTGGTTGCTCAGTGTGCTACCAGCTGGCACAGCTTAGAGAGGAGGTTGAGGGGATTAGAAGTCAGCTAGGGGATTTAGGGGGATATGGGGGGATTGGAGAAGTATGGGCAATGGGTCACCTACGTAGCTGCACCAGGTGCTGAAGCCTCTGGCATAGGGAGAGGAGTGAAGGGGGTACTCAAGGGGCATGTGGGGACCCTCAGAAAGGAGGCCCAAAAGGAGGAAACTTCCAAAGAAGCAGGCAGGCATCTGGGGTTGTCCAAGAGGAACCAAGATGGGGGTGGGTGGGGAGGAGTCTTGGGATCTGGTCTTAGGCTCAGCAATTGTTTTGACCCTCTACATCTGCTAGTAGAGGAGGGGAGTGTTGGGGGAGGATACAGCTAGGGTGGGGTGAATGGGGGAAGGGAGGAGGGAGGAGGAGCAAGAGGCAGGGACCAGAAATCAGGAAGTGGGGGCATGGTGGATGAGAAAGTGGGGATGGGGGCTCCAGACAGACTGAGGGATTGAGGTGAGGGGCAGGGCAAGGAGGAGGATCAGGTGAACAAGGAGGCTGCAGAAATTGGGGGATGAGGGTATAGGCCAGGGGGGCATGGCAGGCAAGGGGGTGCTGAATGTGGATGGGATGGAAGGGAGTAAGAGCCAGGCTAGGCCAACAGATAGGGAAGATGGCTCAGTCAACAGTGGGGACAGGAGGGATAATGGTGCAAAAAGGGATACTCAGGTGGGGGGATGCCCAGGACCGAAGCAGAGGGGGAGGCCAGAGAAAGCATGAGGGCAAGGGGGAGGTTAGAGTGCTCCTGTTGGGGGATTCCATAATCAGGGGTATTCAGTGAGAGGGGCAGGAGGGAGGTTAAAACCTGTCCAGTAAGAGCCAAATGTCACCCTGGCCTGATGGTGCACAAGGCCAAGCATGAGGTATATTCATTGGCAAGGGAAAGTGGATGGTCCCCAGACATACTGGTGCACCTGGGTACAAATGACGTAGATGGGAATAGTGAATTAGAGATACAGGCAAGCTTTTGGGAGCTAGCCAGGGTTTATCATGCCATAGGATGCTCAATCTCCTTCTCGAAAATCCTGTCAGTGCCGAAGGCTAATGGGGAGAACAAGCAAAAAATGAGGGTGGTAATTCAGTGACTCAGGGAGTGGTGTGAGGCTAGGAGGTATGGCCTTATGGGGGACCAGAAGGTGGAGGACATGGAGCAAGAAATAGCCTCTTTCATAAATAGGTTAATTAGCCTTGAATCTAGCCAGCAGCACATGGCTGCATGAATTAATGTTAGCATTTCTTCAGACAACGTATTTAGGCCTGCATCTGAACTAACTAATAAAGAGCCCATTGTTATCTCACAAACACCGCATGCTGCAATGATGCCATCAATTGACTCCAGTTTGAGACAGAATAAGAAAAGGAGCAGAGAACTGGACTCTGACATAAATAATGATGATGAACAGTTCTTGGTACAAAGCGCCAAGGCCCCCAAGAAAGGCCACAAGGTGGGTACTTTTACACTTCCACTAAGTAATCATTTTGACATTTTTGACACTTAACTCCTCCACTGATATGACAGAAAGTAACCTTAGAGCCCAAATACAGTGCCCTGGTCTAGAGGCTAACAGAGTCTTGTCACCTTTTCCTCCAAATACCGCTTCCACTGAGTCAATGACTACCTCCTTTACGTCCACTAATAACAACAGGGCAAATTTGCATCAGACTCAAGTGATTAATCCTCCCACACTGCGCGAAGTAAACTTAATGGATTTTCAAACAGAAATTTGCCATAAATCCATCTATGTACTGGGGGACTCTATAGTGAACCATCTAGATAGGAAAATATGCAATGATGACAAAGAATCCTATACTTTGTCTTCTTTCTGGGGAATGAAAATTTCAGACATAACTAGCATGTTAGGAAATATTATCACAAACTCCGAGGAATCTGTAGTCATTATACATGCCGGTGCCAACAACATATTTTGAGATTCCATAGTTAAAATAAAACAAAATTAAGTGACTATGGCAAATAAGCTAGCGGACCTGGGCTGCAAATTCACCTTTTCCGAGATCCTACCCATCCCTAAAGCCAACTACTACTCCGAGCTTAAAATTAAACAAATAAACAATTGGCTACATCACTGGTGTCTCCAACAAAACATAGACTACATAATTCATTGGGTAGATTTTTACCGGAGATACAATCTCTTCTCATGGGATGGATTACATCTCAGTCGACTGGGAAATAGTGCTCTAGGCAAAAGGATTACTGCTCATATACAAAAAATGTTAAACTAATAGAAGGAGGGGTAGGGACACCTACAAGCCAGGAGATTTTGAATAACTATAAAAACAACAAAAACAACAGAGATCCCTAGCTAACAGCAAACATTTCCAATATGCTCCAGAAATCTCACATGGAAATCTTAGTGCTGAATGCTCGTAGCCTCTTAAACAAGATAGATGAATTAAAAGACCACATGTAAACAAATGGCATCGACATATGTGGGATCACAGAAACGTGGCTTAAAGATTCTGACTGGGACACAAAAATATTAGGGTACAGCAAAATAGTTAAAAATCAAACTGGCTCTAGAGGTGGCGGTCTGGCCCTGTATGTTTCGTATATATATACATATATATATATATATATGTATATATATATATATAAGAGCACCATAATTGATAACGGTCTAAATGAAGAGTGCTTATCAGAGCTAATATGGACTAAAGTGTTTCTGTCAAACAATTACAGCATTACCATAGGTTTGGGATATAGAGCCCCAGATTTGACCAGTCATGAAAATTACATATTTTAAAAAAATCTAGAAAAAATGGGATTAGACACAAACTGCATACTCATTGGCGATTTCAACTTCCCTCATATTAATTAGGAATCAGGCAAATGTGACTCTTCAACAGAAAGAAGATTTTTGGACATAATAATCCAAAACAATATTGATCAGCTTGTTACAAGCCCTACCAGGAGTAAAAACATCCTGGATTTATTATTAACAAATATGCAGGGCAACGTTAATCAAGGTGAAGTACTTCATCTGCTGTTAAACAGCGATCACAATATGGTACAAGCTGTTGTTAATGTCCAACAACATGCCAAAATGTGCGGCTGCACATCAATAAAAAACTTCTACTCTGCAGATTACAAACTAATAAATAAATCATTGATGGAGTGGAAGTGGGAAAATGATCTAATAGGAGAAAACCTAATTAGCATTTGGTCAGTTTTCCACAGTAAAATACAGTCTTGTATTAATCTGTGGGTCCCAATTAGGAAAAAAATACAGTAACAAAAAGAGAATTCCCCCTTGGTGGAATAAAAGTATAAAGTTAAACTTAAACAGAAAATGCAGATTATACAAAAAATACAAAAAACAGACCACACCCATAAATTGGACCAAATATAAAGCATCGGTAAATAAAAGCAGGAATTTGATTAAAAAAGCTAAGAAACATTTTGAAGAAAAAATAACACTTTCCAGTAAAGACAACAAAAAAAGCTTCTTCAATTATATTGGGTCCATCAAAAATTTGAGTCAGAAAATAGGACCTCTGACCACCCCAGAAAGAGTCACAGCTAATGAAAAAGAAATGGCCAGCAAATTTAACAGACATTTTATTAGTTTGTTCAGTCCAAAGGTTTAGTCTCAACCATCTGTCTTGGAACCAAATAATGCTTGTCAGCTCTTTAGTAAGGGAGAGGTAATGGATGTTATTACGTCACTCAGATCACATGGATCTGCTGGCCCAAATGAAATACCACCTATTTTTATTAAAAACATCACTTCCTATATTGTGGGACCCCTGACCTACCTTTTTACTGTCTCTCTTAAGACAGGAACTACACTTTCAATATGGAGGCAGGCCACTGTAATCCTTTTGTACAAAAAAGGTAGCAGAGCTTCTGTGTTAAACTATCGGCCAATAAGCTTAACAGCTGTTTTTTGTAAGCTTATGGAGAAACTATTGAAAGGAAGAATTATTGAACACCTAAAAAATATTGGGTACACTGACATTACTCAGCACGGGTTTGTCAGTGGCAGGTCATGCCAGATGAATCTATTACAATTTTTTGAACCTGTAAGTGAGGCTCTCGACAAAGGCCTGTCAGCCGACATAATTTTCCTTGATTTTTCAAAAGCTTTCGACTCTGTCTCCCACAATGTCCTAATTGGATTATTGGAAATGCTAGACTTTCAACCTCAGTTAATAAATTGGATTACTTCATGGCTCTCTGACTGCACACAAGTTTCTGTAAAAGGCTACTTGTCCCCATGGGGCCCTGTTACCAGCGGCATCCCTCAAGGCTCTGTTTTGGGGCCTGTCCTTTTCAACATTCTGATTACATCCATGCTTCCCTTAAACAAACATTGCTGGATGGCCAAGTATGCTGACAATGCTAAACTTGGGGATATAGTGACAAACAGGGCTTTTGCAGTTTAGATTCAAAATAATCTTTCTCACCTTCAAATCAAATCAAATCAAATCAATCTTTATTTATAAAAGGCACCTTTCCAAAACCAAGGCACCTGTACATAACATGATAAAATCAATAAATAATTGAAACAATATTAGAATTAATCTTGGCAACAGCATTCAAAACTCATTATATACTAGGCTAAAAAGATATGTTTTTAAAGCCTCCTTAAAGCTTTGGACAGTCGGGCAATCTAGCACCTGATGAGGTAGAGAATTCCACAGGGTTGGGGCCATAAAACTAAAAGATCTGGCCACAGAAGTTTTTAAGCGAACCCTGGGAATCTCTAGCAATCCCTCGTCAGTGGATCGGAGAGAGTGGGAGGGACAGTAGGGACAAAGGAGATCTTTCAGGTAGCCAGGTCCCTGATAGTGTAGGGCCTTATACATCAGCAAACCGACCTTGAAGGTGATTCGCCAGCATATTGGCAGCCAGTGCAGTCCGCGGAGCACAGACGTTATATGACTGGACCTCGAAGAACCAGTCAATAGCCTGGCTGCCGCATTCTGCACTAGCTGCAAGCAGCGAATCTCAACCTCCGGTAGTCAAAAGATAAAGGGCATTGTAGTAGTCAAGGCGGGAGGTAACAAAAGCGTGGGCCAAAGTAGGAAGATCATCAGGAGGAACCAGGTGCTTCACCCAGGCGATGTTCCTCAGATGGTAAAAAGAGGTTTTGACAACTGCCGACACCTGATATTTAAGTGTCAAACAGTCATCAAACACAACGCCCAGGTTCCGCACCCGGTCTGAGGTAGTTAGCTGGACAGCCCCAAGCCATAAACTCGAGGGTGATCCCGCCAACAAACCCGCCTCCCGGCGACCCAGGTCCACAACCAACACCTCAGTTTTCTCTGGGTTCAACCGTAGCCAACTCATATTCATCCAGTCCTGGATTTCAGCAAGACAGTTGTTAAAGACTGAAAAGGCAGCATCTTGGCTGGGCACAAAGGTCACGTACAGCTGAGTATCATCTGCATAGCAGTGAAAAATCAGACCGTACCGCCTGGTCCTTGAAACCTGGTCCATCAAAAAACAGCTGCATTTTATTGCGAAAAAATGCAAAGTTTTGCATCTAGGCAAAAACAGCCCCTGTTATCCTTACAAATTGAACAACATGAACCTACAAACAACTGTAGATGAAAAGGATTTGGGGATAACACTTTCTAACAACTTCACCTTTAATGCTCACATTAGAAATGCTGTTAAAAATGGGAATCAAATATTGGGATGCATCCTAAGAAACACAACGAGCAGGCATGAGAAAGTGATAGTCCCCCTTCACCCTAGCCTGGTCCGACCTCAACTAGGATATTGCTCTGCAGTATGTAATCCTTTACTTATAAGAAGTAACAAACTAATTGAAAATATACAGCATAAAGCAATCAGAAAAATCAACACTGTACAGAACCTTGACTATGGCACTAGGTTGAGAAAACTGAATCTCTATTATATGCACTACAGAAGACTAAGGGGCTACCTATGTGTGGTATACAGAGCAATAAACAATGAAACAACTTTTGTAACTATTGGTTTGACAAGAAACTTCTCTACAGTAAATACGAGATCGCACAACATAAAGTTAATGGGTACCAAAAACAACACAAACAAAATAAATCAACGGTTCACCCAGAGAGTGCTTACAGCTTGAAATGACGTTCCTAAAAGTGTCATCGAGAGCAAAACAATGGACACCTTTAAAAATAATTTGGATGCTCACATGAGCAACAAAAATTTTTTTCTCCACCAATGATTGTGGCGAGCTTATTAAAGGCATATCTGCCTCCCAAGCACCTATGAACCTATGAACCTGGGAGGATAAGAGGCTGTACACTAGAGACAGGCTCCACCTCAATTTGGAAGGGAAGGAAATCCTAAAGCTGAAAATAGCTGGGTTCATCAGTGAAAGGTGGGGTTTAACCTTGTAAAGGAGGGAGGGATCAAAGAAGAGGCTGTTGCAAGGGGTACGATAAAAGAGGGACTTGGTCTCCACTCCCCTAAGGGGCTGGAGGGATATGGAAAAAGGACAACAGATAGGGTGCGGGGAAGGGGAGAGCATGCAGCCACATGGGAGCACAAGGGTGGGGAATGGGAGGAGGGGAAAGGGGTAGAAGGTGGTCCTGATAAGTACCAGCAGCTTAGGAAATAAGATGCCTGAGCTCCAGGTGATGCTAGTTGAGGGGGCAGTAGATGTGTCAGCTGTCACTGAGACGTGGGCCACCCAAGGGACCTAAACCTGGAGGCTAAACTATGTTCAGGAAGGACGGGGAGGGAAGGGGTAGCACCGATGGTTAAAAATGGCATTGGCATAGGAGGGTGGAGGAGGTGGAGGGGAGCGTGGAGGCGATTTGGGTCACCCTTCAAATGCAGGGGGGTAAGAGAATAAAAATAAGAGTGGCATTTAGACCCCCCATGCTGGCGGAGGATCTGGAAGAGAGTCTGGTGGCAAATGTTATGGGCCACTGTAGACTGGGCAAGGGAAGGGTAGTGGTGATGGGGGACCTAAACATGCCAGTAACAGACTGTGGAACTATGATGTCCCCAGTGGCCAAGGAGCAGAGGTTGCTGGATGTCTTCCAGGATGCATTCCTGACCCAGCAGGTGGGGGAGCTGACCAGGGAGGTCCAGATACTTGATGTAATCCTGGCAGACAGTGACCAGATTAGGGGCTTGTAGGTGAGGGACCTGTTGGTAGGGCGTGATCATGCCACAGTCTGGTTTTTCCTCAATCGGGGGAGGGGGAGGAAAGGCGCGCACACAGACGGTGGTAATTCACTTTAGGGGTGTGCATTCAAGGGGATGGGAAGGATCCTTAAGAGTCATTTGGATGAGAAAAGGCCAGACATGGATGCTGACAGTAGGTGGGAGTTCATTAGGAGGGGGTGCAGAAGGCTACCAAGTCCTGTGCAAGAGTGAGGTGCAAATTTGGTAAGGCCAGAAAACCCTGTTGGTGGACCAGGGAGGTTCAGGAGGCAGTGAGGGAAAAGAAGGCAGCCTATAGGTGCTTCAAGCGCTCAAGGAGCGAAAGGGATCAGGGGGAGTATGAACTAATGGCCAGGAGGGTCACCAGGGTAGTGAGATCAGCTAAGGCAAGGAAGGAGCAGATTTTGGCCAGGAAAATCAGGAGGAGGAACAAGGGGTTCTTTAGATACATTGGGGAAAAAAGGAAAGTGAGGAGGCAGATTAACAGGATTAGGACAGGGGAGTGATGGGCACAGGATGCAGCGGAGAAGGCCGAGGTACTAAATGAGTACTTTGCCTCAGTTTTACCAGGTATGATGGGGGGGCTATGTTGACCGGTGAGGAGGTGAACCTGTGGAGAGGCGGGACCCTTAGCGATCCGGGGAGTCCTGACGTGTCTGGGGGGGAGAAGGACCAGCACTGTCAGGTGGGGGGAAGGCAGAACAGGGGGCCAAGGGGGAGGATGTGGAGGTTGAAATCCCAGTAGAGAGAGTGAGGGAAGCCCTCAGGTCCCTTAGGATGGAGAAAGCACCAGGGCCAGATGAAATACATCCCAGGGTGCTGAGGGAACTGGCGGATGTCCTGGTGGAGCTTTTCAACATCTCTCTGAAGATGGAGTGGGTACCCCAAGACTGGAGGATGGCCCATATCATGCCTATCCACAAGGGAGGATCAAGAGAGGAGGCGGAGAACTACAGACCCATTAGCCTGACGTCGGTGGTGGGCAAGGTGATGGAGGGCATTATCAAGGAAAGGCTAGGGGGTACTGGAGCAAATGGGGTACCTGGATGACAGACAGCATGGCTTTATCCTGGGAAGATCGTATCAGACAAACCTTGTGGAGTTCTATGATTGGGTGATGAGTGCCTTGGACCAGGGTAGGCCAGTTGATGTCCTCTTTCTAGACTTCAGCAAGGCATTTGATTCGGTACCTCATGGTGGCCTGCTGGCTAAGCTAGGGGAAATGGGGGTGGGGAAGCAGATGATCAGATGGATAGGAAATTGGCTCTCGGAGCATACCCAGAGGGTAGTGGTTGGGGGGGCTAGTCTCATCTCCAAGGAGAGTCATTAGTGGGGTCCCCCAGGGATCGGTTCTAGGGCACCTCCTGTTCAACGCCCATGTCTCTGACATCAGGAGGGGTATCAGGAGTGAAATGAGTCTCTTTGCAGATGACTCAAAGCTGGGAGCAGTGGTGGATGGGGAGAAAGGGAGAGTGGCCCTGCAGGAGGACCTGGAGGCTCTGGAGGGGTGGTTGAGGAAGTGAAAACTGAAGTTCAATGCAGGGAAATGCAGGGTTCTGCACCTGGGGGCCAGAAACCTGGGCCGAGTGCATACCCTAGAGGGAGACACACTACAAGTCTCGAAGGGCAAGAGGGACCCGAGGTTGGTGGTGGATATCAAAATGAATAACTCAGAGACTTGTAGGAAGGCAGCAGCCAAAGCCAGTAGGATGATGGGATGCATCGCTAGGTGATTACCTCCAGAAGGGAAGTGATCCTCCCTCTGTATAACTGCTTGGTTAGGCCACACCTCGAGTACTGTGTGCAGTTTTGGAGACCATACTTAAAAAGGGACATTGCACTCCTGGAGAGGGTTCAGAGGAGGGTAACCAAAATGATCTGGGGCTTGGGGGAAAGAACCTACGGGGAGAGGCTCGAGGAGCTCAACATGTATACTCTGGAGGAGAAGAGGTACAGGGGAACATGATAGAGGTCTTCAAGTACACAAAGGGGATTAATAAGGGAGGCTCATTTGGGTGATCCAAAGGAAAGAGGAGGGGCAACTAGAGGACATGGGTGGAAGCTGGGGGGGGAGACTCAGGGGGGAGAGGTGGAGGTGTGACTTCACTGAGAGGGTGGTGGAACCATGGAATGCGCTGCCCAAGGCACTGGTGGAGGTGGAGACTGTGGAGGGGTTCAAGAGGGGCTGAGACAGGTATGGGGGAGGGTGACGCTGATGAAGTCCAATACAAGGGGAACATCTTGGACTGGGGATAAAGAAACCCAAGGGGGGGGGGGGACAGCAAAGTCAGTGCCCAGTATGGGTGCTGACTGTTGAGCAGATACGAAAGACCATTAGGCCTCCTCTGCTAGTGTTTTAGTATGTTAGTATGTTAGAAGAAATAAAATAAAAATGCAGTGATGGAATCTGGATCAACAGATTAAAAGGACACTGTCAACCCTTTTTGCATCATATGATCTCTTGTTGAAAACCCACATTTTATTATGCATTATCTTCTCTAAAATTAATTAATGTTGCTGGTTGTTTTACCTGCTTCCTTTCTTAGCAGAATGGAAATACACGGTAATGGTGTAATTATACCCAGCCTTGTTCTGTTTTAAATCCTTGATTAACTCTTATTGTATGCTTTCTGAACATTTGGAACATCCCCAAACAGTGCAGCCACTCATGATATAGTAGTCTCCTGTCCTCCCACTGCATCATGAGTGTTTAGCCTGAGTGAACGTGTTCCCAAGTCCAGAAAAGATGCAGTGGAAGTTAATCAAGGAATGCAAACAAACACATTTTTGTGTGGTAACACTAGTATGGTGGGCAGTCTGTTTTTCATTTTCACAAAGAAAAAAGGAATAGGTTCACAAGCGGTGTGCTGAGTGCTTTGGGTAAAGGGCACTCAGACACAGCTGTATCTGTGGACCTCATCAAGGCCTTCAACCTTGTTGATCATGGCCTGATGTTAGATTCTTTATCAGAATTACACTTTTCAGATTATGTAATATTGTGGTTTTCTAACTACTTGGGTAATACAGAGGAAAAAATTATTGTTGCCGTATTGATCCTTGTAACAAAAGATCCAGAAGAAAAAGATGATTTGATACCTATTATTGGACCAACATAGATGTTACAACTTACAAAAGAAAACAGGTGCTTAAGCTTTTGGACTACACACAGTCTTTTGTTAGATGCTAATGACCAAAAGATACTTGGGATATAGGATGCATAAAGCAAAAATCACTGGAAGTGTTTCAGAATGTCATCTGTTCAAATGTGAGTACCACAGAGATCAATATTAGGTCCCCTTCTTTTTTCATTGTTTACAAATTCAGCTCCTGAATCCTGTAAAAAATCAACGATTATCCTGCATGCAGATGATACAGTTATTTTTCAGGACTGGGGCTGTATACAAGGATGTTTTGAGTGTTGTACAAAAAGATTTTGATTTATTTCAGAAATGGCTTGTGTCTAGATGCATGCTTTTAAACACACACAAAAAAATGCCCAAGATTTTTACAGGACCACAAAAGGAAAAAGAACTTAATTGCCCTAAAATAGATCTTACAGGTGAACTTATTGAAATCGTAGATAGCTTTAAATATTTAGGAATTATACTAGATAATGAGCTCTCATTTTAATACCATGTTAAACATGTTGTTAATTTGGTACATCAGAGACTTGGTCTTCTATTTAGAATTCAGACTTTTCATGTGCCTGAATCATGAAGATTGCTAACACACAGTTTATTGTTTCGTGTACTGGATTATGGGTTGGTTGTTTACTCAGTAACTAGTGATAGGATCCTTGCAAAACTAAAAGTGAAATATAATAGTGTGCTTCAATTTATGACCAATTTTGCAAGGAGAGCACATCAATGTACACTGTTAAAAACAGCAGGTTGTCTTTCACTTGAAAATTGATGCAACTTAAAGATGGTCTCTGTGCACCATAAGGGAGTTACTGGTTTGCTACCTCAAACAGTTATGTCACTGTTCCACAGGGACCAGGTCTCAGAGCAAGTATGTTTTCAGAATTCCATTATTCAAAAAATCAATGACAAAAGTCTGTTTTATAAGCTGGCCCAGTGGCATAGAGGGCTGAGGTGCTGGACGCCTTTCCTCTTGCCACGCCGGTGACCCATGTTCGGGAATGAGCATGGTACACCATGGGTCAACGGGGGGGAGGGCCGGGTGAGGATCGAGTAGCCACCGGCAGCTCTGCTCTCCTGGGTAGGGGAGGTAATTGTTGCCACCACATGGAGGCGTGATGGGGGTGCAAGCAGGGCATGGAGATAGGTGCTAGGCCAGGGGTGGGCAGAGCACAGCTGCTCTGGGCCAAGGCGTGTGTGCACACCTCCACATGCACGCTAACCTTGTTTGGGGGTTCTGGGGAACAGGGGAAGAAAACATGGAAAAACCAGGGGCTGCGGCTGGATGAAGCCCCCCACTTTGGTTCCAGTGGCTCCATCTGGCAGCAGAGGAGGTGCCTGAATGACTGCGGAAGTCTGGTGTCATATGGCCAACACAAGCCGCCACCTGCCGTGGAGGATGAACACTGGATGGAAAAAAAAAAAAAAAGAAATCTGTTTTGTACAGGGCTGTGACCTTTTATAATTCCATACCTGATGAAATTGCCAATTGTACAACTATTAGAACATTCAAAACCAGATTAAAATAATGGCTTCTTTTAAATAATAAATGCACTTGTAATATATGGATTCTTAAAATAATACCCTCAAAAAGCATATAAACAAATCCTTGTAATATATTAGTTAGTCCTGTAATAGCATACTTCCGATCCTCATAATACTATACTACCGGCCCAATAATACTATACTTCCAGTCCCTGTAATACTATCGTTGGGATGTACTGTATGAACCGTGTGTCGGGATGTACTGTATGAACTGTGTGTTGTTTGTTTCGCTGCCAAGGTTTCTTGTGTCCCCAAAACCTCTCGATGGAATTATTGCCTTGTAATACACCAGACCCTATCTTTTATTCTATTTGTATTTAATGTTTGCATGAATATGCTATATGTAAGCAATAAGACATGACAGGGTGTGCATGGAACAGATTTTACCGCACGGCCAGGGGCATAATAAGGCATGAGGCCTTGGCCGAGTGCCTTTAGCCCCTGGCGTGTGGTAAAATCTGTTCCCATGCACACACTCAAGTGCCTACGTTTTATAAATGGGATCCTACCTTTATTTAACTGTTTGCAGTTAGAGAAATATTGTTTGTATGTAAAAAAAAAAATGTAATGATGCTAATGTATGATAAAATAGCCCTTCCGTGGACATTATTTTAATATTCATGAGGTCATTTGCATAATATTCATGAGATCACAACTGCCAAACCACTGCGAGAAGAAAGACGGAATGGACAAACTGCGTCTGGGATTAGAAACTGGGGAGGCAGCAGGCAGCTGTTCTCAGCATTTACAGAGTTTATCCCAATCAAGAACATCGAGGCAACCACCATGTTTCAGGTGGGATTTGTTGTTCAGGAATGTTAGAAATGAAGACAAGATGCGTAGCTGGACATTGGCTGAAAGCCCTGTTCACCTCTGTGCAGCAAGGGGGTCGGGGAGGTAAACACAGTGCCAGCCAGGCCACTTTCCCCTTCACTGACTAACATAGCAGCAGAACGACAGTTAAGAGAAGCCTTGTCTTGGTGAAATTGCCCTAGACACCTCACAGACTTACTGGCTGTGGAGTGAAGTTGTCTAGCCCCTGATGCTGCCGACACCACCATGTGGTTTCTCTCATGTTCTCCTCTTGCAGAAAGTGGGGGTGAGAGTTTTGAAGGGAGTGAGCGAGCGGGGTTCAGCTTTTAGTGAGAAAACAACAATGACGGCATTTTTAAATGCCAACGTTTCAAAGGCTTGATGATTTCAGCTTTTTTACTGCCATCCTTTTTTTTCACCATGCATGGAACATATTTCATGCATGGTGAGATTAATCTCTGATTGGCTGATTTAGCCTACCCATTTTATAATTGTATTTAACGTTAATTGTGCATACTGAATTCTTTAAGTCTGTTTTTGTATTGTATTGTATTGTTATCATTATTTGTAATTTTTATGTTTGCTTGCACGCATGAGCAAGAAACTTTATGTGGCAGCTTAGGAGAGAAGCGGGTTGTGGAGGTGCAGCAATGTAGCAGCCAACGGAAGCACTGCATTTGGGGGCTTGGCACTGGTGGACCAATGGAGGCACAGTGTGCCGATGACAGTGACTTCCAAAAGTGCCAGCAACTTGTAACGTTTTCAGTGCAGCAACCAGGGGCTGCCTTGTCATTGCAGCATCAGCCATTCCGCTGCAATGAGGGAGCGATCCGTCATTGTTGGGCGAAACATTGCCAAGTGTAATATTGTTTGTGAATGCGGCAGCAAGCCGCCACCATGTTCACAAACAATATTGGATGTCCCTAGTGTCGAGGGGGTGCCCAGTCCCCCTCGGCAGCATGTGCCACCCCAAAACAGTTTTTGTGTGCCAACAGGGGCCCCAATCCCGTCGCTTCATCCCCCATGTAATTTGCTGACGGGGATCCCACTCCCCATCGGCATAATGTCTCCCCAAGCACGTTGGTTTTGTGCGGTGCCCAATCCCCTCAGCTCTTGCCCCCTGTGTGTGCCGATGGGGTGCCAATCCCCTTGGCTACAGTCCCCCAACCAAAACACTCCCGAGTGGCATGCTGGGGCCCACCCCAGCATGCCAAATATCCTGTGAAGCAAAAACTGTCAGCGATGTTTTTGATTTTTCCCCTGTAAATCAAAATAGTTTCTCGTTGAGTCCGGTGGCCCGCCCAACCTCGCGCCCACCCTCTGCACCCTGCCTCTCCACACCCCCCACACCATACTTACCTCAGGGCCGGGCGTGATGATCTTGATTGGACTGAGAACATGACTACACTCTTCAAAGCCGACCGTGAACGGAAGAAATGCCAGTAAGCTGTATAATGGCATAAATAGGGTTTTTTTTAACTTTGTTGCATATCTCAGGCCATTTTGGGAATTTTGGCACCACATTTTCAACATGAGGTTATTAGGACCCCTCCTCATGAATTCAACCACTGACATGGCATTATTTGGTCCCGAAAGGTGATTTTGTGGTCACTGCGTGGACTCAGCTTTTGGGACCGAGTAACGAAATGACAGTGCCAATGTTAATGAAGTGGGCTCTCAAAAAGCCTATGTTGAAAATTTGGTGACAAAAATCCATAAAATGACTGTGTTACATGCATGCATTGTGCAGTTTCCACACATGCTCAGAAGTGCGAGCATTTTTAATATTCCCACTACAGATTTTCAACATTGCCATCTCTTCACACCTCCCTATGGATGGTACAGCTGTCATTCTTCACATCCCGCTCATCTGTATTTTGGTACATGTAGCGCAGAATGGCATGGTAGCTGTTGGAACTCAAAGTTCTGGACACATTGACAAAATCGCACTGCCGCTCTTTGTGAGAAGAGGTCCCAAATGCTTTCATGAGATGGGGTCACAAAAAGGCCATGTTGAAAATTTGTAGTGCAGATATCAACAAACGCCCTGGGTGTTGGGTTTCTAACCATAACGTCCCACCCTGTACAGACTGACAGGCATCAGGTGTACTTTCATTGCCAACTGTACTACTCATTACACCTCCCACCCCCCACCCGCCACTGACAGGCATCAAGATGTACCTTGGACTTTTCGGCCCCAGACTTCACCCCATTGTCCTATGCTGCACCCATTTCAGCATATGTCCTTATGGAATTGGGTGACTGTAAAGCCAAACACCCCAAGGCACACCTCAAGCAAAGGCCGATGGCACATTTATAAGGTAGAAAAAGAAATGGGCAGACTGGATGGGCCTTGCGGTCCTTATCTGCCGTCAACTTCTATGTTTCTATGTTTCTATGTGTCGGTGTCTGCAGAATAGGGTGAGGTGACATGGCATGACCGTCATGGGCGATGACCCAAACACTTACCCCAATGCCTGTCCATCTCTACAGGATGGAGGTGGGCTTGACGTGAAGTTCAATACTTCACTGCCATTCCTATTCTGCATCTGTCTAACTCCTGCATTTCCAATGCTAATACCAGCAAGCAAACATTCAGCATTGACAAATGTTTGTTTAACTTGTAGCTTGTGAAAATGGGCATTTTTGCTCATCAGCTAACAAGTATAAAAGTAAAAAAATTAAAACTAATCAGAATCAGACAACCAGCTACATCAGCAATCTTTACAGAATATAATTAATAATAAAATGTGTTTTTTAAACTAGGGACTCTCTGAGGCCTAAGGGGGTAGAACCAAAACAGACAGAAAGGAAAATTATAACATTTTAAGAAGTGGCCAGTTGTAACTTTTTATTTCTGAAATATTTTTCTTTTTCCTTTTCCTCATTAGAAAGTTTTTTTTTATGTGATAATGCTGTAAGTTCACTCCAGCAGTGTTTGGCTAAGGTGGAGGGGCTGCCAGTTGGCGACTGTGGGGGAACTGGCCACATCGGTGGCAATGGAGAGGAAACAGGGGCCACATTGGTGGCACCATTGCAGGAGGATGAGTTGCATTGGTGGTGTAAGAAACAAAGGAAGAGCTGCATTGGTGGCTTAGGAGGCAGCGAGCTTTGGGAGGCATTGGCTGGGAGCCAGTATGGGAAGAGAGGAGGCTCCCAGCTCTGGTGAATTTCAGCCAGTACCCAGAGGCGGTGGGCTGTTCAAACTATAGATGGGCTTTAAATAGCCCAGGCCCAGCCGTGCCTACAAGGCTGCTTTAAGCTCACACCTGTGGCATTTGGTAAAGGTGGAGGGGCTGCTAGTTGGGGCAGGGCTTTTGCAATGCTGTCTTGTCCTTTTTGACCACGAATAAATGTATTTCTTCTGCATCAGTATAATCATTTGCAGCTTATTGGATGAACGGTGAGCTGAGTGAATGTATTTATTGATTTGCATGGACACAAATTGTTTGGAAACAAATAAGGCAATACACTATAGTACGTAGCTCATTTGACTTTGCTGGTACATTTTGGGGTCGCTCCCCCAATGCTCCGCACACCTGAACTCTTAACTGCTGGCTTTCAGAGCAACACTTGGATTTCTAGCCACCAGTCGGGGACTGCTGGGGAACTGGCCACATTGGTGGCACTGGAGGGGAAACAGGGACCATATCGATGGTGCTGTAGCAGGGGGAGGAGCTACATTGGTGGCGTAGGAAGCAGAGGAAGAGCCACATTGGTGGTTTAGGAGGCAGTGAGTTTCTGGAGGCATTGGCTGAGAGCCAGTTAAGGGGAGAAGAGGCTCCCAGATTGGGTGAATTTTGGCTCACCCTCCCACCCCACTCCACCACCTTTATTAAAAAGACTACAGGAACTATGCGCCATAGGAGTGCACCAGCAAGGAACTACAGAGCTGTGGAGGGTGCTGACCTCTAGGGAGAAGAACTACTGGTAGAAATAGAGGAGAATAGGTCAGTAAAGGGCTGATCACTACCTGCAAATTCCACCATGGACTATGGTGAGTCTATTTAATGACTAATCATTGGAAGCATTGATTGAGTTGGGAAGAACAGCAGCAGGGTATATGTGTAAACAGCTACGTAGGACATCTCTTTGTTAGTGTGCTACACAAGTATATGTATTATGGGTGTGAGCAGCTAATGTCACATCTCGTGGGTAGGGCTTACATAAAGTGTATAAGGCAGTACCTAGGCAAGTCTTTGAAGGGGATTGCCCGGGGGGCTATATGTGGAAGGGTAGGTTGGCTGGAGGGGAAAATTCAATTGGGAAAGCTGTGCATTGGTAGAGTAACTACAGGTAGTATTTATTGGTCACTAGTGTAGGCAAAGTGCCAGTTTGAACATGTTTAGTGGGGCAAAAGTAGGGTGGGGCAGGCAGGGGGGAGAAAAGGAGATCCTTCAACAGGTAAGAAGGGGGGGCACTGGTGGGCACATAGTGGAATGGGATGGATAGTGGGATGCAATAACTGTGGAATACTGATATGTCTTAATCTTGCATGGAGAATGGGGGGATGTCAAGTGTGTAACGAAATAGGGGAAACTCAGAAAAGTGATTAAAAGTCTGCTGGAGGAGCTAAGGCAGGCAAGGCAGGATATGGGAGGTGATGGTGCAATAGGAGGAGGAAGAGGAAGAAGGAGAACAAGGGAAGGGGTCAACTAATGCAGTCAGTGGGGAGAGGTTATGGGTTAACAGAGGGGGCATTAGACCAGGACTGGTAGGAAAGGTTATAGGTGGTTATGGTTCAATAGGGAGAGGAGGTGGGAGGGGTGCATGGGAGAAGGGTCAATTGGTGCAGTCAGGGAAGGGGGAGGTTACAAGATAGCAGAGGGGGCTGTGAGCCAGAGGGACTCAGGCCCTGGGGCACTGAGTAAAAGGAACTATAGTGGGGGGACGGACGATAGGGAGAAGGAGGAAGCAGATGTAGGGGAAGAAGGGGAAGAGGCACAGAATAGGTAGCTGGAATGGGAGGAAGGCAGAAGGAGGAACAGGATTAGAATCTTCAGGCAAAAAATTCAAAATTGTGGGGGGAGACGATGCATACAGTGGGGAAGGTGATAACCTGTACGTTAATGGAGAAGGGGATAATGCTGATAGGGATATTGCAAAAGGGATGGAAGGTGGGAAGATTGTGCAGGAGGAGGAGGAGTCAGTGAGGCAGGGAAGGGTGGCAGAGGGAGAAATTACTGACAGGGAAATTGCAACAAGGGCGGGAGGGTGGAATATTGTGCAGGAGGAGGAGTCAGAGAGGTAGGGGAGAGTGGTAGGGAAGCAGGCAGATGGGAGTAAGGGAGGAATCTTAATATTAGGTGATTCAATACTAAGAGGCGTCAGGTGGGAGAGCAAGGGGGAAAGGCATAGTTGCATTTGGGTGGAGGCCATGCCAGGAATGACAGCTGAAAGGGTAGGGCAGTCAGTCCTGAAGTAAGCAAGAAGGGGAAGAGAGAAACCCATTTAATTCTACATTTGGGGACAAACGACCTGGCTGATAGGACAATAGATGTGGTTCTGAAGAGGTTTGAGGAGCCTGGAACATTACACAAGGATGATGGAAGTTCAGTAACCTTTTCAGAGGTTCTACCAGTCCCCAAAGCGAGCATGGCAAGAAAACGGAGAATAGAAAATTTTAACAAATGGTTAGGTCATGGTGTCAGGCCAAAGGGTACGGGTTGGTGGAAGGGTTGGGTAGGATCTGGGAGGACAGTAGTCTATTCACAAGGGATAGACTGCACTTAAGTGAAGAGGGCAAGAAGGTGTTGAAACAGAAGATCAGAGAGTACACTGAGATAGCTGAGAATTTAAACTAGGAGCGGGGAGTGGCAGGAAGCAAATGGGTGAGCAGAGGCCACAAGATGGGAAGTCACATGGGTTTACCCCCAAGACAGGAGCAAGGGACTGGGAGAAAGTACTAAAGGGGAAGCTAGAAGGGGAGGGCATGGGGAAGGGAGAGGGAAAGTAGGGGGATGGAAGGTGGTCACCTTAAATGGTAGAAGACTGGGGAATAAAATGACAAGAGTTACAGACCCTCATGGTGGTGGTGGGGGGTTGGTTGACACGGCAGCCATCATGGAAACATGGGCCACCCAACACCATGACTGGGACCTGGTGGTACCAGGGTACAGGATATTCCACAGGGATAGGATAAAAGGGAGAGGGGGGTGGCGCTATATGTGAGGGAAGGACTGAAGTGTGTAAGGGAGAGGAGGGCAGTATGGAATCCTTATGGTTGCTAATCCAGGATTCCAAGAACAGGACTCTCCAGATGGGAGTGTTGTATAGGCTGCCCTCCCAGATGGATAAATTGGACAGGGACATAGCAGAACAAATTAGGAGGACATGCGGAAACGGGAGTGTGGTGGTCATAGGGGACTTCAACATACAAGGAGTAGATTGGGGTACCCCAGCCACAAGCAATAGATGGGAACAGGTATTGCTTTCCAGGACAGCTTCCTGGAACAGATGGTCAGTGACCCAACCAGGGGCAAGAGCACCCTGGACCTTGTGTCGACTAATGGGGATTATGTGTGGGATCTGGAGGTGGATGAAGCACTGGTGGGGAGTGACCACCGTTCAGTATGGTTCATGTTGAAGTTGGGCAAAGAGGGAGTAGTATCCAACACAGTGGTACTGGACTTCAGGAGGGCCGACTTCACGAGGATGGAGGAAGTAGTAAGTAGGTACCTGACCAGAATCCTGTCCAGTATGGACACTAACCAGAGATGGAAGCTCAAAAAGATGGGGATAGTAGAGGCAACCAAATCCTGCAGCAAGGCTCAGAGTAAGACCAGGGTCGAGAGCACCCTGGACCTTGTCAGTGTCAGTGGCTCAGTAGGTAGCACACTCGCCTCTGAGGCTGGGAGATCAGAGGGCTGTGGGTTCAGTTCCCACATCTGGCACTTGGGTTAATATCCCATTACTGACACTGTAGTGCAGCATGAGAGGGATACTGCACTTCTGAGGTGCCATCTTTCGGATGAGACGTTAAACCAAGGTCCCATCTGCCTGGACTGGTGGTAGCTCAGGTGGATGTTAAAGATACCATGGCACTTATCGAAAAGAGTAGGGAAATTTCCCATGTCCTGGCCAAATTTCCCTCATTCACTAAAAATACCATCAACAGCTTAATCTGGTTCAAGTTCAGTTGGCATTCATCTGTATCCCCCTCCCCCGGGTCATGCCTGAAAATAGGCAGGATTTGTCTGGTGCACTTACCCAGTCAACAAAAAATAAATAGATAAATAAAAAATAAAGACGTCTAGGGTGAAAATGCCTAGCTGGATGAGCAGGGATGTTATGAAATAGGTAAAGAGGAAAAGAAAGGCCTTTAGGAGATACGCAGGTGGAGGGCCTTATAGCCCCTGGAAGGTCCAGTATTTCCCAATAATGCCCACCCTGGAGGGTATTATTGCACTTAGAAAATGGCACAGTAAAAAAAAAATTAAAGTTTAATAAACAATGTTTGTTAACAATTAGTTTAATAGAAGATTTGTCATAAAATAGTTCCTCCACCTGGTTTATGATTAGAAAATAAGCTGATTGTATGTAGTTACCCGTCCCCAGCAGTCTGCTTGTGTTTGTTTATTGAGAAGCTTCCCCCCAGTGTAGTGAAGCAGCAGCTTTGTGTTCATGGTAAACTTTTGGGTTTGTTTGGTTTTCTTCTTGTTGATGCCTGCCCCAACTCTCGTAATATGAATATTTTTTTAATTTAAATTGGCAGCTGTCGTCGTAGTGATCGGGATGGTCACGGAAGAAATAGGGTGTGAGCATAGTCGGCAGCAGAGATTACTGCAGGAGACGCTAGTTCTTTAGTATGACCATCACTGTGGCAATTTTTATTATTATTTTTTGGGTGGGTGCAGATTTGAGTTTCTCTTTTTTCCCCCTGAGCCTGAGACTGTATTTGTGTGGCGCGTGTCGTTTGACTGCGATGTGCGAGGAAACCGCAATGAACGAGGAGAGAAAGGAAAAATAATTATTTTCACTTTATCGTGAGTGTTTGTTGCCACAAGCTTACTGAAGTCTGTTTATTTTTTAAAAGAGAGAGTGGCTGCAGGTGAATAATGTTTGCTTTGGGCTGAAGGAGAACAGTACCTCTCGCTAAGCAAGAGAAAAAATGGCGAGCATTTTAAATGTTCTTCTGTGCATCTAGCCAATTAAAGAGTAGGCTGGGCACCACTGTGGAATGCTGTGCAGTGAGGTGCTACTTGGATTGGCTCTTATTTTTAGCTGGGCATCTATTGAAAAATAAATGCCCAGCTAGGAGCCTGTCTCAGCCAATCAGGTGTGAGAATTGATTCTTGCCATTTTCTAAATATGCAATAGTACCTGACAGGGTGGGCAACATTGTGCTATACCAGACCATGAAGGGGCAAAGGTGGAGGGATTTATAGCCCCTGGAACAACCAGTGTAGCCCATACCACTCACTCTTGCGGGGTATTATTATGCTTAGAAAATAGATAGATGTTTAATTTTGAATACAAAATTGAAGCCATAAAAAGGCACTTAAAAATGGTAGAATTCAATTATTTATCCATTTTTTTGTAAAGTAGTCCCTCTACTGGTATACATTCCAGAAGAGGGCACTGTTTTGTTTGAGAAATTGTACTTTTTTTGAAGAGATCCTATTTCCCCGACCCAGCTTGCTCCCCTGCCTCCCTGCTGGTTAGAAGTGCAGCTCGGAACAGGTCTGTTTTACAGAAGCATGACTGAAAAGAAGACTGTCCTGCAAATTTTATTGGTAAGCACTTGGCATGGTTGGCATTGAGCATATCTGGCATGGGACCAAGTGCATACTGCATTTGAACCCACTGGCTAAGTGGCTTAGATGAGAGTGTGGTAGTATAATAGTGCTCATTTTCTGTTTGTAAGTTTAAAAAAGAAGATGTAACTATGTACAGCAGTGAAACCATTTGGTTTACAGAACCATGTGGGTGGCGGGGCAGGGCACAGCTCCCGTTAAGCAAAAGAAAAAAATGGTGGTTATTTAAATTGAACATTCTATGTCAGCTTATTGATTTTTAATGCAAAAGGGCAGGCAGAAACTAGAAGTCATTATTTTCCGGTTTCTGTTGTCTGATACCAGACCAGGTGGTCATGTTTCAGGATTTTCCCCAACCCATTTTCTAAAAAACAGTGATGGACATGGTTTAAAGATCTATGCTTAAAAGTGAGAACTCATGTGCTCCAAAGCATTATAAGAACAAGGGGCTCAATTTTCAAATGTAGAAATTTGGCACAAGCTGTCTGCGACAAAAGGAATTGACACAAATGGCACTTTGTGCCAAATGTTGTGGCAACCCTGATTTTTGAATTCAGGATGCATCAAAATCGGGATGCATTGTGCCAAAGCCACCCTGCACCACCCCTGCACAAGAAGTGCCTGTGCACCAGGTCGCAAGGAGGCTAACGCCATGGTGGGGCTGCAGCATCCCTTTATTTAGGATTTTGGAAGCCCCGCCATGGCTGCAACTCGGTGCCAAGGTTAGACCAGCCATGTCCTGTTCCAACAGCCCTTGCGCCAGGTATCTGGCATAAATGCCCTACATATTCCCTTTCATCACACAGCAATGACCCAATGATCCTTCTGCTATAAGGCCCCTCTATGACTCAATAAACTTCCTTCTGCCATTACAAACATGCCAAAGCTAAGCCCATTTAAAAAAGAATTAATACAATACCTGACTACCCTATGTGTGTGTGTGACTGCTCAGACTAATTCCTGTATTTCCTCCCCATCACTTCTCTTCAATCCACCCCAGTCTGCCACTTGAACCCTGCTTCTCCACTCCCCCCTCTCTCTTCACTCCCTAGCTTACCACCTTTGCTCCTCCCAACCCTGCCCCTCAAACTGCCCCTCCTCTACCTCTTCTCCCCTTCCTGGCAACTGCTCTCATGCTGTCTACTACCCCTTTCCCCCTCTTTGCCTCCTCCATTCACTCTCATCCCCCCTCCACTTGCCCAATCTCTCTTTCTTCTCATCACTCCTTCACCGTTACCTCCTGACAATTGCCAACTCCTGGCAGCATATCTCACCTCTTTGCTTAATAAACACCTCTTATGCTTAGTAGTTATTCTAGCTAGTAAAATTTTAGCCCTATTGTATAATGTTCTTTATAAAATGGGCCTTGAAAATCCAGCAATCCAATTGGCTACTACATCTTCTGAGCCATGTCCTTATCAGAAGATATAGTAGTCAACCAGCACTAGCTGACACTCCCGAGCCCCATAACAGTAATATATCAGTGAGCTGTGCCAGCCCTAAAGAAAAACAGACTGGCACAACTCACAGCGCAACAGCGGCAAACGGCGCTGCATCGGGATTCCAGGGACAGACAAAACTGAAACATTACCCCCCCCACCAACAAACTTTACAAATGTCATACTTATGTATTGTTTTGCACACTCTCCACAGCAACTCTGCGACTCTCACTCCCACCCAAACACACATGAAAAACATTTCCGTGATCTCCGAAGTGGACCGCGATCTCCAAAGCTGACCACAAAACCGGAAGTCGGTTCTCAGCAGTCGGCTCACGCAGCTCTTCACAAAAAGACATCCCATGACCCCACTAAAACCAAAAAAAGTACACACCATAGCAAAATATCACACAACAGGATTCGGCAAACCTGACCACAGTGCTGAGTCCCGACCGCGACCTGCAAATGCGAACGGTAAACTGGAAGTAACTCTAACCTGGTCGGCTCATCAACCAACCTTGCAATAAAACTAACACCTCTCCCCTTCTCAAATTAGACAGCAAACAAAAGCACAGAAAAATGAAGCACAAAACCAAATACTAACTTAAATAAATGAAGCACAAACCAAATACAAATATAAATAAAAAATCTGTAGTGTGGGAACGTTGCAAGTCAGTCTTCAGTAGCAGACTCAAACGCTAACATTCCTCTCAAAGCAGGAGGACACTGAACATTAAGAAAACACAAACATTCACAAAAAAGTAAAAGAAAAAAATAATTTCGCTATCTAGGGACTAGGGTGGGGGCCAAATACATCACAGTAAATGCTGAAAGACCTCCATTACACACAATGACAGGGACTATTTTTTTCTACTAATATAATCATAATTTTTTATTATTTTTATATACGTTTTTTATTAGTTTTTCACAAAATGTACATCTTTACTGAGATCCCATTGTATAAGCACAATAACACACTCTGAGGTGTGAATTATCGCCTGATAAGAGCATGCCCAGGTGCATAAGGCACTCGGCACAAGCGCCTCATGCCTTATAACAAACCTGGGCCTGCTTTTATAAGGCAATAACCCACACCTCAGAGTGTGTTATTGCTTGCGTAAATGTGTATCTATTTATGCTATTCACTTTGTATTTCTCCTGTATATAGCACACATCATTGTGCTTTTTTTTTTTTGAAATTCAATTTTATTAGTTTTAGCAACTATCACAATACAATGGGTCCACACAGAATTGTACATGGAGAAGAAGGAGGGAAACAAAACAATTAACAACTTCAAAGAAAAACACCCACCATCCCCACAAACCCCCCACCCATCCCCCACGAGACATCCCTCTACAACATTAGGATTCTGTAACAACAGAACTGCATTTATTATTGCCCACCCTAACCCCGAAGTGTGCTTTGCATTTGTTGGCTAGGCTATAATGCCAGATCAGAGTTGATACCATAGGATAGGCTTAAGGCTGGAAGAAAAAGAAAGAAAAGGAAGAGGTGGGAACAAAATAGGGTATCAGAGCTCGAACCAAGAGGTCAGTGGTGTAGATAGAGCGTGTATAGCTTGTCCCATTTTTTGTGAAATAAGTCCATACGGTTATGGGAGCTAGCTGCGAGCCTCTCCATGTTAAAGCAAATTGATAAGTCTTTTAACCATTCGGTGTAAGTTAAGGTTAGTTGATCAGTCCAGTGCTTGAGGACTAGCCTTTTGACCACCATAGAGATTAAGGCCATTAGTACCTACGTTCCTGACAATCTATGGTGGCATAATTTCCTAGGATGCAAATATCAGCTGTGAAGAGGTTACCAAGGCCTAAAATAGGGTCCAGGTTGTCCTGAATAGAGCGCCACAAGGGGGCTACTTTGTCACATTGAAGAAAATATGAAGTGAATTTCCCTCAGCTTGTGAGCATCTGGAGCAAAGGGGAAGAGATAATTGTTTTAGACGGAACAGTTTGACTGGGGTGTAGTACATGTTGTTTAGTATGTGATATTGGGTAAGTCTGAATCTGTCTTGGGTGTGGTATTTGTGCAGGTCCTTCCATAGACGGGGCCAATTGGGCGTGGAATCCGGTAACAGAGAGAGCCAAATATTAGAGCCTTCGAGCTGGCTTGAGAATTTATGGTCCAGCAGGTAGGAGTACATTAATGAAATGGAGTGAGATCTGGGAGCTAAAGTATCAATTTGAGAAAGGAAGGGATTAACCTGTGACTCAAGAGAAACCGGTCCAAAATTAGCATTAATAAGATCCCTTAGTTGGTATATCTAACAAGGTAGCACTAACTTTTCCTCCCCCTCTCTGAACCCTCCCGATGCTCCAGAACTATTATACTTAACGAATCTCCAGTACTATCTCACTAATATGTAGGACAAAGAAAAATGTAATGTAATGAAATGACAACTTTTCAACTACATATATGAAACCACTATTACAACTGCTATGTGTACACAGCCGAATACTGTATACCCATGATAACCTGTATCTGCTTATGTTCTACTGTTTAATTATTCTTGTATTGTTATTCCCGGGTCGCCCCTGAAAAAGGGACCTTCGGGGCCCAGTGGGCCTACCCGGTCATCAAAATTCAATAAATAAATAATAAATAAATAAATATCTTGAAAATCATATTGTTAGGAAGATCAAATTTAGCTAGTATGCCAGGAGAAGAAAGAAGGGAGCCTTGGGAGTAGAAGTTTCCTACTGTTGTTTCCTTAATTTGTGGGAGCCAGTCAGGAGCGATTAACGAGCTTCCCAATCTAATATTGGGGTTGAGGATAAGGGGTTGTGCTAGGTCCGTTTTGGGTGAGATTTTAAGGAAATAAAGACATTGGGAGAGGGATTTAAGAGATGTGATAATGGTTGGGTTTGAGATCCAATGTGTAAGCACCGGGATAGGAGTGTAGAAGATTGTTTTTGGGCCTATTTTGGCCTCTAAGAGAATTTGCCTCTTGATCTGAAGCCAGAGCAGAGACGGGCTGACAGTTGAAGCTGAGAACCATCTCTCCAGCTTGGAAAGGTGGGCAGCCCAGTGATAGAATATTAGATTGGGGAGGCGAAGACCACCCTTATCTTTAGGGAGGCATAGTTTAGAGAAGGAGCGTCTGACCGCTTTATTTTGCCAGATAAATTGCTAGAAGATAGAGTGGAATTGATGTAGATAAGAGAGCGGTAGCCAGAGGCCTAATAAATTGAGAGGGTAAAAAATACGGGGAAGGACATTCATCTTAATAATGTTAATCCTGCCCCAAAGAGAGATGGGAAGTTTAGACCATCTTTGCAACTCTAACTGAATGTTGGCCTTAAGGTCATCTAAGTTGAGCTTGTTAAGCAGAGTTGGATCCGAAGTAAAGTGAATGCCCAAATATTTGATTGACTTGGGGGACCATCTCATACCAAACTTAGTGAGGTCTTGTTTATGTGTAGAGGAGTTCAGAGGGAATACTTCTGACTTTGATACATTCAGCTTGTAATGGGAAAGGCGGCCGTATTGAGTTATAATTTGGAGTGCATGCCCTAATGATTGGGCAGGGTGGGCAACATGAAGCAAAATGTCATCTGCGTAGACAGATAGGATCAGCTCCTGTTGTTGTATCTGGCAATCATGGATGTATGGGGAGCGTTTGAGTTTGAGAAGAAGAGGTTCTAAGTACAGGTTAAACAAAACGGGTGAGAGCGGGCAGCCTTGTCTGGTGCCAGTGTGGAGGTAAAAGATTGAGGAGAAGACACTGTTGCAATAGATCCTAGCCGAGGGGGAATTATATAAGATCTGAATCCACTTGAGGAAGACGGGTGGGAAGTTCATTTTGGCCAGGGTTGCCCAGAGAAAAGTCCAGTTGACTCTGTCAAATGCTTTCTCAGCATCCAAGGAAATCAAGGCCATTGGGACGTGGGATAGTTGGGCAGCGTGTGAGATGTGAGAAAGAGTTCTAAGGTGATCTGCTGGGGAACGGGATTGAACGAATCCAACTTGTTCTGGGCTGAGGAGGTGACTCCAGACCTTCTTGATCCTCTCGGCTAGGATCTTAGATAGGATCTTCATATTGCAGTTTAGGAGAGAAATGGGACGGTAGCTCGCAGGGTCTTTAGGTGGTTTATCAGGCTTAAGGATTAACACAATTATGGCTTCAAGTAGAGTGGGGTCTATTGTCTCAGCAGTGAACATATGGTTATACAATTTAAGGATTAAGGGGGAAAGTTCTTTAGAGAAAGTTTTGTAGAAGTTTGAGAGGTAGCCATCGGGGCCAGGTGCCTTGTCCGGAGCGAGAGAGGTAATGGCATCCTCGATTTCAGAAAGGGTAACAGGAGAAGCAAGGGTGTTTTTGTGGAGTACTGAGAGGAGGGGAAGATTGAGGTCTTCTAGATAAGTCTCTATGTCCATAGGGGACACCGAGGGGGAATGATTGCTATAAAGGTTTTTATAAAAGTCCTCAAAGATCTGTGTGATTTCCCTAGGGGTAGTTTTGGTTAGGCCCTCAGGGGTTTGCAGAGCAGGATTAGTCTTGAGCTTTCTATCGGGTATGTAATCTTAAGGCAAAAAGCCTGCTGGGCTTTTTCGCCTTGCTCAATATATTTAGATTGAGTTTTTAATATACTATACTCAGCTCTCTCCTTGAGTAGATCAGCGTACTCATTCTTTGCTGTTAAAAGGGATTCAAGAGAGGCCAGGGGAGAGGAGAGAGAGTAGGAGCTCTCCAATTCCTTAATTTTGGTCAGTAATAGGGAAGCACGAGCCTGCCTGTTTTTTCCTTACCGAGGCTAACTTAATTAATTCCCCTCTGAGGTAGCATTTCAGGGAGCACCAGATGATGTCAATCCTCGGGGTGGAGTTCATATTGATCTCAAGAAAATTAGAGATGAGAGTTTTTATGTGGGCAACGGTCTGGGGTTCTTTAAGGAGCTGGGTGTTGAGTTTCCAGACCGTGTCACGTTGAAAGTTGGGGTCAGGGGAGATCTTCGTCCAGACTATGGCATGGTTGGACAGTACTATCAGCTCAATGCCGTTCTGGAGAAGGCCAGGAAGGAGAGATTTACTAATTAAAATATAATCTATTCTGGACCAGGAATGATGAGCTTGGAAAAAAAAGGAGAAGGATCAAAGGGAGGGGTTAGTGAGACGCCAAGGGTCACATAGCCACAATAGATGTGTAAAGTCCACTAAGGACTTTTGAACCGGAGTTGCTGAGCGGCTAGAGTCTTGAGACTTGTCCAGGGAATGGCATGGTGGGACATTCCAGTCCCCTCCCAAAATGAGTTGTGAGGGTAGGAGGGCACCTAGTTTGTCCGCTAGAGCCATAAAAAACTCAGAGCTCCCACCTACTGGACCATAAATGAAACCAAGGACTACCTTACAGTTGTTTAGGGAACCTTTAACCGGGACGAATCTACCATCTGGGTCGGTCAGTGTCTCCTCTGCCAGGAAGGTAACGTAATTTTTGACAAGGATGGCAACCCCCCTGCTGGATCCTGACCCGCTCGCCATGAAAACTTGAGAGAAACCAGATCTGACCAGCCATTTTTCTTCATTCTTAAATAAATGAGTTTCCTGTAGCATGAGTATATCAACTTTGAGTAAATCACAATGATTAAACACCTGAATCCTCTTGGTTCTTTCCCTGAGCCCACGCACATTCCACGTAGCCAATTTAACTGAATTTATAGCCATTTCAAAAGCAGCAAGATAGATAGAAGCGCAGTAAAACCTCTGACATTAATCGGAGAGAAAAAGCACACTCTTGCCCCCCCTACCAGTCTGGCTAGAAGCTGTAAGAGAACCAGTCCAAGATCCTGGTGTATAACAAACCAACAGTAAGCGTACGTATTAGAATAAAACATTTGAAGTATTGAACAGACCAGCCACACCGAACCCCCCCCTTGTCCCCCAAAAAAGCCCAGCGAACTATATACATCCTGGTACCAGATGTGTTCGGTAAGGGGTTGGGAAATCCAGTGACAAGAGTCTAGAGACCAGAACCCAATGGCACACCCCAGGGCTATCATAGCCCGATGACCAGCAAAACTAAAGGTTCTCAAGGAGCATGGGTACAAATTGCAGGCAAAGAATAACCATCCAGAATTACCCAGAGAACCCCAGTCAAAGGATTTGGGGTCTCCATAACCCCCCTCTATAGACTCGTGAGGCAGCTTCCTTCAGCACCGAGCATCTCCAGGAACCCCCCCCTCCCATCAGCCCTTTTCTTTAGGCCACAGTCAGACAGCGGCCTTGAGTATCAGTGGGTACCCCGGGAATGGGGAAAAAAACAGGGAGATATCTCTTTAAGTGGTGGCCGCTAGATCAGCTGCTAGAAGAGAACCAAACAACGGACTTACCCCCTTGTGTAAGAGACTGCAGACCACAGGAGGTTGAGTGCTAGAAATGAGAGTGGGGCAGGGCAAGATAACGAGGCTGTTTTTAATGCTGTACCCTGGGGACAGATTATGTGGTGGGACCAAAACCGGTCCGCCTCCAAATCAGTCAGGCAGAGCAATGGGGCAACCTCCCAGTGGTTCCGGAGCTGCTACGGGGACCAAGAGTACCGCGGCCTACTTCGACTGATGCTGAAAACCCTGGATACCCCAGCTTCCCCAGAACGTGAGATAGCTAACACTACCACAGGTAAATAAGGATTACTGGCACAACAACAAGTAAAACCAGAACATAGGCAACAAGCCTTGCCACTGAGCTGGTAGTAGTCCAGTCATTTGTCTTTAAATAGGTTAGGCAGCTTGGAGATTAGGTCTTGCTGGCAAGTTCCAGGAGAGTCATAGGTCGAAGGAGAGCCATCGATCGTGACATTAAGGGTGGCGGGATATAGCATCCTGAAGGGGATACCTGCCGCGATGAGTTTCTGTACTACAGGGTGGAACGCCGTCCTCTTCTGTCTGGTCTCCACTGGAAGGTCTTGGGCAATTCGTAGTTTAGCAGGGCCCCACATAATATTTTTCAATGTAACTGAGGAATTTGACTATAATTGGCCGGGGCAGAGAATCCGGTGGGGGCCTTGGCCTCAGAGATCTATGGGCTCTTTCCAGGTGATAGTGAGGATTGAGAGGCGAGGGGCCCACAACTTTAGTCAGGAATTTCTGGAGGAAGGCAATGGGATCTGCACCTTCTTCTAGCTTGAGCAGGCCCAGTATTAGAAGGTTGTTTCGCCTGCTACGGCCCTCCAGATCTTCGGTTTTAAGTTGCAGTTTCTTCACCTGTTGTTTTAAGGCGACGATTTCAGGTCAATTGTGTTCCTCCACTTTTCTTGGATTGGATCCTGACTTGAGTCATATACCCTGGTTGTGAGGGAGGTAAGATCTCCCTGATCGACACTTTAACTCACTCGTAATACCCTGCTTCAGTACTTCCTCGTAGTGGCACGATTTTGCAAGAACTTTTCTTCGGTAAGAGGGCTCACGAGGAAGCAGCACCACCCGTTTTGCCCGAAGTTGTTATTGATCTGGCTCTCTTTTTAGGTAGCTTTTCTGGTAGTAGGAAGTGTGTGCCACATCATGTGCCTGTTTCATCTCTGCCTCCATCCTTCTTTGTAATAGCAGGATGCGGTGAAAGAACACACAAAGGCCGATAGGCAGAGGTTAAGAAGCAGCTTGGTGTAGGTATTACCAGTGTTGGTCATCTAGAACCGCTTTAATTAATGATTAAGGCTGATGGGTGGTAGGAGCCCAGAGACAGCACAGCCATTCAAGGAGCTAGCATCACGTGATTCCCCATTGTGCTTTTGTAAAAAAAAATTTTTTTTTTTCTGACGTGGAACCTTTGTAAATGAGCTCCAAGCTCAAAGGTTGTTATCCAAGACAATAAATAAATAAATAAATACATAAATAAATAAATACCACATTTGGGGGAGAGTGTGTGGTGCAGAGTAGCCAGACTGGTTAGGGTGCTAGAACTAGGTGTAATGGGCACAGCAATGTGTGGGAGGGAACACTGGTGGCACCAAGGCAGGTGTTCCCTGACCTGTGAGAGAGTGCCGTGTACTGACAATGGGCAGTATGCTGGCACAGACCATGTCCTGGAGCCCTGATGCTGTCAGCCTGCCAGCTGACCCACAGCATGCACACTTCCCGACATGCTGACTGCCAGAAAATGGGATGGCATCTGCCCATTGGGGTGCCTGCCCCTCCTGTGGTAACTCTTACAGCATCTGTGACTCTACATCATGGCAGGTAGCACTGCCCAGGGTATGTTCTCCACTGGGTGCAGCACTTCATCCTGTGCCACCATGATCTGTCACTATCTGTTGTGGTGGTTGCATGATGTGGGTGGCTGGCAGGCTTGGTGGCATCAGGGGTCTAGGACATGGGCTGATCCAGCATACAGTCTATGCCTTCCTGGCAACTCTGTTGCCCAGTCTGAGGCACAACTGCCATGGTGCCACCAGTGTACCCTTCCACACACAACTCTGTCCATTCCACCCACTACTGGCACCCCCACCAGTCCATCTACCCTTTGCCATGCACCCTCTCCCCCAATATTGCCAGCCTGTGCCAGGGTTGTGCCAGGCTGCAGGTAGCTTGTCAGGACCCTCCATCAAAACTCTCCTTATATGCCAAAGGTTTGCCACTCACAGCAACTCCAGCAACTCTCTGAACTTTGGTGCAGGGACCCTTTGTTCTGCAATAGGGCACAGGGTCCCTGACACACTCAGAGTTTGCTGCAGTCATGGATTGGTGCAACGTGTGCTGATCTAGTGAGCAGCTGAATATCGAGTCCATGGTTTTGAGTGAAATTCGATTATTTAAAAATACACTTAACTAATTAATTAAAATACTCCCGTGCAAGAGAAGCATATACTATACACTGCCAAAATAATAATCATGTAAGAGGAATCGCTTGCTTTAGGGTTGACATTACAGTATAAGTGACTTAAAGGGGATAAGATTAAAGGGGACATTCACTTAATTGGGACATTCCCTCAGGCACCAACTGAAACCCAATATTAATCAATGGAAGCTGTCTCTCTTTAATTGGGACAGCGGTTCCATTTATGAGGGACGATCGAGTTACCGTTTTGGTGCCTGGACAGCATTAGCACCTACTTAAGTAGCAGTATTTGCTAGTCTGTGAAAAAATTAATCACATAGCTTTTTAGCAAAAATGTATTTCTGATAACCTAAGATTCATTATATTTTTTGTTTTCCCAGATGTTGTTAAAACTTTTTTTACAGCTAACTTTGTAATTAATGACTCACATCATTAAAGATGGCTACCATTCACCGTGTTTAAAAATCTCTTCTTCTGGTATTACTTGTTGAATGTACATACCAGAGTCATGCTGTAGTTGTATTAGGATGGTTCTTCTGCATATGTCTGATAGCAAACAGCACAAACGATTACATCTTTTTTCATGGTGGGTGTGGCATGGGCATGGGAACTTTTAAAATTTCAAGACCCCATATCTTGATTCAGGAATGGAGGAACACAAAATGAAAACTGTGTATCTTCATATTTTTGCCAGACAAACCTTATTACTGAAAAATGTGTATGGTTACTAACAAATACAGAGTATCCAGTGAACATGGCGACCGCAATTGGGCACTTACAAAAATGGCAACTCAGTTATGGAACCTGTATTCAGGGCTACCTAGCAGGGTAGTGACTGAATACCTGGGTGGGTGGGGTACAGTGTATATGCACACGCACACACGTGGGGAGGAAGGGAGGGAAGGTATGTGGGGGGTGGGCAGCTGCTGAGCTTGTCCACTAGCATGGTGGGAGGGTGGTCGGTTGAGAGGTACAGGGTAAGTCTGGTGCTGCACATTTTTTTTTGCTGGCAGGCTGCTTGTTTTTTTTAGTATTTCACCCCCCAACATGCACCCCCCTGGAGTTGAGAATCCTTTAGTAGGGGGTGCAGGGGGCACAGACCCCCACATTGAAAAGAAACCTGTAGATCTCGGGCACCGTCTTGCTGTTCACTGCGAGTGTGCAACGCCGGAATTCATTTTCGCCGATGTACACTCCCCAAATGGTGATCGCTATTCTGCGATCGCCATTATCTCATAGAAACCAAATACCGCTACTTTAACATACTTAGTGCCTAATTAAGACAGTGTTATAAATATGGTACCTGTCATTTTGGCACTGTTTGTTTTTTAGTTTGCTGAGAGTGCAACAATGGCTTGTAGTAAACTCAATTGATCTTCCACTTTCTGAAAAGGTAAAAGGTTCTGGATGCACTGCAGCTACCAAATATGTCACTTGCAATTGTAGTCAAACAGATCAGCATTTCTAAGATACAGGTTGGTTGAATAAGTTTAAACTGATACAAGATATGAACTGAGTGGCAGCACAATCCCATTCCAAATCAAAAAAGGAAAAGGGAGGGGAGGGATGACCAAGTTGAGGATGGGCTGCTTGCACGGTTTAACCATGCTGTTAGTAAGGATGCAAGGCTCACAGGTCCAATCTTAAAAGAAAAGGCAAATGAGATTGCTACCCACCTGGACCATCAGGGATTCAAAGCCATGGATGGATGTCTGTCCAGGTGAAAGCAAAGCCAGAACATTGTTTGGAAAAAGAACAGGGTCAGCATCTGGATGCTGAAGCCCCTTCTGCTTCAGTGTGGGTAAAAACAGTTCTCCCTGGTCTGCTAGCCAAATATGCCCTGATTAACATCTTCAATGCTAAAGAAAGTGGCATATTGTATCGTGGTTACCCTGATAGAGGCCACATACAGTACATGGCAGCAAGAAATCAAAAGACAGGGTGTATGTGCCAATCTGTCCAGTACCGAAAAATTGCCAATGCTCGTGATAGGAAAGAGTAAGGGATCATGATGTCTACCCAAGTACCACTCCACTCTTCCTTTTATATGTACGAACTCAGTGAATGCCTGGATGACAGGGGCAATTTTTAGTGATTGGATGGCAGCCTGGAATAACCATCTGTGATGATGATGACAAAAAATCCTTCTTGTCTTGAATGATTGCAGTGCACACCCTGTAAAGCTGACAGATAAATTTGGCCACATTTAGGTAGTGTTCCTACCCCTGACACTACCAGCCTCATTCAACTGCTGGACGTGGGCATAATTAAGAATTTTAAAGCTCACTACTGCTCTTTATTTTCCACCCATGTTGTGAGCATAATCAATAGTGGCTACTCAGCATTGACAAATGAAATTACCAAGAAAGTTACTTTACTTGATGCCATCTTTATGATGACCAGGCTTGGGCAACTGTAAAGGAGTCTACAACAGCTAATTGTTTTAGAAAGGACTTCAGCTTGCAAAATGTGGCAGGTACCTTGCCAGAGGAGAGTAGGCAGGACCTGACCAATGACCCCCTCGCTAATGTAGAGTGTCTGGCGAGGATGTCTGTGGCAAAATTTGAGGCATTTGTGGTTGTGGATGCCGAGGAAAGCAACCGAGGGAGAACTCAGTGTTGAAGATATCTGCAGTGCCTTGAGAGATCAATCATTAGCTGAAGGAGCTGAAGGAGAGGCTGATGATGATGCTGACCCACCCCAAGCTAACATGACCAATTTGAAGTGCTGTTACATGTCAGAGCACTACGTGACTGGTGCTTGAAAAACCAAAAACTAGAAAACTTGGAGTACTTGTCTGAGTTAGAGGGAGTTATCAGCAAGCAGACTGTAACTGACTCAAAACAATGGAAGATCACTGACTTCTTCGGCAACAGCGAGGAAACCACAGAGCAAAATGGCTGCAAAGGCTACAAGCTAAATGATTTTAATTTTTTTTTAATTTTAAGCACAGAACTCAATAAAGAATAAAAGCAAACATTCACAAAAGCAACAACTAAATCTTTGAAAAAGAGCTGTAGTCATAAAAAGACTTAGTGTGAGTGTGAATATGTGTGTGTTTTCAGAGGTTCGGGAACACAGGAGAACACAGGATATTGGGTACAGCTGCGACTACTTAAAAAAAAACAACGCTTCTGTTAAAGGAGAAGTCCACCCAAAACTTGAAAAAATATATGTTGTGCAGAGTGTTTTAATTTGTATGTGAAGTTCTAGTGTTTCCTTCCCTCTGACTGGTATTAGGAGTCTTTCCTAAATTAGCCTGCTAGCTTTATGCTAGTTTTATGACCCCTTGGGATCTTCATCCCTGACAGCTTAATTGTATTTCTTGTTCCCATAGTGCATCTTGTCTCATGTGACAGTGATGTAAGACAGACCCAACATTCATCACACACATGCCAGACAAACTAAATATCTTGGAGGTTTTACAAGCTGCACAAAAATTACCAGCAGCAACGTTTTTCAGGACAGTAAGACCTTTACGATGAGGGTGCTCACCAAGCTGAATTCTACAGATTTTAAAATATAGCCATCTCTACTGTTGTGAACTGATTGTAAAGCAATGCTTTCTGCTGGATTTATGGTCTCTGCTATATCACCATCACATGAAACAAGGTGCATTGTAGGACAAAGAAATACAATTAAGCTGTTTGATATGGAGATCTCCAGGGGTTGTAAAACTACCCTAAAACTAGCAGGCTAATTTAGGAAAAACTCCTAATACCAATCAGAGGGAAGGAAACACCAGAACTTCACATACAAATTAAAACACTCTGCTCAACATATAGTTTTTCAAGTTTTGAGTGGACTTCTCCTTTAATTGGGACGCCCACTTAAACTGGACAATTAGGGCATCATGGAGTCATGCTGTTTAAGCATCTTCTACTGTAATAGAGGATTTAAATCTAATTAAGTAACTAGATCTAACTTTAAAAAAATCTTAGATTATAAGGGTGAATGCCTAGGCACTTCAAAACATATATTGTTGGAATGTCCTAAGTTGAATATGTTGCAAACAAAATGGTTAGATCAATATTTTGAAATCTGGAGAATACTGTCTCTAATGAAATCAAGTTGAGCGCATTGTTAAATGCATCTAGCATTCCTGTATTATATGCAACTGCAACATTTGCTATAGTTGCTAATTATATACAGTGAATTGTCAATATGTACTTTGTTAGGTTAATGTACTTTATATCTGTATTGGTCAATCTCTAAGTGCATCACAGAAGAAAGGGTTCTAAAAGAACTCCTAAAACTGAAGGTGGACAAAACAGTGGGGTTAGATGGAATTCACCCCAGAATTCTAAAAGAATTAAGCAGAGAACTAGTGACACCACTGACTACCTTTTTTAACAAATCATGGGAGGATGGTGTGGTACCTGAGACCTAGAAGAAGGCTGACGTGATTCCCCTTCACAAAAGTGGGACCAAGACAGAGGCAGGAAACTACAGACCTGTCAGTTTGACCTCTGTGGTAGGGAAAATGATGGAATCACTTCTGAAGGAAAAAAATGTTGAGTACCTAGAGGCCAGTGGGGCACAGGACCCAAGTTAGCATGGGTTCACAGCGGAAAGGTCATGTCACACGAATCTAATTGATTTCTTCGACGGGGTGACCAAAGTAGTAGACCAGGGAGGGGCTGTGGACATGGCCTACCTAGACTTTAGCAAGGCATTTGACACAGTCCCACACAAAAGATTAGTAGTCAAATTAACCAGCCTGGGAGTGGGTCCCAGGGTGGTAGCCTGGGTAAAACATTGGCTGAACAACAGAACACAGAAGGTAATTGTAAATGGAGTCCACTCTGAAGAAAGAGGGGTTACTAGTGGGGTACCGCAGGGTTCAGTAATGAGTCCAGTCCTTTTTAATGTCTTTATAAGTGACATTGCAGAGGGACTGGAAGGAAAAATATGCCTCTTTACAGATGACACAAAGATCTGCAACAGAGTTGATACACAAGGAGGCGTGGAAAGGATGAGAATGAACTTGACAAGGTTGGAGGAATGGTCAGAAGTATGGCAGCTTGGAGTCAATGCAAAGAAGTGCAAAGTAATGCACCTGGGAAACAAAAACCCAAGGGAAGATTACACAATGGGGGGGGGTAGTAACAACAACAAAAATGGAAAGGGACCTGGGGGTAATCATATCAGACGACCTTAAGGTTGGCAAGCAATGTGAGAAGGTGGTAGGGAGGGCTGGGGGGATGCTGGGATGTATAGGGAGAGGCATCACCAGCAGAAAACAGGAAGTTGTTATCTCCTCTTTAGAGGCAGTTGCTGAGACCTCATCTGTAGTACTGCGTCCAGTTCTGGAGATCCCATCTCCACAAGGACATAGACAGGATGGAGGCAGTTCAGAGGAGGGCAACTAAAATGGTGCAGGGTCTGCAAGAGAAGGCATACGAGGAGAGACTAAAGGAGCTTAATATGTATACCCTTGAGGAAAGAAGGGAGATGGGGCACATGATAGAAACTTTTAAGTACCTCAGTGGAATCAACAAAGTCCAAGAGGGTAGCATCTTTCAGAAAAAGAGATGTGCAAGAACAAGGGGACACAATTTAAAGATAGAGGGGGGACAGCTCAGGGGCAATGTGAGGAAGTATTTTTTCACAGAGAGGGTGGTGGACACATGGAACAGCCTTCCTGAGGAGGTTGTAGGGTCTAAAACTGTGGGAGAATTTAAGAATGCGTGGGACAGACATAAGGCAATTTTTGTGGGGGGTAGGAAGAAATAAGCTGTTGGTTAAATAGGATCTGCAGCTTATCCTCTAGGTAGGGAAATGGGCATACTAGATGGGCCAAGCGGTCCTTATCTGCTGTCAAAGTCTATGTTTCTATGCATTATGGAAAGTTTTGTAAGTCAACTTCACAATCGTATGCTTTTTATCTACATGTCTGGCCTGATATGCGCTATACATATGTTTTCTCAATAAACTTTGCTTTGATGTTGAACTAGAATCTTACATTCCTGGTGTTGCCACTGTGCTGAACATAAAGCAGAAGGTCAGAAAGTGCCAAACCCCCCCATGGAAAGATTTCTTTACACGAAGAGAAGCCTATCATCAATCTTGCATATGGCTCCTAAGGTGCCTGTACCAATAACCCCATACAGGTAGTCCATAAAAGTGTGGTCTCATATAGCTACCCATTTATTTATTTATTTCAAAATTTTTACCAGGACATACTCAGCTGGTAGCAGTTTGTTTCCAAATGTCTATCCATTATGGATGTTTAAATAAGATTTTAATCTTTTTATCTCGTTTTTATCCCTTTAGATTGTACTTGTGGTGTCGGAGCACTGGGCTAAGGTATTAATGTGTTACTGTTTCTTTAAATCTGATAGTATATTAAATTCCTTTGAAAAAATACAAAAAATTCGGCACTCACCAACGCGAACAAATCTCAGGACTACTCAGGATATCTCAAAGTGCTTCATTTTATTTAGTGCTAGGTGCAAGGTCCTGCACCTGGCACCAAATAAAATGAAGCACTTTGAGATATCCAGAGTAGTCCTGAGATTTGTTCACAGGAGAAGGACTTTTGTATTTTTTTCGTTGCTATATCCCTGCACCCCTATCCATGTGCAACCTCTTGCAAAACTTTTTTACTACATTAGATTCCTTTGCCCATGTGCTTCTGCCTTTGATAAAGCAACGGGAAATTGAAAAACTTGTCAGGCGCTAGCATTGCTCGAGGGTTCTGTTTTATCTTTTACCTATATTTCACACTATTTTCAGTATTTTTTGACACACAGCAAGCAACCTGCATTTCAGGATCCATGTCATTAGGGTGATTCTAAAAATGTGAGCGTCAATATGGCGAATCCATATAAGCGCATTCAAAAATGGCGACCGCAATTAATGGCGAGCGGTACTATATAAGACAATTTCATCCATTCCATACCTGCAACTACACATTGTATGCAGCCCCACAGAGGTAATCATACCTCTCCCTGATGATTATTTCCTAGTCAGGCTGTGGATAGCAAACAAAGTTGAGTCTTGTCGCTGTTTATTTACAACATTCTTTGTAAGTGTGCCCTAATGCTTGCCCCCATGGCAGAACAACCCCTATGTACTCACATTAAAATGATCACAGGGTCAGACGAGAGTTAGGCACATTTGGGGCAAAAGAAACAGTACTTCTGCACAGTCTGAGATTATTCACTGTCTGGCCTGCAGTTATACACCATTTTGCCTATTTATGTTAGTGGGGTCTCTGCCCCCACACCACTATGCGGCAGAGCCCCAACCCCCCCCGCTATTTCTATTATTCTAATTCCAAGCCACACCTGTGTACTGGGGTAATGGTGCACCTCAGAGTTGCTATTTAGTTCGGGTCGCCATTAATTTTTAATCGTCGTTATGACTTTCACTATTGTCATATCGCTGTTATTGTGTCGCCGTTAATGTGTCACCTTATTGATGTGGTACCACATTTCATTATGTCTGGTGGGGTGATTGAGTGCTCAGACTTTCTAGCTTATTCATGATCATTTCCAGATGCATCCTGTGAAGAAGGGGGAGTACGGTGTAATTACACAAATACAGTGTTCAAACAAGCATTTGTCAATGCCAAATGTTGTCTCGCAAGCATTGGCATTGGTAGTGCTGGAGTTAGAGATGATAGGAATGGCAGTGAAGTACTGAAGTGACACAAACCCAACCCCACCCTGTAGAGACTGACAGGCATTGGGGTGTGCCTTTGGGTCATCAGCTATAACGCTCATGCCATTGTACCTCATCCTACCCTGCAGACACTGACAAGTGTCATGGTGTGCTTTGGGGTCTTTGGGCATTATACTTACCCCATTCCATAAGGAAATATGCTGAGGTGGGTGCAGTATAGGAGAATGGGGTGAACTTTGTGGCCGAGCACTGCAAGGCACACCACGATGCCTGTCACTGGCTGCAGGGTGGGGGTGGAATGGCATGAGCATTACAGCCGATGATCTCAAGTCACACCCCTGATGCCTATCAGTCTGTACAGGGTGGGGTGCCACAGTTGGAAACCGTAACACCATACTCGTGTGTTGATGCTTTCACTCCAAATTTTCAACATGGGCTTTTTGTGACCCCACCTCATGAAGAGCGGCACAATCAGTTTATAAGCTGAAAGGTGGTTTTGCACAGTGGCTATGCCATTTGACGACACAGGAATGAAAACACATTTTGGGCAGGAATGTGGAACATGACAACTGTATTGTTAATGAGGAGGCTTAAAAAAATGGCAACGTTGAAAATCTGGAGTGAAAAAATGAAAAATTGGTGAAGTCATGAGCATGCATAGAAACTGCACAACATGCGTCCGTAACCCAATTATTTGTGGGAGTTTTTTAGCCGCATTTTCAACATAGGTATTTTGGGACCTCCCCTCAAGAACAGTGGTGCTGTGATTTTGTTAATGTGTCCTAAATGGTGATTTCTCACAACGACCACGCCATTGTGCACCACAGCTGCAAAAACGCATTTTGGGCAGGCCGTGAAAAATGACAGCTGTACTATTGATAAGGAGGTGTGAAAAAATGCCACCGTTGAAGATCTGGCATGAAAATACTGGAAATTTGTGAAGTTACAAAGGTGAATGGAAACTGCGCAATGCACGCTTGTAACACAGTCATTTTATGGACTTTCCGCACCAAATTTTAATGAACAGTGGCACTGTCATTTCGTTAATCCGTGATTCCACATAGTGACTGTGAAATCACCTTTCAGGACCCAATAACGACATGACAGTGCCCAAATTCATGAGGAGGGGTCCCAAAAACCCCATGTTGAAAATTTGGTGTCAGAATTCCCCAAAATGCCCGAGATATGCACCAAAGTTGAAAAATACTTATTTATGCCATCCTACAGGTTACCAGCATTTCTTTAGTTCATGGTCAGCATTGAAGAGTGCAGACGTGTTCCCGGTCCACCAAAAATTGTCGCGTCAGACTCTGCAGGTAAGTATGGGGTGAGGGGAGGCAGGGTGCACAGAGGGTGGGCACGGGTTTTGGGAGGGGGCAGGGAGACCGTGAGGGACCATTTTCTTTTATATAGGTGAAACAGAAAAATAAAAAAAATTGGGGGACTTTTTTTTTACAGGGTATTTGGCATGCTGGGGTAGGTTCCCAGTGTGCCACCCAAGTGTTTTTTTGGGAGGATGCAGTAGCCGATGGGGGATTGGACACCCCCATCAGCAATATACAGAAGGGGAGTGGGGGACACGAGCCGAGGAGGATTGGGCACCCCCCATGGCACAGAATAAAGAGGGGACATCAAGCTGACGGGGCGTGGGCGCCCCAGTCGGCAGATTGAACTGGGAAAGGGGGGACTGAAGCCGATGGAGATTGGGTCCCCTGTCAGCAAAGAAATGTGTTTTTGGGGGACTCATGATGTGGAGGGGGATTGGGCACCCCCTTGGCACACAGCGGAAACCAGGGGGAATTATGCCAACAGGGAGTGGGCTCCTCCATTGGCATTGTGACAGGCACTGGCAGCGGCAGTCACTACCGCCATGTTGCCTGCATGAGGGAGGCATGTTGTGGTCATACTTCATGAGAGCTTCATTCTCATTGCAGCGGACCTCTTCTCAGATCTGGTGGCCGCATTAGATATGCAGGGTGTTAGCCCCTGCTGATGGCTGATTGAGGAATGAGGGACGCACCTACTGATGCATGCTCTGCATTCACCCAACAGTGACCGTGCCTCCAAATCTGCTACTACCGCAGTATGTTGACTGTGCATGCGCAAGCCAACATAAAAATACAGTAAAAATAAGAACCACCAAACAAGCAAATTCACAGGCAATGTTTGTGAGCAGAAAATGTACAATAATAAGTGCAGAATAACACCATGTGGAGTGCAGCAATGCAATACTAAGTAGAGGTGGAGAATGGCTGAAAACTAGGGGAAGGGAGAAGTGGAAGCTGTTCTAGTGTCAGTAGAAGGTAGACGGCAGCAAAAATTCAAAAACAGAAAAATGATAAAAGTCCAAGTTCCAGTGTCAGTGGTAACTGCAGGTGTAAGTAATGAAATCACAAAGAAGAGATTTCAATGCATGGATGGAAGGAGCAGAGTTAATGGAAGTGGGAAGAGAGCCCCGGAAGGAGCAGAGCAGATGGAAGTGGGGGAAGAGAGCCCTGGGGCAGGATTTTCAAAGGTCTGAATGTGACCCAAGGACCTTAAATCAATCTAATCAATCAAAATCTTTATTCATCCTGGTGAACATCGTCAACATCAAGGTGACCTTGCATCAAACAAGAAAGACGCAAGGAGCACCTTGCATCACACAATGTGGCAAACCGGATTTTGACAGAAAGCTTGTGGCATATTTGTGGTCACCTGCGACAGACCAGCTTGTGACATGCTTGCAGTACAGACACAGGTGGGCCATTGTGGTAGGGGTCTTGCAGCAGACACTGGCTACAAGTTCCCCTGCACTGGGATTTTTGAAGACCAACAAAAGCTGCATGCGATGCCACTGCTTAGACCAGCCCAGGGCTGGTCTAGTGACCACTGTGCCAGGGATTGCTACATTGGTGGTGGTGGGAGGTAGGGAAACTGGCCATCTCCATTCATGGCACTGTGTGGGTTATGGAATATCGAGCCCCAGATCGCTATCTGTGCGCAGTTAGCATCACTGGTGGCTCTATGTTACAGTGTTCCGAGCACATTGTTCAACAATTAGGAGACAAACCCTATCAGGATCTAGATTCCATAGATGTACATTATGTAGCCATCATTCACTATGGACCAACTAGCACTAAGATGTACACTGGAGCATGTATACGGCATGTTGGCATTACCACTACGGACGGTGCATGTATATACTGTATACAACATATAGTATATCAATGCAGAATATGGTACCACATATGAATACACCATAATATTGTCACACACAAAGACTAAACATTTTGGGAGGGGGGAGCATATTGTGATCACTGTGCCTGTCCTTGGATCAGATTTTCATGCAACTAGTTCTGGCAGCCCAAGCATTCACACCAACTGTAGGTGAACTGCTGTTGTCAGAACCTTCATGGTAACAATGAATCAAAACCTTCTCCTGATAGATGATAACTTCATTACCCCTGCCATATACGTTAACAGCCTACATTGTTTAAAAGTTGCATGTCTTCCTGTGCATGGTACAATAGTCCCACTGTACTGTCTCAGTACTGAGACTGAAAATGATAGTGATTAAGGAATGGCTGGCTCTTTCATTTTATTTTTGGGTTGATGTCAGATATGACAGCAAGGATAAGTGCTGTGTTGTACAGTATTGGTCTATGTTTCCTACATATGACATTCCAGGATACAGCAGGTGTAGAGCTGGGAACCACTGCATGAGGGTGGGGTTCAGATTGTCACCAGGCAGAGGATGATGGCAGCTTTTGTCATTCCCCATCCGGTGATCCATCAGTTTGGCGCAAGGCACGGCATGTGGCATCTCTGGGTACTTTGGCGCCAGGACCCTTGTATACTAAAATACAGTGCAGGGACCCTGGCACACTGCAGTTTGCAACAAGTTGGTGCTTAGCACAACTTACGCTGATCTAAGGAGGTTTTGAAAATCCTGCCACCAGAGTTTAGGGAAGCAGAAGGAGAAGGCAGCTTGACCAGAAGAGGAGTACATTGAGGGGAGAGTGGATGAGTGACAGCAGGAGTTGTGAAGGGAGTATAATGTAGTAGGGGGGAAGACAGGGGAGAAGCAAGGTAAAAGGGGAGGGAGCCAAGCCAGAATTTGGAGATAAAGGAGACACAGTGGGTAAGGTGCTTGGCATCAAGGGAGGGGAAGGGAGGGAGAAGGAGGTGTGCAAGGAACAGTGTAGAGTACTTGAGGGACTTTCTCAGGCAAGTTGACAGAAGTGAAAGGGGGGTCCAGTCTTACTAAAGTGGACTTAAAGGCAGCACTGTAAACAAGTCACTGAAGTCACAGATGGGAAGATGGTTTAGCCAGACCCTGAGGAAGAAGGAGACATCCCCAGTAGTTGGACCATCAAGGGTATGGAAGTAGGGAAGAGGGGTAAGTCTAGTGAGCCTCTGCCTAATGCCAAAAGTGATAGAGACCATTTCTGGGACATTGAAGGACAACTGGTTTTATGGAACCAGTGCTGAATGCTGTTCAAGTCATGTTGGAGCCAGGCCATGAGGTTGGGGCAGAGAAACCAGTGGAAATGAGTACCTTGTCTTCTGTATACATGTGAATGGACACAGAAGAACAGGCAGTAGGAAGGACATTCAGAAAAATGCAGAAATGAATTGGGCCAAGGATGGACCTTTGGGGGACATTTGAGCAGACTGGGAGTGGGGTGAAAAGGGAATCTCCAATTAAGGCAGCTTGACACCTGCCCTCAGTGTAGGAACAGAGCCATCCAAGTGAGGAGGAGGAGAAGGAGAAGGAGAGCCCTGGTGCCTAAGCTTGTCCAGGAGAATGGGGTTGGCAACAGTGTTGAAAGCTTTGGCTAAATCGACAAAGATGACAGAGGTGACCAGAACCTGATCAGAACCAGATAGGATAATAAATAATAATAAATCTTTATTTATATGGCACCTTTCTATAACCAAGGTGCCTAACAAACAGTTACAACAAAATAGTCATAAAATCAGTCATTATAAATACTTAAAAAGGAATATTACAATTAAAACCAGACTATAAATCAGTCACCAAATGCTTTCCTCCACAAACAGGTTTTGAGAGCCTGTTTGAATCCCTCCATGGTCATGCTTTCCCATAGCTGACGGGATAGAGAATTCCAGAGGGAAGAGGCCACATGCATAAATGCCCAGGCCCCAGAATATTTTAAACAAACCCTTGGAATCTCTAGCAACCCCTCATCAGTCAAGTGGAGTGGTCGCCCAGGGGAGTAAGGAACCAGAAGCTCTCTCAGGTAGTCCGGACCCTGTCTGTGTAGGGCTTTATAATTCAGAAGTCTGACTTTAAAGGTGAACTGCCACTGTACTGGCTGCCAGTGCAGTTCATGCAGCACTGGAGAGATATGACAGGACCGAGAGGTTCCCGTCAATAACCAGGCCGCTGCATTCTGCACCATCTGCAAGCAGCGGATATCCACCCCAGGTAGCCCTAGGTAAAGGAAATTGCAATCATCCTGGTGTGAGGACACAAGGGCATGGGCCAACATGGGGAGATCACCAGATGGAAAAAGATGCTTAACCCTGAAGATATACCTCAGATGGTAGAAGGAGGATTTGACGACTGCTGACACCTGTGAGCATAGTGTCAGCCCTTCGTCAAAAATTACCCACAGGTTTTGCACCCTGTTCAGAGGTCGGGAGTGATAAGCCCCCAAGAAAAAGTTCCAAGGGCGAACCTACCCCAACACCCCTATCCAGCACCCTGGGTCCACAACCAGCACCTCAATCTTTTCAGAGTTCAGCTTCAACCAGCTTGAATTCATCTAGTCCTGGATTTCGGCAAAGCAGTTATTAAATACTAAGAGAGCTCTATCCTGGTCAAGTGCAAAAGAAAAGTAGAGCTGGGTTTCATCAGCATAGCAGTGAAACCTCAGCCCATACCTTCTTACAATGTCTCCACGGGGTAGAATGTACACTGTGAACAACATGGGGGACAACACTGATCCCTGAGGCACCTCACATGACAGAGGATCTGGGTCAGAGGAATAGATCCCCGACACCACCCTCTGAGTTCTTCCAGTGAGGAAAGATGTAAACCACCTGAAGACTACAAGAGAGGCCACAGATGAACCTCAGGTGACCGAGTAGAACCCCATGGTCCACAGTGTCAAGTACTGATGAGAGATCTAGAAGAACCAAGATGGAGTGTTTTTTTCTGATCTCTTGCCATCAGAGGATCATTGAGCACTTGAACAAGCGCTGTCTCAGTACTATGCCTCTTTTGGAAACCATCAGTGAGCAGGAGGAGGGAGAAGGACATGAAGTGGGACCTCCTGAAAGGAGACAGGAATGGAGCGAAGAATTTGAATCAGCCATGGAAAGGGGGATTTTTTTTTTTTTATATTTTTGTTAACCAGGTAAGTCCATTGAGTACAAATGCCCATTTTCAAGGATGACCCAGGTGTAAACCACAATACATATACAAACACAGTTTACATAACAATGAATAGTACAAATAGTACATTGTCAGGTTAAAACAATAAGCATTATTTGGCACAGTAGCATTTAATACTTTCCAAAGCAGCCCTGTCTATGGGTATTGAACTACTTTATCAAATGGAAGCCACTGAAGCTAATTAAATAAAATACAATGATGTGTATTTTATCACTTTTTAAGCAAAATTTACAGATACGATTCATGTATATATATACTATGAGCAATGCAGAGGAATTTGCTGCTGAGTAAATTATTAAGTTGTAGTCAAAACTGACACCAGATAGGCTTAGGTTATGGGTAACACTGAAGTCTCAAAGATCTTGGGCTTGATTCTCAAAGGGGGCTTAGACCAGCACAGGCTGTGGGCAGACAGCATCTTGAGCTGAAGCCCCTTGTGCCAGGGACCCTGCACCCAATTCTCTATCGGGCAGGGTCCCAGTGGCAAGTTTCTGTGGCTTGTGGCAACTGTGATCGTGCACCAAACAGAGGGCGCACCGGGAGGACATGCTGCAAGTCGCAGGGTGGCCGTGCGCCACTCTAGACCCTGGTTAGTTAGCGGTCACCCCTCCCTGATCCTGATGTTGCCAGTAATAATAAAATATATTCTGCCCCCTGCCCTGGTGGTATAGTGGCCCCCCACACCATCAAGTAGTGCCCACTACCCCATCCCAAATCAGAGCCCACAACCAGCACGGCTCACCTCTCACCTCCATGGACATCCATGGATTGAACTGTCAATGAGCACCTACTGTACATGTGTACATACTCTTTGATCAGTCAGTAAGTGGGTACACATTACAGTACATGCTAATTGTCAGTTCAACCCATGGCCAGCCACAAAGGTGAGAGGCAGGCTGTACCTGTTGTGGGCTCTGATTCAGGATGGGGGAGTGGGGTGGTGGTCACTACATGCTGGGGTGGGGTTCACTATACCACCAGGGCAGGGGCAGAATATTATTTATTATTATGGCAAAATCGGGATCAGGGAGGAGGATCGCTAGCCCATCAGGGCTGGGGGCTGAATATTATTTATTATTATGGACAACACTAGGATCAGGGAGGAGGATCGCTAGCCCATCAGGGCTGGGGGCTGAATATTATTTATTATTATGGACAACACTAGGATCAGGGAGGGGGACCGCTAGTCCACCAGGGCAGGGGGCTGAATATTATTTATTATTACAGCCAACATCAAGATCGGGGAGGGGGGATCGCTAGTCCACCTGGAGAGGGGGCTGAATATAATTCATTATTATGGCCAACATTGGGATCAGGAAGGAGGGACTGCTAGTCCACCATGGCAGGGTGCAGAATATTATTTACTATTGCAGGCAACATCGCGATTGGGGAGGGGGGGCCGCTAGACTACCAGGTAATATTATCAGTAATGGACTCCTGTTTGGGCATATTGGTGGTGTGTATGTGTGTGTGGGGGGGTGTTGATGTGGCTCACCAAAGCATATTGCTAAACTCCTTTGGAGGACATTGTTCTAAGTACCCTTAGACCAGCCCAGGCTGGTCTAAAGGTACTTAGAAAATTGTCCTTCTGGTGAGTTTAGTGAATCTCATTTTAGGGGATGTGACAGCATGCACCTGTCATATGCCCCTTTGTGCCAAGCCACAGTCACTTTTGTGGTGCACTGGCAGTGCAAGCCCAGTTCAGGGCAGACAGCCTGCGGTTGATGTAGGCCGCCTTTGAGAATCACTCTCGACACATTATTTGGTGCAAGGGGCACTTTGTGCTATTCTTTGTGGTGCAAGCCCATTTGCTGTGTTGAGAGCTTCAAGAATTGGGCCTCTTATCTCTACAGTGGTGCAATATACCAAGTCTCTTATTAACTGTCTAAATTGGCCAATCAATATGTAATGCATAAGTAAGTATGCCATATAATGTCAACCCCAAGTATTTAAAAGAACATTTTCAAGACAGATATAATCCAGAGTATAAATTGTCATGCGTGAGACTTTTTGATTGTATTTAAGAAAGCTTGCATAAAGCATTGTCCTTGTTTATTAGTGTTTAGGTTGAGACAGTGATCTTTAATCCAGTTTTGGAAATAAAAAAAAAATTCTGCAAATGTTCTACTGCATTAACAACATGTTTAGCTGCAGTATATAGTACAGCATGTTCTGTATATAACGACAAAGTTGATTCAGTGCATCTATTTGCCAGATCATTACTTGAGAGACTGAACAGCATGGGTCCCAGGATTAAGTCCTGTGGTACCCCAATATTGATCATTCTCTATGCTGAAAACACATCTCCTACAGTACCTTTGGTCTGTACCCTCGTCAGACCAAGTAGTTTGCAAACCAGTTCTGGACAGGTTCAGACCGATGGAAGGGCAGCTGGGATCCAGCGACCAACACATGATGTGGTTTGGCATACAGACAGGGACTCAATTAAGCCAGACAAGGGCAAAAGTATTAGATTTCAGGACGGTGGATTTCAGTGAAATGGGTAGATATTTAAGAGCAGCCTTGGAGAAGGGAGAGGTAATGGAGGGAGTGAAGGAACAGTGGGGAAAACTAACCAGTGTGTTAGGATAGTGGCCAAAGGGAAAAGAAGAAGAAAACCACTATGGTTCTCTAAACTGATGGCAGAAAAATTAAGAGCTAAAAGAGCATGTTTTGGGAAGTATAAGGGGACCAAAAGGGAGGAGGACAGGGTGGTGTACATTGAATGTCTAAAAGAAGCAAGGAAAGCTGTTAGGAAAGCCAAGGCACAGACAGAGGATGGTTTAGCATAGACTGTGAAAAAAGGGGACAAGACATTCTATAGGTACATCAGCAATAGAAGAAAAACCAGGGGGGATTGTGAGGCTCAAAGGGGAGGAGGGAGAGTATAAGGAGGGGGTCTAGACAAAGCAGAAATACTGAACAAATATTTCTGTTCAGTATTCACTAAGGAGGGAGAGTCAAGGACCACAGCTGGGGAGCAAAGGCAATGGGGTGGGGGGAGAAGTGGACACCAGTCCATTCACAGTGGAAAGAGTTCTGGAGGAACTCACAAAGCTAAAGGTGGATAAAGCCATGAGGCCAGACAACATACACCCAAGGATATTAATGGAGCTGAGAAGGGAACTAGCAGCACCTCTAGCTGCCCTGTTCACAGAGTCAATAACACAGGCATGGTTCCAGACAACTGGAAGAGGGTGCATGTAGTCCTACTGCACAAAAGTGGCAGTGGGAAGGAAGCGGGGAACTACAGACCAGTCAGCCTCACCTCAGTTGTGGGGAATATCACTGAGACACTGCTGAAAGAAAGGATAGCTGCACACCTGGAATCCAGTGGTGCCCAGGATCTGAGGCAACATGAATTCACAGCAGGAATGTCTTGTCAAACAAATCTGATAGATTTATTTGATTGGGTGACTAGGGATGTGAATCAAAGAGGGCGGAAGACATTGCCTACCTAGATTTCAGCAATGCCTTCAACACCATCCCACACAGAAGGCTGGTTAACAAGATGAGTAGTCTGGGCATGGGGCATAAGGTGATACACTGGGTTAGAAACTGGCTGATGGACAGAAGGCAGAGGGTGGCAGTAAATGGGATCCAATCTGAGGAGAGAGAGGTGACCAGTGGAGTACCACAGGGATCAGTACTGGGACCATTCCTGTTCAATGTCTTCATTAGTGACAATGCAGAGGGAATGGAAGGAAAGGTCTGCCTATTTGCAGATGACACCAAGATTTGCAACATGATGGCTACTCCAGAAGGGGTGCAGAAAATGAAGAGTGACCTGGAGAAGCTTGAAAGATGGTTGGAAGTGTGGCAACTGAATTCAATGCAAAAATCTGCAAGATAATGCACCTGAATAGTGGGAACCCTGGGGAGAGCTACAGAATGGGGTGGGGGGGTGATGACTATCACCAAAGAGGAAAGGGACCTAGGGTTTATTTTATCTGATGACCTTAAGGTTTCAAAGCAGTGTGCAAAGGCTACAGGGAGGGCCAGTGGCATGTTGGGGGTGCAAAGGCAGAGAAATTACTAGTAGGGGATGGGAGATGGTGATGCCATTGTATAAAACACTGGTAAGGCTTCACCTGGAGTACTGTGTGCAGTACTGGAGACCACACATGCATAAGGACATAGACAAGGTGGAGGCTATCCAAAGAAGGGCAACCAAGATGGTGCATGGCTTGCGTCACAAAACATATGAGAAGAGACTAAGAGACCTCAATTTGTACTCACTGGAGGAGACAAGAGGAGAGGAGAGGAGAGGAGAGAGAGGAGAGAGGAGAGGAGAGGAGAGGAGGGAGAGGAGAGGGAGGAGAGGAGAGGGAGAAAGGGGGACATGATAAAAACTTTCAGGTACCTCAAAAGCATAAACAAGGTGCAGGTCAGGGATCTTCTCCAATGTAGAAAACATATCAGAATGAGGGGACACGATATAAAATTGGACGGGGGTAGATTATTTATTTTCTTTTTTATTTATTTATTTAAAAGTTGATAACCAGGAAAAGCACCATGAGCCGAAACTCGTTTCCAGGTGCAACCCGGGGGAAGGAAACAAAGGTAGAGAAAATGGCACAAAATGGCAGCATAAATATACACAGAGATCAATTACAAGCAACACAACAACGGCTTCAATAATATAAGGAACAGGCGAGAAACAGATACACAAAGTGGGGAGTTAGGTTATACAAGCCCCCAGAACCAGTTTTTTTTTATTTTTTTTTATGACAACATCTAGTTAGCAGCACAGCAGAGACAAGTATAATTAAGGCAGTAAATACTGCGGGGCGTTGGGTGCATGACTGCTGGAGAAGATGCTTTTGAAGGTTCTTGAGAGAGAATAGGGAGGAACATGAATGGAGGTCAGGAGGAAGTCTGTTCTAGAGAGAGGGGAAGTGGAAGGAGAAAGCAGATTGACCTGAAACAGAGCGAGGTAGACGGATGGAAAAGGAACGAGAGTCTCTATGGTGAAGGGAGTAGTCTGAGGAGGCAGCTTGAGAGAGCTGAGAGGAGAGATGGGAGGGGAGGGAACCAAACCAGAGTTTAGCAACAAAGGTAACACAGTGAACCATTGCCGCACACCAGGAATCCAGTGGTGCCCATGATCTGAGGAAACATAAATTCACAGCAGGAAGGTCTTGTTTTTTTGGTTTCCAAATTTTTTACTGTGGTTTTAGCAATAATTGCATTACCTACATTTGTTACCACTCATTACTTTCCAAACATCTGCATACCCCTTCTTTACTGAGCTCTGTTTATCCTCAAAATACCTTATTTTAGGAATTTTAACCATGGATTTACATCTACTTTGTTTGGTCTTGTAGCTATTAACCATTCATCCCCAGTGGCCTTCCTGGCTGTCCAGTTCCATTCTCTATCTTTTATTACATCAAGAATCTGATCAGTTATCCAACTGTTATGTTTGGTACTCACTATCAATTTATGAACAGGAACTACCTCATTACTTATAATATTCAATTAATAAAGTAGTCAAGAGCCCTGTCAATGTCCAGCATGGCATCTAGAAATGACCAATAGTTATCCTTCATCTTTGCCCTAAGTGTTGTAATGTTTAAATTCTTTAAACTCCTGGCAAAATGTAAGTCAGCTTGTGACTTGGGCCATTTATTCAACCAACCTAACACAAGTCAAACTCAAACACCATATCGTGCATACACATCTTTGTGTCATCCAGTCAGTTTACATTAAAATCACACATTATGACAAACTTGCTATCAGCTCCAAGTTTTGTACAGTAAGTGGACAGAGCAGGGCTGTGCTTCCAGGTAACAAAAAAAAAAAATAGAAGGAAACAGCTTTTAAACCATCCCCAGTATGTGTTGGTGGTGGTGAATTAGTAACTCCTATGAGCAATTTCCAATACATCAACACTCAAAAATTCACACCCTAGACTTCCATCATCAATTACTTCCTGTAATACACACTTAATTTTTTTTTTATGTATAATACACAACCCCCCACCCTGTTTATTTTGCCTTTCTCTACAAAACAAATTGTATGTTAGTATAATAACTTTGTTGCCTAGAATCCTGTTTGTGAGGCACTGTTCAGTAAGAGCTACGATATCAATGTTATACATTTGTATCCAGGCTTGGACTTGGTCTCGTTTAGGTAGCATCTTTGTATGTTAATGTATACCATTCATATGTTATGTGGTGACAAAATAGATAATGGACTGCCAGAGTCCGCTATACCAAGGTCAGAAAGGCCAGTGTTTGGATTGACATTACCAGAGACAAGCAGAAGCAAGCAAATTAACTTCTTCAAACTTGAAATAGTTTTACCAGCTTTGTTTCTGAGGATGTCAGCACCTTATTGTTCTTGTGATTTTTAAAGATACCATAAACTTGCAAGACCAATTTTAGATAAGTTAATTGACCTTCTATAGTGTCTAACCAAATAACCAGGTCTATGAACAAAAAGTTCCTTAACTGCTCCCTAATGGGAAAACTACTTGTTGCAGCAACAGGCTAGATACTTGAAAAAGTTGGGACAGACAAGGTTCTTCCAGTAGTTCAGCCAGGGTGGAGAGGAAACAGAGAGGGCAGAAGATTTATTGGGGAAGGAGTCACCCCTTTTGCAAAGGGGGATGACTGTGGACAGCTTCCATGAGTTCGGGATGGAGGATAAAGATAAGGAGAGGTTGAGGAGGCAGCTGATAGGGAGGTCAATGGCATGAGCAGAGAAATACATGAGTTTGGGGTTGAGACCATTAAGGCTCCCACCCTTGTGGGGGTTTAGAGTTAAGAGAACCTTAAGAGAAGTAATGGGAATTGTGGGACAGAAGAAGAAAAGGGAAGAGGGGGTGGTTGGTGGGTAGAAATTAAGGGTGGGGGAGGATGAGTGAAGGGAGGAGGGAGCAGGCACAGGAGGTGAAAAAGGAGTTAAGCAAGGAGGTGACTTCAAGGGGTCAGAGATAGGAGAATTGCCCTCCTTGAAAACAGGGGTACGAGACCCGGTGGAAGAAGAGAGGAGGGTATGGATTATCTTCTAGAACTCAGAAGGGTGGTTAAGGTTGTTCTGGAGTGTGGATGCAAAGTATTTTGACTTTGTAAGCCTAGTAGCTCTGGTAGAGGCTTATACTACAGTTCATACTATGGAAGATGAGGAGCGAGAAAGCTATAAGCTCATAATCGCTCCTATGCTATCACATAAACGTAATAGTATTTCAAATTTGTGTCTTTGAGTAAGAACGCATCAAGGTGTTTTTTGAATTCCTGTTTGGTTTTACTGATAATTACTTCTATGGGCAATTTGTTCTATGGTTGTATAACTCATAGAGTAAAGAAGAATTTTCTAGTATTATAATGAAAATATTTTCCCTCCAGTTGTAGTGGGTACCCTTTAGTGTCATAGTTGCTGTCCTTGAAAATTAACCCTAGTTCAGACATCAAATATGGGCCGTTTCTAATGTCAAATAAGAACAGTAAGTCCCCCCTAAGTTGATGGGTTTCTAGTGACATCAGCTTCAGGGCAATAAGTCTGCCATTATACGATGCATTATAAAAAACATTTAAATGTTTGTCGAAATTCCTTTGTACTTTCTCTAGTTATGCACAAGTCGATATCTTGTAGGGGCGCCATAACTGGAAGCGTATTCTAAATGAGTTCTTACATAAGCCCGACATAAGGGCATCAAAATATTGGAACCCTGTGACTTAATATTACATCAGATAGAGCAAATGACTTTGTTAGTTTTACAGATGACCTGATTAACTTGATTTGAGTACTCCATATTATTTAAAATAATAATTCCCAGATCTCTTTCATCTGTGGTGGTCAATAAGGTGGTATCTCCTACAGTGTACAGTGTATTTGGATGCTGAGGCCCCAAATGCATAACTTTATATTTTTTATTATTAACTTTCAGACCCCATTGAGTTACCCAGTCAGAGATCTGGTTCACATCTCGACATATAGTTTCAACCTTGGCTGGAGTAGCACAGGATCTGCCAATTTTGACATCATCTGCGTATTTAGTGGAGGTACAGATACAATTGTGTGTCATATCTGAGATGAAAATCTGAAATAGGCAAGGATCCAAAACTGAGCCCTGCGGCACTCCGCTTGACACAAGACCTATGTCACAATGTACACCGTTTATCAGTACACACTGAGTCCTATTATTTAGCCAGTTATGTATCCAGTTAGTAATTGAAATATTTAGGTTTAGATCTATTAATTTGACCTTTAATGCCCAGTGAGGCATAACGTCATAGGCTTTACTAAAGTCTATAAAAATTCCATCATATGGGATTTTCTTATCGAGTTCTGAACTTGAACTGACTGTCTCATAAAATCAGATAAGATTGGTTAGGCAGCCTCTGCCTTGTTTAAACCCATGCTGATCAGGATCCTGTCTATCTAAAATTGGAGTGATTAAATCCTTGATTAGACTTTCTAATACTTTGCAAATGGTGTAACAAAGAGCCAAGTACTTAGTAAGGTCAGAAGGGGAACCAGTGGACTTGTTGGTCCACCAGCCTAAGTTGCACACACAGTAACAAGCCATCAACTCTGTTGAGATGCAAAGGAGGTGAGATCCTTTAACCCTTGTTCTTCTGAGGGGGCCACAATGATCCCAGACAGACATGAATTTGAAGATGAAGAAATGGAGGACATTGTTAATATTGTCAGCTGTGGAGATGTAGGACCAGTCAGTAGCTACCAAATCAGCATGGAGGATGGACAAGTCCAGCAACTGGAAGGAGAATGCCTGGATGAATTTGATCAGATATTTAGGGTGATTAATTTTATGCACAAAGTAGACAATATTTATTGTAGTCCCTGAGGGCATCAGAGAGGGTAGCATCATTCACAATATGGTGGGGGCACAAGGAGAGGACTCAGTCCAGGAGGTAGTGATTGAGGGACTTGAGACTGTGGTAAGTCAGGTCAGAGATCAGTTGGGATAGTTGGAGGGATTTAATATTTTGACAGAATTTAGGTAGGAAGGAAGAGAGACAATCGAGGCTGAAATTGCCAAGAATGAGTAGCTCATCAAATGAGGCATGGGAGGAGATAATGGTGACAAGTTCAATGACTGTTGGATGGGACATGCTAGAACAACAGCAATCACTGGCAATGAAAATGGGGACAGATAAGGGGAAGTAGAGTTTAAGAAGGAGCATCTCACAGGCGAAGTGGGAAGCGGTGGAGAGCACAGGCTCAAACTGGATGTCTGAAGAGAGGTAGATGGCTACTGTATCACCCCTTTCCACAAGATCCAAGTGAATGATAGTGAAAAAAGGGATGGTAACAGAGATCTCAGGGATCCTGGGTGAGAACCAGGATTCCACGACACCAGAGACACCTCTGGCTTAAGGTTAAGCATGAGTGGCTGCAACCGGTCATGCCTACGAAGGAGGCTACTAATGTTGGCACGGGCTACACTTAGACCTTTGGGGAGAGGGATGAAAGGGCAGAGCTGGGATTTAGCTATATAACACCTGCAACTATAAGCAGCAAGAAGATGAGGAGCTTGAGGGAGCCTATGAGATACTTATTTGAAGAGTAGGAAGAAGGGGGATGTAGGAGGAGCATAAGGAAGGTAAGAGGGACAAAGGCATCTTAGAACTTTGAGGTAAAGCCAAAGAGGTGGGAGGTGGCTGCAACCAGGATGTCAGGGAAAGAGGGACAGGGTGAGCAGGCTTGAAATTGGGTTGGGTTGAGGAGGGGTGTGGAGATGGAAAGGGGAAGGTTGGGATATGTGATAGGGGAGATGGGAGAGAGAGTAATCAAGAATGGGAGGAGGAAAAAGGTTAGGAGCAGCATAGTGGGACAGCAGCAAAGCAATACTTGACCTACTGTATGTACTGAATAAAATGGGTAGGAACAAGTTAGTTCCGTGTCATAATAGTGAACGCAAAACTCCTCTGTCATACAACGATGTCAGCAGTAAAGCCCTGGGTCCAAAGCAACACCACACTTGCTATAGAAGCTCTGGTACACCCTGCAGTTTTTAGCAGCTCAGAATGCAAAAATTCACTGCAGAGGACAGTAATGAAATACTATTCCAGAATCAATGCAAAAAGGGGTAATTTATGCATGAAAGTCAAAAAAGCTGGAAAGGGTGCTCTTTTAAGGTAATTTCAAAGATTTAGCACTGCATTTTGTGATCAACAATGTTTCTGTGCATTTATGCAGTTTCTTAATCGATCATGACACAAAACAGGATGGTTTACCTGAAATGTATGTAGTTTTTTCCCGCAAACACTGAAGTGTGCCACTCTGTTTATCTTCATTGTGAAGTCGTGCATAGCATCATGAGACTAAATGTGTGATGTCTAAGCAGGGATGTCTTTCTAAAGCTGGCTGCAAATGGGTGTGATAGTGCTGCTTCAGATGAATAAATGTGTGAAACTTATTCCCGAAAGTACTGTACTTTCAAAAATCTAGGTTTTTATGTGAACATGATTCCTCTGGGTCAAGTGATCATCAGTTGCAGGAACTCAGTCATATATTTTGATTGTTTGACCCATATAGAGATGACATATCTTTTTTATTATTCTGCTGTTAGTGAAGCTAATGAGATTACTACAGCAATGACACTTAGCCCGACCCATTTGCGTGAGGATGGGAGGGATGTGAAGTACACAGATAAAGTTACAAACCCATACACTGCAAAGCAAAGTTTGTTACATACATATACATATTTATTTTGTTTCCATCTTTAGTTGATGACGTAACTAGTGACAGTACCGAAACCCTGTCTGTGCAGCTTCATTAATTTGTTTTGATATCTCCCCCTCTCCCATCATATAGTAATGATGGCATTATGCACTAGCAATAGATATTTTGCAGCCTACATGTTATCAGACAATCACTCCCTGTGTGACCCTCTTTCTTGCCCCTCCCTAAATTGCCCCGAAACCTAAATCACACATGCGAGTAGTCATATTCATGTTCATAGCTGCTAAAGTTCCTGTGCCCAACAGTGCCAGCTGTTCATGCCCCCCAAAACAAATCTCAGTTGTAATGTATGCAGTATCCCATATGAGGTGCTCCCAGCATGCCCACTTTTCTTACCCCCCCCTACTTTGGACCACACATCTAGGTTTTACCCTACTCACACAGTCACCTAACGGAATTGTGGCAGTGACATACAGAGCCTCTGAAAGCTGTTAATGTTGTCTGGGATGGATGTGCAGTGTTCTCTGCATGCATGGTACTCATGCCCCCCCCATACACATATTGCAGTTGAAACCTAAGTGATAGCTAGGAATAGTTTTCATGGCCAGCACTGTTTGGTAGTCCAGCATGGTTGATCACATATCATACCATACCAAATGGAATCATACTGCCACTGTCAACTTGACAACTGCGGACTCAGGCTAAAAGTCTTGTCCCTATGTTCTGCCAACAGGCCTCTTACCTCTTCCTCTTTCTGCTTTCTTCTGTTTGGCAGGGGTGGCTGTGGAGTCTCAGACAGGGCCTCATTGAAGACCAATTCCCCCCATCAATTTTCCTCCTGTTTTGGTCCCTGCTCGACTACAGCAAAAATGGTTGTGGATGTGCATGGAGTCATGCATGTGATCTGGGACTGCCAGCCCCACTGCAGCCACCCACCATACTGCCAGCCACCTGATCATTGGTGCTAACACCAGACCTCCAGCTGGTGGCAGCCAACAGTCAGGATGACCTATATCCCCGATCTGGGAAAGGAATACTGCCAAGCAGCTGCTCATACCTTTCCTGTCCCTCACTCGCTTAACCCCCAGTGACCCTTGCCTGTTCCCAAACTCCACTCATCACAGTGGGAGAGGTAAAGTGCTTTACAGCTCAACAGCCCTGTACAGCACCAGGCCACCTGATATGCTAACAGGTTTTCCCACACTATGGGGGTGTCTGAATATAGACCCCTTACACAAACTGGGCACAACACATGGGTAGCGTGGTCAAACACGCCATAGCACCCATGTTATGTTTTGAATATCTGTCTGCAGAACGGAATGTGCAGTATATTCAGAATAACAACAGCAGAGGTACGCAGATGTGCCCCAATATATGGATGCCTCCTGCACATTATTAGGCACTTCATGTATGGCACATGAGTTCAAGAACTGCAGCAGTTCTGACATCACAGTGCCCTCAGACACCTTAGCAGGTATTATTCGTGTACTAAAATGCCCACTAATTACAGTTTTAAAGAGTAGAGGCTACATCAGCTTTGAACTGTATGGTCCAGCACTGATAACTGGGCAGTTGGGTGATGATCACAGACAACAACATTTATATGATTTTAATGACGATATTATAAGGTCTTTACAGACTAGTAGCAGTGATTTTGTAAGGCATAATGCCATTGTCTTAATTTGACTAAGTAGGACAATCAAAACTTTGAATAAAAGTTGCTGCATACCTGTTCACCTCCCAGAGGCAAGCTTGGAACTATATGCTGTCCATGTTTTGATCACTAACTATCCAACATGGAACCCTCTGACATCCTGGATCCACCCACTACTACAGTGGAAGGCATGGAACCACATGTCGACCATGTGGTTATCAGTGCCTGGACAATATGGAACTGTGAGACACACACATGTCTCATAGAAACATAGAAACATAGAATTTGATGGCAGATAAGGACTGCTTGGCCCACCCAGTCTGCCCATTTCACTACCTAATGGATAATCTGCAGATCCTAGTTAACCAGCAGCCTACTTCTTCCTACCCCCAACCCCTAGAATTGCCTTATGACTGTCCCATGCACGCTTGAATTCCACCACTGTTTTTGACTCCACATCCTCCTCCAGAAGATAGTCTCACCCATTATCAGACAGAAGCATGAATATGCATGTTGCCTGTGTCATCATCACAGCACAAGTCATACACAACATACTGCTGGTGTTACTCCCTTCCTCCACTACTGTACAGCTCCATCATAAAACACAGTCACACACAACCATGGCAAACAAAAAGGGGGAAAAAAGGCTTATTGGGAAGTGCCAGTGGAAAGCAGTGTCACCATGGCAAGGCCTTTCCCAGTCAACACTGCCAAGGCTGTGGTACACAACTAACAATAAACAAAGCATGTAACTTCATGGAACACGTGTTGCTGACAGAAAAAAAATGTACTCATTTAGTTAACAGCAAGCTTGTTGACCGCACAACTCCTTCTTTTTGAGGCAGGGTTATATGAACATTCACCATCATTTGCACTTCTAAGAATGATCTGAAAGGATTTTTGTCTCATAATAATTGGGTAAACCATTGGTATAGCACCCTTCACAAGTTGTAAACGCTTTGCATACTGCACTTTAAACTGCATATAACGGATAAATCACTAGTGCAGAAATGATCAGGGCATATAGTTGGTGCCAATGTAGCCTGCAGTCCCGATCGATGTCCAGTGTCCAACCAAACAAAATGTACCCATTTTTTTTAAATCTAGTGGGTGATGTATCCCTTTTAAGAAATTTGAATAAGGAAACTGAAGCACAAGGCTTGTTGCTGCATCCAGCCACAACACAGTAATTCACCATTCTTGGTTTGGGAACTTAGACAACAAGACTGACACTTCCAGTCTATGCGATGCTACAGATAGTTAGAAAAAAAATAATTTTAAGTGTCTGTTCAGCCTTATAAATAAGCCTTGCAATGCAGGAGGCAATTATACCAGTAGCATCCTGAACATAATATGTACAAATATAGGGGAGGATAGGTACACTTGTACGATTAGAGAACCATTAGGCCTAAGCGACCATAATAAGATAGAGCTAGAAGTTAAAACAAACTGGACACCATTAAAAGGTCATACAACAATAAGATGTTACAATAAAGGAAACTACATCAAAATGAAAAACTATCTTCAATATTGGGATTGGAAAAAATACTTCATAAACCTACATATATAGCAAAAATGGGAACTATTAGCTCACAAGATATCAAAATGTATTATGAAATAAATACCTGAAAGAAAAAAAAAATACAATAACAAATATAAGATACCAATCTGGTACAATTCCATAATTAAAAAAACTATAAAACAAAAAAAAACAAGATTTGGAAAAAACTTAAATCCAATCTGACAATAACCAATGGAACAGATGCAGCCACGGAGCTCAGTAATTATTTTTAGAAAATGGGCTTAAGAATAAAAGAAATCTGATTAGCTGGCAGGGGTTCATTAACTTACAATGAGAGCCCTGTAAGTTAAAAGTACCAGCCATGCCAACCCAGTGAAATATCCTGGTGCCCATCCTGCTCTGCAATTGGTCAAAACCAACAAATTTTTATTTAAAATCGCCACCATTTTTTTCTCTCGCTAAGCGAGAGATGCTGGGCTGGCACCACGGTCCTCTAACAACAGATTGGCAGTCATTTGATCCCAGTTGCTTAGCGATGCACCCCCCATCACTCGCAAACTGCAGATTGAACAAAATATACTGACTCTCAGTTCTCGCATGCAAAAAAAACAAAAACTACTGAATGAGTAGCACTACTGCATCGTGCGCTCAGCGCTACTCGTGGTCAACATTGCTCCCTTACATTGCACATAACTCTTAAGCTCTCACTAGCTCTCACAAACAAATCACTCCATAGGAATAACTTTCACTTTTGGGGGGGAGAAGGAATTAAAGTACCTCCTTTACATTCTCCAGTCACAGAGTTCACCACTCAAGTTTCCTGCTCCCTGTCTGATCGTGCCTCAGATGACCACCAGCATCTCAAAGTGAAAGTGAGCTGAAAAAGGAAACCCAGCTGACTGTAACAAGAGGCTTACACCATGGTGTGTCAGTACGAAATTCATAAAAAAACAAAGTGAATGCAAGTGGGGGGGGGGGTTCAGACTTCAAGTGTCAAGAAGGGACATACGGTACACAGCAGCAAGCAAACAATAAAACAACAGTCAAACACTACCCTGTCCTCTACTGGAAAATACTGTTGTGGATACCAGTAGACGGACTACTTTACTAACAGGAAAACAATAAATCTTAAGTCTTTTTATTATTATTTTTTTGTTTAATTCATAAATATTACAACAACAAAAAAAGCTTTACAGATGGCCCATTTCCTAAGCACAATAATACCCTCCAGGGTGGGCAGTATGGGCAATACCGGACCTTTCAGGAGCTATAAGACCCTCTACCTATGGTGTCAGGCCTCATTATGGCCCTGGGCAGTCCGGTATTGCCCAATATCACCCACCCTGTTGGGTATTATTGCTTGCTGTAAGCATCTACCAACGTAAAGACTCATGCCCAGTTATAGAAACAACAACTGCAGACGAGGCACCCTTTGTCACTGAACAACAGATAAATACATTACTGGCAAATCTCAATCCAAATAAATCCCCAGGTCAAGATAATTAATGTCCTTTCACGCTCAAAAAAACCTGCAGGTGAATTAACAGGGCCACTAACATAAATTTTTAATTCATCGCTAAAAGACGAAACAGTATCAATGCACTGGAAAAGGGCAAATATGACAGCAATATACAGCAAGCATTTGTCAATGCCAAGTGTTGCTTGCTGTCGTTAGCAGTGGAAGTGCAGGAGTTAGACAGATGTAGTATAGGAATGGCAGCGAAGTATTGAACTGACGCCAACTCCACCCCCACTCTGCAGAGATGGACAGCCATTGGGGTGTGTGTTTGGGTCATCGCCCATAACAGTCACAACATTTCACCTCACCCTACCCTGCAGACACTTACAAGTGTTGAGGTGTTCTTTGAAGTGTTTGGGCTTTACACTCAATTAATTCCATAAGGAAATACACTGAAATGGGTGCAGTATAGGAGAATGGGGTGAACTCTGGGGCCAAAGGGTACAAGGCGCACCTCGATGCCTGCCATTGGCTGCAGGGTGGGGGTGAAATGGCATAAGCATTACTGTAGACAATTCCAAGTCAAACCCCTGACACTTGTCAGTCCCTACAGGGTAGGGCGTTATGGTCGAAAAACCCTAACACGCTGGGTGTTTCTTGATATTTTTACTCCAAGTTTTCAACATGGGCTTTTTGTGATCCCACTGCATGTACAGTGACACTATCAGTTTGTTAGCCTAAAGGTGATTTTGCACAGCAACTGTGCCATTTGGCACCACAGGTGCGAAAACACATTCTGAACAGGATGTGAAAAATGACAGCTGTACTGTTCATAAGAAGAAGAATAAGAATTAGCATTTATATAGCGCCTTTCATACACAGTATCCCAAAGCACTTTACAAGCAATGCTAGGTTGGTAGTGAAGTGACTGAATGTGTGGTGATGGCCATACCACCACCTACACACAGCCTGGATAACTGCATGAACCGGTTTACGGGAAGGGGAATGTTGGCCAGGGCACCGGGAATGTTTCCTGCTCTTTATGAAGAGTACCCTGGGTTCTTTTACTTCCACCTGGACACCCACCAGGATGGCCAGAAGGGACCTTGTTTTAATGTCTCATCCAAAGGACAGCACATCCCAGCAGTACAGCACCCCCCAATACTGTACTCGGATGCCAGCAATTATTAGGTGCAAGTCCATCCCAGTGTGGGACAAGAACCCACGACCTTCTGGTCCAGAGGCAGATGTGCTACCAAATGAGCCACACTGACTCCTTACAGAGGTGTGGAAAAATGCCAATGTTGAAAATCGGACTGAAAAGATTATGAATTTGTGAACTTACAAGGTGCATAGGAATTGCACGATGCACGCTCGTAACACAGTCATTTTATGGACTTTTGTCACCAAATGTTCAACATAGCCAGTTTAAGACATCTGCTCATGAACAGTGTCACTGTGATTTTCCTAATCTGTCCTAAACATTGATTTCGCACAATGGCCATGCCACTGTGTGCTACATGAGCGAAAACACATTTTGGATGAAATGTGAAAAATGACAGTTGTACTGTTCATAAGGAGGTGTGGTAAAATGGCAATGCTGAAAATCTGTAGTGAAAATATTAAAAATGCTTGAAATTACGAGCGTGCATAGGAACTGCACAACACACGCTTGTAAAAGTCATTTTTGAGAATTATTTCACCAAATTTTCAACATTGGGTTTTTGGGGGCCTACCTCATGAACCGTGACACTGTCGTTTTGTTAATCAGTCTTGAAAGGTGGTTACACGCAGTGACTATGAAATCACCTTTTGGAACCAAATAACAAAATTACAGTGACTGAGTTCATGAGGTGGGGTCCCAAGAACCCCATGTTGAAAATTTGGTGAAAACATTCCCCAAAATGGCCGAGATATGCCCCAAAGATAAAAAAAACATATTTATGCCATTATACAGCTTACCAGCACTTCTTCAGTTCGCGGTCAGCTTTGAAGAGTGCAGACATGTTCCAAGTCCACCGAAGATCAGGACACCAGGTTCTGGAGGTAAGTATGGGGTGAGGGAGTTGTGGGGAGGTGGGGTACGCAGAGGGTGGGTGCAGGTTGGGGGAGGGACCACCGGAATCAATGAGGGACCGTTTTCTAGTTTACAGGTTTATTTAAAAAAATAAACTTGCAGGAAGGTTTTATTTTTTGCAGGGACATTTAATTTTGGTGCACTGTGGTGGGCTCCCAGCTTACCACCTGAGTGTTTGAGGGGGCTGTAGCTGACAGGGGATTGGGCACCCCCATCGGCACATATCGAGTGCTGGGGGGGGAGAGCTGAGGGGATTGGGCACCCTCCCTCGGCACACAAGAAATTGGGGGGGAACATTATGCCAATGGGGAGTGGGCTCCCCTGTTGACAAAATTACCATGAAGGGGGCATATCGACAGGGGGATTGGGCACCCCTGTCAGCACATGTAAGTGCAGGGGGGTGGCAAGAGCTGAGGGGGATTGGGCACCCTTAGCACCTAACAAATTTGGGAGGGGGACATTATGCCGATGAGGGTGGGCTCCCCATTGGCAAATTGAACTGGAAGGGGCATGCCGATAGGGGATTGGGCATCCCATTGGCTTTTATTTTTATTTTATTGAATGTTCCACCAGGAAGGCATACTGAATGGCAGGCGCCGGGTTTTCTGCTGGCTTCCTGGGGGCTGTGAGAGGTCGATGGGGAAGCCATCGCCATGGGGACATTAATCAGCTGTTTTGGTAGCTTGTAATGCACCAAACAGCTGATTGCGTGGAGATGTGGACTGAATTTCTTGACACATTTAGGCATTCTCCCTAACTGCTGAAAACAATGTGTTTCTTGCACATGAGTGCAAGCAACACAAAAAGTGGAGTACAGGAGACTGCAAAAATTACAGACTCATAAACATAACCTCAGTAGCGAGTAAGATGCTAGAGGGAATATTGAAGGAATCTATAAATGACCACCTGGGCAAAACAGAAGCCATAGACATTAACCAACATGGATTCACAGAAGGAAGATCCTGTCTAATGAACCTTTTGCATTTTTTTAATCCAGTCAGTAGTGCATTTGATGCTGGACTTCTAGTAGACGTATTGTATATGGATTTCTCGAAAACTTTTGATATCATACAGCACTTGCCACTGATATTATGATTATAAGATTACCAACTTAATCCGTACTTTATAAGATAGATATCATCATGGTTAAATGGTGAAAAGTGAAGGGTAAATGTGGTAGGTTATGTTTCTTCGTGGCAAGATTTAACTAGTAGAGTTCCCCAGGGATCAGTTTCGGACCGACATTTTTTAGCCTCTACAGTATATTTCACCCATTCAAACAACAACAAACAGTTGGTGCTGTAAGTTTACTGATGACATTAAAATTGGGGCAATAGTTAACATTACTGCCAAAATAACTAACTTTCAAAATGAAATAAATCAAATAGGAGAATGGATACAACTGAATAAACTAAAACTTAATCTGGAAAAGTGCAAAATAATGCATTTAGGTTCAAGAGACAAAAACACTAACTATGCATTATGCCTGTCACTAATCAGGAATGTGATTTAGGCATTACTATCTTACCTAGTCTGTCATCCTCTGAACATTGTCTCAAAGCTGCAAGTATAGCAAACAGAATCCTAGGATGTATATCCCGTGACATCAACAGTAGGGACAAACAGTTAATACTGCCCTTATATCCAACTCTGGTTAGGCCACATCTTGAATACTGTATCCAGTTTTGGGCACCAAACAAAAAAGGGCATCAATTTGTTAGAGAAAGTACAGAGAAAAGCCACACAATGGATTAACCAAGTAAAATGTACAGCTATGGTAAAAGGTTACAAACTCTAAAACTTTACTAATTACAATACAGAAGACTAAGAGGAGACCTATGCCTAACTTTCAAAACACTAAGAAATGGTGACTGTAACAGGGAGCCCGTGTTATGTGTTTAAACCCTGTCATAAATATGAATCTGTGCAATACCCCCCGTTTTTATATTTGCTTGTATGCATGTGCAAGAAACACAGTGCCACCATATGAGTTTTTGTAGGTGTGCCACCCCCGCTTCCAATGCCCTGCTCCTTTTTGCAGGCACGGACTCACTGCACCAATGAATGTCAGAGCTGTCTATGACAGCAGTTCAGATGCAGTGGTGTATAGTTGAAAGTAAACCACCACTACAATCAGCGGTGGTAATGTGTAGGCAATTTGTGTACTGCCATTGGCAGTACGCAAATTGCCTGCACGTCACCACTGCAACCGAACTGCTGTCATAGACAGCTCATTTTGAAATCACGAGTCAAGATGCTTTGGAAGTATTAGGTACTTAAGGGAGCAGGATTAAAAAGAAAGTAAAACAAAATGTGGCTTGCTGGCTGTTGGTTTTTTTTTTTCAGTTTTTTCCCAGTCCTCCGCCATCTTCCCTTCTCCTGGCCTGTCATCCAACTGCCCCTCCCCTGACAGGACAACAGACTAGATATTAGGCAACTTCTCTACACAGAGCCAGAAGTGATTGAACTGCTACACTCTACTCAGTAATTGTTGTTTCCTGCGGGATGCCGGAGTAGGGTAGGAGGCGTAGTCAGTAGGGGCGGTGTGTTTAACACCGCTTCACTGGACATATTGAAAAAGAATATTGCTGTTGTCTTGGAAGGGGGGCATTTAAACACACCACCCCTTAGTGTCCCGCATTGTGCAAGACATCCACGATTTGGCCCAATTTCCTAAACTGGTCCCTCTGCCCCACCAGCACCTGCCATTGTCCTGCATTTACAGTGACAATCAGCGGGCCCTTTAAAATGTATGTGTGTGACTACAAGACAGAAGCAAGCACACAGATCATACACTGCTGCTGCACTGCTGAGGCAGCAAGTTAGTCAGCTAAGGCCCAAATTATCGCCTGACAAGTCTGCTCCTCCTCCTCTCAGTGAGTCAATTAGGAAGTACATGGCAGCTTCAATGTAGTGGCACTCTTGATGGCACGCTGCACACATGTCACAGAGGAGAGCTGGCTGCCGCTGGCCCATCTGACCATATGGATTTTGACCCGGAACCCCCGGCCCGTCTGGCCATCTGAATTTTGCTTGGGGCACAGTGTGTGTGACGAATACATGGGAGATCTATCCTCTTTCTCCAGCTCCCTCCCGTCCCGTCTCCCTCCACTCCCGAATCTGACCCACCCCTTTGTGTACTGTGTTCCCATCCTAAAGAAGAGCACTCTAGAGAGTAGGATTTCTTGCCACCATGGGCCAGCGCTGTTTGTGGCAGTCACGATAGTGTGCTGCCAGCTCAGGGACTCCACTCATGGTCTATCTTCTGTAGTTGCAGGCCTTGTTCTGGCCTACCATTTTTTAGTAGTCCAGCTCTGTGCTGTTTGGGTGTTCACTCCTCGTCGATGCCATGAGTCTGAAGCCCATGCACCCCCTGCCAGGCTTTACTGGTCGGTCAATTTACAGGACCTTATTTCTTAGGGTCATCCATGCCCATGTTGGGAACTTGGAGAAGGTATTCAGGAGGAGGATGAGGAGCAACATGCGACGGAGGAGGGGACTTCACTAGTGGACAGGAGTGCTCATGACAGCCAACCAGAAGTCCAGGACTCATCTGGGATGGGAGGAGACTAGTGCCACTGCTGGGCTGCTGCCAGTGAGGAGGTAGGTGGCCATAGTCACACATTACATCATCTTCAGATCAGTGTTACTTGTGACTTTATCAGTCAGTAGTACAATGGGAGAGTGTAATCACAGTGATGATGAGGTCTGAGCTGAGGATGAGGTGATTCAAGTGACAAGTATCAGCTAAGTTAAGACTAAGAGGCTTATCAATTATGCAGGCAGTACTAGAGCTTCTTCCAGAAAAGCCCCAAAACTCTCTGCAAGGTGAGGTTGGTGTCAGTTCAATACTTCATTTCCATTCCTATTCTGCATCTGTCTAACTCCTGCACTTTCAGTGCTAATGGCAGCAAGCAAACATTCGGCATCGACAAATGCTTGTTCCTTTCATTCTTTCCTTTCCTGTTACTTTTTCTGTCTTCTCTTTAAATTCTTGTCAGGGTGGCCAACCTAGCAATCTCCATAAACTCTTTGCTGCCCTTTATTCTCTTTACTCCTTTTTATGCACACAACATCATGCTCCCGATTGCAGAGATAGAAAATAGCGCAAATCACACTTTATAGTTAATGTCTTGTGCCTCTTGGTTTAAGAAGAAGTGTAGCACCCGTTTCTGGGGTGCTGAGCTCTGGAACCACTGCTGCTGAGTGCAGCTCCTTTGACTTATGCGGCTCTGGTGCAAGGGACAGCACTGATCACTGATCGCGACTGAGCAATTTTGTTTTTGGAGTGGGTTGCTCCGTGTTGGTGTAGCCACATATAGCAGCTGAATGTACATTCCTTGTTCAGAGCAAGTAAAAGAATGATTGCTTCAGAGTAAAGGCATGCTCGAAAGAAAAAGCTGACTGCCGCGCTAGTAGCAAGATCAAAGGTGCTTGAATACTTGACTGCCGGCTAGTGAGACACTATGGGCAAGGGTAACTGTACACCCTGTAGTGTCTAGAACAAAGTGTACCCTGCACAGAAGAAGCCCCAGAGATGTTGTGATTGAGGGCTGCATATGAAATAGAATAATGAAGCCTGTGATGTTCTATGCACACTATCTCACCTATGACAACTACCCAATTATGTAATGTCACGGTGTATGGAAACTCCCCAATTATGTGATGAATCACAAGGAATTATAACAAGCATTTGTCAATGCCGAACGTTCGCTTGCAGGTATTTGCAGTGGTATTTGGCACTTGGACATGGCTTAAAAAAATCAGTGACAAAGAAGTACAAGCATTTGTCAATGCCAAATGTTGCTTGCTTCTATGTGCTGTTTAGGTATTTGGAAGTCATTGGAGTGCAGCTATTGAAAATTGCGAACTCCTACGAGGCCGCATGAGAACTGCGCGAATTCACGCCAGAACAGCTATTTCTAGGAATTTTTTCAGCAAATTTTCAACATAGACATTTTAAGACCTCTTCTCATGAACAGTGTCACTGTGATTTTCTTAATGTGTCCCATACATTGAGTTCACACACCGACTGCCATTGTGCGCTACATGGGTGGAAACACGTTTTGGGCAAGATGTGAAAAATGACAGCTGTACTGCTCAAGAGGAGGTGTGGTAAAATGGCAATGTTGAAAATCTGGAGTGAAAATATTGAAAATTCGCAAACGTATGAGCGTGCGTAGGAACTGCGCAATGCATGCTCGTAAAACAGTCATTTTTAGGAATTTTTTCACCAAATTTTCCACATAGCCATTTTAAGACCTCTGCTCATGAACAGTGTCACTGTGATTTTCTTAATGTGTCCCATACATTGATTTCGCACACCAACTGTGCCATTGTGCGCTACATGGACAGAAACATGTTTTGGGTGAGATGTGAAAAATGACAGCTGTACTACTCATAAGAAGGTGTTGTAAAATGGCAATGTTGAAAATCTGGAGTGGAAATATTGAAAATTCGCAAACCTACAAGCGTGCGTAGGAACTGCGCAACGCACGCTCGTAAAACAGTCATTTTTAGGAATTTTTTCACCAAATTTTCAACATAGCTATTTTAAGACCTCTGCTAATTAACAGTGTCATGGTGATTTTCTTAATGTGTCCCATACATTGATTTCGCACACCGACTGCGCCACTGTGCGCTACATGGGTGAAAACATGTTTTGGGCAGGATGTGAAAAATGACAGCTGTACTGCTCATAAGGAGGTGTGGTAAAATGGCAATGTTGAAAATCTGGAGTGAAAATCTGGAAAATTCGCCAACTTACGAGCCTGCGTAGGAACTGCGCAACGCACACTCGTAAAACAGTCATTTTTTGGAATTTTTGCGCCAAATTTTCAACATTCAACATGGGGTTTTTGGGACCCCTTCTCATGAATGATGTCACTGTCATGGTGTTATTCAGGCCGAAGGGTGATTTCCGCGCGGTGACTCGAAATCACCCGCCGGGCCCCAGTGCTGCATTGATAATGTACCATTCATGAGAAGGGGTCCAAAAACCCATGTTGAAAATTGGTGCAAAATTCCAAAAATGCCTGAGATATGCAATAAAGTTGAAAACCCCTATCTAGCCCATTATACAGCTTACCGGCATTTCCTCAGTTCGCGGTCGGCTTTGAAGAGTGCAGACGTGTTCCCGGTCCACCGAAGATCGTCACGCCAAGCTCCAGAGGTAAGTATGGGGTGAGGGGGGTGTGGGGAGGCAGGGTGCGCAGTGGGTGGGTGTGGGTTGTGGGGGGGGGGCTGGGAGAAGCACCATGGGACTGTTATCAATTTACAGGTTTTTTTAAAAAAAAAGATGACGTGGGACGTTTGCCATGCTGGGGTGGGCTCCCAGCATGGCAGAAGGATGGCTGGGGGGCCTTGGAGCCGATGGATGATTGGGCACCCCCCCGTCGGCAGACGACGTGGGACGTTTGCCATGCTGGGGTGGGCTTCCAGCGTGGCAGCAAAGATTTGGGCGGGGCGCGGCGTGACGCAGTGCTAGCACACAGCGGTGGTTTTCTTTGAAGAGAAGACCACCACTGTCATACACAGAACCACGTCCGATTGGTGCAGGACTGCCACACCTGCTCAATGGAGCAGGGGATTGCAGAGGAGGGGCACACCTCCAAAGTGTCCCATTCTCCCAAGACGTTCCTTGCGCATGCGCGCAAGTGAACGTAAAAAGGGTTCACCAGTAGGGGAATGTTAGATAGTCAAGTCAGTCTAGAGCTGACAGTAAGTAGGGTAAGACCTACAGTTGGGGTGTGTGTGTGTGTGTTTGTGGATTTCACACAGGTTACTTTAGAAAAGTATTTATTGGACTATCTGGACTGAAGCAAACCTGCAGACTCTGCTGATGGAAGCAGAGGTCTGAATTTCTTTGAGCAGGACTAATTATTTGACTTTTGTTTTCATTTCTATAAATATTTGTATTTTTCTGAAAATAAATTGATGAATGCATTTGTGCGTTTTTTATGCACTTGATCCCTGCTTTGTTGTGTTAGATATTATCCCACACGTTCACACTGCTCTTAGAAGTGGGATACCTGGCTCATCTAGGTTATCTGGGAGATGCTGCCAGAAGGTTATAGTCCAGTACCCGGCACATGCACAGGGTAAAAAGTGCGAAACTGACGAAAGTCCAGTGGACTTGAGCAATGGCTGAAAAGCTTGAGTTAAAGACAGTGCCCGGATTGGACCATGGTGCCCAGCCGAAGACTGCGAAGAAAGAACAGGAGGATGCCACAGTTGAGGACAGGATACTACAAGAAGAGGAAAGGAAGTGACAGGACGAGTGATGGAGGGATGCTTTGCAAGCCATCCGTGCACTGACCCCTTGGCAACCTGACCGAAATGTACCCATGACAAAGTTAACAAAATTGACAGAGGCTGATGATATAGAAGCCTACTTAACTACATTTGAGTGTACAGCCCAGACATGTGCTTGGCCCCAAGACCAGTGGGTCATCAAACTTGTCCCTTACTTATCCGGATGGGCCCAACTGGTATATAGTCACCTTACTGCCCCTGACTCTAATGATTACAATCGGGGCAAGGAGGAAATCCTCCATCAGTATGATATCAATATCGAGACTTATAGGCAACGATTCAGGTCCCAAAAGATGATGGACCAAGATACCCCTTGAGAGACTTTTGCCAGGTTAAGAAGTTTCTGTCTGAAATTATAACTAACGGTCAAAACCCTCAACCAAATTGTGGAATTGATAATTATAGAGCAATGTATCCAAGTATTGCCCTAAGACATCCAGGTATGGGTGAAGGAGCACACACCCAACACAGCAGAGAAGACCATCACTCTGGCAGAGGATTACCTGGCGGCCAGACCATCAAAGTCCAGAGGATACCAAGGCTCTTCACCCCAACCTACAACACCGGTAAGACCTTTTGAAACTACTCATTCCAGACAGTTAAATGTTGTGGGAAATAACTGGCGAGGGGACCGAAGGGAAAGGCCCTATTCCACAGATAATATTTGTCACAGCTGTTTGGGAAAAGGACACGTAGCTTGTAATTGCCCCAAAAGAAGAAACAAAACTGCCCACTTGGCAATGGCTAATTGGGGGTATGTTACCACAGTGGGGATTAGCCAGGATGAAATAGTGGGATTGCTGGACTCAGGAAGCAAACAAACCTTGGTGAGATCAGACATTTTAAAGAACTACTGCAGTAAAGGGCTTGAGGCAAAGGTAACCTGCATCCATGGGGACGTCCACCAGTACCCTACCGCCACAGTAGAAATGACAGTAAGGCAGGATAAACAACTCATTTCTGTTGGTTCAGTACCTATACTGCCAGTTTCCAATATTATCGGCCAGGATTTCCCTAACTTTGACCGGCTGATAAAAAATCGACAGACCTGTGAACGCTAAGGCCTGCCCTGACTGTAACCAGCTTGTGGCAGTAACCACTTGGTCCCAGGCTAGACAAGAACAGTAACGGAACATTTTCCCATTTGATGAGGAGATATATGAGGTACCAGGGAAAACAAGGAAATCAAGAAAGGAGAAGAGGGCCGAAAAAACAAAATGGAGGGATACCCATCAGGAAGGAATACCTGATGTTGGGTCTGATTTTAGCTGGGACTAATATAAAAACAGAGCAAAAGTTAGATGAGACTTTGAATCCCTTTTTCTTACAGGTGGACCAGGTGGTTATGGAAGAGCAGCCACAGTATGCCATAACAAATTATGTTTTATATCGAATGTGTACTAACCCCACTACAGGGGAATGTATAAGACAGATGATATTATCCCAGAAATATAGGAAAAACCTGATGTGCCTAGTCCATGATATCCCTATGGCTGGCAATGAAGGAAGAGATAGGACATTAGGCAGATTGACTAGTCAGTTCTTCTGGCCTGGGATACATGAGAATGTGGCTGAGTATTGTCACACTTGTCCTGAGTGCCAATTGGTAGCCAAAGGTGGAAAAGGGGATAAGATGCCCCAACAGCCAATACCTGCAGTAATGTCCCCATTTGAGAGAATAGCTTTGGATGTGGTAGGCCCCCTAACAAAAAGTTCAAAAGGTTAGCAGTATATTTTAGTGATCTATGATTATGGGACCAGGTATCTTGAGGCGATACCCCTTCGGACTCTGACAGCCCCTCAGATTGCCAAGGAACTGGCTAAAATTTTTAGTCGATTGGGTATCCCTCAGGTCATTCTCACAGACAGAGGTACCAACTTTACCTCAGTACTCCTCAAGGAATTGTACAGATTGTTAGGGGTAACTGCAGTGAAAACATCTCCCTACCACCCCCACTCTGATGGTTTGGTGGAGCGTTTTAATAAGACTCTAAAACATATGCTCCAGAAGTATGTACAACAAGAAGGGCAGGATTGGGACACTATCTACCCTATCTCTTGTTCGCGTACTGGGATGTGCCCCAACCCGCTACATGGTTGTCACCCTTTACCCTCTACTATGGAAGAAACCCCAGAAGTCCTTTAGATGTGGTGCAGGAACATTGGGAAGAAGGTAAGCATGTCTGCCATATAAATATTGTAGACTATATGACCAATCTTAGGATGAAACTGGTGAAAGTTGTTACTCTAGCACACCAGAATGTTGTCCATACACAGGCAGAACAGAAGGAATGGTATGATGAAGGACTAAAAAGTAAAATGTACCATCCAGGGGATAAAGTACTGTTATTGTTGCCATCTACCAAAAACAAGTTATCAATGAAATAGCAAGGACCATTTGTAGTTAATAGGCAAACTGGAAAGGTAAATTATGAAACTGAAATGCCAGGAAAAAGGACCCAAAAGAAAATGTACCATGCCAACCTGTTGAGGAAATGGTTTGATAGGCAAGACCCAGTACCCAGTCTTTTCATGTACCCTGAGCAAGAGAGCACAAAGCTTGAAGTAGCCTATGAGAGATTGGATTAAGGCACAGAATTGGTGGGGGTTACATAGAAACATAGAAACATAGAGGTTGATGGCAGATAAGGATCTCAAGGTCCATCCAGTCTGCCCATTTTTTCTACCTTATGAATGCACCATAGGCCTTTACTCTGTCAATGGCCTATCTAGTTATACTCATCTGTATTGCTCCCTTATGCATATCCCATGCCTGTTTGAAACCCTGCACTGTATTTATATCTACTTCCTGAGGTGGGCTGTTCCATGCATCCACCACCCTTTCTGTGAAAAAGAACTTCCTCACATTACCCCTTAATCAGCCTCCCTCTAATCTCATGCTGTGTCCTCTTGTCCTGCTATTTTTCTTATATTGAAACATGTTAGATTCTTTCACCTTGTAATGTCCTTAAGATGTTTGAATGTTTCGATCATATCACCTCTCTCCCTCCTTTGCTGTGGGGTATATATATTGAGCTCCGTTAATCTGCCTCCATGTTTTCTGATGCAGTCCCTGCACCATTTTGGTTGCCCTTCTCTGGACTGCCTCCATTTTGTTAATGTCCTTGTGCAGGTGCAGCCTCCAGTACTGCACGCAGTACTCCAGATGGAGCATAACCAGTGTCTTGTAAAGAGGGATTATTACCTCCCTCCTACGACTTGTGATACCCCTACTAATACACCCCAACATCCCTCTTGCCTTACCTACTCCTTTAGTGGTCTGCTTGGATGATTTCAGGTCATCTGTGATGATGATGCCCAAGTCTCTTTCTTCCCTTGTGATTGCCAGCAACTCCCTTCCCAGCCTATAGGTAGCTTCAGGGTTTCTCTTTCCTATGTGCATGATCTTGCACTTCTTTGTGTTAAACCCCAGTTACCAATCTTCCAACCGTTTTGCTAGTTTTTCCAGATCTCTTCTCATTCTGCCCACCCCATCTGGATCATCTACTCTGTTGCAGATCTTGATGTCATCTGCAAACAGACAAACCTTACCCTCCAGTCTATCTGCAATGTCACTGATGAAGATATTGAACAGGACTGGCACCAGGACTGATCCCTGAGGTACTCCACTTGTGACTTGCATCTCTTCTGACTGTATACCATTTATAACCACTCTCTAATTTCTGCCCAACCAACCAGTTTGCCACCCAGTTGACTAGTCTCTGACCCACCCCGATCCTACCCAGCTTATTAATCAATCTTCTATGTGGAACAGTATCGAAAGCTTTGCTGAAGTTAAGGTAGGCAAAATCAACTGCACTCCTTGGTCCACCACTCTGATGACCCAGTCAAAGAAATCTATGAGATTAATTTGACAGGACCTTACTGTTGTAAATCTATGTTGTCTTGGACCCTGTGCTGTTATGGATTCCAGGTGTTGCACTTTCCTTTCCTTAAGGACTGCCTCCATAATCTTGCCCACTACTAAGGTAAGACTGAATAGTCTTTAGTTCCCTGCCTCCTCCCTGCTACCACACTTATGGAACAGGATCACATGAGCCCTTCTCGAGTCTTCTTGGACCTCTACTGTGCTCAGAGACTCACTAAACAGTTCTGCTAATGGCTCTGCTAGTTCCCCCATTAGCTCTTTAGTACCGTGGCATGTATGCCATCAGGTCCCATTGCCTTGTCCACCCTGAGCTTAGTGAGCTCTTGTAGGACTAGAGCTGTGTGGAATGGGAAAATTCCAAATCCGTGGAATTTCAGTGAAATTTCGTGGAATTTTTAAAATGTTGTACTTTGGTTATAACTCAATAACCATTCAAGCTAGGGATCAGAAATTTAGAATGATATACTCTTTAGGACAGTGGCCACAAATGTGCCAAACATCATGTAATTTGGTTGGATAGTTTCAAAATTATAGGGGCCCGAATGTTGTCATTTTATAGTTTGTGTGACATTTCATGAACATTTTTTATCTGCATTTACTTTAACTGTCTATTGGGTCAGGGATTTTAAATTTGGCTTGATTTCTTGATGATAGATGTTCTAACAATGTGCCAGATTTCATTACAATATGATGCATCATCTCAAAATTATATGTGCTCAAAATCTGTCATTTTATTTTTTTTTTCAGGAAATTTCATGAACAGATTTCATCTACATATTACTCAGGAACCTTTAGAGCTAGACATATGTAAATTAGTATGGATAACCTTTCCGTAATGCTTATAGAATTTTCTAAACATGGAGTGAATTAGATAAGAGATTTTTAAGTTACAGGGCTTCAAAACTTTACTATGTAAATATTTGCAGAAATTTCTGAAAACTATCAAAAATGTGAATGTTTGTAATTTCTCTGCTCTTGCATGCATAGAGTTAACATTTGACATGCATATCCATAGTCCATGTATCCTGGAGTCTAACACAACTGGATAAATTGGTTAAGCAGTTTTAATTTTGCAGAAGAAAAGAACGATAAGTAACATTTTTCACATATTTATGATAGCATATTCTGTAGATGAAACATCAAGAATTTTATTGTGTGGAATGTAACATTAACAATGCACATATCACTGCTTCAGTTGATAAGCTGGGCTGCACTTTTAGCAGTCCTGCTGTTCCTCACTGGGTGACTATCCCCCCTTCTCTTCTGGCATAGCATGATTGACTCAGTAGAACTACTGATCCCACTGAAATCCACTTTACAGTGACACAACTCCTTAAAACATGAGTCACCTACTCCCCTTCCTATCAACCTACCCTGATGTAATAGCTAGAATTATTTCTTCCTGCTGCCGAAGACATTGTCTTCCCCTAATACATGTTTTTGAGTACCCTTAAGTCCTAGATTTGCATATACACCAGGCTCCCTGGATCACATATTTACTGGATATGATCCTTAAATATCCTGAACTCAGGCTGGAATTGTTGACACTCTGCTTTCTCGTCCAACCTGGGAGTCTACCACTGTTGTGCTACTCAGCTCAGCTGTCTATTTCTTGGTGAAACTATGCATCTAACTCCTGAACCTGGAGACCCCCTGTGCTACCTGCCTTTTATACCACTATCCTTTAAACAGAAGCCCCCCCCCCAATAAGGTTCAGTGAAATTAGAAAATTCCAGTTTTATGGAATTTTTCATGAAATGCTACAATTTTCATAAAGACTCATGGGATCTGACTTTAAGTAGAGATGTTATTTTGCAATTTCTCACAGCAAGCAATTAATAAAATTGGTGCACACGGTCCCCTTGTAAGGTCTATGATCCTGCTAAAGTTAAAGGTATTGCATTTCTCTAGTTTCAAAGTTTCAGGGATTTATAAATTTGCAGTTTACATTCTTGCAAATTAAATGTTTAAATGTTGTGAAAGTTTGACTACTTTTCATTTAATCCTATTTAAAACTGAAAATATGAACTTTTTCAGAAATTACCATGTGGTATAGTAGTTTAAATGTTTAAACTCTGGTTAAATGTAGATATGTACTTCTAAAATTAGAGGGAACTAACCAAAATTAAAATTTGGCAACAAGTTTGGCAGGCTATAACTCAGTCCCATTTAATGCTAGAAATCTGAAGCTATGTGTATATACAAATGTAGTGCTAATCGGTATACCTGCCATTTTTGGTAATATTTCAAAGAATACTATCAAAGTTATACTAAAATTACAGAAATCCAAATTTTGGCAAAATATTTGACTACCTATAACTCAGCTCCCATTACATCTTGAGACTTAAAACATGATGCATATATGCATTCTATATGCCTCTCTAAATCCTGATATTATGGAGAAATTTGGAGAAGAAATTTTAAAATGATTTCAAAATAATTGTAAATTACATTTTGATTAAATGATTGGCAACCCATAACTCTGCCCCCCTTTTAATGTAGAACTATGAGATTTGGTACACATTTGTAAGCTATAGGGTACTGCTTACTTTCCAAATTTTGTATTATTTGGACATGTACCTTTAAAAATATAGTGAAATAACTGAAATTTAAAATTTTGCAAAATTCCACAAAATCGGAATGGTCATTCCATGGGCATTCCATGGATAGAATTTTATATTCCACTCAGCTCTATGTAGGACCCTTTCTTTTGTGAAGGTACTTGTGCACACCTCCCTCCCCTCGGTGGCCATGGTGCTGAGCTGTGGACCCTGCCCTAGCATCTCCTCAGTAAATACAGTAGAGTCCTGTTTATCTGAACCAGACCGGTGACACATTTTAGGTTCAGATAAACGTGAGTTTGCATACCAGAAATGTTGAGTTTTTCCATTTCATATTAAACCCTGAATGTGCGACTGCATTACACAGTCAATTTGTTTCACTTTATGTGCTTTTAGTTTACTTTTAGTATCCTTTTTCTTTGTGTGTTTGTGTTGTAAATTACAGTACTGTACTTTAGTGGAGTGATTCCTTTTTTTGTTTGTTTGCTTGTGCTTGTATGGTTGTGCTTTTTGTTCACTGTGCTGTACATCAGTGAAGGAGTGAGAAAAGGGGGAGTGAGGGAGTGCTTAAGTTTTCTGGCGTTGTGCTGTTAGCATTTTTACTTTCTGAGCTGGCTGAAATACTGCTTCATGGTGGACTGCTGCAAGCTTTGTACCCTCCTGTTTGCCGCTTTTGAGTGAAGCCCTTGCAACATCATGAGCTGCACAGGGTCACAGTCGGGTTGGTTTTCCAACCATAGTAAGCACCGGTCAAAGCTCTCAACTGCTTCTGCATTTGTTGAGATGGGTGTCAGTTCACTTGAATTATCAGAGTCTAAATCATCTGCTTCTGTTTGGTCAGTGCTGTCGATTGGTTGATGTTGTATAGCATCTATGATCGCATCATCCGAAAGATGTGTGTGACCTTCCTCGAGTTTGTCGCACTGCATCCAACTCTCCATTTCCTCATTGGTCATTGACACATTAAGTTTTATCATATCCTCAGCCAGTGTGGCTATTGTCAGGTCCTCATGTGGATCAAGCACTTCTGTATCCACACTCTGCATCTCCGTTTCACACACCAGCTCATCAGCCACCAGAAATCCAGATTTTCACCATGACTGAGCGATAGTTTCTGGTTTTACTTTGTCCCAAGCCCCCTCCCCCATATAAACCACATATTTCAGAGAGATTGATCGAATAATCTCTTGCAGGCTCATTTCATAATTTCTGTTTGAGAGCACTGCCTGAAGCAACCGCTTTCAATTAAAAAGCCATTTGAAAATCTCCAGTATTCCCTGATCGCAGGGTTGAATTTTAGAGGTGGTGTTTGGGGGAAGAAACAGGCATCTAATGTTATGCCATTTTTTAAAGTGGTCCAGCCAGCCATCGCTTGCTGCAAAGTTCCCACAATCTCCACCGAGCTTTGTATGAAGCTGGATTGCTTTCTTCTTTATAAGCAGACCAGAAATGGAAGTTCTCTCTCTCTCTCTCTCTCTCTCTCTCTCTCTCTCTCTCTCCTGACAAAGCCAGAGATAGGCAGCATCATCCCTTTCCTCATCTTTGCATGCTCTCATGGTGTTTCTATTCTCAAGCCCACTCGATCCCTCTAGTGACATTGCAAACTGCCTAAGTTTATCTTTTGCATCCTTAATGTCACTAATAGTGGATTTTCCAACTCTGTATTCTGAAGCTAGTGATACCACTCGCTCACCAATTTCAATACGCTGCAAGATCTGCAGTTCCTGCTGTAAAGTGAGCACAGTTTGTTTCCTCTTTGTGCTCTTTGTACTCATTTTTGTAACTGACCAACACAATCTACAACAAAAAATGAAATGGGAATGGAATGGAAGTATTAGTGTACATCTTGCGTACTTGAGGGGAACAGCTGATTAACAGGCGACGTGCTGACCAATTGCAAACCGCCATGCTGTTTTGTCCTGGACTGGCAAATTCGAAACACTTGGGCTACAAAACTGAAGTCTGGATAACAGAATTTCCAGTTAACAGGGGTTCGGTTAATTAGGATTCTACTATACAGAGCAGAAGTATCTATTTAGGATAGATGCTTTTCCTTGGTCCTCCTCCACACACTTCTCCTCATCCCCTTTGATCTTAGCAATACCCACTCAGGACTTTCTCCTTTCACTAATGTGTCTACAGAAAGTCTTGTCCCCTTCTTTTACTGTTCGTTCTAGTGTTTCCTCAGTTTGGGACTTTGCCTGCCTTACTGCCTTCCCTGCTTCTCTTAGGGAAGTTTGGTATGCCTCCCTATCTTTGTCCCATTGCATTCCCTTATATTTCCTGAAGGCCAGCCTTTTGGCTCTGATCTTTTCTGCTACTGTTTTTGAGAACCAAAGTGGTTTCCTCCTTCTTTTGCTGTTGCTTTTCTCCCTAACACAATAGGATGTGGCTTCAAGGATTGCATCCTTAATGCTTGCCCACTTTGCCTGTACCCCATCACCAGTATTTCGTCTCGCCAGGACTAGCTTAACTCTGTTAGACATCTTATCAAAGTCAGTTCCTCTGAAGTCCCATATTTCAGTCTTGGAATGGGATGATTCAGTTCTAGTGGCCAAATTGAACCTTACCATGTGATGGTCACTGGCCCTCAGGTGACCGTCTACCTGGAGATCTTTAATCCTTTCCCCATTAGTCAGTACTAGATCCAGGATATCCCTGTCTCTCGTGGGCTGTTGTACCAATTGTTTGAGTCCCTCCCCCTGCAATCCACTATGTGTCTGGTTCTGGTGGATGTTCCTGCTGGTATTGACCAATCTGTATCTGGCATGTTGATGTCTCACATTAGTAGAACCTCCCCTTTAGCTGTCATGTTTTGTATATCTTGTAACAGTGATGTGTCTATGTCCTCCCCCTGGTCTGGAGGCCTGTAGACAACCCCAGTTTGAATGGGTGTCCCACTTCCTGTTTCCCAGGTGACACAGAGTTCTTCTGGCTCCTTATGTGTATTCTGAATTTCTGTAGCTTTGATATTTTCATTGACATAAAGGGTCACTCCCCCCCTCACTCTTTTTGCACTTTGGTCTCTTCTAAAAAGTACATAGCTGGGTACTGAAGTCTCCCAAGTGTGGTTACAGGTGAACCATGTCTCACTAATGGCTACTATGTCCAGTTTAGCCTCTGTCATTTTTGCCTCCAGGTCTGGGATCTTGTTTCCCAGACTGCGGGCATTTGTGTACATGATTTTCCATTGCCGACTGCGACCAAGCAATTCTTTTTTTTGGAGCAAGTTGCTTCATGTTGGTGTAGCCACATATAGCTGCTGAATATTTGCTCCTTGTTTGGAGCAAGTAAAAGAATGATTGCTTCATAGTAAAGGCATTCTCAAACGAAAAAGCCAACTGCCAAACTAGCGCCAAGATGAAAGTCACTTGAGTACTTGACTGCTGGCTAGTGAGACACTACAGGCAAGAGTAACTGTACACCCTGTAGTGTCAGGAATAAAGTGTACCCTGTACAGAAGCAGCCCCAGAGATGTTGTGATTGAGGGCTGCATATGAAATAGAATAATGAAGCCTGTGATGTTCTATCCTCACTATCTGGCCTATGGAAACTCCCCAATTATGTAATGTCACGGCCTATGGAAACTCCCCAATTATGTAATGTCACGGCCTATGGAAACTCCCCAGTTATGTGATGTAATCACAAGGAGCTATAAAAAGGGCTCACCACTAGGGGAATGTTAGATAGTCGAGTCAGTCTAGTGAGTAGGGTAAGACCTACAGTTGGTGTGTGTGTGTGTGTGTGTGTGTCTTTCACCCAGGTTACTTGAGAAAAGAATTCATTGGACTATCTGGACTGAAGCAAAGCTGTAGACTCTGCTGAAAGAAGCAGAGGTCTGAATTTCTTTGTGCAGGACTAATTTTTTTTTCACTTCTGTAATTATTTGTATTTTTCTGAAAATAAATTGATGAATGTATTTGTGCATTTTTTATACACTTGATCCCTGCTTTGGTGTGTCTGTTATTATCCCACACATTCACAGTGACCTTTTTGAATGTATGGGATTAACAAGATCAGATTCAAACAGACAGAGTAGATTCAATCCCTTCCAACTTTTTTTTTTTACTTTCTTTTATGCACCTCTCGGCCCGGGCATCCTTCTGAGGTACTCACTCTGCAAGGTCTCTACTCCCTGCCTGAGTCCATTGCCACCAGTTTCCTTGCCTGAACACTCAGGCAGGTCTAGCTCCTCCCCAGATCACCCCCTGGGGTGGTGGCAGTCTTTCTGAAATTAGAGAGACCTGAGTGTTGGGTCAGTCATGGAGTCCCCTGCAGTGCTGGGCCAGTGTTAGGATGTGGGCCTGGCCCTGGAGTCCCCATAATCTCTGTGGTGCGGTAGAGGGTTTTTTCTTGTAGTTTTGCCCCTTACACTGGCTGGTGTACCTGCAGTACCCCCGATCTCCATCAGGGGCTGCCAGGACACTGAGTGACCCCGGATCCCTCCCCAAGGAGAGGAGAGCTGTCCTCTGGATGTGCTATCCTCTCCCTCCCCAGCCGGCCACGGTAAACCCGAGTCCATCACCAAACCAGGGTCACTGTCGTGGTGAGAGGTGTGGTATCTAGCTCCTCAACCCTTAGCACCACCAGGCTGAATCCCTTCCAACTTAAAGGTGATAATTTCAAAACTACTCTTAGATCTAATTGGCTTAGTCAAAGAGTCATCAGTATCTAGAATAGACTACCTAAGGAAATAAGTTAAGCAAGACTATGGACACATTCAAAAACAGATTCGATACTCACATGGAAATGAATAAATTCAGGTACAACTGAGGTACATGTCGAGTCACTATGGCCTTCAGATTTTTTGACTTGTAACAGCCTATGATCCTATGAGTAGCAGTAAATGCACTTAAAAGGAAATGGATACACACACTTCAGTAAACATTAATAATAAATAGAAATTATAAATAGAATTTAAATGAGTAAACTTAAATAAGCAAAATAAGGTGCCCTTTGCCGTTCATAAATTATAAGCACCAAAGAGGATATGTGATATGCTGTGCTACTGCAGCCCAACTGTATAACATGCCCCTTACAAGCGAAGAACCTGGCCAACATCACATCAATCAGGCTGACAATCTTTCTAAGTAGTTCAGTTCAGTTCAGTTTGTTTTTTATTAGTTCAATTTAGAAAGTCATTACACATAGAATAAAACCATTTAAAACATACGGATGCATCTTTGTGCACATATCAATTGCAAATACATTTCATATATAATACATCATTCATTTAGCTTAAAATTCCATGTATTAGCTATTGTACAACATTATATGAACCAGACAAAAAAGTACAATACTCAGAAAAATGAGTCTATATTGCAGGTCAGAGTAATCCAGGGGTATCACTTTAGGAGATTCAGTAATGCGTGAATGAGGGCAACGTGAGGAAGTGTTTTTTCACAGAGAGGGTGGTAGACTCATGCAACAGCCTTCCTGAGGAGGTTGTGGGGTCAAAAACAGTGGGGAAATTCAAGAATACATGGGACAGACATAAGGCAATTCTGGTGGGGGTTAGGAAGAAGTAGTCTGTTGGTTAACTAGGATCTGCAGATTATCCAGTAGGTAGGGAAATAGGCAGACTGGGTGGGCCAAGCGGTCCTTATCTGCCTCCAAAGTCTATGTTTTTATGTTTCTAAACAGGGCTCCCATGGGTTCTGGTATTGCTACCTACACCTCTGTAGAGAGTGTTTTAACCTGTAGTCTCTAATCCAACTATGGAGAGTAAGTCCAAATGGCCATAAAAAGGGTAGACCATGGATTTCTCTGACAATTAAAATAATGTTAACAGGAATTCCTCATCATACATAAATTTCAACAATTCAGACAATGTTGTATTTTAAAACTGCCTGAAGAGAGAACATAATGCTTCCTAATTTACAAATACATGAGCTAAGTGTTTAGAGGGCTTGTTTTTAACTTCCTCAAAAAAACATGAAAATTGATGCAGGGTATTTGGGTCATGTGAGTTGTACAATCTAAGTGCAATATTTTCAAGTCGTAATTCCATATTCACAAGAAGATGGCCAAGCCAGTAATCCCAATACTGCCTATAAATGGGACATGTAAGTGTCACATGTTTAGGTCATCTTCAAAACTATTTCCACATTTACAGTAAGGAATGGTATAACCATGTGTGTGTTGTTTATAATATATACAATTTGCCTCATAGAGTTCCATTCTGTAAATGGCAAGTATTCTGCATTCAATCAGATTAGTCAAGAGTTTTAAATAAGGTTCCATACCATGCTGGGTTTTATTTAATTTATACCAAGAAAAACATTTTAATGTTGTAATTCTTGCAATATCTTAGGCACTTGCTATATGTTGTAATCTGGTCTTTAGCATAAAGGAAATCTCTTCTTTAGAATGAAAATATATTTCATATAGAAGATGTGCCAAACCTATAAGAAAAAGTTACCCTTTAAAATTTTTTAGTAATAGGACATATAAACCCTAATAGAGAATAGTTCATTTGTTCTTCCAAACAGAGTCTTGGTCAGTTTCTAAGTAAAAGTGTTATTCTTCACAAGGGGTTTTACAAAGGTAAGGTATAACTTGAATTGTATCTGCTTTTCATGAAGCCTAACAGTGCCTGTCAATCTGGATCGCAGTTACTGAGGTGACAACACAGCATTCTTGCACACTTTCACTTTCCCCACGAAACAGGTATCTTTGGTATGCTGTGTCTGGAGGATTTTACAGTGCATTGTATTAGGCAGGTGCTGAATAACAACACAGCAGGCAAGCACAGAGGTAATTTTTTTTTGAAGTAGGTGAAATTAAAATCAGATGTCAGTAGAAGTCGAAATATATATATATCTTGCCCAGTTTATAGATGTTTGAAATTTACACCCCACCCCACCCCCCATAAACAGAGGTGGTAAACAAATCTCTAGATCTACAGCATGTCTGTGTATTGTTTTTCTTTTAAATCTTTTTTCTTTTTTTTTCAAAAGATGAAAAATTGCACTGTGATTGCTGCACAACACCAGCTGGTAAGGAGTGAGTGAATCAGTTAGACTCACAGGTTAAGCCAGAACGCAAGAGAGGGCTGGGGAAAAACAGTAGTGGGTTATTGACTGCAGTCTGCATGAAGAAAGTGCCAATGTGTTTATTTTTAAAATGTTTCTTTAATGTCAATCTCAGTGACATGGAGGAGAGAGAGACTTATATAAGCACCAGGCTGACTCGGGGAGTGAATGCAAGTGCGAGCAGTGGTACAACTAGAAGGGGTCCATAGTGGCAGTTCTGAAGTATGATTGGCGAGAGCTCTGCACACTGATTTATATCAGTTAACTGTTTAAAAAGTCTTTCTAGAACAGGAGTGCTGCTATGTGCAAAGGAGCAAGCTGTGGGTAGCAGCCAGCGGCCGGCTGGCCAAGGGGTTGGTGGGCACAGCAGATCGCGGCAGATAAACAGATTACAGTCAACAACCCACTACAGTTCGAGCTGGAGCCATTGCTTCTGCAGTTGTGGAAATAAAAAATAGAACATTGCCAAGGGGGTGCATTTATGTGGCCTGTGGAAGGGAATGGTCACATAAACAGCACCAGCGGACATTTGCCAGAGCACTGTGCAAGCATACCAGACAGCAGTACGATCATATGCTTTCACATTACTCCTCTAAACCTCCTGTGATGCCATAAAATCTGCGAAGCTCCGCCCACACAGCTGCAAAAATGGACAGATTATGCTGCACACAAGTCAGAGAATGGAAAGCTGTTTACTTTTAAAATGCTTGTTCAGTTACTACAGTTTACTAAATGACAAGTGCAGTAGTCATCATGTATGTAGCTTATGTAGCTAGCATGGTATGTACTGTGTTTTCATCATTTATGCATTGCTTAGTCGTGCAGTAGGTGCCAGCTTTTAACTGTTCAGAATGATGACAATGGCAATGGACTGCATGGAAATTTGCACTGATCAGGTTATCAGGAATTTGATGGGGAAGAATATAACCTCCGTTGTGTTGGACCTTACCTGGGCTCTTCAGGGCCTCCAAGCAGGACATCAGTTTTTACTGTTCCTCGCTCCTGGCCCCATGGACTGCAGCTGTGGTGACTAGGCATGTTCATAGGGAACAAGTCTGTTTTATAGGTGCCTTCCAGCACTTTATGAATTTTGTGGCTAGAGCCTTTAATGGGGCAGCTGTGGTTTGTAAATAAATCTAGCTGTGGCAATGATAACTGCCCTATGACCCCTAGGACTATGTGAAAGGGTTTCAAGTGACACAGGTTGGCCAAACAGGACTGAGGCACCAAATGGTGAGTACAGTGAAACCCAAAGTTGACATCTGGAAGTATGGGAACCAGATTTCCCAGAGAAACACCAGCCAACCACAGCTGATTCATCATACAGCACGCCCCGTAGGAGGGAATGATCACTCTAGAGGTTTGGACTAAGTACTATTTCAGTTGCTGCAAGCAGAATTGAAAGAGTTTAGAGACTTCCTACTTCAGTGGGTGAGAGCATGCCACCCATGCAGAGAGTAACCAGGAATGCTACCAGAGGCCTGTAAGGGCTTGGCAGGAAGAGATTTGTGTTTTACGTGTGCATATACAGACCACAAAGGTGGAACAATTCCCATGCAGAACGTGAAAAGAAAGAAACAGAAATGTAGAGCCTTGAGAAAGAGCATGCTCATGCAAAAACGTTTGGCTGAGATCTCGTTTGGGGGAGGGGTCCACATCTACACTGTTGGTGTTCTTCCTCGAGGGATTACAAATAAATGGAGTTTTTACTTCAACATCCAGCGTGTGGCTGTTTATTTTTTTATCTATTTGATGGAGACTGGGATGCCGAAGCTTGTCTGCTCACGAACATGAAAAGTGTAAGGCCATATTGTCTGGAGCTGGGTGTTGATGTCCTCAGTAACTCTTCCTCATACAGGATGTGCTTTCCAAACAGGCAGAGAATAACACTGAGTTCCTGCACCTTAGTGAAGTGAGTTCCAGACACAGCCCTGATTTCAGAGAGAAAAAGAGCAAGAGAGAGGGCGAGAGGGAGAGAGAAAAGGCTGACTATGAGTGTGACTGCTCTTAGCTGCAGCCACACCATTGAGGAAGTGCCCACGTAGGGCAGAAGAGGAGGGAAATGTTCCTACCATAGGGTGAAGAGAAACGTTCTCATGTGGAGTGAAAATAAGCAAGGCTGTTGCATCACCATCACATCTCACTTCTGCAAGCCCATCATGTTACAGTCTCTACTGTGAAACAACATCCAAAGTCAGCACCAGTGACATAGTGACTGCTCCAGTGAGACACAAATTCAACAGCTGAGGCCTTTCAGAGTCTTCACTAACCACTAAGCATGTGTACTTGATCAGTGTCTTGGCTCTGCAATGTACAACACACACACACACAAAATTAAGATGCCAATGCATTAAAAACAAGCATTTGTCAATGCCGAATGTTGATTGCGTTGGTGTGTTGAGCTCGCTCACTGCTCCTCTGTCACTCACTCAGTCTGTTTCTCCCGGTGCTGCAGGCTGCTCATTTGTACTGGGCTCCTGCCTGTGTTGGCATCTTGTTCTGCCCACTAAGAAATCTGCAGCTGTCCCGACAGAGCTCCGTTGAGGTGGCTCACTCCCCCTCTCTCACTCGCTCATTCTGTTTCTCCTGGCGCTGCAGGCTGCTCTTTTGTACTGGGCTCCTGCCTCTGTTGGTGGCTTTTTCTGCCCACTAAAGAAATCTGCAGCAGTCCCGACACAGGTCTGTTGAGCCTGCTGACTCCCCTCTCACTCACTCACTCATTCCATTTCTGCCAGCCTGCAGGCTGGCCTTTGTACTGGGCCCTGCCTGCATTACCACCTTTTCTGCCAACAAAGAAATCCGCAGCAGTCACGATAGAGCTCCATTGAGCTCGCTCACTCCCCCTCTCTCACTCACTCATTGTATTTCTCCCGGTGCCGCAGGCTTCCCTTTTTTACTGGGCTCTTACCTGCGTTGGCACCTTTTTCTGGCCACAAAGCAATCCACAGCTGTCCCGACAGAGTTCCTTTGAGGTCGCTCACTCCCCCGTGTCACTTACTCATTCTGTTTCTCCTGGAGCTGCAGGCTGCCTTGTACTGGGCTCCTGCCTCTGTTGGAGCCTTTTTCTGCCCACAAAGAAATCTGCAGGAGTTCTGACAAAGCTCTGTTGAACTCGCTCACTCCCCTTCTCTCACTCGCTCATTCCGTTTCTGCCGGCGCTGCAGGCTGCTCTTTTCTATTGGGCTCCTGCCTGCATTGCCGCCTTCTTCTGCCCCCCAAAAAATTTGCAGCAGTTGCAATACAGCTCCGTTGCACTCACTCACTCCCCCTCTCTCACTCGCTCATTCTGGTTTTTCCGCCACTGCAGGCTGCCCTTTTGTACTGGGCCCCTGTGTGCATTGCTGCCTTTTTCTGCCCACAAATAAATCTGCACCAGTCCCAACAGAGCTCCATTGAGCTCACTCACTCCCCCTCTCTCATTCACTTGTTCTGTGTCTCCTGTCGCTACAGGCTGCCCTTTTGTACTGGGCTCCTGCCTGCATTGGCGGCTTGTTCTGGCCAGAAAGAAATCTGAAGCAGTGCCGACACAGCTCCATTGAGCTCGCTTACCCCCACTCTCTCACTCACTCATTCCATTTCTGCTAGTGCTGCAAGCTGGCCTTTTGAACTGGGCTCCTCCCTGCATTGCCGCATTTTCTGCCCACAAAGAAATCCACAGCAGTCACAATAGAGCTCCGTTGAGCTCGATCACTACTGCTCTGTCACTCGCTCGTTCTGTGTCTCTTGGTGCTGCAGGCTGCGCTTGTGTATGGGGCTCCTGGCTGCGTTGGCACCTTTGTCTGTCCACAAAGAAATCCACAGCTGTCCTGACAGAGCTCTGTTGAGGTCGCTCAGTCTCCCTCTATCACATGCTCATTCTGTTTGTCCTGGCGCTGCAAGCGGCCCTTTTGTACAGGGCTCCTGCCTGCATTGGCGCCTTTTTCTGCCCACAAAGAAATTGCAGCAGTCCTGATAGAGCTCCGTTGAGTTCACTCAGTTCCCCCTGTCTCACTCACTCGAACTGTTTCTCCCACCGCTGCAGGCTGGTCTTTTCTACTGGGCCCCTGCCTGCATTGATGCCTTTTTCTGCCCACAGATAAAACTGCAGCAGTCCTGACAGCGCTCCGGTGAGTTCGCTCACTCCTTCTCCCTCACTCGGTCTCTCGTTCTGTTTCTCCTAGTGCTGCAGGCTGCCCTTTTGTACTGGGCTCTTGCGTTGGGACCTTTTTCTGCCCACAAACAAATCCGGAGCAGTCCCGACAGAGCTCATTTGAGCTCGGTCACTTCCCTCCTCCCGACTCGTTCGATCTTAATCTGTCCTAAACACTGATTTCCCACAGCGACCGTGCTATTCTCTGGCAGGAGTGCAAAGACATATTTTAGCCAGGATGTGAAAAATGACAGCTGTACTGTTCATAAGGAGGTGTGAAAAAATGCCACTGTTGAAAATCTGGCATGACAATATTACAAATCTTCGAAGTTACAAGGGTGTGTGGAAAGTGTGCAACGCACGCTTGTAACACAGTCATGTTATGGAGTTTTGTTACCAAATTTTCAACATAGGAATTTTAGGACCTCTGCTCATGAACAGTGCCACTGTCATTTTCATAATCTGTTCCGAACATTGAATTCCCACAGCGACCGTGTTATTGTGTGCCGCAACTGTGAAACCACATTTCAGTCAGGATGTGAAAATTGACAGCTGTACTGCTCATAAGGAGGTGTGAAAAAATGCCACTGTTGAAAATCTGGCGTGACAATATTATAAATCTGCGAAGTTACAAGGGTGTGTGTAAAGTGTGCAACGCACACTTGTAACACAGTCATTTGATGGGCTATCATCACCAAATTTTCAACATAGGCATGTTAGGACCTCTGCTCTTGAACAGTATCACTGTCATTTTCTTAATCTGTCCCGGACAGTGATTTCCCACAGCGACCAGTCTATTCTGCGCCGGAAGTGCAAACAGCTGCACTATTCATATGTAGGTGTGGGAAAATGGCAATGTTGAAAATCTGGAGTGAAAATATTATTAATTTGCAAAGTTACGAGCGTCCATGCAACTGCGCAACACACGCTCGTAACACAGTCATTTTATGGAGTATCGTTACCAAATTTTCAACATAGGCATTTTAGGACCTCTACTGATGAACAGTGTCACTGTCATTTTCTTAATCTGTCCCGAACACTGATTTCCCACAGCGACCGTGCTATTCTGTACCGGAAGTGCGAAAACACATTTCGGCCAGGATGTGAACAATGACAGCTGTACTGTTAACAAGGAGGTGTGAAAAATGCCAATATTGAAAATCTGGCATGAAAATAGTGCAAATTTGCGAAGTTACAAGCGTATGTAGCAACTGCAAAATGCACGCTCGTAAAACAGTCATTTTTTGGATTTTTTTTCCACCAAATTTGCAACATAGGCTTTTTGAGAGCCCACCTCATGAACACTGGCACTGTCATTTCGTTAATCAGCACCAAATGGTGATTCCACACAGTGACCATGAAATCACCTTTTGTGGCTGATTAATGCCATGACAGTTCGAGAATTCATGAGGAGGGGTCCCAAAAACCCCATGTTGAAAATTTGGTGCCAAAATTCCAAAAAATGACTGAGATATGCATTAAAGTTGAAAAAACCCTATTTCTGCCATTATACAGCTTACCGGCATTTCCTCAGTCGTGGTCGACTTTGAAGAGTGCAGATGCGATCCCAGTTCACCAAAGATCATCGCGCTGACTCGGAGGTAAGTATGGGGTGGGGGTGGGAGGCTGGGTGCACAGTGGGTGGGCGTGGGTTGCGGGTGGGGGGCAAGGACAGCGCTGAGGGACAGTTTCCTTTTGAACAGATAAAAAAAAAAAGACGTCGCTGGACTGTTTTTTATTTATGGGGAATGTGACACGCTGGGGTGGGCTCCCAGCATGCCACCCGAGTCTTGCTTGGTAGGGGCAGCTGTAGCTGATGGGGGATTGGGCACCCCGTTCAGCAAACAACAACGGGGGGAAATGCCATTCTGTCGACGGGGATTGGGCTCCCCGTCAGCAAAGAACAAAAGGGCGGAATGCCATTCTGCCAATGGGGATTGGGCTACCCGTCAGCAAAGAACAAAAGGGGGGAATGCCATTCTGCCAACTGGGATTGGGCAACCCGTCGGCAGACAATAAAGGGGGGAGTCACATTATGCTGACGGGGAGTGGGCTTCCCCGTCGGCAGATAAACATGGTGGGGGGGAAGGTAATATTGTTTGTGAACACGGCGGCAAGCCACCGCCATGTTCACAAACAATACCAGTGTTGTGAGATCCCACTCTGCAATGACGGGTCGCTCCTTCATTGCAGCGGATGGCTTACGCTGCAATGACGAGGCAGCCGCTGATTGCAGCAGCTGATTTCTCACAAGTTGGTGCCAAGGTTCCAAACTTGTGTCACCAGCAGCGTGCCACGGCATTGGAGGAAGCAGGACAAGCCTTTGCAGGCTGTGGAGGCATTGGCCATAACAGTGCCATGCCTCCACAATCTGCTTTTGAGAAAGCTGTTGCAATATGTTTCTTGCGCTGCACGGAATCAACATAAAAAGGTATAATGTTGCAAAATTAGCAACCCCCTGCCCTGCACAAGCTGAAGTACTGAGACTGTATCCTAAATGCACTAGCATTTCCTGTTTTTGTGAGAGAACATTTTTTTTTGCTTGGTTCTGTAACACCTTTAGTTAGTTACATAGAAAATATAGAAAACTGCTGGTAGAAGAAATACTTGCGATCTATCCAGTCTGAAGTGTGGGGTTTAACATGCCCCCCAGGGGACCATGAGTGACCTCTTCCCTTCCCACATCACTTGACCTGCCATTTGTGCCTATCACACTCCCTTTTAAAGCTCTCCACCATCTTTGCACTTACCAGTGTCTTGGGTAGCTTGTCCCTCCCTCCATCACCCTCTCTGTGAAATCATACTTCCTCACATCCCTTCTGATCGCCCCCCTAAGAGTGTCTTACTTTCCCACTGGTATTTATATTGCCGCTGGTTTTGAGCAGCCCTCTGGTGTCTACTTTGTTAATACCCTGCATGTATTTAAACATTTCAGTCATGCCCCCCTTTCCCTTCCAGCCTCCAATTAGTACATATTGAGGCACTGCAATCTTTGTTGATGTTGATTTGATAACATTGTATTTTTATTCAGGATCCTTTTGTTTGAGACAAGACCTGCTTACAACAAGAGCCCTGTGCAGTACAAAGATACATTCAACTGTGATAGTGCAAGAGACGGTGCAAAATATGTTATTAGTCTACAAAAATGCAGTCAACATATAGTATACAAGACACACTTTAGCAATATTTATAGAGAACACACATAAATATGCACTCCCCTGCCACCCCTGAATTATTTAGGTCACCCACTTCTGCACTGTCTCTAGCTTGTTGATGTCCCTTTTTTGGTGTGTGTGTTCTAGAACCGTATGCAGTACAACTGGTGCATTCGCACCAAAGTCCTGTATTAGGGCAATGGATACTGTACTTCTGCCTTCTGCTGCTGAACCCCCTATGGAAACGCCCCAGCATCCGGTTCATCTTCCCTGTTGTATTATTGCTCTGTGAACACGTGAGGCTGTTGAAGATCACCTTGTCCATTTCTCTTTCCTCCTGTATCGCAGTAACTGTCATTCCCCAGCACAATTCCTGGAGGTCAAGGTCTGAGTTCACATCATTGGATCACAGCAGCTTCAGTCATGGTGAGAGGTTGTTGCTGGTTTTACTTGTGTTTTGCCTTGGGTTGTTGTTTTCCACATGCACTACTTGGCACTTTTTGGCATTGAAGACCAGCTGCCCGATCTTTGACCAAGTTTATTTATTTAGCTTTTGGTGAAGTTAGTATAAAAGGGCTGGGTGGGCCTCTAAAGTCCTAGGTTTGGACTGTATATTTGGGAGTAGTTTGGGTTGAAGATAGAGTTAGGCCAGCAGTCCTGTGGAATTACAAATGATTGGTTGTTAAACATTTAATTCTCCAGTGTAGTCATTACATGCACATATCTTCATTTACTGAGCACTGGCTGTCCTGCAACAATTCCGCTCTGGTAGCACCTTACCTTTAGCGGCAGCTCCGCAGTGATATTGATGATATTGTCTGTTGCACAAATTAGCCAAGACATTGTGAGATGGAAAGGTGAGGGTTTATTCTGAGATTGCATGGCTACCTCATTTGAAACACAGACATTGTCGGCAAAAAAGGATCACCAATCTATCCAGACTGTCCTATTTTGTTTCCCTACCTTACCCTTAAACATGCTGTCCACATGGGGTTTTTATCCCCTTCCCACTCCCTGCGTCTACCTTCCTAGTTTCCTTTGCTGTAACTATAAGCCCCGCTACTCTGTCCCAGCCATGCTTGAACCCATTAATGGTCTTTGCTCCTACCATCTCTGTCAGTAGACTTTTCCACAACTCAACATCTTTTCCATGAAGCACAGTTTTCTTACGCTCCTCCTGAACCTCCTTCCTGCCGGTTTCCAGTGCATGTCCGCTTGTTACTGACTGCTGAACCTATATTCCTCTTGGGAACTTGAAGCTCTCTAGCATGTCATTATTCACCTTTCTTGTCTCGAGTGAGCGCACGTTCAGAGCCTCTAGCTGTTCCTCACAGGATCTGCCGTGTTGCCCCTGAATCATGTTGGTGACCCTTGTTGTCAAGGCATAGGTCAGAAAGCATACTAAAACCAGGAGGAGTTTTAAAATTCACAAATAGCATTTTATTTTTCTCAATAATAGCAAAATAAAAAGTAACAAGCATTTGTCAATGCTGAATGTTTGCTTGCTAGCATTGGCATTGGTACTGTAGAAGTTACAGAGCTGCATAATAGAAATGGCAGTGAAGTATTGAACTGAAGCCAACCCCACCACCACCCTGCAGAGAGTGACAGGCATTGGGGTGTGCCTTTGGGTCATCAGGCATAACTACGCGCCATTTCACACACCTACCCTGCAGACACTGACAGGGTGTCACGGTGTGCCTTGAGGGTCTTTGGCTCCTTATGCTGAACCCATTCCATCATCAGGAAATACGGTGAGATGGTGTGGTATAGGAGAATGGGTGCACTTTTGGGGTCAAGAGTCCAAGGCATGCCTCAATGCCTCTCACTGGCTGCAGGGTGTGGAATGGTATGAGCATCACAGAGAAGAATCCCAAGTCACACCCCTGATGCCTGTCATTCTCTATAGGGTGGGGCGTTATGGTTGGAAACCCTAACACCTCAGGCATTCGTTGGTATTTTCACTCCAAATTTTCAACATGGTTTTTTTGTGACCCCCACCTCATGAACAGTGGCAATATCAGTTTGTTAGCCGGAAGCTGCTTATGCACAGTGACTACGGCATTTAGCACCACAGGTGCAAAACACAATCCGAACAGGATGTGAAAATGACAACTGTACTGTTCTTGAGGAGGTGTAAAAAACGGCAATGTTACCAAATCTGCAGTAAAAATATAAAAACTGGTGAAGTCACGGCGTGCGATAGAAACTGTGCAACGACACCCATAATGTAATTAGTTTGGGGTTTTTTACAGCAGATTGTCAACAGAGGCATTTTGGGACCTCCGATCATGAACAGTGTCACTGTGATTTTCTTTATCTGTCCCGACAGTGATTTCCACAGTGACCATCAGATCTCTGCGCTGAAAGTGTGAAAACACATTTCGGCCATGTTGTGAAAAATGACAGCTGTACTGTTCATAAGAAAATGTGGAAAATGCCACTGGTGAAAATCTGGACTGAAAATATTACAAAGTCATGAACTTACGAGGGTGCGTGGAAACTGCGCAATGCTCACTTGTAACACAGTCATTTTATGGACTTTTGTCACCAAATTTTCAACATAGCCATTTCAAGACCTCTGCTCATGAACAGTGTAACTGTGATTTTCTTAATCTGTCCCAAACATTGCTTTCGCACACCGACTGCACCATTGTGCGCTACATGGGCGGAAACACATTTTGGGTGACATGAAAAATGGCAGCTGTACTGTTCATAAGGAAGTGTAATAAAATGGCAATGTTGAAAATATGGAGTGAAAATATTGAAAATTTGCAAACTTATGAGCATGCGTAGGAACTGCGCAACGCGCGCTCGTAAAATAGTCATTTTTAGGAATCTTTTCACCAAATTTTCAATGTAGCCATTTTAAGACCTCTGCTCATGAACAGTGCCACTGTGATTTTCTTAATGTGTCCCATACATTGATTTTTCACTGACTGCGCCATTGTGCGCTACATGGGCGGAAACACGTTTTAAGATGTGAAAAATGACAGCTGTACTGCTCATAAGGAGGTGTGGTAAAATGGCAATGTTGAAAATCTGGAGTGAAAATATTGAAAATTTGCGAACTTACGAGGGTGCGTAGGAACTGCACAACGCACGCTCGTAAAACAGTCACTTTTAGGAATTTTTCCACCAAATTTTCAAAATAGGCTTTTTGAGAGCCCACCTTATGAACAGTGGCAGTGTCGTTTCATTACTTGGTCCCAAAAGGTGATTTCATGCAGTGACGGCAAAATCACCCTTCGGGGCCGAATAACGCCATGACAGTGAGAGCATTCATGAGAAGGGGTCCCAAAAACCCCATGTTGAAAATTTGGTGCAAAGATTCAAAAAAATGCCTGAGATATGCAGCAAAGTTAAAAAAACCCTATCTATCCCATTATATAGCTTACCGGCAATTCCTCAGTTCGCAGTCGGCTTTGAAGAGCGCAGACGTGTTCCTGGTCCACCAAAGATCATTGCGCCAGAGTCCGGAGGTAAGTATGGGGTGAGGGGGTGGGAGGCGGGGTGCGCAGTGGGTGGGCGCGGTGGGGGCAGACACAGCGAGGACTGTTTTTCGTTTCAGGTTTTTAATGAGGGGCGACGCAGGGCGTTTGCCACACTGGGGTGGGTTCCCAGCGTGGCACAAAGATGGCTGTTGGGGGCGTGGAGCCAGCGGGATTGTGCACCCCTCGTCAGTGACAGCATGTGTTGCCATGCTGGGGTGGGCTCCCAGCGGCACCCTGTGCTCTGGGAACCAGTGAGCCGATGGGGATTGGGCACCCCATTGGCTATACCATGTGTAGCCACGCTGGGGTGGGCACCCAGCATGGCATCAGGAACTCTGTTTTGGTGGGGGGGCGCAGCACAGCCGACGGGGGATTGGGCACCCCTGTCGGTTACACAGTGTGTGTGTGTGGGGAAGGCGAGCACGCAGTATGCATGCCTGTGTGTGTGTAGCGGGAGCGCGCATCAGCAGGCAATATCTTATCGCTGCTCACTAAAGCGTAGCTCCCCCTTTCAACTGTATGCCACTGCATTTTGGAGCTTTCATTGACAGCTCCAGCAGGCATTGGAGAACTGCGGCCGCACCTGCAAACACACTGCCTGAATTAGAAGAGGGCTGCCACACCTCCAAAAACTCGGATGATGGCACTGTTTCTTGCACATGTGTGCAAGCAAACATAAAAAGCATTTGTCAATGCCGAATGTTGTCGCGCTGGCATTGGCTTTGGTAGTGCAGTGCGGAAACTCATATTGGGCAGGATGTGAAAAATGACAGTGGTACTGTTCATAAGGAGGTGTAAAAAAATGGCAGTGTTGAAAATGTGGCATGTAAATATTGTAAATTTGTGAAGTTACAAGGGTGCATGAGAAATGTGCAACGCACGCTTGTAACACAGTCATTTTATGGACTTTTGGCACCAAATTTTCAACATAGGCATTTTAGCACCTCTGCTCATGTACAGTGTCACTGTCATTTCCTCAAACTGTCCCAAAAAGTGATTTTGCACAGTGACCATGCTATTCTGCACCAGACGTGCGAAAAACCATTTCCGGCAGGATATGTAAAATGACAGCTGTACTGTTCATCAAGAGGTGTGGAAAAATGGCAATGGTGAAAATCCAGAGTGAAAATATTACAAATGTACAACATTACGAGTGTACGTGCAAAATGCACAATGCACGCTCGTAACACAGTCATTTTATGGAATATCATCACCAAATTTTCAACATAGACATTTTAGGACCTCTGCTCATGAACAGTGTCACTGCTGCCATTTTTGTAATCTGTTTTGAACACTGATTTCCCACAGCGACCGCGCTATTGTGCGCTGGAAGTGCGGAAACACTTTTTGTCCAGGATGTGAAAAATGACAGCTGTACTGTTCACAATGAGGTGTAGAAAAATGACAATGTTGAAAATCTGGCATGAAAATATTATGAATTTGCGAAGTTACGAATGTGCGTAGCAACTGCACAATGCACGCTACTAAAACAGCCATTTTTTTGATTTTGATGACCAAATTTGCAACATAGGCTTTCTGAGAGCCCACCTCATGAACAGTGCCACTGTCCTTCAGTTAATCGGTCCCAAAAGGTGATTCCATGCAGTGACTGCGAAATCACCTTTCGGGACCAATTAATGTCATAACAGTGCCAGAATTCATGAGAAGGGGTCCCAAAAATTCCATACTGAAAATTTGGTTCCAAAATTCCAAAAATGCCCAGCTATGCATCATAGTTGAAAAAACCCTATTTATTCCTTTATACAGCTTATCGGCATTTCCTCAGTTTGCGGTCGGCTTTGAAGAGTGCAGATGTGTTCCCGGTCCACTGAAGATCGTCGCGCTGAGCTCCGGAGATAAGTATGGGGTGAGGGGGTGTGGGGAGGCAAGGTGCGCAGTGGGTGGATGCGGGTGGAGGGGTAGGGAGACTATGAGGGACAGTTGTCTGTTTACAGGTGTTAAAAAAAAACATTGCAGATGGTTTTCTTTTTTTACAGTTTTTTTTTGGGGGGATACAGTAGCCTACGGGGGATTGGGCACCCTAGTCAGCACATATGGAGTGGGGGACACTAGCTGAGGGGGATTGGGCACCCCCTCAGCACAGAAGAAGGGGGGGCACATTAAAGTGGGAAAGGGGAGGATGGATGCCGACAGGGATTAGGCACCCCAGTCAGCAAACAATGAAAGCGGGGGGGCACATGAGCCGAGGGGAATTGGGCACCCCCTTGGCAAGCAAAAAAGGAGGGGAATGGGACTCATTATGCCAACGGGGAGTGGGCTCCCCTGTCGGCACATTCATGAGTGGCAGGGTAAGCCGACCGGGGGAACTGGGCACCCCCGAAGTCAGTAGTTTAGCGGCCACTGTGCCACCATGTTTGTACAGTAGCTGGCGAAGCACATAGGAAGGTCCACTGTGCATGACAAGCTTTGCTTGCATTGCAGCGGACCTTTCCTTTGATGTGATCGCCACATTAGTATGCATGGTGTGGCACCAGCATGCAGGTCGATTGAGGAATGAGGGACACACCTACTGGTGTGTGCCCTGCATTCACCCAACAGCGGCCACGCCTCCAAATCTCCACTACCACAAGATGTTGGCTGCGCAAGTGCGCCAACATAAAAATTATTCAGTATAACTATTTACAAAGGCAGTACAAACAGAGAAAAATAAATCTTTCTTCTGAGGGTATATCTTCATTTCAAGTTTCAGTCTCTCACTCTCCTTGTCTTTCTAGCAAAATCATTGCTGCTCTTTTTATAAGTCTTTGGGAACTCATTAAGAAGACAGTGTTTTTTTCACAGAATGTTCTTGTCAGTTTCCAATGTTCTTGCAGGTGCAGCAAAAAGAACATAATGACCCAGAACTGACCTCTTGTTGCCAGCTCTGAAGAGATTTTTCAAACCAGCATCTCAGGTTAACCCCTTGAGTTCCAGTTTTTGCAATCATTTCAACAGTATAACTATATACAGTTTCAAACCAAATGGATCCCAGTATCACTTACAGATTCACATATATTTTTATAAATACAGATATGCAAGTGGGAAGAAAAGACAGAACAGCAAGTGAAGGCAGAGAAATAGCAAGAGGTGGAGAACTGTGAAACCGTCGGAGTGATCAGTTCCTAGTTCTCACAAGAAAACGTGATTGTGCAACCAGACAGAGAAAAGACAGAAAAGGAGATAATAGAACAGATCCTTACATTTAACTCTTTCTGCATAACAAATGGGACAGAGAATTATTCAATTCTGTCATAACCTTTTGTAGAACCAATTCCAGTCTATTCTTATCTGTTCTCAGGTGTGGAGTTGGCTCCCCAAGTGGGCAGAAATAAGAAAAGACAGCTCAATGAAAAGTGACCGGAGCCACAGCATGTTAACAGTACTCACAGTTAATGTAGCTGGGCTCAACAACCTCTCCAAAGCTGCAAAAAGTCAACAGCACGGTTGTAGGAATACTAGTAGAAGTTCTTTATTCAGTTTAAACAGGAGCATACTGCTCCTGAATGCTAACGTTTCTCACAAACTCACTGTGTGCTTTGCCTCGGCGTTGCATGCGCATATACACGTGACACTGTCATGACACAGTGCAGTGAGTTTGGGCAAAATGGCATTTTGGGGGAGTCTGCTACTGTTTTAATCTAGATAAAGAATTTGTACCAGTAATCCTATGACCAAGCTGTGGCCTTTTTCCAGTATTCAAGAATTTTTTGTGCCCAGCTACACTGACTGTGGCTCCAGAACTGGACAAAATACTCCGGATGGGGCCTCACTAGTGATCTGTACAACAGAAATATCCCCTTTCTCCTCTTACTATCGAACCCCCTCCCAATGCACCCCAGCATCCTGGATGCCTTGCTGTAGGACTTATTGCAATGCCTGGTTTGTTTGAGGGAGTTACTAATGATGACTGACAGGTACTTTCTGAAGCAGTGGCTAACCTGACCCCTTCATCCAGTATTCTGTCCTAGGGTTCCTCTTTCCTATGTGTATCACCTTGAGCTTTTTGGCAGTGAATCTTAGCTGCCAAATCTTGAACCACTCCTTAGCAGTGATGGAGCCAGGTTTGGGAACGGGGGGGGAATTCAGTCAATCATGGGCTCCACTATGGGCACTAAACAATGAATAAAGAAGGTGGAGGGGCACCACTACTCACACTGGGGCAGCAAGAAGAGGCGCCTGCTCCCCCAACACCCCCTTTAGCTCTGCCACTGCTCCTTAGCCATTGCATGTCCCTTTGTAATTCCCTCACCACCTTTCTGCTGTTTAAGCTGCCACAAAGTTTTGTGTCATTTGCAAACAGACAAATCTCCCCCTGTATACCTTCCCCACTGTTGCTACTAAACATGCTGTAAAAGGCACCAAAGTCCTTTACAGGGTTAATGAGCCTCCTTTTTTTCTGCTGCTTAACTCCCTGTTGATATTTTATAACTTAACCCTTACCCTTTCTTCCAATATTTTCCTTACCCTTCTTTTCCTGCCTCTTTGTTCCTGCTACACCAGTAAGACTGTACCCTTTGTTTTCAGTGTGCTTGTGTGTCCTTTTGCTTTATTGGATGGTCACTGTTGATGCAGTGTAGGGACTGCCTAGGACAGGTAACTGTTTTGTTGGCCAGGTGTAACATTCTGAATGCTAGTCTGTGCTACGTTGGGCTTTTCCAGATGAATGCACTGCAGCAATAATGATGTTGCCCAGCTGTATCACCTAAATTCAGGCACCCCTCAGAGGTCATTTGTTTTGTATTTTATTTGTAACCTGTAACAGTAGATTTGCTGGACCCAAAGGGGCCATTTTCAGGAACAACTTGGGCCTCTAGGCAGACATACAAGACTAAAACAGTTAATTGTAAGAACATATTTACAATATATTTGGTATCACAACAATTATTTTACAGTAGGTCATTTGCAGGATCAGAAGGTATATAACAAAAGAATACATATAAATGTTAGAGCATGCAAGAGACCTCAAATCCACTAAAAGAGAGAAGTATTTTTATTTATGTGCATGAATGTCAAAATATGTACAGTGCATATATGTTACTAGGCCTAAGCAACCTTCCATGCCACGAAGGACAGAGCTGTGTACCTTCTGGGAACCAGAGTGAAGATAGCTTGCATTTATACTTTGCTACAACTGCTGCTTTGTAGGCAGATACACCCTTTTGCATGGGTCTGTTTTCTATGCCAGTAACATCTAGATGGATTGTTCCTTGTGAAATATTTTAGTTTTGTTGTCCTGTTAATTTGCTGTCTCAGCCTGTGTTTGGTATTGCCTGTCTGTTGTCAAAGCACACAGTGAGGTGGTGTCCATCTACTGTAGGTCTGGTGCGGTGGTGCGGAGGTCACGGGATGCTTGTGAAAGAAGAATGGAAAAAGTTTAGTTTTTCAGGAGGGCCTAGATATCTGGCTTACAATATTTTAAAATGTTTGGAATGGAGAGTGCTATAAGAAAAAGTAAGCGACTTACTCTGTGTGAGGCAGATCAGAAATCGAGAGTGAGGAGCACGTCACATGCACAACGTGAGGAGACAATTGTGCACAGACTAAGAGGTGCAGTTGCTCTACTTGCTGATTGGTGGATGGCGATCTGTCCCCATATTATTACAAAATTACTTCTACTCTAATGAGCCACAGAGCACATGGGCCATTAATTGCACGTTTAAGGCAAGTACTGTACCAGCCTGGCACCAGACTTCAGCTGCAAGTTCCGTCAAGCTTTGTTCATTGCACAATCACAGGAGGTGCTGCAGAGCATTGCAAGATCTTCCACCCCAGAGAACAAGTACCTCACCTCCACGATACACTCACTCTCCACAGCCCACTGAATGGGATACCGAGGTCCCTACCAAGGTCAAATCTCCCATGTGACAGCACGGCCACTAGGAAAGTCCAGAAGATTCTGATTCTGTTTTTCCACAGTCACAGGAAACTGTCTCTCCAGAATTTATAACACATATATAGCACTTCGTGTGTGTACTTCAAAAATGTTTCATAAAACTGCAATCATTTGTCAATCAAGCTGAAACAGAGTGGGAACACTTAATGCATATTTGGTTTGATCAGAATTGCATTAGCGGCCACAGGTGCAAAATGAGGTCTGATCATATTTCTCTTTTTATGTTGCTTGCACGCATGTACAAGAAACATGTTGTGGCAACTTGCTGCAGAAGCAGGTTGTTGATGTGTGGCACTGTTGTGGCCTATGCCCCCCACTGCCTTTTGAGGCTTGGCCCACTTTCCCCAATGGGGTGGCACACTGCTGCTGACACTGTTCAGCCAGCATGCCACCACCTTGAAACATTTTAGCCACTGCAATCAGGGGCCACCTCATCATTGCAGCATCAGTCATTCTGCTGCAATGAGGGAGCGACCCATCATTGCAGGGTGGTACCTTGCATGTCCCTGACCCAGTTTGCCGATGGGGAGCCCAGTCCCCATCGGCATGATGTCCCCACATCCACATTTCTGCTGTATGCCGAGGGGGTGCCCAATCCCCCTCGGCATTATACCCCCCCTCTTTCTTTGCTGACAGGGCACCCAATCCCCAATGGCTTTAATCCCCCTTTCCCAGCTGAATTTGCTGACGGGAGAGCCCACTCCCTGTCGGCATAATGTCTCCCCACCCAATTTGTTGACTGCCAAGGGGGGTGCCCAATCCCCCTCAGCTTCCCCCCCCTCGGTATGTGCCAACGGGGGGTGCCCAATCTCCCACCGGCTACAGCCCCCCCAAAGCCACTCAGGTGGCATGCTGGGAGACCACCCCAGCATGCCAAATGTCCCTGAAAAGGAAAAACAGTCCTGCAATGTTTTTTTAACCCTGTAAACCAGAAAATGGTCCCTCATTGAGTCCGTGGCCTCGCACTCACCCTCTGTGCACCCTGCCTCCCACACACCCCCTCACCCAATACTTACCTCCAGAGCCCAGTGCAATGATCTTCGGTGGACCAGGAACATGTCTGCACTCTTCAAAGCCGACCACGAACTGAAGAAATGCCGGTAAGCTGAATAATGGCATAAATTTTTTTTTTAAACTTTGGTGCATATCTCAGGCATTTTTGTTAATTTTGGCACTGAATTTTCAACATGGGGTTATTGGGACCCCTCCTCATGAATTCAGCCACTGTCATTGTGTTATTTGGTCCTGAAAGGTGATTTCATGGTCACTGCATGGAATCACCTTTTCGGACCAATTAACGAAACGACAGTGCCAGTGTTCATGAGGTGACTCTCAAAAAGCCTATGTTGCAAATTTGGTGGAAAAAAATCCCAAAAATATGATTGATCCGAAAGTTAGAGCACTTTGTTCTTGTTGATACATCTATGTTGGTCCATTAAAAGGTATCAAATCATTTGCTTCCGGATCTATTCTTGCAAGGACCAATACGGCAACTACTAAATCTTGTTTTCACTCTCGTAACTTCACAAATTTGCAATATTTTCACTCTAGATTTTCAACATTGGCATTTTTCCATACCTCTTTATGAACAGTACAGCTGTCATTTTTCACATCCTGGCCGAAATGTGTTTTCGCACTTCTGGCGTAGAATAGCACAGTCGCTGTGGGAAATCAGTGTTCAGGACACATTAAGAAAATCACAGTGACACTGTTCATGAGCAGAGGTTCTAAAATGCCTATGTTGAAAATTTTCTTGAAATCCATAAAATGACTGTATTACGGATGCATTCATTGCGTAGTTTCCATGCACCCTTGTAACTTCGCAAATTTGTAATATTTTCACACCAGATTTTAAACACTGGCATTTTTTCACACCTCCTTATGAATAGTACGGCTGATTTTCACATCCTGGCAGAAATGTGTTTTCACGCTTCCGGCTCAGAACAGCACGGTCGCTTTGGGAAATCAGTGTTTGGGACAGATTAAGGTCGAGCAAGTGAGAGAGTGGGAGTGAGAGACCTCAAGTGAGTTCTGTTGGGACTGCTGCGGATTTCTTTGTGGGCAGAAAAAGGTGCCAATGCAGGTAGGAGCCCAGTACAAAATGGCAGCGTGCAGCACCAGAAGAAACAGAATGAGCGAGTGAGAGAGAGGGAGTGAGTGAGCTCAGCGGAGCTCTGTCGGGACTGCTGCAGATTTCTCTGTGGGCAGAAAAAGGCACTAATGTAGGCTGGAGCCCAGTACAAAGGGCAGCCTGCAGCACTGGGAGAAATGGAACAAGTGAGTCAGAGAGGGGGAGTGAGCGAGCTCAAGGGAGCTCAGTCAGGACTGCTGCAGGTTTCTTTTTGGGCAGAAAAAGGTGCCAATGGAGGCAGGAGCCCAGTACAAAAGGGCAGCCGGCAGTGCCGGGAGAAACAGAATGAGTGAGTGAGAGAGGGTGAGTGAGTGATTTGGGACCATCTAGTACAGTATGCCCTGCAAGTTCATTGGTCCACACTGGGGCCCAATGGACTTCCATCCCATACTGTACCTGTCAGTTGGCAGGCTACCGGGTGGTATGCGGGTGGGATGCTGCCGCCCATCGATGATGAGGAGGGGATTGGGGTTGGCAAGGGGCTCTGTGTGAGTGGGAGAGGTGGGGGGTGCCACAGGATCACCAGGGCAGTTCATTATGGGGTCCTACCACGATCACGGCAATGGGTGGGGGGGGCCACAAGACCACCAGGGACGTTCATACTGACATTGATTGAGGACTCGGGGACTCGGGTGGGAGGGGGCACTACTAGACCACCAGGGATAGTCATGGCTTTTATTTCTGGGGAATCAGGGACATGGGGGGCCACTAGATTACCAGGGATGTATTTCTTAACATATACCACGTGATCGCAGCTATGGGGCAGGGGATGCCCCAGGATCCCCACTGCCCACATCATGCTGTGCAGAGCACCAGGTGCAAGTCACCGGGCTGCCCTGCACAAGGCATGCAAATGGGGCCATAAGGACATGCAAATGGCCCTATTTGTGCCTTGCATATATTATGGCCTCATTTGCATGCCCCCAGCTGAATATCATGGGTGATGCACCTAGTGCAACTGCACTTGTGCTGGCATATCCCCGTGCTCCAAAACTGTGGTTTGTGCCAGCGCAGTGCCACTGCACCATGTACAGTATGTATGCCAACCTTGCCATATTCAATGATGTTGTGCCATGGCGCATCACCATTGAATATCACCTGGTCCTGGCCCCAGCACATCCAAGTTGCACTGTACCTAGGCTTGCGTCACTGCCCAGTGCAGTCTGAATATCTGGACCATTATGCCTAACAGAGATCATAAATAAACACACAAACACATTGGTTATTAATGAAAGACTTTATTACAGACAACAGAAGGGATAATGTTCGTTTTCTATCTCCTTTAAAGAGCTGGCTGGGGTGGCACCTTCACTTAGTGCCATATAATGTATTTGATGGATAGGAGCCGGTTGCACTATACGACACAGCTGTCATTTAGTAAAGGACAGCTGTGTCGTAAAGTGCAACCGGCTCCTATCCACCAAATACATTATACAACACTAAGTTTTATTCCACAGTTTGTGGTTTGGCTTTGAAGAATGCAGACGTGTCCCGGTTCACAGAAGATGACACCGGAGGACCTCAGAAGTAAGTATAGAGTAAGGGGGGGAGCAGGGAGGCAGGTGCTCAGTAGGAGGATCAGGATGGGAGAGGGGTGAGTGGCGACAATGAGGGATGGTTTTCTTTCTTTCTGGTTTACATTTTTTTTTTAAAAAGATGTCGGGACATTTTTCTTTTTTGCAGGTATACATATAAAATGAATCTATCTCAGATCACTGGGGTTGGGCTCCCCAGTGTCCCACTCAGCTCTGTGTGTGTGTGTGTGTGTAGGAGGGGGGTGAACGGGCTGTGGGGGCATCCGACACTAATAAATAAATAAATATATACAGTGCATACACTGCCACTGGGGATTGGGACCCCCGGTGTGCAGATACAAATGAAGGTACAGTCAGACTGGCAGGGCTACAGTGACAGTAACCCCATCCATGACCTATGAGTGGGGACAGCAGCAGGGGTGGCACTATATGACACAGCTGTGGATTATTAAAGACAACTGTATTGTATAGTGCAAACTGCTGCTTTCACAAAAATTCAGTTGTGAATAGAACGTTCATTTTTATGTTTGCTTGCACGCATGTGCAAGAAACATAGTGCCATCATCGGAGATTTCGGAGGTGTGTCACCTCCTCCTCCAATTCAGGCAGCGAGCTGGCAGGCGCGGCCCCTGTAAGCCAATGCATTTTGGAGCTGTCTGTGCGGCTCCAAAATGCAGTGGCATACAGTTGAAAGGGGAGCTACGCTTGAGTGAGCAGCGATAAGAAGCTGCTCACGGCAGCTCCCCCAGCCGCAGACAGACGCCCGCGATGCAGCATATAGCCGACGGGTGCCCAATCCCCATCGGCTGTGCTGCATGTCTCCAACCCCCTTCCCAGTTTAGTGCCACGCTGGGAGCCTACCCCAGCGAGGCAATAAATGATTTGCGCGACGGGTGCCCAATCCCCATTGGCTGAACGACCCCCAAGGTCCTTGTGCCTTGCGGCTGAGCCACCCAGCGTGGCAAATATGCCAATAGTTTGTTTTTGCCGGCCAGGGTGCCCAATCCCCGTCGGCTGAACGCCCCACCCCAAAGTGTAGCTACACGCTGGGAGCCCACCCCAGCGTGGCAAGCGGTCCCGCTGGTCTTTTTTTTTTTTTTTTGTCCCTGTAAAACAAAAACTGTCCCACGGGCATCTCCTTCCGAGGCCCCTCCCACATCCTGCGACCCACCCACTGTGCACCCAGCCTCCCCACACCCCCTCACCCCATACTTACCTCCGGACTCCGGCCCGACGATCTTCGGTGGACCGGGAACACGTCTGCACTCTTCAAAGGCGACCGCGAACTGAGGAAATGCCGGTAAGCTGTATAATGGGCTAGATAGGAGGGGTTCAACTTTATTGCATATCTCAGGCATTTTTGGGAATTTTTGCACCAAATTTTCAACATGGGGTTTTTGGGACCCCTTCTCATGAATTATGTCACTGTCATTGCGTTATTCGGGCTCGAAGGGTTTCCCCAGTGTCCCACTCAGCTGTGTGTGTGTGGGGGTGTGTGTGTGAATGGGCTGTGGGGCATCCAACACTGGGGGTGTGCATCCCAGTGTAAGATTGTACTAATAAATAAATAAATATATACAGTACATACACTGCCACTGGGGATTGGGACCTACCTCTATAAAACCTGAATATTTCATGTTTCAAAACCTCCTATTTTTTAGTTATTGGGTGGCAAAAAAAGGTCTTAACATTTTCAGAGAGATTTTTGCAGTTTTTTGCACCTCTGTGTGAGAGCCACCCTGATTGCCAAGTCAGGTCCTGATCATTTTGAGGGCCCTGTGTTTTACCCTTTTGGTGCCTTCAGTGTCCTTCTTAGGCACCAAATGGAGTTTGGAGGATATTGTCAATGGTGTGACTGTTTTGTGTAGTTTCACAGTGTGAAGTAGGGTAGGTAGTGAACTGTTCCCCATTGACTCTGCAGTGGTAAATCAGCTCTGTGATCTGCCCAGGTTTGAACCATTGAATTACTTTGGAGGACTGATGTGTCCAGAGTTATTTTAGTGGTCCAAGCTTTCTGTGTGCGTTTGAGATGTTTCTGCATTCATGGTAGTCTTGTAGTTGATGGGTTGTCTGGATGGTGAGGTTTTATGTAATGCCCTGTGTGGTGAAAGGTTGGTGATTTGTGATATCTGGGCAGTTTAAAATGTATTGCTTTTGTAATTTATTTTTCTGATTGCTTTGGGTCAGAGAGGAGGATTCTGGGTATCAGGACTCTCAGGGATTTTATTTGTCCTTGGTGTTAATTGACGTGGGGACCCTGGGCAACAGTAGCTTAAGAATTCTTGTTGTGTATGGACTTTGTAGTACATTTGGGGATCTCAGGCAGTGGGATCCCCAGGGAGTGAATTGTTGCCTTTTGTGGCTCTAGTACAGGGATTCAGAGCATTGGGATTTCCAAGGGGGTTTTATCTGATGTTCAGTACTGATTGCATAGGGGAGTTCCAGGCATCGGGACTACCTTTGAGTGGATTTACAGCCTGCTGCTGCTTGGTTCTACCATACCACATTGACAGCAACCCAGTCAGCATTGTGCCGTCCAGGAACACAAGTGTTTTTTTTGCTGGGGGCTTTGCCCCCCCCCCACACCCCTCACACTAAAGAGAACCAACTCCAAGTCAGAGTTGTTTTGGAGAGGGGGCGAACTCCCCGGAGACAGCGGCATTGGTAAGACAGCAGACCAGTACAACGAACAGCTGATTCTGTCATTGTACTGGTCTTCACTGTCTTACCGTTGCTGTAGCAATGGTATAGACTGCGGCTTGCATGGTGGGATCTGGGGCATTAAAGTACCATGAGTTATAAATGTGTTTTTTCCACTTGGATCAGTTCATAATATGTTCTGGTCTGGATCAGTTTCCCTGGTCTGAGTCTGATCCTAGTTCCCATTTCTGTTTACAGCACAGGGGGAAATAAAGCATTCTGAGTATTATTGTTACTATAAATGGGAAACCAAAATGAATAATGAGATATGTAGTTTCATTTACAGAGGTCCAACTCCAGATTCACATTCAGCCCAGAGCAGTTTGTGTTGGTTCTGGAGTGGTTCCCACTGTGTGTCATGAAAAGAGGAACCAGAGGTGCACTGGTGTGAATCATGATGCAAACCACGCCTGACAAAAAACAAGTAATAGTCTGCTTGGTGAAGATTGGAGCGGGAGGGTCCTGGGCATTGAGCCTTTCAAGGAGTTGGTATATTTGTCACCTTTTGGGTTCATGGAGGGGTATCCCAGGGATCACAACTCCTGATGGTTCAATCTTTCACATGGTGCAGCTCAGGGAGAAGGTAGTATGCATTCTGAAGGAGGGGATTTTTAAAAAAATCTAGTGGTGGCCATCTTTAATTGCCAGTTATTAATTCATAACTTAGTAAAAAAAAAAAAAGGCTGTTTCCACAAGAAATAAACTATTCTGATTATGAATCTAAGGATGTGAGAAATATATTTTTCCAAAAAAACTATATTATGAAATTTTTGCTTACCAAAAATATTGCTGCTTTGATATGTAACGGATTATCTTTCAGCACTTCATATCATACAATTAAAAACTACTGCTGTTCCTCTAGTTCTCTAAAACATTTCTAACAGTGGCAATTTATATACATTTTTTAATTATTGTCACCAGAAGGACGCTTTCATATAGAAAAAAATGTTCATAATTTAGTGAGATTACTGGGAAATAAACTATGTTCTTCTGAAAACCTTTAGGTGGACATGTTAATCCATTGAGATATCACAGCCTTCATTTCCCATTGCAGAAATTTACTCTGTAATTAAGCAATATACCATGAGACAGTGTGGGTCATGGCAGGATTTACCCACCCCTGGTGTGGTGGTTTGCTCATGAGGCCACTGGCCAAGTGAAGAAACCACACCAGGCATGGGTATATCCTGCCATCACCCACACCCTCTGGTTGTATATTGCGATTATACAATGTAATAAAATAGGAGAGAGACGTTTTTATTTTTTAATTTTGAGTTTTGCATATTCCAGTTACCTGAGAAAATATCAATCAATCAATCATCAATCATTCTTTATTTGTATAAGGCACCTTTCTTGAACCAAGGCACCTTTACAGGTTACATAAAACAATAAATAATTAAAACAACATCAAAATAATCAACAATCATTAAAACCTTTACTAAAAAGGTAGGTTTTCATGGCTCCTTTAAAGCTTTGGACAGTCGGGCAGTTTCGCACCTGACGAGGTAGAGAATTCCACAGGGTCGGGGCCATAAAACTAAAAGATCTTGCCCCTGAAGTTTTTAAGTGAACCCTGGGAATCTCTAGCAATCCCTCGTCAGTGGATCGGAGAGAGCGGGGGGGGGTCAGTAGGTACAAAGGAGCTCTTTCAGGTAAGCAGGTCCCTGATCGTGTAGGGCCTTATAGGTCAGCAAACCGACCTTGAAGGTGATTCGCCAGCAAACTGGCAGCCAGTGCAGTCCGAGGAGCACAGGCGTTATATGACTGGACCTAGAAGAACCAGTCAACAGCCTGGCTGCCGCATTCTGCACTAGCTGCAAGTGGTGAAGTTCAACCCCCATTAGCCCTAAGTATAGGGCATTTCAGTAGTCCAGGCTGGAGGTAACGAAGGCATGGACCAAAGTTGGAAGATCCTCTGGAGGAACCAGGTGCTTCACCCAGGCGATGTTCCTCAGATGGTAAAAAGAGGTTTTGACAACCGCTGACACCTGAGATTTAAAAGTCAGACAGTCGTCAAATACAATGCCCAGGTTCCGCACCCGGTCTGAGGTAGTCAGCTGGACACCCCCAAGCCATAAGCCCGAGGGTGATCCAGCTAACAAACCCGTCTGCCAGCGATCCTGGTCCACAACCAACACCTGTTTTTTCAGAGTTCAACCACAACCAACTCACATTCATCCAGTCTTGGATTTCGGCAAGACAGTTGTTAAAGACCGAAATGGCAGCATCCTGGCTAGGCACAAAGGACATGTACAGCTGGGTATCATCTACATAGCAATGAAAACCAAGGCGTACCACCTAATGATCACTCCTAATGGCAGCATATACACTGCAAACAACATGGGTGCCAAAATGGAACCCTGCGGTACCCCGTAGGATAGGGAGACTGATGTCGAGGAAAAAATTCCAGACACCACCCTCTGAGTCCTACCCTCGAGGTAAGATCGAAACCACCTGAGGACTGTATCAGACAGTCCACAGATAGATCGCAAACGTTCCAGTAGCACGCCATGGTCCACAGTGTCAAACGCTGCAGAGAGATCAAGAAGGACCAAGATGGAACAGGTCCTTCGATCTCTCGCTATTAGGAGGTCATTTAGTACCCGAACAAGTGCTGTCTCAGTACTATGCCTTTTCCTAAATCCAGACTGGAGAGAATCATAGACATTGTTGTTGGTCAGATGATCGTCTAACTGTGATGCAACCACCTTCTCAATAACTTTACCCACAAAGGGTAAGTTAGAGACAGGCCTGTAATTTGCCAGACAGTCCGGGTCCAAGGAGGACTTCTTAAGAAGGGGCTTAACTACAGCCTCCTTAAGAGGATCTGGAAAAATTCCCCTCTCCAAGGACCTCCAGACTATCTCAGCAAGGACTGGGCCGATTTTATCCACACAATCCACTAAGAGACGTGTGGGGCCCGGGTCCAAATTACAGTTGGTCGGATGCAGTGATTGGATGACCATCACAATGTCACTGATTGTGGGGAGGCTGAAGTCAGACCACACAAACTGGGTGTCTGACATCTCCTGCCGACCATCACAACTCCCATTTGAGAGGGTCAAGTGGACATCCGATCTGATTTTGGCAACCTTATCTGCAAAGAACAGAGCAAACTCCTCACACCGTTCTTGAGAAAAGGCTCTTCTGGGCTGAAGACAGATTGGATTGAACAATCTGTCCACTGTCCGGAAGAGCTGAGCTGGTATAGTCTGTGCAGCCGCAATCTCTCTGGACAGGAATTCTGCCTTCTTATGAGAGATTGCAGATTGATAGACCACATAGTGGTCCATCAAACTAAGTTTGTCACCATCCAGACCCGACCTCCGCCAGAACCTCTCCAACCTTCATCCAACTCTCCTCAACTCCCTCAGAGTCTCATCAAACCAAGGAGACCTGGGGCAAAGAGTGAGAGGATGAACACGAACAGGAGCAATGGAATCCAGGGCCCCTGCCACCACCTTATTATAGGCAAGAACCAGCTCTCCTGGATTCATGCAATCTCTCAGTAAGCCCGATAGGTCCAACTCCGCCATCAGGTCATCAGGGGAAACACCCCTTAATGGGCGGTACCGGACCATTTCCATAGGGGCTGACCTACTGGGATGGCCTCAAAACTGAACCCAATGGAGTGATGGTCCGACCATCCGACCGGTTCCACCACCAAGTTGTATATCTCCATCCCCAGAAGGAACACCAAATCCAATGAATGACCACCAATATGGGTCGAGGAGGAAATAACCTGTGTGAAGCCCAGTGAAATCATTAACTGGAGGAAGTCTTGAAAAAAATGCGAGAGTTTATCATCGACCCAGGCACTGAAATCCCCCAGAACCAACCATCTGAGGGGATCCCAATGTCAGGTCGACAATGAAGTCTGCGACTTCCCACAGGAAAACATTCTCATCACCTGGTGGATGGTATATGAGAAGTATCCTGCGCCCCACACCCTCACCTAGAATACATTCAAAGGATTTGGTAGTTCCCACTGGCACCTCCACTAGGCCCAGTTCTGTTCTAAAGCAGATAGCAACACCCCCGCCCCTACGATCCACCCTTGGGCAGTGTATCACCAAGTACCTGGCCGGAACTGCTGCCGCCAAAACTGGTCCAGCATTTTCATCAAGCCAGGTCTCAGTGATGCACGCCAGGTCAGATGACCCAACAAAATCAGCTATAATAGCCGTCTTGTTTTTAATAGACCTGGCGTTGCACAACACCGCCCAAGTAGGATGAGCCTCCGAGGATGACCATGCTACCTGCTGACTATAATCAGAACCCTTGGGTATGGGCACCAGACAGGGCGGTCCTCTTTCCTGGGCCCATTTCACCCCAGGGCGTCTCCTTGTCCCCACTTTCCCTATCCTCTCACTCCTTTCCATTCCCCCTTCAGCCTCAGCCCCTGTCCTCCTCCTCCTCCTCCTCCCCACAATCCCCAAAGCCCTACATCATCTATAGACCTCCAGCGGTAAGGCGGGACAAGAAAAGGGATGAAGATCCCTGAGCCTGGAGGGGGAATAATACCCGACTGTCCTAGTGTTGTCCCAGCACATAATTATCACACCAAATAAACAATCCAAAGAATTAACCCACCTCTAAAACTTAAGTAAATACAAAACTCTATAAAGAAAGTAAAATGCAATTTAACCTTACCTCAGACTATTAATTTTAGAGACTCTTAACCCCCCAAACCCAAATAAAAAATAAAAACAAATACAAAACATTAACTAAATTCCCCTTCCCCACCCAGTCCTTTCACCACTGGGGAGAGAGGAAAATACTACCAATATCAAACAATAATATAAACTAAAAATCTAATAAACAAAATTACTAAATAACTAAATAACTGGATATAGAGTCCTCTCACCACCCAAATAGCCAGATAAAATAAAATGTTATAAATCAATTCCTTCAAACCAAACAAAGTATCTATAACTTAAAAATAAAAGATTAAAGTCTGAAGTCAAGTGTCCACAGAATTTCACCAAGCTCTAGGCTGGCCAGTAACCAGTTCACCCCTCTCACAGGTGAAAACCAGGTCAATACTGCAGACCACTCTCAGAGTAAGTCAAATATTTGTCTCTCCAAATAATGGTTCAGGTTTCAAAATGAGCTCCCACTTTCACTTAAAAACCTTAGACAGAAGTCTCATCTTCAAATAAATAAGAGCAGTCTAAATTAAAGTTCACTGCAAACCCACAGAGCAGGGAGGATCCAAAAATCAAACATCCAACCAAATTTAATAACTCACAGTTAAAACCAACTGGAATGGAGCAGAGAAAACCAGTCCAGGACATCCAGAGGACAGCAATACACCTCCTTCACACAGTCAGGAGATAGAGGATCAAGTTCTTCATACAACCTGCTAAATTATAGCAGAAATTGCCTTTTAACACCAAATATTCCACAAGTTCAGTACATCTGGCTTCTCTCACCCGGCCACAGAGAGATCCCCACCCCTAACCCAGTCCCTCTCCCCAGATCCGCTCACCGCCCCGGCTGCCCGCCAACTGCCGAGCGGCGAATGCGGAAGAGCTGAAAGTACAGCTGCCCTACAGCAGCGACACCACGGCTCACCACTGGCTCGACATCAGGGCTAGGGAAAGGATCTCCCCCAATTCACCAGGAACAGAAAAACGCTCCAGACTCCTGGCCACTCGTAGAAGTCTCATCCGTATTGTTCAATTGCGGTAAAGAAAGCATAGCTCACCAGACCACTCGCTACTTCCTCGCAGCACTCCAGACAATCCTGATTGAAATGCGCTGCTCCTCAATCAGCAAACCGCCTCCTCACTCCAGGCTTCACTCACTCCACTCTGCCCCAACTCCTAGTGCAGTTCCTGGTCAGATCACAACAGCCACAATCCTAAAACGCGATCCTTGAACGCGATTTCAAATCAAGAAAATAAAACTAACAAGTTTATCAAACAAACAAACTAATTAAAATGATCACAAACTAAAACGAACAAAAATAACAGTAAAATAAACTTAAAACAGAACTCTGAACTCCCGCTCCTGAAGGCTAGCCCAGCGTGGCCGCCATCTTGCTCCACAGTTGCTGTATAATATGGCGGCCAGTGGCTTTGAAGTTTGTTACCAGTGAGTGGCTGGCACTTACTCCTGTGGGGTGATGGCACAACTTACATGTTGTAAATCATGCTAGCCAGCCAATCAGAATACAGTATTTTTAGAGCCATTGTATGAAAAAGCGTATACAACAGGGGTGAAAGGATATGCCATGTGATTAATAGAGAATAATGGCTAGTTAGATGTGTGTTATGATGTTTTTTTATACACCTGAGGTGAGTGATAAGCCACAGAGGTTTATGAGCTGATCACTCACCGAGGGTGTGTACAAAAACATAATGATCATACACCTATCTAACCATTATTTTTTTTATAATTGCTGGTGCAAAGACTTACTATTAAGGACAATTAGTTTTCTTTCTGCAGACTTAGGTCCCTTAGCGTAGCGTGACTGAGCGGTGTTCGTTCAGTAAAAGAAAATACTGAAAATGTATAGAAACTGCAATGCTGTGTTTAAAAAATCATGTCTCTTGTAGCAGTTAACCTAATTGTAGTTATTTTTTTGTGTTAAAGCTACTGCATATAGACTGAGGAGAGCAAGTGACTCAGCAGTTTCGGAAGACGAGATTCAAGCGTGGCGAGTGTTGCCATAGCAGTCACTCGCCACGCTGAATCTCCATTTCAGCTGTCAGAATCACCGCGCCCTCAGTCTATACTTGATGGCCTTAACACAAAGAAAAATAAGTAAAAGTAGGTTAACTGCTACCAGGAACATGATTTTTAAACACAGCATTGCAGTTTCTCTACATGTCGTTAATTTTTTCCCTGAACGAATACCACTCGGTTACGCTGCGCAGGCAAGAAAGTGAAAGTGGCAGTTGAGGACAGTGCAAGTGAGTTGCTTTCTGAATGCTGTAATAACCAGTTCTACCATACGAACATACGAACATACGAAATTTGCCAGCAGATAAAGGCCTAGAGGTCTATCAAGTCTGCTCGAATGTGCAGCTAGCACCCCTTATTCTGCAGCTGCCCCTCCCTTCCACCCTTCCCCTTCATTAACCCTCCCCCTTGTCCTGTCCCATCCTCGTTTGAAGCAGTCCACTGTTCTACTGCATACCACTTCTGCAGGTAACGCATTCCACCCAGCCACCACCCTCTCTGTAAAAAAGTGTCTCCTCATCTCCCTCCTGAACCTTCCTCGCTCCAGTCTCATATCATGGCCCCTGGTGGCCCTCCCCTTCCTTACTTTGAACAGCCCCTCTGTACCTGTCTTGTTTATTCCTTTCATGTATTTAAAGGTTTCAATCATGTCCCCCCTGTCTCTCCTCTCCTCCAGTGAGTACATGTTCAACTCCTTCAACCTCCTCTCATATGATAAGTCCCCCAGACCCTTGATCATCTTTGTCGCCCTGCGCTGCACTCCCTCCAGTAACTTAATGTCCCTTTTCAGATACGGACGCCAGAACTGCATGCAGTACTCCAGGTGTGGTCTAACTAATGACCTATACAGTGGCAGAATCACCTCCTCCCTCCTTGAGGATATACCCCTTGCAATACAACCCAGCATTTTGTTGGCCTTTGCAGCTGCCTTCCTACACTGTGCCGAGTTGTTCATTGACCCTGTGATGAGCACACCCAGATCCTTCTCCTCCTCTGTCTGGGCTAGCTGCACTCCCCTAGCTGGTAAGTCCTCCTGGTGCTCTTCATCCCAAAATGCATCACCTTGCACTTTTGGCATTAAAGCCCAGTTGCCAGGTGTCTGACCAGGTTTCAAGCTTTGCCAGATCATCCTGCAACCCCTGCCATCCCCTAGGTCATCCACCACCGCGCCAACCTTGGTATCATCAGCAAACAGACTGATCTTGCTCTTGATGTCCCATGATATGTCTGCAATGAATATCCCAAACAACACTGGTCCCAACACCGAGGCCCTGTGGGACACCACTGTCACTGCCCTTGGGTGTGAGAGCTCCCACCCACCACCACCCTCTGTTGCCTTCCCTGCAGCCAGTTTCCTACCCATCTCACCAGCATTGCACCTGCCCCTGTGCCTACTAACTTCCTTCCCAGCCTTCCATGTGGCACTGGGTCGAATGCCTTACTGAAGTCCAGATACAGGACATCCACTGCATGTCCCCGTCCAGTTGCCTAGTTACCCAGTCATAGAACCCGACCAGGTTGGTTTGGCAGGATCGCCGCGATGAAGCCATGCTGTCTGCTGTCCTGTAGTCCTTTGGCCTCTAAGAGGCCACCAGCCTCTCCTTCAGGATAGTCTCCATTAGCTTACCGATGGATGTGAGGCTCACTGGTCTGTAGTTTCCGGTTCATCCTTGGGGCCACTCTTGTGGAGGGCACCACATGAGCCATCCTCCAGTCCTGAGGGTACACACCCGAATGTAGTGAGGCATAAATAGGTCTGCCAAGGTCCTGCAAGGACCTCTGCCAGCTCCTTCAGTACCCTGGGGTGGATGCCATCTGGGCCTGGTGCCTTGTCCACCCTCAGTGCCTTCAAACCCTCTCGAACTCTGTCCTCCATGATTTCCCCATCTGTCACCACTTCCCCCCCTGCGTCTGCCATTTCACCCATCTTGGGTGTCACCCCCCTCTTCTCTTTAGTAAATACTGAGCAGAAGTACTCATTTAGTGCTTCCGCCTTATCATACCCTGCTTCCACCCAACCCCCCTCCTTCCTAATCCTTACTATGTGGTCCTTACAGCTCCTTTTCTCCCTGATGTACTTAAAGAAGTCCTTCTCCCCTTCTTAATGCCTTGTGCCAGCCTGAGTTCCGTAGATGCTTTGGCTCCTTACTGCCCTTGTCACCTCCTTGATTCTGTCAAGTACTCCTCTCTGTCCTCCCCTCCCTGTTTTCTTGTATTTCCTAAAGGCAGCTCTTTTCTTCCTTACCTTTTCCATGACCTCCTTGCTCAACCAGCTCGGTTTCTTAGCTCTAGCCTTCTTGCTTCTGGGCTTTGCAGCAGGTTTTGGTTGCCTCCACTATCCCCAACTTTATGAGCTCCCATCTCTGGTTAGTATCCATACTAGATTGAATTCTGGCCAGGTACCCTTTACCACTTCCCCCATCCTCCCAAAGTCAGCCCTCCTGAAGTCCAGCACTCTTGTGCCAGATTCCACTCCTTCCTTGCCCATATCCAATGAGCCATACTGAGTGGTGGTCACTCCTGACAGCGGTTCCTCCACTGTAAGTTCTCTCACAAAGTCCCCATTTGCCAGCACAAGGTCAAGGGTATTCCCTAACCTGGTTGGTTCACTGACCATTTGCAGCAGGAAGCTGTCCTGGAAGGCATCCAGCAGTACCTGCTCCCTTCTGTTCCTGGTTGTTGGGGTGCTCCAGTCCACTTCTGGCATGTTGAAGTCCCCACAATCACCACACTACCCTTCTCGAGGTCCTCCTGATCTGTCCCGCTAGTTCCCTGTCTAACTCCTCCATCTGAGATGGTGGCCTGTACACCACTCCCATTCTAAGACTCCTATTCTTGGAATCCTGGATTTGCACCCAAAGTGACTCTGTACTGCCCTCCTCCCCTTCCTCCCTTACACACTTCAGTCCTTCCTTCACATATAGTGCCACCCCCCCTCCTTTCCCAGTCACCCTGTCCCTACGAAATAACCTGTACCCTGGTACAGACAGGTCCCAGTCATTATATTGGGTGGCCCATGTTTCCGTGATGGCTGCAATGTCCACTTCTCCCTCTGCCATGAGAACCTGCAACTCTGCAGTTTTCCTCCCAAGGCTCCTAGCATTAAGGGTAACCACCTTCCACCCTTTTCCCCTCCTCCCATCCTGCCCTCCTTTCCTAGCATCACCAAGTTATTATGGCATTTGAAACATGGTTCTAGACCGTGTGTTAAAGGGGGTCACCAGTAATTATAACAGCACACCCACCGTAGTAACAGGATAAAAATGAGTGAGTCATGCTTAGCAGACCCACCATGACGTAAATGCAGCTACAGTGGAATAAACTGCATTTATTTTCACAGTAGCTAGATTGAACTACATACAGTAGTAGTTATGTCACAGAAAGCGACAAATCTCAAAACACCTGAATCCCCAGCCCCCAACCAAATGCAACACACCTGCACAGAAAGCACATTTCAACACAGAACTACACCTAGAAATTGTAATGTAAACCCAAGCAAACACACAGAGACCAACAGCAGAAAAGAGACGCATCACAAACAAACAAAATGCAGAACTTTAAACTACCACGGAGAAAAACATTTCAACTAACAGAAACCTATAAAAAAAATATGACACACAGGGAAATAAATATTAAACACACCCAAACCACACCACAAAAAGCAACAACACATTTTAGTGCCATATCCTTTCACCCCTATTGTATAAACCAATTATGTGTTGTGCTGTCGGTGGACTACACTGTTCATCTGCACTTGTACACACTGACCTCAGCATCACTCGTGAAGGAGGTCAGGTTTCACTCATACAGATACATAGTGTATTCTGCCGCAGCCCAACACATATCCTCTATATCCTAGCAACACCACCTCAATGTCATAGATTTTTTCAGATATTCAGATCCTACAAATTAATCACACTAGCTACTTTGCATTACATTTTACGATAAAAAAGTATTGTTTTTTTTAATTTTTTTATTACTTTTTTACCTATTTTTCCAGTGTTTTTCTCCCATCCCCTGTCCCAGCCACCCATGCGACTGTTAAGGCACCCATATGCCATGTACCAGAATGCCTTCCCACTACTTTCGCCACCCGCCCACCTGCACTGCCCTCAGACCTCCATCCAGGGGCAGTGGAACTATGGTGGGTGACAAGATGCCACCACGGGAGAGGAGAGCTGCCTTTAGGCTGCTCAATCCTGTTCCATCCCTCCACCCATGGCAGCTCTCCGATGACCCCGGGATCTTTCCAGAACCTGGGTTGCCAGCGAAAAAGTATTGTTCTTGAAAAGTGATTTATAGCAAAGGATGGTACTGTGACTAGTTTTAACTTTTAAATATTTGATCATGCTGATTTTTTTTTTAAATATGCTTTTTTTTAATTGTGTTCAAGAAGTAGAGGGCATAGAAACTTATTTCTGTGATTTTCTTGACAGGAGGATTACCACTATTCACTATGGTCAATTATATTACTTTGTGTCTATATTCACAGTGTGTGGCCATGCATTTTCAGACTGACTGAACAAACTGTTTAGTTACATAGTTTGTTTCTGTGTTAGATTATTAAGATGAGTGGTGTTTTCCTTTATGACACGTTTGCTTCTGACTTAACTAGTAAAATTCAGCTGTGCCATTATGTATTCTCAACCTTTCAGCATTAAAATGCATAGCCCCGGCCTTCAAAATTCAGGCCAAATTGTCAGAATGTGCAGCATTTTCTTACTTTTGAGAGTAATATGTCAAGGAATAGTGGGCCCCATGTGTTCAGTGATAAGTAAAGTTTTTATTAAGTCACTTCAATGCTCTAATAGTTTGTGTACCCAGAAATAGCTCTAACATAAGAAACTCAGTAAACCTTTGCAGAGGAAAGGTAAATTTAAATGTAAATATTGTAGTGCTCTGCAAATTTCATAGCAATTGAGAGGTAGAGTATGGTACCATTATGTGAATTAGTAACGAGTGATCTTGTTCTGTGTATACAGACACTACACGGAATGTTTGAGGCAGAGGTATGTGAGATAGAGGAAGAAAAGTTGGACACTGCACTGACACATTTTTTCTGTGGATTTATGTTGACCAATATTTTACAGTACTAACTGGTGAGCAATTGTTTTTGTATGGGCTCATCCAGTTGATATTTAGCATAATAACCAGCTGATTATTATGGCAAACACGCATGGCCTCAGAGCCTGAAAGCACGAGCTTCATTCTCACAGCTGCGCAGCTGCACTCACTTTCACTTCCCGCTGTGGCTGTGAGAACAGACACGGTCCTATTAGAAACTAGTAAAAATGGAGAGACTACACACCAAATATTATTAAACCTCATAATAAAGTAACAGAAAAAAACTCTGATTATCATCAGAACAGACTTTGTAAGTGCCAAAATACTTGTAGGAGCTATGACCTAAAGCAGTCAGTGTTCCCATGGAAACAGAGTCCTTGTGTTAGTTGAGTGCATGCTCTGTGGAACACATTATATTTCCCAGCATTTTACAGATTTCCTTCATCCTTAACTGTTTTTATACATTTTATCTTGCGAGAATGAAATGTTCACAGCACTGTTCCACAAGCACTATACATTCCAAAGCTAAAATTTAAATAAAAAATGGCTTTTTCAGCAGCTTCTCTTACTTTTCTTCACCCATTTCATGGTTTTCTTAATTCCGAATCATTCTCTGTATTTATTTATTTATGAGATTTACCAGGAAGGCATACTGAGCACACATGCTCGATTCCAGATGCGACCTGGGGGCCGAGGCCCGGTGCATTACAAAGTTCATGTATAACAGTAGTAATTTAGAATACATATTACATAAAAAGTGTACACATGGAGGCTAGAGTCAGGGAGTTTTACAGAGAAGGGATAGATGCAATAGGGTATTGAAAGCAGGTACTGAGTTGCACAACACATACCGGAATCAGAGATTGCTTAAATTAAACAGGAGCAGCTGGAGGAGAAATGTGCCTTGAGTAGTTGGGATCGATAATAGGGATTTTGTGCGTGTCTTATGGGGGCAGGTAGTGTGCTCCAGATCTGTGGAATTCTGTAGCTAAAAGCTGCCTGTCCCTTGGTAGTGTGCATAAATGGGATGTGGAGAACTCTGGGGTCCATACCTCTTAGGGAGTATGCAGAAGGCGGTTGTTGGGAGAGGGTAGATGCCAGGTAGGGAGGAGGGAGAGACCAGTATTTAGCAGCGAACCTGGGCGCGGTTTATTAACCGCTGATCATGGAGGGATGGCAGGGTTAAGGAGCTGTATAAGGTGCAGTGGTGGGTGGATTGCGGGCAGTCAAGGATGAAACGACAGAAGGAGTGGAATAAGGTGTCAAGGGAGGCCAGGGCAGACGCAGGAGCGATCGAGTATACGATGTCGCCATAATCAAGAATGGGGAGAATCATTTTTTGGACTATAGCATGCTTCACTTGGGTGGGGAGGCAGTTTTTGTTATGAAAAAGTGCTCCCAGTTTTGGTAGCAGCCTCTTGTGCAGGGATTCAATGTGCGAGGCAAAATCCAGGTGCTGATCCAGCCAGATGCCTAGGTATCTATAGCTAGTGCATTGCTCCAAGGCAGACCCATCCAGGGTTATGAACGGAGGGCAGGGGGGTTGGCGGGAGAGTCTTTGTTGGGAGCCAAATGTGACTGACACAGTTTTTATTGGGTTTAGAAACAACTGATTCGACCTAAACCATTGCTGGATGGCAGTGAAGTCCTCCTGTAGAAGAGATGCCACACTGCTTGAAGTGGGGCTGGAGGCGTACAGGACTGTATCGTCTGCATACATTTGAATGGAGGAATGAGAGCAAACAGAGGGGAGGTCATTTATAAAAATGGAGAATAGTAAGGGACCAAGGACTGAGCCCTGGGGGACACCTGATGTGACTGGAAGGGGGTTTGAGGTGTGTGATGCGATTCAGACCACTTGCATTCTGCCCACCAGGTAGTCCTGGAACCACTTTCGCTGGGGAGTGAGCCCAGCTCGCTAGCTTGGTGAGAAGCAGTGGATGTGAGATGTTATCGAAGGCCTTTGCTAAGTCAATAAAGATAGCCGAGGTGATATGACCTTTGTCAATGCCGGTGAGAATGTCCCCAGAGACTCGAAGCAGGGAGGTGATAGTAGAGTGATTTTTGCGGAAGCCAGATTGGTAAGGCATAAAAAAGGAGGAGGCGTCTAAGTGTGGAGACAATTGGGAAAGGACAACTTGCTCCTGTAGCTTGGCTAGAATGGGGAGAAGGGAAATGGGTCTGTAGTTACCTGGGGAAGAGGGGTCACCGCCTTTTGGGAGTGGAATGACCGTGGCCATTTTCCATGCCACAGGAAGTTTGCCCAGTGTAAAGGAGAGGTTGAGAAGAGCAGCTAGGGGGATAGCTATGGCTGGGGCAGACAAGAATAACATTTTGGCATCGAGGGACGCCGGGCATTTGCCTTTATTTGGGTTCAGAGACCGTAGGGAGCGGAGGACTTCTGCTGGGGAAACCGATTGAAAAGAGAATGGCAGGACTGGTGGGGGTGTGAGAGGGGTGTGGGGGAACTGGAGGGTGCTTGGGGTGTGCCTGAGGCTGAGGGAGGCTAGGAGTTTGTCTGCCCAGCTGGTGAAACGGGTGTTAAAAACTTCGGCTACGTGGATGGGGTCAGTGATGTGGGTGCCCTGATCTGATAGGTTTGGGGGTGGTGGCTGTGTTGGGGAGGAGAGCAGGGATTTGAGGGTTTTCCAGAAATCAGTAGGATGGTTTAGGTTAGCGCTGAAAGCCAATAGGAAATAGCTCTTTTTGGCTTGGCAGATGGTGTTCGTGCAATCATTGCACAGTGAACTATAGGCAGTAAGGGAGGCCTGGGTGCCCAATTTCTTGTATGTTTTCCATGCGCGGTCTCTGGAATGGCATTTTCTTATTATATCAGCCGAGATCCATGGGAGATGAGCCCCTCTGACCCTTTTAGTACGCAGAGGCGTGTGCTTGTCCCATACTTCCAGGAACCTAGTTTGAAATGGGTCATATGCATCGTCAATGGTGGAAGCTTCGATGATGCAGGACCAGTTTACTTGGCTCAGGTCTGCAAGGAGAGAGGCTAGACTTAAGGAGTCATAGGACCTGATCCGTAGAGTTTTTGGGGGTGGGGCTGGGGGGCTATGTACCTTCCTAATCAGGTAGGTCATGTGGTGGTCACTTAATGAATCTGGAAGAAGGTCTGCGTTCAGAATTCGGTGTGGGTGCGAGGTGAGGGCCCAGTCCAGAAGGGAGTGGTTGTTGGATTTATGATTAAGTCTGGTGGGCTCTTTAATGAGTTGGGTGAGGTTCAGGGCCTTTATTTTGGTTTTGAGGAGGGATTTTTCGGTTCCTAACCAATTGACATTAAAATCTCCTGTGGCATGAAGCTCCCCACCCGTGGCTAAGGACTGTAAGGTGGCTAGATGTTAGAGGATATCATCAGTGGGTGTGCATGGGGGGCAATATGTGCCTGCCACATGCACAGGGGTGGTATATGGGAGCGACACTCTAATCATTAGCAAGTCGATGTTTGAAGGGAGAGAGGGTATGATCACAGGTGTGAACTGGCGACTGTTGACTATGTACATAGCCATCCCACCGCGTCTCCGTTTTCCTGATCTATCATGTCTGATGATTGAGTACCCTGGTATGGATACTTCGGCATCAGTATGGTGTGGCTTTAGCCAAGTTTCAGAGATGACCAGGATATCGGGGCTCAGAATTATAGTGATGGGTTGTAAAAATGAGATTTTGGATAGCAGACTGCAGACATTGAGGTGCAGTATCCTTAGGCCTTTGGGGAGAGCAGAGGGGGTGCGGGTATGTGATATGCTGGATCCTGGATTGACCTCTATGTCCCCAGACAGGAGCAGAAGAAGTGCAAAAAAATGCAATGTTTTTGTCCTGGCTTGATTTGTGCATGTAATCTGTTTAAGCCGAGAGGAGGTGCCAGGTGGATGCCGAAAGGCTGGGGTATGTAAGACCGAGAGCCCTGGATGAAATGAGGGGGGTAGGATTGTGGCACTGATAAGCCCATAGTGGACGTGAACCAACTCAGGAGCAGATGTGTGCCAGAAGGAGAGATAGAAATGCTGTGGAATTAGCCCAGGGGGCAAGGCAGGTGGGGGGGGGTCTGTAATTGGGAGGTAGGCTGGTGGTAAGGTGGTTAGTGAGGCCATAGAGAGGCACACAATGGCAGTGAACAGCATCATCCTGGACATGGATGTTTGTAGCAGGGAAGATTATGCTGGAGCCCTCTGGTGGCCGCAGCTGATAAGCTGCAAATGGGAAACTGGACTGATAGGTGGCAACTCCTATAAGAGGAGGAGTTCACCAAGGGCGGTGGTGGGGGTGGTGGGGAGCCGGAGTGCAGCTCTCTATAAGGTAATTTGAAGCATGTGTTTAAAACTCCTGTAATGTATCTACATTGTCAAATTTCCATTTTTTTTGTTTGCCTATGCATCTAACAGCCACCATAAACACAGTAACCTGCTCCCTAGAAGTTATAAAAAAAATAAAGTATGAGGTGTTGTGCATACTCGAATTTAATGTATGCCTGAGGTGTGAGATGGTTTTATAAACCCCTCAGACTTTGCTCTCGGGGTTTATGTAGCATCCCACACCTTGGGTGTGCATTAATTTCTCATAATGCACACCACTCCATACATTATTCTTTATTTATTGTCTATACCCATGGTTTTTGGTTTATCTATTAATATATTAGGTGGTATTACCAGAACGTTTGAGTTTGATGTTTTATTGACCTTTTCATAAAAACTAATGTATTTTAGTGCAAGACCTATTTTTAAAGCCATGCTGGCTTTTATCAGTCAAGTTTTTAGAATTAATTTCTATGTCTAATTTATCCTCTAATATAGTTTCCATTAGTTTTACCAAGACTGATGTCAGCCTGTGATTTGAAGTTTGAGTTCTGTCACCCTTTTCTTTTTTTTTTCTATATGTATTCTATCCTCCAGAAGCCTGGCAGGTGGCTTCGGCCCTTCCCTTGGAGGGGACTTAGTCTCTGGCCCCACCATTTCCCATCTGACTTCCTCTCCGATCCCCCATGGTCCCCCCCATGACAGGGCCGAGGCGAAGGGGCACTGGCTTTCCCCCAACCCCAGATAAATATCCAGATGTCGGGGAGCTGAAATGGGTGCTAGTGGGGCCATCTTGGTGCCTGCCAGCTCCATTTTCCTCCATTTCTCCTGTCTCCCCACCAATGCCATGCGTTGGCAACGTGCCTCCTGACTTGCATCACTCTCCATCTATCGCTAGAGGGCGATCAATGAGCGGGAAGGCATACCCTCCCTCCTCTGAGAGAGGAGAGCAGTTCTCTGGATGCCTAATCCTCTAACTCTCCTGCCCACCCCCAGCAGCCCAGACTCGGTCCCGAACCTAGGTCACTGCTGTGGTGAAAGGTGTGGTGTCCGGCATCTCAACCCTCAATGCCATCCAGCCAACTCTGTCACCGTTTTCGAATATGGGGACAACTATAGCCATTTTCCAGTTTCTCGGTACCTCTTCTGTTTCATATGATTTATTCAGTATTGGAGTTATTGACTCTTCCAACCATTCGCTAATTTCTCTTAGCAGTCTAGGGGTAGCATATCTGGACCTGTAGCATTATTGGTCTTTATTTGGTCTATTAATTTCTTGACTTTTGTTTTATCAATATATTGGCAGTGTACTCCAGAATCTGAGGATGATCCATCTTTTCCAGGATTTGCTTATATCTATCTACTGTATATTAAACGGTGGAGGTTCTTTTTTCATAGCATTGTAGGCTGACCTTTTTTTTGTTTTGTAATTGTTGTTTTTTACTTTACATGTACACCATTGTGGAATTTGTTCTCTGTTATTGTAGAATGGTTTGTTTGGTACGTACACCTTCTCCAATTTGAGTATTTTGTTTTTAATTACAACCCAGAATTGCTTCACCCCTGCATTTTTGTATATTTGCTTCCAATCCCATTTTTATAGTTCTTTGCTTATTTTGCTAACATTTTCTTTATTATATTTCTTTATAATTGTACACCCCTTAGCTTTTGATATTTTGGTTAAAAAAAGAAGTGGAACATGTTATGATTACTATTCATTGGGTTTTCAACTATCTTTAGATTTCTAATGCTATCTGTTCTATCTGTAATAGCCAGGTCTAAGACATTGTTCCTTCTTGTGGGACTGTTAACTATTTGATTTAGTCCGTTATTTAACAAGGATCTACGATGCCAGTTCGACAACTATTTTGTTGACTGGCATCACCATAACAATTTATGTCGGCCCAGATGCGGTATTATATAATTCTGAAGGACTCCAGTCCTTGTTGAGTTTGGCGATGCTGCAAACTCACTGGAATAGTGACTTTTGAGGGGGTGACACTGTCTGTTCAATGCAGAGTGCTCTGCAAGGGGCTCGACAGTATCATACCAATCATCAGCCAGGCTGTTCCTGACGCTGTTTTGCCTGAAGTGGTCTACACTTGAAAAAAAAAAGCTGCACCAATCATGTGGTGGCTTTTTCATTTCATCTCAGGTCACCACAGAGCAAACAGCTGTTTGCGTTGTGACAGCTCTGCCCCCCCTCGCCACCCCACCAGTCCATTCCTGAAAGGTGGGAGGAGGCACTTTCCTTGTCTGCCTCCTCCAAGTTCCACTGTTTCCATTTCCTTTTTTTTCTCCCACCCATATGGAGCAGGCCACAGCCTAAGCTCTGTATGGGCTGGGAGTATTCAGTGCCCGAAGGCACATTTGCTGTAAGCATGATCAATCACACTAGCAGATACCCCTGCTTGCCAACATCGGGGTGCTTAATCCCTGTGTTATCCCCCCCTTCCCTTTAATGTGGCACACTGGGAGCCCACCCCAGTGTGCTAAAAACTAACTGTGTTGTTTCTGACACCGGGATGCCCACTCCCAGTGTCAGTTGTGCCCCCCCCCCACGCCTCTGTATTCTCTGACCTCGGGTACCCGATCCCCGGGTCAGCATTGATCCCTCCAGTACTCTGGCATGCTGGGAGCCCACCCCAGCATGCTGAAATCCATAAATAGTGTACTGGTAAAAAAGAAAATAGACCCACGATCCTTTTTTTTTTAAACCTGAAAAAAATGAAAACGATTCCTTGTCATTCCTTCTGGCTCCCCTCCATCAACATGCACCCTCCCTCTGTGCACTCCACTTCCCCATAACCCCCTCACCCATACTTACCTCTGGAGTTCAGGAGCAGCAATCTTCTGTGGACCGGGAACATGCATGCACTCTTCAAAAGCCTACCGCAACCTAAAGAAAATCACGGTAAGCCCTATAATGGCAATCAATGAAGGGTTTCAACTTCGGTTGATATCTCAGCCACTTTTTGGAGTTTTGGTCCCAAATTTTCAACATGGGATTCTTGGAACCCCACCTCATGAACACAGTCACTGTCATTTCATTTCTTGGTCCTCAAAGGTGATTTCATGGTCGCTGTGTGGAATCACCTTTCGGGACCAATTAATGAAATGACAGTGCCAGTGTTAGTGAGGTGTGGTCCCAAAAAGCCCTTCTTGCAAATTTGGTGAAAAAACTCCCCAAAATGACTGCTTTACAAGTGTCCATTGTGCAGTTTCTATGTACACTTGTAACGTCATCAATTTTTAAGATTTTCACTCCAAATGTCTAACATTGCCATTTTTTCATACCCCCTTATGAACAGTACAGCTGTCATTTTTTGCATTCTTCCCAAAATGTGTTTTTGCACCTGTGGCACAGAATGGCATGGTCACTGTGAGAAATCAACTTTTGGGACAGATTAATGTAATTCCAGTGCCACTATTCATGAGGAGAGGTCCCAAAAAGGTCATGTTGAAAATCTGGTGAAAACATTCCAAAAAATGACTATGTTAATAGTGTGCATTGCACAGTTTCTACGCACACTCATAACTTTGCCACTTTTTCATATTTTCATCCCAGATTTCAACATTGCCACTTCTTCACACCTCCTCATGAACAGTTACAGCTGTCATTTTTCACATCCTGCCTGAAATGTGTTTTCGCACCTGTGGCGCCGAATGGTACACTCACTGTGCGAAATCACCTTTTGGGATTGAGTAACAAAATGATACTGTGTTCATGAGGTGGGGTCCCAAAAAGCCCATGTTGAAAATTTGGAGCAAAAATACCAACAAATGCCCAGGGCATTAGGGTTTCTAGTCGTAATGCCCACCCTGTACAGACTGACAGGCGTCTAATGAAGTAAACCAGTGCTGGAAGAACAAAATAAATTTGTGTTGTAAATGATGCCTTAAAATGCAGGGCAGAGGAATATACACAGAAATATATGGGAGGCGTGTACAACAGCAATACCAGCAGCAAACTTTTAGCATTGACAAATGCTTGTTTCTATTGGGGGGCTTCGCCAAGCCCCCCATGACGGGGGCTTTGCCTCCACACCCCCCTTTCTAAATGTAATCAACTCTGAGTTTGAGTTGATTCAGGAAGGGGGTGCAGGACCAGGAGACAGTGTGCCCGGGTCTCTGGTGCACCATTATAGTGAACTGTCGATGTTGTCGGCATCGACACAGTTCGCTGTAATGGTGTCGCTGTCGGTGGGGGGATACCATTTAATAACATGTTTAAATACTGTTGGTCTTTTGTACTGGATATTGCCAGATCTGTCCAGTTAATACCTGGAAGGTTGAGGTCTCCTATTAATAAGATATCCCCTTGCTCAGCAGACACTGCTATACTGTTTATTAATCCCATCTGGACTTGTTCACTGATATCTGAAGGAGCATAACAGACCCCTACTGCTAACTTTTTACATCCATATTTTAATACTTCTACCCATAGTAACTCGTTATTGTTGTCTCATATTTATGGTCCCTGATATTGTTATCCTTTATGAACAATGTCATACATGCATAATAATTTATTGATTGGCGATGGCCATTTCATGTTTACAGATAGTACAATTCAGAAAGATATAAAAGAAAAATAAAACAACATAGTACAAAGTAGAGATAAAATGTTAATAGGGAAAGCATTTCCTAGACATATAAGTAGAAAACTATACATAGCGTATTTTTATAAATTATATTCTTGTGGGAAGGTAATGTGCAAATAACCCGTATTCTGAGTCAGGTTTCAAATTTTCCGGTGTACAATTTAAAATATTTTTGCAAACGTTATCCCATCTCCATTTACACAATCGGTTACAACCTTAACATTATATTGGAGGAAGGTCCCATGTTTTAATCTGGGTTTAGCATTCCCATTCTTTTTTCCCGAATCTTACCAATGGTGATTAAGTAAAGCGCCAAATCTGTAATACTTTCAACATTTTCTGCATTGAATAGCAAATCTAATAAATACCAATCAAGGATACTGCATGTCTTTAGATGTTTACTAAGAAATTTTCTCCTTGGTTTTTCACACCATGGACAGCGCAAGGTTGCATGCTTCAGATTTTCAGTTTCAAAAAGGGGACAGTTGCACAATACAGAAGTCACTTGGTCTTTGCTAAATCTAGCCACGAGTACATTGCTATGAACAATGTCACACCACCACCTCTTCTCCTAACTCTACCATTCTGGTATAGTGTATACCCCTTAATTTGTTTACTCCCGTTGGCGTGCTCTGTCCACCATGTTTCCATGATGACTGTTATAACTGTTTCTTTGAAACATTGTTAGCACCAATTCTGCTTTTTGTTTAACTATATTCAGACTTCTTGCATTTGGTGCTAGTATATTTAGCCTATTTTGGGGGTATTTTATTCTTCACTTCCATCTTTGTATTATAATTGTTTTTAACCCAATCCCACTATTCAGTTTAAATTATTTACCATTGCATCATAAAAGGTGTTTCCCAGGAGTCCGCTTCCTTTTCTTAGATGTATCCCAAACAATTTGTGGTTTCCATAACAAGTCTTCCAGTGTTTAATACGGTTAATCCCATTCTCAAGTCACCATTTTCTCAACCAGTTATTTATCCTAATAATCGTTTTACACCTTCCCATGCTTGCTCATGGTACTGGCAGTATTTCAGAAAATACTGCCTCACAGTACTTTACATATAAGATTTTGTGTATTTCCATGTACCCATTTTGTATTTCCTGTTCAACGTGGTTCCCAATATTATTGGTACCTGCATGAATTAGAACTAGTGTTTTTTTTTTGTTTTGCTTTTTTTAATAATATCTGGCAGCATGTTACCTATTTTTCTCAGCTATGCTCCTGAATAGCGATACATGTTTGTGTTTTCCTTAAAGGGACACTGTCAACCACCTTAGGTCTCAAAGTGTCCCGAGTTTAAAAAACAAGTTTTATGATTGCCAACATTCTGTAAAGATTGCTGATGTAGCTTGTAGTTTGAGTCTGACTTTTTTTTCTTAAAAAAAGTGAAAAACAGACTGCCCACCATACTGGTGTTACCACACAAACACAGGTTTGTTTACATTCCTTAATCAGTTCCAGCTGCGTCTTTCCTGGACTTGGGAACACCCACAACACAGTCTATCCCCTCATGATGCAGTGGGAGTTTAGGAGGCTACTGCCTCATGAGTGACTGCACCATTTGGGTGTGTTTCTAATGTTCAGGTAGTATGCAGTAAGAACAGATCCAGGATTGTAAACAAAATAAGGTTGTTTATGAATATACATTACCATACATTTCAGTTCTACTAAACAAGGAGACAGACAAAACAAACAGCAACATCAATGATTTTTAGAGAAGGTAAGTAATCCTAAAATGTAGGCTTTTAACTAGAAATAATATGATGAAAAACAGGTTGACAGTGTCCCTTTAATACCCCTCATTGAATATCTGTCAGTGTATTTCACTATTGAATCCCCTAGTGTATATATCTGTCTGGGGCATATTTGGTTGCGTTAGTCTTCCCTGTTTCCTCATTTGTTACTCCATGTTGCTGGTTCTTGGCCTGCCTCATATCCACTATGTCTATGTTTATGGAGAAAATTGGTTCTCAGTTTCTATAGTATGTGGAATTCCATAGCTCTTCTGCTCTTGTTATTTCTTTCCACATAGCACCAATCATCCAGTTCTTTACTGGCGCATTCTCTCTGACTTTTCTTAGTCTTGTTTTTGTTTTGTAACAATTTGTCAACTACTGCTATATTATCATACCCTTCTGGTAATACTTCTTTGAAATATGTTTCTCTTTTAATAATACTAATTTCCATTTCAAACTGCATTATTTTAAGTTTTAACTTTTTTATTTAGTACATGGTCTACATATTAAGGTCAAGAACTCAGTTGTAGACTCTGTGCTAAATTTGCTGCATATTCCACATTTTATTCCTAACTCCCCATTGGCCAATGCTATAATGCTTATGTTAATTTTTATTACTTGGGTTTCCCCATTTTTAATTCCTCTTGGAAGGGGGAAAAACTTTGTTTAAATAATATATAGAGGGGTTAGAGGGTTTATTAACAACACAATAGGATTATCTGTATATATTATAATGTCAACATGATAGGGATGCATGGTTGACCATGGAGATGAAGATATGAAAGCCACTTAAACTCTAGATATGGTATATAAAGGCATATATACTGAAAGCATGCTAAACCAAACATAGAAACATAGACATTGACAGTAGAAGGAGTCTACCAGGTCCATGTAATCTGCCCATTGTCTTTTACCTAGCCTTCTAACTGCCCTTGAGTTTGAGGGCTCCCTTGTATCTGTTCCAAGCATTCTTGAAACCTACCACTGTGCTTGCCCCCACCACCTCTACAGGCAGGCTGTTCCAAGCATTCTCCACTCTTTCTGTGAAGAAAAACTTCTTGGTGTTGGTGGAGAACTGCCCACTTTGCAGCCTTAGATCATGTCCCCTGGTTCTGCTGCCCTTCTTAAATTGGAAGAGATTGGCTGTCTGCACCTGGTTTATACCTTTTATGTACTTGAATGTTTCAATCATGTCACCCCTCTCTCTTCTCTGTTTCAGGGAATACATGGTCAGTTCTTTCAATCTATCCCCGTAGAACATCAAGTGCAGTCCCTGAATCATTTTTGTTGCCCTTCTCTGCACTGTCTCCACTAAGTCAATGTCCTTTTTTAGGTGGGGCCTCCAGAACTGGATGCTGTACTCCAGATGAGGCCTAACCAGTGATCTGTACAGCGGCAGCATCACTTCCTTCTTCCTGCTTGTGATTCCCCTCCCAGTGCATCCCAGCATACTGCTGGCCTTTAATGCTGCCTGCTCGCACTGTTTACCTACCTTCAAGTTGTTTGAGATAATGATTTCTAAATCACGCTTTTGGGTGGAGGCAGCTAGTCTTTCCCCTCAAAGGTAATATGCCTTATTTGGATTTCTTTTTCCTATGCATGACTTTACACTTTTTGATATTGAATCTTAACTGCCATACTCCAGACCATTCTTCTAGTTTCTTGAGGTCAATTTCCATCTTGTCCACTCCCTGCTGGGTGTCAATCCTGTTGCATATTTTGGTGTCTTCTGCAAACAGACACACTTTCCCTGTAGTCTGTTAGCTATGTCCGATATGAAAATATTGAAGACCAGGGGCCCCAGTACCGAACCCTGGGGCACACCGCTAGTTACTCTACCTTCTGATGACAGTGCTCCATTTACCTGCACTTTCTGGGTTCTGCCCTGTAACCAGTTTTTAACCCATCTAATTACTTCTGATCCAACTCCTGTGTGGTCTAGCTGCTTTACCAGCCTTCTGTGTGCAACTGAGTCGAAGGCCTTGCTAAAGTCTAAGTAGATCACATTAAGCATCTTTCAAAAAAAGAGGTGTGCTAGAACAAGGGGGCACAATTTGAAGATGGGGGGGTGGCTCAGAGGTAATTTAAGGAAGTATTTTTTCACAAAGAGGGTTGTGGATGCATGGAACAGCCTTCCAGAGGAGGTTGTTGAGTCAAAAACAGTGGTGGAATTCAAGCATGCATGGGACAGTCATAAGGCCATTCTAGGGGGTGGGGGTAGGAAGAAGTAGGCTGCTAGTTAACTAGGATCTGCAGCTTATCCAGTAGGTAGGAAAATGGGCAGACTGGGTGGGCCAAGCGGTCCTTATCTGCCGTAAAATTCTATGTTTCTATGTTATCACCCCGCCATCATCTATAACCTTTGTAACACAGTCAAAAAGTTTGTCTGGCATGATCTACCCACTGTAAGACCATGCTGTTTGGGGTCCTGATGGCTGCTAGCCTCCAGGAATGCCATGATCCTCTGTTTGAGTAGTGTCTCCATTAACTTCCCCACTATGAATGTGAGGCTTACGGGCCTGTAATTTCCAGAGTCCTCCTTGCTGCCCAATTTGTGGAGTGGGACCATGATTGCCCTTTTCCAGTCTTTGGGACCCCCCCCACTCTTTTAGAAATTTGGTGAATAGTTTAGCCAGTGGGGCAGCCAACTCTAATCTCAGTTTTTTTTAAGATCCTGGGGTGCATTTTATCTGGCCCCATGGCCTCGTCAACTTGCAGTTTATTTAGTGCCTCCAGAACTTTGGTTTCTGTGACGGGGCTAGTATCAACCTCCTGTCCAGGGATGTTGCATTTTGCCAGTTCTAGGCCATCCCCTGGGTCCTCCTCAGTAAATACCGAGCAGAAGTACTTGTTCAGGATTTCTGCTTTTTCTTGGTCGTCTTCTGTTGTTTTCCCTTCCTGAGTTGTAATCTTGACTATACCCCCTTTTGCCTTTCTTCTGTCCCAGATGTATCTAAAAAAGGATTTGTCTCCTCTCTTTGCCCTCTCTGCTATACTTGCTTCTGTCTGAGCTTTTGCCTGCCTTATTATTTTGCTGGCTTCTTTCATTTTCACCTTGTACGACACCCAGTCTTCTTCTGTGTTTGTTCCCTGGTATAGCTTGAATGCCTTCCACTTTTCTTTCACTATTTTAGCCACTTCATTTGAAAACCATAGGGGTTTTTGTTTTCTTTTCACTTTGGTAACCCTTCTGGCACATTGGTCAGTGACTGTCTGGATTGCTTTCTTAAGCTTCCCCCACATGACACTGACCTTGTCCACTTGTAAATCAGTTAAGTAATTTCTTATGTTGGTCCTCATTTGGTTGAAGTCCACCTTTTTTTAAATCTAGTACTTTTATTTTTGAGTCACATGTGTCCTCAGTTATGTTCTCCTTGAAGCTAACCATGCAATGGTCACTGTTACCCATATGGCATCCCACATCGAGTTCCTTGACCCTCTCAGTGTTTGTAAGGACCAGGACAAGTATGGCATCTCCTCTTGTTGGTGTTTTGATCAGTTAACTTAGTCCTGCTCCCTGTAGTGCCAGATAATATCTAGAAGGTTGAAGTCCCCCACCAGTATCATCTCTCCTCTCTGAGTCATTTTGTGTATTTCTTCTATCAGGTCTTTGTCCCCTTTCTGTCCTTGATTTGGAGGTCTGTATATGACGCCGATCCTGAAGGTTTTTCAGTTTCCTGTATCTATAGCAAGCCACAGTGACTCGGTGTCTCCAGGGTGACTTTGCACCTCTGTGACTTTTATGTCTTCTCAAATGTAAATGGCTACTTCTCCCCCTCTTTGGCCCTGCCTATCTTTTCTGAACAGATTGTATCCTGGTATAGCTGTGTCCCATTGTGGTTTTCTGTGAACCACATTTCTGTCACAGTGACCCAGTCCAATCTTTCTATTACCATGATGGCTTTGAGTTCAGGTAGTTTGGATGCAAGGCTTCTAGCATTTGCAATCATCACCTTCCAGGAATGTGCACCCCCTTTGGTATGGGCTGCACCCTCTTTTTGGACAGTGCCAACTTGCTGTTTGTGCCCGAGTGATTTTTGAGGTTGCCATCTTGTTGCAGAATGCTAATTGAGACCTCTGTGGTCGAGATGCATGGGTTCTGAATTTCTCTTTCTGGGTGTGTATGTGCTCCCTTGGATTTATGGGGAGTGGCGACAAGCCCACTGACAGTGGTGGTGTGAGCTGTCACCATAGCCTTCCAATCACGGCCTCCCCCCTCTGCTATAACCTCCCTTTTCTGCATCTGCCACTCCTGTACTTTACATGAGGTCCTTCCTTTTTTACCTATGGCCACTCCTTGCTCATGGTCATGCCTGTTTCCTTTAGTCCAATGTTGGGGAGTTCCCTTCCATCTGCTGATCCCCTTACCTTCATATCTTTCTGCTGCATCCTCATTTAAGTCTTCTTCTCTGTGCTGGAGACCTCCCAGTTTAAACCCTCCAAGAAGACCTCCAGCTTCTGCCTTAGTGCTCTTGCTCCTTCTCCAGTGAGATGCAGACCATCATGCTCGAAGGGCTTCCTGTCTCAGAAGGCCCGCCAGTCTCCAGTGTAGTGCATCCCATTGTCTGCGCATCAACCCTGGAGCTACCAGTTGAATTCCCTGATCTCTTTGTTCCTGATATTGTCCTCACTTCTGTCCTTCCTCCAAATTGGCAACACTTCCAAAAAGGCCAGATGTGTTGTGTACTCCTTTAGGCTCTTCCCTAAGCTCTTCATGTCTGCCTTGGCTTCTTCCACAGTCCTATTTGTTATGTCATTTGTCATTACCAACAGCTGTATGTTGTTGTTTTTTATAATGATGTTTTCTGCTTGTGTTGTAATTGTATAATGAAACATTTTCACAATAAAAAGAAATAAAAGAAATTGAGAGCTTAAATTAGATTAAGATGAAAACAAACTGCACAACCAAAAGTAGGCCAGGGAAGGGTATAACCAACCTTATTTATGAACATAGATTGTACATAGTATTATATCCTTTGGCTCTCTTGCAATGTCCTTCCAGGCAGACAAGGGCTTTTTCAGTACAACACAAGCATTTTCAATGCCAAAAGTTTTCTGTTAGTAAGAGCAGACAGCACAAGGTTCCCATACCGAACAGCCCACTGCAGGAACCCACCAGATGGCCAACCAGCAAGCGTATGGTGCAAATCTGAAATGCAACACTGAGGAAAGAGCACAGGGCAACACCAGGGAAAGCGCACCATCAGAGAGAGAGACCACAAATCAGCACACGGGGGATGGCGGAGAAAGGAAAAGAGGACTGACATGGGGCAGACAGTAAACACAGAGGCAGAAAAACAGCAGCACTAGGACAAAAAGAAAACAGGAAGCCAGCCAAACCCAGTACTAGTGCTGCTGTACCTCACTAGACCGCCAGCAGTGTCCAATGACAGCAGCAGCGCAGGGTCACCCAGACTGCTAAATGAACCGGGAAGAAAACAAGGGCTAGAGCCACATCTCAAAGCATAGTGGTGCCTGCAGGGAGAAGGGAAAAACAGAAAGAAGTTTGGGGGTGGGGGGGCAGTAAATGGGGAAAGGACTGACACAACAGAAGGGAAGTATGAAAGCAGCGGCTGCAGCGCAGGAAAAGAAAATGCAAAAGTGGCACCAAATCAAGAAAGAATGGCAGCTGAGGTGGGAGTGGGGAAGGGGGGAAGACAAACTGAATGGCAGGATGAACAGCAGTCACCAAACAGACAGGGACCACAGGCAAAGACAGGCACAGGGTATCTATCGGTTTTCTTGTTCTTGTCTAAGTTAAAGTGGGTTCTGAATTTGTGAGGTGGACATCAGCCAGGCTCATCAGGACACTGAACAGCTGTTTGCTGAGTGGTGTCCCGCAGATGAAAGGAAAAAGCTGCCATGTGATTGGTTTGGCTTTTTCTTTTTAACTACACAAACTTTCTACCCATCATGGCAAAACCGTGTCATGATCAGCCAGGCTGATGATTGGTGCGGACTGCCTCACCCCTTGCAGACCACGCTGCATTGGACAGACAGTGTCACACCCTTCAAAAGCCATTCCCATAGCAAGAAGTTTGCTGTGTGTGCATGCATGGCAAACTTAAAAAATCATTCTAGAACATAAATGTACCTTTCAACTGTACTATTCCTCCTGACAGAGTTTTAGCCTGCAGTCAAAAAAATTGGTCAATATGAAAATAGAGCACCTGCACTTACCTACAGTCAGTGTGGAGTAATTTAAAATTACAGCCCTGTAATTCAGTCTGCTTCATCACTTAACACAACACTGTTCTTCTTGGTAGAGATGATCAAACCAATTGCAGTGAAATACTGAAGTATTGAGCAAAAGAAGAGTTTCTAAAAAAGTTCAAACAATAGAGCCAATGAAACTGAAATGACCATAAAAACAGAACTGGTTTCAATAATAAACTTAAGATAATATGCTAAAAATAGAGAATAATGGCTATGCGAGTATACGTTATGTTTTTTTTTTTACACACTCGAGTTGTGTGATGACCCTGTAAACCTCGAGAGTGAAGCTCGAGAGGTTTACCTGGTCATCACACAGCAAGGGTGTGTAAAAAAAAAAACATAATGTACACTCGGCATAGCCAGTATTTTTTTTATAATTTGCTGGTTCAAGGAGTTTAGAAATAAAGCGGTTGGTTACCTGAGGTGAGAAGCTGCATTTGTGTCCTCGGTAACCGCTGCCATGGTTGTTGCCGTGCTTGTCCCACCCACGCACCGACTGCAAGCCAATAAGGTAGCACACTAAGCATGAGTGCCAGCAAATGCTGTAACAACCTGTTCTATGGGTTATTAGTTTACGGCATTTGAAATATGGCTCTAGTCCGTGTGATAAAAGGGGTCACCAGTAATCATAAACACTTTAAGCACTACATAAAAATACCACAAAAATGCTATAAAAACACTATAAAATGCTAAAAAGTCTTTGTATTATTTTCTCCAATATTTGTATGCCTTAATGCTTTGCTGAAGAGCCAGAAGACCAAAGTCACCAGAGAGTCACCAGGGAGTTACGAGCAAGCAACAACAGCAAATGGAAGTTCCTTTTTTTTCAGTTTTTAGTTCTGCTCAATTCAATATGTTGGTGTTATTGATGTCACTAGCTAAGTTATCTTTTTTATCTTGTTATCCTACCCTGGGACCTAATATCTAGTCAAAGTTTTTTAACCTAAACCCAGTCCCTTGCCCTACATCTTTCCTCCTTTTTCATAGTCACAGACATTACTGAAACCATTAATGAGTCCTGCACCCAGCATCTTAGCTGGTAGGCTGTTCCACTGCTCAGTCACTCTTTTTGTAAAATAAAACGTTCTCACATCTCTCCTGAATCTCCCTCCGCCAGCTGCCAGCTTCCATTCATGTCCCTGTGCTCTTGATTCACCAATCCAGGTGAATATTTCATCCCTCACACTTCTAGTTTCTAGCGAGTACCTGTTTAAGGCCTTAAGCCTTTCCTTGTAGGATCTTCTCTGCTGGCCCAGAATCATTCAGTGCTGAACCCTGTTTAGCCTGTCTTTGTCTTTTCTTAGGTGGAGGCTCCAGAACTGGGGTGAGTATTCAAGATACGGCCTCACCCGTGATCTGTACTGTAGAGAGGCAGTATCATTGCCTTCCTTCCGCTATCATACCCTCTCCCTTTTCACCCAAACGTCCTGGTTGCATTGCTGTAGGTCTTGTTAAATAGGCTAGATTGTTTTAGGAAGTCATGTATGATGACTCCCAGGTTCCTATCCTCAATGGTTGTGCCCAGCTTAACCACTCCATTCCAATACTCCATCCTAGGACTGTTGTTCCCCATGTGCGTCACCTTTCACTTTTTGGCACTGAATTTCTACTGCCAAAGTTTGGCCCAGCTCATTAATCCCTGCAGCTCTATAATCCCTTACTCACTGTCTTCCCTGCAACCGAGCTCAGTGTCATCTGTGAAGAGATGCATTTTTTCATTTCATGTATTTTTTTATTCTTGAAGGCCTGATGAGCAAAATGCCCATTTTCACAGGCAACAAGTGATTACAAAAGACACATAAAAACATCAACTCTGACATATAATGCAAGCACAGATAGAAAAACATACAACCACACAGTATTACAACAACATTGCTGAAACTACTGTACTTGTTACATGTGCATTCCTGTTTGTCTTTCAAAAAGAGAATACATTTCCTTTTAAAGTTAAAAAAATGTTCTACAGTTAACCAATTCACCCAATATAGAATTAAAAGAGAAAGGAGCTTGGTAAAGTAGTGACCTCTGACCAATTGCTTTCCTAAACAGGGAACCTTAAATGTAAATCTATTCCGAGATCTGGTGCCACAACCATTAACAAATCGAGGAAATAAGGTTGAGACTGAGCTTGGAAGAAAACTTAAAATGTTATTAAATATCAAAATACCCATTCTCAATAGGATTCTATTATCCAGAGGCAGATTGTCAGACTGTCTATATAAAAGGCAATGATGGGTACATAAAGAGACGTTCAACATAAACCTAATTATTGCATTATGTGTGACCCGGAGTCGATCTAACAACTTAGAACTAGAGGCTGAATAAACAATAAGACCATAGTCTAATTCACTTACTAAAAAACTGTGCAAATAGAAACATAGCCTCAGTGGTTAAGCAGGATTAAACTTGATATAAACCCCCAGCCTCTGGTGGATAGTCTTCCTAACACTATATGTAACTCAAAGGATAATTTAGAATCCAGAATCAATCCAAGGTACCTAAAGTTTTCTACTAATTCAATAATATTCCCTTTGAGGTCAGAAATCGATGGTAGATCTTCACATTTTTGCTTATGCGAAAACACCATAACTTTTGTTTTTTGTATGGTTTAAGACCATACAATTTAGAGTTGCCAATTTTGGAAGATATCAAAATCAGACTGAACCTTCTCAAGGGCACCATTAGAACTTGAGCTTATCCCACATAATACTGCACCATCTGCATACATAATCATAGAGATCTGGGTACAGACACATCTTGCCATTTATTCTGTCTTCTATGTCATTGATGAATATATTGAAAAAGACTGGCCCTAGGACTTGACCCTGTGGCACTTCACTTGTGACTTACCTCTCCCCTGACTGAGCTCCATTTACTGCCATCCTCTGTTGTCACCCCCCAAGCCAGCTTCTCACCCATCAAAATAGATCCTTTATTGTTCCCAGATCCTCTAACATCTTTAGCAACCTTCTGTGTGGCACAGAGTCAGCCATCTTGCTGAAGTCCAGTTACAGCAAATCCATTGTTTGTCCCATGTCCACAGATGTAGTGTTATACAGTCAAAGAACACTGTCAGGTTGGTCTGACAAGACCTCCATGTCAGAACCCTGTGTTGCTTACAATCCTGGAGCCCATTTCTTGCCAGGAGGTCCCCCATTAGTTTGTCTACTATGGAGGTAAGACTAATGGGTCTGTAGTTCACTGGGTGCTCTTTGTATTGTCCCCTGTGGAAAAGAACTGTGTCCACTACCCTCCAGTCTGTTGGAACTACCCCCAACTGTATGGCTCTCATACTAAAAAAATGAGTGAGATAACTCTTAAAACTGTAAGGGCAGTACATCTGGCAGTATTAACATACAATCAAAACTGATCACCATCTTATGGTCATAAACCTGCTACTACTCAGTTGGAAATATCGATGACACAGAACAATAACATGATGCTTATTACCCTTCCCCCATGTGAGAAAAGTATTTTTTCTAAGTTTTTAACATTAGCTTTGATACACTTGGTGGGATATTCAGACTGCGCCAGGCTGTGGCGCAAGCCTGGTCACAGTGCAACTTGGATGCGCAGGGTTGTGGATAGGGTGATATTCAACGGAGCAGTGCCATGGCACAGCATCATTGAATATCGCTCCTTGGCCACCCACAGTGTGCATGGTGCAGTGGCACTGCTCCAGCGCAGGTGGCCAGAGTGGAACAGGGGGATGCACTAGTGCAAGTGCCGCTGTGATAGACGCAACCACCACAATAGTCAAAAGTGTATATGCAAATGGGGCCATAATGTATGCAAGGTGTAAATGGGGCCATTTGCGTGGAATTATGGCCCCATTTGCATGCAGGTGCACCGATACCCAGTGACTTGCGCCTGGCGCCCTGCCAGGCTGTAGCCGTCAAGGTCCGACACCCCCTGCACATGCGGCAACATGCTCCGACGCCTGATCACAGGCATATGAATAAAATGTAAACATCCCGTATCCCTGATCCATTCATATTTCTGGATTGTGTAGTACAGCACGAGCTGCATGCCCATTGGCTCACGCTGTGGACTAATGGGCGTACAGCCCTACTGTACAGAGTCAGTCGGTGGGCAGCGGGCAGCAAGTGGGTGGGGAGCTGCCACCCGATGCTAACCAGGGGGGCGGGGTGTTGGGGCTTAGTGGGCGGGTCGGGAGGGGGTACCGCTGGACCACCAGGCTTGGATTGGTGTGTCATAATTTATTACTGACGCCTGCAATCGGCTGCGAGCGGTCCACTGGACCACCAGGGATATTGGACTATGATATATAACATATGCCCATGATCGGGCATGGGGGGCACCACCACGAAAGTGCCGCCAGAGCTCGGGTGGCCACCCACAGGTGGCAGCTGCTGTGTAGCACCCTGCAACATGGCAGCTCACCTGTGGGTGGCCAGCTGTTGCTCCTTTTATTTTTTTGGCTCACCTGTGTGCATCACAAGTAGGGGTTGTGCATGCATGGGCTCAGCACATCCCGGGCTGAATATTAGGATGTGCGGAGTATGCATGGGCACGCCCCCCTACTTGTGCCACATACATTACGGATGCGCTCTGGCACATCGGGATTTGTGCCAGGCACATTCCCCATTTGAATATCGCACCAGAGCGAATCAGTGGAGTTGCACTATGCACAACCCTTCTGAATATCCCGCTCACTGTATATAAACCTTTTTTTTTTTTATTTATTTTACAATTTTTGGTCAGAAAAGACACACAAAGCCAATGCTTGCTTCTAGGGGCATCCTGGAAGCACAGGGAAGTTAAGTGACTTGCTTGTGGTTACACTGTATGGAAACAGTGGCCGTGGGATTCCAGCACAGTTCTCCAGGTTAACCACTACACTATACTGTCTTCCAACAGTAAAAATCTAATCTTAATGCTTTGCTAGAGGTTTTTGCACAGTATCTACTTACCTTTGCAGCACATTGCATCTCTTGTTGCATACAGAAACAGTAGATACAGTATACACAGATACACAGACAACGATGGCAGAAAAAGGCCTGTCACTGTCAGCCCATCTAGTCTGCCCACCCCACCTATCTACACTGCGTTGGCAGTACTGGCCATCCCTCTTCTTAGTTTTTGCCCCCTTCCCTTTTCTAACTAACTCCATATGCCTGTCCCATCCAAGTTTGAAGCTGTTCACTGATTTGGCCTGTACCACTTCTTCCAATTGTACACCATTCTTTTTGTGCGAAAGTGCGCTTCTTAACTTCCCTTTTGAATCTTCCCCCTGCAAGTTTAAATGAGTCCCATCTCGTTCCTTTGTTTGAACTCCAAAGGGTAAAAGTTCCTAGGCATCCTCCTTATTTATACCACCCAGGTACTTGTATGTCTTGATCATGTTGCATTGCCACCTATCCTCCATTTCTCAGCAGTGCTCGTGTTCAGTTCCTGTAGCGCTGCCTTGTATGTCTTGCTTCCTAGTCTGTGGACCATCTCAGTTACCCTGGACTACACAACTTCCAGCATGTCACTGCCTCTCCTCAGGTGTAGATTCCAGTAACTAGCATAGTATTCCAAGTGGTTCTATCAGTGACCTGTAAAATGAGAGGATCACCTCCAGACTTCTGCTTATCCTCCATCCCCCTCCCTATGCAACCCAGCATCCTGTTTGCCTTGCCACAGCTCTATTACAATGTACTGTTGTTATTAGGCTCTCTGATAGCATGACCCCAGGTCCTTTTCCTTCATGGTGTTTTCCAGCACCACTCCCAGAATTTTCTATTGCACTCCTTGGTTCTTCTTGCAAGTGTGCGTAACATTACTTTTTTTTTGCGCTGAAGCCCAGGTGCCAGATCTTTGACAAGCTCTCCAACCTGTCCAGATCCTCCCTGAGTTCCCTTATGCCATCCTCTGAGTCCACTCCTGCATAAATCTTTGTGTCATCTGTGAAAAGAAAGCTCTAGCAGTTTCTACCTTCACCTACAGTATGTCACAAATGAATACATTGAAAAGTACCGGGCCCAGCTCCAGTCCCTGAAGTACTCCACTTCTCGGTAGGGGTGGGCAAAGCTAGGATGGATTTGGATTTGGTTTGGGATTTGCCAAATCTGGGACAAAGTTTGATTTGGTTTTGGCCAAGGATTTGTATTTGCCTGGCCCGGGTCTATATATATTATCCCCTCCCACATAAATACCTCAGGTACTATGTCTGGTAGTACGGACTCTCCACACACTTAGACACCAAAGTACTGTCTCCCCTTTCTCAGTACTGACTACTAGGCAGTATGATGTCTCCGGTACTGTCTTGGCTCAATTCACATTCTGGGACCCCTGTGCTGTGTTGTCCCATTGACTGACTAAAATCCTTACATAATGTAGCCCAGGTGCCATGTGCCAATGGGCTACCAACCCTGCCTGTTGATCCTCAGACAGGTTAAGGGGCCTGGGTCCTGCTACAATGACGTTTGGGGGTCCCATCCCAAAATTATAATAAATAGCATGGAGCCTCCACAAGAGTAGATTGTGAGTGGGTCAGGTGACCAGCTGGTGCAGCCCCCTTGGATACTGCACCTACCCACCTCCCCTACCAACCACCCCACACACCACAGACCCAATGATTCCCTAATAACATTAACCATAAACAACATACACTTGACTCTCTAGATAATGCTCTTTATACAGTTTTTCCAAACAATAATTCACAGCTTTATTGGGGGTAACAGGGTTAGGACAGGGGTACCTGGATAAGGGATAGCTGTAGATGAGAAAAAGGTTAGAGCAATCGGTAAAGCAACAACAACTAGGCATGTGAGCCAAACCACCCCGTGTCCGACCCCCACTGGTACCAGTGTAACATTTGAAAGGTCTAATTGGGTACCCAATAGATGCAGGCCTGGACGTTGCCACAAGTTGGCCGACTATTGGGGCATCATGATATTGAACAGTTAAATTAAACTAAGCACTCCCCTTTGGTTCCAGGGCAAGCCCTGGGTACTCATGCTTTTGATGATTCTTAGCAGTCTCCAAGATGCAGGGTTTCCACTGGTCCAGGAACAAGGAGCTCCTTTTGTAAAGGGCACAACACAAGCTGCAGGTTGATACTTGCTATTAGGCCTTGATCTTGACTAAAGGTCTAGCAGCTTGTCCTGTTAGAAACATAGAAACATAGACGTTGACGGCAGATAAGGACCGCAAGGCCCATCCAGTCTGCCCATTTCTTTTTCTGTGTTATGAATGTGCCATAGGCCTTTGCTCTGTCAATGGCCTATCTATTCATACTCATCTGTATTGTTCCCTTATGCTTCTCCTACGCCTGTTTGAAGCCCTGTACTATATTCACATTCACCGCTTCCTGAGGTAGGCCATTCCATGCATCCACCACCCTTTCTGTGAAAAATAACTTCCTTGCATTACCCCTTAATCGACCTCCCTCTAATCTTATGCTATGTCCTCTTGTCCTGCTATTTTTCTTATATTGGAACATGTTAGGCTCTTTCACCTTGTTAATGCCCTTAAAGTGTTTGAATGTTTCGATCATATCACCTCTCTCCCTCCTTTGCTCAAGGGTATACATATTGAGCTCCGTTAATCTGTCCTTATATGTTTTCTGATGCAGTCCCTGCACCATTTTGGTTGACCTTCTCTGGACTGCGTCAATTTGGTTAATGTCCTTGTGAAGGTGTGGCCTCCAGTACTGCATGCAGTGCTCCATATGGGGCCTTACCAGTGTTATGTAAAGAGGGATTATACCCTCCCTCTTCCAACTTGTGATACCCCTACTAATACACTCCAACCAGCCTTACCTACTGCTTTAGTGGTCTGCTTTGATGACTTCAGGTCATCGGTGATGATGACGCCCAAGTCTCTTTCTTCCCTTGCGACTGCCAGCAGCTCCCCTCCCAGCCTATAGGTGACTTCAGGGTTTCTCTTCCCTGTGTGCATGATCTTGCACGTCTTTGCGTTAAACTCCAGTTGCAACTCTTCCAACCATTCTGCTAGTTTATCCAGATCTCTTCTCATTCTGCCCACCTCATCTGGATCATCTGCTCTGTTGCAGATCTTGGTGTCATCTGCAAACAGACAAACCTTATCCTCCAGTCCATCTGCAATGTCACTGATGAAGTTATTGAAGAGGACTGGCCCCAGAACTGATCCCTGAGGTTCCCCACTTGTGACTTGCATCTCTTCTGACTGTATACCGTTTACCACCACTCTCTGTTTTCTGCCTGTCAACCAGTTTGCTACTCAGTTGACCAACATCTGACCCATCCTGAGCTTACCCAGCTTATTAATAAATCTTCTATGTGGAACAGTATCTAAAGCTTTGCTGAAGTCAAGGTAGGTGACATCAACTGCTCCCCCTTGCTCTTGATTGAAGATCTTGCCACTTGTCACCTTTGGCCTCTTCTGGCCTGTCGCAGAGCACACATGCAGGTTTCACCCAGCCACAGGAGGCCCAGACCTGGGAGTGGCTCCACTGCCTGCCTCCCACCACAGGTCGCAGGTGTTCTGGCACTTCAGCAAGTGTCAGTGACCTCCTGCAAGCAGCAGGCCTCACTTGAGAGGGGCTAGTAAGTTCCCTTCCTGGCTCTGAACAGTGCCTCTAAAACTGGTAGAGTTCACTCTTTCCCTGCACAGTACAACAATTTCTGGGGCAGCCAGACAAATCTTTTTTCCGCTGCTCTGCAGTGCCGGTGGGCGACTGACTTCCAAGCTTTAGGCAACAGCCTCTCCCCACACTGGTACACTCAGCAGTAGCAGGGATTATAGATCATGGCCACTCCTGCTCATCTTTAATCACACAGTCTCTGAATACTAGACCCAAGGGTGTAGCTACTGATACTCCAAGTAAGCCATGGTGTACCAAGTTCAGTAGCAGGGGGTTGCAAACAAGCTGGCCAGCATTGCTCTGCCCTCTCTAGTCCATCAATTTTAAATTATTTTGTTTGGCTTTGTAGGCTTTTTCTTTTCTCTTTCAGCTTTGTTTTGGGGAGGGTGGCAGAGTGGATCATGGATGTTGAAGCTGAAGGTCTCAATTAGGTCCGCATGGTCCGCCTGCATATTGATTGCCTGCGGCATCTGGTAGGGGATGTGGCAAGTCTGGGGCAGTGAGTTTAAATGCTTCAGCAAAGTTAGAAGCCATACTATTAGTTCAGTTATACAGGGAGTGAGAGAAGCAGTAGAAAGCCGAGGAGAAGCAGACAGAAGAACAGACTCAGAGCCAGCTTAAAGGAAAAAAAACACTTCATGTGGAGTGGCAAGTGGAGCAAATCTGCCTACCTGCAGGGGAGAGAGAATAAATTTCTGCCATGGTCTTGGATTTGTGGTGCAGTCACTGGTGTCTCCCAGTGGGCAGCAAGCACCACACTAGCAGCACAGACAGACAGCAGGTCTAGTGTGGGAATCATCTGACTGGAGCCAGGAACCTTGGACTTCAGTCATGGGGGGGCCCAGGCATGAACAACAGTGGGGTAGGGGGTAGCAGTGTGGCAGGTTAGTGTACAAATCTGAAATGCCTGGCTACATCCCTGACTAGACCAGCTTCCAAAGCAGCTCCAACTGGACGCATCTCCCAGCATCCTGGACAGTCCTCAAACAGTCTCCACACAGCCTGGCTTGCACCCAGTTCCCAGAATGTTCAAACTCTCAAAGCAGCTTCACGAAGTTCCAAAACAGGCAGGGTTTCTGCAGTGAAAGTCTCTTCCAGAAGAAACAGCACAGTTCCAAATTGCCTTAAAGGAGTAGTACACCCAAAAAACAGCAAAGGGTACTTTATTTACTTATTTTATGTCATTCTCTTTGGTCTTGGCACTACTTTACCTGCTTTAGACTGAAGTTATTTTTTCCTCTTTGTGCCTGTCCATTTTATTGCCTCTGGGCGACGCCATCCAGCCTTCTTTTATTGTACCTGTGCTCAGGAGTTTATCCCACAATCCCTCCAACAGTGATGTCGCCAAGACCCCTTGAAATTCACCTTATTTGCAAACTGTCTCCTAGAAACTCTCTTCTATTTCACCCGTTTGCTGCTGTACAGGTAAGTGCCATTCCAACCCGGATGCACAGTTACCAACTTATTTATTCTCATTAGTGTCATACTCCTGCCGAGCTCAAAGCATTTTCAAACTTAGTATATCTCCCTTGCTGCGAAGTTTTAATCTCATATTGTGGACTTAGTATATCTCCCTTGCTGCAAAGTTTTAATCTCATATTGTGGTGGTTTCTACTCTGGTAATTGTTTAGTGTTGGCAACGATTCCGAAATGAATACTTCTCTGCTGTATTTTCAATTGCAGCATCATTCCCAGTGATCAAGCAAAAGCTGCAAAGCGTGTGTGTGTGTGTGTGTGTGTGTGTGTGTGTGTGTGTGAGTGCGTGCAAAGGAAACTATTTTGTTTGTTATTCTTACACTGCCATCCTTGTACTGCTTAACTTTGTCTCATTCCGGTTACCTACCATGTGTAATGTTTCCAATTTTGTCTCTATGGCACTATGCAAAAGTAATGTGCAATTTTAATATAAAGACTTCTGAATGAATTAAAACATTCAAGTTTCCCTATTTGTTTGCTGAAAACACTAAGTCCAATGCACCGAAGATTGTGTTGCCGCGTGGGGTGGGGGGCGGTGAAGCTAGTTCAACATTCCCATTATGTCCTTGAAACGGCTGTCATCTCTTAATGCTGTCAAAAGATTCGTTCACTTGGGTGACTGTGGATCATCATGTGGCAAAAAGAACATTCTTAAAAATGAAACAGAGTTACCAATGTGCATGCCATGTTGGCATGTCTTTCTGTGATGAAGGTGTATTATGTTAACACTGCAGTCTGATTCACAGCCCTCTCCCCACCCCCACCTCTCCCGACACATACACACTGTGATTAGCTAATTTCATGTGGCAGTGCTGAAGCGAGATGAGCCACTCAGTCGGGACTGCAGTGAGACCTAGTTTGAGATCAGGGTGCAGATTATCCGATTTGCACGCCACGATGTGTTGTGCCAACTGGTATAGAAACAACGCAGCCACACTTTCCGGTTGCATTTCATTTGTTTGCCACTTCTGATGTGTAGCTGTGTCACTGTACTGAACATAAGGGATACGTGTGGTGTGTTGGCTATTAGTGTACTACAGTTCCAATATTTTCTCTATAATCCGTGGCGGGTCTCACAAATGATATGACTCCCGTGTCCTGTTGCATGCCCATGGGCATTTGCATTGAGCAAAGCACAAATGTGACTGCTCACAATTGATGCTGGCATAGCTTTTGGCGTCTGTCATTTCAATGTTCCCATAATCATTTCTGCACTGTAGGCTAGCCCGACCTCCCCCCCTTATGTTTTGCTCCGCTCAGCTCAAATAGCTTCCACTGTCTACTGTGTGTGTTTTTTGACCCATGTCCCGACTGTTTTCTCATCACAGTGACACTGCGCAGTGGGAAAGTCATGCTGACAGGCACTGTCCTCCAGTCCAGTGCCTGCCACACCTTTGTGTTCTGTGGTTGAGTTACACTGTGAATCATGACACCATAGGTTCCACATGACCTGTCTAAGTGAGTGCCAGTGGCACACACACAAGGCTGTCAACATCCTGCAACAAAAGGCTCTAACTCTTCTCATGAACCTCTGTTCTAGGCTTCTGTTCTTAATTAAATTTGCCACTTGTCCAGTTGATTTTCTCCTTACCATTAACTATGCCCACTCTATTTTCTGCCTTACCATGCCACTATAGATTTAGTCATCATGGGGGCCATAAACTTTGACATAATAGAATGACCGCTTTGCCCACCTAGTCTGCACCTTGCCCTATGTATTGCATCGGTTGCAGATCCTACTTAGCCCGCAACCTATTTGTTCCGCTCCCAACAAGAATTGCCTTATGTCTGTCCCTTGCATTCTTGAATATCCCCCACTGCCTTTGACCCTACAACCTCCTCAGTTTGGCTGCTCCATGTGTCCACTACCCTCTCTGTGAAAACATACTTCCTCACATTGCCCCAGCACCATCACCCCTCTATTTTCCAATTTTGTCTCCTTGTTCTGGCACATCTCTTTTTCTGAAAGATGCTACCCTCTTGCACTTTGTTGTTTCCATTGTGGTACTTCAAAGTTTTGATCATGTCTGTCCTTTCCTCGAGGGTGTAATATGTAAAGTTCCCTTAGTCTCGCTTCTTCTGGCTTCTGTTGATGACATACTGCATCATTTTATTTAGCCTCCTCTGGACTGCACCCACCCTATCTATGGCCTTGTTGAGATGAGGTCTCCAGAGCTGCATGCATCTCCCCTGATGGGGTCTCGCCAACTGTCTGTACAAAGGGAGAACAACTTCATGCTTTCTACTGTTGATGCCTCTTCCAGTACATCCCAGTGTCCCCTCATCTATGCCTACTGCATTCTTACATTGATAGCTAACCTGAAGGCCATCTCATATGACTACATCATGTCCCTTTCCATTTCTGTACTTGTTTCAACGCCCTCCACCCACTGTGTTCTGTTCCCCTTGTTTTTTGATTCCCAGGTGCATTACTTTGCACTTCTTTCCACTGAAGCTAAGCGGACATACTTTGGACCATTCTCCCAACCTTGCCAAGTTCCTTCTCATCCTTTCCACCACGCCTTCAGTATCACCCCCTATTGCATATCTTTGTGTCATCTGCAAAGAGACATACTTTTCCTTCCAGTACCTCTGCAATGTCCATTACAAAGACACTAAAATCAACAGGACCCAGTGGTGACCCATGTGCTACCCCACTAGTAACCCCCCCCCATCTTAGGAGTGGATTCAGTTTATTATTACATACTGTGTCCGGTTGTCCAGCCAATGTTTTACCAGGTTATCATCCTGGGATCCACTGACAATCTGGCTAATTTGTTTTACTCTTTTTTTGTGATACAATACTGTGTTAAATGCCTTGCTAAAGTCGAGGCAGGCCATGT